>OZ001645.1:24776404-26184333 GCA_963924145.1 Pyrausta purpuralis | reverse complement strand
ACGCCACTTCATAATAATATGTCGTAAATCGGGTTGCAGTGTGGGCCCTACCATCAAGGTATCGTTCAAAGAGACGCCATTGGTTCCTTTGCACGATGCATCATAAACCACCCTCATTTTGGTAGTGCTTTTGTCCTCCCTAATCACTGCATGGCGTGGTAGGTATACGGCATGTGAGTCGTTTCTTTCTTCTTCATCAGTGATTTTCTCCATATGTTCAAGAGTGAGGTATTCCTCAATCACATCCGCATATTAAGATTTGATTTCAGGCTGCTTAGAGAACTTTCTTTCTAGACCTTGCAATCTCTTGATTGCGATATTTTTTGAGTTACCGTACTTACATGGGGGGTCAGAACTCTTGAACGGAAGATGTACCACATACCGACCAGTTTTATCTCTACGTGTAGTCGCTGCATAGTGGTCTTCGCACGCTTGTTCTTCTTGAGTCAGACGTTTGGTAAGTGTAACAGGTTCGGGTTCCAGCTCCCATATTCTTTTAAGTAAGTCATTTTCTTCGACTTGTGCATGCATGCTGACGATGACATTATGACAACCTTTTTGGAGATCTACTACCCCTCCGGATACAACCCATCCAAGGTAAGTATCCTGTGCAATTGGAGTGCCTTTGGGGGCTCTAATAAGCCCTTCCTTTAAAACATGGCAATAAATCTCGGCGCCCAATAAAACGTCAATTTTGTTGGGGGTACAAAAGTTAGGATCAGCTAATTCTATGCTAGAGATCTCAGGCCAGTCGACTAACTCAAATTTCCTATCAGGTAAAAGAGAAGTTAAAGTACCTAAGACATGAGCTTTAACTTGAACAGAAAAGGAGGGATCACAAAGCGACTGAATGTTGAGCATTACCGTATAATTAGAGGTAAGGCCACTTTGTTCCCCACCCACTCCTGATATAGTGCTTTTAGTAGCTATCTTGTTAAGCCGCAGCAGTTGTATGGCAGCTTCAGTAATAAATGAAGCGTGCGATCCTTGATCCAGCAGTGCTCTTAAAACTTGAGACGACCCATTTTTCGATTCGGCCTTTATAAGAGCCGTGGCTAATAAAACTTGTTGGTGGACTGTATTTTAGAAAAATAGGCGGGAATATTATTTATGGTCCCGTTTTCCGACGCAGCTACGACGGCATTTGATTTACCTAATTTTAGATGATGATGCAGCCGTTGATGTGTCTCATTGGCCTTTGGGATGCAACAGGCAATGGTGTTTGCGTTTGCAAATACGGCATTTGGTGAATACGCGACAAACTTTGTTGGAATGGTTATGTCCGAGGCAGTTAAAACACAGCCCTAAAGACTGTACAATGCTGCGCCGCTTGTCAACCTCCTCACTCGCAAACTTTTTGCAATTGTACAGTTTATGTTCTTCGGAACAATGTGGACATGAAGTATTATTAGTGATTGTATGCAAAGATTTTGGATTTGATAAGGTATTCGAAGATATTTTGGGTTTATTTTTAGGATCGATAAATTCCAAAGCGCGAATACGTGATTTTAAGAACTCCTTAAATTATTCAAATGTGGGTAAGTCATTGGAACAGTCACTTACCTGCAATTCCCATTGCTTGCGTGACTCAGCGTCCAACTTCGAACTGATTACATATATAATAATAATGTCCCAAGAACTAACATCGATTCCTAGGTTTGATAATTCATGTAAACAATCGGTGGTTACATCTCAAAGTTCCTTAAGGGCGCTAGGCGACTCATGTAAAATGTTACGTAGGCTAAACAAACGCTTAAGAATACAAAACGATATATATCTTTTGTTATTGTATCGATCTCTTAACATGTTCCAGGATTTTTCATAATTGTTTTGCGTTATAGGTACATGGCGTATAAGTTGCTCCGCTTCACCTGACAGCTGTGTTTTTAAATAATGCAATTTTTGTACGTCGTCCAGAGACGAATTATGGTGAACAAGTGATGTAAACAAATCGCGAAACGATGTCCACTGTTCGTACTTACCGCTGAAAGTAGGGAGTTGTATTATGGGTAGCTTTAATACCGATTCTACCTTACTGTTCTTATTACTGTTAGGTGAAGCGTCAGCAAAAGGTTCAGATTAAAATTTTTACATTTTTTCTGAAGATCAACCTTATATGCTAAAAACGTGTCAAAAACCGTTTCAAAGGTCCCATTTGTCATGTAGTCCGATTTCTCCAGCAACGCAGCATCGTTATTCTCAATCAACCTTTTGTGTCTGTCTAGAAAATCATGGTACTGTTTCTCCAAAATAGTTAATCTTGCTTTAATGTAGTGTTCGTTTATTCGTTCCTTAGGAGATTTCTTAAAGTTCGTAAATCCGTTTTCTATTTGTGTTTTTAACTCATTCAACACACGTAAGTCACCTTCCATTTTGAAATCCACGTACAAGTGAGTTACTTTTTGTCGATAACAACTTAGAAAATCTCTGTTATGTGATGTACGGCCGCTCAGATAAGATGTCGCGTCGAAAATTCAAAGTCCAGCTTATTTGTGTTGAGATTTTTCTAAGTGTCTGGATCGCGTCGAAAATTCTAAGTCCAGCCGATTCGTCTTGCGAATTTTCTAAGTGTTTGGAGTATCTTATATGGCTTCAAAAGCATGGATTCCCCGTCTCATCAAAATTAGAGAAATTATTCTAAGTCCGAGATCTTCTAAATTTTAACTAAGTCAATGTCACTTCTTTGAGTTACACAGGACTTTGTTATAATTACACTCAAAATTGTACTCACGGTTTCACTGGCAATTTCTACTTAGCAATTTCACCTCCAGTTCGCAGTAGGCGTCAATTCCGCAGGCTCGGGACTTCCACGATGAGACGGGAATCGGATCCAAACCAAACTCCAAGAGACGTCAGATTTCTTCATGTGTGGCACTTATTCACTTTGCATACAAAACGAATTAATTTTATATTTGGCGCGTTTTTCACTCAAAAACCGCTCTTCAGCTCGTAGGTCCTTGTACAATTTCAGTACAAATCCCTCGGCCACGAGTTGAAATAATAAAACTCCAAACTCAGAACGGAGACAGGTTTATTTTGATGTCCTTCATATAAGTAAAATACAGTGAACGAAATACAAGTGCGAGCTAATTTACACACAGCGCCATCTATTGGTGACGCATGGAACTAAACTAGTGTAGCGTACTAAAACAAGATTTAAAAAAAAGATTCAATTTATAATATCGATAAGTCATTGACAGTTTTCGATATTACAAATTACATAAAGAGTAAAACTGGAGTCGAGGTACAACTGCAACAAGTGAATATGAAGTTTGATAAGCAATATGTTGCGTATAACTTTTTAATACCAAAAAATAAATTAGCTACATTTTTGGATGAAAATCTGTGGCCCAGTGGTGTATCCTTCCGTAAGTTTGTAAGATTTAACAGAAATAGTTTAAAGCAACGGGCTCGTTCACAGAACAGTCTGTCGCAGTAATTAAGTGCAAATTAATTAATTGATTGAAAAATAAAAATAAATAATTAATTGAATAGTATTATATTGATTTCATAAATAAATTATAATTTAAATAATGGAGTTTAGCGATAATAGGAATAATTTGTGTTCTAAGTTTGTCAGTTTTAATTGCAAAAATGTTAATAGATCGTTTGAGTGTGTGCAAGAGCTTTGTAAGTCGGTAGACATTATAGCATTGCAGGAAACTTGGTTGCTACCTAATGAAATTCCAAAATTAGGTGAGATTGATGACGGCTTTGGATTTTATGGTAAGTCCTCTATGGATGCAACAAAACTCATTCGAGGACGTCCTTTTGGCGGGGTTGCACTCTTATGGCGTAAATCTATTTTCAATAGGGTGTCCATTGTGCAAAGTAAAAATGACAGAATTGTGGCAGTAAAGATAGAATTAACTGATAAAGCATTGTTGGTATTATCTGTTTATATGCCTACCAATGGCGCTGATAACTTAGTTGAGTTTTGTGACTGTATGAGTGAGTTAGCTGCCATTGTGGAAAGTTCTAATGTGGAATCAGTATTTATTCTGGGTGATTTCAACGCCGATCCTAGTGAATTGTTTGGAAGAGAACTGCAAAGCTTTTGTGCAGACCAAAAATGGCTGTGTGCAGATGTCATTAAACAGGGGTTGAGCTCGGGGACGTACACATATGTCAGCGATGCCCATGGGTCCACAAGTTGGCTGGATCATTGCCTGGTTACAGAGGCGGCATGGCGATCAGTTAAGCATGTCGATGTACTCTTTGACGTTTATTGGTCGGACCACATCCCGTTGGTAGTACATGTAAATTTGGGGATGATCTGGCCGTCTGTTCATAATTGTGTGGAAAACCAACTATGGAATTACGCGGGGCGCGGCGGTGGTGTTGAAGTAAGACAAGGTGGTTGTTGGGTGGTTGTAACTGAACTGCTTTATTGTACATTTTCCAGAGGTTTATATACACGATTTTCCTACTTAATTATACGTCAATGACGTTTCCTAAACCTGTGACCTTTCACTTATCTAGGAATATTTTACAAGATACTAAAACAATATAATTTATTAAAGGTCAGTTGGCGTATGAGTGATGCTGTGTGTCGTCACACACCACACAACCATTAAATAAGGTCATATGGAGCGAAAGGGACTGTTCTCAAATTGAATATTATAGTAAACAATGTAACGAGTCTCCAAAAGAAATTGATTTCCCTGAGGAACTGAGTTTTTTTATTTTTTATTTAATCGTTTATTTCAGGCTACAAAAGGCCCATACAATAGATACCTTAAGGACTAACATACATATAATAATATTAAAAATAAAAATACAAACAAATGAAACACTATTTTGCCGGCGTAGTGTTGCGCATCTTGGTGTCCGGTAACCGTCCGCGAAACCGACGATACAAAACACCCTTCGGCCAAAATTCTGCTTGCATGAAGGTCGACAGCTGTTCGGTCGGAACCCTCACCACAAACGAATTGAAATTCGTATTATGACGAGATTCCAACCGTTCGACCCTCAGTGAGTATTTGGTCTTGATACGGATGTACTCTACAATCTCCTCGACCTTTGTAGAGTAATGAAGCCGGGACACGTATAACAGCGTCACAGGTATCGCAGGCCGCAGTAGGTGATTCGGACCGGTCGGTGCGGAGCCGCACTGGTTGCGGGTGGAGGGCTTCTTTTTCTTTCTCTCAACCTTAGTGAAACCCTCTTCATCACACTTATCAGCCTGTGATGCCAGCATCTTCGGAGCAACCGTTAAACTGCTTTTTCCAGACACAGCTGAAGCATATGCACGTGTTGGAGTAGACGTCAACACGCGTGATGTTTCCCGCGGCGCTGCGGGCGGGGCGACGGGGCACGTAGTAGCGCCGACGATGTCAGTGACCGCGCCGGGTGACGTATCATTTTGCACCGACCCGAAACTGCTGACCGATGCATTTTGCGCCCCGCGACGTGTGTTGATATTGCAGGCCTCAGGTGACCTACTTACCGGAGCAGTGTTACTTAATAGCGACACTTTGGCACGCAAGTCACTGATGGATTTCTCTGAGGCCTCCAGCTTGGCATGCACTTCGACCAGGCTCGCTTTCAGGAACGTGATGTCCTTTAACAACCTGGTGACGTCGACGTGGTCGAACGTGACAGGGGGCAGCTTGTGCAGATCCTTCGCCACGAACGCAGGCACTTCATCAGGATCGGTCTCCTTCAGCAGGGTTATAATGTCCTGCACACTTTTTTCGCCTCCATCTCTCCGGTGAGACGGCATCTGGGCACTCTTCCCGAGCGTCTGGAACAACAGCGCCTTGCCACTACAAATCTCTTCCTCCTTAAAATTGGATTTGCAGATCTGCATGATGCTGACCTCATCCATGGTGTCGATGGCATGTTGTATAAATGCCAACAATTCGTTAGCAATGAGTTGAGGCGAACCCATTGTTTACTGGTAGCGCAGCGCTAGTCGCGAATTAAAATAATTCTGATGTGCAACGGACACGTCCGCCTCCGATCGCACATAGCGGCGACTGGATTTATGTTGTGATAGAATGTGTAATGATGTTAGTCATAGGATAGTGTTGGACCGGCTTTATAACAGTATTGTAACTGCGCTCGCGGCGGCGGCCGAGTCGAGCTGCTCAGGAAACAAGCCTAAAAAGCGCTTTTGTGAACTTGCTGGTTGGAACAAATATGTAAAGGAATCGCACACTATTGCCAGGCAGGCATTTTTGATCTGGGTATTGCACGGCAGGCCGCGTTCTGGAAGTCTATACCGCGACATGTGTGATTCTAGAAAAACATTCAAAGCTAAACTTAAATCATGTCAAATAAAGCAGGATCAAATAAAAATGGACTTATTAGCTTCGCAACACGAATGTAAAAACTTTCCCAAGTTCTGGAAACAAACTAAGAAGCTCAGCTCTCGACCGTTGCCCCCGTGAGCGTAGGAGGTGTTAGGAAGCCTGAGGATATTGCCAACTCGTTTGGTGACCACTTTAGAGTGAAGCCGATTCACCTAGCGTCTAAAGTTGAGGGTGGGCTTCCCGAGAGCATCGTGTCAGGCACGCCTGTCAGAGTCACCCCCACTGAAGTGAGGGCGATAATCAAAGATATGAGTAGGGGAAAATCACCAGGACACGATGGTTTCAGCATAGAACACCTTCAATATGCTGGGTTTCACCTCCCAAGGGTTCTATCATTATTATATACTTTCTGTATAACACACTCTTACTTACCATCAAAGTTGATGAGGACAATTGTAGTACCCATTATAAAAAACAAGACAGGAGATATATCTGATATGTCAAACTACAGACCTATATCGTTGGCCACCATATTGGCAAAGGTGCTTGATGGGGTGCTTGAGCGAAGGCTTGGTCAACACCTGGAATTAAATAATGCTCAATTTGGGTTTCGACCCGGTCTATCAACGGAAAGTGCTGTGTTTTCGCTTAAGCACACCGTCAAGTATTACAGCCAGAGGCAAACACCTGAATTCGCTGCTTTCTTGGACCTTTCCAGGGCATTCGACCTGGTTAACTACAAATTGTTATGGTCAAAGCTAAATAAAATAGCGTTTCCGTCGGAACTAGTGGGCAGTGGAGTAAGGCAGGGAGGATTATCCTCTCCTGCACTTTTTAATTTGTACATAGACGAGCTAATCTCTCGACTCAGCAGCACCAGGGTTGGCTGTTCTGTTGACGTTCTGATGGTTAACAGTATAAGCTATGCGGATGACATGGTGCTGCTTTGTCCAACGGCTAATGGATTGTGCAAATTACTGTCAATGTGCGAAGAGTATGCCTCTGAACACGGGTTTGTGTATAATGTTAAGAAAAGTGAAATGATGGTTTTTAGATCGGATACTAAAAAACCTCTGGATGGACCTCAGGTGACATTAATGGGAACTGAACTGAGGAGGGTATCGCAATTTAAATATCTGGGCCACATTGTCACTGAAAATCTTTGAGATAATTTCGATATTGAACGAAAAAGGAGGGCGTTAGCTGTCCGATGCAATATGCTTGCCCGCAGGTTTGCGCGGTGTACGAAGGAGGTAAAAATCACCCTTTTCAAGGCGTTCTGTCAAACATTCTACACTATTCGCAGAAGTGTAGCTATTCGCAGAAAACATATAACGCTCTCCACGTACAATATAATAACGCCTTTAGGATGTTGATGGGGCTCCCCAGATTCTGTAGTGCATCGACAATGTTCACGCAAGCGGGTGTTGATGACTTTTACGCCATTATTCGGAAGCGCACGGCTTCAATGGTAAACAGAGTCCGGCGGAGCGGAGCAGACACTGGGTTAACCTACACGCTTAAGGAACTTAAAACCTATTTTTCAAATAAATAAATGAAATCCAATTTAAATTCTAATTTACTAACATAGACATAGGTTTTATTTAATTGTTTTATTGTTACTAACACAATTGTATGGATTGGATGAAATCTGAAATAAATGATTTATTATTATTGTTATTATAATATTTCAGCACACATTATTATAACCGAACATTACACAACTGTACAAATAATCACTTCACTAAAATACATTACAGGAGTGCGATTTGACAGACCACGAGCATGAGATTTCCCTGTTTAATCATACTATATTTATATATATATTTCATATACTAAATAAGTTCCAGATACATCCTGTGTGACTTTTGCAGTACGCATTGCTATTTATTTAATAATTAGATGACTTTCGATTAGAAATGGGTGACGGAAAAATACCCATTGGGGAAATACCGGGTAAAGACCTGTTTTGGGAAAATATAGGATTTTCCCCCAAAATTCTTGGTAATATGGGTCACCCCAAATTATCAAGGAATTTACTCGGAAGACAGACCGGAATTAGGTATTATTAGTTTGTTTAGAACATGTTTACTTTTCTACAACTTTAACAAACGAAAATAAAATTAATGATCAGTACAAAAGTCCGTCGGCGTAACAGCAGTCGTGTTGTAAGTCTACCGTAGCCTATCTAATCTTTCCGATAGCATACGGAAACTACGGCATACTACGTAACTTTCATAAATTATTTTTTTTAAAGAATTTGCTAGATATAGTACCAAATACAACATATCGATTCTCGCAAACGTTTTACTTCCTGCATAACTTTATTTCTTCCGACTATTTTTATCATAATAATTTTATTTTTATTTTATGTTGAATTAGACTTATCGTAAACTTAAAATAAATAAAAGTCACTATTTTAATATACATGACCATGATTTATTTCGAATTAGGTTTGAGGAACATTTATTTCTCACAAAAATAATTCGTAATACAATTAAATGAAATCTACGAAAGCTACCGCAATATATGGAAAGCTTCCGAAGTCTACCGGAATGCTACTGTATACTTTAGACTTACGACCAAATTGCAGTAAAAGTCCAAAAGGTCACACAACACAATTTAATCACCAACTACTCAAACGTCCACAAGAGAACCAGATGATAATCGAGTAATGGTCGATTCAAAGATGATACTCATAAAAAAAACAACTCCGTTTTTAGTAAAAAAACACAAAAGATCGATATAAAATAAATTATAAGCCAAAAAAATTTTTAAATAAAGAAAATGACAGATTTACCAAACAACCCGTATACCAATGCAAATGCGGTACATTTATCTTTTAGTCAGATTTTGAAGGCGGACGATTTTTGACCGACTTAAAAAAAAGGCGATTCTCAATTGACATGTATGTAAGAGGTATTAATTATGTTGGTATATAAGGCTTTAGAGCACGTGTTCAAAATTTCGTTGGTGTAATATAAGTTTGTATATTTGTACGTTTGAAAAAAAAACCAATAATTTCATACTTTATACATAAACCTGTTAACTGACACTGCCTGAAATGCTGTGTTATCATGGAGTATCCACAACGCCTGGCGTCATGTGCTGGGGGCCGTGCCGGCGGCCATACCGCTCACTACGCAACGGCATTTTCCATAGTATCTGACAGTTTATTGTTGTATGCCGTCGGTAGAGCCGCCGGGCAGTGCGCATACAACATTATGTTAACATGTACTGCATCTTGTCATCATCGTGGCCCGTTTTCGTAGCGCCGTAGCTTCGTAGCTTCGTAGCTCTCGTAGCAACACAGATTAAAATGAAGTAGTGGTAAACAACTACTTATAGTGGAAAACTTTGCTCAGTAAGTAGTTCATCCACGCTTGTTTTTATTTTGCTGCGAAAAAATGAATTGTCTGTGTTCATGAGAGATAACCATAGGTAGGTTAGGTACTTAACTATACTTACGAGTACTTACTCGTAACTCCAATCGCAGCGATTATATGTTAAGCAATCTAAAGTAAGGCACCCATGAAACATCGGGTGCTATATTGCATATAGATCTAATACAGCTCTTCTGTGAGACAAATAGTTTCCTGATGTTAGTGTCATTACCAAGAATGCCAAACCGTATTCCAACCGATTCAACATAGGCAAAATAAGCAGTGATTGCCGTGTGTACAGTTGCTACTTTGGTTAATTTATATAAAGCCAAAGCGAATCCATTAATGTTCTTTGATACCATTTCAATTCGTCCTTTCCAAGATAAATTTGGATCAATAATAAATCCCTGAAATTTCGTATCAGAAGGTCGTATCCTATTATTATGTTTTATTTCGGTTAATTTTATTTCAAAGTGGGGTACAGTGTAAGTTTCTCCAAAATCCATGCAGTAGATAGTTAATGAGATATGGGTTACTATCTGAAAAACATGAGATAAAAAAACTATTAAATATTAAACCGCTTTAAAATAACTGACGTTCAAATGACGTAAAACCCGAAAAGCTTGAAAATTTTGGGTTGCGCTTGCGCAAACCCGGGTTTTTTCGAAACTCAAAAGCGCCGAATAACCCGAGTTTGGGTAAACCCGGGCTCGATTCCCTAGTTGCAGCCCGTCGCGATGGCGGGAAATAAAATACAACCGCGCCGGGCGAAGTTCAGCCAGTACCGCGCAGCCGCACCGAGCGCATGCGCGACATCGCCGGTAACGCGGAAATACACTCGCCATTGGTACACGAGTGACATTGGAAACTTTGCAAAACTTTTTTTACAATATTCCAACTTTGAAAAAGTTGTGTGCCAGTGTCTCAGTTTAAAACGGGAACGTTATCTAGCAACATGAAGAACAAGGTGAGTTTTTTACATCTACCCGCATTTTATTATTTTCAGTTGTTGTAATAATCTATTTCAAAAATAATTATGAAAACGAGATCCAAAAGATATTCTATTGTTATGCGGTTGCCTACAACTGATCGGGTGTTGAAGTGTTAAAATAAACAAATAACAAAACCTAGATGATAAGTTCTCATGAACTTGAAGTTAACTAATAAATATTTTATAATTTACGTGTAAAAGCGCCTGAGAGAATCGTTGAAACGAAAAAAAAAATACCTAACTAATATGCAAATAAAAATAAAACTGCTTGGATTGATCTGCAGCAATAATATACAAGTAGGTACGTTATAACTTAAAAAAATAAAACAATACTCAAAGAACTGCAAAACAATTATGATAAACAACTTAATCATGAGCTTTCAATCATCCATCAAACAAAACCTACTCAAAAGGATCCCTTCTAAAAACGAAATCATTTGAATAAAAACCTCATTTAATAGCAACAAATAAGTATAGTTTTAAAAAAACACCGGTACTTTATTTGGTTAGTGCAAATTGCGAAATGCACTTTTTGACACACCCAGCCATAGACTATAGTTTTTTTTTCGACTGCAAGTTTGGACCGAATACCTTTCGTAAAAAAAATACGATCTTTGCTACCTTACTTACTAACTCTTAAAAGGGTGCTATTTCCTAAATCTGTCTTTTCGAATAAAATAAAAGATTAGTTGGATTTTAACCACCTGCAAAAAGGACGTTATCGATTAGACTGTATGTTTTTTTTGTGACTGTGTTACCTCATATCACAGTAATGTGTAGACCAATGGGAAAGTTTCGCCTACCTAGTGGTTATAACTTTTAGTTGGTCCCATTGCTGCCAAGTCGGGATCTGATGGTGGGATCTTGGTGAAATCGAGTGAAACCCACAATTTTCAAACGCACATTGTGTTTTTATACATGATTCTTAATATTGTCGTGTTTTTGCGTCTGATAGTAAACATTGTGTGGAGCAGGGCTGATGGTGGAATTCCTTAACGCTTAGCAGTTCAGTGGTTATTATGATAGGTAAATTTTAGCTTCTTAAAAATCTGAGTCGTAAGGTGCAGACCTTCTGTCATCACTAAAAATAAATAAATGAAATTAAGTTTTAAAAAGTAAAAACCGACTTTAAAACAAAAAAGGCGTGATAATATTCCATATAAACTCTTGACCTTTTAAAAGAAAGAAATCCAATTTAGGCGAATAATTTCTTTTGTGGAGTCGGTACCATAATTTTGACCATTAACTATCAGAGCATTTACCACTTAACGCTATCGGTTTTAACGTTTTTTTTGTCGAAGCTAAACAAAATCATAGTCCCTGGAGTCATATGTTCTTTAGCCAACATGTAAGTTTACATCGCGTTTAATCAGCAGCAACAGGCATGTCTACATGTCAACTTGCTCCGTACACCCACGCTGTTGTTATCGGTATTATAAAATAATTGTTAATACACAAAACTTTAGTAAACCAATTAGAATATATGAATTCACTTAAAAAAGACGAGCATTGTTTACTTAATAAAATAAAAACCAAAATCAAAGCGCTACTTTCTGCCTAAACCTACCCAAAAATATTCCAGAGTCGTTTTTAAACAAATTAGTTGAGTAAGGTACTTTCCTGTTTTGCGTTCATTCTGTTACACTTTGCAAATATACCATAATCACGCTAAATGTTTACTTTATATTTTATTAAACCATGTAACTGTCTTCTTGTTTATAAGTAGGTAGTCATGATCATCCACGTCTATCATCTCGGTTTCCGACTCGAGTTGATCGTACCTAGCGTAAGAAGAAATGTTGAGTATAAATCAGTGCCCTGATAGTGCATTTCTTTGTGCTTAGTAATTTAGGCACAACTGCATTCCGATACATTATCCCGCAATGTAGGAAGGCACCTACACGTCTGTGGTTAAGACGAAAAATGATCCTTCATAGCATAAATGGGCTTTTTATACTAACAAAATCTTCATATTTAATGCAAACAACGAAACTTGTAATTAATTTAGTGGGAAATTTATATTATAGTAACATAAATAGATGAAGACTTGTGTTAAGTATGATAAATAAATATCTTTGGACATTCCCACACATCGCCATCTAGTCCCAAAGTAAGCTACTCAAAGCTTGTGTTATGGGTGCCAGACAACGGATATACTACTTAAATACTTTTTGTTTGTAAATACATACATAATATACATAGAAAACACCCAGACCAATACAAACAGACATGTTCATGCACTCAAATGTTTGAATTGTGCGGGGATCGAACCCGCAACCCGCTGCGTAGTAGGCGATTTCTCGACCACTACACCAGACGGGTCGTCAAATAACAAGATAACATTTTGGTGATGCCAATATGCGTTATAACCATAAAATTATTTCCGATAGGAGATAGTAGGTACTTCTATGGATTTTCTCACAATAATGACCTATGTTATATCATTTTATCAGTTTCGTATCATATTTCCGAGTATATCGGTTCTATCTTGTAAACTGTTGTTACAGTCAAGTCCGAGTCGAGACAGTTTCATGGAAACGAATTACCATACTGGTGCTAGTATCTACTGCTACCTAGTATGGACTGGGTGTACAAGTGAGCGATTGATGTTGATAATGTTTGTGAGAGAAACTATACACGGTGAAATTTTCATACGATTTAAAAAAAATATATTTCATAATTTTTCAGCACACATAATTTTAACCGAACGTGACACAACTGTACAAATAATATATCACTTCCCTAAAATACATAACAGGAGATCTATTTGACAGACCACGAGCGTGAGATTGCCCTGTTTAATCATATTGTATTTATATGAGTTTTTTTGATACTAAATAGGTTCCAGGTTCATCCTGTGTGACTATTGATGTACGCATTGCTGAAATTTTAAATAACTTACGATTAAAAATGGGCAACGGGAAAATACCCATTAGGAAAATACCGGGTAAAGACCTATTTTGGGAAAATATAGGATTTTCCCAAACTCCTTGATAATATGGGTCACCCCATATTATCAAGGAATTAACTCGGAAGACAGACCGGAATTCGGTATTTTTAGTTTGTTTAGAACATGTTTACTTTTCTTCAACTTTAACAAACGAAAATAACAAATTAATGATCAATATAAAAGTCCGCCGGCGTAACAGCAGTCGTGTTGTAAGTCTACCGTAGCCTATCTAATCTTTCCGGTAGAATACGGAATACTACGGCATACTACGGCATACTACGTAGCTTATTTTAGTCGTAGATTACTTTTATTAAGGAATTTGCCAGATGAAGTACCAAATGCAAAATACCGATTCTTGCAAACGTTTTACTTACTGCATAACTTTATTTGTGGGACTATTTTTAAAATATTTTTTTTTCATTTTATGTAAAAATAAACTTATTTCACTAAAATTTAATAAAAGTTACTATTTTTGTATGCATGACAATGATTTATTTTAAATTCAGTTTCAGGAACATTTATTTCTGACAAGAATGATTCCTGATACAATTAAATGAAATTACAATTAATATTTAATTAATTACAGCCAGCATCCTCGCCTCTTTGTCTCATGGTCACGGTTTTATTTTTGATATGGTTTTAAGCTTCTAGTTTTGCATGTATTTTCTTGAACCTTTTAATTCTAATAAATAATATTTTTCCCTTTGAAAAGAAATCTACGAAAGCTACCGCTTTTTATGGAAAGATGAAGTCTACCGTAGTCTACCGGAATGCTACTCCATATTTTGGTAGGATACATTGGACTTACAAGTAAACAGCAGTAAAAGTATTCAGTCCAAAAGGTCACACAACACAATTAAATCACAAACTACTCAAAAGTCTAAAAGAGAAACGGATGCTAATCGAGTAACGGTCGATTTAAAGATAATGCTCAAAGTGGGTACTACGTAAGTCGATTAGAAACTCGTGTTCAGAATGAAAACGCATTTTTTCTAATTTTGTTAATTTTTTTTTCTATTTACTCTTAGACGTAGTAATATTAGTAGTAATATTTGATTTGTCCTGCAACTTTATATGGCTACTAGCGGTCTCCCGCGACTTCGTCCGCGCGTTTTGAGTTTGTTCCCGACGCTCCCGACGCTGCCACGGGAGGGGTCCCGTCGCAGCGTGATGTATGCAGCAGTTTGCGACCTGGATCACATAATGAGAAAATTTACAAATAAGTTTAAATATTTACATGACATGCCGTAAACCTTTACCTAAGGCGCAGTTTAGAGAAGTTTTCATGACGCCCGACGAGTCTAGTCGTTTTTAGGGTTCCGTAGCCAAATGGCAAAAAACGGAACCCTTATAGTTTCGTCAAGTCTGTCTGTCTGTCTGTCTGTCCGTCCGTATATCACAGCCATTTTATTCTGTAACTATAAGCATCACACTGTTGAAATTTGGTAGAAGTAGGTATCCCGTTAACCGCTTTACGATCCTCATACAAAAAATAAAATCATATGCTCCCATACATGAAACTAAAACCAAAAAAAAATTTTTGTACGTGTGGGGTGTCTATAGGTAGGTCTTTTAAAATGACACCGAAGTTCCTAAGACCATTTTCTTTCAAAGTCTAACGTTTCATAGCTAGACGCTTCCAAAGTGGTAAAATGGGCGTCCCCTCCATCTAACTTCTAAACTAAGCAAGTGTAAATTTTGAAAAAATATATAATATAGATATAAATAGCAAATTGCACTTGTAAAAAGCAACTATGGCTGTTGTGACAGACGAGGAATAGGCATACGCCCGGATTGCGTAAGACACGGGGTTCGTTTCCTCGTCTGTCACAACAGCCATAGTTGCTTTTTACAAGTGCAATTTGCTATTTATATTATTAAGTTTGTATAGTGACAAAACACTATAAAAACAAAAATTTTATAAATATAATATAGATCTTAACAAATACTTTCAACGAAAATTGGTTCGGACGGAATCGAAAGAGAAGTTTTTGAGATATAGCACATTTTCAAAAACAGCAAACATAACTTTGTACTTCATACAAACACTATGAAAAACAAAGTTATATTTGCTGTCAACAAAATATTGTGGATTTTACGAAGTGGCTGTAAGTGGATTGCCAAATTCAGTTAAAGTTGGCACGGAACCCTCAGTGCGCGAGTCCGACTCGCACTTGGCCGGTTTTGATTATTTATCACAGCCATATAAAATTATAGGTATAATTTAAGAAAATTATGTTCCGCAACTGAGCAAGTTATTTTAAAAAAGAACAAAATGGCTTGTGCTTGTAATTTTCATGTAAGACCGCAAAATAATGCACAATAAAGTACAAAAATTATATGCAGATATGAGTATGCATATACAGTTATTTAAAGAAAAAAACAAATCCCAAAATCCGGTTATTTAAAAAAAATCGACATGAAATAGATTATCTTGATCTATAAGGCTTTCAAGCACGTGTTCAAAATTTCATTGGTGTAATGTATGTTTGTATATTTTGTGTGTTGTAAAAAAAAGAAATCCAATAGTTTTATACTTTATACATAAACCTGTTAACTGACACTGCCTGAAATGCTGTGTTGTCATGGTGTATCCACAACGCCTGGCGTCATGTGCTGGGGGCCGTGCCGGCGGCCATACCGCTCACTCCGCAACGGCATTTTCCATAGTATCTGACAGTTTATTGTTGTAAGCCGTCGGTAGAGCCGCCGGGCAGTGCGCATACAACATAACGTTAACATGTACTGCATCTTGTCATCATCATGACCCGTTTTTGAAGCGCCGTAGCGTCGTAGCTTCGTAGCTCTCGTAGCAACACAGATTATAATGAAATAGTGGTAAACAACTATTTATAGTGGAAAACTTTGCTCAGTAAGTGGTACATCCACGCTTGTTTTTTATTTTGCTGCAAAAAAACGAATTGTCTGTGTTCATGAGAGATAACCGTAGGTAGGTTAGTTACAAACTCGTAACTCCAAGCAAACCTGTGCTGTTTACAGACTTGAAAATAGGAGGTAGTAAATTTGATGTGTATTAATGCGATATCGTAGCAACCGTTTATCTACGTTTGTATTGTTATTCCCGATGATGTAAGATTTTATACCGCGTTTAATAACTTTTACGTTACTTTTCGCCTGTCCATTGCTGGCCGGATGATAAGCGGGTGTCGTCACAAGCGAGATTCCATTAGAGGCACAAAACACCTTAAACTTGTCAGAAGTAAACGCCGCACATAGGGGTATTTGGACAATCTGGGCGGCCAAAAACAAAGTTTCTCAACTTTAATGAGGATAGACAAAAAAGTATTTCTAATTAACTTAAACATTGAACGGATCAGAAAAAGCAAATACCTACCTTTTCGTGCAATCCCAGCCTTTGTAATGCTACTCGAAACTTGGACGTCAATCAAAGAGAAACGTATATCTTTTCGGCTTTAAATTTATGCGTAACTTTTAAATGCTCATTTCTTTAAATAAGTGTAAAACATAAAGATAAAAAAAAAATATTGTGTTGAAGAAGGTAAGAGTATTTCGTTTCTATAGTGCTTCAAAGCAATATTTTTTATAATGTCGGAAATAAATAGAAACATAGATGAGTGATTATTCATGGGTTTATTTTCAAAAACTTTAACAAACTCGAGAGTAAAAGTTGTTTACACCGAAGAGCCCCGGCATTGATTTTCTATTTAGAAAATTCTTTGAGATCTCAGCTATCTTATGGTGCAAAAATATTTTGCTACTTTTTGCTTCTTCTTGAGATATTCTATTTTTAAGGGGTAGTCATAATTAACGAATATTTAACTACATATTGTTAGTTTTTTTCCATTGTTATAGGACCATCAAATGTCAAAGTAATGACCCGAAAATATTTATTTTGTGCAACGCAACAGCAGAACTATAATATGATTGGAGAAAAGTTGGACTTTTTTTGAAAATTACCTTTTGCAGCTCGAACCTTTTTCTTCAGAGCAAATATTTAAAATTAATAACGATTTTTTGCGTTTAAAGGCTAAATTAAGCATAGGTGGTCACAAAATGTATACGCAAAATAATGCGAAATGACTTGAAGGTACATTCACCGGGCGGCCATCCAAGTCGATTGATCAATCGAGTGATAAAATCAAAAGAAAGAAGACCGAAGATCTTCGTATATCTTCTGACTTAGAACGGCTTACCCATGCTACAATGTTTATATTAAGGAAGAGTGGCAAGAGAGATGCTGCTGTTGTTCTTAAAGATATTTTATCATCACCAAAGCGAGCTGCAAAACATTAAAAAGCATTTTGCTCATGTCGGCAAGATAAAGAGATAAAATTGTCCCCAGCCTTGTCTATTTTTGTTTTCTAGTAGGCAGTACCAAATAATAACGAGTGCTAATAAATATACTGTTGGTGCTATTTTGCAAAAAGAGATTTGGATAATACTCCTAGTGTTACCCAAATCAAGAATCGTATCGCGTAACTGAAACATGTGCTGAAACTATGCTGAAATCATTAATTGATTATACAGTCACATGATTACTAATACATTTGGAAGAAGTTGTACAACATCTCAATGAGGAAGTGAGGTTATCATTAACCAAAATTTGAAAGTGGGGTTGTGCCGGGGCTCAACAATCTCAATATAAACAATGCTGACTCTGATAACAACCTATTCCAGAGTTAATTTGCACCCCTGCAACTCATCTGTTCTTCCAACAATAATCTTGTATGGTTAAACCCAACTCCTACTTCGCCGAGAAAAAAATGTTTTGATTTTTCTATAAAAAAATATTTTTTTATGTAAAATGTATTTTATTTTATTTTTTGCACTATCCTCTTATTAAATAATATATTTAGAATTAACTAAACCGACGAAATAATTTTGGCCGCCCAAATTGTTCAAATACACCATAGTGCGCCGTAGCATTATTTCTAACAAGTGTTTGAGGCAGACCAAATCTTGACCATTAAAAGGAAAGGAATCCATTTTAGGCAAACAATTACTTTTTGGAGTCGGTGCTGTGATAGATGATGCTTGATGGTCAAAGTCACAGACTCCAAAATGAAATTGTTTGCCTAAAATGGATTCTTTCCTTTCAATGGTCAAGAGTTTATTTAAGATTATTTAGTGCATTTTGGTTTTTACTTTTTTTAAAGTTAATTTTATTTCTTGATTTTTAGGGGTTACAGGAGAAGGGGGGGGGGGGGTTAATTGCACCTTATGACTCTGTTCTTTAAAAAGCTACAAACTACCTAGCATAAGTTATGTGATTATAATTACTGAACTCCTATGCGTTAAGGATTTCAACCATCAGCTCAGTCCCACAAAATGTTGACTGTCAGCTGAAAAAACACCTCAACATTAAGATTCTAGAAATAAAAACACTTTACGTGCCTTTTAAATTTGACGGTTTCCTTCGATTACACCAAGATATCATCATCAGATCCCAAATTGGCAATAATGGGACCAACTAAAAGGTATACCCAATAGATAGCCGAAAAAAAGAATTCGAATCGGTCGACAAACGACTGAGATATGAGGTAACATACATACAAAAAAAAACATACAGTCGAATCGATAACCATCTTCTGTTTTGGAGTCGGTTTAAAATTAAAACGCCTTCGAAACTGACGTAAAAACTTTAAACAGAAGACGAATGCGTTACTTAAAGATTTTCGTAAGTCTTGTTTTATTTTATTTACTTTATGGCCTGGAGGAAGGCGAGACACCATAGATTTATGGAACTATGTATGTCTCTATGTACGAAAAGAAATAATAACAAAGCCACCTTGCATACAAGGGAGGAGAGAATCGAGATTCATCTCGTAAATAATTTTTAATAACCTTTAAAAGCTGTAGAGGTTGTGGATTTACTATTTTAGGGTGTAAATAGTTTATATAAACGTGTGCATGTGTGTTCTCTTTATTTCTAGATAGCCTAGGAGGGTTTTTGGGTTTGAGAATAACGTTTTCCCTCCTAAAGTTAGTATGGCTCTCGATCAGAATACTCGGCCAATGAACTACGCCCCAAGCAATGATCATTGGTCTAATTAATCTAACAGTCCGGGTTTTGCTATAAAATAAATCTAACATAAATATAAAACACATTATTAATGACTATAACTATAAGCTTGATTAAAATTTGAATTTGAAACTAACAACTCACTTTTATTTTGTTATTATTATAATTTCCCAATGGTGTATGATAATGGCAGTTCCCTTGGATAGACCACACTCTAAGTAGATATCAGCCTCGGGGCAGTAAATAGATTGGATCATTAATAGAAATTCACTGAGGCACAATATATCCGAGCTTCCAATATTAGATACCTGTCCGGGGTCCTGAGTATAACTTTAGATATATTCACGATTACAACATTATAGTGGACGAGAGTTTACTTTTGAGATTAAAGAAACTATGAATGTGTAAATCCTTAGATTTACAACAGTATATAATAATTAGGGAGGCGAATAGGGGAATTTTCGGTAATACTCGAGCGTGGCAGTTTAAGATATGAGAGATACCTTGGACCTAATAGAACAACCTTGTAAAGTATTGAGCTCTATATGTAGTGACGCGCGCCTAGGATAGACGATCAGATTAGTAAGAAAAAATCGATAGTCTGTAATACTCGAGCGCGTCAGATTAAGATATTGGGGGTTGATTTTAGTGTTTTAAGACTAAATTTAACTAATGTGACTAATGCGACCCTATAACTTGGCGGCGTCAAGGACTTTGACGCCGCCAAGTTATAGGGTCGCGAACTTGTAAAAAAAAACGTTAATCCGGCATTCTCGAGCGCGATTTTTTTATTTTTTATTTTGAAGAATGTAATCTAAAACGTACTAAAAATACAAAATCTGCCGGTTTCCGCATGACCAGGAGTGTGGAGGAGCCATTTCGTCTTCCGAAAAACGCGTTGCGGCATATAAGTCGCGAACGATACATTTGACAAAAAAAAAGTTTAAATAAACAAAAAAGGTAATTTTATTTTACACAAAAAAGGTCTCTTTACATTTTTGTCCAAAGTTAAAACTTTTTGACTTGAAGCATCATAAAAACTCAAACTCCCGGTTTTTTGAGTATATCTTGAAAACTGAGGGTGTTAAAAAAATGATATGAAATAACGATGATTAATTTATGTTACTTTTATCTCAAATTTTTTTTTTCTAAAGCTTCTCGACAACTTTCGTGGACTTGGAAAAGGTTACGCGTATCTGTATACAAAAGTATTATTAACATGTACAGTTTCATGTATGTATATTATTCAATAGCCTGTTGATCCTCAAATTGTTTCGTACCGTCAGTAAAACGAAGTGAAGAATTATTAAAAAGCAAGAAGAAAGGAAAAAACAAGAAACCAAAAAACCTTTCCGGTCAGATTAAGAGAACCCACCAACATTTTTCAGATTAAGAAAATATGCTTTCAGGATACCGAGATGAACCTCCCCTATGAAAATCTGACGCGCTCGAGTATTTCAAAAAAACTATTTCTTTTTGCATTTTCAAAAATTCATCGTAACTTATGGTCACGCCAAAATCGTCAGTTTTTTTAAAGGGAGCTTCCTTGGGGCCTACTTAACACCCCTTCCGAAAATCTGACGCGCTCGAGTATTTTTTTTTTGCATTTTGACTACTTTATATGCCTACCCCCACCACGCAAACCGGCAGATTAGTATACCGTTGTTATCAGAGGCACTTGGGGCATACGTAGTATGAATATCTGACGCGCTCGAGAATGCCCAAGTAACTGTTTTTTTTTACATTTTTGAATAACCGTACACGCCAAACCCACCGCTAAAATGGTTTTTACCATACGAGCTTTTCTTTTCGAAATTATTTTATCTTTCGATTTTGATAGGTCTCGACGGCGCCGTTGAATTACGCCATTTAGCTACTTCGCCTCCCTAACGGAATTTGACTTAGCTAAACCAATATAACAACTTAAACCAAATTAAAACTTAAGCTTTACTAACTAAACATTCTTGTGGTTCGAATCCGCAATGTACATTAACGGGTGTATGGAAGAAACAACAAGATACACTTGTTGTTGAGACAAGAATAATGAGAGTGCAGCCGGGAGCGATCCAGAGTGCAGAAGTTTGGGAGTGGGTATTTAAATTAAGCTGGTAGGGAACTTTAAATAACAAATTAGAAGGACATTGCAGTTTAAACATTGTAGTTTAGAACTAGGATTCTCATTTATTGATAAGGTTACGGATTTATGTATTGAAACATGGTTTTACGGTGAACCTTTGATGCGTCACCTCTGGGCACCCGATACACTCCCCATATGCAGCTGGTCTCCGACCTTTGGTTTGGCCAAACGAATAAAGTATTACAAACAAAATACAAACAATTAAACCATGGTAGAAGGGGAAGTACACAAGTTGTACAAGAATAGATCTAATCCACGGATTAGCCATAAAACGCTTAGCAGCGAAAGAAGACCAGGTCTGTTTCCCCAATAACCTGATAACAGATCCAGTCACTGGCGTAGGATACTCTCATTAGTGCTAGCGGGGAGGTTGGCTCGGGTAAAAGTGCTTGTCTTCCTAAGGCGAAGCTATCCCAGCACTCTTTAGCTAATTTATTATCATACGAGTAATTATAATCAAAAAACTTTTGCCACGCAAGAGCCATAACTTTTCACTCTCATTCCTTAATAACACAATTAGATTCAGTTCATAAGACGAACAATAGAGTGATAGAATGGTAGAGTAATGGAGGCTGTATAACGAAGTGTTTCTCATAACTTCTATCTTGAGCAATATTTCACTCTGAAATGCAATCATTCCTATGATTAATGTATTCAAAACGCAGTATCTTTTTCTTTCAACAAAACTTAAAAATTCCTTATAAATTATTTCAGTCACTTAAACTAATAGACGATCACAAACAACACTAAACTAGCTAGACAATCACGAAGCCATAATATTCATAGAAGTCAGTCCTTATGAATACTCTAAGCTAACTAAATAATTATCATTAGGGTCATATTGAGTAATGCCCGACGATTTTCTTAAAGTTAGACAGAGGGGTAGAGAGAGAGGTGAGAGGTAAGTACAGAGGGGGGGAGGTACCATCACAACTTCATGATTTTTAGTTATAACTCATATCTTAACATCTACTGGACAGATTTTGATGAAACTTACACGTTTAATGCACTTAGCCAAATTAGCTTTAAAGAAAGACTATACCCAATGTTACTAAATTAAGCTGTACAATTAAGAGTATTAAAGGCCAGCCTCATCAAGAGAAAAACAGCACAAAACGCTTTTTTTTGCTAACCGACCGAAAATAAGTGGAATTGAAACCGCAGTATTTAAAATGCAAAATATAAACATAGTGTAATACCACAAACTTATTTATAAATGTTATACAGGTTATGAAACTTATACTTGTATATACTATCCTTTAGAAAAAAGGTTGAAGAAGGGAAATCACGACAATTATTTAAAAAAAAATGATTCGGTGCATTAATAATATTTTGTCTCATGATCTTTTAGTTATTTACTCTCAAAAAACTACTGCACCGATTTTGATGAAACTTATACCGTACCCTCAGTTGATATATACCTAATCGGACTAAAAACGAATCATCTCGCTATGACTCCTCTTTTTCGAGAAATCGGTGGACCAATATACAAACATACCTAGAGTTAAGAAATTTGTACACGTGTTTAGAAGTCTTTAAATATCAAATATTATATAAATATTATTAATAAAAAATATTATTAAATTCCAACTATATCACAAACATACACATTGGATTGATTACCTCATTTTTTTTAAGTCGTTAAGAACTGTAAAAGTAGTTTTCATTTGTTTATGCGTGTAACATTAGGCTGATATATTCTTTATTTATTCGACGATCCTCTATGAAACGTGGACGTAGTATATAAACTCATATTATTTACTGATAGGAAGTGGGATACATTTGCACAATCAAATCGGAAAAGTCTTTGTAGTATCATCTCAAATACCAAGAATCTTTCAAACCTTCACGAAGCGGCACAAAGTCAATCCATGCCTGTAATCATCGCGGTCAGCGATTTCATTTAATTTTAGCTACGAGTATTTTTAACTGACTTCAAAAGAGGAGGAGGTTATCAGTTCGACTGTATGTTTTTTTTTTTGTATCTATCGTTTACTAAGAGGATTGATCTTATAGTTGGATCAAAAGGTGCAGCTTCCCCCCCCCCCCTATCCTGTAAACTCTAAAAATGAAGAAATAACATTAACTTTAAAAAAAAGTAATAACTGACTTTAAAACCAAAATGCACTAAAAATTCTTAAATAAACTCTTGACTATTGAAAGGAAAGGAACCTATTTCAGGCAAACAATTTCTTTTTGGAGTCGGTGCCATCACTTTGACCATCATGCATCCTATCACACCATCGACTCCAAAAAAAATTGTATGCCTACATAGGTCTTTCCTTTCGATAGTCAAGAGTTTATTTAAGACTTTTTAGTGCATTTTGGTTTTGAAGTCGGTTTTTACTTTTCTAATTAATAGTCGGGCTTATCAGTGTAATTCTTATTAAAGTTCTCTTTGTTTCCAGGTGAAGGACATTAATAGTGAGATCCAGGCCAGACATGCCAGTATGCCAAACAACTGTAAACTTAAAAAAATGATGTAAGTAACATTATGTTTATATCTTGACCAATGGAGCAGATACCTCTGAGAAGTGGAAGTCCGGCCCGCAACACGAATTTCACCACCGCGGTTTTTTCATTCGATACAAGACACTGTAGAATAAAGTATTCAAGATTCATGGGGTCTTGGGTCAGGCTGGCGGGCCGCACAAAAAGGCTCAGCGGGCCGCAGTTTGAGTATGGCTTGTCTATACCGTAGGCGAAGAGAGGCCTGCCTGTCGGCCTTCTACAGGTTACGTTTCGGAGAGTGTGCGAACGAATTGCATGACTTAATTCCAACGGCCTCTTTTCATCTTGGAAACACAAGACGTGGGCGCAGCTGCCACCACGGTTCTCATTTCATTTGCGTACGGCTAGGGAGTAGAATCCATCTTAGCCCGCATTACACAATTACTACAGTCATGTCACACAACATTTAATACTCTAGTATTATTATTCGTTATTGCTTTAAATTGTTTCCAAAAACATCTGGGATATGATTGTTATAAAAACTGTTGGCACTCAAAATAATGATGTGTCCTTTGATCATACAATACCAATCAAACGTATAGATGCATAAAATTAAAATGAAAATTACTTTAAAATCTGCATCTGCTAATTAAGGTAGATTATATCAACGTCAAATAAGACTTTTCTCACTGAATAAGTATGAAATATCATTTTTAATTGTCATTTACATACATTATTGCTGACAAATAGGTGACGCTTTCAAATTAAGCGTTTTGTATATTATTCGACGAATATTCCTTATCTGGCTTTGTTAAAATCAAGCCTTAAAAAACAATGTAATAATCCATAAAGAGTCTAACCTCAATGAGAGGTTTGATAACAAATAAGATAAAAATAAAACTAAGTCATGCAAGATAAAAATGAATTTAAACCTACCTATACAAAAACGGAAACTTTGTGCTAAAGTGGCTGTAATGCTGGCTGCTAATCCTTTAATTAAATTTAAACTAGAAGTAATTAGGCGTTATCTAATGGATAAGTACTCGTAGCTTGCTAAATGCACGAGTTCGAATTTATCTGAGGTTAATTAGGCTGTTGTTGGTTATTTGCGTGTCTCGTGTTTGCATGTGCTGCTAGTTACGAGCTCTATTTTATTGAATTTCTGTCCATCAGCTTTTATGCATTGTTCTTGTTGTTGTTATTAGTTCCCTATAACTTCACATTATATGTGTTGTGTCATTAGTTTATAATGCACCAGTAATACTCATTAGTTTTGTTTACGTATTCGTAACGTGAACACCAGTGCCTATGCCTAATGTTTATTATTTCAACTTTGATTACTTAAAGTCGTGCATGCTTCCATATGATTTTGAATTTCATAATTTAGTATCAATAAACGTGCATTCTCTCCACCATCAAGGAAATTGATTAATAGTTTTCGATACTTACATCAACAGAATACACATCCCTACACCAACTTTATTAATTTAAATGTCATTATAAAAATGCTCAATCCAGTAAGTTGTTACTACTACGTACAGAGAAGCCATGTGAAGCAAAAATGTATCGCAAATACGACGACAATATTGTAACGTTTTCCTTGAATTTCGAATTATGAATCTATACACTGCGACAAGCATCTTCTGGCTAATAAATGACATTGACAGGGGGGCGCTAGCAATTACTGAGTTTAGCCAGTGCAAGAACATCTCCATTGTCTCTTATTCATTAGGGTATTTTTATTTATTACCTTATATTGTTTGCCCGACTAAGACAAATGTCAGTATATAAGTAAAGTTAGCCTGTAACATCCCACCGCTGGGCAAAGGCCTCACCTCAACTATGAGGTAGTTTGAGCCATACTCCACCACGCGGGCTGAGTGCGGGTTGGTGAAGGGGTGATTGCAAGGCAAGCGACTAACCTTGCTGTCAGATTTTATCAAGCCGCCCATAAGGCCTCTGACTAGGCTTAACGACTAATATCAACCGATATTAGCCGGGACCAATGGCTTGACGAGAATTCCGAAGCACAGCGTCATGTACATCACTCATATGTTCGGAATGGTCACCCATCCAAACACGACCGCGCCGTAGTTTGCTTTACTTCGGTATCACTACCAAAGCGCTGCTACCACTGCGCTACGAGAACCTCAAAACAAATGTGACAATTGTGAACGGTAATGTTTATGTAGATCAAATAATAGTGAAAATATCTCATTTGACCAACATTTTGAACCATCTTCATGCAGTTGGCTAATATCGGAGGAAGCCACACGTAATAATTCAAACTTTACTGAGTTCAGATTCTGGTCAAAGGTTGAATTTCTGTATAATAAAAAAAACAACGAACCGAGCCAGAGGATGTAAGAAGTGCAATAAGACGAATAAAGATTTCTGACAAATGACTTGTAGTTAATACGTAGCAATAATTTCAATATCGCTGAAGTTTAAAGATTAAACTCCACCTCATAAATTGATGATGATGGATATTTATAGCTAAATAACACTTGTTTCAGAAGGCGCACAGTGTGCTGTTCCTCAGTGGTGATTGGCTTTTTGGGTCTGTGCCTCATCACGCTGCCTGTCTACACTACTGCACATGTGCTGACAGAGTACAAGAGCCCGCAGCCCTGCGTCAGCGAGGAGTGCGTGGGTACAGGTAAAATCAACAATTTATCATAAGTTTTGTAAGGACCTTTTTTTGCTAGCGTCTTTAGAATCAATGCATAAAGTATTTTCGCCATGGCATCCACACTCGATTTTTTAACGTGAAATTCATAAAGTGTGCGATAGGTTCCAGAAACACGTAGACCATTGCTTAAAAAACTTACATATACAGCAGTACTACCTAAACTTATTTCTAGAGCTTTCGTGCAACTTTGTAATACCTAAAGTTAGTACATACTTAGCTAGAGACAAATACTACTACTACAGTTACTCCGTTAGCGAAGCGACCCGAATTGGATCTTGGCCTCCGATACGAGATGGCGCCAGCGCGCCCTGTTTTCTGCATTCAGGACGCGTAGGTCCTCCGCCACTTCATCTCTTCACTGGTATCGCGGTCGGCCAGCCGGTCGACGACCTACAGGCTGCCCAATGTACGCCTTCCTTACCGCCCTGTCATCCATCATTCTTTCTAAATGGCCGAGCCAACGGAGTCTTGCTGCCTTTATCTCATCAATGAAGTCCGGCTTAGACACTAGATCCTCCAGTTCTTGGTTCTTCCCTTCTTCTTCCATCTGGTTGGTCATCATCCATTGGTTCTTCCTCCATCCTACCGTTGTGTAGGTGCCAAGATGTTACGAAATATCTTCCTTTCGGCAACGAGAAGCTTGTTTACCTCTTTCTGGGTTGGTGTCCAGGCCTCGCATACAAGGCGAGATAAATAGCTTTATCAAAATAATTAACAAAGTTGGACAACTGTTTAAATATGATATAGCTAGTTTAAAATCAACGTCAGACGCATAAAATTTAAAACAGTAGTTCAAACCTTGTTTATTAATTTGTGGTAAGGCTGTTTTTCTATCTTTCTTCTTAGCTAAGGAACTTGTTAACTTACATAAACAAAAAAAAATACACCAGCAAGTATTTGTTACTAGGTAGAAATAGAATACTATTACTAGATACCTACTCTATCAGTCAAAACAGTGAAAGGGGTTTTACTATTTTCCACAACAAAGTTATGCATTTCATCAAATGTAACGATAGATGATAAAATCTGGTTTGATATTGTGAATTTCTTATCTAACAGGCGTTTTATTTGTTTTATGATAAAATAAGTATTCAATAAATAAAAACTCAAGAGATAACCTACACGTAGATAGCCCGTAACAAATGTATGATATATCCAGCACATAAGTGAAACAAAAGAAAGACGAAGCGCTCTAATAGTGATAAGACTGTCTTTTTAAGAGGTGAATATTTATACGGACGGTCATTTGATGTCCTAAATTTAATAATTTTATATTAGATTGAGACGTATACTTCTTACAAATGTCTGAATAAGATTATAAAAAAAAACATAAACAACATAAATCCCTCCTGAAATCCCTTTCCCCGTGCAGTATAAAATTGCTCAGAATTAAAATTATTTAACTTAACTTAACTAACAATCTTAACTTGATTAACTTCATTTAATTGAATTTACCTGGAACAAACTAAATTAGTCCAATATCTCGTTATATAATATATTCATATATACATTATCTCGCATTAAAACATACATACACACACACACACACGTAGTCGCCAAACGCTTATCGGCTGCCCTTAGCCGTCCAGGTTATATTAATTTTCTAGGTACATTAATTTGCTTGTAGAAAGTATGTATCATGTGCCACCTATTATTGTTCTCATGTTGTTTACGCATATGTAAAGCTCAAAAACTGTTATTTTAAAACCTGACAAAAAAAGGTTTTAGAATGTTTTATTTTTTAAAATATAATGAAGATCTATTTATATTTTATCTTATTTAAGGTTATTACAAGGTTTATGTAATAGTTGTCACAAGGTGCTTATTTCTTACGAATTTTCAAAAGGTGCTTATCTCTTACAAAGTATTATTTGCAAAAACAAAATACTATCGTAGTTCTCGTGTTTATACTTGCATTAAATGTTTCTTTAATACATAATGGTTTAACTGTGTCGTTATCATAATCAAGAAACAAGTACTGTGTCGTGTAAATCCATGGACAAAAAGTGCAACGAACGTAACCTCAAAACAGCTGATTAGTGCAGTGTCACTGACCTTATTACGTGGTGAATAATAAATATAGCTCTCACTCTGATTCACTTGGAACGCTATACGCATCTCTGTCGTTCACTCACTCCACAGGTGCACTAAATACATCTAGTAAATGCCTATCGCACTGTATCTGCAGCTACTACGACCGTTATAATCAACAACAAAACAATATGCGATCTTGCCACCTTATCTTTACTCCTCTTCACGGCCTTCACTACCTCTTATCACAATGAATTGCTAGGGGTGCAAAAACACTATCAACTAATCTGAACTACTGGCATGCTCGGCTTGCAAGGCATGCTATCATTACCTCTGCCTTAACTTTACGAAGTCATACTACGTCGCAAACGCTAAAAAGTTACAGAGGTCCTGGCTTTGTGACGCGTGCGCAAATATTGGCCGACGGGCTCGCAATGATGACACTCCCGCCTGCTCGCCATTCCGGGTCAACACTGACAACGAATCGGCGATAAAACAGGCTTCTTCGATCGCAGCCGTAAATCAAGCTGATATTTCATGTGATGATTCATTCATTTCCAACTCAATCGAGCGTAAGACATTCCCAGATCCCGATGCGTCGATTACTATGAGACAATTCAGTGAATTAATCGATATAAAGCTGAACAGCATACGTGCTACACTATCATTGGAAATACAGGAAAAAATCAAAATTGAATTAAAAACCGCTACAGCTGACTTGAAAAACGATATGACCGCCTCATTTGATTACATGGCCGCTGCTCAGTCAGACACAAATAAGGCTCTAGTTCAAGCCAACGACAAAATCCATCAAATTGAAGAACAAACTACGAAACTCCAGTAACAAATTATTGCACTTGAAACTCGCTTGGCTTTGTCAGAAAAAACATCTCGAAGTAACAACCTTGAACTACAATGTGTACCTGAGCGCCGCAACTAAAACCTGGTACTATTATTCACGAAACTTTGCGAACAAATTAAGCTCCCTATTGCTGACAACGACATACAAGCGTGCCGCAGAGTGGCAAAGCTCAACCCTTCGTCTGACAGACCCAGGAACATACTAGTGACCCTACCATCAGAACGCCACCGTGACATACTTATATCAGGTTTCAAGCGTTATAACAAAAACAACTCGAAAAACCCACTTACTTCAACTGATATCGGTATCGGAGGCGACCAGCGACGTATCTTCGTTGCGGAACACCTATCTCAAGAGTGTAAGGGCCTTTACGCCGCTGCACGTAAACAAGCAAAAGACAAGGGCTTCAAGTATGTCTGGGTAAAATATGGTCGGGTACATATAAGAAAAAACGATACGTCTCCAGCTCTGTATATAAAAGATAACGCCAGTTTAGTAAAACTTCTAAATTAATTGTAATTATATGGTATTGTAATATTTTGTGCAACTTAATACATTTTATTATATACTAGCGGTCCCCCGCGACTTCGTCCGCGCGTTTTGAGTTTGCTCCCTCCCCTCCCGTCGCAGCGTGATGTTTTATATCCTAAAGCCTTACTCAATAAATAAGCTATCTAACACAGAAATATTTTTTCAAATCGGTTCAGCAGTTCCTGAGATAAGCGCGTTCAAACCAACAAACTCTTCAGCTTTATAATATAATTAGCGCAAGCGCACGTTGTGATGTTAAAACTGTGATAGCTCCTAAGATATTTATTGTAATCAAATGATATAAAGGGCAACTTTGTTCTAAATGAAATGTTCGTGATGATGAATGTATTTCTTTTGATAAGTATAAATACCTGTGTGTATAATACACCTCTAAAAATGATGCATTATTTTTTTACAAATTTATTAACATAAAAAAGGTTGTAGTAAGTCAACCATAATAGATAGACATATGCTGTCGCGGACTTTATTATAGAACTCTTAATGCTGAACAATCCTGTCATACATGATTTTTGTGTAACTTAAGCGGTTTCCGCAGCGTACGCAGCGAAAGCTCTCAAAAGGAATATCTTTCTCCCGTTTTCGCAACATTTTTCATTGCTGCTGTGGTCTTATGAGTTGTATCTTTATGTTATATAGCCTAAAGCCTTCCTCGATAAATGTACTATTCAACGTAAAAAAAATTTTTCAAATCGGGCCAGTAGTTTCTGAGATTAGCGCGTTCAAACAAACAAACAAACAAACAAACAAACAAACAAACAAACAAACAAACAAACAAACTCTTCAGCTTTATAATATTAGTATAGATTTGTATATTTATATTTTCTTATACATATATATTATATATTTATTACTATCACATTTATACTACGAAAATTTTCTATCAAAATGTAAATCGTATAAGAACCAAGTTGAATCAGCTATACTTAAATGTATTAAATGAAAATTACGACATTATTTGCTTATGCGAAACTAATCTCGATTGTTCTATTTCTGACACAGAGTTTATGGACGATAGGTATGTTGTGTTCCGGCGAGATAGGGAAACAACACACTCATCAAAGCTGTCGGGCGGGGGGGTCCTGCTAGCAATAAAAAACAACTTCAACGTCATCAGACGTCGTGAATTAGAAAGCGCTCTGGAGGACCTATGGATTATGAATAGTAAGAAAACTGGATCAGGTGAATTTTCCTTGAACATTTACTGAGTTTACTTGCCTCCCGACCTAAAAAGCGCTCAAATAAATTATTTTTATAATCACTGCTCTAATAGGCTTCTTGAAGTCAATAACCTAGATAGTAAAATAATTATTCTTGGCGATTTTAATATACATACTTTGATTTGAACTCCGGACGTTATTCACCCATCGCATATGCTTCCAGGTAAGGCTCAGGATGTCAAATCTTTACTGCTTTTGGATCTACTAGAGTTGGGTGGGTTGTGCCAGTACAATCATGTTCATTCTTTTTTTTTTCTAGCGACAAGTTACTTGACCTCTTTTTGACAAACCACTCAGATCTGACCTTATCAGAATGCACACCTGATCGCCACCATCTAGTTATTGAGATCGAGGCACGTGGTATTGAAACTTGCTCAAAAAATGCTAAATCTCATGTACGAACTCTTAACTATCGCAAGTGTGACTTTGTTAAATGTTCGGAGGATATTTTAGGTATGGACTGGCCCAGCACACTATGCCATAGCAATGTAGAACTAGATGTTGCTGCATTTTATGACGTTTTAAAAAGGATCATTACCTCAAATTCCCCATGCAGGCAAGTTAACCGAACTGGGTTTCCAATTTGGTTTTCCGAAGCCTTGAAAGCTTGTATTATAGAAAAGAAAAAAGTTCATAAAAATACAAAAAATACCACAACCCAAGAGATTACGATGAATTCTGCTTACTACGAACCAGATTTATGAAGCTTATCAAAGTATGTTACGACTCGTTTATACAGAGTGTCGAGAGGTATCTACCGGAGACCACCAAGTTATTTTTCTCATTTGTTAAAACTAAAAAATCTACGCCTTCAATTCCTAATACTATTAAGTGTAGATTCGGTTCGGTTTGTTCGGATCGTATTTTTCCTCTGTCTTTGAGGCTGATAGCAACAGCACACCACCCGTAGATAGCGTAGAACCCTCAGTCAATTACACTTTGTCTAGGACACAGATATCAAGTGAGTGTATTCACAAGAAACTTCTAGCCTTGGATGCAAAAAAAGGGTGCTGGGTCGGACGGGATTCCTCCGCTCTTTATCAAAAACTCTGCAAAAGCACTTACAGAACCATTGTTCATAATACTAAACAAATCGTTGCTCAACGGCACATTCCCTAGTGAGTGGAAGGAAGCGCATGTTATACCTATCCATAAATAAGGTGATACCAATGATTGCTCCAATTATAGGCCTATAAGCATACTGAGCTGCTTTGCTAAAATATTTGAATCCCTCGTCTTTGATCAGCTTAATTACCATATTCAGCCATTCATCTGCCACCAACAACATGGGTTTGTAAGAGGTAAATCGACGGTCAGTAACCTGGCAGAGTACACTGATTACATCTGCCAATCATTTAATGGGCATGGTCAGGTTGACTCAGTTTATACAGACTTCTAGAAGGCGTTTGACAAGGTTAACCATAGAATAATGATACACAAGCTCGAGTCAGTGGGTATTCATGGTAGTCTCTTGCGTTGGCTGAAATCTTATATTTCAAATAGGACTCAACATGTCGCCAAGTCCGGTGTCCCCCAGGGATCACATCTAGGTCCTTTGATGTTTATAGTTTACATAAACGATCTCATCCCTAGGCTCCTAAACACATCTTTATTATACGCCGACAACCTGAAAATTTTTACACGCATTAACTCCGTCAGGGACTGTATCCAACTCCAAAGGGATATCAATACAATTGCAGATTGGTGCAAATCCAATAAAATGAGACTCAGTATTAAAAAGTGCTCTATTGTTACTTTCACTCGTAAAAACTCCAGTAGTTTTCGAATATAGTATAGAACGTATAACGCTTGAACGAAAAACAGTAATACGAGATTTGGGGGTTGTATTCGATAGTGTGCTTAGCTTTAGTCAACACTATGAAGCATTATTGAAATGCAACGGGCTTTTAGGATTCATATGTCGTGCCTCTAAAGATTTTAAAACCTCTAAAAGCTTAATCACCCTTTACAAGTCCCTAATCCTCAGCCAGCTGGAGTATGCTTCCCCGATTTGGTCACCTCAATATAACATATACGTTAATAGGCTAGAATCCATCCAAAGACGCATGGTGAGGACCCTTACATACCCTTACATACCGCTGCAAGTTAAAACGAGAGCTTACGACATACGAGGATCGCCTCCATCATTTCAAACTCAAAAGTCTCGAATCTCGGCGGAAAGTGGTTGATTTGACTTGCTTCTACAAAATCCTGAACGGTTCCCTTAGCACCACCCTCCTGACTGAAATTTCTCTTCGAGTTCCCAAAAAGTCTCCCAGACATGATCATCCATTCTCAATTCCACTCTGTAACAATAATGTGTCCTCTCACAATCCAATTTACAGAATGTGTCGCAATTACAATGATTTACTCAGCAGACTGGACAATGTACCTGACATATTCGGATCATCACTACATAAATGGAAAACCGGCCTCCATAAAATTATCAATTAGTTTTAATAATTGCAAATCATGTTGAGTATTAATGTATATTATTGTATATGTATATATTTATTATTATTATTTGTAATTGTACGTACATAGGAAGAAATTTATTTATTAAGTTATATTCGCTCTATCGTCTTCAATTTTAATTACACTAATATTATGTTATTGTAATAATTTGGCTACATCTGTATTATGTTTCTTCTATTGATATATACCTTATCATGCCATGTGCACGTATTTTGGAGTTACATTGTATTAATGATAGCATACCTAAGATACTATATAATGTAACTATCTGTAATTCTGTTTGTGTACTGAATAAATAAATTAAATTAAATTAAAGTTGTAACTTACTGCCTATTTAGTTTTTGTAACTGTATTTGTAATTTTTATATTATGAGTACCATTTTTACTGTATCTGCTATACCTACAGGACCTGTTTACTTCTAGTTTTAAATACCTCGGTGTGACCGTGCACCCATGTGACCAACCCCGTGACCAATGCATGACTTTTAAGCCCCATGTTCAATCGCTCGTTCCCTGGATCCGTAAACTTATTTTTATTTTCAAAACCCTGCGACACGTGGCTGACAGCCCTGTCAACAAAATGGTGTATTACGCCTTGTGCCAACCGCTTCTGAAGTATTGTATTTCCTTATGGGGAAGCACCCACAGGACTACTCTGCGGGAAGTGAAACGGGCTCAGAGATCGATCTTAAAAGTAAAAGCGGCAGCTGGTCCCCCAATTTTATACCTCATAGAAGACCTTTTCAGAAAATGGAACGTGCTTTCGGTGAGACAGACGTTCATTCTTCGGACAATCTTGACCATAAACTTAGGGTTAAGCTGTGACTTTCGCTTGGTGTAAGGAAAACGACGTTATAATCTTTTGTGTGACAGGCTACCTTTATAAATAAACTGCAACTGCACTGGACTTCAACTGCTACTTGGGAAGCTAAAACAAACTTCATATTGATCCTTCCTAGTTATGCACTTTAAATTATATTTAGTGTATTCTGTATCTACAGGCGGGGCCTGGCAACCTGTATCACCGGTTTTTTCAGATCTATCTCAGGCGCCAGCCTCTCGCTTGTTAGAAACCTCAACACCCGAGCGGTCGCATGCGACCGCATAACAATAGAATACCTATTGTCTCGTTCACATACGCTTGAGGGATTAAACTGTTTATACCTAATTTGTACTTGCTACTTACCTTTTGTGCTAGGAAGAAAGAAATAATTTATTCATTATTATTATAAAACCACTCTTCGAAAACAAACAAATACGCCAACAAGTGCTCTAAATTGCAATTACTGATGAAAATAATTGTAAAGTCTAAAGAGCGCATGTTCTAATCATTTCCACAAACTGTGCTTAAGACGGGTATGTAAATAGGTACACCAGTAACTATTTAGATATCTGCTCATCGGCATCGTCTCCGATATTCCGATAATGGCGCCGCAAAAAATATGTAAGTCGAACAAATTATAGTTATTTAAAACTATAGTTATGGAAGCAAAAAAACGATGCGATTAGATAAATGTGAGAAATATAAACAACACTATTGAGTCAAGTAATTTGTTTACATGACAGGACGTATAAATGACTGTGTGTCAGATATGACGTATAAATAATAATGAAGTTCAATTTCGATTATATAGCATTACTTATCAAGGACAATTAAAATGGTTCACCATCGATCATTTCGATTATACCTATATGGCGTCATATAATCCCTACAAGCTTTTACACGTGGTACACCCAGGCCAGGCTGGTACTGCGCCATTTTCACGTGAAAATGGTGCACATGCATCATCAGATCTTCAGATCAGTATTTCTAGTGCGTAATTTATCTTTTACTAGCGGTCCCCCGCGACTTCGTTCGCGCGTTTTGAGTTTGCTCCCTCCCCTCCCGTCGCAGCGTCATGTTTTATATTCTAAAGCCTTTCTCTATAAATAAGCTACCCAACACAAAAATATTTTTTCAAATCGGTCAAGCAGTTCCTGAGATAAGCGCGTTTGGCTTTATAATATATTAGCGCAAGCGCACGTTGTACTTAAGCTGCGAACATTATTTTGGTGAGGAGTTATGTTAAAAATGTGATAGCTCCTAAGATATTTATTGAAATCAAATGATATAAAGGGCAACTTGGTTCTAAATGAAATGCTCGTGATGATGAATGTATTTATTTTGGTAAGAATAAATACCTGTGTGTATAATACACCTCTAAAAATAATGCATCATTTTTTTACAAATTTATTAACATAAAAAAGGTTGTAGTAAGTCAACCATAAAAGATAGACATATGCTGTCGCGGACTTTATTATAGAACTTTTAATGCTGAACAAATCCTGTCATACATGATTTTTGGGTAACTTAAGCGGTTTCCGCAGCGTATGCAGCGGAGGCTCTCAAAAGGAATATTTTTCTCCCGTTTTCGCAACATTTTTCATTTCTGCTGTGGTCTTATGAGTCGTATCTTTATGTTATATAGCCTAAAGCTTTCCTCGATAAATGGACTATCCAACGTAAAAATAATTTTTCAAATCGGGCCCGTAGTTTTTGAAATTAGCGCGTTTAAACAAACAAACAAACAAACTCTTCAGCTTTATAATATTAAGTATAGATTTACTTAGAGGCCGTGACTAAGCAAGCAACATAAGCAGATAAATAAACTTAATACCTATAATTGGAAGATAATTAGCTTTTTATGTACTACCTCTACAACTAAAGTTGACAGAATCATTAATGTTTATCAACCATGTGTTCAGGTCGATAAGTTAACGAATATGCTATTTTTATTAATGAGAGAGTAGACAATTAATATCTGGATGATAAATATTCAATGCACCCTCATATTTTTTTCAGTTAATACTCAGATGACTATAGTATATTACCGCATGTATTGTTATTTCACAGTACTTGCATTTATTGTCTATAAGAAAACTGTGGGTGTCTTTAATACGCGATAACATTCAAGAGATATGGATGATAAGTTATAATGATTAACGCCACCTTAATCTTTGTGACAGCGTCAAGGATCCTACAGGCATTGAATAAAGATGTGGACCCTTGCACGGATTTCTACGAATTCGCGTGCGGCGGTTGGATCAAAAAAAACCCTGTGCCCGAGTGGACGACTTCTTGGAACGAGTTCACAAAGCTTGAGGAGCAGATGCTGATAGACCTGAGGGAATTGCTGGAGGCTGAAGATGAAGACGGACTACCCATTAGTGTGAGGAAAGCGAAGGTGTTTTACAGATCTTGCATTGACGTTGGTGAGTTGTTTTATTACTCATTGAGCTATTTAGTATTCGGATGAAACTGGTTTAAGGAATTGATGGATACTAACCCTGATACGGAACCTTTTAGAAACAGAAGTGCAGACGAGCCTGAAAGCATACACAATCCCTTTTATCTTCGTTGCATAAATCATAGCTTGTTTTTATCACAGCCAAATTAGAAGAGAACGGAATCAAGCCCATTCAGAGCGTCCTAGCGAAGCTAGACATGCCACCCCTGCCTCCCAAAGTGGCGAGCGCAAACTTCACGTGGGTAAAGAGTGCGGGGCGGGCGCGCAGGATGCTAGGACTCAACCTGCTGCTCAGCGTGAAGGTGGCGGAGGACAAGTGGTTCGACTTCATCAGCAGGAACCGGATCTTGGTGAGCTAATCTAAACTGTTAAACTAGCCAATTCAGGAGGTATCGAACACAAGTTGCTTTCTCTCCTGTGGCAACCACAACTTTACGCTAGAGAAGGACTTAAAACAATGAGATGAAAGGTACATGCAGAATACAGCCACACTACAACACAGAAAATAAGTTTCAGGCCTTCTCCTTGTAATTTACTTCATGTCATTAATGAGTATGTGTCCCGATTTGCACGGAACGACCCGAGTTTTGGGGATCTGGGGACGTTAATCAAAAAATGAAAAATAAAAATAAGATTTTTCATTAAAAAATACAAAGAAACCAAATATGATCTAAAGGATTGGAGATTGGACTTAAACCATTTTCTTTTTCCTCTTAGTTAACTTTATTGAAAATCGAAAAAATATACGTTTTACGTTTTTTGACTTGGATCTATTTTATTATGAAGTTTATAAAACCAAAGAACTGGTGCAGCAGTGAAAAACAAAGACCCTGAATTCAACTCTGATTAAAAAACACCGTGTTCTTTGTTTACTGACCTAATCCGCAACCCTAAATCCCGATATTTTTTATCTCATGTACCTACCAATTTCAAACAAATCGCAGCTGGACTATTAATGAGGCACGAAGGCACATTTAACCAAATCCGGACTGCTCCAATTTTTGTGCAATTCTACGAGAAAAAGTTCACTGATCGAATTTTCTCCGTCGAAGAAATTTTTTTTTTTATATTTCGCGGTCACGATTTTTATGTATTTAGCAGTTTCAATTCATTCCGTGTAGTTTTTTTATGTGTTAATATTTTACGTAAAAATGTTAAACTCGCAATCCAATTACCATACGAAAAAAGTTCGATTGCCGCGAGAATCGCCCCCTGACAGCGTCAAAATGTTTACTTAACCTGCATGTGAAAGCAATCACTTAAGCAACCGGTCCTCTGAAGTTCGTTTACCATAGGCCACGTCTGAGCTATTCTGGTTTAGATAGGGCATAATGTCTTTCTGCTCTTTTTTGAAAAACTTATCATTTAGGTATACGTTTTCATAAACCTCAATATTTTTCCCCAGATTGATCAAGTATCGCCCGGTTTTAGCGAGCTCTACCTGCTGCAGCCGGAGCAGTTCGCGCTGGAGCTGGCGCAGTTCCGCAAGAAAATCCGCGACATGATCGCCATCGCCGACCCCGCTGCTGACGCGGACGACTTCGCCGCTGATATTGTTGACTTCAGCACGAGCTTGGCTAAGGTAATTAAGGCTGAAAATTACCCAAGATTGTATCATTTTCATTAGCCAGCTCTTGATCATAGGTTAAATGGTTAATGAACTGACCACACAAGAGAACGTGGCCTAATATTAGTAGTAGCACTAATGGCATCGAAAGAATGACATTCCTTACTTGACAACACAAAGTCAACGGTGTTTCTGGTGACATGACTAGCAAGATTTGAGGCACTAATGTAATGCTTCTTATGTTGACTGACTAAAACACTACACATTTATTTCGCTCACCTTTATTTACAATTAAATGCCTGACCCTTTACTTATTCATCATCACCATCATCATCATTGTCAACCAAATGACGTCCATTGCTGAACATTTACTATATAACTTTACTTAATCTCGTAAAAAAAAGTGGATAGTGTAAAGACGTACCTTATTTTTGCTCCTCATATTTATTACTAGCGGTCCCCCGCGACTTCGTCCGCGCGTTTTGAGTTTGCTCCCTCCCCTCCCGTCGCAGCGTGATGTTTTATATCCTAAAGCCTTTCTCAATAAATAAGCTATCTAACACAGAAATATTTTTTCAAATCGGTTCAGCAGTTCCTGAGATAAGCGCGTTCAAACCAACAAACTCTTCAGCTTTATGATATAATTAGCGCAAGCGCACGTTGTACTTAAGCTGCGAACATTATTTTGGTGCGGAGTTATGTTAAAACTGTGATAGCTCCTAAGATATTTATTGTAATCAAATGATATAAGGGCAACTTTGTTCTAAATGAAATGCTCGTGATGATGAATGTATTTATTTTGATAAGAATAAATACCTGTGTGTATAATACACCCCTAAAAATGATGCATTATTTTTTTACAAATTTATTAACATAAAAAAGGTTGTAGTAAGTCAACCATAAAAGATAGACATATGCTGTCGCGGACTTTATTATAGAACTCTTAATGCTGAGCAATCTTGTCATACATGATTTTTGTGTAACTTTAGCGGTTTCCGCAGCGTACGCAGCGGAAGCTCTCAAAAGGAATATCTTTCTCCCGTTTTCGCAACATTTTTCATTGCTGCTGTGGTCTTGTGAGTCGTGTCTTTATGTTATATAGCTTAAAGCCTTCCTAGATAAATGGACTATCTAACATAAAAATATATTTTCAAATCAGTCCTATAGTTTCTGAGATTAGCGCGTTCAAACAAACAAACAAAAAAACAAACTCTTCAGCTTTATAATATTAGTATAGATTCATAAACAGTATAATAAGCAACTTATTCCAAACAAAATAATACGAATATCGGTTGATATTAGCCGTTAAGTCTAGTCAGAGGCCTTATGGGCGGCTTGATAACATTTGATAGCAGGGGTAGTCGTTTGCCTTGCAAACACCCCTCCACCAACAAGCACTGAGCCTGCATGGTGGAGTATGGCTCAAACTACCTCATAGTTGAGGTAAAGCCTTTGCCCAGCAGTGGGATGTTACAAGCTAACTTTACTTATACTTATACATACAACAAATTGAAAAAAATAATAGGCAGGTTACAGTTAACTTTTTATTTAGTTAAGGCTGAAAAGTAACGCCGGTATCTTTTGATTTCTAGTGGGTTTTATATTGTTTTAATATGCAAGACGGCATTTTTGACGAATTCATTGACCAAATGTCACATTGCATAACGTTTCGGGCGGGAGTGAGTGACTGGGATACCGCGCATGCGTTGATGTCCGGGACCATCAATTCATTTCGCACGAGGTTCCTTCGGGATATCATTTCTATACGTAGTAGTATAGTTCAATGAAGATAGGTATCTTCATTGAAATATACTTACGTCCCCAGTTACTTACGTCAACCTAACCTTAAAATAAACAGAAACAGGCCAATAAACTTACTTTAAATTAAGCATAATATTTATAAGAACCTACCAAAGTAGACGTAAGGGAGCTTGACCAAGACCTAAAGCTCCAAGCCTACCTCACCTTCACTAAAGAAGTTTCGTTGCGTCCTGTTTATACAGAGGAGGCTCTGGCGATTGACCGATGGCGGTATAACCATCCAATGTAAGGCGCAGCTTCATATTGGATTGTGACCGGCAACAGCGTCACAGCTGCAAGGGGCTGCGCCTCTGCGCTCGCCAACCCGCCTGCCAAGCGTGGCAAGTATTGGCGAAATCCCCTCACATGAGAGTGCACAAGAAAACCAGGTCCCCAGTCTCAGGCAGCCTCGCTATTCCTGACTTTGGTAGCGGTCACGGTAACGGCGGGGCAGGGGGTGCTTGAAATCTCCGGAGGCGACCGCGCTGCCACCCCCAACGACAACTGGCCTTGGTAACTTATAACGCGAGCATACTGAGGACAGATGAGAAGTTGCTCGAGCTGGAGGAAGAAATGAGCAGGTTACACTGGGACATAATGAGTTTATCAGAAGTCCGTAGAGAGGGCGACGACACGATAAATCTATAGTCCGGCAACCTGCTCTACTACCAGGAAGGCAATCAATAAAAGTCCCAAGGCGGTGTCGGGTTTCTCGTTCACAAGTCTCTCGTCAACATATTGTTACCTAACCTACGATACCATCGAGAGTGTGTCGATCAAAGTGATATACCTTATACTCAGAATATCCATGAGGTATTAGCTGAAGGTCATACAGTAATTCCAGCTGGCATGCCTCAGGATTCTATACTGGGTCCTCAGCTCTTCTAACTCTTTCTCAATGACGTACCCATTCAAACTCGTACAAAACTTGCTTGCTTTGCGGATGATACAGCCTCTTTCACAACGGCAAATGATACTGACCTCATAATTGACCGCTTACAACTATCGCTTTACCTGCTGTTTGAATTCTTCTTCTGGCTGGTTATCAAATCATACCACATATAGCTCAACTAAAGCTTGTATAGTAGTAACTTTAAACAGCATACCTTTGCAACATAACGACCTTATTAATACCTATGTAATTTCAATCTTTACCTTTACAAGTTTGAAAAGGCGCTAAGCATGAGCCTGAAAACGAGTTTGTATGTATGTTAATATACAATCTTGGTTAAAACGCTGGAATTGTATTTTCTGTAACTTGTTCTTATTGAAATAAAAATCTTAAAAATAAGCTGAAACACAAATATTTCAAAAAAAAGCTGGCAGCTCAATGGACAAATATGGAAGTCCCTGCGACACGAGATCCGTTGCTTTAATACTAATAGTGTTAAAGAAACGATAGAGCGGAACCAAGGCTCCAAAGTGTTTGCAAGGAACATGTCTATTGGGCAAAGCCTGTTGACGAAGCTTAAGACGGAGGACAGCAGAGTAACGTCGACGAAAGCAGAGCAGGAGAGGTTTTGAGGGAGATCGAAAGGTTCTATAGGCAGTTGTACACCTCAGTTGCCAAACCAGTTGATAGCTCGGCCAGAGATCTACGAGCTATCCTGACCCGTCACTACACCGAAGACATCCCGGACATCAGCCTCTACGAGATTAAGATGGTCCTTAAACAGCACAAAACAACAAGGCACCTGGTGAGGACGGAATCACAGCAGAGCTTCTGAAGGCGGGTGGAACACCGGTACTTAAAGTCCTTAAGAGACTCTTTAATTCCGTGCTGCTGGAGGGCATCACACCCGAGGCGTGGAAGAGGAGTGTGGTGGTGTTGTTCTTCAAAAAAGGAGACAAAACCTTATTAAAGATCTACAGACCCATCTCACTCCTGAGAAATGTCTACAAGCTGTTTTCAAGGGTCAAAATGTCTCGCACGTAGGTTTGATGACTTCCAGCCTACCGAATTATCATACAACCATACGCTTAGGCAATTATACAGAAGTTAGAGGAGTATAATATGCCTCTATGCTTAGCGTTTGTGGACTATGAGAAGGCCTTTGATTCGACCGAAACTTGGGCGGTGCTTCAGTCTCTGCAGCGGTGCCACATAGACTATAGGTATATAGGGGTGTTAAAGTGCCTTTACAATAACGTCACCATGTCGGTCTGAGTACAGGGGTAGAACACGAGGGCGATTCCACTGCGGAGAGGTGTGAGACAGGGAGATGTTATATCTGCGGAACTGTTCACAGCGGCATTGGAAGACGCCTTCAAACTTCTGGAATAGGAAGGAATCGGCATCAATGTTAATGGCGAATACATCACACACCTCCGATTTGCCGATGATATAGTCATTGTGGCAAAGACGCTGGACGATCTTGGCACTATGCTCGAAGACCTTGACTGAGTCTCCCAACAAGTGGGTCTTAAAATGAACATGGAGAAGACGAAAATTATGTCGAGTTCCCTTGTTGTACCCACTTCAGTATCCATTGGGAACTCAACTCTCGAAGTTGTCGACGAGTACGTCTACCTAGGACAAGTGATCGAATTGGGTAGGTCCAAATTCGAGAAAGAAGTCAATCGACGAATCCAACTCGGCTGGGCAGCATTCGGGAAATTACGCAAGAGTGTCTTCTCATCTCAGTGTCTAAAGACGAAAGTCTTCAATCAGTGTGTGTGTTACCAGTGATAACATACGGATCCGGAACATGGTCTCTAACTCTAGGCCTCATAAAGAAGCTCAAAATCACACGACGAGCGATGGAGAGGACTATGTTGGCTGTTTCTCTACGGGATCGAATCAGAAATGAGGATACTTAGAAGAACTGAGGCAACGTACATAGCCTTGAGAATCAGTAAACTCAAGTGACAATGGGCAGGGCACATAGCGCGAAGAACTGATGGTCGTTGGGGCAGGAAAGTTCTAGATTGGAGACCCTTCGACCAGAGACGCAGCGTGGGACGTCCACCAACAAGATGGATAGACGACCTAAAAAAGATTGCAGGATCAAACTGGATGCAGACCGCTAGAGATCGGTCGTTGTGGAAAGCCGTGGGGGAGGCCTATGCTCAGCAGTGGACGTCCTTTGGCTGATAATGGTGATTATGATGATCACCTACCAAAGTACTCAAGTAATTTTGTGTTAGGATTTTACGTAGTCCAAAATCAAATAGTCCAAAAGCTATTTATAAAGTTATTATTAGTTACATATATCATTAATTGAGTAATACATTCACTAAGCCTACATGATTTGTATATGATGTGTATGAATGTGCCCAATAGTGTAATTTTCCATTGGTACAACAGCCATGTTTTGACAAATTTCAAATTTGTAGACTTGAAACAAAATGTGTGGCATCATGATGTCAATTGATACAGATGCAGACGGATGCAGAAATAAAATACTATTTGTAATCAAACTTTCGATTTTTCCAAAAAATCCTCTCTTGACAAACCAAAACTTCCTTTTATCCTTTTTTTTCATCTGTTATTGTTTTCGCTGTGATTCGTTTTTTGAAATACTGTTTTTTTAAGTATGAAAAAAAAAATATGAAAAGAATTAGAAAATGAAAGTCATCGAAATTATGGGTGTAAGTTGATTTTTCTGGGTGATAAACGTTTTAATGTAATATAATATAATGTAATTTAATGTTATATAAATTGTAATGTTTGTGTACCATAGCGCAATAAATAAATATTGTATTTCTATCACATAAATAATATTACTTTTATATTGATAATAAAAGCAATTCATTCAAAATTATTCCTTAACTATTCCAAAAATTAAAAAAATGCTCAACGTTAATATTCAAGTTTTCACTTCTGCCGGCACTCCCGGAGTGCAACTCTTTTTTTTACATACCTACCTAATTAATTGCTGAGTTATTACTACCCGCAATGGCACCCGCTGAAAATCACCGTCGTGATATGCGTCCCGCTGTCACGACTAATGCTGAACGGGTGCCTTTTTGACTCAAGTAGGCTGCTTTTTGTAATTTATGCTTGATGTAATTTTTATTGTAATTATTTGAGTTAAATAAATTTATTTTCTTTCTTTCTTTCTTAAACTTCGGAACCAAATATACTTCTTATGAAGAGATACGTGTTTTTTGCAGATAATGACTCCAGCAGAAGAGGTGCGTAAAGGCAGAGATTTCCACAAAGGTAGTGTTCAACAGCTCAAACAGGGGTTTAACGACGCACCAGCTCAATGGATGGAGGTTAGAGATCTTCGAACACTTATAACTACCTATATCGATAATGTAGAATATACTGACCTTCCTTTTTAAAGAGAAGTCAGGCTCAACATGTACAGCCACAAACTATACAGCGAGAAACTAGTCGCATTAAAAATCCAAGTAGGCGTTTGGAGCCGAGCAGCATCATTAGTAGCCCGGGATGACTGTTCCTACTGTTCTGTGACGCCTATTTTAGGCATTTATTTGAATGTCTCCTTTAGCTTACAAGTTCTGAGCCCCACGGCAACTTTGATAATAAGCTCTGTTAACCCCTTTGCTCTTTTAATCTAAATAATGTATATTCCGCAGCACGACTGGGAGGCGTACCTAAAGCTGGTGTTCGCGAACACGTCGGTGACGCTGCACCCCACCGAAGACATCATCATCGTCATGGACCTGCCTTACCTGCAGAATCTCACCGTCCTGCTGTCGGAGACCAAGCCCCTCGTTATAGGTAAAGAACTTATAAATATACACCGCCGTACACTGATACTTATACAGGGCGTTAGTCAAAAGTTAAAGTCAAAAAATATTTTCTTTAAATTATATACAAGTTTTATAAAAGACAACCACTTAACAACATTCTAAAAAAAACAGCCAAGTGCGAGTCGGACTCGCACACTGAGGGTTTCGTGCCAACTTTAACTTAATTAGGGATCCACTTTCTTGCACTAAGCTAAAATACCACAATATTTTGTTGACAACAAATATAACTTTGTTTTTCATAGTGTTTGTATGAAAAACAAAGTTATGTTTGCGGTTGTTGAAAATGTGCTTTATCTCAAAAACTACAAGTTCGATCTCGTCCAAACCAAGTAGTAGTCGTTTTCTTTGAAAGTATTTGTTAAGATCTACATTACATATATTTTTCAAAATTTAAAATCGCTTAGTTTAGAAGTTAAAGGGGGGGGGGGGGGGTACGCCCATTTTACCACTTTGGAAGCTTATATCTCGCAAACGTTAGATTTTAGAGAAAATGATTTTAGAAACCTCTATTTCATTTTAAAAGACCTATCCATGGATACCCAACACGCATAGGTTTGACAAAAAATTTTTTGGTTTTAGTTTCATGTATAGGAGCCCCCCTTAAATATCATTATTTTATTTTTTTTGTATATGAATCGTAAAGCGGTTAACAGGATACATCTTCCTACTACACTGTGATGCTTATAGTTACAGAATAAAATGTCTGTGACATACGGACGGACAGACAGACAGACAGACAGACAGACTTGACGAAACTAAAAGGGTTCCGTTTTTTGCCTTTCGGCTACGGAACCATATAACGTCGAATGAGGAAAGTCGCAACTTCGCGCGTAGCTACAAAATACTACGCCGTAGCGAGTAAGCTAGTAGGCGACCTCGCGCGACTAGTTGTGACTCGCTCGCTAGTATCGCATTATTGATTTTGTGGATTATTTCACTACTTTTATTTTCATATTAGTATCGTTTGTACAACTGTCTCTGAGTCGGGTGTCGCTGAACAAAACAACACCCTGTATTTGTTGAACGCCAACGTACGTACGTGAAATAAAATATGGCGAGACAAAAGACCTATGGATATGAGATGTTCTGATAAAGCTTAATCACATCACTGAAACGACAAAAATCAGGTTGTTTAATAAAACTGCGACTTGGAAAAATTTTAATTGATGCCTTTACACGTCTTTACTTTCACGAAAATTTGATCGAAAGATAAAAGCATCGCGAAATTGCAAATATTTTTACAAACTGATAAAGATATTATTGTAACTAGCTTGTTATGTAACAACGATGAAGCTAGTAACGTAAAGTAGCTAATACCTATTTTGTTATTTAACACCACCTGCATACCTACACTTAGCTTGGTGGAGCCGGTAAAGTTAAAGGCCTAAGTAAAGGTTAACAACTCTTGGACTATGTATCTTATAAAGGCATCTCGGTAAAAGTTGTAAGTTAACTTTCGCTAAATCGGCAAAGAATCGAATAATTAGAAACCAAGATTAGCTCTTTATGTTAGTAATCATAAGTCTACAATAGTTTTCATCAGATTGCACATTTGTGAAAACCCAGTGTTAATTCCAAACTGATCAATGTCATCTGTTTCTAGAGCGATTCCTCTGGTGGAGTGTTTTCTCAAAACTGGCTCCAATGACGCTCAGCGCCTTTCGAGACCGTGACTTCGAGTTCTCGAAAGCCGTCAACGGGTTGAAGCAGCGGACGCCATGGTGGAAGAGCTGTACAGAGAATGTGAACGATAACTTTGGCGAAGCACTGAGCTATTTGTATGTGAAGAGGCACTTTGACGCGCAATCTAAGGAGAAGGTCAGTTGCATTTCAGTCTCACCATTTACACCGTCAAATCGAAGACAGGGATCACTTGAAGTCATAATGCTGGGCGCAAATTTGTCGCGAAGTCCTTGCTACTGCTGCAGAATTACGATTTTTGTCTAAACGATAAAAATGCACATATCTTATGGAGTTGTATTATTATCATAACTGATCTATTTATGATCATAAGTTTTCTTTTCACGTGTCACATTCACAGCCGAATGCGTACTACCATTTGGTAGATTTTTTCTACACTTACAGCATAAAGTTGAAAAACTAATCTTCATATTCCAGTACAAACCTTTTAAATATATTAACATCAGCTTTTATTATCTTTTGACAGGCTATTGAAATGGTGGAAGACGTTCGCGAAGCGTTTGCGGAGGCGGTCCAACAGCTAGACTGGATGGACACCACCACGCGGCTCAAGACGCTCAACAAGCTAAGAGCCATCAGAAACTTCGTCGGCTTCCCGGCCTGGCTGCTCACTAATGAACAACTGGATAAACATTATAAACATGTAAGTTAATTCAAAGTCCGAAGCACTCTCAGTCTTTCATGAACAGTTACCAGCATGGCAGGTTACCCACTTTTGTTACAAACTAGCCCTTATTACAACTGCATAAAATACCGCAGTGTTTACCTTGACGTGCTGTTGTCCGTACCTACGCATATGGGTTATCTGTCTGGATAAATGCTATTGCTTATGGGACAGTACCAATGAGCGATTGGATTGAAAATGAGTCGTTATAAAATAACGGCCCAAATCGAAATGAAAAAGTTAGGGCTAATCGAGGAGGCAGATTAAAACTAAGACTTTTTTTCAGGCCGAAGTTGTGGAGGGTAACTTTTTCGAAACTTATCTGAAACTGACCTGGGCAGCGGTGAAGAAATCTTTGGATTCATTGCGAGAAAAACCAGACAAGAATAGGTAACATAAATATCCAAACAAAGAGTATAGTCGTTGATCAGTGAGCTGGTACTAGGTACATAAAATACTAACAAATACGAATTTCAACAGATGGGGTGCAACAGCGACTACAGTAAACGCGTTTTATACACAATCGCTGAATTCAGTCAGTAAGTAGCCACACCAACATAACAATCGAAAACTGATGTTAAAGCTTAAACGCCTTTTTACATATATTTTTTATCGTTTTCAGCAATCCCTGCTGGTATTCTTCAACCACCGTTCTACGGAAACGGAATTGAGTAAGCACAACATATTACTGTAATTAAGGACAAGTTTGCCAAAAGACTTAGAAGTAAATAAAATCTTAATTTTCAGAGCAATCAACTACGGATCTATTGGTGCCATGATGGGACATGAAGTCACACACGGGTTTGACAATCAAGGCAAGAATCAACAATACCTACTCTTACACATTCAGTCATGTGCATGCAATAATAAAGCCACAAAACGTCCGAAACAGTTCACACAGTTGAAGCTCGAGTAAAGATCATCTTGAATACGGTCGCAGTTACTCCCAGCTGGTGTGGACAAAAAGTGTTTAAAATGTACTAAGATTAAATGAAAATACAAGAACAAGCGGGCATTTCGTAACATTATTTATTTATTTCTGCAATGACATAGAAATATTTTAACACCTATTATACAAAACAAAATTTCAATAGCTCAGAATTCTGTAGAGACTAGGTTAGGTTCTTATTTACGTTATCAGTATTAAATATAATACACTTTCAGGCTACAAAATTTCTAATAAAAATAATGATAAACCATCAATTTAATACCTTTCACAAAACCTTTTTGTAATATTTAACCTTTCATCAATGTACAAGAAAAAATCAAGTACACCAACCTTGAAGATGAACGGAGGTTTATGTTTTACTTTGTTGTTTGTTGCATCACCTGAGAATATAAACACCTAGAATTATTTTTTTTTGGACATTCCCACACATCGCCATCTGGCCCCAAAGTAAGCTTCTCAAAGCTTGTGATATGGGTGCCAGACAACGGATATAATACTAAAATACTTTTTGTTTGTAAATACATTACATGATATACATAGAAAACACCCAGACCAATACAAACAGACATGTTCATGCACACAAATGTTTGTATTGTGCGGGGATCGAACCCGCACCCACTGCGTAGTAGGCGATTTCTCGACCACTACACCAGACGGGTCGTCAAAAACGGGGCCTTTTCCTAACAAAGATCGTTCTCAAAACTGTGCACATTTTGTAGCTACGTGTGCGTAAACAATACCACTGTCATGTACACTAGAAAATGAATTATGTTGTCAGAAAATCTCTTTTCTACTAAAGGTGATAAAAAATTAAAATATTAGGGAACCCAAGTAAAAAACGAACATAACCTTTTTAATTTAATTCAGTGGTTAAATTTAGTTTGACCTGCTTAGTTGTTTGTTTGGGTCAAAATCTAATAATTGTAATTTTACCCTTCTCTGGTTGACCTAAAAATACACATTAACTTCTGATAACAGTAAATCAAAGCATTTTGTACAATCGTAAATCCCAGATGGCCACCGCTACAAAATGGTGGATTCCTTATTTTATCACTACTACCTCAACATAGGTATTAAATGTAAAGGCTTGATTAATAAAATAGAGTGAACTATAAACAAATTGCTAATACTGATAAGGCCGCCAACAAATAGCGGATTGGAATGGCGGATGGATATAAAATGGAATGGGTTTACAAGCCCGGACTGAGCTTCTAGGTGTTTATATTCGCAGCATCAAACCAAAAAAATATCTATGTTACCGAAAAAGAAGCAAGACGGTCCGGCAAAGGAAGTTCAACTTACAAGTTCCAAACAAAAAGTACGGGTAAAGGTCACAGCAAAATTTACAAAATTTAAGTTCCAAGCATAACCCAAATACAAAGATTAAAAAATGACTTTTTACTGTCAATATTTTCCTGAGGTTACAATCATTATCACCAAATTGAGTCTGCACAACTTTCAGGCACATATAAAATGCGATAACCTAGAAATAAAATAAAGTTCTAGTTGACCTCATTTTTTTCTAAAAGAGGGTAAATATTTCATAACCCAATTCATGTAATGTTTCATAAACTAATTTCATACCTAGATAACCTTGCTCGCCATATTAAATTTTAAATGACTAATAAACAATCAAAATAATTATTCTATTGGAAACCTGAAAAGACAAAAAAATATAACTCTTAGTACAGATATAAAAAATGAAACCTACCTACAGGTTTCATTTTCTATACAAAGATTGCTAATGAATTACCCAAAAGTACCATTACCATTTTCTAGTGATTTATTGCGAATTAATTTCAAAATGTATTTATCAAAATTGACATGTTGGCGGCGTCAGGAATATCTAGCAAATTAGCAAAAATATGAGGCGTGCCCCGTAGTCCAAAATTCCTTCTTTTACATTTTAGAGCACGTTCTACTCTGACGCACGACCAACAGTGCCGAAAACAAGATCAAGTTGCCATACCCGGAAAATCTTTTCCCCAGAAAATCTTTTCCCTAGAAAGAACATTCTAGATCCCATATTTTATTCAATAGCATAAAAGCTGACGGATACTAGTAAAAACAAGTGCCAATACCAGAAAATGACAATTTTACATATAACTTCATGAGTACGAGTACAGTTTCTTATTTTGTTCCAATGAAATAACACGAACTGTTACAAGTTTACTTTTACAAAATCAACGAAATACCTACTCCAATACATTTCATATACGAAAAAAACGTTTAAACCTGTCCTCCTATAAACCCATTTTTAACACAACTGAAATACAATGTGAAATTCTCCCTATTTACCGTGAAAGCCTCTCACGACTGGTATCACTGCTATACAGCTATACAGCTGCCATACCTGTCTAACAAATGTCATCTGTATGTAGCTTCTCAGTTCTGTCATATCTATGCAAAACTTTCAAAACAATGGACGGGAGTCCATTAAGCAACATTTACGAAGATATCCATTTGGCACCTCGGTTTCACGCGAACTCATACAACAACAAAATACAACGTCACACTATACAATCTCGACACAGTAATTCTTTACATTTGAAATACAAACATGGAGGTTGCAAATAAAAATGTATATACAGAAAAACGTTTACTTCAAGGTACCATATTGAGCCCTACACAATTTATTCTAATAATAATGAATTATTTTATTGGTAGGTCGTAGATTCGACGAGGAGGGCAATCAGAAGGAGTGGTGGTCTGCGGCCACGCTGGAGCACTACAACAGGAAGGTGCAGTGCATCATCGACCAGTACAGCCGCTACCACATGCCCCAACTCTCTAACTTCACGGTAAGACTACACGGATCTTGACAAGGCAATTCACAAATCGTTCAAATGTTTATAATGCCTAGGTACTCTAAATAGGTCTATCAATAGTTTAAAAAGTGACTTTTGAAGCACGGATGAACTGACTACCTACATTTAAGTAGTCCTTACAGATAGTTACTCCTCTAGGTGACGACGGCGCTGAGGATTGTAAACTCTAATCACTAGCGAAGTTACTTTCTCAAAAACTTGCGCACGAGAGCACGAGATACAGCTCGTTCTTGTTAGAGTAAAAAGTTTCCACGTCTATGTAATTCCGCATTTTCAACAAAAACTTCTCGTATATTATTGGGACATGTGTCGACGAAACAAGTAGATGCGTACCTATGCATTTTATTTTTATGATACAACCTCGACCGTATTGTCAATTTATTATCATCAAGCGAGATTTAATAAAATATTCTGGCTACTTAGTTTAGAAGTTAGAGGGATGGGGACTCTCATTTACCACTTTGGGAGAGTATATTTATCAAACGTCATACTTTAAATGGATTTTTTTTTTGGTATAATAATCTTAAAGCGTTTGACAGGATAAATCTTACTACCAAATTTCAATGGTGTGATGCTTATTGTTACAGAATAAAGTGGCTGTGACATACGGCCGGATACACAGACTGACAGACTCGATGAAACTATTAGGGTTCCGTTTTTTGCCATTCGGCTACGGAACCCTAAAAAGAGCTTAACATAATTTATTGTTACAGGTGGACGGGATCAAGACGCAAGGCGAAAACATAGCGGACAATGGAGGCCTACGAGCGGCGCTCAGTGCCTACCGACTGCACTCAGCGAGCCACCGCGCCCCGCGCGACGCGCTGCCCGGCCTGCTGAACTATAAGCCTGAGCAGCTGTTCTTTTTGGGATTCGCACAGGTGATTTTTACTTCTATAAAGCGCCGCTATACCTAGTTCTAGTCAGCCTGACAAACCTCAATTGAATCGATGCGCTCAGGTTTTACCTGTGTCGTTGATAGCAAAGGGTAAGACCCCTTACACACTGCGACTGCGACTTTTAGCATCGATGCAGTCTCGCGTTTTGAAAACGCGCTTCAGCATCCCGAATCACGCACTTAACAGATTTAATTCAGTATCGATGCAGTCGCCATAATTCAGATTCTGCCTCGCGACTGTATCGATGCTTAAAGTAGCGCAGTGTGTGAAGGTTGACATTTTGCGACTGCATCGATGCTAACGCGCGTTAGCATTACGACTGCATCGCTGCTAAAAGTCGCAGTTTGTAAAGGGTCTAAGAACTAATATAGGTACTCAAAAAGAAGGAAATAATTATTTTTATACTCTAATAAGGCTATTCAGAATTTCAGATCTTTTTTGTTAAGTTGACACTTGTAATTTCACAGAGTTGGTGCGACAACTCCACCACCGGAGCACTCAAGCACCAGATGGTGGAAGATGTTCACAGTCCAAACAAAATCCGAGTAATCGGAACTCTCAGCAACTCTGAGGAGTTTGCTGACGCCTGGCAGTGCCCCAAAGGTTCTCCCATGAACCCCGAACACAAGTGCATACTGTGGTGACGAACTGTTAGGTAGACTCAAGCAAATGTGATGTTAGACATAAGTTGACCAAAGACATTTAAACTGCTAGGTTACCGTAAAGTTATCACCTTAGCTTATAATGTACAAAAGTATTTTTTTATATCTTGTTGTGATGCACTTTGTTAACTCAACATTAAGCCGGACTTAGTCATAATCAATAATTTGAGGCCTAATACCCTTAAATAAATATCATCACATTAAAAATTACTTTTGTTTTTCTTATTCTATTTACGATAAGCCAGACGACAGGTTTAATAAAATCTGATGGTTTGTTTATTGTTATTTTCGTAGATAAATCACGCTCAATGATGCGACATCTCATATTATTATAGTAATATAGCTCAGATTGTACCTAGTTTGAAATTTTCAGACGAGATACACTGTTGTCCGTATGCATAAGTGACCTTGCCAAACAATTTATATGAATGAAAGATTTTATTTGCTCATGAAAAAAGGGTACATTTTGATGTTATAAATCTATGGTTAGCTCAACTTTTTCAGCTATCATTTAATAGCATGCAAATACATATTTTAATAATAAATAATTAAAAATAAACAATTCACCTAGTCAGAAGGTTTTAAAAATATTAATACAATTTTAATTAGTTTCAATAATAATAACACGGGTCAATCATCATGACTTCAAAGTTATCAAATCGTCTACTTTATAAAAACAATAGTGAATTAACTATTTGCAAATAGCACTTTTTATTTGTTGATCGGCAGGTCTTTTATATTATGAGGTACTTTGTTATAAATAAGAGTAAATATCCAGTAACAGTTTTTTTTTTATTTGAATTTTGCACTTTTTGGAGTGATATCTACCACAAGTCTCTTGCCACTTCTTGTGTTACGCATATAAACCTCCTTTGCTTGCCTAAAAAATGCATATGTTGCTTAAAACTCTTACAAATCTCAAAAACATTAAGACATGGAAGAGGAAGTAATTGTTAGTAAGTAAATAACGGCCTGCATGGCCCATCAGGTGCAGTACCATTTATTGCCCTAATGCACTTTTTTGTGCAATGAAAACTTTATTTGCATCATAGCCATGACCCCATATGATAAGTCCGTAACGTGACATGGATTCTATATACGCAAAGTAAGCGACTTTACTTAATTTAAACAGTGCGTATGAAAATCTGTTCTTTTCTTGCAATTTTTTTCGATTTAATCTTTCCAAATAAGTTTATCATCTATCCATACAACTAAGAATTTCGTCATATTTGCACTTTTCAGTTTTTGTTCTTCGAAATTTAAGTCCATTGCCTGATATATAATATTATTAAAATAAATGATGTAAGATTTGTACATGTTTATACGTAAATTATTAGTTGTAAGCTATTCAATTAAAGTTTTACGTGTATTATTAATGTAATGTTGTGACAATCACAACTATATCATCTGCGAATAAAATACATTTGTGTTTAAGTTTTCTGCCTAGATGCATACCAAAATATTGTACGTCCTCCTGGTGGGTGGTGATTTAAAATTACTGAATCTCAACTGACTTCAATTTTAAATTCGTAATATAAATGAAAAGAAAGGTTTGGTGTTTTTTGTTTAGTTTTAAAATAGTTACTTGATTTTTAGTGCATCTCCACCTAATAGAAAATGAACAAAAACTATTTATTAATAAAGAAAACTTCAATTTTTTAATTCTTCCTCCCATACGGGAACTCATAAAAGGGAGCAGAGACTTTGGTGTCCCTTTAAATTTTCTTAGGTTTCTTAGGTTAGGTTTAGCACTTTAGCGTCCTGCAAATAGTGCTTCAGTTCAATTTTTTGCTGGATTCTCTCAATTCCTTCAATGTTTCTATCCTTTTAGATACTTCATTGTATGTTTGGTCTCTCATTTTCTTTATGCTTTGGACGGTCTGCAATGGAAAGGTTATTCCAAAAGTTGGCTTATTCCCAAAGGTCCACGATTCTTTTGTTCTGCTTTTCCAAAAGGGTCCATGAAAAAAGTTTAGTTATATTTTTAATGCTCATACATAAGTTCCCAACGTATCCACGAGATTCTATACAAAGTACAGTCATTAACAAAATCGCTAAGTAAATATTTAATTACGGGACGTAAGGGAGCTTGACCAAGTCCTAAAGCTCCAAGCCAACCTCACCTTCACGTGGTGCGTCCTGTTTCTACAGACGAGGCTCTGGCGACCGACCGATGGCGGAATAACCATCCAATCCAGCTAAATTTTAGACTGTGAAGGGCAGCAGCGTCACAGCTACGAGGGGCTGTGCCTCTACGCTCGCCAACCCGCCTGCTAAGCGTGGCGAGTATTGGCAAAATCCCCTCATGGTTGCACACAAGAAAACCAGGCCTCCAGTCTCCAGCAGCTCCGCTATTCCTGACTTTAGTAGCGGTCACGGTAACGGCGGGGCAGGTGCTAAGAATCCCCGGAGGCAATGGCGCTGCCACCCCCGACGACAACTGGCCCTGGTAACTTATAACGCGTGCACACTGAGGGCAGACGAGAAGTTGCTCGAGCTGGAGGAAGAAATGAGCAGGTTACACTGGGACATAATGGGTTTATCAGAATTCCGTAGAGTGGTCGAGGACACGACAACTCTGCATTCTGGCAACCTGGTCTACTACCGGGAAGGCAACTAACAAAAGTTCCAAGGTAGTATCGGGTTTCTCGTTCACAAGTCCCTCGTCAACAATATCGAGATCATCGAGAGTGTGTCGAGCAGGGTGATATAACTTATACTAAGAATATCCAAGAGGTATTCGCTGCAGGTCATACAGGTATATGCATTATGCACCGACCTCGAAACACCCGGATGAAGAAATGGAGGAAATGTATGAGGACGTAAGTAGAGCCATATATACTTCCAAAACCTATTTTACTGTTGTAATGGGGGACATTAACGCAAAACTGGGCAATCGAGGCGAGAATGAGTTGAAGGTGGGACCTTTTGGATACGGGCAAAGGAACGCCAGGGGACAGAGGCTGGCCGACTTTCTGGAGAAGGAAAGGAAGTGGACCTGGTTCCATCCTGACTTCATCATGACCTCCAAGAGACGGTTATTCAATGATGTCTCCGTGATCTCCGTGATCTATAGGGTGAAAACCGGTAGCGATCACTGAATGGTTCAAGGCACATTAAATATAAATGACACATTGGAAACGTCCTGCCTGAAAAAGTCCACGCTCCGACCGACTCGTCCTCATATCCAAAATCCCGAGAGCTTTCAACTCGAGTTATCAAACCGCTTTGATTGTCTAGAGAATTGCGTTTCAGTGGACGAAATAAACAACGGGTTTGTGGAAACTATCCAAACGGTGGGATCTAAGTATTTTGGGCCTGGCCGTAAAAATAGACCTCAAAAACTCTCTCAAAAAATAGACCCTGGAACAATAAAAAAACAACAAGGCACCTGGCGAGGACAGAATCACAGCAGAACTTCTGAAAGCGGGTGGAACCCCAGTACTTAAAGTCCTTAAGTGACTTCTTAATTCCGTGCTACTGGAGGGCATCACGCCAGAGGCGTGGAACAGGAGTGTGGTAGTTATGTTCTTCAAAAAAGGAGACAAAACCTTATTAAAAAATTATAGACCCATCTCATTTCTGAGTCATGTCTACAAGCTGTTTTCAAGGGTCATTACGCATCGTCTCGCACGTAGGTTTGATGAATTCCAACCTCCTGAACAAGCCGGTTTCCGAAAAGGCTATAGTACGGTAGACCATATCCATACGCTTAGGCAAATAATACAGAAGTTAGAGGAGTAAAATATGCCTCTATGCTAAGCGTTTGTGAACTATGAGGAGGCCTTTGATTCGATCGAAACTTGAGTGGTGCTTCAGTACATCTAGGAAATGTCCTAATGCACCAAAAAGTAACATAAACAAATGTAGAAACGTTTTTGTTTTTTCAGACAAAATAGTATTAGGTTATGGTTGCTTACTAAATAAAAATCTTAACGGTAATTTTATTTAACCATTGTATACCAGATGCATCTTTGGATCAAATAGTTAATTATATAATAAATTGTAATTTAAATTCAAATTCTACATTAGTAATTATGCCAGGAAATAGAAAAAATCTTAGTAAAAAATTACTTATCAAAAATAACGAAATAGTGTCGAATTTAGATGTACACAAAATAATCTTTAGTGCCATACCATCTTCGAAAAACCACTCGACGCAAGAAAATATCTGTATTCATGTATTGAATACTATATTATTTAATTTAACCCAACGTCATAGTGACATATTTGTGTTTTTTGACACAAATAAATTTACTAACAATTCATTTTACTTGCGGCTCCTTACACCTGCCTTATAGAATCAAAAAACGAATTGCTACTTTGTTAGATCGTTTTTTCACATATTGCGCCCACTACAACTAAAGAACTTGCCTCTTCTTCAGTAATAGCCGAATCTATTCTAAAACTTTATGTCAACGAATGTAATTCTCAATATCACTTCAGGCATGTAGGACTTGAAGTAATAATAAAAACATTTCTTGAGTTGAATATGAAAAAAACTGAGGATCTGTGGGGACTATACGTGCATATTATAAAATCAATTATCGACACAATAGCTCCACAACTAGCAATAATTTTTAATAAGTGTATTGATGACGGCCAATATCCTAGTTTAATGAAGATTAGTAAAATAATACCGCTTTCAAATCGGATGACAAAAGCGACCCCTCAAACTTCGGGCTAATATCGATTTTGCCAGTTTTGAGTAAAGTTTTTGAAAAGATTATATTTAACCAAATTTTAGCTCACTTTTCATCAAATAAGTTACTACATAATAAACAATTCGGTTTTACTAAAGGTAGAAGCACTACGGACTACGGATGCAGGAGTTGCTCTTTTAACACATGTTTTTGATGCCTATGATAATAGGCATGATGCTTTAGGAATTTTCTGTGATCTATCCAAAGCGTTTGATTGTGTGGACCATGAAACATTGCTCAAAAAAATACGTCATTATGGGGCATCATTAAACTCATTAAACTTAATTAATTCTTATCTTTCAGGTAGAACGCAAAAAGTATATGTAAACGGAATTGAGTCTTCTGGAGCGCTTTTAACAATGGATGTGCCCCAGGGATCTATATTGGGAACACTTTTATTTTTGATATATATAAATGACCTCCCGTATTTTGTAGGGAATCTTTGTGATATGGTATTGTTTGCAGATGATACTTCACTTATATTTAAAATGCCAAGAGGTAAATAAAATTTTGACGATGTAAATAAAACTCTTTCACAAGTATTACATTGGTTTACAATTAACTATCTCCTTCTTAATGGAAGTAAAACTAAATGTGTAAAGTTCACAATGCCTAATGTCCGACAGGCATCAACTCAGGTTAAGATAGAAGACAAATCGCTTGATATTATCGACTCCACAACATTCTTGGGAATCACTATAGACTCCAAACTACAATGGGGTCCTCAAATAGAGGCCTTGTCACGGAAATTAAGCTCAGCTGCTTTTGCTGTAAGAAAGATTAGACGTTTGACTGATAGAGAAACAGCTAGGTTAGTTTATTTTAGTTATTTCCATAGCTTGATGTCCTACGGTATTTTACTGTGGGGCTCGGCTGCTGATATAGAATCATTTTTTGTATGACAAAAGAGAGCCGTGCGAGCTATTTTTAATCTAAAACCTCAAAATTTCCTACAAGAGGTGTTTAAAGATATTAGAATATTAACTGTAGCCTCTCAGTATATTTATGAAAATTTAATGTATGTCCGCAAAAAATTACATTCATTCACGAAGAAAGTGATATACACAATTATAATACTAGGAATAAAACTAAGCTTGCTATTCCACAATTTAGGCTTCGAAATGTTGGTAATTCTTTCATAGGGAAATGTATTTTTTTTTAATAAACTACCGGAACACATTGTAAACTTACCGATCAATAAATTTAAAACTGTCATTAAAGAAAGGGTGATGTCGAAAGGGTACTATAAAGTAGATTAATATTTAAAAGATAATAATGTATGGACTTGCATGAATACTACAAACATTGTAAACCTTTTGAAAAGAGGCATTGGCAGTAGTGACTGAGTTTGTTGCGCAGCTTCTTCTCAGCACTAGCCCCAAATTGTCCCGGAGCTGTGGAAGAGTTTATATTGGGACGTGTAAAAATGTCCTTAATGGGCCTATTTGCTAATTTAAATGACTTTTATGACTTTTAGTCTCTGTAGCGGTGCCACATAGACTATAGGTATATAAAGGTGTTAAAGTGCCTTTACAATAACACCACCATGTCGGTCCGAGTACAGGAGCAGAACACGAGGGCGATTCCACTGCGTGAGACAGGTGTGAGACAGAAAGATGTTATATCTCCGAAACTGTTCACAAAGGCATTAGAAGACGCCTTCAAACTTCTGGAATGGGAAGGAATCAGCATCAATGTGTGGGTTTTAAAATGTACATGGAAAAGACGAAAATTATGTCGAGCTCCCTTGTTGTACCCACTCCAGTATCCGTTGGGAACTCAAATCTCGAAGTTGTCAACAAGTACGTCGACCTGGGACAAGTGATCTAATTGGGTAGGTCTAACTTTGAGAGTAGGTCAATCGACGAATCCAACTCGACTGGGCAGCGTTCGGGAAACTGCGCAAGAGTGTCTTCTCATCTCAACTATAAAAGTGTCTGAAGACGAAAGCCTTCAACCAGTGTGTGTTACGAGTGATAACATACGGATCCGGAACATGGTCTCTAACTTTGAGCCTTATAAAGAAGCTCAAAATCACACAACGAGCGATGGAGAGGGCTATGTTGGATGTTTCTCTACAGGATCGAATCAGAAATGAGGAGATACGTAGAAGAACTAAGGTAACGGACATAGCCTTGAGAATCAGTAAGCTCAAGTGGCAGTGGGCAGGGCAAATAGCGCGAAGAACCGATGGGCGTTGGGGCAGGAAAGTTCTAGATTGGAAACCCTTCTACCAAAGACACAGCGTAGGGCGTCCACCGACAAGATGGATAGACGACCTTATAAAGATCGCAAAATCAAACTGGATGCAGACCGCTAGTGATCGGTCACTGTGGAAAGCCGTGGGGGTGGCCTTTGAGTAGCTTTCTTAATATATTTTTAATGTATGTATGTAGGTACATTACAATAGACTCGTTGGCCTAATTTGAAAATTGGGTTCACACTTTAGCTCGGTAGCATATTAATCAACAAAAACATTTTATTTTCAAACTATTTAACATTTAAAATATTGAATAATTATCTAATAAATGCAATTTAAATGTATCACGTGAAACGCCATGGCGCCAATATCACAGTCACGTTCACTGCTAGGCATTCACGATCACGTGACCACATGTATATTTTTTTAAAATAAAATTAATCAAAATATTTACAGTCCTTATTTTAATGAATAAACAAATATTTATTAATACACCATAGCCATCTGGCATAATGTAAACAGGATGATTCCTTCAAATAACACGCAAATAGTGAGCCTACATATTTTTTTCTACAATCGTGAGGTTCATCCCTCACAGATGTGTTTATCAACAGTCTTTTGTTATACTTTTGTTAACGCGAGTGCCGGTGACCTTTTGATCCGTGAGCGTCTACGCTGTTACTTTAAAAAAAATGAAGGTGTAATTTATACTTATATAACAGACATATTACCATACATTTCCATAGACATATTTGTTAGGGTCGTGCGGGCGGGATTCGAACCCGCGACTGCTTATCTTTGTAGTCCGGAACGTAACCCACCACACTGTGACGGTCGTTAAATTATTATTAAAAAATATAGAACCAAACTACTCCATGTATAGCACTGTCTTAGAATATCGACCATGTTAGTCCGTGGGTTGGCTAAGAAACAAAACTCAAAATCTGCGAGGTCGGACTGACAGCACGTTAACTCAATTGGTAAGAGCGTTTGGCCCGGTCAGCCAAGAGGTTGCTGGTCCAAGTCCCGCCCGTGCGCAAATTTTTGATTTCTTATTTCATCTTTTTGAATATAAAATATGACACTGTGAGTGTTAAAAAACATTCTAAACCATTAGATAGCGAAGCGGCATCAATTTCCAAGTTGAATTTATTCTGTAAAGAATAACTGCTTGGGTCCACGGTTTCATAAACAGACGGCTAGATGGCGCTAAGCGTCACGCAATGACGTATCCATAAGATACCACAAATTTCGCAAGTTCGGACTGACAGCACGGTAGCTCAATTGGTCAGAGCGTTTGGCCGGGTCAGCCAAGAGGTTGCTGGTTCAAGTCCCGCCTATGGCCAATTTTTGATTCCTTATTTCATCTTTATGAATGATTTTTCACATTAAAATAAATAATAGATGTAAAACGTTACATAAAGCTATAAATAAATTTAATACATAAAACAATTAGGGAGTAAAAAATGTAAGGTTCTCTTGCAATAGCAATATTCTCGTTTGAATTTTATAATATTTTCTATAAATAAATAATGAGTAATAATGATAATCTTTGTAGGAATTCTGATTTTATAATCAGTTTTATTGTAAGAGAGATGATCTCTATCTCTCTATCGCCTCGCTACGCTGACCTGACGCTGAAAATTTTATTGGTCTACAGCAATACCCTTAAAACTTTGCAATACCGCTAACCTGTTGATAAATATCTTTTATCTACCTAACAGGAGACGCAACGCAGCACACGCCCCATCTCGTCAACTCTTTCCTTTTTCGCAATGGCTATCGGAGGGGTAATTCAAGCTTGTAAACTCACGGCCACATGGTCATGAAAAGTCGTCGCGGACTGCTCACCAATAGGTCGCCTAACATTTTGACATCCGCGATGGACACCGCTCCAGTGATGCGTAGTATTCACAACATCGTCGCCGAATTAAATAACAACTAGCAAAGTCACGCGTTTTTACCCGTTGATGACTTTCAAGGACGCTACTGTCATCAATGTATTCATAAATATGAAATATGACACTGTGAGTGTTAAAAACATTCTAAACCATGTCATCAATGTTTCAGCACTCGCGGATGCAAATTTCACTTGTTAATGTTTCCTAATAGGTAGAAAGTTATCATCAGCTGTATACTTATCGGGTAAAAACACAATTGTCTTTATTATTTACAACAAACAAACGTACATTATTTAACCCTTGATACTCCAGAGTTTAAACCCAAATATTGTATGTGTGCTTAGCACAATACCATCTGACAGTAGTACATAAGTGAATAAGTTAGTAAGCGAAGTTTTGTCTAACCATAGAGCAAAAACTTGAAATGAAAAGTAAAATAATGTAAAATAAGGTTTGGTGTGCTGATCTGAACCCTAAACCTGCAACAAAAAAATACCAAGATTATTTAGTTTAATTTATTTAAAACTCCAAAAAATAAACAACACTTTTTTATCTAGTTTAGTTTAAATTTACCCATTTGCCCACATAAATTTTAATGGTGTATTCACACCCCGGCCAGCAGCGGCATGCCGCAGGCCTATGTCAAGAACTCATGCCGCCAGGCGGTAAGGATACACCACCAGAGTCAAAAACCGTTAAAAAAGAAAACACGTGTTACACGACGATTCCCGATCCTAGTCTGCCCCACATATTTACTTAGTTCTGTAATAGTATACTTCAGCACTAAACCACATACTCACTGCGTGTGACTTATTTAACCCCATTGTATTCACTAAATTACACATTCTCTTTGTCATAATATGTTTAATACATTACAATTCATGTGCCTATCTAGATTTGAAATATTATGATTAACGTAAATGTCGGAAGTGTCCACCATGTTGAATGTCATTAGGCTATGATACAAGAATAACTTGGATTAATCTTTAAGTGATTTAATTATTAGAATTGTATTTATTTATTTTATATTAATTATTTAAAGATTATTGAGACACTTATTAGATTTTTTATGTCTGTTCATTTTGGCGCCAAAAAGAAGTTGACTCTGATTGGTTGGTGGAGGTTATATTTATTTCAAATATTGTAAATATTAAAATAATAATGTAAAAGGCTAACTAAATTCAGTACAATTAATAACTAAATAATTATTGAATTTACATATTTAATTAGCAGATTGTTTATCCCTACAACTAAATATTTTAATAAATGTTCGGATTTGGAAACGGATGTCGTCCCCACTGTTTTTAGGGTTCCGTAGCCGAATGGCAAAAAAACGGAACCCTTATAGTTTCGTCCAGTCTGTCTGTCTGTCTGTTTGTCTGTCAGTCTGTCTGTCTGTCTGTCTGTCTGTCTGTCTGTCTGTCTGTCTGTCTGTCTGTCTGTTTGTCCGTCCGTATGTCACAGCCATTTTATTCTGTAACTATAAGCATTACACTGTTGAAATTGGCTCCAATACATGAAACTAAAACAAAAAAATTTTTTTTAGTCAAACCTATGCGTGTGAGGTCTTTGGATAGGTCTTTTAAAATGACGTTGAGGTTCCTAAAACCATTTTCTTTTAAAGTCTAACGTTTCATAGCTAGACGCTTCCAAAGGGGTAAAATGGGCGTCCCCCCCCCCCCATCTAACTTCTAAACCAAGCAAGTGTAAATTTTGAAAAAAAAATAGAATGTAGATCTTAATAAATACTTTCAACGAAAATTGGTTCGGACGGGATCGAACTAGTAGTGTAAGAGATATAGCACATTTTCTACAACCGCAAATATAACTTTTTACTTCATACAAACACTATGAAAAACAAAGTTATAATCGCAGTCGACAAAATATTGTGGTGTTTTACTTAGTAGAAGTAAGTGGATTCCCTAATTCCATTAAAGTTGGCACGGAACCCTCAGTGTGCGAGTCCGACTCGCACTTGGCCGGTTTTTTATCTATTGTTCAAGGTTCGGATTTGTATAAAAGCGAGCTTTATGCGAGAATATGCGCTCCATTTGTACTTTCTATCACTTTGTGCCCTATTTTTGTGCTATTTTGTTGGAATAAAACTATTGGAGAAGAACCTGGAGATTTATACTACGTGTTTATTATTCAAGCACCCCACACGCGGTCACACACGTTTGACACAAATTTTGTGTCATGCCATGGTTTGTCTAGAAGCTTGTCATCATACTTAGAAAATTAAGGTTAATTGACGGAACAGTGAGCTACTGATCATGTAAGTAGGTAATCTTTTTTCAGTGAGCCCACGCTGGTAAACTTAAGTTCGATCGCCACCAACCAAAACAATAGTTACCTACATGTTACAAGCATAAATAGTCAACAATGGAAATGTTATATTCATTTTTTAATACCGGTCTGTATAGTTTAGCCGCCCAGAGAAGCTATTAGGTAGCAACCTACATTAGTACAAATTTATATTTGTGTTTTCTTTCAAGATTAAGGAAAGACTCTTTATTCACATTACAGAAGATTCAAGAGATTTAATACAAACATTTACAAAAGGTAATGAACACAATTTGAAGAAAGAACTTGATCCTGCCTTTAGCAGCAAGGCAGCATACTTACTGCATTTCTACACAACATCAATGACCATCAATCACCTAACTAAAGTATTTAAAATTGATGCAAAATAAATAAAATCATTTACATTAAATACAATGTTTTATTCATAAAAGCTTTTATATGCCTAAGCACTCACGCTATTTCTCTTTTGTTACCATGAGTTTAATGACAAAAGATCAGCTACATTGATATTTTGTCATTAAACTCATGGTCACCCACCATGCTGGACCTACCCGGTTTGTTAGGTTCACTTATTCGCAGTCATCAGCAGCAATACAGATCACTTCCTAATATCAAGGAGCTACTCTCTCAATAAATACCACTCTCTAAGAACTCATAAAGTGTTTAATGTCGTTTTGAATAGTTTAACGGACGTTGCATAGAAAAAAACGACTCCATATGTGTTTCGATATATTAGGTGTTTGATCTCCCTGCAATTGTGTAGGTACAGACTTATTCCTCGCTCAGAACGTTTTCTGACAAAATCCATTTCTCACGTGTCAAGCACACTATGCTTTAGAACGCAGCAACCCAAGATGATTAACAACAACTACTCTCTAGCATCTTGACGCCGGCCAGTGCGAATACAACATTACCCGTTTTCGTAGCGCCGTAGCTTCGTAGCTTCGTAGCTCTCGTAGCAACACAGATTATAATGAAATAGTGGTAAATTAAATAGTGTAAAACTTTGCTCAGTAAGTAGTTTATCTACGCTTATTTTGATTTTACTCAGAAAAACAAATTTTCTATGTTCATGAGAGATAACCGTAGGTCTTACGAGTACGTACCAAACCACGTACTTGTGACTCCAAGCAAAGCTGTGCTGTTAACAGACTTAAAAATAATAGGAGGTAATCAATTTGATGTGTATCTACATGATATTGTTGGAATTTCATAATATTTGAGTATGTTGATCAAAGGCTATGATCATCATACTCAAATATGCCAATGTCATGCCAATATCAATATAACCAGCAACTTCTTGGCTTGGTTCGAGTCCCACCCGTGCGCAAATTTTTGGTTACTTATTTCATCTTTATGAATATAAAATATGGCACTGTGAGTGATAAAAACATTCCAAACCATGTATGTATGCTTACTCACGGATTTCTCGTAAATAAGAAGTCATAGCTTGATTATATATTAGATTAGGTATTAGGTTAAGAATGTATGGAAACTGTTTCTGAAATAAATGATTTCAATTCCAAGATTATTATGTTTTATTTCGATTAGGTTTATTTCAACGTAGGGTATAGTGTAAGTTTTTTCAAAATCGATCCAGTAGATATTTATTGAGGTATGGGTTACTCTCTGAAAAACATGAAATTAAAAAAAAAGCTATAAAAATCCAATCGCTATAAAATTACTGACTTACAAATAATGACAAAAAAAAAGAATTTATTAAAACCCGAAATGCTTGAAAAACTCAGGTTGTGCTTGCGCAAACCCGGGTTATTTCGGAACTCGAAAGCGCCGAAAAATCCAGGATTTACAATATTTCTTTGAACAAGATATGGTGAATATCTACAAAATTTGTTTAAATAAATAATGTCATAATTAGGAACACATATCCTAAATTATTATAAATTATTTCGTTAAAACGTAGTCAGTCACAGGCTGGGAGTATAAACAAAGTCACAGGCGCGTGGCGCGGTCCGCGAGCGGCAGCCCCGCGCTCATTTATGCTCGGCGCGTACCGAAAACATCTACATTTTAATGCAAAAAACGAAACTTCTAACTTTTTTAGAGACATTTATACATTATAGTTACCTAAATACTTGAAGACTTGTGTAGAATATGATAATATTCTGGTAAGCCAATATGCGATATCACTTACAACAATGACGATGTTCTATCATTTTATCAGTTTCATATCAGATTTACGAATATATCAGTTCTATCTTGTAAACTGTTGTTTCAAAAATACACCGCGTCTTGTTAAAACAATAGTTTCAGAATCCATTTTAAGTGAACAATTTCTTTTTGGAGTCGGTTCTCTGATAGTTGATGCATAAGATGGTCGAACTGATGGCACCGACTACAAAAAAAAAATTCTCCTATAATGGATTCCTTTGCTTTGAAGGGTCACGAGTTTACTAAAGACTTTCTTGTGCATTTTGCTTTAAAAATCGGTATTTGACTAAGAATACCAATTTAGAGGTATCCTCGAAACTTTCCTGGAAGGTTCCTCAGTCAAGTCTGAGTCGAAGCAGTTTCATGGAAACGTCTTACGATACCGGTACTAGTATCCACCTGTATATGGGCTGGGTGTTCAAGTGAGCGCTTGATGGTGATAATGTGTGTGAGAGAAACTATACAGGGTGAAATTTTCATACTTTTAAAATAAATAAATATATCACTTCACTAAAATACATTACGGGTATGCGATTTGACAGACCACAAGCATGAAATTGCCCTGCTTAATCATACTGTATTTATATATTATTATTTTTTTGATACTAAATAGGTTCCAGATCCATCCTGTGTGACTATTGATGTACGCATTGCTAAAATTTCAAATAATAAGATGACTTACGATTAGAAATGGGCGACGGGAAAATACCCATTGGGAAAATACCGGGTAAAAACCCATTTTGAGAAAATATAGGATTTTTCCAGATTAAATTCCCTGATAATATGGGTCAGCCCATATTATCAAGGAATTTACTCGGAAGACAGACCGGAATATAGTATTTTTAGTTTGTTTAAAACATGTTTACTTTTCTTCAAATTTAACAAACGAAAATAACAAATTAATGATCAATGTAAAAGTCCGCCGGCGTAACAGCAGTCGTGTTGTAAGTCTACCGTAGCCTATCTAATCTTTCCGGTAGGATACGGAATACTACAGCGTTTTATTATTATTGGTTGATGGTCTCTATTGTTGCCAGCTCCACCAGGTATGATCTATTGTGGCAGCCCTTATATTTAAATTTCACTTCTTAGTCCCGTGATATCTGCTTTCTCATCCGGGTGCATGATGTGCCGCCCGAGATGGATACTTTTTTGCTCATAAGCGGTCCGTATGAGCAGAGGATATGCATGGCCGTTTCGTCTTATGTATTACAAGATCTACATAGAGCGTCTTCGGTCATGTTCATATTGGCCAAATGTTTGTTCATTTTATCATTTTGACGACCCGTCTGGTGTAGTGGTCGAGAAATCGCCTAATACGCAGCGGGTGCGGGTTCGATCCCCGCACAATAAAAACATTTGTGTGCATGAACATGTCTGTTTGTATTGGTCAAAATGCTTACAGAGGATAGTTAGAAGCGTAGTGGCGCGTTGTTTGGTGATGCCACATAATGGTTATACGCCGATTTGAGAGGGTTATCGGCTCTTTCTCTAGCAAGTTCATCTGCTACTTCGTTTCCTTCAACCTTTGAATGCCCTGGTAAGTGTGACTTTCTTGTTGTTTCCCAGTTCATTCAATGCCTCAGTGCATGTTTGCACCGGTTTTGACATTTGTTCGAAGGATTTTAGAGCCAGCAATGCAGCCTGGCTATCTAAGTTGATGTAGAAGTGTTGGTTCCGGAGTTTCTTCTCAAGGTTTATCTCTGCACATTTGTTTATGGCAAAGACCTCGGTTTGGAAGATGGAGGTTTCAGTCCCCATCTTTACACTTACTTTGCTTAGCTTAGGCCTCTCTCCGTAGACCCCACAACCTACATCATTTCCTTTTTTGGATCCGTCCGTGTACCAGACGTGGCTACCTTTCATAAATGACATTTGGCCTTCAAGCTATTTGTCTCTAGAAGGTATTACGGCATACTACGTAGCTTTTGTAGGTAACTTTTATTAACCCTTTGACGCTTAAAATTGATTTGAAAGTTTTATTAGAAACTATATGATGTTATTGATGCATATCCTATACATTTTCCAATGTTCGTTACTAGATACCAAAACCCATGTACTTACCAATTGTGCAAAATAAACTCCTGATTTTTGTAAATAAACAATATTTATTAATTTAAAATAATATTTTATGCATGGAAATCCGCAAAACAATTTATATCTGCTGTGAATCACAAGTGAACACCTCATGTATCACAAATATTATTTGGTGCGATTTTCTATTCGGGACTTAGCACACTGAACACATCTTTTTCGGTTTCTTGCCTTCATCATTACATGACTCGGCAAAACGTGGTCTTCTGACTTTGGCTACTGAAATTTTAAATCCGTTTTCACTAGAAAATCTATGACCACATAGACATAGAAGGCAAAACATTTTTTCTTTATAAAAATCCTCCTATCATTGATCTTGCTACTACCTGATGATATTCTAATGACGTTAGTAAGCTACCTACAATTTGTTCATCGTGCAGTTTAGTATAAATTGTATATAAGTTATTCATTGCTATATCCAAGAGATCAAAAAATAAGCGCAAGTAATATTTTATACGGGATTTTCGATCGACTTCAAACGTAACCTTTATAAATAAATATAAATATTGGACACCAATCACATACATTGCTCTGATCCCAAAGTAAGTAGCCAATGCACTTGTGTTATGGAAATCAGACACAACTGTGGTACCACAACACCCAGACCCGAAACAATATAAAAAATATCGTTTTCTACATTGACCCGACCGAGAATCGAACCCGAAACCTCATGAGATGGCGACGCTTGAAACCAGCGTGCACCGCTCGACCACGGAGGTCATCTATACCTAGTCTTGCCATAAATATTGTCACAAAGTTTTTTTTTAATGCAAAAAATATTTATTACTTCTACAGTGTGTTAGTTTTATACATAAATATAAAACAATTTAAAATATAAAAAAGATTCAAAGTAGTCTCCATTGGCTGCAATACAGTCCTTTAAACGTTGAGGCCAGTTATCAATAGAAGCACGCACTCTTTCCATGGGAAAATTCCTCACTGCCAATCGTATGGATTGTTTTAGGGACTCTTAACTATAATGGCGTTTAGAGCAAGCCGTACTCTCTAAAACTGATCTTAAATCATAATCCAGCGGATGAGGATTGGGACTAGACGATGGCCAGTTTTCAGCTCTGATGAAGTCCGAAACGTTCGCTTCTAACCAAGACTGCGTGGACCGAGCTTTATGACCCGGCGCCGAGTCTTGTTGGATAGACCATGCTTGGTTATTGAACATGGTTGTTAAAGGGCTTAACTACCTTCGCAAGATTGGTATCTTGATTCACTTGTGCCGATGTTTTGATACCTTTTTCACAAAAATATGGCTCAGTCACTCCTTCATAGCTAACACCCCACCAATCCATCACTGAAGTCGGGTAATGCCCACGTTGTACTCTACCGACTATTAAGAAGCTTTCTTAGAGGTTTGAGCATAAATACGGTCATTTTGTTTGTTAAAATGTTGCTCAATTGTAAATATTTTCTCATCCGTAAACATTTTTTTATGAGACCTCCCTTTGCGTATCGCTTCAGTAGTTTTTTCGATTTTACCACCCTATTCTTTTTTAAATTATCAGTTAAAAAATGACCAGTGCGTCTCTTACAGGCTGCAAGTCCTAAGTCATCTTTTAAAATACGCGACATGGTTCTGGGTGCTATCTTATTCTCCTGAGATAAAATCTTTTGCTTTCGGACAGGATTTCTGCGAATTCTTTCCCTTATTGCTTTGACCACCTTTTTCGTACGAACACTACGTGGACGGCCAGATCTTTTTCTGTCACAAACAGAAGAGGTCTCATTGTACCTATTGATAGCCCGGTACACAAACATTTGACTAATGCCAAGCGTATAGAGAGTTTTAAAAATTGCATTTGGCTTCATACCAAGTTTGTGTAATGCAATCACAGCGATTCGGTTCTCTTTATCACCCCACTCAATTTTGATATCGCAAAATATTATAAAATGTATTGACGCCAAAATTAGAAAACACAATGAGCAATCGTATAAAAATGACAGATTCCAAATTGAAATGTAATATCTTTCTTATTTTTAATTGTAACAGTATTCATGTGTATATATCGTCCCTTTTCATAACCTTATCAGCTGGTAAGTTTTTTGGGATATTTTTTCGCTGTATACGCACTGTGCCACAAGCCTTTATGTTGAGTTTTGCTAAATTATGCTGCAATATGGGTGATTTCAAATTGATATAAATATCCTGTTGCAGAATCAGCGCGACACCACATTTTGAAACCTCTTTTGATCGGTTTGTTTTGAATGTACTGCTTTATAATATTGTGGCCCTTGAATTTTACCATGTCTTCGTCGACTGCTTGCGTAACAGTATTATTCAGGGCCTTCTGAAAGCTAGAGTTGAAGTGGTTCATTACCCGACGAATTTTATAAGCCCTATCAAAGTCGGGCGACGATGTTTGGGGCTGTATTTAGTTATTAAAAAATTGTAGGTTTCTGCGGATTTCCTCAAATCTTGATAGCGGCATGACATTAGCTACGTAAGGTACACCCATATGGGTCCCAGTAGACCAATAATTACGTAAAGTAGGCAACTCATGGTAACCCATTACGTAGTTCATTCCTATGAATGCAGTGCGTACAGCATGGACTCAGGTATGATGATATCTTCAATAAGCATTTTTATATTCGTGACCGCCTTGAATACATCAAATGGATTTGGAGATATACGTACTTGGAGTACATTTATCTTAACAAACTCATAATCGCTTTGTGGAAAATTGCATGGCCTGCAAGTATTCGTTCGCCATCGAAATTTGGTATCGTGCTGGAAAAGGGAACCGTATTACACGATGACGTCGATGCTGCTGGAATAGGTGCTCGGTCGTGTGCGCGTGCTGATTCAATAACAACTTCTGAAACTCCTGCTGCGATATCTTGTTCTATAAATGCCTGATCTTCTTCATCCAAAACCAGAACGTCTTCAAAGTTGCTAGTATCAGCCATGAGATACTCTTCTATTTCAGAATGTTGTAAAGAAAATACTCTTGTCCCTGTGTAAGCCTAAAACAATAAATATAGCCATGACTAAGTCGACCAAACATGTATAAAACTCAAATACTAACACAAAATAAACTCATACATTAGTTGACCGATAGCGCATATTGGGACACCATTGTCCCTTTCAGTAATTTGGCAATACAATAACTTTACACTAGCTTATCACTGTAAAAGCCTATAAATATGCTTATTTTCTTACCGGTGCAATGGTTATAAAAGGTACAATAACTTTAATTGTAATAAGCTTATGCTCAGAAAGAATAATTATATTTGACAATGAAAAAGTGCAATACAAACTTCCACTTTACCGCATAATATTTTTTTTTTCACGCGTAGGACTGCCAATAAATTATGTTGACCTACAAGGCTTTCAAGCACGTGTTCAAAATTTCGTTGGTGTAATGTAAGTTTGTATATTTGTGCTTTATACATAAACCTGAAAACTGACACTGCCTGAAATGCTGTGTTATCATGGTGTATCCACAACGCCTGGCGTCATGTGCTGGGGGCCGTGCCGGCGGCCATACCGCTCACTACGCAACGGCATTTTCCATAGTATCTGGCAGTTTATTGCTGTATGCCATCAGTAGAGCCGCCAGGCAGTGCGAATACAATTTTACGTTTATATGCCTGCACCTACATCATTACCCATTTTCGTAGCGCCGTAGCTTCGTAGCTTCGTAGCTCTCGTAGCAACACAGATTATAATGAAATAGTAATTAACAACTACAGAAAACTTTGCTCAGTAAGTAGTTCACCCCCGCTTGTTTTTATATTGCTGAGAAAAACTAATTTTCTATGTTCATGCTATTAGGCTAAACAAATTTTGATATGCTGTTTACAGACTTCAAAATAGGAGGTAATCAATTTGATGTGTATCTTTATGATATTGTTGGAATTTAATAATATTTGAGTATATTGATCAAAGGTTTTCAAAACCGTATGCAAAATTTTGACAGTTAATCAAGAGTTATTAATAACCCAAAACAATGCCATGCAACAACCAAATTAAGTCCAGGAAACAATTTATTAAGTTAATTTATATTTCAAGAATTCGTCAATGCTATGAAATGTTTTTTCTAATAACCACATACGCTGTGACGATTTAAACCGATATATAGGGAGTTCTTTAATATTATCAGGTATTTTATCATAAACTTTATACACATATGCAAAAATATTATTTTGAAATCGTTTTGTTTTTGGTACACACACAAGTAGCCATTTTTTTGGATTTCGCATCGACCTCTGGGTTGTGTCTTGTGCTAGCGAAAATTTATTAATATTTTGCTCAACAAACATACTGACCTCCAAAATATATCAGCAGGGTAGCGGTAATATGTAAAGCAATCTAAAGTAAGGCACCCATGAAACATCGGGTGCTATATTGCATATCGATCTAATACAGCTCTTCTGTGAGACAAATAGTTTCCCGATGTTAGTGCCAATACCCCAGACTGCCAAACCGTATCTCAAAACCTATTCAACATTGGCAAAACAAGCAGTAATAGCCTTGTGTACAGTAGCTTGACGACCCGTCTGGTGTAGTGGTCGAGTAATCGCCTACTACGCAGCGGGTGCGGGTTCGATCCCCGCACAATACAAACATTTGTGTGCATGAACATGTCTGTTTGTATTGGTCTGGGTGTTTTCTATGTATATTATGTATGTATTTACAAACAAAAAGTATTTAAGTATTAGTATCCGTTGTCTGGCACCCATAACACAAGCTTTGAGTAGCTTACTTTGGGACTAGATGGCGATGTGTGGGAACGTCCAAAGCTACTTTGGTTAATTTGTATACAGCCAAAGCGATATCATTAATTTTCTTTGATACCATTTCAATTTGTCCTTTCCGAGATAAATTTGGATCAATAATTAAGCCCGGAAATTTCGTATCAGAAGGTCGTATCGTATGATAAAGTTTTATGCCGGTTAGGTATATTTCAATGTAGGGTACAGAGGAAGTTTCTTCAAAATCCATCCAGTAGATAATTATTGAGATATGCGTTACTATCTGAAAAACATGAAATTACAGAAAAAAATATTAAAAATTAAACCGCTTTAAAATAACTGACGTACAAATAATGGCAACAAAATCGCTTTTATTAAAACCCGAAAAGATTGAAAAACTCGGGTTGTGCTTGCGCAAAGCTGGGCATTTTCGGCACTCAAAACCGCCGAAAAAACCCGATTTTGGGTAAACTAGGGCTTGATTCCCTAGTTGCAGCGCGTCGCGATGGAGGGAAATAAAAAACAATCGCGCCGGGCGAAGCTCAGCCAGTACCGCGCGACGGTAATATTTAGACATAATATTACCGTGGTCACGGTAATATTATGTCGCGTGGCCGCACCGAGCGCATGCGCGACATCGCCGGTAACGCGGAAATACACTCGCCATTGGTACACGAGTGACATCGGAAACTTTGCAAAACTTTTTTTTACAATATTCCAAGTTTGAAAAAGTTGTGTGCCAGTGTCGCAGTTTAAAACGGGAACGTTATTTAGCAACATGAAGAACAAGGTGAGTTTTTTATCTACCCGCATTTTGTTATTTTCAGTAAGCGTTAAAATAAACGAATAATAAAACCCAGATGAGAACTTGAGGTAAACTAATAATTATTTTATTATATTGAAGGAATCGTTGAAACAAAAAAAATATGTTACCTAACTAAGAAAATATACAAATAAAAATAAAACTGCTTGGATTGATCTACAGCAATAATATAGGTAAGTAATAACTTAATCAAACAAAACCTACACAAAAGGATCTCTTTTAAAAACGAAATCAACAGAATAAAAACCTTACTTACTAGCAACAATTTAGAAGGTGCTATTAATCTGTCTTTTCGAATAAAATAAATGTTTAGTTGGATTTTAACCTACTTAAAAAAGGAGGTTATCGATTCGACTGTATGTTTGTGACTGTGTTACGTCATATCACAGTAATGTGTAGACCAATTAGAAATTTTCGCCTACCTGGAGTTTATAACTTCTAGTTGGTCCCATTGTTGCCAAGTTGGGATCTGATGATGGGATCTTGGTGAAATCGAGTGAAACCTTCATTTTTCAAACGCACGTATTGTGTTTTTATACAAGACTAGCGGTCCCCCGCGACTTCGTCCGCGCGTTTTGAGTTTGCTCCCTCCCCTCCCGTCGCAGCGTCAAGTTTTATATCCTAAAGCCTCTCTCGATAAATAAGCTATCCAACACAAAAATATTTTTTCAAATCGGTCGGGCAGTTCCTGAGATAAGCGCGTTCAATCAAACAAACTCTTCAGCTTTACAATATATTAGCGCAAGCGCACGTTGTACTTAAGCTGCGAACATAATTTTTGGTGCGGAGTTATGTTAAAACTGTGATAGCTCCTAAGATATTTATTGAAATCAAATGATATAAAGGGCAACTTGGTTCTAAATGAAATGCTCGTGATGATGAATGTATTTATTTTGATAAGAATAAATACCTGTGTGTATAATACACCTCTAAAAATAATGCATTATTTTTTTACAAATTTATAAACATAAAAAAGGTTGTAGTAAGTCAACCATAAAAGATAGACATATGCTGTCGCGGACTTTATTATAGAACTTTTAATGATGAACAATCTTGTCATACATGATTTTTGTGTAACTTAAGCGGTTTCCGCAGCGTACGCAGCGGAAGCTCTGAAAAGGAATATCTTTCTCCCGTTTTCGCAACATTTTTCATTGCTGCTGTGGTCTTATGAGTCGTATCTTTATGTTATATAGCCTAAAGCCTTCCTCAATAAATGGACTATCCAACGTAAAAATAATTTTTCAAATCGGGCCAGTAGTTTTTGAGATTAGCGCGTTCAAACAAACAAACAAACAAACAAACAAACAAACAAACAAACAAACAAACAAACAAACTCTTCAGCTTTATAATATTAGTATAGATTAGCGCAAGCGCACGTTGTACTTAAGCTGCGAACATTATTTTGGTGCGGAGTTCTGTTAAAACTGCGATAGCTCCTAAGATATTTATCGAAATCAAATGATATAAAGGGCAACTTGGTTCTAAATGAAATGCTCGTGATGATGAATGTATTTATTTTGATAAGAATAAATACCTGTGTGTATAATACACCTCTAAAAATAATGCATTATTTTTTTACAAATTTATTAACATAAAAAAGGTTATAGTAAGTCAACCATAAAAGATAGACATATGCTGTCGCGGACTTTATTATAGAACTCTTAATGCTGAATAATCCTGTCATACATGATTTTTGTGTAACTTAAGCGGTTTCCGCAGCGTATGCAGCGGAAGCTCTCAAAAGGAATATCTTTCTCCCGTTTTCGCAACATTTTTCATTTCTGCTGTGGTCTTATGAGTCGTATCTTTATGTTATATAGCCTAAAGCCTTCCTCGATAAATGGACGTTCCAACGTAAAAATATTTTTTCAAATCGGGCCCGTAGTTTTTGAGATTAGCGCGTTCAAACAAACAAACAAACAAACAAACAAACAAACAAACAAACAAACTCTTCAGCTTTATAATATTAGTATAGATTCTTTATATTGTCGTATTGTTGCGTCTGATAGTCAACATTGTAAGCAGCTGAGCTGATGGTGGAATTCCTTAACGCTTAGCAGTTCAGTGTTTATTATGATAGGTAAAATTTAGGTTCTTAAACATCTGAGTAATAAGGTGTAGACCTCCTGTCATCACTAAAAATAAATAAATAAAATTAACTTTAAATAAGTAAAAACCGACTGTAAAACAAAAAAGGCGTGACAATATTCCCAATAAACTCTTGACCTTTTAAAAGAAAGAAATCCAATTTAGGTAATTAATTTCTTTTGTGGAGTCGGTGCCATCATATTGACCATTAACTATCAGAGCACTTACCTACGGGTATCTATCATAACACAGAATTTTTTGATATCGAATTTCATTTCACAGAAAACTATTCAATGAATGTTAATATTTTTTTTTCTTGTTTAATCGAATGGTTATTCATCGTCGTTTCATAACATCGAATAACAGTTCACCAAAAAATTGTTTCGCAAATGTTTTGTTAAGCAGAATAACGATATACCAAACTAATGTTTCATAGAATTATTAAGTTATCGATATAATTTTTCACAAAAACTTGTTTCAATGTGTAACGGTTCCCATATATATTTGCATACGCATGCAAGTAAGAAGGCATGCGCGTGTTCTTTTAAAATCGGTTTTTGACTAAGAATACTAATTTAGAAGTATCCTCGAAACTTTCCTTGAGGGTTCTTCAGTCAAGTCTGAGTCGAGGCAGTTTCATGAAAACGTCTTTCCATACTGGTACTAGCAGTGGCGGCTGTACCTTAAGTGCGCTCGTGCGCTGAACCACCAATTCAAAAGATTTAAAAATTACAAAATATTAAGTACTTTATCTTTATTTTTAAATAACCATTTTAATAGTTATTTTTAAAGATACAAAAACGTATAAAAGATTAAATCTCCAATTATGGTGAATCAGTTTGAGCGCTTTACTAAACTGTCAAGACTTATTTTCTTGTAAAGACAAATTCTCGTGCGCTTCGGCGAGTGCACGAGGACTGCTAATATAACTTGTAGGAGATACTAGTTAATACGCCTGACGCGTGAAACAAAAAATAGTTCATAGAAATGTACCGAGTAATGAGCGGGTTTTCGAGCGCCGCACGTGCGGACCGAAGATTGCCGAGAGCACCCGATGTTTGACGAAGTGGCCGGCCGGCATGGGCGCGAATCGACGACGGCAGCCATGATTGACATCATGACATGTTTCGCTCTATGTGTGACGCATTAATTATTGTTTATTTATATTACCTACCGTAATTGTTTTTAGTTTTTGTTTCGATTTTCTTAAAGTGCACTACCAGTTCGATAACCCACCAGCCGCCACTGGGTACTAGTAACTAACTGTATATGGGCTGGGTATTCAAGTGAGCGTTTGATGGTGATAATGTGTGTGAGAGAATCTATACGGGCTGAAATTTTTATACGTTTTAAAAAAAAACATATTTTTTTAACCACATTTTTTTATTCATAAAGATGAAAATAAGAAACCAAAAATTTGCGCACGGGCGCTAAGCGTCACGCAATTGACGTTTTCATAAGAAACCACAAATTTCGCAGGGTCGGACTAAAAGCACGGTAGCTCAATTAGTAAGAGCGTTTGGCCCGGTCTGCCAAAAGGTTGCTGGTTCAAGTCCCGCCCGTGCGCAAATTTTTGGTTTCTTATTTTCATCTTTATGAATATATAATATGACACTGTGAGTGTTAAAAACAATCTAAAAGCATCACATTTTTTTAACCGAACATCACACAACTGTAATATAATATAATGTTATAACTGTAATTATAATATAACTTCACTTAAATACATTAAAGGAGTGCGATTTGCCAGACCACAAGCATGAGATTGCCCTGTTTAATCATAATATATTTATTTTTATACTTAATAGGTTCTAGATCCATCCTGTGTGACTTTTGCTGTACGCATTGCTGAAATTTTAATTAATAAGATAATTCCAATTAGAAATGGGTGACGGAAAAATACCCATAAGGAAAATACCGGGTAAAAACCCATTTTGGGAAAATACAGGATTTTTCCCCGATTAAAATTCCTTGATAATATGGGTCACCTCATATTATCATGAAATTTACTCGGAAGACGGACCGAAATTATGAATTTTTAGTTCGTTTAGAATATGTTTACTTCTCTTCAACTTTAACAAACGAAAATAACAATTTAATGATTCAATATAAAAGTTCGCCGGCGTAACAGCAGTCGTGTTGTAAGTCTATCGTAGCCTCTCTCATCTTTCCGGTAGGATACGGAATACTACGGCATACTACGTAGCTTTCATAAATTACTTTTATTAAGGAATTTGCTAGATTTAGTACCTAATGCAACATACCGATTCTCGCAAACGCTTTACTTCCTGCATACCTTTATTTCTTCGACTATTTTTATCATAATAATTTTATATTTTTTTTGAAGTGAAAACTTCTTTAGCGGCGTTGAGCACTTTTGTGGGATGGGGGAAAAATGTAAAACTCGCGCAGGACACGTGGGCTGATCGAAAAACCGTAAGACGGTTGGCGAAATTATGGATAAAAGTTGATTTTTCTGAGAGATAAACTTTTTAATGTAATTTAATATAATATAAATTGTAATGTTTATGTACGATAGCGCAATTAATAAATATTGTATTCTGTAAAAATATATTATTATTATTATAATTATTATTATTATTGTATTATTATTATTATTATTATTATTATTATTATTATTATTATTATTATTATTGTATTCTATCACAAAAATGATAGTACTTTTATATTGATAATAAGAGCAATTTATTCAAATCAAAAATGCACAACGTTGATATTCAAGTTTTCACTTCTGCCGGCACTACCGGAGTGCATTTTTTTTTTAAGTTTAAATAGACTTATTGAACTAAATATAAATAAAAGTCAGTATTTTAGTATACATGACCATGGTTTATTTCAAATTCAGATGCAGGAACGTTTATTTTTGACAAGAATGATTACTGATACAATTAAATGAAATCTACGAAAGCTACCGCACTTTCGAAAGATTCAGTAGTCTACCGTAGTCTACCAGAATTCCAGCGTTTCAGGCAGTGTCAGTTAACAGATTTATGTATAAAGTATAAAATTATTGGTTTCTTTTCAAACACACATTTTTTGGCTCCATAACTTATTTAATATCGATATTTTGTTTCTGTTTTTTTTTAAAATATCTGGAATTTAGTTTTTTTAAAAATAACTATATTACTATTTTTTTTAAACGCACAAATATACAAACTTACATTACACCAACAAAATTTTGTTAGCGTATTTATTATCTGGTCGTAGAGATCTAATAATACAACTTTATGTTCAGGATCTTTACACTCTCTATCAGCACATGACGAAAATACAGAGGGAAAGTCAATCAGCTTCGATCTTTCATTACAATACTTTGTATATTCTAATATCTGTGATTCATCCCGTTCTCCCCATAGAATGTGATTAAACTCACTACCGCGAGACTCATTTTTAGGTATTAAGGTATTTAAGTTGCACTGTATCTCTAGGGGAAAATGGTCTGACCAAAACACTCCATAATTAATTGACACTTTATCGACAGTATCACGAGCTGCCTGGGTCACCACACAGTGATCCAGCCAACTAGTGCTTCCGTGACATTCACTTACATAAGTGTACGCTCCTGAGTCCGGTCCAAGTAACTCCATGTCCACACATTCCCATTTCTGCTCAGCATAGAACCTTTGTTATTCAACATCAAAACGCCTACCCGGGTGTGCGTTTAAATCACCTAGAATGTAACTATATTCTGTATCGCAACTATCTATAATAGCTTGAATTTCACTCAGGCAATGTGTGAACTCCACTAAATTCACAGGGTCATCGGTGGGCATATATACTGAAAACACTAAGAAAGAGCGCCCTGCACTAGATATCTTCACAGCCACTATTCTATCACTACTACACGGCACGACTGATACGGCACTGAAAGCGTTTTTCCTCCATAAAATAGCGACCCCTCCGAACGGCCGACCACGAAGAACACCTGCTGAGGTATCAACCGCCGACTTCCCAGTGAACTCGAATTCCTAACTTACGGTGCCCAGTAGTGGGATATCATGAGGCATAAGAAACGTTTCTTGCAGCGCAATGAGATCCGCTGTACGGCATAACGTTCTAATACAGTCTATTGACCTCATTAGCGATTTACAATTAAAAGTCACAAACTTCACTTTGTCATTCAATGACGATTCATATTATTATCAAGATCAGCTAACACCTGTCCACGTTTTCTTTTAAAATCCACAAAACGTCGAAAAGACACTCCCTCAGGCCATAAGCTATCATTTAAAAATAATGATAACTTGTTCTTTGGTACGTAAACAATGTAGGAGCTATATTGTTTTTGTTCCTTAGTGTTAACTTTTCTCAAGGACACCGTCACTTGCGTTCTGTTGATAATATATTCTACTATGTCCACCTCCGATGTATCCTTATCTACGTTATTTATAAATAAAGGGATTTTTATATCCGCTGCTTTAAATTTTTCCTGTGGATTAGTAGGGGTTGCCCTGCACAGTAGAAAAGCGATTTCTATGTCTTTTTCGTTGAATTTGAATCCAATCATCATTACATTGCTTTTTTCCGAGGTTCGGTTCCTGGTTACTACATTCCCGCACAATCTCAGCCAGTGTTTTTGGATTAGTCGCCTTAATGGGCGTAGAAAAATGCTCCCTATTACTACCGCATAGGGATTTCTCTCTCGGTACGAACTCGCCGATACCAAACGCAGTCGGCTGCGGCGCAATAGAGGGCGACGACGATGACTTACGAGTAGGTACCTTTTCATATGAGTGCGAGTGAGATAGCACTTGCTGTTAATTCGCATCAGTAGCTGATCCACTAATTGCATGCGCTGTCGCTGTCACCGGAGTGTGCGGCAGGCCTACCGGTCCACTATCGTAACCGCCAATAATATTTCTAAAACCACCGCCTCTATTGTAATTCACAAATGCGCCCTGTGTAGAAACAATCGAGGCATTTTTATAATTCTTGATTTCGTGCAATTGTTCTTGTGTAACATAGGAGTCCTTTATTTCTTTTAACTCAGACTTCAACACAATGATATCCTTAAGCAACCTCGATGCATCTATATGGTCGAAAGTCAACGGAGGCAGTCTCTGTAGCTCCATGGCAACAAAAATCGGCAACTCATCAGGGTTTGTTTCCTTAAAAACTCTAATAACATCATGTTGATTTTTATAAGACTTCCTCGTTTTCTTCCTGGTTATTTTTCGTTGCGAAACCGCCGAAAACAATAGACTTTTGGCTGCCTCAATTTCTTCCTCAGAGAAGCTAGATGTGCACAAGTTCACTATTGATTGCTCATCCATTACATCTTGCTTGTTTTGTATGAATGCAAGAAGTTCACTAATTACTATATTGCACGACGAACACTTCAGCATAGACGATGACATTGTGCACACGCGCAAAACGCAACCGCTCGCTAGCGCTCAAGGACGCGAACTGAGAAAAAATCCACGGGGACTTTCTTTTCAATCTTTCTACCCTTTCTTGTTTTTTGAGAGCCTAGGATTAGATATGGCAACTTAAACCTACCCAAAAATATTTCAGAGTCGTTTTTAAAACAAATTAATTGAGTAAGGTACTTTCCTGTTTGCGTTCATTCTGTTACACTTTGCAAATACACCATAATTACACTAAATGTTTACTTTGTGTAATTATGGGCTGGGTGTTCAAGTGAGCGTTTGATGGTGATAATGTGTGTGAGAGAAACTATACGGGGTGAAATTTCATACGTTTTTTAAAAAATAAAAATATTCCATAATTTTCAGCACACATTTTTTAAACCGAACATCACACAACTGTACAAATAATAATATGACTTCACTAAAATACATTAAAGGAGTGCGATTTGCCAGACCACGAGCATGAGATTGCCCTGTTTAATCATACTATATTTATATATACTTAATATTTATTTATTTTTTATTACAAGACTTTATTGCACAAATCATAGTGTACAAAGGTGGACTTAATGCTAAAAGCATTCTCTGCCAGTCAAACCTTTAGGTCATGCAGAGAGATGGCAATGGGTGCAGCGAAAAGAAATTTTGAGAAAAAACAACAAAATAGTAACAATTGACTAATATTTATAGTTACAAATAAACGTGCTTTAATTACTGTAAATTATTTTATATTCAATAAATATACTTAAACTTACACAAAATAAATACAATATATAAAAAAAAATATACATAAATAATACACATAATAAATTAATATTATTTTGCAATTATCTATTCTTTAAGAAATTGTCGGACTTTCCTCTTGAATGATACCTTCGACTCGGCCCTCCTGACATCCAAAGGAAGAGAGTTCCAAAGTCGTGTTGCCGTCACTGAAAATGACTTGGAGACGTACGTGGAGCGGTGTGCCAGCGTGCCTAGCCGGAGATTGACAGAGGAACGGAGAGACCGATCGTGAGTTTGGCATAAAAACGGGAACATATCTTTAAGATAAGAAGGCGACGAGGGGTTATTAAGAATAGCATGTAAAATGCAAAGGATTCGAGAGTCTCTACGTTGACGAATAGGGAGCCAGTTAAGCTGTGCTCTAAAACTGGAGACATGGTCATATTTACGGAGGCCGAAGATGAACCTGATGCAATTGTTGAGGAGACGTTCAAGCTTGTCGATAAGGGCTTCAGTAAGATAAGTGCAGCAAGATTCTGCGTAGTCTATGATAGGGATGACAAGAGTTTGCATAAGCAGAAGCTTCGTCTTAAATGGGAGAAAGAATTTTAAGCGGTAGAGACTTCTCAGACAGACAATCACCTTACGGCTGACCTCAGCTATGTGAACAGACCAGCTAAGCGTAGTGTCCATAGTTAGGCCCAAGTTCTTGACACTAGTAGAGTAAGGCATAGTGGTACCTTCAAACACTATTGGGTCCAGATCCATTACATTAAACCTAGAAACAAGTCCCGGACTACCCACAATAATGGCCTGACACTTCGTAGGGTTGACAGAAATTCCGAAGTTTTGTGACCACGATGAAATATAATTTAAATTTTCGTTCATAAGATGAATTGCAGCAGGTAGTTCTGCAATTTCACTTTGCACATACAATTGCAAGTCATCAGCATACAGATGATACGAGCAGCGAAGATTAAGGGTGATAAGATTTATAAAAATAGAGAAGAGCAAAGGAGAGATTATGCCACCCTGTGGTACACCAGATGACAGATTGTACCAGGCAGAATGGGCGTTAGGAGTTTTAATTGACTGCTGGCGACCACGCAGATAGGAAGTGTGACCGCGTGTGGGGTGCTTGAATGATAAACACGTAGTATAAATCTCCAGGTTCTTCTCCAATAGTTTTATTCCAACAAAATAGCACAAAGATAGGGCACAAAGTGAAAGTAAGTACAAACAGAGAGTATATTCTGGCATACAGCTCGCTTTTATACAAATCAAAACCCTTAACAACGGTAGGAAAACAGTGGGGACGACATCCGCTTCCATATATGAACATTTACTATAATATTTATTTGTAGGGATAAACAATCTGCTAATTAAATATATAAATTCATTAATTATTTAGTTATTCATCGTAATGAATTTAGTAAGCCTTTTAGATTATTATTTTAATAGTTACAATATTTAAAATAAATCTAACCTCCACCAACCAATCAGAGTCAACTTCCTTTTGGCGGCAAAATGAACATTTGTGATACGGCAAACATAAAAATCTAATAAGTGTCCCAATAATCTTTAAATAATTAATTTACAATTAATAAAATATTATTACAATAATAAGATAATCTAAAGATTAATCCAAAATATTTTTATATCATAGCCAAGTTACATTCAACATGGTGGATACTTCCGGCATTTCCATAACAAATATTAAATAGGTTTGACACCTAGATAGGTGTATGAGTTATGATGTATTGAACATAATATGAGGAAGAGAATGTGTAATTTAGTGAATACAGTGGGGTTACATAAGTCACACACAGTGAGTATATGGTTTAGTGCATAAGTTTACTATTACAGAACTAAGTAAATATGTGGGGCAGACTAGGATCGGGAATCATCTTGTAACACTCGGCCATCCTGCAACCACCGTGTCACACGGTGCTCTGGTGGTGTTTTGGAAGTCTGCGTTGTTGGTGTGCTGAAAATGAGAAAGAGCAGAATCAACAAGTATACTGGAAACTTGCAAGAAATTTGTTTGATGGACACGGTAATAATTTGCTTTGGTGGACACGGGAATTCTGTTACTTTGCATTACAAAGAAAAAAATCTAGTAAGGAAATTTCAGCATGTGTAATGAATTCTGAAGGGGTATTAGCCGACACCAGTTACACATACATAACTTTACGTAAGTCACACACACTACTTGACCTAGATCCGACAGACCATAATTTATATTCATCACACATGTTTGCTTTATGTAGCTCACACAGCAATGCTTTACGTAGGTCACACAGGCAATACTTTATGTTGCTCTCATAGCATTGATCTACGTAGTTCATACAGATATTACTTCACGTAGGCCACACAGACACTGCTTCTTACACAGACAATTTACGTGGCTCACACAGCATTGCTCTACGTAGTTCACACAGTACATCAAGTAGGCCACACAGATACTGCTACTCACACAGACAATTTACGTAGCTCACACAGCATTGTTCTACGTAGTTCACACAGTACTTCACGTAGGCCACAATCAATCAATCAATCAATCAATTAATAAAATCAATCAAAATCTTTATTTGCATTAAAACATGATACTGCTACTCACACAGACAATTTCCGTAGCTCACGCAGCATTTCTCTACGTAGTTCACACAGTACTTCACGTAGGCCACACAGATACTGCTTCTCACACAGACAATTTACGTATCTCACACAGCATTGCTCTACGTAGTTCACACAGTACTTCACGTAGGCCACACAGATACTGCTACTCACACAGACATAATTTATGTAGGTCACATTTCACATCAGCATTGCCTTAAGTCATTCACACATACATTACTTTACGTAGCTGCATAGGTCACATAGACACTGCTGCTCACACAGACAATCATTATCCGTATGTGACACAGAAATCAATTTATTTAGATCACACAGAGTTTATGTAGGTAACATAGCCAACGATTTATTTTGTAATATTTGAAATACTGTAGCTAATACTAATATACTCCGATAAATTAATTTACTATTACGACTGCTCTAATATAAATGTTTATACCATAATATCAATGTTCTTTTGTTTAAGGTTGAAGAAAGAAAAACTTCTCAACGGTGGAAAAAAGAAACCCGAACCGTCGATTCCTCATTAAACAATTATTTATTTATTGCGTAATGTTGTTTATTTTTCATACTGCAATAAAAATATAATCTATACGTGGTTTTACTTACAGTTAAATCAAATCTGTTGTAAACGGTACTCGTAAAATATACGTACACATAGTTATTGTTTCAACCCAGAACGAAGTTATTAGGTTTAACAATTCATCACTAACTACCACCTTTTACACGCACTAACAAAAGTATAATCACCGTTCAAAATAATAACCTTACTAACTTACTCAATTAACTTTCGTCTAGATTGATTGGATTATTTCTGTCTACCTCCCCGTCGCTTAGCTTTCACCAGAATAATTTGGTTATAGGTTACCTAACAATAAGATCTTTATCAGCGTAATCGTAATGTATGCGTTATTTTCGATCAAACGTTGTCTATGTGTAAAACTATGTGTGATCCACCTAGCGATTGCGTGTGAGCATCTCGAAAACTTCGTATTGCACTGGTCGATGGCAAATTTTAGTATTTAATGGTTTGACCTATTTAGTCTAAATACGTCACTTAGGAGTAAACATAATGCGACTCACCTTGAGGTGGCTGGAGCGGCTGATGCGTTGAACTGGATGCTGCGAACCATCAATCGATGCATACGTGGCCGCTGGAGCGCTGCGCTGGTTGGTGTCGCGTCGTTGAGTACGGCAGACTCGCATCTCTGGCTGACCCGTCGACGGATGTAGCACCGCCTCACTCCTGGTTGCTGCAGTATCTTTGCCGTTGGTCATGTTGCACTGGTTCTTTCTTTCAGAGTTTCCTCTTCTCCAAGTTGATTTTCACAATGCCGTCGTGGCTTGTACTTGTAGTTTTCGAGCAATGATAAATAGGAAAGTATCCGAAGAGTTCACGCAGCTGGTTGATTTTGAGCAGTCACTTTGTGATGTTGCCTCTTCTCCAAGTTGATTTTCGCAATGCCGTCGTGGCTTCTACTTGTACATTTTCAAACAATGATCAATAGATTAGTATCCACAGAGTTCACGCAGCTGGTTGATTTTGAGCAGTCAATTTGTGATGTTACACGTACTTTCTTCTCGATAAAATTTGGGGATGTCTTCCGCGTAAGCACGTGTCACTCGACGATGCCTTTCGAGAGAAAGGCATGAGAATGTCTTCCAAATCTTAGCAGTCTTCTTGGTCCTTGAATCTTCCTTGGTCAGAGCCGGCAGCGTAAGGCCCGTGATTTTCGCACATCCCACTTCTGAGGTGTGACCGCGTGTGGGGTGCTTGAATAATAAACACGTAGTATAAATCTCCAGGTTCTTCTCCAATAGTTTTATTCCAACAAAATAGCACAAAGATAGGGCACAAAGTGAAAGTAAGTACAAAACAGAGGCTATATTCTGGCATACAGCTCGCTTTTATACAAATCAAAACCCTTAACAACGGTAGGAAAACAGTGGGGACGACATCCGCTTCCATATATGAACATTTACTATAATATTTATTTGTAGGGATAAACAATCTGCTAATTAAATATATAAATTCATCAATTATTTAGTTATTCATCGTAATGAATTTAGTAAGCCTTTTAGATTATTATTTTAATAGTTACAATATTTAAAATAAATCTAACCTCCACCAACCAATCAGAGTCAACTTCCTTTTGGCGGCAAAATGAACATTTGTTATACGGCAAACATAAAAATCTAATAAGTGTCCCAATAATCTTTAAATAATTAATTTACAATTAATAAAATATTATTACAATAATAAGATAATCTAAAGATTAATCCAAAATATTTTTATATCATAGCCAAGTTACATTCAACATGGTGGATACTTCCGGCATTTCCATAACAAATATTAAATAGGTTTGACACCTAGATAGGTGTATGAGTTATGATGTATTGAACATAATATGAGGAAGAGAATGTGTAATTTAGTGAATACAGTGGGGTTACATAAGTCACACACAGTGAGTATATGGTTTAGTGCATAAGTTTACTATTACAGAACTAAGTAAATATGTGGGGCAGACTAGGATCGGGAATCATCTTGTAACAGAAGAGAACCATTCCAGGGCTGAAGAAGATACTTTTAAGTACGAAAGTACGGCCAGAAGGAGGTCATAGTCCACAGCATTAAAGGCATTAGAAAAGTCTATTAGAACAAGAAGTGTGACTTTAAAGGAATCCATCCCGTCTCGTATGTCTTCTGTTACCTTCAGCAGAGCAGTGGTAGTACTATGGCCTGCACGAAATCCAGACTGAAAAGGATTCAGTAAGTTGTTCTGAGAGAGATGGGAGGATAACTGTTTAAGTACACACGACTCAATTACTTTTGAGAGAAAAGGCAAAATGGAAATGGGCCGGTATTGGCTTGGAGAAGTGGGATTAAGAACTTTAGGGAGTGGACGGACGAGAGCTTTACGCCAAACATCTGGATAAGTGCCAGAGTCCAATGACCAATTAATAATGTGAGTGAGAATAGGTAAAATTATTTTGAGCAATGGCACTATCATCAGACGGCTGATGTCATCCACTCCGGTTGCTTTAGATGTAATCGTAGAAATGGCCTTGCTGATGTCAGCATCGGAGACAGGGGTAAATGAGAAGGGAGTAATGTCAGGAGCAGGGAGTGAAGCTATGTATGATAAAGTATTCGCTTTGGTGAGAGTATCAAGGGCAGGAAGGTTCGTGAAATGCTAGTTGATGTCGTTGAGATCAAAAGGAATATGGATGTCATCAGACTTTGATCTGCCGACCCCAAGTGAATTCAGAAAATTCCAGATGTTAGAGGAAGAGGACTTATGGATCTCAGTATGTATATGATGACGTTTCGCTGCACGTATCATCTGATTGCAACGGTTACGCGCCTTTTTGTACTGGGCCCAATTTTCGTCTGATCTATTTCCTTTGAAAGTACGGAAGGCCTCATTGCGTCTAGACATTGCAAGTTTGATATCCTTTGTCAACCAAGGAGCTGGCGGTCGCCTTATGCGGACTGTGTGCATGGGCGCATGCTTATCAAATAAGCTAATAATATTGCTACACAGCAGCTCCACTTTAACATCGACCGTGCCAGCAGACATGACAGGGTTCCAGTCTATTGTAGCAGCATCTTTCAACAAGCTTTCATTATTGATACGCGAGTAACTTCGCACCTGAGCTGTCCGGGGCCTATTTCCAGGAGGTCGAATACGGTAAGCTAAGTACAACAAATCATGTCTAGAGAAACCTGGAGCCAACAACTGACCATGGCCAAGCACGAACTGTTCAGACGAGGTCAGCACGTGATCGAGCCAGGTATCACGGGTGCCAATATTGTGATGAGTGGGAAAAAATAGGTTCTAGATCCATTCTGTGTGACTATTGTTGTACGAATTGCTGAATTTTTTATTAATAAGGTGACTTCCGATTAGAAATGGGCAACGGAAAAATATCCATTAGGAAAATATCAGGTAAAAACCCATTTTGGGAAAATACAGGATTTTTCCCCGATTAAATTCCTTGATTATATGGGGTGACCCATATTATCATGAAATTTACTCGGAAGACAGGCCAAAATTCCGTGTTTTTTCTATTTTGTTTAGAACATGTTTACTTTTCTTCAACTTTAACAAACGAAAATAACAAATTTATGATTTGTTACAAGATGATTCCCGATCCTAGTCTGCCCCACATATTTACTTAGTTCTGTAATAGTAGACTTATGCACTAAACCATATACTCACTGTGTGTGACTTATGTAACCCCACTGTATTCACTAAATTACACATTCTCTTCCTCATATTATGTTCAATACATCATAACTCATACACCTATCTAGGTGTCAAACCTATTTAACATTTGTTATGGAAATGCCGGAAGTGTCCACCATGTTGAATGTAACTTGGCTATGATATAATAATATTTTGGATTAATCTTTAGATTATCTTATTATTGTAATAATATTTATTAATTGTAAATTAATTATTTAAAGATTATTGGGACACTTATTAGATTTTTATGTTTGCCGTATAACAAATGTTCATTTTGCCGCCAAAAGGAAGTTGACTCTGATTGGTTGGTGGAGGTTAGATTTATTTTAAATATTGTAACTATTAAAATAATAATCTAAAAGGCTTACAAAATTCATTACGATGAATTACTAAATAATTAATGAATTTATATATTTAATTAGCAGATTGTTTATCCCTACAAATAAATATTATAGTAAATGTTCATATATGGAAACGGATGTCGTCCCCACTGTTTTCCTACCGTTGTTCAGGGTTTTGATTTGTATAAAAGCGAGCTGTATGCCAGAATATAGCCTCTGTTTTGTACTTACTTTCACTTTGTGCCCTATCTTTGTGATATTTTGTTGGAATAAAACTATTGGAGAAGAACCTGGAGATTTATACTACGTGTTTATTATTCAAGCACCCCACACGCGGTCACACCTCAGAAGTGGGATGTGCGAAAATCACGGGCCTTACGCTGCCGGCTCTGACTAAGGAAGATTCAAAGACCAAGAAGACTGCTAAGATTTGGAAGACATGAGAGAAAGGCATCGTCGAGTGACACGTGCTTATGCGGAAGACATCCCCAAATTTCATCGAGAAGAAAGTACGTGTAACATCACAAATTGACTGCTCAAAATCAACCAGCTGCGTGAACTCTGTGGATACTAATCTATTGATCATTGTTTGAAAATCTACAAGTAGTAGCCACGACGGCATTGCGAAAATCAACTTTGAGAAGAGGCAACATCACAAATTGACTGCTCAAAATCAACCAGCTGCGTGAACTCTGCGGATACTTTCCTATTTATCATTGCTCAAAAACTACAAGTACAAGCCACGACGGCATTGTGAAAATCAACTTGGAGAAGAGGAAACTCTGAAAGAAAGAACCAGTGCAACATGACCAACGGCAACGACACTGCAGCAACCAGGAGTGAGGCGGTGCTACATCTGTCGACGGGTCAGCCAGAGATGCGAGTCTGCCGTACTCAACGACGCGACACCAACCAGCACAGCGCTCCAGCGGCCATGTATGCATCGATTGATGGTTCGCAGCATCCTGTTCAACGCATCAGCCGCTCCAGCCATCTCAAGGTGAGTCGCATTATGTTTACTCTTAAGTGACGTTTTTTTTTTTTTTTCATTAATAAAACTACAGTCCACAGACTCTTTGGTTCGTGCCTTTTTTGATTTAGGTTTTTGTTATGTGTGTTACTTTTTATTTTTGCTCCGCGCAAAAATTTACAGTGCTTTTTACAATACTTATTACTAGGGTTGTTAGTTTATGCTATTACACTCTTATAAGTTAAACATCGTGTTATGAAATAAGATACAACCAAATTAAATATTGGCTTTATTCAGCTAAATTGACACTTTGACATTTGACACATTTGATTTCTTTATAAATAAAAGGTTCTGATAAATCATAGACACCACATTCTTCCCGCCTACAAATCATAACTCGTAATCATTGAGATAAGTAGGAGCGCGACGAATACGGGATGATCGTCGTAGTACTTCAATAGCTTCAGGCTCGGGATCTGGCTCCACATCGGGACGTATGACTAATGGTTCATTGCAGTTGCGATCATTCTGGATCTGATCATCTTGCTCTGCATCATCCGTTTCGTCCCTAGGCAACGGAGCTAAGAACTTGTTAGCCACAATAGTCTGACGGCCATCAGGTAATTTCACATAAGAGTATGATGGGTTTGGCATAATTAGCTCTACCTCATCTGCTATTGGATCATACTTTGAATTTCTTACATGTCTTCTCATAAGTACCGGACCCGGTGAAAGTAGCCAGGAAGGTATGCTTTCTCCGACAGGAGTGCGACGTGGATGCGTGAACATACGCTCGTGCGGTGTCATATTTATCGATGTGCATAGTAAAGATCGAATGGAATGTAGAGCCGCGGGTAACACCTGCTCCCAATTTTCCGCTTGGAGCTTTTTTGATTTAAGACAAAGCTGTATCGTTTTCCACAGTGTTCCGTTTAGTCTTTCTACTTGGCCGTTACCTTCTGGATTGTATGGTGTCGTTCGGCTGCTAGATATTCGAACGATGCTAGATATACGAAAAAAAAATTTCGCACTTCATCCGACATAAAAGATCTACCTCTATCGGAATGTATAAATTGGGGTATTCCAAAAGTATAAAATACATCCGCTAAACACTTTATGACGGTACCAGACGTCATATCTTTGCAGGGGTAGGCAAAAGGAAAACGTGAGTATTCGTCTACCATCGTAAGGATGTACTTGTTTTGAGTGCTAGATGGCAAAGGGCCTTTAAAGTCAATATTTAGCCGCTCCAAACATGAAGTCGCTTTTATAAGCTGTCCTTGAAATTTCATGAATCGCGGTTTTATTTGAGCACAAATAGAGCACGATGAAGTCATTTTCCTAATGTCATCAATAGAATATGGCAAATTTTTAGCTTTTATCCAATGAGCCATTCTAGTAACCCCTGGATGACAAAGAGCATCGTGAAATTGATACAGTTTATCAAGATTAATATTGGCACTTACTACTCTAGAGAGTGCATCTGCGGATACATTTTCTTTTCCAGGTCGATAAACGACATCATATTTAAAACAAGACATTTCGAGGCGCCATCTTTCTACTTTATCATTTTTGATTTTGCTTGTGTGATTCTGATTGAACATGAAAGAAACAGATTGTTGGTCAGTTATTAGTAGGAAGTGTCTACCAATCAGATAGTGTCGCCATTTTCTCAAAGATTCAATTATTGCTTGAGCTTCTTTTTCGATAATAGAATGTCTGCGTTCTGTGTCAGATAAAGATCTGGAAAAGAATGCTACTGGACGATCACCTTGAGAGAGAGTTGCAGCTATGGCATGATCTGATGCGTCACTCTCAACAACGAATCTAGCGTTTTCATCAATTGCTGTTAAAGTTGCTTTAGCTATATCTTCTTTTATGGAATTGAAACTGCGACATGCTTCCTCATTTAGAGGGAAAGCGGCATTTGACAAGGGACTAATTCTTTCAGAGAAATTCTTTATCCATTTGGAGTAATGAGCAAACATACCCAGAGCTCTTCTGAGGGCTTGAATGTCATTCGGTATTGGGAGCTTAAGTAATGGATCTAATCTGTCCTTATCTGGTTTTATTTCGTTATTGTGAATGGTATAGCCTAAAAGATTGATTTTGTCGGTACAGAAGGTAGATTTTTGCTCGTTGATAGTCAACTTGAATTTCTTTACAGCGCTCATGAATTTGGCGAGGTTCTGATCATGAATTTCTTTCGTTTTACCACATATGGTGACGTCATCAAGGTAAGCGTACGTGCCAGTTAGGTTCTCTGATTTTATGATGTACTGTAACGACCTCTGGAAAGCCGCAACGCCATTAGTGACACCAAATGGAATTCTCGTGAATTGATATAAGTTTCCGCATGCTTCAAAAGCTGTAAATGGTTTTTCTTTTATTAATATCGGAATCTGATGATATGCACTTTTTAAGTCAATTTGACTGAAGTAATTATACGTTGCTACTTTGTTAATTATAGATTCGATGTGAGGAAGGGGATAGGCATCTAAATAGGTAAATTTATTTATGGTCCGAGAGTAATCGATTACCATCCTCTTTTTGTGATTAGCTCCTCCAGCTATTAGAACTTGTGCTCTCCAGGAAGACATACTAGGTTCAATTATTCCGGCTTCTAAAAGCTGACCTATTTCTTTCTCTATAAATTTCTGATCTTCTTCCGAATGTCTCCTTGATTTAATAGCAATAGGTTTTAGATCTGGAGATAGATTACCAAAAACTGAAGCGGGCGGTACAGAAGCTTGCATGACACTACAGATTTTAAGAGGTTCTTTATCACCACCCAAGTTGAATTCCAATGATGAGTGATCTTTTAGTAAATCATGTCCAATTATTATATCCGCACATAAGTTATTAACTATCAGTAGTTGTCGATTTTTGTAAATGTGTTTTCCAATTTGTAGTGTTGCAAAACAAGCACCATCGACACGAGAAACATTATTCAGAGAGGCCAGTGTGATAGTTTGATCACAATGTTTCTTTTTAAGCTTCATATTGTGCGCTAAATCTTTATCAATGAAACTGACAGAGCTGCCAGTATCTATGAGGGCATCGGCACGTAGATTGTTTATAATAATAGATACAGTTGCTTTTTGTAAACTGGCCGGTGATGCAGATAGAACAACGTTAGTGTATGAAGAAGAACTAGTGGAAGGCATATTAGTATCCTCTTTATCAATCGTTGTATCTTGCTTGGGGACGACAAGGTTCATTGCTTGCTTTTGACTTCTACATACATTTGCAAAATGACCAGATTTAGAACACAATTGACAAGTAGAATGTCTCTCTCTCTGATGAATGTTACCTCCGCAAAAAAAACATCGCTTCCGTCGTCGTTGGGGTGATAGAGTTCTGGAGACTTCTGCAGATTGACGAATATTTTGAGCATTTAGATGTATATCGCCAGACGCTTGGAAAGATTTGCAATTTGTTTCCGCCATTTCCAGAGAAAGAGCTTGGTTTTGAGCTTCTTCTAAATTTAATGTAATGTTTTCCAAAAGTCGCTGCCTTATTGATTGAGAGGAGATGCCAGCGATAAAAGCATCGCGAATATATTCATCTCTGTACTCTTCAGCTGAAACGGATTTGAACTTACAATCATGGGCAAGTATTTTCAAGGATCGTAGATAGTCCGAGAGTGTTTCTGACGGTTGCTGTTTCCGGGTGTATAACAAATGTCTAGCATGCACGTCGTTTTTTTGCCTTGTATAAAGATTATCCAATAATCGTATTGCTTCATCAAATTGCTTACAATCTCGAATATATGAGTATACAGTTACGTCAAGATGATTTATAAGTAAATTTAGTTTTATGAAATCGGGTGTTAATTCAGTGCACTCAGCTGCGATGAAATTTAAAAATGTGTGGCCCACCTGATTTCGGCGAGGTTAGTACCAGGCTCCGATTCAAACTTGTCGGGCCGTAAAAATCGTGAAAGTCCACCCAACATCATCTTGTCCAATTCTTTAGCTTCCTTGATAAAATCAGTTGTAGTATTAATATCTTCTTTTGACTCCGTCATTTTTAGGCATATTTATTTAGCTGAATAAATTGTTATGAAATAAGATACAACCAAATTAAATATTGGCTTTATTCAGCTAAATTGACACTTTGACATTTGACACATTTGATTTCTTTATAAATAAAAGGTTCTGATAAATCATAGACACCACACATCGTCTCTTATTTCTACTTAAGATAACTTAATATATATTTTTTTCTTGTGTTGTTGTTATAGTTGCTATTTTCTTTTTCTATAATTATTTGTACATGTGCATATATTTTTGTTGATTTGTTTTTTTTTTTTTATTATTATTATTTTTACATATTTGTATTATTCTATAAGGTTTTGGAATTCTATTATCCTTGTGATTTTGCTATACAATATTAAACAATATTGCTCTTATTCTAGTTTGTGTTAGTGATTGTGTTTGTGTTTGGGGAGTAAAGTAATCCCTCTACGTCGTCGCCTTTAGGTACTAAGATGTTCTTAGTGACTTGGTTGATAGAGTTAGTTATGTTAGTGGATTGGCCAATATCTTGTTTCGGACTTGCTCGTCGCCCCTGCGCATGGCCATCCGCAGGTTGTAGTCCCGGATTATTGTTGGTGTGGCCTTCTCTGCCCGGATTATCAGACGAGCTGTGGCGTCGTCGGTGGCATTGTCTGTGTAATAAACACAAGACTTTGTGTGTCTAGAGATGGCCACAACAGCGTGGGGAACACTCTTTAGGAGATGGGATTTTTTTGATACTGTGCGCACTATCACCACTGACTCAAAAGTCTGCCCCTGTGCTTCATGTATGGTAAGTGTGCGTAATCCTTCGTCTTTCCCGTATCCTTGGCTGATAAGGCTTGCCTTTTCAGCTTGGGTGTGAGTGAGGTATAGGGTTCTTTCCGATTTTGGGATCACTGCACCTGAGAAGCGCTTGAGGTAAAGGGACTGTACTTGAGTATTGGCTGAGTATATGCCGCTGTAGATTTCACTAAGGGCATACGCTACATCCTGGGGGTTTCGATAGGTGCATAGTAACTCCTTAGTAACCTCTGTGATTTTATTAGGTCTGTTGTATTCCAAAGTGAAGAGATTACAGCGATCTATGTATGGGAGTTGGTTATTATCTCCTAACAAAGTCACCTCTCTGGCTTTCGCTATTTGGATAGCCAGTACAATGGATCCAAAATGGTTCATGAGGGCTTCATCCACCATTAGGCGTGTGCACGATTCTCCCTCACTCATGCCATTTACAAGTAGAGACGCCATTGTTCTGACTCTCCTTTTCGCCCTCTCTTCCCCTATTCTCGTTGCCAGTTTCTCTCGGAGGTCCTTTAAGTGACGTATTTAGACTAAATAGGTCAAACCATTAAATACTAAAATTTTCTATCGACCAGTGCAATACGAAGCTTTCGAGATGCTCACACGCAATCGCTAGGTGGATCACACATAGTTTTACACATTGACAACGTTTGATCGAAAATAACGCATACATTACGATTACGCTGATAAAGATTTTATTGTTAGGTAACCTATAACCAAATTATTCTGGTGAAACCTTAGCGACGGGGAGGTAGACAGAGATAATCCAATCAATCTTGACGAAAGTTAAATGAGTATGTTAGTAAGGTTATTATTTTGAACGGTGATTATACTTTTGTTAGTGCGTGTAAAAGGGGGTAGTTAGTGATGAATTGTTAAACCTTATAACTTCGTTCTGGGTGAAACAATAACTATGTGTACGTATATTTTACAAGTACCGTTTACAACAAATTTGATTTAACTGTAAGTAAAACCACGCATACAATATGTTTTTTTATTGCAGTATGAAAAATTTACAACATAATGCAATAAATATAGTTGTTTAATGAGGAATCAACGGTTCGGGTTTCTTTTTTCCTGCGTTGAGAAGATTTTCTTTCTTCAACCTTAAACAAAAGAACATTGATATTAGTGTTTAAACATTTATATCGGAGCAGTAGTAATAGAAGTTTAATTTTTTGGAGTATATTAGTATTAGCTACAGTATTTCAAATATTACAAAATAAATCGTTGGCTATGTTACCTACATGAACTCTGTGTGATCTAAATAAATTGATTTCTGTGTCACATACGGATAATGATTGTCTGTGTAAGCAGCAGTGTCTATGTGACCTATGCAGCTACGTAAAGTAATGTATGTATGAATGACGTGAGGCAATGCTGGTGTGAAATGTGACCTACATAAATTATGTCTGTGTGAGTAGCAGTATCTGTGTGGCCTACGTGAAGTACTGTGTGAACTACGTAGAGCAATGCTGTGTGAGCTACGTAAATTGCCTGTGTGAGTAGCAGTATCTGTGTGGCCTACGTGAAGTACTGTGTGAACTACGTAGAGCAATGCTGTGTGAGATTCGTAAATTGTCTGTGTGAGAAGCAGTATCTGTGTGGCCTACGTGAAGTACTGTGTGAACTACGTAGAGCAATGCTGTGTGAGCTACGTAAATTATGTGTGAGTAGCAGTATCATGTTTTAATGCAAATAAAGATTTTGATTGATTTTATTAATTGATTGATTGTTGCCTACGTGAAGTACTGTGTGAACTACGTAGAGCAATGCTGTGTGCGCTACGTAAATTGTCAGTGTGAGTAGCAGTATCTGTGTGGCCTACTTGATGTACTGTGTGAACAACGTAGAGCAATGCTGTGTGAGCCACGTAAATTGTCTGTGTGAGAAGCAGTGTCTGTGTGGCCTACGTGAAGTAATATCTGTATGAACTACGTAGATCAATGCTATGAGAGCAACATAAAGTATTGCCTGTGTGACCTACGTAAAGCATTGCTGTGTGAGCTACATAAAGCAAACATGTGTGATGAATATAAATTATGGTCTGTCGGATCTAGGTCAAGTAGTGTGTGTGACTTACGTAAAGTTATGTCTGTGTAACTGGTGTCGTCTAATACCCCTTCAGAATTTATTACACATGCTGAAATTTCCTTACTAGAATTTTTTCTTTGTAATGCAAAGTAACAGAATTACCGTGTCCACCAAAGCAAATTATTACCGTGTCCATCAAACAAATTTCTTACAAGTTTCCAGTATACTTGTTGATTCTGCTCTTTCTCATTTTCAGCACACCAACAACGCACACTTCCAAAACACCACCAGAGCACCGTGTGACACGGTGGTTGCAGGATGGCCGAGTGTTACAAGATGATTCCCGATCCTAGTCTGCCCCACATATTTACTTAGTTCTGTAATAGTAGACTTATGCACTAAACCATATACTCACTGTGTGTGACTTATGTAACCCCACTGTATTCACTAAATTACACATTCTCTTCCTCATATTATGTTCAATACATCATAACTCATACACCTATCTAGGTGTCAAACCTATTTAACATTTGTTATGGAAATGCCGGAAGTGTCCACCATGTTGAATGTAACTTGGCTATGATATAATAATATTTTGGATTAATCTTTAGATTATCTTATTATTGTAATAATATTTATTAATTGTAAATTAATTATTTAAAGATTATTGGGACACTTATTACATTTTTATGTTTGCCGTATAACAAATGTTCATTTTGCCGCCAAAAGGAAGTTGACTCTGATTGGTTGGTGGAGGTTAGATTTATTTTAAATATTGTAACTATTAAAATAATAATCTAAAAGGCTTACTAAATTCATTACGATGAATAACTAAATAATTAATGAATTTATATATTTAATTAGCAGATTGTTTATCCCTACAAATAAATATTATAATAAATGTTCATATATGGAAACGGATGTCGTCCCCACTGTTTTCCTACCGTTGTTCAGGGTTTTGATTTGTATAAAAGCGAGCTGTATGCCAGAATATAGCCTCTGTTTTGTACTTACTTTCACTTTGTGCCCTATCTTTGTGATATTTTGTTGGAATAAAACTATTGGAGAAGAACCTGGAGATTTATACTACGTGTTTATTATTCAAGCACCCCACACGCGGTCACAGATTAATATAAAAGTTCGCCGGCGTAACAGCAGTCGTGTTGTAAGTCTACCGTAGCCTATCTAATCTTTCCGGTAGGATACGGAATACTACGGCATACTACGTAGCTTTCATAAATTACTTTTATTAAAGAATTTGCTAGATAAAGTACTAAATGCAACATACCGATTCTCGCAAACGTTTTACTTCCTGCATAACTTTATTTCTTCGACTATTTTAATCATAATATTTTTATTTTATGTTAATATTGAGCTAAAAATAAATAGAAGTCACTATTTAACTATACATGACCATGATTTTTTTCAAATTTAGATTCAGGAACATTTATTAATGACAGCTTATTAATGATTAAAATTAAACATTTTCATTTGGCATTCGATTTACCAAACAACCCGTATACAAATACAAATGCGGTACATTTACCTTTTAGTTAGATTTTGAAGGCGGACGATTTTTGTCCGACTTCAAAAAAAGGTGATTATCAATTTGACATGTATGTAAGTGGTATTAATTATGTTGATCTATAAGGCTTTCAAGCACGTGTTCAAAATTTCGTTGGTGTAATGTTAGTTTGTTTATTTGTGCGTTTGAAAAAAAAGAAGTTTTCATGAAGCCCGAGGAGTCTAGTCGTCTTTGATTATTTATCACAGCCATATAAAGTTATAGGTATAATTTGAGAAAATTATGTTCTGCAACTTTACAAGTTATTTTAAAAAAGAACGAAATGGCTTGTGTTTGCAATTTTGAAGTAAGACCGCAAAATAATGCACAATAACATACAAAAATTATACGCAGAAATTAGAATGCATATATAGTTATTTTTAAAAGACCTAAATTCCATATATTATAAAAAAAACAGAAACAAAATATCGATATGAAATAAATTATTGAGCCAAAAAATGTGTGTTTGAAAAAAAATGCAATAAATTTATACTTTATACATTAACCTGTTAACTGACACTGCCTGAAATGCTGTGTTATCATGGAGTATCCACAACGCCTGGCGTCATGAGCTGGGGGCCGTGCCGGCGGTCATACCGCTCACTCCGCAACGGCATGTTCCATAGTATCTGACAGTTTATTGTTGTATGCCGTCGGTAGGGCCGCCGGGCAGTGCGCATACAACATTATGTTAACATGTACTGCATCTTGTCATCATCATTGCCCGTTTTCGTAGCGCCGTAGCTTCGTAGCTCTCGTAGCAACACAGATTATAATGAAATAGTGGTAAACAACTACTTTTAGTGGAAAACTCTGCTCATTAAGTAGTTCATCCACGCTTGTTTTTATTTTGCTGCAAAAAAACGAATTGTCTGTGTTCATGAGAGATAACAGTAGGTAGGTTAGGTACTTAACTATACTTACGAGTACTTTCTCGTAACTCCAATCGCAGCGATTATATGTTAAGCAATCTAAAGTAAGGCACCCATGAAACATCGGGTGCTTTATTGCATATAGATCTAATACAGCTCTTCTGTGAGACAAATAGTTTCCCGATGTTAGTGCCATTACCGAGACTACCAAACCGTTTCTCAATACCGATTCAACATAGGCAAAATAAGCAGTGATTGCCGTGTGTACAGTTGCTACTTTGGTTAATTTATATAAAGCCAAAGCGAATCCATTAATGTTCTTTGATACCATTCCAATTCGTCCTTTCCAAGATAAATTTGTACCTACCGCTAACTTCAAGTCAATTTTTTCAATACATTGACGTCTCTGACATTTCTCAAGTGTTAGCATATAAAAGAATAAATGTTGCTCTTTTTAAAATTTGCAAAATTACCAGCTTTGGTCAATATTGTCAGCCAAAATTTTACACTGAAAACATTCCTGATTTTTTTTCTAATCACCCCGTGAATTCTATACCCCCCGTTTTACGGTATCAATAATTAAGCCCTTAAATTTCGTATCAGAAGTTTGTATCCTATTATTATGTTTTATTTCGGTTTATTATATTTCAACGTATACGTACGGTACAGTGTAAGTTTCTCCAAAATCCATGCAGTAGATAGTTAATAAGATATGGGTTACTGTCTGAAAAACATGAAATAAAAAAAACTATTAAATATGAAACCGCTTTAAAATAACTGACGTTCAAATGACGTAAAAACCCAAAAAGCTTGAAAAATTTGGGTTGCGCTTGCGCAAACCCGGGTTTTTACGAAACTCAAAAGCGCCAAAAAACCCGGGTTTGGGTAAACCCGTGCTCGATTCCCTAGTTGCAGCCCGTCGCGATGGCGGGAAATAAAACACAACCGCGCCGGGCGAAGTTCAGCCAGTACCGCGCGGCCGCACCGAGCGCATGCGCGACATCGCCGGTAACGCAAAAATATACTCGCCGTTGGTACACGAGTGACATCGGAAACTTTGCAAAACTTTTTTTTACAATATTCCAAGTTTGAAAAAGTTGTGTGCCAGTGTCTCAGTTTAAAACGGGAACGTTATTTAGCAACATGAAGAACAAGGTGAGTTTTTTCTACATCTACCCGCATTTTATTATTTTCAGTTATTGTAATAATAATAATCTATTTCAAAACTAATTATGAAAACGAGATCCAAAAGATATTCTATTGTTATGCGATTGCCTACAACTGATCGGGTGTTAAAGCGTTAAAATAAACAAATAACAAAACCTAGATGATAAGTTCTCATACTCTTTCCATCTGTAATCAGCCCTTTTTAGCTTTAATCAGATTTGCTAATCTTTGTAAGATGACTGTTGCGAGTACACATCCAATGATGTGTCATCTCGTATTTTTATAATTACAAAAGTTTTGTTTGGTGAGTGCTTCACTATACAGAAGCTAGTCTCTTTCTTTTCAGCCGAGCTATGCAGTCACTCGTGTCCATGAGCTTTGCAGCTTTTTTTTTGCAGGTTTTGGTGCTTTTTAAGTCTCTGTTTATAGGGCTCTGAAGACCTTTTTATTTCTTCTTTAACAGTGGGCATTTCTAGGTATTCATGCAATTCTGTGTTTCGAATGAACCATGGTGCGTTGGTCAATATCTTCAATACTTTATTCTGGAAGTGTTGGAGAATTTCTACATTAGAATTACTCGCTGATCCCCATATCTGAATACCGTAAGTCCATACTGGTTTTATGATGGCTTTGTAAATCAGGATTTTGTTTTCAAGACTGAGTACTGATTGTCTACCTACTAGCCAGTACACATCTCTGAGCTTTTTATTGGCTTGTTCCTTTTTAGCCTCTATATGGTCACGCCAAGTTAGTCTTCTGTCTAGGTGGATGCCTAGGTATTTGACTGTTTTGTTTTGTGGTAGGATAGCATCGTTGAGTTTCACAGGTGGTGTAGTTTGTAGAATAATAACACCATCGAATTTAATCAAATCTTGCTTTTATTGCTGATACGTATTCATTACAAAACATAGATCCTCACACAAGATGACACATGAATTGGCGGGATGTCAAAGATGACATTGACAGCTACGTTCAAAACCATTAAACTCTACAGGTGGGGAGTCCCCTCTCTTTAAAGTGAAAGTTATGACAGATTTTCCTGGACTAGCTTGTATTCTCCACTTTTTTAGCCACAGGCCGATCTTGTCTAGGCATCCCTGTAGCTTTTGAGGATGCAATATTTGGATCTTTATTGCAGGAGAGGATTGCAGTGTCATCTGCATACGTCGCAATCACCACCTTCTCAGAGTCAGGTAGGTCAGCGGTATATATGGTGTATAAGATTGGACCAAGCACCGAGCCCTGGGGAACTCCCGCTTCTATTTGGCCGAAGGAAGAAAGGTGGTCTTCACATTTAACTTGAAATATTCGGTTTTGTAGGTATGACTTTAAAATCATAAGTAAGGGAAGTGTTGTAATCTAATTATAGCATTGAATAAAATTGTAATCAGCAATATGCCCTTTTTTGGTAGGTTTTTAAGAAGTTAGTTAGTTCTTGAAGTTAACTAATAAATATTTTATAATTTACGTGTAAAAGCGCCTGAGAGAATCGTTGAAACGAAAAAAAATTTACCTAACTAATATGCAAATAAAAATAAAACTGAACAATACTCAAAGAACAGCAAAACAATTATGATAAACAACTTAATCATGAGCTTTCAATCATCCATCAAACAAAACCTACTCAAAAGGATCCCTTCTAAAAACAAAATCATTGGAATAAAAACCTCACTTAATAGCAACAAATAAGTATAGTTTTAAAAAAACACCGGTACTTTATTTGGTTAGTGCAAATTGCGAAATGCACTTTTTGACACACCCAGCCATAGACTAGTTTTTTTTTCGACTGCAAGTTTGTACCGAATACCTTACGTAAAAAAAATACGATCGTTGCTACCTTACTTACAAACTCTTAAAAGGGTGCTATTTCCTAAATCTGTCTTTTTGAATGAAATAAATAATTAGTTGGATTTTAACCACCTTCAAAAAGAACGTTATCGATTAGACTGTATGGTTTTTTTTGTGACTCTGTAACCTCATGTCACAGTAATGTGTAGACCGATGGGAAAGTTTCGCCTACCTAGTGGTTATAACTTTTAGTTAGTCCCATTGCTGCCAAGTCGGGATCTGATGGTGGGATCTTGGTGAAATCTAGTGAAACCCTCAATTTTCAAACGCATGTATTGTGTTTTTATACATGATTCTTAATATTGTCGTGTTTTTGGGTCTAATAGTCAACATTGTGTGGAGCTGGGCTGATGGTGGAATTCCTTAACGCTTAGCAGTTCAGTGGTTATTATGATAGGTAAATTTTAGCTTCTAAAAAATCTGAGTCGTAAGGTGCAGACCTTCTATCATCACTAAAAATAAATAAATGAAATTAACTTTAAAAAATAAAAACCGACTTTAAAACAAAAAAGGCGTGATAATATTTCATTAAACTCTTGACCTTTTAAAAGAAAGAAATCCAATTTAGGCGAATAATTTCTTTTGTGGAGTCGGTACCATGATTTTGACCACTAACTATCAGAGCACTTACCACTTAACGCTATCGGTTTTAACGTTTATTTTAGTCGAAGCTAAACAAAATCCCTGGAGTCATATGTTCTTTAGCCGACATGCAAGTTTACATCGCGTTTAATCAGCAGCAACAGTCATGTCTACATGTCAACTTGCTCCGTACACCCACGCTTTTGTTGACGGTAATATAAAATAATTGTTAATACACACAACTTTAGTAAACCAATTAGAATATATGTATTCACTTAAAAAAGACGAGCATTGTTTACTTAATAAAATAAAAACAAATAGTTACCAAAATCAAAGCGCTACTTTCTACCTAAACCTACCCAAAAATATTCCAGAGTCGTTTTTAAACAAATTAGTTGAGTAAGGTACTTTCCTGTTTTGCGTTTATTCTGTTACACTTTGCAAATATACCATAATCACACTAAATGTTTACTTTATATTTTATTAAGCCATGTAACTGTCTTCTTGTTTATATTTATAAGTAGGTAGTCATGATCATCCACGTTTATCATCTCGGTTTCCTACTCGAGTTAATCGTACCTAGTGTAAGAAGAAATGATGAGTATAAATCAGTGCCCTGATAGTGCATTTCTTTGTGCTTAGTCGTATTTCGAGCAATTTAAGTCATAAGTAATGTAGGCACAACTGCATTCCGATACATTATCCCGCAATGTAGGAAGGCCCCTACACGTCTGTGGTTAAGACGAAAAATGATCCTTCATAGCATAAATGGGCTTTTTATACTAACAAAATCTTCTTATTTAATGCAAACAACGAAACTTGTAATTAATTTAGTGAGAAAATGTTCTAGAAATGAGCCATTTTATAAAACTCCTATCGTAATTAGTAGAGCTGAGAATAAACATGAATTAAGCTTTTTTGTTGCCGAAAGCATTTTCTATGGCCATTTTTTTTTTCGAGATTTAAGAATTTTAGAACCGGACACTTCACGTCATACGATGTGAGTGTACACAAAGTCCCGATTGGCATTAGCCAATCGGGACTTCGTGTACAAATTAATAAAAATAATATTATTGTTTTCTAATAAAAATAAGTAAAATTGGGTACATGAAATAAGCCGATTTGAAAAGTCACTCCTCAATTAGATTCAGATCATAAGACGAACAATAGAGTGGTAGAATGGTGGAGTCATCGAGGCTGTATAACGAAGTGTTTCACATAACTTCTCTCTTTAGCAATATTTCAGTCTGAAATGCAATCATTCCTATAATTAATATATGCAAACCGCAGTGTATTTTTCTTTCAGAACAAAAATTAGAAATTCCTTTAAAATTATTTCAGTCACTTAAACTAATAGACAAACAACACTTAACTAGCTAGACAATCACGAAGCCATAGTATTCATCGAAATCAGTCCTTATGAATAATCTAAGCTAACTAAATAATTAGGGTCATATTTAGTAATGCTAGACGATTTTATTAAAGTTAGACAGAGGGGAGAGAGAGAGGTGAGAGGTAAGTACAGAGTAAAGTAAAGTAAAGTAAAAACATTTATTTGCCAGAGTACAGTACATTCGTGGTGAAAAAATAATAATATTACAAGCCCAGTGCACTCAAGCATACAATGGTATGCAAAAAGTGTGTGAAAGCTAACATTTCAAAGGTACAATATAGTTTGGTTAATTTAATTGTAGTAACAGATTTGATTAAATAGGTATGTCATAACATAATTACAATTATTTATTTTTAATTTTTAATTCCATTAATTCCTTAACACTATAAAAGCAATGTTGCCACAGCCATTTTGTCAATTTAGATTTGAAATTGTTTTTGTCAGTGAATACTTTGATGCCAGCCGGAAGATTATTGAACAATACAATACACATATTAATCCCTCAAGCGTATGTGAACGAGACACAATGCAAATTCTATTGTTATGCGGTTGCCTGCAACCGCTCGGGTGTTGAAGCATTAAAAACATTTTTCTTATATATTTGTTTGTGACAAGAAGGGTGGTACAGTCGGTTCATTATCTTAGCTCTAGTTTGTCTTTCATTCACATCCATTCGTTTTTTAAAATATTCTGGATGAGAGACCACAAACAGACACATATCCCTAATGTACATTGATGGTAGGGGTAGTATATTAAGCCTTTTGAAGAGTGGCTTAGAGCTGTCATCAAACATGGCATTACAAATAGCACGAATGCACTTCTTCTGGATTATAAACACTCTCTCTGCATCAACAGAATTTCCCCATGTTATAAGCCCGTAGCTTAGTACTGATGAGACATAGCCGTGGTAAGCTATCATGGCAGCTTCGACTGAAACTGTTTGTCTCAATTTTTTTAATGCAAAAACAAATCTATTCAATCGACAACAAACTTGATCTACATGATCCTTCCAATTAAGGTGTTTATCGATAGTGATACCAAAAAATTTATGATTATCTACCATGTCAACAATTTGGTTTTCGTGTCTAATTTGAAGAGGAATCGATGGTACGATGAATATTGAATCAGTTTGGTTTTATTTAAGTTAATTTTAAGGTTATTTTGCTCATCCAATTGATAGTCTCGCTAAGCGCCTTGTTTATATCTGCTTCAGAGGTTTGTCTAGTTTTACATTTAATAATTAAAGTAGTATCATCTGCAAAAAGAATTGATTCTTGGCTGAGAGGAGGGGGGGTACAATCACAAATTCATGGTTTTTAGTTATAACTCATATCTTAACATCTACTGGACCGATTTTGATGAAACTTACACCTTTAATGCACTTAGCCAAATTAGCTTTAAAGGCAGACTATACCCAATGTTACTTAATGAAAGCTGTACAATTAAGAGTATTAAAGGCCAGCCTCATCACGAGATAAACAGCACAAAAAGCTTTTTTTTGCTAACCCACCGAAGTGAAGTGGAATTGAAACCGCAGTATTTAAAATGCAAAATATAAGGTTACCTCGTTTTAAGTGATAATATTTTAACAGAGCATTAAACAATGACATAGAAAGAGGACCCAATAATTATTTTTTTTGAAAACTGGCCCGTTTACGTTTTTATTTTTCCTAACAAAAAAAATATTATTTTTTAAGAGCACCCTGTTCCGCGACATCGCCTTTCGTCTCTTACATAAGTACTACATTGAGCGAAAACTAGACAGACGTATGGGCCTGAGTGTGACGGAAGATGGACTAGCTAAGCGAGAACGAGACAGACGCGTGGGCGTGAGCGTGACAGAAGATGCCTATCTCATTCATGCGGCGTGCCGATGCGCGGTACTCGGGCGGTAGGGGGCGCCGCTGCGCGCCTATTTATTTGGTCCTACATAATAATAATAATAAAGGTAACTACCTACTGCATTCGATTACCTATTATAACGAAACACTAATATGAAAAAAACATTATCAACGTGTATCAGTACCTAATAAATCAAACAGATAGATCAGTTAGATAAACGCTAAACAAACAAAACAGCTGGGTATGAAAACAAAGACAAAAACTTAAGAAGGTATGTGCCCATTTATCTGAGGCCTAAAACAGCTGGGTAGGTATGATACTCTGAAACAGAAACTCAACTTAGGTAGGTATGTGTTCATTAATCGTAGGCCTAAAACCCTAACATCTGGGTATGTATGATAAACTAAGACAGAAACTCAACTTAGGTACCTATGTGTTTATCGCAGGCTTAAAACATGAACAGCTGGGCAGGTATGATAAACTAAAACTACCTAATTGTGTTCCTTCTGTTTATTTAATAATAATAAGGAGACAAAGCTTATGTGAAAGTAAACTTCCTAATTGTGTTGTGTTACCTCTGTTTATTTAATAATAATAAGACAAATCTTATGTGAAAGTAAACTTTAAAAAGAATACCTATTAAAATTCTCAATCTTACTAAATTTAACTTAGACAGATGTTGTAGTTACCTACCTACCTACCTAATGAGTACCTATTGATTCCTTTTGATTCAGAAGATGGATATGCACTTAAAATTGCGTGAGTAAATTTAACACAGTTTTGTTTTAAATTTCGTTTATTAGGTACCGTAAATTAACATAACACATAAAACGCGAACACATCTTTGAAAATTACGTACATTATTATTATTTTTTACTTTTAATTATCACACTTGCTCAGTTTTTGTACAGATATGTGGATACAAGTCTTATTTCACAATAAAATAAATTAAAACTAGGATTTCTGCATTGGTTTACAAATACGTTTTCTTTATTAGCAGCGATAAGTGAACATTTGAAAACAATGACGTCAAAGATTTGAAGTAAAACAGGTTACTATTTTTACGGTAACATCTTATTTTATAATTGCCAATTGAGGCGATACCTCCTAACCTTATTATTATGCAAACTGGGCCTCTATTTTTGAATCACTCGCTTGAACATGGCGTGTGAGTTTTGTTTGAAAACAAATTAAAAATCAATAAAAATCACGCAAAATATTCGCGTTGGTACTCAAAAAATTCATTAATCATTTTTGCAAATCACTTCCACGTGAGATTATACTAATTTTCATAGGAAAAACGGACATTAAACAATGAATATCACACACCATCTTGACGCGAGTGGTTCAAAAATAAGGGCCCTGAAGCGAGCACTAGACAATCTAGTCACGAGCACTGCTTTTTTTTCACTAGTCATCACGGCATTCACTGTTCATTCACACACGTATGCACTGAACCTTTGCTGGAATTGGTGGCGAATAACTGCAGCATTGTGTTGTGCATGCACGTTATCCCTGCAACGTGCAATTGCGCAGTAGTCAACGGGAGGACTCGAGCTCGTGCTGTTCGATCTTCGTCGCATAGTCCGCACCAGCAGCAAAACTTGGACCCTCAAGTGATAAAGGCGTAATCCCCGCCAACAGCAAATCTTGGACCCTCAAGTGATAAAGGTGGAGGGCTTCGTTGTGCAGAAACCGCCATACCAAGCGTCTGCGGTGTTTGGCAGTCGGTGCCGTACCAGGTCAAGGCGCGGCGGGAAACTATGTGATGCTGGTCACACGACCCAGGCTTCGGAAAACGCACCGCAGGTCCGCGACGCGCGCGCACACGACATACAAACGCGAATTTTTTTGGCAGACTGACTCGCGTCGCGCGCGCGGCCGCGGCTATCCGGTGGGGCCCCCGCCCCCGCTCCCCAGCGGCCGCGAGCGCGACACGTGTAGGCAGGCAGGCAACACGGCGGCGATGGGCGGCGCGTATGACAATACCTACAAAGAAAGACCGAGAGCTCCGCTCAGCAACACGCGGCACGGGGTGTTTTATTTTACTCTTTTTTCTACATGTTTAGAGGCGATTTTCTCGAAAACTAGCGTATAAAAATTTTTTTTTTCGTACAAAATATATTTCATTTATTTTTCTGAATCTGCCTTTAAAATATTATCACTTAAAACGAGGTAGCCTTATATAAATATTGTGTAATACCACAAACTTATTTATAAATAGTATACAGGTTATGAAACTTCTACTTGTGTATTCTATCCTTTAGAAATAAAGGTTGAAGAAGGGAAATGACGACAATAATTTTAAAAAATTAACTGCCTCCAAAAAATTTATTTAGAGTCGGTGCATTAATAATATTTTTTCTCATGACTTTAAGTTAGTCTTCTAGTTACTCTCAAAAAACTACGGCACCGATTTTGATGAAACTCATACCGTACGAGAGTACCTAAATAGGTTCCCTTCCTTTCAATAGTCAAGAGTTTATTTAAGACTTTTTAGTGCATTTTGGTTTTGAAGTCTGTTTTTACTCTTCTAATTAATAGTCGGGCTTATCAGTGTAATTCTAATTAAAAGTTCTGTTTATTTCCAGGTGAAGGACATTAATAGTGAGATCCAGGCCAGACACACCAGTATGTCAAACAACTGTTAACTTAAAAAAAAGCTGTAAGTAACATTATGTTTATATCCTGACCAATGGAACCCAACCTTTTTTAAGAGAGGAGCAGATACATCTGAGAAGTGATAGTCCGGGCCGCAACACGAATTCCACCACCGCGAGCGTAGTATAGCCGCGGTTTTTTCATTCGATACAGGACACTGTAGAATAAAGTATTTAAGATACATGGGGTCTTGGGTCAGGCTGGCGGGCCGCACAAAAAGGCTCAGCGGGCCGCAGTTTGAGTTTGGCTGGTCTAGACCGTAGGCGAAGAGAGGCCTGCCTGTCGGCCTTCTACAGGTTACGTGTCGGAGAGTGTGCGAGCGAATTGCATAACTTAATTCCAACGGCCTCTTTTCATCTTGGAAACACAAGACGTGGGCGCAGCTGCCACCACGGTTCTCATTTCATTTGCGTACGGCTAGGAAGTAGAATCCATCTTAGCCCGCATTGTCGCTTAACATCAGGTGGGATCTTGGTGGGGTGCCAACCAAAGTCCATGTTTTATCTTGAGCACAATTACTACAGTCATGTCACACAACATTTAATACTTAAGTATTATTATTCGTTATTGCTTTAAATTGTTTCCAAAAACATCTGGGATATGTTTGTTATAAAAACTGTTAGCACTCAAAATTATGATGTGTTCTTTGATCATACAATACAAATCAAATTTAAAGATGCATAAAATTAAAATTACTTAAAAATCTGCATCTGCTAATTAAGGTAGATTATACCAACGTCAAAAAAGACTTTTCTCGCTGAATAAGTATTAAATATCCGATTTTAATTGTCATTTACATAAATTATTGCTGACAAATAGGTGACGCCTTCAAATTAAGCGTTTTGTATTTTATTCAACGAATATTCCTTATCTGACTTTGTTAAAATTAAGCGTTTATAAAGCAATCTAATAATCCATAAAGAGTCTAACCTCAATGAGAGGTTTAATAACAAAGAAAAAAAAAATTAAACCGGCCAAGTGCAAGTCGGTCTCGCGGGTTCCGTTACGGAACCGTTCGTTTCCGTTCGGCTACGGAACCCTAAAAACTAAGTCATGCAACATAAAAATAAATTTAAACCTACCTATACTAAAACGAAACCATTTCTTTTGCTAAAGTGACTGCAATGCTGGCTGCTAATCCTTTAATTAAATTTAAACTAGAAGTAATTAGGCGTTATCTAATGGATAAGTACTCGTAGCTTGCTAAATGCACGAGTTCGAATTTATCTGAGGTTAATTAGGCTGTTGTTGGTTATTTGCGTGTCTCGTGTTTGCATGTGCTGCTAGTTACGAGCTCTATTTTATTGAATTTCTGTCCATCAGCTTTTATGAATTGTTCTTGTTGTTGTTATCAGTTCCCTATAACTTCACATTATATGAGTTGTGTCATTAGTTTATAATGCACCAGTAATACTCATTAATTTTGTTTACGTATTCGTAATGTGAACACCAGTGCCTATGCCTAAAGTTAATTCTTTCAACTTTGAATACTCAAAGTCGTGCATGCGTCCATATGATTTTGAATTTCATAATTTAGTATCAATAAACATGCATTCTCTCCACCATCAAGAAAATCTATACTCTATACTAATATTATAAAGCTGAAGAGTTTGTTTGTTTGTTTGTTTGTTTGTTTGAACGCGCTAATCTCAAAAACTACTGGCCCGATTTGAAAAAAAAATTTTAGGTTGGATAGTCCATTTATCGAGGAAGGCTTTAGGCTATATAACATAAAGATACGACTCATAAGACCACAGCAGAAATGAAAAATGTTGCGAAAACGGGAGAAAGATATTGCTTTTGAGAGCTTCCGCTGCATACGCTGCGGAAACCGCTTAAGTTACACAAAAATCATGTATGAACGGATTGTTTAGCATTAAGAGTTCTATAATAAAGTCCGCGACAGCATATGCCTATCTTTAATGGTTGACTTACTACAACCTTTTTTATGTTCATAAATTTGTAAAAAATAATGCAATATTTTTAGAGGTGTATTATAATACACACAGGTATTTATTCTTATCAAAATAAATACATTCATCATCACGAGCATTTCATTTAGAACAAAGTTGCCTTTTATATCATTTGATTTCAATGAATATCTTAGGAGCTATCACAGTTTTAAGATAACTCCGCACCAAAATAATGTTCGCAGCTTAAGTACAACGTGCGCTTGCGCTAATCTATACTAATATTATAAAGCTGAAGAGTTTGTTTGTTTGTTTGTTTGTTTGAACGCGCTAATCTCAGAAACTACTGGCCCGATTTGAAAAATTATTTTTACGTTAGATAGTCCATTTATCGAGGAAGGCTTTAAGCTATCTATACTAATATTATAAAGCTGAAGAGTTTGTTTGTTTGTTTGTTTGTTTGTTTGAACGCGCTAATCTCAAAAACTACTGGCCCGATTTGAAAAATTTTTTTTACGTTGGATAGTCCATTTATCGAGGAAGGCTTTAGGCTATATAACATAAAGATATGACTCATAAGACCACAGCAGAAATGAAAAATGTTGCGAAAACGGGAGAAAGATATTCATTTTGAGAGCTTCCGCTGCATACGCTGCGGAAACCGCTAAAGTTACACAAAAATCATGTATGACAGGATTGTTCAGCATTAAGAGTTCTATAATGAAGTCCGCGACAGCATATGTCTATCTTTTATGGTTGACTTACTACAACCTTTTTTATGTTAATAAATTTTTAAAAAAATAATGCATTATTTTTAGAGGTGTATTATACACACAGGTATTTATTCTTATCAAAATAAATACATTCATCATCACGAGCATTTCATTTGGAACCAAGTTTCCCTTTATATCATTCGATTTCAATAAATATCTTACGAGCTATCACAGTTTTAACATAACTCCGCACCAAAATAATGTTCGCAGCTTAAGTACAACGTGCGCTTGCACTAATCTATACTAATATTATAAAGCTGAAGAGTTTGTTTGTTTGAACGCGCTTATCTCAGGAACTGCTGGACCGATTTGAAAAAATATTTCTGTGTTGGATAGCTTATTTATCGAGAAAGGCTTTAGGATATAAAACATGACGCTGCGACGGGAGGGGAGGGAGCAAACTCAAAACGCGCGGACGAAGTCGCGGGGGACCGCTAGTATAACATAAAGATACGACTCACAAGACCACAGCAGCAATGAAAAATGTTGCGAAAACGGGAGAAAGATATTCCTTTTTAGAGCCTCCGCTGCGTACGCTGCGGAAACCGCTTAAGTTACACAAAAATCATGTATGAACGGATTGTTTAGCATTAAGAGTTCTATAATAAAGTCCGCGACAGCATATGCCTATCTTTAATGGTTGACTTACTACAACCTTTTTTATGTTCATAAATTTGTAAAAAAATAATGCAATATTTTTAGAGGTGTATTATAATACACACAGGTATTTATTCTTATCAAAATAAATACATTCATCATCACGAGCATTTCATTTAGAACAAAGTTGCCTTTTATATCATTTGATTTCAATGAATATCTTAGGAGCTATCACAGTTTTAAGATAACTCCGCACCAAAATAATGTTCGCAGCTTAAGTACAACGTGCGCTTGCGCTAATCTATACTAATATTATAAAGCTGAAGAGTTTGTTTGTTTGTTTGTTTGTTTGTTTGTTTGTTTGAACGCGCTAATCTCAGAAACTACTGGCCCGATTTGAAAAATTATTTTTACGTTAGATAGTCCATTTATCGAGGAAGGCTTTAAGCTATATAACATAAAGATACGACTCACAAGACCACAGCAGCAATGAAAAATGTTGCGAAAACGGGAGAAAGATATTCCTTTTTAGAGCCTCCGCTGCGTACGCTGCGGAAACCGCTAAAGTTACACAAAAACCATGTATGACAAGATTGTTCAGCATTAAGAGTTCTATAATAAAATCCGCAACAGCATAAGTCTATCTTTTATGGTTGACTTACTACAACCTTTTTTATGTTAATAAATTTGTAAAAAAATAATGCATCATTTTTAGAGGTGTATTATACACACAGGTACTTATTCTTATCAAAATAAATACATTCATCATCACGAGCATTTCATTTAGAACAAAGTTGCCTTTTATATCATTTGATTCCAATAAATATCTTAGGAGCTATCACAGTTTTAACATAACTCCGCACCAAAATAATGTTCGCAGCGTAAGTACAACGAGCGCTTGCGCTAATTATATTATAAAGCTGAAGAGTTTGTTGGTTTGAACGCGCTTATCTCAGGAACTGCTGAACCGATTTAAAAAATATTTCTGTGTTGGATAGCTTATTTATTGAGAAAGGTTTTAGGATATAAAACATCACGCTGCGACGGGAGGGGAGGGATCAAACTCAAAACGCGCGGACGAAGTCGCGGGGACCGCTAGTATATTATAAATCTGAAGAGTTTGTTTGTTTGAACGCGATTATCTCAGGAACTGCTAGACCGATTTGAAAAAATATTTCTGTGTTGGATAGCTTATTTATCGAGAAAGGCTTTAGGATTAAAACATGACGCTGCGACGGGAGGGGAGGGAGCAAACTTAAAACGCGCGGACGAAGTCGCGGGGGACCGCTAGTTGATAAATAGTTTTCGATATTTACATCAACTGAATGTACATCCATACACCAACTTAATTAATATCAATGTAATTATTTAGATGCTCAATTCAGTAAGTTGTTACTACTTTCGCAAATACGACGACAAGACTGTAACGTTTTCCTTGAATTTCGATTTATAAACCTATACACTGCGACAAGCATCTTCTGGCCAATAAATGACATTGACAGGGGGCGCTAGCATTTAATGAGGGTAGCCAGTGCAAGAAAATCTCCCTTGTCTCTTATTCATTAGGGTCTTTTTATTCATTGCGTTGTTTTTATTTATTACCTTATATTGTTTGCCCGACTAAGACAAATGTAAGTAAGTAAAGTTAGCCTGTAACATCCCACCGCTGGGCAAAGGCCTTACCTCAACTATGAGGTAGTTTGAGCCATACTCCACCACGCGGGCTCAGTGCGGGTTGGTAGAGGGGTGATTGCAAGGCAAGCGACTAACCCTGCTGTCAGATTTTATCAAGCCGCCCATAAGGCCTCTGACTAGGCTTAACGACTAATATCTACCGATTGTAGCCGGGACCAACGGCTTGACGTGCCTTCCGAAGCACGGAGATGCTCGTGATGTACGTCACTTATATGGTCGGAATGGTCCACACACGACCATCCAAACACGACCGCGCTTTAGGTTGCTTCACTTCGGTATCACTACCAAAGCGCTGCTACCACTGCGCTACGAGCACTTCAACACAAATGTGACAAAGGTGAACGGTAATGTTTATGTAGATCAAATAATAGTGAAAATATCTCATTTGACCAAGATTTTGAACCATCTTCATGCAGTTGGCTAATATCGGAGGAAACCACACGTATTAATTCAAACTTTACTGAGTTCAGATTCTGGTCAAAGGTCGAATTTCTGTACAATAAAAAAAACAAAAACCGAGCCAGGGGATGTAAGAAGTGCAATAGGACGAATAAAGATTTTTGACAAATTACTTGTAGTTAATACGTAGCAATAATTTCAATATCGCTGAAGTTTAAAGATTAAACTCCACCTCATTAATTGATGATTATGGATATTTAAAGCCAAATAACACTTGTTTCAGAAGGCACACAGTGTGTTGTGCCTCAGTGGTGATTAGCTTTTTGGGTCTGTGCCTCATCGCGCTGCCTGTCTACACGACTGCACATGTGCTGACAGAGTACAAGAGCCCGCAGCCCTGCCTCAGCGAGGAGTGCGTGGGTACAGGTAAAATCAACAATTTTATCATAAGTTTTCTAAGAACCTTTTTTTGCTAGCGTCTTTAGCATCAATGCATAAAGTATTTTCGCCGGGCCATTCACACTCGATTTTTTAAAGTGAAATTCATAAAGTGTGTCCTGTCCTGTGTGTGTGGTCCTGTTACTCCGTTGGCGCAGCGACCCGAATTGGATCTTGGCCTACGATACGCGATGGCGCCAGCGCGCCCTGTTTTCTGCATTCAGGGCGCGTAGGTCCTTCGCCACTTCAACTCTTCACTGGTATCGCGGTCGTCGACGACCTACAGGCTGCCTAATGTACGCCTTCCTTACCGCCCTGTCATCCGGCATTCTTTCTAAATGGCCAAGCCAACGGAGACTTGCTGTCTTTATCTCCTCAATGATGTCCGGTTCAGACACTAGATCCTCCAGTTCTTGGTTCTTCCCTTCTTCGTTCATCTGGTTGCTCATTATCCATTGGTTCCTTCTCCATCCTCCCTTTGTTTAGGTGCCAAGATCTTACGAAATATCTTCCTTTCGGCAATGAGAAACTTGTTTACCTCTTTCTGGGTTGGTGTCCAGGCCTCGCATACTAGGCAACATAAATAGCTTTACCAAATATAATTAACAAGGTTTGGACAACTGTTTAAATAGGATATAGCTAGTTTAAAATCAACGTCAGACGCATAAAATTTAAAACAGTAGTTCAAACCTTGTTTATTTATTTGTATTTGTATCATTTTCATTAGCCAGCTCTTGATCATAGGTTCACCTCACAAGAGCACGTGGCCTAATATAAGTAGTAGCACTAATGGTATCGAAAGAATGACATTTCTTAGTTGACAACACAAAGTCAACGGTGTTTCTGGTGACATGACTAGCAAGATTGGAGGCACTAATGTAATGCTTCTTATGTTGACTGACTGAAACACTATGCATTTATTTCGCGCACTTTTATTTACAATTAAATGCCTGACCCTTTACTTATTCATCATCACTATCATCATCATTATCAACCAAAAGACGTCCATTGCTGAACATTTACTATATTACTTTACTTACTCTCGTAAAAAAAGTGGATAGTGTAAAGGCGTACCTTATTTTTGCTCCTCATATTTATTATTCATAACAGTACAATAAGCAACTTATTCCAAACAAAATAATACTAATATCGGTTGATATTAGCCGTTAAGCCTAGTCAGAGGCCTTATGGGCGGCTTGATAACATTTGATAGCAGGGTTAGTCGTTCGCCTTGCAAAAACCCCTCCACCAACACGCACTGAGCCCGCATGGTGGAGTATGGCTCAAACTACCTCATAGTTGAGGTAAAGCCTTTGCCCAGCAGTGGGATGTTACAGGCTAACTTTACTTTTACATACAACACATTTAAAAAAATTGAAAAAAATATTAAGCAGGTTACAGTTAACATTTTATTTAGTTAAGGCTGAAAAGTAACGCCGGTATCTTTTGATTTCCAGTGGGTTTTACTGTTGCATGTTTTTAAAACGCAAGACGGCATTTTTGACGAATTCATTGACCAAATGTCACATTGCATAACGTTTCGAGTGGGAGTGAGTGACTGGGATACCGCGCATGCGTTGATGTCCGGGACCATCAATTCATTTCGCACGAGGTTCCTTCGGGATGTCATTTCTATACGTGGTAGTATAGTTCAATGAAGATACCTATCTTACACAAGGGCACAAGAAAACCAGGCCCCCAGTCTCAGGCAGCCTCGCTATTCCTGACTTTGGTAGCGGTCACGGTAACGGCGGGGCAGGGGGTGCTTAGAATCCCCGGAGGTGACCGCTCTGCCACCGCCAACGACAACTGGCCCTGGTAACTTATAACGCGTGCACACTAAGGACAGACGAGAAGTTGCTCGAGCTGGAGGAAGAAATTACCAGGTTACACTGGGACATAATGAGTTTATCAGAAGTCCGTAGAGAGGGCGAGGACACGATAACTCTGCAGTCCGGCAACCTGCTCTACTACCGGAAAGGCAACCAACAAAAGTCCCAAGGCGGTGTCGGGTATCGTTCACAAGTCTCTCATCAACAATATCGATACCATCGAGAGGGTGTCGAACAGAGTGATATACCTTATACTAAGAATATCCAAGAGGTATTCGCTGCAGGTCAAACAGGTATATGCATTATGCACCGACCTCGACACACCCGGATGAAGAGGTGGAGGAAATGTATAAGGACGTAAGTAGAGCCATTCATACTTCCAAAACCTATTTTACTGTTGTAATGGGAGACTTCAACCCAAAAATGAGCAAGCGAAGCGAGAATAAGTTGACGGTTTACAGAAGAGAAACGAGATTGACTTCATCATGACTTCCAAGAGGCGGTTATTCAATGATGTCTCCGTGATCAACAAGGTGAAAACCGGTAGCAATCACCGAATGGTTCGAGCCACATTGAATATCAATGTCAAATTAAAAAGGTCCCGCCTAATGAAGACCACGCTCTGACTGACTCGTGCTCATATCCAAAATCCCGAGAACTTTCAACTCGTATTGCGTATCAGTGGACGAAATAAACGACGGGTTTGTGGAAACTGTCCAAACGGTGAGGTCTAAGTTTTTTAGGCCTGGCCGTAGAGATAGACCTCAAAAACTGTCGGTCCACACTCTTGACCTTATGGCAAAACGTCGATATATGGCACTGCAGACCTCCGTTAATGCTGAAAACTCATTCAGCGTTCGGCTGTCGTGTGACCGCACGCACGTAGCTAACTTACCCTGTATCGTCGAACCGGTCCACACCTATAGTGATGTCGAAATTTATAAAATTAAGAAGAGAGTCTCTTCTTACCGAAACAACCATCCTGAGAGGTCTCATTTCGCCAAACATCTTTTAGATTCAGGACATTGTATTTCTGATAATCATACGTTTTCTATCCTTCATACTTGTCAAAAGGGCTTAAAACTATCCGTTAAAACATAATAAAGATAATACGCTTACATTGTTGAACGAACAGGTCAGTTATACCGCCTCTCCACTTCTAAATATATTTTCAAATCAACAATCTATTAATAATAACCGTCACCTAACAACGGATTAACTTCATTTTCAAATTTCCGTTACAACGATTACTTCACCTCATTAGTGGACGGAAAGTATTAAAGGCCTGTTTGCCAGCCGACACAGTTCAGTCGTCCGTGCTCCGCCGAGGCGACAACATCTCCTGAGGATGCCACGTGTAGTGGCGAAACGCGTCGAGGTTTCTTGCACGTTGGTGTTTGGTACTAATAATTGCATCAGCTGTGCCGCATGCGTATTGAGGGAGGGCGGGTGCTAAATCCTGCATTTGCCTTAACTAATACTAAACGCGGTGACGGTTTGTAATGTTAGTTGCCTGCGCCGGCGTCGCTTAGCGGAAATTTAAAGCAAAATAATTTTATAAGTTTCAACTTAATAATAGATTTCCGCAAAGTAACGCCTGATTCCATTAATTATATAGTGTTGTCTGTTTATCGATATCGATATCATGGACAATATACGCAACGCGCTCGCCGGCATCTCCAGACACAGCCACGGGCCCAGCTAAGATGCCTGGCGAGGAAATTTATAAATGGCACTTCCCTAAGAGGATTGCTATCCCAACACGTCATCCATCAAGTAACGCCCCTAGTACAAGCAATCGCTTCGGAGGACTCGCAGTAGGTGAAGACTCCCAAGCAACTGAACCGTTCAAACCGGCTACCAAAAAGAAGAAACTTAGTCAGATCCCTCCAATTATCATGGAACTGCATGAGAAATGGACTCACCAACAGCTCAAGAACGTCATTGAAAAATATGATAAAAATTGCCACCTCGAATATAAGGGTAGCAATCGAGTGAAAATCCAGTGCTTCTCCGTTGCTAGTCACGAAGCTGTTAAGGATGGCCTCTTTACTGAAAATGCTTGCTTCCATACCTTTACTCGCAAGGATGAAAAACTCCCCAAAGTGGTCATAAAAGGACTCCCAAGTAACCTACTAGATACCGTCACAGACGAGCTTAAAAACCTTGGTTTCCCTGGTGCAACTGCAACACACATTAAACTAAGTAAGTCTGTTCCTTGCCCGCCGTTAATTGTGCGCCTGCCATCTGGAACGGACATGAAAAAATTCAAGCAAATAAGATACCTTGCAAACTGCGTCGTTGTAATCGAGCGTTTTAAAACTAAAAACAAAACCTGTACCCAGTGTTTCCACTGCCAAGTCTTCAGCTATGCTGCCACTAACTGTAATCGACCTGCAAAATGTGTTAAGTGTTCCCTGGCTCAGTGTTCTCAATGCCCTAAAAAGGGTTTATAGAGTCAGTCAGATGCTGTAATTGTGGTGAAGACCATGCGGCTAACTTCTCGCAATGTAAGGAGCGGCTTAAGTATTTGGAGCGCATTAAAACCAAGCGTGTATCCATACGCAGCACTTTTTCAAAAACGCCATTAAACCAAGCCTTGTGTACGAGCAGCCATTCAACGTGCATACCAAACCTCCCAATGCGGATCCCAGATGTTCGGTGTCCCATAAAACTCATCAACAACCGAGCAGTAAAACTTTTGTAGCCGTAACTAGAAATGACAGCAGTAATCCAGTGGTCGACGAGACTACTTCAGAAATGCTACAGATTTTGAACACCATCAGGGCCCTCAAAAAGGACTTAATTAAGTGTGAAACCTTTATGGACAAGGTTATCTTTATTATCTCCCACTTTAAACAATATGTGTAATTACGGTGACTTACGGATACTTTTCTCCTTCACTTGCTGATGGCATTCACAAAAAGCAGCGCGAGCTGGAGCCTCTGGCGGTAAATGATCTAAGCATAATATATATTATCGCACTCAATGAAACTAGGTTAACCCAACGTCTTTGCTTAAGTACCTATCCCAGGTTTCACTTGTTATAGTTTAGATAGTCGCACTGATGGCTCCAGTCAGGGTGGAGCAATCATGGTCAGACGTGATCTTGATCATACCCTCATATCTACCCCCACAATACAAAACATGGAGGCCGTTTGCATATCCCTTATTTTGCCTAGTGGAACTTACTTATTTATTCTGCTTACTAATCACCCAACCTATCTCTCCTTGCCAATGATGTTGAAGTTGGCCATGGCTCATAGCCTCGGGCGACAAGGTGCTGGTCATGGGTGACCTAAATGCTAAACACCCCTACTGGTCTACTGGTCCAATTAACACTCATGGCAAAATATTATATGACCTCTTGTTACATGAAGACTTGATTATCCATGGCCCGAGTGAACCCACGCTAGTTCACTATCGCAACGAATGCTTGCCAACCACTCCCGACTTGCTCCTGAGTAAAAATGTTCATAGCGTTGAATGTTTCGCCTAACCACCTACCTGTATTTATTAGTCTTTCCATTAAAACGGTTCGTAAGCCTATCCAAAAACTAAACTTTTCAAAGGCAAACTGGTATGGTTTTCGCGCTTACTTAAACAATAGCATACAACTGTAATAAAAGGTCCTTCGGAATGCCAATGATATTGACTTGGCCATTACCAACCTACAGTCTTCTATAATTAAAACTCGAGACGAAAATATTCCATTTACCACACTCAAACCTTGGGAATCCTCTTTACCTAGGTGTATAAAAAGAAAAAACTCTTACGACGCTGCTACGCCAAAGAAACTAACATTTCGATTAGAAAATTGCTCAACCTACAAATCAAGCAAATCCAACAGCAAATAATTTTCACTTTTAAAACACATTGCGACCAATTATGGGACCAAAAATTAAAAAAGGTTGATAACCCCTCCATGGATCTCTGGCGTATTGGCAAAGGGCTAAAGTCAAACCCGTCCAATCACGTTCCACCTCTCAAATCTCCGCATGGTACCTGGGCATCAAATACAAGAGATCTATCTGAAATCCTAGCCACAACTTTTTACAATAACATGCGCCTTACTGAAGACTGGGCTAGTGATCAACAGGAAACGGCCGATGTTTCCTTCATTTCAATAGATGAAGATATTGCCCTTGACCTTTCCCAAATACATTAGCCCTTCCGAAATTTCTAAATGTATATCCTCACTTAAGACTCGAAAGGCACCAGGACCAGAAGAAATCACCAGTCATCTTATTAAATACCTACCTTAAAAATGTATTATGTACAGTATTGCTCTCAAAAAAAAAGCTCGCTTACTAAACACATATTTTCTAAAAGATTGGAAATCTGTGAAAGTCATTGCCATTCATAAACCCGGCAAAGACCCTACTGATCCCGTAAGCTACCAGCCAATCAGTCTTTTGCCATGCCTAGGAAAACTCTTTGAAAAAATTTTATACCGCTGGCTTAACCGTATTGCTGAACACATTTTAATAGACGAACAGTTTGGCTTCCGACGGGCTCATTCTACCACTCAGCAACCAGTGAGAGTAGCCGAGATAGTGCCCCATGGGCTCAACATGAATGAATCTACTGGAATGTTCCTCCTCGATATTTGAAAAAGCCTTTGACACAGTCTGGCACTCTGCACTTATCCACAAACTTCTTTTTGTTGGGGTACCTATCGTTAAAATAATAAAATCTTATTTATTTCAGCGCACATTTAAAGTACATGTCAATACGGCTATTTCTGATCCCAAATCAATACCAGCTGGCGTGCCCCAGGGCTCCTCAGCTCTTCTAACTCTTTCTCAATGACGTACCCATTCAAACTTGTACAAAACTTGCTTGCTTTCCGGATGATACAGCCTCTTTCACATCGGCAAATGATACTGACCTAATAATTGACCGCTTACAATTATCTCTTGACCTGCTGTTAGAATTCTTCTTCTGGCTGGTTATCAAATCATACGACATATTACGATGTTTTCTAATGTATAGCTCAACTAAAGCATGTATAGTAGCAACTTTAAACAGCATACCCTTGCAACATAACGACCTTATTAATACCTAAGTAATTTTAATCTTTACCTTTACAAGTTTGAAAAGGCGCTAAGCATGAGCCTGAAAACGAGTTTGTATGTTTGTAAATATACAATCTAGGTTAAAACGCTGGACTTGTATTTTCTGTAACTTGTTCTTATTGAAATAAAAATCTTAAAAAAAGCTGAAAAACAAATCTTACAAAAAAAAGCTGGCAGCTCAATGGACAAAATTGAAGTCCCTGCGACACGAATTCCGTTGCTTTAACACTAATAGTGTTAAAGAAACAATAGCGTGGAACCAAGGCTCCAAAGTGTTTGCAAGGAACATATCTATTGGGCAAAGACTGTTGACGAAGCTTAAGACGGAGGATGGCAGAGTATCGTAGACGAAAGCAGAGGTTTTGAGGGAGATCGAAAGGTTCTATAGGCAGTTGTACACCTCAGTTGCCAAACCAGTTGATAGCTCAGTCAGAGACCTACGAGCTATCCTGACCCGTCACTACACCGAAGACATCCCGGACATCAGCCTCTACGAGATTAGGATGGCCCTTAAACAGTTCAAAACAACAAAGCACCTGGCGAGGACGGAATCACAGCAGAGCTTCTGAAGGCGGGTGGAACACCGGTGCTCAAAGTCCTTCAGAGACTCTTTAATTCTGTGCTGCTGGAGGGCATCACACCCGAGGCGTGGAACAGGAGTGTGGTGGTGTTGTTCTTCAAAAAAGGAGACAAAACCTTATTAAAGATCTACAGACCCATCTCACTCCTGAGACATGTCTACAAGCAGTTTTCAAGGGTTATCACGAATTGTCTCGCACGTAGGTTTGATGACTTCCAGTCTCCCGAACAAGCCGGTTTCCGAAAAGGCTATAGTACCATAGACCACATTCATACGCTTAGGCAAATTATATAGAAGTTATAGGACTATAATATACCTCTATGCTTAGCGTTTGTGAACTATGAGAAGGCCTTTGATTCGACCGAAACTTGGGCTGTGCTTCAGTCTCTGCAGCGGCGCCACATAGACTATAGGTATATAGGGGTGTTAAAATGCCTTTACAATAACGTTACCATGTCGGTCCGAGTACAGGAGTAGAACACGAGGGCGATTTCACTGCGGAGAGGTGTGAGACAGGGAGATGTTATATCTCCGAAACTGTTCACAGTGGCATTGGAGATGCCGATTCCTTTCCATTCCAGAAGTTTGACTTCTGGAATGGAAAGGAATCGGCATCAATGTTAATGGCAAATACATCACACACCTTCAATTTGCCGATTATATAGTCGTTGTGGCAAGGACGCTGGACGATCTTGGCACTATGCTCGAAGATCTTGACCCAGAGAGAAAACCCAGTCTCCCAACAAGTGGGTCATAAAATGAACATGGAGAAGACGAAAATTATGTCGAGTTCCCTTGTTGTACCCACTCCAGTATCCATTAGGAACTCAACTCTCGAAGTTGTCGACGAGTACGTCTACCTAGGACAAGTGATCCAATTGGGTAGGTCCAAATTCGAAAAAGATGTCAATCGACGAATCTAACTCGGCCGGGCAGCATTCGGGAAATTACGCAAGAGTGTCTTCTCATCTCAGTGTCTAAAGACCAAAGTCTTCAACCAGTGTGTGTTACCAGTGATGACATACGGATCCGAAACATGGTCTCTAACTATAGGCCTTATAAAGAAGCTCAAAATCACACAACGAGCGATGAAGAGGACTATGTTGGCTGTTTCTCTACGGGATCGAATCAGAAATGAGGAGATACGTAGAAGAACTGAGGCAACGGACATAGCCTTGAGAATCAGTAAGCTCAAGGGCAGGGCACATAGCGCGAAGAACTGATGGCCGTTGGGGCAGGAAAGTTCTAGATTGGAGACCCTTACCCAAAGACGCAGCGTAGGACGTCCACCAACAAGATGGACAGACGGCCTTATAAAAATCGCAGAATCAAACTGGATGCAGACCGCTAGTGATCGGTCGCTGTGGAAAGCCGTGGGTGAGGCCTATGTTCAGCAGTGGACGTCCTTTGGCTGATAATGGTGATGATGATGATTACCTACCAAAGTACTTAAGTAATTTTGTGTTAGGATTTTACGTAGTCCAAAATCAAATAGTCCAAAAGCTATTATATTAAAGTTATGATTAGTTATATAGATCATTAATTCTGTACCTTCAGTGAAAAGTGATCTAAGTCAAAAACATTGATTTTTGGGAAATCGCATTTGCAGGTAAAAAAAAATCCTATTTCGTGGCTATTCAAGATATTTTGGGTGCTTTGTTTTTTGGATGGGAGTTAATATTTGAAATAATCAGATAGTATGACTGTTTAAGATAAACTGTTTATAGTTATTCTTTATTTAAATATTAAACTCAGTTAAATCACTAAGCACGAAAGTTAACATTCGTGTCAAGTGATTTAATTGAACTTATATCACATTACACCGCAGTAAATTACCCTCATGCTATCAAGTGTAAAATGATACATTTCATACTATTTCTGTGCATTTATTTTTGTGTCTTCACTTTGCGAAAATGTTGCAAAACAAACATTACTAGTTACTGTATCAGGAATCATTATTTAAGTTTATTTAAGGGAAATACGTTGAAAAATTGACACTTAAATCAATATACACCAAATTCGTGTGAAAAAATTATGGTAAAACTGATCTAACTGACTAAATTAACGATATAAGTATCTTATGATTTATGTGTCTAGTGATGTAAGTGTGGATTGGAACTGATTAAGCTATAATTTGCGTCTATAATCAAATTGTTTGCTCCTAAAATTGCTAGATTATTTTATTTTATTTAGAATTACATAATATTACATATATAAAGTTTAAAAAAAATACATAAATAATATCATATGTGGAGGTAAGTGTCAGAATTAAATGTGTATTTAAAATAAAAAACAAAATATATTTCAATACTTTGTTGATTGAAATCTGGATCAGAGATATCAAGCCCTATTTGCATTTCGGCTAAGAAGGTTTATCGAAAAATGAAAACAACATTGAGATCTATAAAAACAAACATGTATTACTTCTTTGAAAATGTATCTTTATCTTATCAATAGTATGAGAATACTACACAATCAAAAAAAGAGATCAATATTGTGACTTTCAGTCTACTAAACATACCCGTAGCGTTTTGATATATCAAGCATAATCAAAATAATTAATTATGAATGAGAACCATAATTAACTACACATATTATGAGATCCATTCTTATGGCTATGATTAGTATCTTAGAGTAACATACCGTTTATCCAAACTCAAAAACAAATAAAACTATCAAAATTTATAATTCAGCGAAAAGAAACAAAACTTTTAAAGGAAACTTAGTTACTTCTTATTAATTAATGATATTTCACTAGAAATAAAGGAAATTAGGTTTGCTTCATGTATTTTAGCTTAGACAAATAAGATCACTTAAGAAAGTTATCTTTTCAATGAAAGAAGTAATATAGGTTTTTAAATCAATCAGAACGTTATTAATCATACAACAGATTAGTCTTTATTACTCTTTCTATTGTAATCTATTCATCTTCATTTGATGCAAAATCGCGATCTACATCACGCAAATCTTCATTCGTCGTTCATTGATGGTAAAATGCATGAACAGGATCTAGGTATTCTAAGAGAGATATCAAATCTCTTTTTTTTTGTTTTGATATAGGGTTTGGTCCATTGTAACATTTTTCGACAGTATTTATTTTTACAAATTCATAATCTTTGCTTCTCTTTGAGTACGACATTGAGCAAAAGTTACTATCTTCGAAACTAGTTTTATAGGTAAATTGTGGAAAGTCACCCTTATCAAACTTTAAAATACGTATGTCGGTCCAAGTAAATTTTTGGCCAGTCAAGTTGTTTTTTTAATCAACAAATGTTGTTTTGCGAAACCCAGAAATCATAAAAGTCATCACTATTCATTTCATCATCATCATCATTATTATCAGCCAAAGGACGTCCACTGCTGAACATAGGCCTCCCCCACGGCTTTCCACAGCGTCCGATCACTAGCGGTCTGCATCCAGTTTGATCCTGCGATCTTTATAAGGTCGTCTGTCCATCTTGTTGGTGGACGTCCCACGCTGCGTCTCTGGTCGAAGGGTCTCCAATCTAGAACTTTCCTGCCCCAACGGCCATCAGTTCTTCGCGCTATGTGCCCTGCCCATTGCCACTTGAGCTTACTGATTCTCAAGGCTATGTCCATTACCTTAGTTCTTCTACGTATCTCCTCATTTCTGATTCGACCCCATAGAGAAACACCCAGCATAGCCCTTTCCATCGCTCGTTGTGTGATTTTGAGCTTCATTATAAGGCCCATAGTAAGAGACCATGTTTCGGATCCGTATGTCATCACTGGTAACACACACTGGTTGAAGACTTTCGTCTTCAGACACTGAGGTTGATGAGATGAGAAGACACTCTTGCGTAATTTCCCGAACGCTGCCCAGCCGAGTTGGATTCGTCGATTGACCTCTTTCTCGAAGTTGGACCTAGCCAATTGGATCACTTGTCCCAGGTAGACGTACTCGTCGACAACTTCGAGAGTTGAGTTCCCAATGGATACTGGAGTGGGCACAGCAAGGGAACTCGACATAATTTTCGTCTTGCCCTTCGTCTTCTATTCATTTCAATGACGGAAAACTTGTTAGTTCGACTAGAAGCTGTTCGTACTAACTGGCACTAATCACGTTGATGGTGTATATTCATAGATTTTTTCTTTTTGGCTTTCTCTATAAGTGCATGGTCACTATCGACTTCCATGTGAGTATGCCCAGGGATGAGGAACTTATGATTAATAGTTAATAGTTGTGTCGAGTCTTTTACAGAAATCATTAATGCTGTCGTTACAATTGAGTTTTTGTTCTGCCTTTGAACCCTAAACCTAAGATTGAAGCAGCGCCGACATATTCACATGCCTAACACCAACAAAATAAGAGAGAAAGAGGAATGGCAAATACAATATAATTTTAATGTCAGTAAAATCAATATGATCATTTTTGATATAGTTGTGTGTAAAAACACTTAACATGTTTCGAAACACGATACTTTTATTATGTGTATTTGTACTTGCTACATCTATGCGATATTCAAGATTTAAGATTTAATTTCTAAAGTATACAAGTATGTACTTGGGCTATAAACAGATACGAATAAAAGAACCAATTCAGCCCAACAGACGATTTTAAGTGCATGAAATAGTGGAAATGCGATAATTGCCGTTAAACAGATAAGGTTTAATGCAAGTCAATATAAATAAAGCTATTGAACACTTTAACTTGAATCATTTTTTAATTTTACATAACACCCACTGACCTTTGTCCTTGAACTCTTACTTCCCACTCGTTTATTCTATTTATACATATTCGATGGCGCAAACAAATGCAATAAACAAATAACATAGAAAATACTACTTTCATTAAAAAATGTGTCTACTTAACTACCTACATTACCTACGTACGTAATTTTGTGTGTTCCTATTAACCTTCCGTGTACGAGGTGGGGTGTGACATACCCCAGCGGTTGAAAATTTTAAATATTTACTATATGATAAAGACTACCAAGTTTGTTTTCTCAATAGCTGCAAATGTGACGTTGCCCTTCCGACTAGTGCAAAGCATCTAGTCCGGCGTCAGCCTCCGAGCACGTAACACATGCTTAAAGTGTACTTGGGTATCGTACACCCCACCCTGTATGGCGCGTGGCTCAAAAGGTACGTGTATCTATTTTTGTTTTTTATTGGTTTATGTGTTTATTTAATAATACTAAAAAAATGATTTGCTTACCAGATGACGAAATATTACGAGCATTGATGGAAGAAAACGATGATTGTGACTTTTAATATAATACAAATGAAGAACAAGGTTCCGCTGATGAGGCAGACCATATAAGTAATCATAGCATTTCAGATAGTGAAGTGGATGTTGACGAACCATCTTTTGATTCAGATAGTGATGACATACCTCTGTAAGAGTAACAAACTTATTCAGGATACTACAAATGTAAAGATGGGGTACCAAACTGGAAAGGAAATCCATATCCAATCTCGTACCAGAGCTGAAAATATTATTCATCACCTACCTGGCGTAAAGTCTGTGGCAAGGGAAATATGATCTCCTATTCAGTGCTTTTTAATATTTATTACATTATTTATTATGATATGATTACTGATATCGTATATTGCACCGATGAGAAATTCCTTTACAGTCTACCAATGATCCTCAAAAATCGGAAAAAAACACAGGAAGAAATGAATACACTATTTGGACTGCTCAAGATGATTTCATACCGTATGAAAACTTTACATACAATCCTAATGTTCAGTTTGTCCTAGGCAAAATGATAGAAAGACTAGGCACATTTGAAAAAAAAATATTGCACGCCTATATCTATGATACATCCAGATTTTAATTGTCAAGATTGTAGCAACTTTAATGACGGAGATCTGAATCAATGTTGCTTTAAGTAGAAATAATTGTTATCAGGTTAGAAGTACTTATTATGGAATATGTTTATTTGAAAAACTGTTGATTTTTACAAGTGCCATTTGAATTTAGCCATTGAGCAAAGGCGTGAGGACTTTTTTTTTGAAAAAAAGTTAAGTTTTTTATATTTTTATTAATAAAGGTATTTTGTAATAAGTAAATAAAATGTGTTTTACTGAATCCCAATCTTTATGAATTACTAAAATAGAGTTACAATTATTTAACTCTCAAAATCATTAATATAATGGAAATATTACATTTTATTTTTGGGGTATGACAAACCCCACCTAGTATGGCATGCGAGTTTTGGTCACCTAGTATGCGGAGGGTTAATTACTAACAGATTTTGCGGCAACTCCGACAGATACAATAGAGAGATTACGATAAACAATTGCTTAAAACATTGTTCAATATGACAGAATACACACTAATAAATTACACACCCTCAAATTGAAGTTTGTGTAAATTATTGTAATTTTAAAGATAAAGCGTTAAATAGTAATGACATGTTTCGATAATTTCGTGTAAACTGCTATAACTTACATTTCGCGATATCTTTCGATCGGGAGCGGGACGCGACCGTTGCACTGATGCTCATGCGTGGCACTAACACGAAGTAGCTCTGAATGCGCGATGCGAAGCTGCCCTTCCGCTCACACGCTCGGAGTTCCATATTTCTATCTCAGTCGCTCAAATTGGGGGAAAGATGCGCGGGAGACGTTTGGGTTGAGTTAAATCACTTTACACTAAATATTTTACCTAAATTTCAAATATTTTTGATGTAAGTAACTTAAATCGTCTTACACATGTATGATTTTTTTGTGATTAATGGTGTAAGTCTAAATGGATCTTTTCACGAACCTCAAACACATTGTTTTTTTTTGTGTAAAATTATATAAGTCTTCTTGTATTATTAGGCACAAATTCAATCTGAACAATTCAAATCGTGTAAAGGGTATTAACACGAGTTATATCTGTTGTCACATTAATATAACGTCTGAACACCCCGGTTCACTTTGTTCAAAGTAGACATGAATCAGTAATCACCCAAAAAATACTGAAGATGGGTTCACAAAGTCTTACTTATATCACTTGCGTAGAAATAGGCCGATTACACAGAAAGATAGAGAAAAAATAAGGGATTCAGAATAAGTAATAAACTCGATTTCGATCTAAGTCGAGTTAGATCCCTTTTCACTGAAGGTACAGAATTGAGTAATACATTCATTAAGCCTACATGATTTGTATATGATGTGTATGAATGTGCCCAATAGTGTAATTTTCCATTTGTACAACAGCCGTGTTTTGACAATTTTCAAATTTGTAGACTTGAAACAAAATGTGTGGCATCATAATAATAATTGATACAAATCAATAAACACACTTATCTGGTATTTGGATGCTGAAATAAAATACTATTTGTAATAAAACTTTCGATTTTTCCAAAAAAACCCTTTCTTGACAAACCAAAACTTCCTTTCATCCTTTTTTAGGGTTCCGTAGCCGAATGGCAAAAAACGGAACCCTTATAGTTTCGTCAAGTCTGTCTTTCTGTCTGTCTGTCCGTCCGTATGTCACAGCCACTTTATTCTGTACCTATAAGCATCACACTGTTGAAATTTGGTAGGAAGGTGTATCCTGTTAACCGCTTTAAGATTATTATACAAAAAATAAAAAATAATGATATTAAAGAGAGGGCTCCCATATGTACATGAAACTAAAACCGAATTTTTTTTTTTACTCAAACCTATGCGTGTGGGGTATCTATAGATAGGTCTTTTAAAATAACATTAAGGTTTCTAAGACTATTTTCTTTTCAAGTCTAACGTTTGAGAGATACACGCTTCCAAAATGGTAAAATGGGCGTCCCCCCCCATCTAACCTCTAAACTTAGCGAGTGTAAATTTTGAAAAAAATATATAATGTAGATCCTAACAAATACTATCAACGAAAATTGGTTTGAACGAGATCGAACAAGTAGTTTTCGAGATATAGCTCATTTTCAACAACCGCAAACATAACTTTGTTTTTCATACAAACACTATGAAAAACAAAGTTATATTTGCTGTCAAAAAATATTGTGGTATTTTAGCTAAGTGAATTCCTTAAATCAATTAAAGTTGGCACGAAACCCTCAGTACGCGAGTCCGACTCGCACTTGGCCGGTTTTTTCATCTGTTTATTGTTTTCGCTGCGTTCCATTTTTTGAAATACTGTTTTTTTTAAGTATGAAAAGAAATATGAAAAGAATTAGAAAATGAAAAGTCATCGAAATTATGGATAAAAGTTGATTTTTCTGGGCGATAAAGTTTTTAATATAATTTAATACAATAAAATTTAATTTAATATATTTGTAATGTTTGTGTACGATAGCGCAATAAATAAGTATTGTATTCTATCACATAAATGATATTACTTATATATTGATAATAAAAGCAATTCATTCAAAATTATTCCTTAACTATACCAAAAACTAAAAAAATGCACAACGTTAATATTCAAGTTTTCACTTCTGCCGGCACTCCCGGAGTGCAACCCGTTTTTTTTACATACCTAATTAATTGCCGAGTTATTACTACCTACAAAGGCACCCGCTGAAAATCAGCGTCGTGGTATGCGTCCCGCTGCCACGACTTATGCTGAACGGGTGCCTTTTTGACTCAAGTAGGCTGCTTTTTGTAATTTATGCTTGATGTAATTTTTATTGTAATTATTTGAGTTAAATAAATTTATTTTCTTTCTTTCTTTCTTAAACTTCGGAACCAAATATACTTCTTATGTAGAGATACGTGTTTTTTTTTTTGCAGATAATGACTCCAGTAGAAGAGATGCGTTACGGCAGACCGTTCTACAGAGTTAGTGTTCAACAGCTCAAACAGGGCTTTGACGGCGCACTAGCTCAATTGATAGAGGTTAGAGATCTTCGAACACTCAAAACCACCTGTATCGATAATGTAGAACGAACCTGACCTTCCTTTATTAGAGAGAAGTCAGACTCAATATGTACAGCCACAAACTATACAGCGAGAAACTAGTCGCATTAAAAATTCGAGTAGGCGTTTGGAGCCGAAAAGCATCATTAGTAGCCCGGGATGACTGTTCCTCAGTAGGAACAGTCATCCTCAATAGTTCCTCAGTTCCTCAATAGGCGTCACAGGACAGTGTCCTGTGACGCCTATTTCAGGCATTTATTTGAATGTCTCCTTTAGCTTACAAGTTCTGAGCCCCACGGCAACTTTGATAATAAGCTCTGTTAACCCCTTTGCTCTTTTAATCTAAATAATGTATATTCCGCAGCACGACTGGGAGAAGTACCTGAAGCTGGTGTTCGCGAACACGTCGGTGACGCTGCACCCCACCGAGGACATCATCATCGTCATGGACCTGCCTTACCTGCACATGCTCTCCGTCCTGCTGTCGGAGACCAAGCCCCTCGTTATAGGTAAAGAACTTATAAATATACACCGCCGTACACTGATACTTATACAGGGCGTTAGTCAAAAGTTAAAGTCAAAAAAATATTTTCTTTAAATTATATCCAAGTTTTATAAAAGACAACCACTTAACAACATTCTAAAAAAACCAGCCAAGTGCGAGTCGGACTCGCGCACTGAGGGTTTCGTGCCAACTTTAACTAAATTAGGGATCCACTTACTTCCACTAAGCTAAAATACCACAATATTTTGTTGACAACAAATATAACTTTGTTTTTCATAGTGTTTGTATGAAAAACAAAGTTATGTTTGCGGTTGTTGAAAATGTGCTTTATCTCAAAAACTACTAGTTCGATCTCGTCCAAACCAAGTAGTAGTCGTTTTCTTTGAAAGTATTTGTTAAGATCTACATTATATATATTTTTCAAAATTTAAAATCGCTTAGTTTAGAAGATAAAGGGGGGGGGGGGACGCCCATTTTACCACTTTGGAAGCTTATATATCGCAAACGTTAGATTTTTAGAGAAAATGATTTTAGAAACCTCTATTTCATTTTAAAAGACCTATCCATGGATACCCAACACGCATAGGTTTGACAAAAAATTTTTTGGTTTTAGTTTCATGTATAGGAGCCCCCCTTAAATATCATTATTTTATTTTTTTTGTATATGAATCGTAAAGCGGTTAACAGGATACATCTTCCTACTACATTGTGATGCTTATAGTTACAGAATAAAATGTCTGTGACATACGGACGGACAGACAGACAGACAGACTTGACGAAACTATAAGGGTTCCGTTTTTTGCCTTTCGGCTACGGAACCCTAAAACGACGAATGAGAAAAGTCGCAACTTCGCGCGTAGCTACAAAATACTACGCCGTAGCGAGTAAGCTAGTAGGCGACCTGGCGCGACTAGTTGTGACTCGCTCGCTAGTATCGCATTATTGATTTTGTGGGTTATTTCACTACTTTTATTTTCACATTAGTATCGTTTGTACAACTGTCTCTGAGTCGGGTGTCGCTGAACAAAACAACACCCTGTATTTGTTGAACGCCAACGTACGTACGTGAAATAAAAGATGGCGAGACAAAAGACCTATGGATATGAGATGTTCTGATAAAGCTTAATCACATCACTGAAACGACAAAAATCAGGTTGTTTAATAAAACTGCGACTTGGAAAAATTTTAATTGATGCCTTTACACGTCTTTACTTTCACGAAAATTTGATCGAAAGATAAAAGCATTGCGAAATTGCAAATATTTTTACAAACTGATAAAGCTATTATTGTAACTAGCTTGTTATGTAACAACGATGAAGCTAGTAACGTAAAGTAGGGAATACCTATTTTGTTATTTATCACCACCACCTGCATACCTACACTTAGCTTGGTGGAGCCGGTAAAATTAAAGGCCTAAGTAAAGCTCAACAACTCTTGGACTATGTATCTTTAAAGGCATCTCGGTAAAAGTTGTAAGTTAACTTTCGCTAAATCGGCAAAGAATCGAATAATTAGAAACCGAGATTAGGTCTTTATGTTAGTAATCATAAGTCTACAATAGTTTTCATCAGATTGCACATATGTGAAAATCCAGTGTTAATTCCAGACTGATCAATGTCATCTGTTTCTAGAGCGATTCCTCTGGTGGAGAGTCTTCTCAAAACTGGCTCCAATGACACTCAGAGCTTTTCGAGAGCGTGAATTCGAGTTCTCGAAAGCCGTCTTCGGGTTGAAGCAGCGGAGGCCATGGTGGAAGAGCTGTGCAAAGAATGTGAACGCTAACTTAGGCGAAGCACTGAGCTATTTGTATGTGAAGAGGCACTTCGACGCGGAATCTAAGGAGAAGGTCAGTTGCATTTCAGTCTCACCACTTACACCGTCAAATCGAAGAAAGGGATCACTTAAAGTCATAACGCTGTGCGCGACTTTGTCGCGAAGTCCTTGCTACTGCTGCAGAGTTACGATTTTTGTCTAAACGATAAAAATGCACTTATCTTATAGAGTTGTATTATCATCATAAGATCTATTTATGATCATAAGTTTTATTTTCACGTGTCACATTCACAGCCGAATGCCTACTACCATTTGGTAGATTTTTTCTACACTTACAGCATAAAGTTGAAAAATTAATCTTCATATTCCAGTACAAGCCTTTAAAATACATTAACATCAGCTTTTATTATCTTTTGCCAGGCTATTGAAATGATGGAAGACGTTCGCGAAGCGTTTGCGGAGGCGGTCCAACAGCTAGACTGGATGGACACCACCACGCGGCTCAAGACGCTCAACAAGCTAAGAGCCATCAGACACTTCGTTGGCTTCCCGGCCTGGCTGCTCACTAATGAACAACTGGATAAACATTATAAACATGTAAGTTAATTCTAAGTCCGAAGCACTCTCAGCCTTTCATGAACAGTTACCAGCATAGCAGGCTACCCACTTTTGTTGCCAACTAGCCCTTATTACAACTGCATAAGTTACCGCAGTGTTTACCTTGACGTGCTTTTGTCAGTACCTACGCATATGGATTGTCTGTTTGGATAAATGCTTTTGCTTATGGGACAGTAATAAGTCGTTATAAAATAACGGCCTAAATCGATATGCAAAAGTTAGGGCTAATCGAGGAAGCAGATTAAAACTAAGACTTTTTTTCAGGCCGAAGTTGTGGAGGGTAACTTTTTCGATACTTATCTGAAACTGACCTGAGCAGAAGTGAAGAAATCTTTGGATTCATTGCGAGAAAAACCAGACAAGAATAGGTAACATAAATATTCAAACAAAGAGTAAAGTCGTTGATCAGTGAGCTGGTACTAGGTACATAAAATACTAACAAATACGAATTTCAACAGATGGGGTGCAACAGCGACTACAGTAAACGCGTTTTATACACAATCGCTGAATTCAGTCAGTAAGTAGCCACACACCAACATAACAATCGAAAACTGATGTTAAAACTTAAACGCCTTTTTACATATTTTTTTTATCGTTTTCAGCAATCCCTGCTGGTATTCTTCAACTACCGTTCTACGGAAACGGAATTGAGTAAGCACAACATTTTACTGTGATTAAAAACAAGTTTGTCAAAAGACCTAGAAGTAAATAAAATCTTAATTTTCAGAGCAATCAACTACGGATCTATTGGTGCCATAATAGGACATGAAGTCACACACGGGTTTGACGATCAAGGTAAGAATCAACAATACCTACTCTTACACATTCAGTCATGTGCATGCAAAAATAATACTGTCGCAGTTACTCCCAGCTGTTGTGGACAAAGGGTGTTTAAAATGTACTAAGATTAAATTAAAATACAAGAACAAGCGGGTATAGCATTTCGTAACATAATTTATTTATTTCTGCAATGACAAAGATACCTTTTAACACCTTTAATACAAAACAAAAACTCTACTGCTCAGAATTCTGTAGCGACTCGGTTAGGTTTTAATTTATGTTATCAGTATTAAATCTAACACAATTTTACGCTACAAATTTTCTAATAAAAATAATGACAAACCAGCAATTTATTATATTTCACAAAACCTATTTGTAATATTTAACCTTTCATCAAAGTACAAGAAAATTTCAAGTACACTAACCTTGAAGATGAACGGAGGTTCATATTTTACTTTGTTGTTTGTTGCATCACCTGAGAATATAAACACCTAGAAGGGGCCTCTTCCTAACAAAGATCGTTCTCAAAACTGCGCACATTTTGTAGCTACGTGTGAGTAAACAATACCACTGTCACGCACACTAGTAAAGCAATAATGTTGTCAGAAAATCTCGTCTCTACTAAAAGGTAATAAAAAATTAAAATATTAGGGAACCCAAGTAAAAAACGAACATAACCTTTTTAATTTTATTCAGTGGTTAAATTTAGCTTGACCTGCTTAGTTGTTTGTTTGGGTCAAAATCTGATAATTGTTATTTTACCCTTTTCTGGTTGATCTAAAAATACACATTAAGTTCTGATAACAATAAATCAGAGCATTTTGTTCCATCGTTAATCCCAGATGGCCACCGCTACAAAATGGCGGATTCCTTATTTTATCACTACTACCTCAACATGGGTATTAAATGTAAGGGGCTTGATTAATAAAATAGAGTGAACTATAAACAAATTGAAAATCCTGATAAGGCCGCCAACAAATAGCGGATTGGAATGGCGGATGAATATAAAATGGAATGGATTTACAAGCCTGGACCTGAGCTTCTAGGTGTTTATACTCTCGACATCAAACCAAAAAACCGGGCAAGTGCGAGTTGGACTCGCGCACTGAGGGTTCCGTGCCAACTTTAACTGAATTAGGGAATCCACTTACTGCTACTTATTAAAATACCACAATATTTTGTTGACTGCAAATATAACTTTGTTTTTCATAGTGTTTGTATGAAGTACAAAGTTATGTTTGCGGTTGTTGAAAAAGTGCTGTATCTCAAAAACTACTAGTTCCATCCCGTCCGAACCAATTTTTGTTAAAAGTATTTGTTAAGATCTACATTATATTTTTTTTTTCAAATTTACACTTGCTTGGTTTAGAAGTTAGATGGGGGGGGGGACGCCCATTTTACCACTTTGGAAGCGCCTATCTATGAAGCGTTAGACTTAAAAAGAAAACGGTTTAAGGAACCTCAATGTCATTTTAAAAGACCTATACATAAACAGCCCACACGCATAGGTTTGATTAAAAAAATTTTTTTTGGTTTTAGTTTCATGTATGGGAGCCCCCCCCCCCCTTAAATGTCATTATTTTTTATCTGTTGTATAAGAATCGGTAAGCGGTTAACAAGATACATCTTTCTACCAAATTGCAATTGTGTAATGCTTATAGTTACAGAATAAAATGGCTGTGACATACGGACGGACAGACAGACAGACAGACAGACAGACAGACTTGACGAAACTATAAGGGTTCCGGTTTTTGCCATTCGGCTACGGAACCCCTTAAAATATCTTTGTTACCCAAATTCTTCACAACTGTCGATCCATCCTCAAGACCAGAAGACAAGAAGCAAGACCGTCCGTCAAAGGAAGTTCTTAACCTAATAACTTACAAGTTCCAAACAAAAAGTACGGGTAAAGGTCACTGCAAAATTTACAAAATTTAAGTTCCAAGCACATCCCAAAGTACAAAGATTAAAAAATGCCTTTTTTATTGTAAATATTTTCCAGAGGTTACAATCATTATCACCAAATTGAGTCGGTACAACTTTCAGGCACATATAAAATGCGATAACCTAGAAATAAAATAAAGTTCTAGTTGACCTCATTTTTTTCTAAAAGAGGGTAAATATTTCATCACCCTATTCATGTAATGTTTCATAAACTAATTCATACCTGGATAACCTTGCTCGCCAATCGAATTTTAATGACTAATAAACAATCAAAATAAATATTCTATTGGAAACCTGAAAAGACAAAAATATAACTCTTAGTACAGATATAAAAAATTAAACCTACCTACAGGTTTCATTTTCTATACAAAGATTGCTAATGAATTACCCAAAAGTACTTACCATTTTCTGGTGATTTATTGCGAATTAATTTCAAATGTATTTATCAATATTGACATGGTGGCGTCAGGAATATCTAGCAAATTAGCAAAAAAATGGGGCGTGCCCCGTAGTCCAAAATTCCTTCTTTTACATTTTAGAGCACGTTCTACTCTGACGCACGACCAACAGTGCCGAAAACAAGATCAAGATGCCATACCCAGAAAATCTTTTCCCTAGAAAGAACATTCTAGATCCCACCATATTCCATATTTTATTCAATAGCATAGAAGCTGACGGATACTAGTGAAAACAAAGTGCCAATACCAAAAATTGAAAATTCCACATATAACTTCATGAGTTCAGTTTTCTTTTTTTTTCAATGAAATAACACGAACTCTTACAAGTTTACTTCTACAAAATCAACGAAATACCTACTCCAATACATTTCATATACGAAAAAAATGTTTAAACCAGTCCTCCTGCAAAAACCAATTTTTAACACAACTGAAAAACAATGCGAAATTCTCCCTATTTACCTTGAAAGCCTCTCACGACTGGTATCACTCTAGCAGCCCCCCCCCCCTTAAATGTCATTATTTTTTATCTGTTGTATAAGAATCGGTAAGCGGTTAACAAGATACATCTTTCTACCAAATTTCAATTGTGTAATGCTTATAGTTACAGAATAAAATGGCTGTGACATACGGACGGACAGACAGACAGACAGACAGACAGACAGACAGACTTGACGAAACTATAAGGGTTCCGGTTTTTGCCATTCGGCTACGGAACCCCTTAAAATATCTTTGTTACCCAAATTCTTCACAACTGTCGATCCATCCTCAAGACCAGAAGACAAGAAGCAAGACCGTCCGTCAAAGGAAGTTCTTAACCTAATAACTTACAAGTTCCAAACAAAAAGTACGGGTAAAGGTCACTGCAAAATTTACAAAATTTAAGTTCCAAGCACATCCCAAAGTACAAAGATTAAAAAATGCCTTTTTTATTGTAAATATTTTCCAGAGGTTACAATCATTATCACCAAATTGAGTCGGTACAACTTTCAGGCACATATAAAATGCGATAACCTAGAAATAAAATAAAGTTCTAGTTGACCTCATTTTTTTCTAAAAGAGGGTAAATATTTCATCACCCTATTCATGTAATGTTTCATAAACTAATTCATACCTGGATAACCTTGCTCGCCAATCGTCTTGCTCGCAGCTGTCATACCTGTCTAACAAATGTCATCTGTATGTAGCTTCTCAGTTCTGTCATATCTATGCAAAACTTTCAAAACAATGGACGGGAGTCCATTAAGCAACATTTACGAAGATATCCATTTGGCACCTCGGTTTCACGCGAACTCAAACAACAACAAAATACAATGTCACACTATACAATCACCAACATTTGAAATACAAACATGGAGGTTGCAATTAAAAATATACATACAGAAAAACGTTTACTTCATTAATTTAATCATATTCAAAAATCAAATAACTCGGAGGTAAACAAGCAAGGCTTTCTACAAGGTACCATATTGAGCCCTACACAATTTATTCTAATAATAATGAATTATTTTATTGATAGGTCGTAGTTTCGACGAGGAGGGCAATCAGAAGGAGTGGTGGTCTGCGGCCACGCTGGAGCACTACAACAGGAAGGTGCAGTGCATCATCGACCAGTACAGCCGCTACCACATGCCCCAACTCTCTAACTTCACGGTAAGACTACACGGATCTTGACAAGTCAATTCACACATCGTTCAAATGTTTATAATGTCTAGGTACTCTAAATAGGTCTATCAATAGTTTAAAAAGTGACTTTTGAAGCACGGATGAACTAACTACCTACATTTAAGTAGTCCTTAAAGATAGTTACTCCTTTAGGTGACGACGGCGCTGAGGATTGTAAACTCTAATCACTAGCGAAGTTACTTACTCACTTACTCAAAAACTTGCGCACGAGAGCACGAGATACAGCTCGTTCTTGTTAGAGTAAAAAGTTTCCACGTCTATGTAATTCCGCATTTTCAACAAAAACTTCTCGTATATTATTGGGACATGTGTTGACGAAACAAGTAGATGCGTACCCATGCATTTTATTTTTATGATACAACCTCGACCGTATTGTCAATTTATTATCATCAAGCGAGATTGAATAAAATATTCTGGCTACTTAGTTTAGAAGTTAGAGGGATGGGGACGCCCATTTACCACTTTGGAAGAGTATATCTATCAAACGTCATACTTTAAATGGTTTTTTTTTGGTATAATAATCTCAAAGCGTTTGACAGGATAAATCTTACTACCAAATTTCAATGGTGTGATGCTTATTGTTACAGAATAAAGTGGCTGTGACATACGGCCGGATACACAGACTGACAGACTCGATGAAACTATTAGGGTTCCGTTTTTTGCCATTCGGCTACGGAACCATAAAAGAGCTTAACATAATTTATTGTTACAGGTGGACGGGTCCAACACGCAAGGCGAAAACATAGCGGACAATGGAGGCCTACGAGTGGCGCTCAGTGCCTACCGCCTGCACTCGGCGCGCCACCGCGCCCCGCGCGACGCGCTGCCCGGCCTGCTGAACTATAAGCCTGAGCAGCTGTTCTTTTTGGGCTTCGCACAGGTGATTTTTACTTCTATAAAGCGCCGCTATACCTAGTTCTAGTCAGCCTGACAAACCTCAATTGAATCGATGCGCTCAGGTTTTACCTGTGTCGTTGATAGCAAAGGGTAAGACCACTTACACACTGCGACTGCGACTTTTAGCATCGATATGCAATCGCGCGTTTAAACGCGCTTCAGCATCCCGAATCACGCAATTAACAGATTTAATTTAGTATCGATGCAGTCGCCATAATTCAGCTTCTGCCTCGCGACTGTATCGATGCTTAAAGTAGCGCAGTGCACGAAGGTTGACATTTTGCTACTGCATCGATGCTAACGCGCGTTAGCATTACGACTGCATTGCTGCTAAAAGTCGCAGTTTGTAAAGGGTCTAAGAGCTAATGTAGGTTCTCAAAAAGAAGGAAATCATCATTTTTATACTCTTACAAGGCTATTTCATAATTTCAGAACTTTCTTGTTAAGTTGACTCCTGTAATTTTACAGAGTTGGTGCGGCAACTCCACCACCGGAGCACTCAAGTACCAGATGGTGGAAGATGTTCACAGTCCAAACAAAATCCGAGTAATCGGAACACTCAGCAACTCTAAGGAGTTTGCTGACGCCTGGCAGTGCCCCAAAGGTTCTCCCATGAACCCCGAACACAAGTGCATACTGTGGTGACGAACTGTTAGGGAGACTCAAGCAAATGTGATGTTAGACATAAGTTGACCAAAGACATTTAAACTGCTAGGTTACCGTAAAGTTATCACCTTAGCTTATAATGTACAAATGTATTTTTTTATATCTTGTTGTGATGCACTTTGTTAACTCAACATTAAGCAGGACTTAGTCATAATCAATAATTTGAGGCCTAATACCCTTAAATAAATATCATCACATTAAAAATGACTTTTGTTTTTCTTATTCTATTTACGATAAGCCAGACGACAGGTTTAATAAAATCTGATGGTTTGTTTATTGTTATTTTCGTAGATAAATCACGCTCAATGATGCGACATCTCATATTATTATAGTAATATAGCTCAGATTGTACCTAGTTTGAAATTTTCAGACGAGATACACTGTTGTCCGTATGCATAAGTGACCTTGCCAAACAATTTATATGAATGAAAGATTTTATTTGCTCATGAAAAAAGGGTACATTTTGATGTTATAAATCTATGGTTAGCTCAACTTTTTCAGCTATCATTTAATAGCATGCAAATACATATTTTAATAATAAATAATTAAAAATAAACAATTCACCTAGTCAGAAGGTTTTAAAAATATTAATACAATTTTAATTAGTTTCAATAATAATAACACGGGTCAATCATCATGACTTCAAAGTTATCAAATCGTCTACTTTATAAAAACAATAGTGAATTAACTATTTGCAAATAGCACTTTTTATTTGTTGATCGGCAGGTCTTTTATATTATGAGGTACTTTGTTATAAATAAGAGTACATATCCAGTAACAGTTTTTTTTTTTATTTGAATTTTGCACTTTTTGGAGTGATATCTACCACAAGTCTCTTGCCACTTCTTGTGTTACGCATATAAACCTCCTTTGCTTGCCTAAAACATGCATATGTTGCTTAAAAATCTTACAAATCTCAAAAACATTAAGACATGGAAGAGGAAGTAATTGTTAGTAAGTAAATAACGGCCTGCATGGCTCATCAAGCGCAGTACCATTTATTGCTCTAATGCACTTTTTTGTGCAATGAAAACTTTGTTTGCATCATAGCCATGACCCCATATGATAAATCCGTAACGTGACATGGATTCTATATACGCAAAGTAAGCGACTTTACTTAATCTAAACAGTGCGTATGAAAATCTGTTATTTTCTTGCAATTTTTTTCGATTTAATCTTTCCAAATAAGTTTATCATCTATCCATACAACTAAGAATTTCGTCATATTTGCACTTTTCAGTTTTTGTTCTTCGAAATTTATGTCCATTGCCTGATATATAATATTATTAAAATAAATGATGTAAGTTTTGTACATGTTTATACGTAAATTATTAGTTGTAAGCCATTCAATTAAAGTTTTACGTGTATTATTAATGTAATGTTGTGACAATCACAACTATATCATCTGCGAATAAAATACATTTGTGTTTAAGTTTTCTGCCTAGATGCATACCAATATATCGTACGGCCTCCTGGTGTGGTGGTGATTTAAAATTACCGAATCTCAATACTGACTTCAATTTTAAATTCGTAATATAAGTGAAAAGAAAGGTTTGGTGTTTTTTGTTTAGTTTTAAAATAGTTACTTGATTTTTAGTGCATCTCCACCTAATAGAAAATGAACAAAAACTATTCATGAATAGAGAAAACTTCAACTTTTTATTTCTTCCTCACATACGGGAATTCATAAACAGGAGCAGAGACTTTGGTGTCCCTTTAAATTTTCTTAGGTTTCTTAGGTTAGGCTTAGCACTTGAGCGTCCTGCAAATAGTGCTTCAGTTCAATTTTTTGCTGGATTCTCTCAATTCCTTCAATGTTTCTATCCTTTTAGATACTTCATTGTATGTTTGGTCTCTCATTTTCTTTATGCTTTGGACGGTCTGCAAAGTAAAGGTTATTCCAAAAGTTGGCTTATTCCCAAAGGTCCACGATTCTTTTGTTCTGCTTTTCCAAAAGGGTCCATGAAAAAAGTTTAGTTATATTTTTAATGCTCATACATAAGTTCCCAACGTATCCACGAGATTCTATACAAAGTACATCCATTAACAAAATCGCTAAGTAAATATTTAATTAAGGGACGTAAGGGAGCTTGACCTAAAGCTCCAAGCCAACCTCACCTTCACGTGGTGCGTCCTGTTTCTACAGACGAGGCTCTGGCGACCGACCGATGGCGGAATAACCATCCAATCCAGCTAAATTTTAGACTGTAAAGGGCAGCAGCGTCACAGCTACAAGGGGCTGTGCCTCTACGCTCGCCAACCCGCCTGCCAAGCGTGGCGAGTGTTGGCAAAATCCCCTCATGGTTGCACACAAGAAAACCAGGCCTCCAGTCTCCAGCAGCTCCGCTATTCCTGACTTTGGTAGCAGTCACGGTAACGGCGGGGCAGGTGCTAAGAATCCCCGGAGGCAATCGCGCTGCCACCCCCGACGACAACTGGCCCTGGTAACTTATAACGCGTGCACACTGAGGACAGACGAGAAGTTGCTCGAGCTGGAGGAAAAAATGAGCAGGTTACACTGGGACATAATGGGTTTATCAGAATTCCGTAGAGAGGTCGAGGACACGTCAACTCTGCATTCCGGCAACCTGCTCTACTTCCGGGAAGGCAACTAACAAAAGTCCCAAGGTAGTATCGGGTTTCTCGTTCACAAGTCCCTCGTCAACAATATCGAGATCATCGAGAGTGTGTCGAGCAGGGTGATATAACTTATACTAAGAATATCCAAGAGGTATTCGCTGCAGGTCATACAGGTATATGCATTATGCACCGACCTCGAAACACCCGGATGAAGAAATGGAGGAAATGTATGAGGACGTAAGTAGAGCCATATATACTTCCAAAACCTATTTTACTGTTGTAATGGGGGACATTAACGCAAAACTGGGCAATCGAGGCCAGGATGAGTTGCAGGTGGGACCTTTTGGATACGGGCAAAGGAACGCCAGGGGACAGAGGCTGGCCGACTTTCTGGAGAAGGAAAGGAAGTGGACCTGGTTCCATCCTGACTTCATCATGACCTCCAAGAGACGGTTATTCAATGATGTCTCCGTGATCTCCGTGATCTATAGGGTGAAAACCGGTAGCGATCACTGAATGGTTCGAGGCACATTAAATATAAATGACAAATTGGAAAGGTCCTGCCTGAAAAAGTCCACGCTCTGACCGACTCGTCCTCATATCCAAAATCCCGAGAGCTTTCAACTCGAGTTATCAAACCGCTTTGATTGTCTAGAGAATTGCATTTCAGTGGACGAAATAAACAACGGGTTTGTGGAAACCATCCTAACGGTGGGATCTAAGTATTTTGGGCCTGGCCGTAAAAATAGACCTCAAAAACTCTCTCAAAAAATAGACCCTGGAACAGTAAAAAAACAACAAGGCACCTGGCGAGGACAGAATCACAGCAGAACTTCTGAAAGCGGGTGGAACCCTAGTACTTAAAGTTCTTAAGTGACTTCTTAATTCCGTGCTACTGGAGGGCATCACGCCCGAGGCGTGGAACAGGAGTGTGGTAGTTATGTTATTCAAAAAGGAAGACAAAACCTTATTGAAAAATTATAGACCCATCTCATTTCTGAGTCATATCTACAAGCTGTTTTCAAGGGTCATTACGCATCGTCTCGCACGTAGGTTTGATGAATTCCAACCTCTTGAACAAGCCGGTTTCCGAAAAGGCTATAGTACGGTAGACCATATCCATACGCTTAGGCAAATAATACAGAAGTTAGAGGAGTAAAATATGCCTCTATGCTAAGCGTTTGTGAACTATGAGGAGGCCTTTGATTCGATCGAAACTTGGGTGGTGCTTCAGTACATCTGGGAAATGTCCTAATACACCAAAAAATAACATAAATAAATGTAGAAACGTTTTTGTTTTTTCAGACAAAATAGTATTAGGTTATGGTTGCTTACTAAATAAAAACCTTAACGGTAATGTTATTTAACCATTGTATACCAGATGCATCTTTGGATCAAATAGTTAATTAAATAATGAATTGTAATTTAAATTCAAATTCTACATGAGTAATTATGCTAGGAAATAGACAAAATCTTAGTTAAAAATTACTTATCAAAAATAACGAAATAGTTTCGATTTAAGATGTACACAAAATAATCTTTAGTGCCATACCATCTTCGAAAAACCACTCGACGCAAGAAAATATCTGTATTCATGTATTGAATACTATATTATTTAATTTAACCCAACGTCATAGTGACAAATTTGTGTTTTTTGACACAAATAAATTTACTAACAATTCATTTGACTGACTTGCGGCTCTTTACACCTGCCTTATAGAATCAAAAAACGAATTGCTACTTTGTAAGATCGTTTTTTCACATATTGCGCCCACTACAACTAAAGAACTTGCCTCTTCTTCAGTAATAGCCGAATCTATTCTAAAACTTTATGTCAACGAATGTAATTCTCAATATCACTTCAGGCATGTAGGACCTGAAGTAATAATAAAAATATTTCTTGAGTTGAATATGCAAAAAACTGAGGATCTGAGGAACTGAGGATTTTTTTTAAATAAAATTAATTAAAATATTTACAGTCCTTATTTTAATGAATAAAGAAATATTTATTAACTAGCGGTCCCCCGCGACTTCGTCCGCGCGTTTTGAGTTAGCTCCCTCCCCTCCCGTCGCAGCGTCATGTTTTATATCCTAAAGCCTTTCTCGATAAATAAGCTATCCAACACAGAAATATTTTTTCAAATCGGTCCAGCAGTTCCTGAGATAAGCGCGTTCAAACAAACAAATTCTTCAGATTTATAATATATTAGCGCAAGCGCACGTTGTACTTAAGCTGCGAACATTATTTTGGTGCGGAGTTATGTTAAAAATGTGATAGCTGCTAAGATATTTATTGAAATCAAATGATATAAAGGGCAACTTTGCTCTAAATGAAATGCTCGTGATGATGAATGTATTTATTTTGATAAGAATAAATACCTGTGTGTATAATACACCTCTAAAAATAATGCATTATTTTTTTTACAAATTTATTAACTTAAAAAAGGTTGTAGTAAGTCAACCATAAAAGATAGACATATGCTGTCGCGGACTTTATTATAGAACTCTTAATGCTGAACAATCCTGTCGTACATGATTTTTGTGTAACTTAAGCGGTTTCCGCAGCGTATGCAGCGGAAGCTCTCAAAAGGAATATCTTTCTCCCGTTTTCGCAACATTTTTCATTTCTGCTGTGGTCTTATGAGTCGTATCTTTATGTTATATAGCCTAAAGCCTTCCTCGATAAATGGACTATCGAACGTAAAAAAAATTTTTCAAATCGGGCCAGTAGTTTTTGAGATTAGCGCGTTCAAACAAACAAACAAACAAACAAACAAACAAACAAACTCTTCAGCTTTATAATATTAGTATAGATACACCATAGCCATCTGGCATAATGTAAACGGGATGATTCCTTCAAATAACACGCAAATAGTGAGCCTACATATTTTTTTCTACAATCGTGAGGTTCATCCCTCACAGATGTGTTTATCAACAGTCTTTGTTATACTTTTGTTAACGCGAGTGTCGGTGACCTTTTGATCCGTGAGCGTCTACGCTGTTACTTTAAAAAAAATGAAGGTGTAATTTATACTTATATTACAGACATATTAACATAAATTTCCATAGACATATTTGTTAGGGTCGTGCGGGCGGGATTCGAATCCGAATCTTTGTAGTCCGGAACGCAAACCACCATACTGTGACAGTCGTTAAATTATTATTAAAAAATATAGAACCAAACTACTCCATGTATAGCACTGTCTTAGAATATCGACCATGTTAGTCCGTGGGTTGGCTAAGAAACAAAACTCAAAATCTGCAAGGGCGGACTGACAGCACGGTAACTCAATTGGTAAGAGCGTTTGGCCCGGTCAGCCAAGAGGTTGCTGGTCCAAGTCCCGCCCGTGCGCAAATTTTTGATTTCTTATTTCATCTTTTTGAATATAAAATATGACACTGTGAGTGTTAAAAACATTCTAAACCATTAGATAGCGAAGCGGCATCAATTTCCAAGTTGAATTTATTCTGTAAAGAATAACTGCTTGGGTCCACGGTTTCATAAACAGTAATTATTTCATCTTTATGAATGATTTTTCACATTAAAATAAATAATAGATGTAAAACGTTACATAAAGCTATAAATAAATTTAATACATAAAACAATTAAGGAGTAAAAAATGTAAGGTTCTCTTGCAATAGCAATATTCTCGTTTGAATTTTATAATATTTTCTATAAATAAATAATGAGTAATAATGATAATCTTTGTAGGAATTCTGATTTTATAATCAGTTTTATTGTAAGAGAGATGATCTCTATCTCTCTATCGCCTCGCTACGCTGACCTGACGCTGAAAATTTTATTGGTCTACAGCAATACCCTTAAAACTTTGCAATACCGCTAACCTGTTGATAAATATCTTTTACCTACCTAACAGGAGACGCAACGCAGCACACGCCCTATCTCGTCAACTCTTTCCTTTTTCGCAATGGCTATCGGAGGGGTAATTCAAGCTTGTAAACTCACGGCCACATGGTCATGAAAAGTCGTCGCGGACTGCTCACCAATAGGTCGCCTAACATTTTGACATCCGCGATGGACACCGCTCCAGTGATGCGTAGTATTCACAACATCGTCGCCGAATTAATTAACAACTAGCAAAGTCACGCGTTTTTACCCGTTGATGATTTTCAAGGACGCTACTGTCATCAATGTATTCATAAATATGAAATAAGAAACAAAAAATTTGCGCACGGACGGGACCGGGCCAAACGCTATGAGCGTTAAGAATATAAAATATGACGCTGTGAGTGTTAAAAACATTCTAAATCATGTCATCAATGTTTCAGCACTCGCGGATGCAAATTTCACGTGTTAATGTTTCCTAATAGGTAGAAAGTTATCATCAGCTGTATACTTATCGCGTAAAAACACAATTGTCTTTATTATTTACAACAAACAAACGTACATTATTTAACCCTTGATACTCCAGAGTTTAAACCCATATATTGTATGTGAGCTTAGCACAATACCATCTGACAGTAGTACATAAGTGATTAAGTTAGTAAGCGAAGTTTTGTCTAACCATAGAGCAAAAACTTGAAATGAAAAGTAAAATAATGTAAAATAAGGTTTGGTGTGCTGCTCTGAACCCTAAACCTGCAACAAAAAAATACCAAGATTATTTAGTTTAATTTATTTTAAACTCCAAAAAATAAACAACACTTTTTTATCTAGTTTAGTTTAAATTTACCCATTTGCCCACATAAATTTTAATGGTGTATCCACACCCCGGCCAGCAGCGGCATGCCGCAGGCCTATGTCAAGAACTCATGCCGTCAGCGGTAAGGATACACCCCCAGAGTCAAAAACCGTTAAAAAAGAAAACACGTGTTACACGACAATTCCCGATCCTAGTCTGCCCCACATATTTACTTAGTTCTGTAATAATATACTTCAGCACTAAACCACATACTCACTGCGTGTGCCTTATGTAACCCCATTGTATTCACTAAATTACACATTCTCTTTGTCATAATATGTTTAATACTGTGGTGTAGAACTAAGTACATAAATATTTAGATATAAGAATACGTTTCAACGTGTACATAATAATGTGTCTTAGTACAATAAATCAGTATAATGTCAACAGTTCGTTGTTTCACTTGTCTCCTCGAGTAGCATCCTTACATGGCGACCCTGCCAGTGCATCACCAAAAACAGACCGCGTAAAGTTCATCGACTCAAGATGTGTTACATTTGTGTAATCATCGATGCGCTAACGACGTGTGAATTCTTACACGATGGGCTCAACATAATCTAAAGAAGAAGTCTTCATTGCCCAAGCGGCCGGTGTTGGCCAGAATGCAGCGGATGTGCAGCAGCAACAAAGGCACGATACGACCAACTATCTTTTGATCATCATATGTACGGTGTTGCTGATGGGCGCATTGTTCATGGCGTACAAAGTGGCTAAGAAATGCCATGATAAGCAGATCCAGCGACGACTAGATGATGAGCGGTTGATGAGGTATGCCAGTATTCTGCGACGGCATCAACTAAAAAGTGAAAATGTGTAGTGTTGTGTTTGCGTCTTAAGTGAAATCAGTGCGGTAAAAAGGTTAAAAAGGTTCGGTACGAGCTATACATCGTCATCGTGGTATGAAAAATAGTAGTTTATGAAACTGGTACATAATGAGAGGTATTATACACGAGTGTGAGTTTAAAAAACGAGCGAAGCGAGTTTTTTAAAAGTATCACACTTTATCTACTCTCATTGAACACGAACATATCAAATAAAAGATAAAGATTTCCATGCTAAAAAGTCTTGATAACATTTATCGTATAATTTTCTTGACTTTACTGGTAGTAGATTAAGACAGACTGCTGTCGCAGTCTCTAAAATGTCGGGCGGCGTCAAATTTTCTGCACTTTCACTATCAGACATTTTAATAAACACTAATAATTATCTACCGAAACACAAACGTACTATGACGCCAAAATTCTCGTTATCACCGCGCATGCGCCAAAGCGCGCGCAGCCACAGATAAAAAATTAAATAGATGTATCTATGATCTGTAATCTGTATCGTTATGAAAAAAAATATATTATAACATTATTTTGTTAGAGAAATAGTGTCATAATTAATTTTTTTAATTTCATTTCGATATACTATTTATAAAGTACGTCTATATAAACTCGTTTTGAGTTTTGTATTTTGAATTTAACGATATGAGAGTAGATAAAAATTATTATACAAGTATTTAAAGGACTCTAGTTATAAAAAATGCAATATATTAGCATAATATTTTAAATTAACAGATGTTATTTACAAATGAATAAGCATACTTAATATGGTACCTATTATATTCTTGTCATGGCCGAGGAGTTGGCATTATTACTTAATGAATTAAAAGCAATAAGGACATATTTAATAAAAATCGGTCCTAATCGTCGACAAGGAAATATTTTAGTAGTAAAGAAAGACGAAACTAATCAAGTTTTAGTTAAATTTAATGCATACTTAGAGCTATCTTCTAAGTCGAACGAAGCTCCTTTAATAAGTAAAATAAGTAGTGAATTTAGTAATTTATATTCAGAAATTATTTCTTTGTGTTCGCAAAGTATTGTCGAGGAAGAAGTATTTTCAGACCCCATCACCATGGCTGAAGAAACTTTTGATTTAAAACTTGCTTTAAGCTTACTCCCTGTCATGACCGATAATGAGGAAAATACAAAACAACTTATTGAGAATATCGAATATTACAGTTCTGTGTTATCAAAACCAGGGTGTAAAAGTAAATTAATTTCATTTGTGTTGAAGAGTCGACTATCGACGCAGGCTAAATTAAAGTTGTTACTCAAATATGACAATGTTGATGAGCTTATAAAGGACATGCGTACACTTCTATTACCTAGGAAAAGTCACACAGCTTTACAGGCAAAATTACAACAGTGTAGGCAAAATAGTAAAACTATCCCAGACTTCGGTAAGGAAATTTCCGAACTGTTTGTGGATTTGACTATCTCGCAAGCTGACGGAAATCAAGAAAGTCATAATATTTTACGACCTTTAAATGAAAAACAAGCTATAAAAAGATTTGCTGATGGGTTGCGAGATCGTCGTCTTAGCACAATAATTTCGGCGAGTAATTATATTTCTTTGACAGAGGCAATTCAAGGAGCACAAGATGAGGAGGTGCAATCAACTACATCGGAAATTATTGGTACGTACAAACCCAATAACAGGTTTCATAGAGGTAACAGGCCTCAAAGAGGACAGTTTAGGGGCCGCAGCTTTAACAGCAGTACCCGAAGGCGTGGACAGCAGACCTTTCGAGGTGCCCCCGGTCAGCGGGCTCAAGGACCATATTACTCGAGAAATAACTATCGTGGAAATGGTTTCCAAAATCGAGGAAGATCCGGGAATAGCAGAGGTAATAATTATTATTCACGTAACAATACATACATTACATGTCATTAGCATCGGAACACGAAACCACACCTGTTCCAGGACGTTCACCTATGTCAGAACGTTCACCTATGACCGAACGTGCACCCGAATCAAATATGGATTCGTTGAATCACTTTTTTCGAGTCTAATTACATACTTGCTTGCAACAGTTTAAATAAAGTTTTAGTTAACATCAATGATTATGGACATGAATTGCTCATTGATACTGGAGCTTCGGTTTCAGCTATCAAGTACGAATGCGTTGAACGATTACAAATACCATACCATAAAGAGAGTGTTTGCATTAGAGGCGTCGGTGGAAATTTTTAAAAATTTTCCATGTCAAACTGATGGTATTTTAGGTCAAGATTTTCTTAAATGTTACAGAGCAGTTTTGAATTTTGAATTAAACACTATGAGATTAATTAATGAGAACAACGAAATTGTAACGTTAACTTTTGAATATTTAACCCCTTCTTCAAACACATATCTTGTCATTCCGGCACGATGCGAATCAACACATTATATAAATTCACAAATATCAGAGGATTGTGTCATAAATTCACAAGAGTTATCTGAAGGAGTTTCTTTAGCTAATTCATTAACGAGACCAAATAATGGCAAAATTGCAATTAGAATACTAAACACAAGAGACACAGACGTTAGTCTTAATTATTTTCAGGTTAATACTAGTTCACTAAACGACTTTTTTATATGCCAATTTGAAAAACCTAACATCAATGCAGATAGAGTTAAAACATTATTTTCTTTATTAAACTTAAAAAACTTAAATATAGAGGAACCAAAATCTATTGAAAAGATCTGTGCTAAGTTTCCTGACATTTTTCACTTGCCAGGAGATAAATTATCAACAACCCCAGTCTATGAACAATCAATCGATTTAAAGCCATTCAGTACTCCAGTGTATATGAAACCTTATCGCTTACCACATGCCCATAAGGCCGAATTAGATAAACAGATCGAGAGTATGTTAGATGCTGGTATAATTGAAGAATCCAGGAGTCCATGGTCCAGTCCTTTATTGCTGGTTCCTAAAAAGGTGGAACCCGTTAAAGAGAAAAAATGGCGCGTTGTTATTGACTACAGAAAATTAAATAACCAAATACAGGATGATAAATTCCCTTTACCTAACATTACAGATATTTTGGATTCATTATCAGGAGCAGTTTATTTTACCCATTTAGATTTGTATCAAGGGTTCTATCAGACAAATCTACATAAAGATAGTAGACCTTATACAGCTTTTACAACCGGGAAAAACCAATACCAAATGACGAGAATGCCAATGGGTTTGAAATCTAGTCCAAATAGCTTCAGCAGAATGATGACAATAGCAATGTCTGGTCTAAATTATGAAAAATGTCTAGTGTACCAAGATGACCTCATTTGTTTTGGAAGAAATTTAGAATCTCATAACCGAAACTTAAAGTATGTTTTCACCAGGTTACGCAGTGCTAATTTAAAATTAATCCCGCCCAAATGCCAATTTTTACAAAAAGAAGTTCTTTATTTAAGACATATTATATCAAAGGACGGTATTCAACCTGATACAGAAAAAATAAAGGTACTTATTGACTATCCAAGACCAAAAACAGTTGACGAAATTAAACGTTTCGCCAACTATTATAGAAAATTTATACCGAACATTGCGGAGATAGCCATTCCTTTAAACAGAATGTGTTGTAAAAATAGTACATATTGTTGGACAATTGAGTGCGAAGATGCTTTTCAAAATTTAAAATCAGCTTTGATTAAACCACCCGTATTACAGTACCCAGACTACTCAGAACAAAACGAATTTCTCTTACAGACTGACGCATCAGGAAAAGCTGTCGGTTCAGTGTTGTGTAATAAAGACGGTCGACCAGTAGCTTATGCCAGTCGAAGCTTAAATAAAACAGAAATTAATTATCCTACTATTGAAAAATAACTTTTGGCAATAGTATGGAGTATCAAATACTTTCGACCTTATCTGTACGGCAAACGTTTTAAAATACAAACTGACCATAGACCTCTTATTTATTTATTTGGAATGCGTGACCCATCTAGTAGATTGTTAAAATTTAGATTACAATTGGAAGAATATAATTTTACTATAGAATACTTAAAAGGGAAACACAATTCTGCCGCAGACGCACTATCGCGTATCAATATCACAACAGACGAGCTGAAAAGTATGATTTTGACGCGCGCGCAACATAGGAAATTGCAAAGTAATAAAAACGTTGATAGCAGTAGAAATGATTCGGTAGATAATATTCACACTGACAAGAGGCCTGATCAACCGAGGGTCGTGGAAATAATTAAAAAACCAAATCATTTCACCGAAATCGCAGTAATTAATAAAAAAGATTTATGTAAGTTAAAAACCGGAATTATGACGAAAAAGTATAAATATTTCATGTATGTCCCAAGTAAATGTAAAATATTCTTAGATACAACATCTCGATCATCAATTACGCGAGACGAATTGGTGAGGGAGTTGTCAATAATATGTAAAGAATTAAACTTAGAAAATGTGTGCTTAATACGAAATGAAAGTAATAAGGAATTCCTAGCGGGACTATTAGAAGAAATACAGAAATATGACAAGTGGCCCGGACCACGCATTTGTGTAGTAAATAATGTACAACGTATTGATGACTTAGACAATAGGCGCGTAATATAAAACGACTTTTACCTTCTTCCCACCAGTGGCCACGCGGGTATAAGGAGAATGACGAATAATATTAAAAAATATTACTTTTGGCCTAGTATGTACAAAGATATTAATGAATATGTTTCTAAGTGCGAAAAATGCCAGAAACAAAAATATTCAATTAATACTAAACAGGAAATGATAGTGACAAGTACAGCTAACTCAGCGTTTGAAAAGATATTTTTAGATATTGTCGGTTCACTACCGAAAGATGAGCATGGCAATAGCTATATTCTCACGTTGCAGTGTGAACTAACAAAGTTTACCGAGGCGTATCCATTACGTAATAAAGATACGGTAAGTGTAGCTCGAGCCTTTGTTGACAATTTTATTTTAAGATTTGGTATACCTAGAGAAATCGCAACTGATCGCGGGACAGAATTTGTATCAAGTACTATGAAAGAAGTATGTCAACTCTTGAAAATAAATAAATTAACATCAACGGCTTATCATCACGAGAGCATAGGAGCGCTAGAGAACTCACACAGAACTATGGGTGCGTACTTAAGGATTTATTGTTGGAGAAGCCAAACACTAGATTGAAGGCTAGGCTCTCTGCGAGACCTTTCACGGGGTTTAGAAAGGGTTCTAATCGAAATTAGAGTAGGTGTGGACTGTAAGGTTTCTGGTTTGCGGGGTATATTTTTGCTAATTGATACGGGTTAAGATCTGTACGGCTGGTAGAACTCATATAGGGGCAGTGAACAAGGAAATGAAGGGGTACGTACTGATGATGATTCCTTGGAGTTCGCAGGTGATCGGCTCCAGAACAACTGCTCCTTAGCTATGACCTGGCGGATATTCCCAGCCTCAGTCCACGCACCGCACAAACGTATTTTTTGTTGTTCACTACACCACTACACCACAGTTGTGACGATAGTTCCACAGCAAGTTCAGATTGAAAGAAAATGATACAGCTATAAGGAGGAGCTGAGTCAAACGCGGCGCGAGAAAATGTCTCCAGCGTCTTCTATGGCTCCCTGAGTCGAACTAATTGCATTCCATCTAAGTAAATGCAATCTATGCGGTATCTTCCCTCTCACTCACTCCAATGTAGTCAGTACATAGCGGAAGGGAGAAGGATAGGCAAGGGAAAAGAAATATGCGTCTACCAGCAAAAACATTAATAAATTAAGATAACCAGCGGAGTGGCAGACACGCAGCCTATCGTACGAGGCGCGAAATTTTAAACTACCTTAAAACTATGTTATGGCGTAACCATTTCCCCCCGGCCTTAAAGGGTCACCTTTAAAGAAATAAATTAAACGCGGTAATATCAGAATAAAAAAAACTAACTAAGTAAATGGGGCGAATGGTACACAAAATAAGTTATTGAGTAGGAATAGGGCACAAGCGGACAACAGGCCGCACTAATGTGCCTTTACACGTGCGTACAGAGACGACACGTGTGAAGCCATCCTTAGACGTATGCAGCTTCTCAATAATACCTAGAGGCCACGATAGCGGAGGCGCGTTATCATTGACAACGATTACTACGGTCCCTACCCTGATCGTGTCTCCGTTGGGTTTATTCCATTTCAGACGCATTTGCAAACTGTGAAGATACTCGTTTCGCCACCTCTTCCAAAACGACTGAACCAACTTGTCCATAAGCGAATGTCGTTCGAGTAGGTTTTCTGCAGTAGAAGAGTCTATCTCCGCAGCGGGCAGGGAATGAAGCGGTGAAGTATGCAAAAAATGCGAAGGAGTCAAAGCCTTAGGCTCCGAAGGATCAGAGCTGAGTACAGTGAGGGGCCTAGAATTAAGCAAACACTCAATCTGCGTTAAAATCGTGACCAATTCCTCATAAGAGAGTAATTGCTGACCTACGACTCTGAAAAGGTGTGTCTTAACAACCTTAACGAGAGATTCCCAGCAGCCACCGAAATGTGCACTGGCGGGGGGTATAAAGGACATCGCTATGCGGTTTTCAGCAAGCTCCTCTTCAAAGCGAGGGCGGTATTCTTTGTCAAGAAAGTCGTATAGGTCGCGTAAGAAATTATTAGTTCCGCGGAAATTTGTCGCGTTGTCAGAATAGAGACACTGCACCGGTCCGCGGCGTGATAAGAACCGTTTTAATGCGGCAATAAACGAAGCGGTAGTAAGATCAGTTGCCAATTCAATATGAATGGCGCGAGTGGTCATACAAGTAAAAATACACAAATAGCCTTTGCGACTCTTAGTACCTCTAGAACGTATAGGAACGTATGGGATGGGACCGGCGTAGTCACAGCCTGTATGAGAAAATGCTTTAAGAGCAGCGGTTGTCCTGTAATCAGGTAAGTCGCCCATTATCGGCGCGCTTTGAGGACGCGGTTTCCACTTGTGGCAAGCGTTGCACTTGTGGATTCTAAAACGAATAATACGTCTGGCAGACAAGATCCAATACTTGTTACGCAACAGCGACATAGTGAGTTCCGGACCAGCGTGTAAATATTTTTTATGATAGTAGTCTACGAGCAGCTCGACTATGTGGTCACGACGCGGTAACACAACAGGGTGTTTCGTATTATAGTCCTCAGCCGAATGAGTTAGTCGACCACCTACGCGGATCAAATCATTATTATCTATAAATGGTTTGAGTTTAATAAGAGCGGACGAACAATATTTACCATTCTTTAAATTTGCGAAATCTTTCTCGAAATATTTTCTTTGAACGTGACGCAATAAAATGTTTTCACTGAAATCTAAATCACTTGAGGTAACGGCGTCAGTTCGGCGCGGGAGTTTTTTCATGAAGCGATACACGAAAGCGATAATGCGCAGTAACTTTGTCCAGGAAGACGTACGTTCTGCTAGTGCGAGTAAAGGCGAATCGAAATTATCTTCGGAAACCGCCGGGTGAGCGTAGACCTTCTCCTCAGGAATAGCGTCCGAACCTAAGTCGGTAGCTTTATTAATAGGCCATTCAGATGGATCACGTTTAGCCCAGGCAGGTCCGTGCATCCATAAGGGATGCTCAATAAATTTATCAGGCGTTAAGCCACGAGACAAACAGTCAGCGGGATTTTCGGTACCAACTACGTGGTAGAAGCACTCCGCCGGAACGTTGTCCACAATGCGGACGACACGATTGGCTACAAAGGTGTGCCAACGGTGCGGAGACGAATGAATCCAACAAAGAGTCACCTGCGAGTCAGTGAATGCGTGAATAGAAGTGATTTTATATCGCGGATCGAACGTGTTGTAAACACGACGAAGAAGTTTGGAAAGAAGCTCCGCACCACAGAGCTCCAACCGAGCTATGGTTAGCGGTTTGACCGGTGACACCTTGGATTTGGCGCAAACTAGATTGACGCTTGTTATATCACGGCGAGTGACACGCGCGTATACCACGGCACCATATGCGCGTTCACTAGCATCAGAAAATCCAAGTAGGCGCAGAACACAATTTTCAAATACACCCAAATGTCGCGGAATTTTGAAATCGTTGAGAAGCGGTAATGAATCACGAAAATGTTGCCAAATATTTGTTATATGACGCGGGGGCTCTTCGTCCCAATCGAGTTTGAGTAACCATAATTCTTTAATGAGAAGTTTCGCAAAGAGGACCACGGGTGCAACGAGCCCCATTATGTCCCACAAACGAGCGACCGCCGACAAAATAGCGCGTTTAGTGCACGTATCTGGCGGTGCGGAGATAAGAAACTCAAAAGAATCATTCGACCTACACCAGCGTAAGCCTAGAACTTTCTGGTCGACTGATTTGTCGAACTCAAGCTGCGGAGACAGCCTATGCGACGCGGGAATACTGTTTAATACAGTTCGGGAATTGCTGGTCCATTTGACCAAATCGAATTGACCTCCTTTAAAGAGTTGGATCAGTTCATGAGCTGCCTGAATGGCGCGCGAGTCTGTCAGTTCACTAAAAACTATGTCGTCCATATACAAAGCTTCGGAGGCGATGTCGCGAGCGAGCGGAAAATTATGACCATCGTCCTCGATCAGCTGTTGTATGGTGCGAAGTGCGTGGTATCGACTCGATTTAAGACCAAAACAAACGCGGTTAAACTGGTACAATACCATAGGATCGTTCGCATTGAAACGATATAAAATACGCTGAAAGCGGCGATCATTTTCTTTTACACCAATTTTTAAAAACATTTGACGGCAATCTGCCGAAAGAGCGACGGAAAACAAGCGAAAATTTAAAAGAATTGTGAATAAGTCGCCCTGCAAATTGGGGCCACTGTGTAAAATGTCATTAAGCGAAATACCAGAACTAGTTTTAGAGCTAGCGTCCAAAACAGAACGTATTTTAGTTGTGGTTTTATCCAAACGCACAACTGCGTGATGCGGAATGACGTAGTCGGGGCGACCATCGTCAGAAGAAGCGAGCGGAACGGGGGATAAATAATCCTTCTCAATGTATTCGCGGATGACGTCATTATAAGCTGAACTTAATTCAGGCGAGGATTCTAGTCTCCTCTCTAAAGCGGCGAAGCGTTTTCTAGCAACTTCGAGCGAGTTTCCCAAAGAAAACACGTCGGTGCGAAACGGTAAAGCCACAGTATATCGACCTGTGTTCTTATCGCGTTCTGTGGTCGCTGAATAGAAGTGCTCGCACTCTAGTTCGTCGAACGATTTGCTCGTCGAATGAGTGACGGGCGCTTCGTCGACCTGCCAGAATTTCTTTAAAGCCGATTCTAATGAGTCGGTATCATACAGATGCGGTTGTGGAACGTAAGAGCAACAAGCGAGAGAAGCCTTGCTGCGGCGCGGAGGCAATGCGGGCACAGTGCCCATGATGACGTACCCAAGTACGGTCTGAACAGCGGGCGGTGCGGAAGTGTTGCCACTGACCACGCGAGGTAGCAACAGGTGCGGGAAAAGCGAAGCTCCGATCAGTACGTCGATGCGACCAGGAGTACCGAATGACTCGTCGGCAAGCGGAAGGCCCTTCAAATGGGGCAAAGCGGAAATATCAACTGGAGCGGTTGGAAGATTGTCGGTAATCTTATCGACAGAGAGCGAATTAATATTGTATAAAACATTCGAATTAAAGCGGGAAGCGAATTGAAAATGTACGGAACCTTTTACAGGTTTTTCTGTGCCACCAATACCCTTTACAGAAGGAGTATCAGAAAAATAATTAGTCAAACCTAAAAGTTTACAACAATCGGCGGTAATAAAATTAATTTGCGAACCACTGTCCAGCAAACAACGCACAAGATGTTCTGTGTTATCAATTGCATCTCGAACGATAACACTCGCAGTCGACAACAATACAGTTGTGTTCGCGTTACATTGCCGCTTAGAAGCGTGAGTATTGTTTGTTTTTACAGTTGACGCGGCAATGGATGCGTTACATTGCGGAGCGTTATGATAAACTGCATGCGCGTTGTCATCGCGCATCTGTTCCGCCGGCTGCCTGCATTCTGTATGAGTGCTAGCCGGGGACAGCGATATAGATGGCGGCGATGCGTGCGAAATGCATGGTTGCATGGAAGCAGTGCTACTAATAAAAGGCGGCGCGCTCGACTCATGTGTCGAACCTGTATGTGTCCTAGCGACTGCAGACAATTTACTAGGTGTCAATGAGTTAGAATAATGCGTATCGCGATTGTTAAAATGAAGAAGCGAATGATGTTTATTTTGACAAACCTTACAACGCGATTTTGACTGACAGTCGTTTCCCCTGTGTTTATGACTTAAACAATTGATACAAGCGTTCAACTGCTTGACCCATTTAAAGCGATCACTTGGCGACATATCATGAAACGCGGGACATTTATATAGATGTTCATGAACAAAATTATCGCACAAACACTTCGCGGGTTTGTTTATAACAGTATATGACTGCGGTTGCGGAGCCCCATTGTTGGGTTTGTTATTTTGCGGCTTATTGGTTGAACTAAGGCGGAATGAACTTGAACCATCTAAAGCTTTGGTGTTTTGCAAAATGCGTGATTGATCCTTAATAAACTTGACCAAACTATCTAGATTAGGTATTTCCCGTTGCGAGCTCATCTCGAATAGTCGAGCAGTTTCGGAATCGATTTTCTTTATAGCTATATGGAAGAAAATAAAATCCGATAGATTATCGATGTTTAGGTTTTTTATTGCGTTTGCGGCGGAAACAAAATTGTCAGAAAATGATTCATAGTTTTCAATAGACGCGGTCTTAAATGGTTTATGGTCAAACATTTGATTTAAATAAGTAGAAGCTAATAGTCGTTTGTCTTCGTACTTACTAATAAGCGAATCGAAAATGATTTTGTAATTATTTTCATCTGGACATATGCCTGAAAACGCGGTTTGAGCCTTGTTGGACAGTTTGCCCAATAAATAGTACAGTTTCTCAGCGTTAGTTAATGATTTATTATCGTGGACAGTACTTTTAAAATTAGCATAAAATAACGGCCAGTTACGAATGTCACCATCGAACGACATGATTTCGATGGGTGGCAGACGCACATGCTGCTTGAAAAGATCGCTGCCACCAGAGGGGGAGCAGCGGGCGCGGAAGGCTTTACTAGAGAAGCATATTTGTATTTGATGCGGCAGTACAGGTCCTCAAAACTAGCCCATGACTGTTCAAAGATTTTAGCGTTTGGGTCTTGTTTCAAAAGAAGAGTGTTGTATCTATCATACGCGTCGCGGAACTCGGTGCGTAGTGCATCTACATTGACACAAGCACACATAAAACTTGCTGGCGGCTCAATGCCGGCGTTAACCTTTTCAATTAGGTCATAAATGCTTTGCAAGCGTGCAAAAATCATATTACGGCATGATAGTGCCAGTTGGATGGCAATAGATAAGGAATCACTTACTGCCTCACTGGCAGAAGCGGCGCCTTGTTCTTTAGGCATTTTCAATAAATGCAATAAAAATGCTAAATTACTAAAGAAGTTACGGATGCGGACTGCGGTAATGAAACGGCCTTCGAACTGCAGCGGGCAGGTTCGGGCGCGTTATAAGTATATGTGGTGCGTATAGACAGGCAAGTAAGGGCCCAGCGGTAAAGATGACGAAAGCGAGCGGTGTAGTTAAATCTACCGACGAGTAAAAAATAAAAAATATGCGGAGATGACTATGACGAAGTGCGCAATGAATAATCAAATAAGCAAAAATGCGGAAATGCGGAGATACGATACTGATAGTCGCAATGACTGCTCGAATGCAATAAAAAAATAAATAAACGCGGTTTAGAGAACGATCAGGGGTGGAGACTAAGAAAAATATGCGAATCAAATACGTATGAAACGTGGTGCGGAAAATATGAATTATAAGCGGTAAATATCAATTATTCCCCAAAAATATACACGAAAATAAGCAGAGAATACCCCGTAAAGCACGATTGTAGCTAGAAATGCGGAAAATATTGTGAATTTGAGATGATTTAAAAGGATTCGGCTCGATGCGGCCATAAAAGTAATGGAGAAGCCAAACACTAGATTGAAGGCTAGGCTCTCTGCGAGACCTTTCACGGGGTTTAGAAAGGGTTCTAATCGAAATTAGAGTAGGTGTGGACTGTAAGGTTTCTGGTTTGCGGGGTATATTTTTGCTAATTGATACGGGTTAAGATCTGTACGGCTGGTAGAACTCATATAGGGGCAGTGAACAAGGAAATAAAGGGGTACGTACTGATGATGATTCCTTGGAGTTCGCAGGTGATCGGCTCCAGAACAACTGCTCCTTAGCTATGACCTGGCGGATATTCCCAGCCTCAGTCCACGCACCGCACAAACGTATTTTTTGTTGTTCACTACACCACTACACCACAGTTGTGATGATAGTTCCACAGCAAGTTCAGATTGAAAGAAAATGATACAGCTATAAGGAGGAGCTGAGTCAAACGCGGCGCGAGAAAATGTCTCCAGCGTCTTCTATGGCTCCCTGAGTCGAACTAATTGCATTCCATCTAAGTAAATGCAATCTATGCGGTATCTTCCCTCTCACTCACTCCAATGTAGTCAGTACATAGCGGAAGGGAGAAGGATAGGCAAGGGAAAAGAAATATGCGTCTACCAGCAAAAACATTAATAAATTAAGATAACCAGCGGAGTGGCAGACACGCAGCCTATCGTACGAGGCGCGAAATTTTAAACTACCTTAAAACTATGTTATGGCGTAACCAATTGTGATAATAAGACGGCGCAATGGAGCAGCTGAATACCATATTGGTGCTTCTCCTATAATAATACGGTTCATACGGAAACCAAATACACACCTCATAAGCTGATATTCGGTAAGAAATGTATTAGTAACTTATTTGATGAAAAGTGAGCTAAAATTTGGTTAAATAAAATCTTTTCAAATACTTTACTCAAGACTGGCAAAATTCGATATTGGCTTGAAGTTTGAGGGGTCGCTTTTGACACCCGATTTGAAAAGCGGTATTATTTTACTAATCTTCATTAAACTAGGGAATTGGCCGTCATCAATAAACTTATTAAAAAAAATTACCTGATGCACTCCGGGAGTGCCGGCAGAAGTGAAAACTTGAATATCAACGTTGTGCATTTTTGATTTTTTGGAATAGTTAGGGAATAATTTTGAATAAATTGCTCTTATTATCAATATAAAAGTACTATCATTTTTGTGATAGAATACAACAATAATAATAATAATAAATTAATCACAATCAGAACTGGATGTAGGTACTGCAACGTAATATTAACACACATTTGACAAAATACCGAAAGCAACATCCAAAATCATGTGTGCAAAGACTAGTACTTGCACGAGAAGAAGGAGGGAGGGGCCTAATTTACATTAAAAACTTGCATAACAAACAAGTGGCAAGTCTAAGAAAGTATTTTCATAAAAAAGCAGAAACTATACCACTATACGATGCACTTAACTCAATAGACAACAAATTGACACCCCTTAATTTACAAGATAAAACCACTCAACCCAATGAAAAATGCATCTCTGATTCAGAAAAAATAAACCAATGGGTCCAAAAAGCTCTTCACGGGCGGCATAGAGCCGACCTCAGTCAACAACATGTCGATAAGAGATCATCGAACGCATGGCTGAGGAGCGGCCAGCTCTTCCCGGAGACAGAGGCCTTTATGCTTGCGATACAGGACCAAGTAATAGCAACGCGTAACTATCGCAAACATATCACCAAGGAGTTGCAGGTGGATGTGTGCCGAATGTGCAACAGCGCACTGGAGACTATCCAGTATATAACGGGAGCCTGCAAGACTCTAGTTCAGTACGACTACAAGCATCGACACGATCAGGTTGCATCAATCATACACCAACACATAGCACATAACAATAAACTCATACCGAAGAAAGTTCCCTACTATAAATACACACCACCAGTTATTCTTGAAAACGCCGACCTTAAAATTTACTGGGATAGAACCATAATTACAGATAAGACTATACACTACAATCGACCTTACATTACAATACATAATAAAGCAGATAAAACCGTATACCTTATTGATATTGCCATACCGAATACTCACAATGTACAATCTACAATTTTTGAAAAAGTGACTAAATACCACGATCTTGCCATTGAATTGAAAACTCAATGGAAAGCAACAACAGTTTACATAGTGCCCATAGTCATATCGTCCACAGGAGTGATACCTAAAACTTTGAATAGAAACCTCGAACTTCTAAACATCCCCACAAAAGTAGCAAACCTCTTACAAAAAGCAGTCATCTTAAATACTTGTCGAATTACCAGAAAATTCTTATCATCAGACATTTCAGCTTTTAACGCTATTATGCTTGGTTAATACCCGCATAATAGTTAGAAAACCTATCTTAAAAGGTAGAGTAAAAATATCTGAAAATAATAATAATAATAACAATAATAATAATAATTATAATATAATATTTTTATAGAATACAATATTTATTTATTGCGCTATCGTACACAAACATTACAATTTATATTATATTAAATTACATTAAAAAGTTTATCTCTCAGAAAAATCAACTTACATCCATAATTTCGCCAACCGTCTTACGGTTTTTCGATCAGGTCACGTGTCCTGACGCGAGTTTCACATTTTTCCCCCATCCCACAAAAGTGCTCAACGCCGCTAAAGAAGTTTTCACTTCAAAAATATCTAGTTGATGAGCTATTGTGTCGATAATTGATTTTATAATATGCACGGATAGTCCCCACAAATACTTAGTTTTTTTTCATATTCAACTCAAGAAATGTTTTTATTATTACTTCAGGTCCTACATGCCTGAAGTGAAATTGAGAATTACATTCGTTGACATAAAGTTTTAGAATAGATTCGGCTATTACTGAAAAAGAGGCAAGTTCTTTAGTTGTAGTGGGCGCAATATGTGAAAAAAACGATTCAAAAGCAGTTGCAATTTCTTGATTTGAATTTAGTGTTTTATCATTGATTTTTAATGTAAATTTATTATCTCTTAATTTATTTTTACAGGTTTCTTTATTCATGATGCTCCATGTAGCTTTTGCTTTATTTTTGGAGCTAGATACTATTTTACGAAGATGGTGTGATTTAGCTGTAGCACATACTTTTTTAAATATTTTTGAATAATTTTTGACGTAATCAATAAAGTTTGGGTCTTGCGAGCTTTCTCGAAGACTTTACAATTCATATTGTTTATTCCTACTTTTATGAATCCCTGCCGTGGCCTAATTATTAAATTGTCATTTGGCCTTGTTTGATTTATTTTCCTTAAGGGAAATATTTCATCAAAATCGTTTTTAATTAAATGAAACAGATCTTCATATTGCTTATCTATGCTATCACTAGTATTTTGTTTAGTTGCATATACGCTGGTCAAACTGAAAGTTCTTAGAACTTGCCACTTATGAACAATACAATAAAAAAAAAAATCTAAAATTTGAAAATAGAACTCTTTGCCAATATTACTGAGTATATATTTCATTCATTTGTCATTTGTTTTACGATTTGGCGGCAAATTGAAAATTGTCTGTGTCACGTCAACATGAATTTAACACGAGAAAATTTTCGTGCAATGATTTTTTATGACTTTCGATGTCATTTAAGTCAACAAGAAAGTTATGATAGACTACGATTGGCCTTTCACGATGAAGCCCCATCTCGTGCGACTGTTTACAACTGGTTTAATGAGTTTAAACGTGGTCGCACTAATCTCACTGATGATGTACGTGAGGGACGGCCTTCTACGGCGACGACTGAAAATAACATCTGTGTTGTGCGGCGTATGATAGAGACTGACAAAATAGTGACCTATCAGCAGATTCGGACAAGCTTAGGCATCGGTATGAGTCAAGTGCACAAAATCCTCCACGAACATTTAGCGGTCAGGAAGCTTTGCACCCGGTGGATACCTCATAATTTGACTAAGGCTCAAAAACTCCATCGTGTGGATTGGTGCCGTAAAATGATTGAAAGATTTAACAGAGGTGACTCAAATGCTGTGTTCGACATACTAACAGGTGACGAAAGCTGGATTTACTGTTATGATCCTGAAACCAAAAGACAATCTGCTCAGTGGGTGTTTCCTTTCGAGGAGTTGCCAACTAAAGTGAAGAGAGATCGAAGTGCGGGAAAAAAAATGGTGGCCTCGTTCTTTGGAAGGATATGTCATTTCGCAACAATTGTGTTAGAGGATCAAAAAACAGTTTCTGCAGAATGGTACACTACCAATTGTTTGCCACTTGTCTTGGAAAAAGTTCGAGAGAAACGACCTCGCAGTAGGATCCTCCTTCACCACGACAACGCCTCGTCGCACACCGCCAAGCGAACGATCGACTATTTGGCGACATCAAACGTTGAATTACTGGGTCACCTGCCGTATAGCCCCGACCTCGCGCCTTGTGATTTTTATTTATTTCCAAAAATTAAAGAAAAACTTAAAGGAAAGCGGTTTATGAATGCTGAAGAAGCGGTGGCTGCGTATCGCGATGCCATTGAAGAGACCCCTAAGGACGAGTGGGCAAAGTGCTTTTCCCAGTGGTTCCATCGCATGCAGCGGTGTATTGACGTCAATGGACAATATTTTGAAAAGATATAATAAAACTAATAACTGGCTAATGTAATCAGTTTTTGATTTTCTAAGAACTTTCAGTTTGACCCTCGTACACTATCGCTGATTGTATCCCTAAATCTATCCAACCTATTTTCTGTAACAGGCCTATACAAAGTCTCAACAGGTGTTATTGCGGTATGATAGATAGATAGATAGAAAGATAGATAGATAACTCTTTATTGCACACCAGAAAGGTAAATAACAAATTTATTTCAAGAAAATTTACAATTTAGGCGGTCTTATCGCTATAAGCGATCTCTTCCAGACAACCTTTGGGTAAAGAAATAATGAGCTTATAGGAAGGGGTATTATGTGCATAATAAATTAAGACAAATTATGTTATTAATAATATATTATATTAAACATACATATATTCGTATATATATGAATAATACAATCATAAAAATCAAAATCAAAATACATATGATTCTGTTCAAACAATGATATTGTATTTAAAAGTAGATGACGCCTCGCAAACTAAAAGAGTAATATGGCACCGTCTGATTAATAGATGTCAATGGATTGACATCTATAACATCAGACATCAGTTTCGGAACAGAGTCTTAATAGAGTAGCTTTCTTAATATATTTTTTAAACTATGTAGGTGCATTACAATAGACTCGTTGGCCTAATTTTAAAATTGAGTTCACACATTAGCTCAGTAGTATATTAATCGACAAAAACATTTTATTTTCAAACTATTTAACATTTAAAACATTGTATAATTATCTAATAAATGCAATTTGAATGTATCACGTGAATGCTTGAAATGTCATTGAACAATCCCAAAAATCCCACTAATATTGGTTGCAAAATAAAACTCAATATAGCGGTACGTAACAGATCATATATTACCAAAAAACCTTGTACACTTGAGTTAAACAGAAAACCATTCGTCACCGCGATGTAATACGGTACAGCGCCATCTATCGGTTGCACGGAGAACTAAACTACTTAGTACAAATTGAACATACCGGCCGCCATGGACCGTGTTCAGCTTAAAATAGGTGCTAAAACTAACAAACACTATACAATCGGCCAAGTGAAAGTAGGATTCATGTATACATTTCAGTAGCCAGATTGGAAATATGGAGATATATTTTTTTTAAAAATATGCTAGTTAAATACATTCTCTTCTTATACGAGGGTCAAACTGAAAGTTCTTAGAAAATCAAAAACTGATTACATTAGCCAGTTATTAGTTTTATTATATCTTTTCAAAATATTGTCCATTGACGTCAATACACCGCTGCATGCGATGGAACCACTGGGAAAAGCACTTTGCCCACTCGTCCTTAGGGGTCTCTTCAATGGCATCGCGATACGCAGCCACCGCTTCTTCAGCATTCATAAACCGCTTTCCTTTAGGTTTTTCTTTAATTTTTGGAAAGAAATAAAAATCACAAGGCGCGAGGTCGGGGCTATACGGCGGGTGACCCAGTAATTCAACGTTTGATGTCGCCAAATAGTCGATCGTTCGCTTGGCGGTGTGCGACGAGGCGTTGTCGTGGTGAAGGAGGATCCTACTGCGAGGTCGTTGATCTCGAACTTTTTCCAAGACAAGTGGCAAACAATTGGTAGTGTACCATTCTGCAGAAACTGTTTTTTGATCCTCTAACACAATTGTTGCGAAATGACCTATCCTTCCAAAGAACGAGGCCACCATTTTTTTTCCCGCACTTCGATCTCTCTTCACTTTAGTTGGCAACTCCTCGAAAGGAAACACCCACTGAGCAGATTGTCTTTTGGTTTCAGGATCATAACAGTAAATCCAGCTTTCGTCACCTGTTAGTATGTCGAACACAGCATTTGAGTCACCTCCGTTAAATCTTTCAATCATTTTACGGCACCAATCCACACGATGGAGTTTTTGAGCCTTAGTCAAATTATGAGGTATCCACCGGGCGCAAAGCTTCCTGACCGCTAAATGTTCGTGGAGGATTTTGTGTACTTGACTCATACCGATGCCTAAGCTTGTCCGAATCTGCTGATAGGTCACTCTTTTGTCAGTCTCTATCATACGCCGCACAACACAGATGTTATTTTCAGTCGTCGCCGTAGAAGGCCGTCCCTCACGTACATCATCAGTGAGATTAGTGCGACCACGTTTAAACTCATTAAACCAGTTGTAAACAGTCGCACGAGATAGGGCTTCATCGTGAAAGGCCAATCGTAGTCTATCATAACTTTCTTGTTGACTTAAATGACATCGAAAGTCATAAAAAATCATTGCACGAAAATTTTCTCGTGTTAAATTCATGTTGACGTGACACAGACAATTTTCCATTTGCCGCCAAATCGTAAAACAAATGACAAATGAATGAAATATATACTCAGTAATATTGGCAAAGAGTTCTATTTTGAAATTTTAGAATATTTTTTTTATTATATTGTTTATAAGTGGCCAGTTCTAAGAACTTTCAGTTTGACCCTCGTAACAATTTCTACTGTAAAAAAAAAACTTTAGTGACACTTAACCTCATTAATCTTATATTATGATTTAACTAGGTAATCTTACTTTGATGTAGGTAACAGAATTAATTTTGACAAAGGTCTTTTGATTATGTTTCCTTTATATTTAATGCTCACGACACGTGTAAGTTTGTCCAAACCAGGATGTTTATCGACAACTACACCAAAAAGCCATTGAGTAGCAGGTAGGTCATCCTCCTTGACAAGCACTACGCTCCCAACATCAGGTTCTGGAATCATTTCAGTCCACTTATACCGATGCTGCAGTTGGGTCAGGTACTCGCTCGACCCCCTCGAATGGAGCACGCCTTGTCGTGGCGAGGGGGCTCAGTAGCCTGTCGCAATCCAGCGGCGGGTGAAGCCAAGATGCTCCGTGGAGAGTGCCGCTGCGTCTGTTCCCGTATCGGGCGGCAGTGGCCATAGTGAGTCGCGTCTGTCTCGCATCGAGCGGCGACTCACTAAAAGTCGTTGGACTCCCAGCACCCCTCTGGTGTATCAGAGGAGGCAGGGGATGTCCTGAGGACTTCGGTCCTCTGGGCGAGCTCGGCGTGCATCTGCCGTCGGGCGTGGCTCGCCTCGGCGGGAGGGTCTCGGACAGACGGTGTGGGGACACCTCTGTCCAATCACAAGAGACCCTTCTGAGGCGCCAGTGTGCCGTCGGGAGTGGGATCGCCCCACTCCGTGGAGATCCGCCCTCCTCATGGAGGGTGGAGGTTGCGCTGGCAAGGGTCGCGGGACTGTTGAGACACCGCGGCCCCTGCTGTCAAAGCCACCAAACGCGGCGGGCGTCGTCAGGTTTTAGTGGGTATACCCGGGGGCGTATCCGGGGGAGTCCCACACACGCCCCTCCGTTCCCCGACGGAGAGGTACGGTGCGTAAACTGCATTTCCTGACGTTAAAAAAAAAAAAAAAAAAAGGTACTTGCTCGACCATCTGCGCCAAAAATCCTGAACCATTCTTTGGGTCAGGTGCCATCTTTTGAGGCTGCTGATCGTTGAAGTTTCATAGTTAGCGTCAGGAGCTAACAACAACGAGTCACCAACAAAAAAATGACCTGGTGTTAGCGGATTGGGGTCTTCAGGATTATTGGACAGCTGAGACATGGGTCTCGAATTGAGACAAGCCTCAATTTGTGATAGCACGGTCGACATTTCTTCGAAAGTGAGTGTACAGTCACCGATCACCCGTTTGAGGTGGTATTTTGTTGACTTTACTCCCGCTTCCCACCGTCCTCCAAAGTTTGGAGAATGGGGAGGGATAAAGTGCCAAGCGGTGCCATTGGTAGCCAACCAGTCAGCTATTTCCACTAAGAAGCTATTCTTTTCTAAGTGAAAAAGCTCCTTTAACTCTCGTGCACTACCGACAAAGGTCGTGCCATTGTCACTCCAAAGTTCAGCGACATGACCTCTTCGAGCAACGAAGCGTTAGAAAGCCGCTAGAAAGTTTCCTGAAGTCATGTCACTGACCATTTCTCAGTAGATGGCACGGGTGGCCATGCACACAAATAAACAAATATAACCCTTGGTTGCGTGGTGACCACGACCCTTAGTCGTTCTAACACTAATAGGGCCGGCATAATCTACACCACTCCTCAGGAATGGTCTGTGTGCTGTTACTCTTGCTGTAGGAAGTTGGCCCATCATTTGTTGATTGGACTGCGCTGAGTAACGAATACATTTTACACACTTGTGCACACACTGTCGAACTAACCTCTTTGCGCCAATCACCCAATACTTGTTTCTCAAGTAATTAAGTGTGAGTTGAGGGCCTCCATGCAGAGTCTTAATGTGAGCTTCGTGTACTAATAGCTTAGCAAAGTGTGACTTGTGAGGAATGATCACTGGGTGTCTCATATCAAATGAGATCATGTCAGCACTCTGAAGTCTTCCACTAACCCTTAAGACTTCATCTGCGTCTAAAAAGGGACAGAGCGACCCAAGCTTGCTGTTTCGTTTAATTTTTCCACTCTGTAGATTGTCTCTATCTTCTTGGTATTCTTCCTTTTGGCATAATCTTATACAGGTAAGTAACGACTCATTTAATTCTTTAACAGTTAACCATTTATTATAATGTCTTTTTTCAGGTCTACTCCAAATCAAGACTCTTCTGCACTATGCAATAACACGGACAAGCTTGCTTAAAGATGAGAACCTATTGAGTAGGTTATTACCGCTTTCGTCATCACTGGCAGCTGTATGACAGGCTATCTTTGGTTACTTTTCTTCAAGCTTTGTGTCCTTAATATGTCTGTTGCCATAGTTGATATTCTTTTGTCGAAGCCATTTAGGGCCTTGATGCCAGAGCCGATTTTCCACGAATTCTGAAGCCAATGTTTTCCATCTGCTAGGATGGCTGCTTATCCAAGCTAGGACGATCATTGAATCTGTCCAAGCATGAATATGATTTGACGGAACTTGTAATGTCGAAGCAACTTCAATCAAAAGCTTTGATAGGAGGACTGCACCACAAAGCTCCAGCCGGGGAATTGCTTAATCGGTGCGACGCGAGTTTTGGAACTTATCAGGCTCACATGTACGCCACCATCTCTACTCACAATACGGGCGTAAACGACGGCTGCATAAGCAGCATTCGACGCATCGGAGAATCCGTGCAGCTCCACACATATGTCATCATTACTGTATCTAATCCACCTTGGTACAGTCACACTTGTTAGAGACTTTAAATCGTCTCTGAATCGAATCCAGTCATTAAATAGTTGAGACGGTAGCTCGCTATCCCATTCAATACCTAATAACCAAAGTTGCTGAATAAATATTTTTGCTTTGGTTATGACTGGAGCAATCCAACCTAATGGATCAAATAGACGAGCTATGTCAGATATGACTTTTCTTTTGGTGATTGGACTCTCAAGGGGAGACAGTTTTACAGTAAACTGAAACTGATCTGTATCTCTATTCCATGTTAGACCGAGTATTTTGATCACTTCATCAGTTTTTATCTCCATCGTTTGTGCAGTGACATCGTTTTTACGTGGAGTCTCTGCAGTAGTTCTTTACTATTGCTTGAAAACTTTTGAAGTGGAAACCCTCCTCGGTTGAGTAATTGTGTGATCTCCTTATAGACTTGAACGCCTTCTTCCACAGACTGACAGCCATTAACTCATTAAATCGTCCATGTAGAAGTCGTTTTGAACTCTCATAGAAGCCAAGGGAAAATTGTTTTCTTCAATTCGGGCCAACTCTTGCAGAACGCGTACAGCAAGAAATGGGGCTGAGGAAGTCCCAAAAGTGACCGTCAAAAGTCTAAAATGCTGCAATACACTATTTGGATCTTCACGCCATAAAATGAGCTGGAAGTCTGCATCTTCCTCCGCCACTTTCACTTGTCTATACATCTTGACGATGTCTGCTACAAGTCAAATTGCATAGGTACGCCAACGCATCACAAGATGCCGAAGTTCTGTCTGAAGAGTTGGGCCAATCATCAAGTCGTCATTCAATGACACTCCATTTGTGCCTTTACAGGATGCGTCAAATACTACTCGCACCTTGGATGTAGTTTTATCTTTGCGAATAACAGCGTGATGTGGTAGATAAACAGCGTCTGGGTTATATATATAACCCAGACGCTGTTTATCTGTTTATCTTAATTGAATCCGAGGATATATATCCTCGGATTCAATTTTTTCCATATGACCTAAACTTAGGTACTCATTCAGTATCTTTGAGTACTCTATCTTGAGTTCTGGGTTCTTCGAAATTCGCTTTTCCAACCAAAGAAATCGCTTACGCGCAATTTGCAGAGAATTGACATATTTGCAAGCTGGATCCTCCGACTTGAAAGGCAACTTGACTACGAAACGGCCAGACTCATCCCTGAAAGTTGTTTGAGTGAATATCACTTCACATTTTGCTTCTTCGTGAGTCCAGTGCTTTTTAGTTGGCTGAGAGGATTCCGATTCTAGTTCCCAGAATTTTTTTAGTAACTCATCCTCATTAAGTTTGGTTAAATGCAAACCAACAACTACATTCGGATCCGTCTGAGATGGATCGATCGCAGAGTTGTTGTGTAGCTTGCCAGAGAAGATCCAACCAAACCTTGTTTGTTGTGCAACTAAAGATCCTGGCGAACCCCTAAGTAAACCTTCCAATAAAATCTGACTATAAACTTCTGCACCTAATAGCAGATCAATTTTATTGGGTGTGTGGAACGTCGGATCTGCTAACTCTAACGAAGTAAAGGTTGTAGGGAGCGCTTTGATTGAGACCTTTTTACCTGGTAATAAGGTTGTTAGTTTGTTAAGTACATGCGCTTTTACTGTAACGGCAAAGCTGGGATCTAAGCGAGACTGAAGTTTTAAAACGACAGAGTACTTTGATACTAAAGTTGAACTCTGGTCACCGCTTAAACCTGACATATAACTGGTCTCAGGAATCTTTTTGAGACCCAGCATTTGAACAGCAGCTTCTGTAACAAATGAAGCTTGGGAGCCTTGATCCAGTAGGGATCTGACGATTACAGAAGTGTTGGTTTTGTTCGAATGAAACTTCACTAAAGATGTTGCTAACAACACTTGGTTGTCCGTATTTGAAAAATAACTGAGTATTGAATGATCTGAATCTGTACCAGATGCCTGATAGGGTTGTTGAACTGAATCATCTTCTAACATTGTAGCAACAACATTACCCTCTCTAGGTTGTTCAGCTTCGGTTGAATCATTAGCTGATTTGGGAAATTTGGTGTGCAACAAAGAATGATGCTTTTTCTTGCAAATGCGACATTTAGTAGTTAAATAACATTGATAAACATAATGATTTGGAGACATACAATTAAAACAGAGGTTGTGAGCTTGGACAAAATTACGGCGTGCTTAAACATTTTCCCTAGAAAACTGTTTACAGTTAGGTAGCTTATGGCCTTCGGAACAAAATAGACATTTAGATTAAAGATCGTTACTTTGATTTGTGGAAACATGTGAGTAATTAACTTTTTAAGCCTTTTGTATTTGAGAATCTAAAAATTCAATTGACCTAAAGCGCGTTTCCAAAAACTCTTCAAATGACTTGAGAGTTGGTAAATCTTGACCCAATTCGCTGACCCGTTGTTCCCACTGCTTACGGGATTCAGCGTTTGGCTCTCCAAAAAGATTACAATTACATCCCATGATCTTACATCTATACCCAAATTTTTAAGGGCATTCATACATTCTTTGGTTGTATCCAGTAGCTGTTTAATTGCACTGGATGATTCAGAAGTTATAGCCTTTTGAGATGTTAACCTTTTCAGTATACAATTAGCCTGATATTTTTTATTGTTATAGCGACCTTCTAAAATGTCCCAACAAATCTTATAATTATCGGCAGTGCAAGGAATATGACGTAATAACTGTTCTGCTTCACACGTTACATAGCTTTGAGATAGTGAAGCTTTTGTACATTGTCCATAGACGATTCCTTATGTATTAGAGCAACAAACAAATCTCGGAAGCTAGGCCATTCAAAATATTTGCCTGAGAACTTAGGAATTTCGATTTTGGGAAGTTTAAAACGGTTTGGTTGTGCTTGAGCTCAGATGTAGTCTTAGACCCAGATTTTGGCAAAAGTAATAATTTTTCTCTAAGCAATGCCTTGTAATCAATACATGTTTCTTCACATTGATCGTATTCATCATTAGTTACATACTCAGTTGAATCTAACACAGTTTTACTGACCTCATAAACTAATTTCTGATGATTTACAGTGAAGTTATTCCACTGCTTTTCTAATGTTTCTAAACGTGTCTCAATATAGCCCATGGTTATTCGGTCTTTAGGAGATTTCTTAAGGTTTACGAAACCTTTTTCAATTTTGTTACGGACATCAGATTGAAGTTTAAGGTAATTGTCCACCATGATTACAAATGTTTGGTATAAAATGCTTAAAGAAACACACAAGAAACTAAAAGGTATCAGAAATACTAGAAGTAAAGATTTATGTAAGATTAAAGATTTTTTCTAGTCCCAACTTACTTGCCAAATCGCTATGAATTATTCTAAGTGTTTTTAACTCTAACAATCGCTATGAAATCAGGCATAGGTTCCCCGTCGGAACGTTTTTCTTAAAACTATTCTAAGTCCATGCAACGCTGCAAAATAAATTTACTGTCTCTAATTTACTCCATGCACTATCTTGAAATTAAATAAAGTTCAAATTCTTACTCACAAATTGTCCTGATAATTTACGCTCACACTCTAAGTCGCTGGATGACAGTTGACGTTTATCCACTTGACAGCTGAAGTTGATGTTGACAGATGACACTGACGTATCTCGAAGTTTGACAGATCACTGACTTTGACAGCTAACAGTGGCGTACTAGATGACAGCTTATCTTCAAATTTTCGATATGGCGTCTCTGCTTGGCTTGATCGGTCTCCAAGGGGGTGCTCCCCCCGCCGTGACTGCACTTCCGTTGACCTCCTGATGTCCCAGGGGGTGCTCTCCCCTCTAGCTGGATGCTGCTCCGGAACTGGATTTTTTCAGCACCATAGGCGGTATTTCACCTCTGGTCGATGCCGGCGGATGAGGTCAACTTTTAAGCCACCAGTACGGTTAACTCGAAAGGACCATGAACAATCCCAAAAATCCCACTAATATTGGTTGCAAAATAAAACTCAATATAGCGGTACGTAACAGATCATATATTACCAAAAAACCTTCTACACTTGAGTTAAACAGAAAATCATTCGTCACCGCGATGTAATATGGTACAGCGCCATCTATCGGTTGCACGGAGAACTAAACTACTTAGTACAAATTGAACAGTCATGGTGCTAATATCAGAGTCACGTTCACTGCTAGGCATTCACGATCACGTGACCACATGTATATTTTATTACAAATTGATTTACTGAAAATATTTACAGTCTTTGTTTAAATAAATAAAGAAATATTTATTACATACACCATAGTCAGATGACTATGGTGTATGTAATAAATATTTCTTCATGCATCATGTAAACAGGATGATTCCTTCAAATAGCATGCTAATAGTAAGCATACATATATTTTTCTACAATCGTGAGGATCATCCCTCACTGATGTGTTTATCAACAGTCTTTTGTTATACTTTTGTTAACGCGAGCGCCGGTAACCTTTTGATTCGTGAGCGTCTACGCTGTTGCTTTAAAGAAATTGAAGGTGTACTATAAAAGTTATATAACAAAGACATATTAACATACATGTATATAGACATATGTGTTAGGGTCGTGCGGGCGGGATTCGAACCCGAGACTGCTTATCTTTGTAGTCCGGAACGTAAACCACCACACTATGATGGTCGATAAATTATTATTAAAACATATAGTACCAAACTACTCCATGTATGGCACTGTCTTATAATATCGACCATGTTGGTCCGTGGGTTGGCTAAGAAACAAAACTCACTAATTTTATTGAAAATACTTCAATGATGAATGGTCGGCATCATTAAATACAATTTACTTAACGAAAATATGATATTCGGACTGTATTTTTCTTATTTAGTTAGTTGTTTCTGCAGTTTAAAGGCGCACTGAGGCATTGAGACACTGACGCCATCAAAAACAGACTAAGTCAAAGTTAAGAGCTTACTTTGACGTGAGGTGGTGTTTGCTTGACTATCTTTTAGCCTCTCACTGGTAATCTAGTTCTTAATACAATATAATTGTGTTCAAAAAAAGACCTTTTGACCTCTATGGTCAGAACTGAGACCAATTAAGATACCTTTGTCAACAACACTGGCATTTTCATCCCAAAAAATATTATCTAAGCAGTTGGCCGTACTAGGGGTACCCTTGTCGGTTCCCCGGAATTTGAATAAAAATTTCAATTTATTATATAATTAACTATTTGATTTGGATCACGAGCATGCACAATCGATGCATCTGGCATATAATGGTTAATAACATTACAGTTAAGGTTTTTATTTAGTAAGGAACCATAACCTACTCCTATTTTGTCTGAAAAAACAAAAACTTTTCTTCATTTGTTTATGTTATTTTTTTGGTGTATTAGGACATTTCTCAGATGTACTGAAGCACCACCCAAGTTTCGATCGAATCAAAGGCCTTCTCACAGTCCACAAACGCTAAGCATAGAGGCATATTATACTCCTCTTACATCTGTATAATTTGCCTAAGCGTATGGATGTGATCTACTGTTCTATAGCCTTTTCGGAAACCGGCTTGTTCGAAAGGCTGGAACTCATCAAACCTACGTGCGAGACGATTCGTGATGACCCTTGAAAACAGCTTGTAGACATGGCTCAGAAGTGAGATGGGTCTATAGTTTTTCAATAAGGTTTTGTCTCCTTTTTTGAAGAACATAACCACCACACTCCTGTTCCACGCCTCGGGCGTCATACCCTCTAGCAGCACGGAATTAAGAAGTCACTTAGGAACTTTAAGTACCGGGGTTCCACCCGCCTTCAGAAGTTCTGCTGTGATTCCGTCCTCACCAAGTGCCTTGTTGTTTTTGAGCTGTTCCAGGGCCTATTTTTTTGAGAGAGTTTTTGAGGTCTATTTTTACGGCCAGGCCTAAAATACTTAGATGGTTTGGATGGTTTCCACAAACCCGTTGTTTATTGCGTCCACTGAAACGCAATTCTCTAGACAATCAAAGCGGTTTGATAACTCAAGTTGAAAGCTCTCGGGATGTTGGATATGAGGACGAGTCGTTGGAGCGTAGACTTCATCAGGCAGGACCTTTCCAATTTGTCATTTATATTTAATGGGCCTCGAACCATTCGGTGATCGCTACCGGTTTTCACCCTGTTGATCAAGGAGATCACGGAGACATCATTGAATAACCGTCTCTTGGAGGTCATGATGAAGTCAATCTCGTTTCTCGTGAAGCCATCGAGACTAAACCAGGTCCACTTCCTTTGAGGCGGCTTCTGGAAGAAAGAGTTTATCGCAAAGAGTCCCTTCTTCTCCAGAAAGTCGGCCAGCCTCTGTCCCCTGGCGTTCCTTTGCCCGTATCCAAAAGGTCCCACCTTCAACTCATTCTCGCCTCGATTGCCCAGTTTTGCGTTAATGTCCCCCATTACAACAGTAAAATAGGTTTTGCAAGTATATATGGCTCTACTTACGTCCTCATACATTTCCTCCATTTCTTCATCCGGGTGTTTCGAGGTCGGTGCCTGTACCTACCTGTATGACCTGCAGCGAATACCTCTTGGATATTCTTAGTATCAGGTATATCACCCTGCTCGACACACTCTCGATGTTCTCGATATTATTGACGAGGGACTAGTGAACGAGAAACCCGATACAACCTTGGGACATTTCTTAGTTGCCTTCCCGGTAGTAGAGCAGGTTGCCGAAATGCAGAGTTATCGTGTCCTCGGCCACTCTATGGACTTCTGATAAACCCATTATTTCCCAGGGTAACCTGGTTATTTCTTCTTCCAGCTCGAGCAACTTCTCGTCTATCCTCAGTGTGCACGGGTTATAAGTTACCAGGGCCAATTGTCGTCGGGGGTGGCAGCGCGATCGCCTCCGGGGATTCTTAGCACCTGCCCCGCCGTTACCGTGACCGCTACCAAAGTCAGGAATAGCGGGGCTGCCGGAGACTGGAGGCCTCGCTTTCTTGTGCGCAATCATGAGGGGATTTTGCCAATACTCGCCACGCTTGTCAGGCGGGTTGGCGAGCGTAGAGGCACAGCCCCTTGTAGCTGTGACGCTGCTGCCCTTCACAGTCTTAAATTTAGCTGGATTGGATGGTTATACCGCCATCGGTCGGTCGCCAGAGCCTCGTCTGTAGAAATAGGACGCGACACGTGAAGGTGAGGTTGGCTTGGAGCTTTAGGTCTTGGTCAAGCTCCCTTACGTCCCTTAATTTAATATTGACTTAGCGATTTTGTTAATGACCGTGCTTTGGATAGAATCTCGTGGACACGTTGAGAACTCATGTATGGGCATTAAAAATATAACTAAACTTTTTTCATGGACCCTTTTGTAAAAGCAGAACAAAAGAATCATGGTCCTTTGGGATTAAGCCAACTTTTGGAATAACCTTTAGTTTGCAGACTGTCCAAAGCATGAAGAAAAAGAGAGACCAAACATAAAAAGAAGTATCTAAAAGGATAGAAACAGTGAAGGAATTGAGAGAATCCAGCAAAAAATTGAACTGAAGCACTATTTGCAGGACGCTAAAGTGCTCAAACTTGAGAAAATTTAAAGGAGCACCAAAGTCTCTGCTCCTTTTTATGAGTTCCCGTATGTGAGGAAGAAATAAAAAGTTGAAGTTTTCGTTGTTAATGAATAGTTTTTGTTCATTTTTGATTAGGTGGAAATGCACTAAAAATCAAGTAACTATTTTTAAAACTAAACAAAAAACACTAAACATTTCTTTTACTAGTCACCGTAACGGAGTGGCTAGGCTGACTGATTCTTTCACTACAATGGCAAATCTCCAAACACCAAAACAAAGGCTCTTTTCAGACCCAGCAGTCACAGTGGTTTCCATCAATATCGAGGGCTTTTCCAATGTAAAAGCAGACCTCCTTAAAAACCTCTGTGACCAAACCAAGTGTCACGTACTATGTGTACAAGAGACACACAGGGACCAAAATAGCCTGCGCCCCGAAATCCTAGGCATGAAACTTATATCAGAAGTACCACACTTAAATCACGGTAGCGCTGTGTTCACAAAACCTGACCTAATTGTTAAATCAGCTTCCGCACAACTGACAGCGAACAACACAGAAATAATCAGCTTGGACCTCGGAAACTGCTCTGGCACCTCAGTATATAGTCCACCGGGTGAAGTTTTCGACTTTCGGTGTAGCAAAGAGTTCAGCAGCCATAACACTAAAATAGTCATCGGGGATTTTAACAGCCGCAGTATTTACTGGGGATACACCAACTCAAATGATAGTGGCGTTGCAGTTGAAAGTTGGGCAGATCTTTATGATCTGACTCTGGTACACAACTCGAAACTTCCCGCATCATTCAACAGCCGACGTTGGAACCGAGGTTATAACCCCGATTTGATTTTCGTAAGCTCAAATATAAGCCCTAACTCATTCAAGCGCGTTTGCCTGCCGATCCCTAGAACCCAACACAGACCAGTTATGTGCTCAGTGCAAGCTTTAGTTAAACCAATTTCTGTTCCGTTTAGTCGCCGATTCAATTTCTCTAAAGCAGACTGGGAACAATACACAAAGAAAATCGACGAAAAACTGCTCGAAATAACTCCGTCACCGGAAAACTATGAAGAGTTCGTAAGGGTTATTCGGCGAGTTTCCCGGCAGTACATTCCTCGCGGATGTCGAACTAACTATGTCCCAGGTTTGACAAAGAACGCTGCAGCAACACTGGTAGAGTACGAAGCCCTCTATACAAAAGATGCTTTCTCAGAGGAGACAATCGCAGTTGCCGAAGAGCTTATGGAAATGCTTGCTGAGAGCCGTCGAAATAAGTGGATTACTTTAGTGGAAAACATAGATCTGACGCATAATTCGAAAAAAGCTTGGTTGACGCTTAAAAAACTCACAAGCGACCCTCCTGATGCCGCCAGACCTGGCCCAGTTACTGCAAACCAAGTCGCCCACCAACTACTCCTCAACGGAAAACCACCTCATCGGCTATCCAGGCTACGTAAACAGAACTCAGAGTTGACCAACAATGAATGTCCAATAAGCCAGGCTTTCCCTATCACTGACATGAAAAATGCAGTAAGTGCTCTGAAAAACGGAAAAGCTGCTGGAATCGACGACATCACAGTTGAGCAACTCAAACATCTGGGCCCTGTAGCGGTCTCATGGCTCCTACAACTATACAACACGTGCATGGATACAGCTAAAATCCCAAAAATTTGGAGGAAGTCTAAAGTTGTAGCCCTCCTTAAACCTGGGAAGCCTGCAGAAGAACCTAAAAACTATCGTCCTATTTCCCTGCTATGTCACACGTACAAACTTCTGGAACGAATGATCTTAAACCGGCTGACCAAATCTATTGACCCACAGCTAATACCGGACCAGGCTGGCTTTCGTCCAGGAAGGTCATGTTGCAGCCAAGTACTTAATCTGACTGAGCATATTGAGGATGGATACGAACAAGGGCTGGTGACTGGCGTCGTATTTGCGGATCTGAGCGCCGCATACGATACCGTGAATATAAAGCGCCTTCTAACAAAAGTAATTGCCTACACAAAAGATCGCAAATTTGTCACTCTTCTTGCTGAATTACTGCATAATCGTCGCTACCAAGTCCTCCTCAATCATGAAAAGAGTAGATGGCGCATCCAAAAAAATGGCTTGCCTCAAGGAAGTGTACTTGCTCCCATTTTATTTAATATATATACAGATGACCAACCTACATACCCGAACACTTCACGATTCCTTTACGCCGACGACCTTGCTTTGACCTGCCAAGCTAAATCATTTCTGGAAATCGAGAAGCACCTTACTGCAGCCCTTGAACAGATCCACATCTACTATGATTCCAACTCCTTGAGACCTAATCCAGCAAAGACGGAGTCCTGTGCATTTCACCTGCGAAACCGAGACAGTGCACGACATCTACGCATTACCTGGCGCGGGGTAGAAATTGCCCATAATGACAACCCAAAATACCTAGGGGTTGTATTAGATAGATCTTTGACCTACAAGGGTAACTGCCAAAAAGTGAGGAATAAAGTGAGCGCACGGAACAACATCATAAGGCGTTTGACAACTACACGTTAGGTTGCAGCTCCCGATGTCCTTCGCACTAGCGGCCTGGCCCTGTGCTACTCGGCCGGCGAATACGCTTGTCCTGTTTGGGCGCGCTCAGTACACGCGAAGCATGTGGATGTCGCCCTCAATGAAACCTGCAGGGTGATTACGGGAACGCTAAAACCTACGCCTTTAAACGTCCTCTACACCCTAGCTGGAATAGCTCCCCCGTGCGTTCGGCGCCAGGTTGCATGCTCCATTGAAAGGCTTAAGCAAGTAGAAGATAGCAGGCACCCGTTGTATGGATATATACCTTCACTCCCACGCCTAAAGAGTCGCCGCAGCTTTATGCGTAACACCGAGCCACTTAGCGTGGATCCACCTAAGGCCAGAGAACAGCTGTGGTCAGATAAATTCGCCCCCAACAACCCATACATCTCCATAGCTGAGAAGCTGCCGCCGGGTCACAATCTTCCCTGGCCCATTTGGAAAGCGTTAAACAGACTTCGTTCAGGTGTAGGCAGGTGCAATGAACTTAGGAAAAGATGGGGCTTCACTGAGGACGACAAGTGCGAGTGTGGCGCCTTACAATCTATGCCACACTTAATGTCGTGCCCTAACTCTCCTGCCACCTGCACGCAACAGGACCTTTTCAGCGCCAACCAGAAGGCCATTGATGTTGCCACTTTTTGGGCGCAAAGAGTTTAATTGCCATTGACTCGAGAAGAAGAAGAAGAACATTTCTTTTCACTTATATTACGAATTTAAAATTGAAGTCAGTAAAATTGAGATTCAGTAATTTTAAATCACCACCACACCAGGAGGCCGTACGATATTTTGGTATGCATCTAGGCAGAAAACTTAAGCACAAATGTATTTTATTCGCAGATGACATAGTTGTGATTGTCACAACATGACATTAATAATACACGTAACACTTTAATTGAATGGATTAAAACTAATAATTTACATATAAACCTGTACAAAACTTACATCATTTATTTTAATAATATAATATATCAGGCAATGGACATAAATTTCGAAGGACAAAAACTGAAAAGTGCAAATTGGACGAAATTCTTAGCTGTATGGATAGATGATAAACTTATTTGGAATGATTAAATCGAAAAAAAAATGCAAGAAAATAACAGATTTTCATACGCACTGTTTAAATTAAGTAAAGTCGCTTCCAAAAATACAGCACTTGCTGCTTACTTTGCGTATGTAGAATCAATGTCACGTTACGGACTTATCATATGGGGTCGTGGCTCTGATGCAAATAAAGTTTTCATTGCACAAAAAAAGTGCCTTAGGGCAATAAATGAAACTGTTACTGGATTTGTACTCTTATTTATAACAAAGTACTTCATGATATAAAAGACCTGCCGTTCAACAGATTTAAAAGTGCTCTTTACAAATGGTTAACTCACCATTGTTTTTATAAAGTAAAGGATTTGATAAGTTTGAAGTCATGATGTTTGACCCGTATTATTATTATTGAAACTAATATAAATAAATAAACATGTGATTCCTTTATTTACCTACTGTAATTTGTCACCTTGTATACCATATTTGACGCAAATAAATGATTGATTGATTGATTGATTGATTGAAATAGAAATTGTATTAATTATTTTTAAAAACTTTGATATGTGTTTAATATTATGTATTCTGACTAGGTCAATTGTTTATTATTTATTGATTAATATTGAAATATGTGTTTGCATGCTATTAAATGATAGCTGAAAAAGTTAAGCTAACCATAAATTTATAACATCAAAATGTATCCTTTTTCATTAGCAAATAAAATCTTTCTTTCATAGAAATTGTTTGGCAAGGTCACTTACACATACGGACTATAATGTATTCCGTCTGAAAAGGTCAAACTAGGTACAATCTGAGCTATATTACTATATGCGGTGTCGCATCATAGGGCGTGATTTGTATCTAAAAATAATAATAAACAAACCATCAGATTTTATTGAACCTGTCAATAAAATCTGATGGTTTGTTGATGGCTGATCGTAAATAGTGTAACGTTGTATATTTTTGTCTAAGTTCGCGTGAAACGAAAAGCTAAATGGATGTAGGACTCCAGTCCATATTTTGGCATAGACATAATGGATGCTGACACTGACATTTGTCAAGTGTGACAGCTGCCGTTTTTCCGGTTCCGTACTGTTGGTCGTGCGTCGGAGTGGAACGTGTGTTAAAATAGAATGTAATGAAAATTTTGAGTACCTACGGGGCACGCCCCTTATTTTGTAGTTTGATAGTTATTCCTGGTAAGTATCTGCAGAAAGGTTTGCGTTGATTTTTGTTTGTTGCGAGACATTTCTTAGAGTCTGAGCACATGGTTCTTTTTATCGTTTCAGACGCCGCCAACATGTCAATTTGGATGAATTAATTTTGAAAATGATTTGATATAAATGACTGGAAAAATGTAAGTACTTTGAGAAACTCCTTTGGAAATCCTTGTAAAGAAAATGTAGCCTACCTACATCTGGGTATATTGTATTGAGAGTTGTAATTTTTATATTTTTAAACTTTCGCGTTGCATTATAACTTATAACTGCGGGTCTATACGCGACGTATATAATGTAGTAGTATTGTAACTACTTACACCCTCGACGTTTCGACGGTGTTGCAACCGTCGTGGTCACGAGGAGACTGGCGCTCGGCGTCTTCGTCTGCATCGGGCGGCCGGTTCTTCTGCTACCCTCCAACTATCCGATATTTGTTGTGCACGTGAACTAGAGTCAGTAGGTTCAGTGCGACACACAACACTCACAGTATCCGGGTTAATGTTTATTGATAAAGGCGACACACACGGTTTGCACTTATTAATCACTGGATTCCAGGCCGATGACAACTTAAACCCGTCTTCCCGATTGAAATTATTATACTTCTTGATTTCAATCGCTTCACGTATTACCCTAGTATGGTAATGGCGATCCGTGGAAAGGATTTTCGGGTCATGTAACTCCATCCAGTGATTAGTCCCCATATTAAGCAGATGTTCTGCCACCGCGGATTTATTGGTCTGCCGATTTTTCACTGCAGCGATGTGTTCCTTGACTCTTTCGGCTATAGTCCGTTTTGTCTGGCCAATGTACGAACTACCACAGCTGCAGTCTATTTTGTAAACCCCCGGAGTTTGAAAAGGCAATACGTCCTTAGGCGATCGTAGTATTTGTGCTATTTTACGTAACGGAGTATATACAGTCTTAATGGAGTATTTACTGAGTACTGATCCAATTTTGTCCGTTACGCCTTTTACATATGGTAAAAATGCTGCTTGACGACTAGCCTCAGAAGCCTTCACCCTCTCCCTGCGCCCTCTTCTTTCCTTCGGCATCTTGTATCCATTTCGTCGTAGTACCTCCTGAACATGTGCAAGCTCCTTATGTAAATGCTCAGGGTCACATAGGTTGTGAGCTCTATTCGTTAATGACGTTATAACCGATTGAAGATGCCGAGGATGATGATGAGAAGAGGCGTGTAAGTATCGGTCTGTGTGTGTGGGCTTCCTGTACACAGTGTGTGCCAATGTTCCATCCACCTTCACCTTGATCTCCATGTCAAGGAACGCGAGGCATCTGTTCTTCTCCATCTCATAAGTGAATTTTATTTTCGGATGGATGGAATTCAGGTGGTCAATATATTGTTCTATTTCCAGTTGGCCTCCATGGATATATTGACGATATATTACCCAAGGAATATATCGTTCTTATTGAAAATTGTTTGGACGGGAACTACCTACTCTTCAGAGATCAGTACTACCTCCAGATCACTGGATGGAGTTACATGACCCGAAAATCCTTTCCACGGATCGCCATTACCATACTAGGGTAATACGTGAAGCGATTGAAATCAAGAAGTATAATAATTTCAATCGGGAAGACGGGTTTAAGTTGTCATCGGCCTGGAATCCAGTGATTAATAAGTGCAATCCGTGTGTGTCGCCTTTATCAATAAACATTAACCCGGATACTGTGAGTGTTGTGTGTCGCACTGAACCTACTGACTCTAGTTCACGTGCACAACAAATATCGGATAGTTGGAGGGTAGCAGAAGAACCGGCCGCCCGATGCAGACGAAGACGCCGAGCGCCAGTCTCCTCGTGACCACGACGGTTGCAACACCGTCGAAACGTCGAGGGTGTAAGTAGTTACAATACTACTACATTATATACGTCGCGTATAGACCCGCAGTTATAAGTTGTAATTTTTATCATTTCAGGCGTGGTAGTTTCGACGCCAAGTGACGTATGCTAACTCGAGTAACTCGTGAATTGCTAGACTCGACATGGTGTTTTGACAGTCGATACGCCGACAACGCAAATTTGCAGGACTCGACACACTAATTTTGACAGATGTTGACGATAACGCTATCGAGGGTAATGAAAATCTGTAAAAGCTCATCTTAGCAGAAAAATCGAAAATTGTGCTAGAATTATGCTAGAAAAAAATTAAAAGATTTTTCTATGTATTTTTTACCTTTACTCAAGTGTTTAATTCCTAGATACGATGTATTATTGTTTTCGAATGTAAAGAGCCTCTTGCGGATACTTCTAGGAACTAACTTCTAGAGACATGCTTTTAATAGATTATGATGCTTTTAAATAATTTTCATACATTTCCTTTACTTAGGATTTGTATTTGAATACGGCTAATTTCGACGATAACTCCATTCGTCGGGACTTGCAATTTTAAAAATGTCAATCTCGCAAACACAATTTTCTAATGTCATTTTCATTATCGTCGAAAAAAGGTAAGTAACTAGAAATTATTTTATTTAATACTCGTGGCCCAGTTGTCGCATTTGTGTAAACGTATGAGAAAAGATAAATAAAATATTCTGGAATGATTCGCATTTAATGATAATAATAATAATATTAAAGAATATTGCACAAATAAGGACACAAGAAACAAAAATACTTCAATCAAATCATAAGAAGTACAATATTGGCAGTCTTGTCGCTGGGAGCGATCTCATCCAGATAACCATAGAGGGAATAACGTTTATTAGAGAGGTAGAATCGTTTATTAGAAGGTATTGTGTGGTTTTTAATTTAATTATTACACTGTCATTTTTTATTGTACTGCAATTATTGCTTTGTCACTCCTTCAAACTTTCAACTGCAGCAATGCGTGAAAAAATCCTGAAAATAATCGAAAAAGCTATTATAAATCATTCTTAATGCACTTCACATGACCCTGCATCTTTATGCGCTCACTTTGGTTTCGTTTTTCGGGTTTTGTAAGTTCTTGCTCTGTCTTTTAAGTCTTTTTAACTGTAATCTGCTGAAAACTTGTTTTTACTTAAATAGTTCTGCAATAAATGAGGGGCTCGAATCTTATTAAGTGAGAAACCGATAATAAACTCAGTTTGAAACCGCTACCTTGCGGGGATTTTGACCATTTAATAATCACTAGTTGAATATTATATTTAAATCATGAAACCATAAACAGACACTGAATATCTAGCTTCTTATGCACATAGAAACACGTTGCAAAATTGTATTACTTACATGCATGGAATCTATTTATTTATCTGATCTCTACATTAAACGATGTATCGAAAGTCAAGATAATGTGTTTTTATATTTTCCGATTTTGTATTTTACGATATTGGCTGGGAATTGTTGTGGAATTTAATTCATTAGTCGCAATAATAAATTATTTGCAAAACGTTGTTTATTTAATGTCAAACTGACATAAAGTATTGATTTACTTATTACCGGTGTTGCAGGAATTATTTTCAATTTTCCTTAAATTAATATTAACCGCGAACCTTAAACCTTACTAAATTAAGGCTCGTATATCGTCATAGCCGTTTAGCTTATTTTTAGGGTCCCGTTGCCGAATGGCAAAAAACGGAACTCTTATAGTTTCGTCAAGTCTGTCTGTCTGTCTTTATGTCCGTCCGTATGTCACAGCCACTTTATTCTGAAACTATAAGCATCACACTATTGAAATTTGGCAGGAAGATGTATCCTGTTAACCGCTTTAAGATTCTCATACAAACAATACAAAGTAATGATATTTAAGGAGGGGCTCCCATACACGGAACTAAAACAAAAAAATATATTATGCAAACCTATGCGTGTAGCGTGTCTATGGTCTATTAAAATGACAACGAGGTTCCTCAAACCATTTTCTCTAAAAGTCTAGGTAAAATGGGTGTCCACCCATCTTACTTTTAAACTAAGCGAGTGTAAATTTTGAAAAAAATACATGATGTAGATGTTGGTTTGAACGAGAACGAAATATCAGTTTTTGAGATAGAGCATATTTCTGAACTTTGCCATTTGATTGATGATGATTTCATGCCATTTTTTTGTCTTTATTTACAATCAGTCAGACAGCTTTAATTAAATTTGATAAATTGTTGCATATTTATTGACAGTAAAAACCATCAGTTTGACAGTAAGGACTATAAGCTTTCTTATATAAAAATATCTTCAGTTATAACAGTTACCCCAAATAATGGGAGAATGTGTATCGGGTACGATTCGTGACAAATGTGTACGTTTGAAGATTGCGATATGAATACGGTTAATTTTATCAGATTTCGCGATACTGCAAGCTATTTTTTGTGATAATGAAATGTCAAATTTTTGCAACATCAGACTACAAGCGCAGGTCTCAAATAGAAAAAATAGCATAAATGTTTAGTTATTAATTCAAAATTTATATGGCGAGCCAGCTGTTGCAGGTATTAAATTGGTTTATTGAAGATTTCATAAATAGGGTGATGAAAAGTATACTCACCCTCACTTAGAAAAAAAAATGTGGTTAACTAGAACTTTCTTTTATTTCTAGGTTTCGCTTTTGATATGTGTCTGTAAGTTGAACAGTCACAATTTGGTGATCATGTTGTAACCTCAGGTAAATATTTATTATGAAAAGTTAGTGTTTTTTAACTTTTACTTTGGTTTGTGCGTTGAACTAACATTTTGTAAATTCTTTTCAGTGACCTTACTAAGACCTTACTTAGACCTCATTTGGATTATTTTTGAAGTCAGATTGTCCTGATGGATTGATTTGCTTCTTGTATGCTGTTTTGAGGATGGATCGGTATCGGTGAAACTTTGGGGTAACGTTGCAGAGTTGTTTGTAGTTTGATGCAACAAAGATTTGAAATAGTAACCTACATTGAAATCCAAGGTTGGTTTTCCTTGTATTACTTTAACTTTAGTGAAAAGTGGGATAATTTAGCTATTAGTTTAAGTATAACGTGGGAATCCCTTTGAGGATAAATTTTGAAATCAATTAGGAAATTAAAATCTTAAATTGGTGGTTTATCTTTATTTAATTAGAAATTTGTGAACATAAAGATTTGTAATAGTACAGATATAGATAACTAAATTAGAACCTAACCTAGCCTCTACTGTATTCTGAGCTATTAAGTTTTGTATTTGATTTTGTTAAAGGTGTTAAAAGGTAATTGTGAAATAGCAAATTTGAATAAACTTTTGTTGCCAAATGCTATACCCGGATTTCTTTATTTCATTTGAATATTAGTACCTTTTAAACACCCTTTGTCCACACTAGCCGGGAGTGACTGCGATAAATGGCGCCCAACATTAGATATAGTTATTAGTACAATTTTGAGCACTTTGTTGTTAGAATTTTTTTGTAATGCTAATTAACCACCATATTATTTAGCTTAGGTTTATTTTGCCTGTGTAACTAACTGGTTAGGAATTATCCCACAAGTTTAGTGTTGCATCAAACAATTTGTATTTACTAACCAAATAAAAGTTATTGTTACGGTGTAAACCTTATTTTGTGAAATCCCAATTTGTTGTGTTTCATTTTATTTAGCATTTAAAATACTTACAATCTGTTTAAGTATTGTGATATATTTTGAGTTGTTTTGTTTGTAATATTTTGGACTCACTTAATATTGTTTTGTATGAAAACTTGTAAAAATATAAACCACCAAATAATAGTTAACATGATAATTAATGTTACCTACTTAACAGTGATTTAACAGTAAATTTATAAGCTTGCGTTGCAAATTAGTTGAATTAATTTTGCATGCTTTAGAATGTTTTTTTTTTTAACACTCACAGTGTCATATTTTATATTCATAAAGATGAAATAAGAAACCAAAAATTTGCGCACGGGCGGGACTTGAACCAGCAACCTTTTGGCTGACCGGGCCAAACGCTCTTACCAATTGAGCTACCGTGCTGTCAGTCCGACCCTGCGAAATTTGTGGTCTCTTATGAAAACGTCAATTGCGTGACGCTTAGCGCCATCTAGCCGTCTGTTTATGAAACAAATGGCCCAAGCAGTTATTCTTTACAGAATAAATTCAACTTGGAAATTGATGACGCTTCGCTATCTAATGCTTTAGAATGTTTTTTTTTTTAACACTCACAGTGTCATATTTTATATTCATAAAGATGAAATAAGAAACCAAAAATTTGCGCACGGGCGGGACTTGAACCAGTAACCTTTTGCGGGAGCACTAGCCGGGAGTGACTGCGACAATAGAATAAGGAAAGCAAAAGTAATTTTAAATGTGATGATATTTAATGAAGGTTATTATGCTTCAAATTATTGAGGACTTCTTAGAGACCTGCTTGATGTTGATTTAACAAAGTGCATCACAACATGATATTAAAAACACATTTGCTTGAGTCCCCTAACAGTTTATCACCACAGGATGCACTTGTGTTCGGGGTTCATGGGAGAACCTTTGGGGCACTGCCAGGCGTCAGCAAACTCCTCAGAGTTGCTGAGTGTTGCGATTACTCGGATTTTGTTTGGACTGTGAACATCTTTCACCATCTTGGACTTGAGTGCTCCGGTGGTGGAGTTGCCGCACCAACTCTGTGAAATTACATGTGACAACTTAACAAGAAAGATCTGAAATTTTAAATAGCCTTATTAGAGTATAAAAATGATAATTTCCATGTTTTTGAGAACCTACATTAGCTCTTAGATCCTTTACACACTGCGACTTTTGCAGCGATACAGTCGTAATGCTAGCGCGCGTTAGCATCGATGCTGATGATGCAAAATGGCAACCTTTATACACTGCGCTACTTTAAGCATCGATACAGTCGCGGGGCAGAAGCTGAATTATGGCGACTGCATCGATACTTAGGCCGCAAACTGGAGCGGGCACGCGGGCGACTGCGGCACGAGCGGCAAGGCGATTGCCCGCCGCCCGCGCCGCGGCCCTCCAGAACGGTTAATGCAAACTTAAGCATAAATATCAAATCCGTCCAGTTTGCGGCCTAACGCGCATTCGCATCGATGCAGTCGCCCTTCTGCAGCGATGCATTCGTAATGGTGACGCATGTTAGCATCGATGCAGTCGCAAAATGTAAACTTTTACACACTGCGCTACTTTTAGCATCGATACAGTCGCGAGGCAGAAGCTGAATTATGGCGACTGCGTCGATACTAACGCGCGTTAGCATCGATGCTAACGCGCGACTGCATCGATGCTAAAAGTCGCAGTCACAGTGTGTAAGGGGTCTTACCCTTTGCTATCAATAGTATCAACGACACAGGTAAAACCTGAGCGCATCGATTCAATTGAGGTTTGTCAGGCTGACTAGAACTAGGTATAGCGGCGCTTCATAGAAGTAAAAATCACCTGTGCGAAGCCCAAAAAGAACAGCTGCTCAGGCTTATAGTTCAGCAGGCCGGGCAGCGCGTCGCGCGGGGCGCGGTGGCGCGCCGAGTGCAGGCGGTAGGCCCTGAGCGCCGCTCGTAGGCCTCCATTGTCCGCTATGTTTTCGCCTTGCGTATTGAACCCGTTCACCTGTAACAATAAATTATGTTGAGCTCTTTTTAGGGTTCCGTAGCCGAATGACAAAAAACGGAACCCTAATAGTTTCATCGAGTCTGTCAGTCTGTGTATCCGGCCGTATGTCACAGCCACTTTATTCTGTAACAATAAGCATCACACCATTGAAATTTGGTAGTAAGATTTATTCTGTCAAACGCTTTGAGATTATTTTACCAAAAAAAATCCATTTAAAGTATGACGTTTTATAGATATACTCTTCCAAAGTGGTAAATGGGCGTCCCCCTCCCTCTTACTTCTAAACTAAGTAGCCAGAATATTTTATTCAATCTCGCTTGATGATAATAAATTGACAATACGGTCGAGGTTGTATCATAAAAATAAAATGCATGGGTACGCATCTACTTGTTTCGTCAACACATGTCCCAATAATATACGAGAAGTTTTTGTTGAAAATGCGGAATTACATAGACGTGGAAACTTTTTACTCTAACAAGAACGAGCTGTATCTCGTGCTCTCGTGCGCAAGTTTTTGAGTAAGTAACTTTGCAAGTGATCAGAGTTTACAATCCTCAGAGCCGTCGTCACCTAAAGGAGTAACTATCTATCGTAAGGACTACTTAAATGTACGTAGTTAGTTCATCCGTGCTTCAAAAGACACTTTTTAAACTATTGATAGACCTATTTAGAGTACCTAGGCATTATCATTAATATTTGAACGATTTGTGAATTGCCTTGTCAAGATCCATGTAATCTTACCGTGTAGTTAGGCAGTTGGGGCATGCGGTAGCGGCTGTACTGGTCGATGATGCACTGCACCTTCCTGTTGTAGTGCTCCAGCGTGGCCACAGACCACCACTCCTTCAGATTGCCCTCCTCGTCGTATCTACGACCTATCAATAGAATAATTCATTATTACTAGAATAAATTGTGTAGGGCTCAATATGGTACCTTGTAGAATGCCTTGTTTGTTTACCTCCGAAGTTATTTAATTTTAGAATATGATTTAATTAATGAAGTAAACGTTTTTCTGTATGCATATTTTTATTTGCAACCTCCATGTTTGTATTTCAAATGCAAAGAATTACTGTGTCGAGATTGTAGTGTGACGTTGTATTTTGTTGTTGTTTGAGTTCGCGTGAAACCGAGGTGCCAAATGGATATCTTCGTAAATGTTGCTTAATGGACTCCCGTCCATCGTTTTGAAAGTTTTGCATAGATATGACAGAACTGAGAAGCTACATACAGATGACATTTGTTAGACAGGTATGACAGCTGCTTGTCATTTAGAGTGATACCAGTCGTGAGAGGTTTTCACGGTAAATAGGGAGAATTTCGCATTGTATTTCAGTTGTGTTAAAAATGGGTTTACAGGAGGACGGGATTAAACGTTTTTTTCGTATATGAAATGTATTGGAGTAGGTATTTCGTTGATTTTGTAGAAGTAAATTTGTAACAGTTCGTGTTATTTCATTGGAAAAAATTAAGAAAACTGAACCCATGAAGTTATCTGTAGAATTTTCCTTTTTTGGTATTGGCACTTTGTTTTCTCTAGTATCCGTCAGCTTCTATGCTATTGAATAAAATATGGAATCTGGTGGGTTCTAGAATGTTCTTTCTAGGGAAAAGATTTTCTGGGTATCGCAACTTGATCTTGTTTTCGGCACTGTTGGTCGTGCGTCAGAGTTGAACGTGCTCTTAAATGTAAAAGAAGGAATTTTGGACAACGGGGCACGCCCCATATTTTTTGCTAATTTGCTAAATATTCCTGACGCCGCCAACATGTAAATTTTGATAAATACATTTTGAAATTTATTCTCAATAAATCACCAGAAAATGGTAAGTACTTTTGGGTAATTTATTAGCAATCTTTGTGTAGAAAATGAAACCTGTAGGTAGGTTTCATTTTTTATATCTGTACTGAGTGATATATTATTTTGTCTTTTCAGGTTTCCAATAGAATTATTATTTTGATTGTTTATTAGTCATTTAAAAATTGATATGGCGAGCAAGGTTATCCAGGTATGAAATTAGTTTATGAAACATAACATGAATAGGGTGATGAAATATTTACCCTCTTTTAGAAAAAAATGAGGTCAACTAGAATTTTATTTTATTTCTAGGTTATCGCATTTTATATGTGCCTGAAAGTTGTGCAGACTCAATTTGGTGATAATGATTGTAACCTCAGGAATATATTTACTATAAAAAAAACATTTTTTAGTCTTTGTACTTTGGGTTGAGCGTGGAACTTAAATTTTGTAAATTTTGCAATGACCTTTACCCGTACTTTTTGTTTGGAACTTGTAAGTTGAACTTCCTTTGCCGGACGGTCTTGCTTCTTGTCTTCTGGTCTTGAGGATGGATCGACAGTTGTGAAGAATTTGGGTAACAAAGATATTTCTTTGGTTTGATGTTGAGAATATTAACACCTAGAAGCTCAGTCCGGGCTTGTAAATCCATTCCATTTTATATCCATCCGCCATTCCAATCCGCTATTTGTTGGCGGCCTTATCAGGAATTTCAATTTGATTATAGTTCACTCTATTTTATTAATCAAGCCCTTACATTTAATACCCATGTTGAGGTAGTAGTGATAAAATAAGGAATCCGCCATTTTGTAGCGGTGGCCATCTGGGATTTACGATGGTACAAAATGTTTTGATTTATCAGTTCTCAGAAGTTAATGTGTATTATTAGGTCAACCAGAAAAGGGAAAAATTTCAATTATTAGATTTTGACCCAAACAAATAACTAAGCAGATCAAGCTAACTTAAGCCACTGAATAAAATTAAATAGGGTTGTTCCTTTTTTTTTTTACTTGGGTTCCCTAATATTTTTATTTTCTACCACCATTTAGTAGAAAAGAGATTTTCTTATTCCTTAACTAGTGTGCGTGACAGAGGTATTGTCACGGAAATGTTATTTAAACAGTATTCCAATGTCATAAACGCGAGCTATACCTACGCGCCTCCATTTCGGCACGCGTTAGGCACGCAGACAGTCGCGCGACTGTGCCACAGTGACGAACGTACGGTGTGTTGGTTTTTTAACAATAACCGTGCGATTTCTTTCTCGAAAAATAAGTTCCAGTTCATTTTAATATGACGATTATGATATATTGTGCTGTTTTAGGTTGTGTGAATTTTGTAATGAAGCTTTGGACTCCATATTGCCGGTCCTTGTCTTGTCAACGTTTGCAGCTTATCAACAGGATTAGTATGTAATAATTATGCAGTTTTATGTATTTGAACTCGTCCTAATCACAATACTTTAAGATACAATAATTAAAAATTAATAAATAAATATCCTTTGGACATTCCCACACATCGCCATCTAGCCCCCAAGTAAGCTACTCAAAGCTTGTGTTATGGGTGCCAGACAACGGATATAATACTTAAATACTTTTTTGTTTGTAAATGCATACATGATATACATAGAAAACACCCAGACCAATACAAAAAGACATGTTCATGCACACAAATGTTTGTATTGTGCGGGGATCGAACCCGCACCCGCTGCGTAGTAGGCGATTTCTCGGCCCTTATCCGGACACCAAAAACCAGAGTCTCCAAGTCTCTTTTTATGACATTGGTAGCAAACGTCAGAGCTGCCAACCGAACTAGCATTCGGAATGTGGCCTCCTTACATTCGCCACATCACCCCCCCCCCCCCCCACGGAGTAAATTTATACAATAAAACATAACAAAATTGGTACACTAAATGTTCATACAACTACTTACACAATACATAACTAAGCCTTAAATACAATCTTACATAATACAAATGCACTGAATAAATGTACAACAGATAATGTTAAATTATAATGACTCTACTGAACTATTTATATTTAAATATTAACATTAAATTAAATATGATTACTGACAGTTAATTTTTAAGGCTTCACATGTTGCAAAGTTTGACTCTATTTACAATTTTTTTTTCTAGGTATGAGTCTTATAATTAAATATCAAAAACAGGTTTGAACCTAACTGTTCTACCAGATCTAGTAGTAACAGGTTGGCGAGGCAATTTAGAGACCTCTGATTCGATGTTGGTGGAACCGCTAGTTTGCACTGAAGTAGAAGTAGAAGGTTGAACCTTTAACTGCCAGTTTCAGGGGACACTATTAATAAGATCGGACTCTGAAGAAATGAAAGCTGGTTTTGTGCGGTCGATACTAACCTCCACACATTTCCTAGATACTTCAATGGTTAAGGTCTTGTTATTACGGTCAATCACTTTATAAGGTCCGGTATACGGCGGCTGTAGAGATTTCCGATCAGAAATATATGGGTAGAATTTGCTTTGTCTTTGAAAACGAAAGGTTTTGGTTGCGAGTGATGAGAAGCGGGGGTAGGGCGGAGATTTGCCATCATTGATTTCAGACTAGCGATGAGGTAGTCGTAAGATTCTGTAGATTCTGGATTAGCTAAAAGGAATTCACCAGGTAGACGCAACGGTTCTCCATAGACGAGCTCGGCTGATGAACATTTTAGATCTTCTTTGAGAGCAGATCGTACTCCTAAAAGAACTAATGGCAATGCCCGGTACCAAGAATAATGATGACACATAATTGCAGCTTTTAACTGGCGGTGAAAACGTTCCACCATACCATTTGCTTGGGGATGGTAGCTGGTAGTCCTTATACGCTTTGAAGCACCGAATGACATGAGTTTGTTAAAAAGCGCTGATTCAAATTGCCTGCCTTGATCAGTTGTAACAGATATAGGCACAGCAAAACGTGAAATCCAGCCATTTATGAAACGGTTTGCAACTTCTTCTGCCGTGATGCTGATCATCCGTAAAACTTCAACCCAACGGGAGAAATGGTCAATGGCCGTCAGACAATAAGAGAAGTCGTTTGAAACCGGTAAAGGTCCGATTATGTCTAAGTGAATGTGACGAAACCTTGATGATGGAGTTGTGAATGTACCCAGTGGCGTTGAAACATGTTGAGTAACTTTACTCTTTTGACAGCGTAGACACTCTTTAGCCCATCTGTGGCAATCTTTATCCATTCCAGGCCAAACATACCTTTCAGATACAAGGTGAAAAGAAGCAGTCGTGCCCGGATGACTAAGCCCGTGGAGTTCGTTGAAAACAGCGCGACGGAAAGATTTCGTGAGAAAAAGACGAGGTTTGCCGGTAGACACGTCACATAAAATTGAAATTTGGGTTCCAGGAATCACTAGTTTTGTAAGTTGGAGGCCAGAACCTTTTTGACAAAACTCCATAATTTCTGTGTCTGATTGTTGAGATTGAGCAAGAGCTTCATAATTCTGCAACATTGATATAGCATCAACACAAGAAAGAGTATCAGAAACATGCATACAGTAAAGGTTTATGGTCTGTAAATATAGTGGCGTGCTGAACTTCTAAAATATGTCGGAAATGTTGAACACTTTCATAAACTGCTAACAATTCTCGATAATAGGTCGGCAGTGTTGCTAGCTTTTTTAAAAGTTTTCAGCTAAAGAAAGCCAAAGGTTGTCATTGCTCCTTAACTTTCTGTTGCAAACATGCACCAATATGAGTATTTGACGCATCTGTTAATAGGCCCAGGGGAACATCAGATTTGGGGTGAGCTTAAATTGTGATAGAAGCTAGACTCTTTTTGCAGTCCTCGAAGTGCTGTAACAAATCAGCTGACCAAGGGAAAGGTTTTGCTCCTTTACCGCCAGTAGCTGTAAGAGCATCAATCAAAGGTGCTTGATGTTTAGCAGCCTTGGGCAAGAATTGGCGATAAAAGTTGATCATACCCAAGAATCGCCGTAATCCTTGAACAGATTTTGGAGGTGGCAAATCGATAACGCTTTTAATGCGGTCAACCGGAGGACGTGTACCATTAAAATCAATTGTGTAACCAAGGAAAGTAACTTTCTTAACGCAAAGAACACATTTGGACGGATTAACTACCATACCATAGTCCACAAGTCTATGCAAAAGTATTTTAAGGTGTTCTCTATGTTCAGTAATGGTTTTTGAAAAAACTAAAATGTCATCAACATAATCAAAGCAAAAATCGAAGTGATTCGTGCACTTCATTAAGAAATCTTTGAAATGTTTGGCCGGCATTTCTAAGACCGAAAGTCATATACGGGAACTCAAACAACCCAAACGGTGTAGTAATAGCAGTTTTGCAGATGTCATCTGGATGAACAGGGATTTGATGATATGCTTTTTCTAAATCGATGGTGCTGAAAATAGTTGAACCAGTCAAGTCCCCTATATGCCGTACTGGGTAAGAATCAGGAATGGTGCGCGCATTCAAAGCACGATAGTCTCCACATGGTCGCCAGGATGCATCTTTTTTGGGTGCCAAGTGCAGAGGTGATGACCATGGACTGTTAGATGGACGCGCTACTCCACATTTTACCAAATAATCGAACTCTTTTTTAGCAGTCAATATTTTATTGTGGAGCTAGTCTTCGAGGACGACAAAGACCGGAGGGCCATCGGTTGTTAAAATATGATGTACAGTATTGTGTTTGACTACTTTTGGAAGACCTGGTGGGCGAGTTAGTTCCGGAAATTTATGCAAAAGTTCTGCAAAAGGAGAGCTTTAACGCTTTGGTGAACAAAAGACGCGACGGAAGCTGGAGTAGAAAGTCCAGTGATACCTTCGCGAAGGAGCTTGTTACGATAATCTGAGAGAAGGTTGTAATAGGCCATGAAATCTCCCCCTCGAATGGAGCACGCCTTGTCGTGGCGAGGGGGCTCAGTAGCCTGTCGCAATCCAGCGGCGGGTGAAGCCAAGATGCTCCGTGGAGAGTGCCGCTGCGTCTGTTCCCGTATCGGGCGGCAGTGGCCATAGTGAGTCGCGTCTGTCTCGCATCGAGCGGCGGCTCACTATAAGTCGTTGAACTCCCGGCACCCCTCTGGTTTAGCAGAGGAGGCAGGGGATGTCCTGAGGACTTTGGTCCTCTGGGCGAGCTCGGCGTGCATTTGCCGTCGGGCGTGGCTCGCCTCGTCGGGAGGGTCTCGGACAGACGGTGTGGGGACACCTCTGTCCAATCACCAGGGACCCTCCTGAGGCGCCAGTGTGCCGTCGGGAGTGGGATCGCCCCACTCCGTGGAGATCCGCCCTCCTGGTAGAGGGTGGAGGTTGCGCTGGCAAGGGTCGCGGGACTGTTGAGACACCGCGGCCCCTGCTGTCAAAGCCACCAAACGTGGCGGGCGTCGTCAGGTTTTAGTGGGTATACCCGGGGGCGTATCCGGGGGAGTCCCACACACGCCTCTCCGTTCCCCGACGGAGAGGTACGGTGCGTAATTGGCATTTCCTGACGTTAAAAAAAAAAAAAAAAAAGGGCATGAAATCTGATCCTATTATGGCTGTATCAACATCTGCGAGTACAAAGTTCGAAATTGAGGCTCAATGAACGGCAGCCATAAGTATTTATGTTGTGCCGTTTGTTGCATTAAGTTGGAAACCTGTTGGTACTTGCTTGATGTTACAAAGTTTTTTTGGGTAAATACATAGGTCGGAACCGGTGTCAAGAAGGAATTGCACTTTACTATTCTTGTCAGTAACAAAAAGCCGGCGACTAGAAAAATTGCAGTGAGAGGTCGCCATCACTGACTGCTGTGTTGATTTCCCGACGAATCAAACGGACCAGACCAACTAAAAGGTTCGATACATTTAAACGATAATGATACCAACAACAAGAGTGAGGTTTCTGCGAGTTGGATCTAGACCTGGAATTAGGACGAGATCTTGAAGAGTCCCTAATTTTTCTCTGGGTAGACAGTGCACTGTCGACCTGACAACTCAAATCCTTTAATAGAGATTGAATGACTTAAGTCAAATGGTTGATCAGCGGTTTTTAGAGTACTGACTGATACTGGAGTAACTTCAAAAAATTTATCTGCTATTTCTGCAATTTTATCGAGAGTTAATTCGAATTGAGCTGTTAAAATCGCCTGGATATTGGTAGGTAGTCTTTGCAACCATAACTCTCGTAAATTTTTTTCTTCTGATACATTTAAACCTGCAAGAGACCTTAGATATCGAATGAACTGGGTTGGTTTACGGTCTCCAATTTCGTCTCCCGAAATAAGTTGCCTCAATCTTTGAGCTTCCAAAACAGAAAACCGCCGAATCATTTCATTTCTGATTTAATACACTCGTCACGTTTACCTTTAACTGGGAGGTTAACAACAAGGTCTTCGACATCATGTGCCAGTCTGGAACCACGTCGCAGGGCGGTCTAACCAAAAGGGGGCTAATTTGGGACGAACAGCATGTGAGTTTGGAATATCGTCCTTTGCATGAAGTAAATTGTATAGTATTTTGAAAAAAAAAACTCTTTAAAGTTAAGATGAACAACACGTAGAACGGAACGTTGCACTAAGTCGATGCTCTATAGTACATGAACAAACACATCACGTCGGGGTCACCACTTTGGACTCCATATTGCCGGTTCTTGTCTTGTCAACGTTTGCAGCTTATCAACAGGATTAGTATGTAATAATTATGCAGTTTTATGTAATAACCATGTATTTGAACTCCACATAGATTTTCTCATCACAATACTTTAAGATACAATAGTTAAAAATACGCGCCCTTATCCGCACACCAAAAACCAGAGTCTCCAAGTCTCTTTTTATGACATTGATAGCAAACGTCAGAGCTGCAAACCGAACTAGCATTCGGAATGTGGTCTCTCTACATTCGCCACAAAGCTTTATATTAGAATGCGGATTTTTTATAGAAAAAATTTTTTTTAGCCATTATTTAAATAAGATGTTATTATGATCAGTTGGAAAACGTATTAAGCAGTTATTTAATTTAATGGCAGTAAAATAATTATTACACAGTAAAACATGGACAGTAATAAAAAATAAATTATTCGGTTATTTTATCATACAATGTCAATTCTAGAAATAATAGAGCAGTCCAATAACTGACTGAGTGGTATAAATGATGGAATGAGCGTTTTGCTAAATAGTTCGGCAGATCATAGCGAGCGGTGACACCCGAACTCAAAATCTTTGAAAAGAAAGGTAAATGTTTAGCAATTCATTTAGATTTATATACTTGGGCTAAACTACCGAAAGATATTGTTATCATACCTGATAATTATGATGATAATTTGACGCATAATCAAGTACCTGCTGCAGAAGATAAAGAATGCGCAATATTTGAAAATCCACCAGAAAATTTTAATGAGCTTAAAGAGCAATTTTTCAAGAAATGGGAAGTTATATTAACAAACCTGCTCTTATTATACCATAAATTTATTTTAGCTGTTACTAAGCAATTTTTTTGTCATTTTGATTACTTACGTATGTTTCGAATTACGAATAAAAGTTCCTAATATAACAATTTGTTTTTTTAATTCCCTCTTGTCAAAGCAAAAATTTTTTTTTTAATTACTACTAAAGAACTGTTATATTTTTTATTTTTCCACCTCATTGTTTATAGAATTGCCTAAAATGAGATTTCTTACTAAAAATTCCGATTTATTATTGCCTACACGTAACTGCTCGTTCAATCATTTTTACCGCCTATTTAATTATTTTTCTGCTCAATTAATATTCATTGATCCATTTAATTTTTTTTATTCATCATTTTGTCAACTCAACTGTTTAGTTATAACTGATGAACTAGTTACAAAACGTGTCACTTATAATTTTTAAGGTACCAAAACTGTTATCTTCAACTGCCTCTTTAAATCAGTGCCATTTTTTATACCTTTAAATTTAATAATAACGCATTCCGTACGTCTCAGTCAAGGGGCAATTATTTTATGGTAGCATATTTTTATAAGACCGGTTTTGTGATTAAGACATAAGAATGTTTTAAAATTAAATCGATCAATCAAAAAACAACACGCATTTTTATTACGCACACGTAGCTACAAAATGTGCGCAGTTTTGAGAACGACATTTGTAAGGAACTCTCCTTCTAGGTGTTTATATTCTCAGGTTTGATTCAACAACAACAAATTAAAACATGAACCTCCGTTCATATTTAAGGAACTTGTTTTTTTTTTACTTTGGTGAAAGGTTAAATATTTTAAATCGGTTTTGTAAAAGATTATAAATTTTTATTAGAAATTTTGTAGCGTGAAATTGTACGAGTATTACATTTAATCCATCAAGCGTATGTAAACGACTCACATTAGATATTCTATTGTTATGCGGTTGCCTGCAACCGCTGCAATGTTTAAGTGTTAATACTGATAAAAAAAATTAGAACCTTATCTAGTCTCTACTGAATTTTGAGCTATTGAGTTTTTGTTTTGTATTAAAGGTGTTAAAAGGTAACTGTGTCATTGCAGAAATAAATAAATTTTGTTACGAAATGCTATACCCGCTTGTTCTTGTATTTTCATTTAATCTTACACCCTTTGTCCACACCAGCTGGGAGTGACTGCGACGGTATTCAAGAGGATTTTCACTCGAGCTTCAACTGTATGAACTGTTTTGGACGTTTTGTAACTTTATTTTTGCATGCACATGACTGAATGTGTAAGAGTAGATATTGTTGATTCTTACCTTGATCGTCAAACCCGTGTGTGACTTCATGTCCCATTATGGCACCAATAGATCCGTAGTTGATTGCTCTGAAAATTAAGATTTTATTTACTTCTAGGTCTTTTGGCGAATTTTTCCTTAATTACAGTAATATTTTGTGCTTACTCAATTCCGTTTCCGTAGAACGGTGGTTGAAGAATACCAGCAGGAAAAGCTAAAAACGATAAAAAAAAATTGAAAAAGGCGTTTAAGTTTTAACATAAGACCCGATTGTTATGTTGGTGTGTGGCTACTTACTGACTGAATTCAGCACTGGTGTATAGAACGCGTTTACTGTAGTCGCTGTTGAAACCCATCTGATGAAATTCGTATTTGTTAGTATTTTATGTACCTAGTACCAGCTCACTGATTAACAACTTCACTCGGGTACGTATTACAATACCGAATTTTAATATACCGAATTTCATAAGCCCTACGAACGGTAGGCCGAATTTTAGAATGCCGAATGTTTATATGATCGAAAGTTCTAAATACCGAAAGTTTGAAATCCCGAAAATACAAAATATCGAATCTTATAAGACCTATGATTGGAATGCCGAATACTAAAATGCCGAATTTTAAAATACCGACTGTTTATATGACCGAAAGTTCAATATAACGACTGTTTATATGACCGAAAGTTTAATATACCGAAAAAATTAAAACCCAAAGATTAAAAATACCGAATTTTACAAGACCTATGAACGAAACGCTAAACAAATTGTATACCATTGAAATTGAGGTTCATAAACAAATTTTGATTGACCCCCATTCGCCGTGGTCATTCGCCGTGGTTGGTACTAGTCTGCCCGATATTAGAGTGTAATTCAAAAGCCGGAGGCGCGGAGGGAGAGCAGCCCTCGCCCGCTGTAGCAAAGCGCCTCCGCAGCTTCGGCTTGCTGGTCGCCTTCGGCGACCAGCCTCAGCCGCTCCAGCTCGCACGGGAGCCTGAGATTTGCTACGCTAGGGCGAAAGGGCTGCACTTCCCGCAGCGCCGGAGAAGAGCAAAACCTATGCATGCTGCTATATGCATGTCTGTTTAATTGCTTGCATGCTGCATGCCTGCTTGCTACATGCATGCATGCCTGCTTGCATGCTGCATGCCTGCTTGATTGCTTGCATGCTGCATGCCTGCTTGCTACATGCATGCCTATTTGATTGCTTGCATCCTGCATGTTGCATGCCTACCGCAAAGTTAATCTTGCTTTCGGGATTTTGAACTTCGGTATACTAACTGTAGATATATTAATCTTCGGGATTTTAAACATTCGGGATATGAATCTTCGGTATTTCAAACTTTCGGGATTTCGAACTTTCGGGATTTTGAACTTTCGGTTATTTGGAATTCGGCATATTGAGCTTCGGTATATCGGGTATAGGTATTTCATTCGTTCGGTATTTTGATTTTCGACGTTTCAAGCGTAGGTATTTCATTTGTAGGTATTATGAACTTTCGGTATTATAATACGTACCCCTTCACTCTTTGTTTGGATATTTATGTTACCTATTCCTGTCTGGTTTTTCTCGCAATGAATCCAAAGATTTCTTCACTTCTGCCCAGGTCAGTTTCAGATAAGTATCGAAAAAGTTACCCTCCACAACTTCGGCCTGAAAAAAAGTCTTAGTTTTAATCTGCCTCCTCGATTAGCCCTAACTTTTTCATATCGATTTAGGCCGTTATTTTATAACGACTCATTTTCAATCGAATCGCTCATTGGTACTGTCCCATAAGCAATAGCATTTATCTAGACAGACAACCCATATGCATAGGTACGGACAACAGCACGTCAAGGTAAACACTGCGGTATCTTACGCAGTTATAATAAGGGCTAGTTTGCAACAAAAGTGGGTAGCCTGATATGCTGGTAACTGTTCATAAAAGGCTGAGAGTGCTTCGTACTTCGAATTAACTTACATGTTTATAATGTTTATCCAGTTGTTCATTAGTTAGCAGCCAGGCCGGGAAGCCGACGAAGTTTGTGATGGCTCTTAGCTTGTTGAGTGCCTTGAGCCGCGTGGTGTTGTCTATCCAGTCTAGCTGTTGGACCACCTCCGCAAACGCTTCGCGAACGTCTTCCACCATTTCAATAGCCTGGCAAAAGATAATAAAAACTGATGTAAATATATTTTAAAGGGTTGTACTGAAATATGAAGATTTGTTTTTCAGCTTTCTGGTGTAAGTGTAGAAAAAATCTACCACATGGTAGTGGGCATTCGGCTGTGAATGTGACACGTGAAAAGAAAACTTATGATCATAAATAGATCTTATGATGATAATACAACTCCATAAGATAAGAGCATTTTTATCGTTTAGACAATAATCGCAATTCTGCAGCAGACGCAAGGACTTCGCGATAAATTTGCGCACAGCATTATGACTTCAAGTGATCCCTGTCTTCGATTTCACGGTGTAAGTGGAGAGACTGAAATGCAACTGACCTTCTCCCTAGAATGCGCGTCGAAGTGCCTCTTCACATACAAATAGCTCAGTGCTTCGCCAAAGATAGCGTTCACATGCTTTGTACAGCTCTTCCACCTTGGCGTCCGCTGCTTCAACCCGTAGACGGCTTTCGAGAACTCGAAGTCACGGTCTCGAAAGGCGCTGAGCGTCATTGGAGCCAGTTTTGAGAAGACTCTCCACCAGAGGAATCGCTCTAGAAACAGATGACATTGATCAGTCTGGAATTAAAACTGAATTTTCACAAATGTGCAATCTGATGAAAACTATTGTAGACTTATGATTACTAACATAAAGAGCTAATCTCAGTTTTTAATTATTCGATTCGTTGCCGATTTAGCGAAGTTAACTTACAACCTGAACCAAGATGCCATTACAAGATGCATAGTCCAAGAGTTGTTAACATTTACTTAGGCCTTTAACTTTACCGGCTCCACCAAGCTAAGTCTAGGTTTAAAGGTGGTGTTAAATAACAAAATTGGTATTACTTACTTTAAGTTACTAGCTTCATCGTAGTTACATAAAATCAAGCGAGTTACAATTATATCTTATCAGTTTGTAAAATTATTTACGATTTCGTAATGCATTTATCTATCAATCAAAGAACAATGCCCATTTTTCACCTGAGCATGTATAGAAATGAAACAAATCTTAAAATTTAGCTTATTTTATTGTGAACTTATTACGCTTATCATTTTTTTATCAGAGACGCAGCAAAAAAAGATTTTTGTTATTTTTCTAAACTCGTACAACCTTTAAAAAATGAAATTATGGTTTTTGAACGTTACCTGTAGAGTTGCTACGTTCCGTTTAACTTGCTGGCGAGTGACGACTGGAGACTGACTTTTAATATTGAACTAGTTTTATTACTGTTTGTTATATTTTAAGTACTTAATACTTTTACCTATACAGTAAATTATTATGAAGATTGATTGAAGTCAAGTATAAAATAATACGAACATTATCAGTTTACGTTTAATTATGATGATAGAGTGAAACGGATTGTTTTGACGTTTGACAGCCGCCTGTCATATTCGAATCGGCGCAGTCTCTTTCGCACAGATTAGTAAGAGTATGCTCTTTCGTTTTGCGTTTGCGTCTCGTTGTGAACTGTGCGATTTTGTTTTGTGTATTAATAATTATATTATATTAATAAGTAGAATTATATAATTAATTAACTTTGAAATACTTGGTGCATATGTACTGCCTACATATTTCCATAGATATTTGTGTTGATAATTTGCCCGCGACAATTCCTAACCTGCAAAGTAGTAATTCGTATTTTTTTTAATTCCTGGCGTTTAACTGGTAAAAGTGAAAACAGGGATTTATTTCCTAATCTAGCACGCAGTATTCCTGCTATACTTGCGGTCTATACATAAACTTTCATTATCAGGTTTTCAAATGTATGGAAGGTGGGCATTGTTCTTTTCGTGAATCTGTAAAGGCATCAATTATTCCTTCACCTACCTTTAATTTATGTTTGACTTTGTTTAGTTTCGTTTAGCTTACCTTAAAATATATACTCTTTCTTTTTTTTTCTTTCTGACACCAGTATCGTTTTAGAACCCTAATGTTTTCTCGCAATTAATTTATATTTTCTACTCCAATATAATTTTTGTAGCTTTGTGTACGCATGTTAAGTTTTACGGTCTAGAACATATTATACGATATCATTATCTTAACCTTGAATGCCTGTAAAATGTTTTGTGTACCAAATAAACAAAAAAAAAATACAAGTAACAATTTAAACTACCTGATTTTTGTCGTTTCAGTGATCAGATTAGGCTTTATCAGAACATCTCATCTCCATAGGTCATTTGTGTCGCCATCTTTTATTTCATCGGTTTCAGTATTTCGTGATAATAAAATATGAAAGCTCAATAAAACCAATCATACTTTCGCCACAGAATATATAATATTACGTTGGCGTTCAACACATACAGGGTGTTGTTTAAGTCAGAAACACCAAACTCAGAGACGGTTGTAAAAATTTTACTAATGTGAAAAAAAAGGAGTGGGAATAAACAAAAAAATCAATTTTTTAGAATGTTGTAAAGTGGTTTTCTTAAAACTTGGATATAATTTAAAGAAATTATTTTTTTGACTTTGACTTTTGACTATATTTTATCTTGAACACATTAAGTAAAATACTTGAGAGAATAGTTTACGACAGTATTTATTGCACAATTGCTAGTGGCTTATTAGAGCATCAGCATGGCTTTCTGAAACGTAAAGCAACCATAACTAATTTGGCAGAATTCAGTAACTATGTGCTTAGCGAAATACAGGGTGGTGGACAGGTTGACGTGATCTATACTGATTTTGAAAAAGCTTTTGATCGGGTAGATCACGTCATCCTTCTTAAAAAGCTTTTTGAGCTTGGCATTCGTGGCGATTTACTGCGTTGGATAAAGTCCTACCTCCTGAACCGATCACAAGCAGTTTTAATGGGAGGGTTTAAGTCCGATTAAGTTAATGTTCCCTCTGGTGTTCCACAGGGGTCACATTTGGGACCCCTGTTCTACTGTGCTTATATGTATGATATAAATGAATGTTTTCAACATTCGAATCACTTGTTATATGCAGACGATAAAAAAATCTTTATGAAAGTAGCTTCGCCTGCAGACTGTCTGCTTATACAAAATAACTTAAATAGGCTTGAAGACTATTATAATAACAATAAAATATCACTTAGTATCAATAAGTGCCAGTGTATTAGTTTAAGCCGTAAGTATGAGATCATTTTGTACCCGTATCACTTTGGTGGTAACTTAATTGAAAGGGCTACTACTGTTAGGGACTTAGGCATTACTCTTGATTAGAAAATGTTGTTTTCTGTACATTTTGACCATATTGTCTACAAAGTTAAAGCCTATCGTAATCTTGGATTTATAATAAGAACATGCAAACCTTTCAAGAATACAAAAACTATCAAATCTTTATACTATGCATACTGTCGCAGTATTCTAGAATATGGTAGTCCAATATGGTCTCCTCATTATGCCAAATATAAAAACAAAATAGAAAGAATCCAAATAAAATTCATTAAGTACTTGAACCGTAAGACCCACAAACGTTCACAAACGTCATGGCATCTTGAGGACTGCTGTCATTACAATATCTTATCCCTTGAGTCGCGACGCGGTGTACTGGATTTATGTTTTTACACGATATATTAAAAAATAACTTGGATACACCCAAATAATTGTCGCAAGCGAACTTTAATACTCCTGAATATCGAACCAGACATACTTCGTTATTTAGTATACCTAGGAACCAAACCAACTATGCCGTTAACGCTGTCATGACCAGTGATCGGAACGACCGGAGTATATTTACCTAAACTTCGCGGAACAGAGACAAGAATCGGAGACTTCCTTACGACAAAATTTTTTCGGGACATCTTCCGGGACATCACTTTAGTACTTACATAAAAATAATTTAATACAGTAAAAGAATTGAGTACAATCCCAGGTTTTGTTCAGAATGATTTTTAGGTACAAATAAAACAAACAATATATTTTAAAAGCATTTTTTTATTGTAACACTTATTATTAAGAACAGTTTAAATTGCAAAATGTGTATTTATTTGTTTTTGTTTACCCAAATAATTATGTCCAAAAAAATAATGCAAAACTCTTACAAAGTGAACAAATGCTTTTTACAAAACCAGTATCTATATTTGTTTCCAGTTCTAAGATACTATTTTGTGTAACTTTAGTGCCGCCTTTATCTTATAGGTTTTTACCTATGAAATTGGAGAAAAAATTTGACTTAGTCTTTTGTTTCTAATTTCTTTATTTTTGCGATTAACCCCAAGATTTATATTTAAATCTAAACTGTCATCTATACCTAAATACCTTCATAAAACCAATTTTCTCACATTCGAAATACTCATGGCTCGAGTCCCGACTTCCTGGTCTGTTTGTTTGAAAGAGATAGAGACAGAAGTCGGCGCATCTATTCTTTTGTTGCGTTTTTTGTAAAAGTGTAAAAGAGAAAGCAGCTGTCGCTGCTATTCTTTTCATGCATAGAAAAGTAGCAATAGCAGTCTCATACAATCCGTTGTCAAGTGCGCATGTGTGTTTTACTGTGGATCCGTAATTTTTGTCCTAGTCTTGTTTATCATAATCTCATGTATTTTACCTGACCTGAATCTGGATACTGCCTTCGTTTTGATTGGATCTGGACGATTACTGAATACTGCAAGTGTGCCAAATATCAAGGTCAGCTAAAATAAAATATATTTTTAACATTGTTTTGTATTTATGACCAATACAAGAAAATGCTTGATTTGTTTGTTGGAATTACTCAGCGGAATTCACGTTAACTGCTTAGGAGTCCCTGCTAAGTTCAGTGGCGCCCTCATCACAAAAATTAATATGTCTTCTCAAATACAAATTAAATCGAGAAACGATATTATCTTACACTTACTACAAAAGTTTACAAGTTATTTTTAAGCAATATCAACATAGCTTTGATAGATAGATCTAAATAAAATCATACGATATCGTTTTTCGATTTAATTTGTATTTAAGCAGATATATTAAATTTTTGGATAAGGGCGCCTCTGGACATCGCAGGCACTCTTAATATTTTTGCACTTTATGTACTTGTTTTGGTTGCAAATTTAGCTTTTTCTTGATTTTATATAATATTTTATACGATGACGCGTTGTCGTTTCCTTTTAAAACATGAGTATGTTATCGTGACATGATTACTGTTACACGATGATTCCCGATCCTAGTCTGCCCCACATATTTACTTTGTTCTGTAATAGTAGACTTATGCACTAAACCACATACTCACTGTGTGTGACTTATGTAACCCCACTGTATTCACTTAATTACACATTCTCTTCCTCATATTATGTTCAATACATCATAATGTATACACCTATCTAGGTGTCAAACCTATTTAACGTTTGTTATGGAAATGCCGGAAGAGTCCACCATGTTAAATGTAACTTGGCTATGATATAAGAATATTTTGGATTAATCTTCAGATTATTTTATTATTGTAATAATATTTTATTAATTGTAAATTTATTATTTAAAGATTATTGGGACATTTATTAGATTTTTATGTTTGCCGTATAACAAACGTTGTTGACTCTGATAGGTTGGTGGAGGTTAGATTTATTTTAAATATTGTAACTATTAAAATAATAATCTAAAAGGCTTACTAAATTCATTACGATGAATAACTAAATAATTAATGAATTTATATATTTAATTAGCACATTGTTTATCCCTACAAATAAATATTATAGTAAATGTTCATATATGGAAACGGATGTCGTCCCCACCGTTTTCCTACTGTGGTTCAGGGTTTTGATTTGTATAAAAGCGAGCTTCATGCCAGAATATGGTCTCTGTTTGTACTTACTCTCACTTTGTGCCCTATCTTTGTGCTATTTTGTTGGAATAAAACTATTGGAGAAGAACTTGGAGATTTGTACTACGTGTTTATTATTCAAGCACCCCACACGCGGTCACATTACATAAACGCGTCATGTCTTTTTTTCATTGCCATAAAGCATTGTGGTCGAATATTATGGACTCCACCACACTAATTTTGTTATTTACTAGTGGTTTTTCTGTGTTTACGCGTAATTTGCATTTTTATCAGTACCACAATGCAGAAAAAGGAACGCTACCTGCGCTTGCGCTGACCGGTTTCCAACAATACAAAGAATGTCCTGTCCCGCTCACGCTGTGTGCTAAATTTTTTGTCTCTTTCCTATAGCCCCTTTAAGCGATTAATTTTAAAATAAAATAACGTACCTATAGATGTCCAACATTGGATGTCATTAAGTCACAATTGTTATTATTAACCATAATTATTTGAATTGCTGTCACTTTTCGTGATGCGCGTAATAGTAATGCTACCATGTAGAAAAATGATATAAATAGCTGCAGCACTGGGCACAAAATCCATACTAAATTAGAATCGTAAGTTGATCAATTTCCTAGTTAGTTTATAAACATTCGCGAAATCACAAGTGGCAGGAGAAATGTATTATTTAACGTATACATTTCTGGTAATTGATCAAGTTACGGCGTCTCGCGGTAAAATGATCCGGCGAACGCTGATTGGTTGAATGCCGTACTTACTTTGACATGGTTTTTTTAAATTTTATAATTGTTATATATAGGTTGGAAATCAAACTGATTTTTATAAAAATTGTTACAATAATAAGTGAGTTTTAATTTATATTGGTTGTTTCATTTGTACCTAAAAATTGTGTTAAACAAAACCAGGGATTATATTCAATTCTTTTACTGTTTCATTTATATATTAATGTACTGAAGTGATGTCCCGGAAGATGTCCCGAAAAAAAATGTTGTCGTAAGGAAGTCTCCGATTCTTGTCTCTGTTCCGCGAAGTTTAGGTAAATATACTCCGGTCGTTCCGATCACTGGTCATGACACATTTACCTTTAACTTACAACGTTAATAATAAAAACATAGATGTATTCCATATGAGCAAAAACGCACTAAAGACACGAGTGCGATTTGAAATTAAGTCAAAGTATAATGCCCGTAAAACTTTAACAAACAAAGGAATCGTTTATTTCTCATTTTTTTTCTATTTTTCACCACTAATGGTCATATACTTTATCCTTTATTCGAAAGTCATGTATTAAATTGTTTGATGTTCATCGTATATTTAATTATCACGAGGCCAATTTTTTCGAAACTCGTGAGTGATAGTTGTTCGAAGACTACGTATTATTATTATTGTTTTTTAAGAGGGATTCAAGTCATCCATCTAGTACTACATCTGACGGCTTGACGAAGTGTCGGCTCTAAATATTTTACTCTTGGGGCCGATTTTTCAATGGTCGGATAAAACTTATGAGACTGATAATTTATAAAGCGACAGGTTTAAAAAAACCGGGCAAGTGCGAGTCGGACTCGCGCACTGAGGGTTCCGTGCCAACGTTAATTGAATTAGACAATCCACTTACTTCCACTTAGTAAAATACCACAATATTTTATTGGCAGCAAATATAACTTTGTTTTTCATAGTGTTTGTATGAAGAACAAAGTTATGTTTGCGGTTGTTGAAAAAGTGCCATATCTCGAAAACTTCTCGTTCGATCCCGTTCAAACCAATTTTCGTTGAAAGTATATGTTATGATCTACATTATATATTTTTTTCAAAATTTACACTCGCTTAGTTTAGAAGTTAGATGGGGGGGACGCCCATTTTTCCACTTTGGAAGCGTCTAGCTAAGAAACGTTAGACTTTAAAAGAAAACGGTTTTAGGAACCTCTATGTCATTTTTAAAGACCTATCTATAGACACCCCACACGCATAGCTTTGACCAAAAAAATTTTTTTCGGTTTTAGTTTCATGTATGGAAGCCCCCCCTTAAATATCATTATTTTTTATTTTTTGTATGAGAATCGTAAAGCGGTTAACAGAATACATCTCCCTACCAAATTTCAATAGTGTGATGCTTATAGTTTCAGAATAAATTGGGTGTGACATACGGACGGACAGACAGACAGACAGACAGACAGACAGACAGACAGACAGACAGACAGACAGACTTGACGAAACTATAAGGGTTCCGTTTTTTGCCATTCGGCTACGGAACCCTAAAAATGACAGGTACCTATGATTGCTGATAATAAGGTGACGTTGTCAAATTAGCAATATTGTATTTTGTTCGACGAATATTTCTTATCTGACTATTGAAAGATCAGCCCTTAGTTAAATTACAATACAATGTACGATTTGTTCAAATAACCATGTTATGGAACTCTGTTATTGGCTTAAGTTATTTATTTATTGTACCTATATGTGTTAAGCAAACTGTAAATTAGCTGTAGTTTCTTAATAAATAAATAAAAACAAAACTAACACCCTCTATAAGTATCAGTGTGCGGCTGTGTATATTTATGAGGTCTTTACCTATAACGAGGGGCTTGGTCTCCGACAGCAGGATGGAGAGCTTCAGCAGGTAAGGCAGGTCCTTGACGATGATGATGTTCTCGGTGGGGTGCAGGGTCACCGACGTGTTCGCGAACACCAGCTTCAGGTACTCCTCCCAGTCGTGCTAAGGAATATACATTATTTAGATTAAAAGAGCAAAGGGGTTAACAGGGCTTATTAGCGAAGCTGCTGTGGGGCTCACAACTTGTAAGCTTAAGGAGATATTTAAATAAATGCCTGAAATAGGCGTCACAGGACAGTAGGGGCAGTCATCGCGGGCTAATAATGATGCTGGTCGGCCCCAAACGCCTACTTTAATTAGTAGGGTTTCGTACCCGAATGGCAAAAAACGGAACCCTTATAGTTTCGACAAGTCTGTCAGTCTGTCTGTCCGTCCGTATGTCACAGCCACTTTATTCTGATACCATAAGCATCACACTGTTGAAATTTGGTAGAAAGATATATCCTGTTAACCGCTTTACGATTCTTATACACAAAATAAAAAATAATGACATTTAAGGGGGGCTCCGGTACATGAAACTAAAACCGAAAAAAAATTTTTTAGTCAAACCTATGCGTGTGGGATGTCTATGGGTAGGTCTTTTAAAATCACATAGAGGTTTCTAAAACCATTTTCTTTTCAAATTTAACGTTTCATAGCTAGACGCTCCCAAAGTGGTAAAATGGGCGTCCCCCATCAATTCCATCTAACTTCTAAACTAAGCGAGTGTAAATTTTGAAAAAATGTATAATTTAGATCTTAACAAAGACTCAACGAAAATTGGTTTGGACGGGATCGAACAAGAAGTTTTTGAGATATAGCACATTTTCAACAACCGCAAACATAACTTTGTTCTTCATACAAACACTATGAAAAACAAAGTTATATTTGCCCTCAACAAAATATTGTGGTATTTTACTAAGTGGAAGTAGGTAAGTGGATTCCCTAATTCAGTCAAAGATGGCACGGAACCCTCAGTGCGCGAGTCCGACTCGCTCTTGGCTGGTTTTTAATGCAACAAGTTTCTCGCTGTATAGTTTGTGGCTGTACATATTGAGTCTGACTTCTCTCTAATAAAAATAAAGGAAGATCAGGTTCGTTCTACATTATCGATGTAGGTGGTTTTGAGTGTTCGAAGATCTCTAACCTCTATCAATTGAGCTGGTGTGCCGTCAAAGCCCTGTTTGAGCTGTTGAACACTAACTCTGTAGACCGGTCTGTCGTAACGAATCTCTTCTCTTGGAGTCATTATCTGCAAAAAAAAAACACGTATCTCTACATAAAAAGTATCAGAAAGAAAGAAAGAAAGAAAATATTTGACTCAAATAATTACAAAAAAAATACATTAAGCATTACAAAAAGCAGGCTACTTGAGTCAAAAAGGGGTGCCTTTTTGACTCAAGTAACCTGAAAAATAGTTATAAGGTGCAAATTCCCCCTCCCTGTCCTGTAATCTCTAAAAATGAAGACATAAAATTAACTTTAAAAAAAAGTAAAAACCGGCTTCAAAATCAAAATGCACTAAAAAGTCTTAAATAAACTCTTGCCCATTGAAAGGTAAGGAATCCATTCTAGGCAAACAATTTATTTTTGGAGTCGGTGCTGTGATAGCATTTCATATTGCAGATGGAAACATCTGCAATATGAAAATCAATAACATAACAAAGAAAAACAATACATTGTTGATGTTGTCCTTGAACTAGCATATTACATTTTACGGGGCACTTGCCTTTGTAACCTATGCCTGTAACAGTTTGTTATTTTATTTTATTACTGTCATTTCTGGCTATGGAATTATATTCAACTTGTGAGTAGTTTAATTTAATTTAATCACGTAATCAATATTGCCTTCAAACGATTTACTATTACACAAGGACAAATATAGATCATATAAGAAACCAAAAGTATTCTAACCATTAAAACAGATCTGCTACCTCTACATTACAATCGAATTACAGAGTATAAACAATTTAGGCGGACTTATTGCTAGAGGAGATCTTGTTAAAATATGAACGCTGCCATTGCTTATAAATATTTAATGTACTGAATGCATTCTTATCATATTTTTTTTTAATCTGTGACAGCCTGACAGCTCAACTGTTAATTTTGTCTTCTGTCTGACCTCCTCGGCTCGCTAGGCTAATTTATAATTTTATTTTAATTTAATAATGTAATTACTATTTGACGATGTATTGCAACTTTATTTCATGAAGAAATAAATGCTTGTAATAATCAGCGTGCGGTTTTTTCAATTCCACGAATCCTGCTGCGCCACTTCCACTCGCCCCTGGATCAGCTCTCGCAACAGGTTATGGGCCCAGTTTCGAAGACAAGAAACGTGGAAGGTGAAAAGGCTAAAACCAAGAAGCACGTTGGTTATCCTCAGAAGCTCATGCAAAGGAATTCCAAAGCGGTGAGATTTTTTTTTTGAGAAAAAGTGACCTGCTTCTACCCTCTAAAAGTCACTTCACAAAACCGCATGGTCATGGAGAATTCTTCGAGTACATCTGCAGGAAGTTATGTAATCAGCGGCGGCTTTAATTTTGAGAAACTAGAAGGCGTCTCAAATTATGTCAGCTGGAAGTTTGCAATCAAAAACGCTTTGATTCTAGAAGGATTATGGAATGCCGTCCTAGGCACAGAGGCTGACGAATCAAAAGTAGCCAAAGCACTAGCGAGAATATCACTAAGCCTTAAACCCTCTTTATACCAAATTTTACATGGTATTACCACAGCAAAAGCAGCATGGGACAAGCTGAGAAATGTCTATGAAGACAAAGGATTATTCAGACGGGTTGGTCTACTTCGGCAACTTCATAGGGTGGACTACAATCAACATCAAAATATGACAAAATACATCGACACAGTTTTCTCCTTAGTACAGCAATTAGCGGACATTGGTAAGGTCATTGAAGATGAAGAGATTGCGGAGATACTTTTATCTGGGCTCCCTCAGGACTTCGACACACTTGTATCGGCCTTGGAGACAGCATCGTTGACCAATTCTCTATCTTCAGAAGTTGTCCGTGCTCGATTAATTCAGGAAGAATACAGAAAATTGCACACCGAGAACCAGCAAATACTGCACAGTAACAGTAATTCATCAAGTGCACTTATCGTCAAGAAGAAGATCGTCTGCAATTACTGTAAGAAACCTGGACACATTCAGTCGCGCTGTTTCAAGCTGAAGCGCCAAAAGCAAGAAAAGCGTAATCAAGAGAACACTGCATACGCTTCATCGTTCTACGCGTCTGATAGTGTGGATTTTATAGTGGATAGCGGATCGTCTTCGCATATGTGCAAAAATAAAAATTACTTGGACAATATTAGACAAAATAAGACTATAATTACTTGTGCAGATAAAGAAACTAAAATGAAAAGCTCTGGTGTTGGAGATATTCACGTAAGCATTAATGGTTGTAATAAAATTTTGAATGATGTCATGTATGTTCCACAGTTGACCGAGAATTTGCTTTCTGTGAGTAGATTGTGTGAGAGGGGTATGGTTGTGATTTTTAATAAGGATGGGTGTTCTGTCTATGATAGTTGTGATATTCAAGGCAAGCCTATTATGTCTGCTAATCTAAGTAAGGGTGTTTATAGAATGAAATGTACTTTTGCAAAGGAGCGATCGATGGCTGTTCTACATGAAGTGCAGAAAGCACAGACCGCAAAGTATGCTGGGTCAAATGGTTTGAATGCTAATTTATGGCATAAAAGGTTAGGGCATCTGAGTCTTCAAGGTATGTATACACTTCAGAAATGTGCAGCACGTAAAGTATTTTTTCAGGTTGACAAGGAGAATCTAGTCCCGTGTGTCGCCTGTCTGGAGGGGAAGCCGGTGGCCAAGGCTTATCCGAAGGAAAATGCAAGACGTGCAAGCCAGCCGTTAGAGTTGATACATAGTGACGTCTGTGGCCCGATGAAAGACCCCAGCTGGAGTGATGCAAGGTACTTATTAACACTTACTGATGATTATTCTAGAAAAAGTTTTGGATATTTGTTAAAGAAAAAGTCAGAAGTTTTAGACTGTTTTATCCATTTTAAGAACTTTGTTGAAAAGCAGACTGGATTGCATATAAAATGCCTGCGTTCTGATAATGGCGGTGAGTACTGCAGTGACAGTTTTAGGAAATTCCTTGAGAAAGAGGGAATAACTCACCAGTTGACTGTACCGTATTGTGCTCAACAGAATGGCGTGGCAGAGCGCCTTAATAGAACTTTAATGGAGAAGGCTAGGTGCATGTTAATACAGGCAGGTCTCTGTAACCGTTTTTGGGGTGAGGCTGTTATGACGGCAATTTATTTGAAGAATAGATCCCCCACTGCGGCGTTAGCAGGACAGGTGCCTGAAGAGGTCTGGTCCCGACACTCAGTTTGTCTCGGACACCTCCGTGTATTTGGTAGCATTGCCTATTCATTAATTCCTGAGCCTACTCGTACAAGTAAATTGAATGCTAGGGCAAAGTTATATATTTTTGTCGGTTATTCAGAACGAACAAAAGGTTACCGACTCTTAGACCCATCTAATCCGAGGAGAGTAATTATATCTAGGAATGTTAATTTTATAGAGGACAGATTTTATAAGGATTTTGAAAATAATGACATGAAGAACAATTTAATAAGCGATAATTTAAATGAATTTATAATTTTAACAGAATATAATAATGAATTAAATTGTAATAGAACTGAATATAATAATGATTTGAATTCTACTCAGAATAATAATAATTCTAGTCAAAATATTAATAAAAGTATTAATTCAAATGATAAACATGATTTTTCGTATGAATTTACAGATGTTGAGTCTGGCGATGAATCCGACGAGTACCCAGATGCAGAGCAGGCCTCTGCTGAGCCTGAGTCTTCAGTTCGGGAGCCGGAGGCGCAGCCGGTGACTGGCGAGGATGCAGCAGCTCGAGGGGAAGGCGCGACTAGTACAGTAGGTCCTGTCACTGTCAGCGGCCGCCCCGTACGCAGTACACGTGGTATACCGCCAATTAGATATGGCGATTATGAAATCGGTATGTACGCCAACTCTTTATTTGAAGAACCCCAAACGTACGAAGAGGCTATGACGTCATCAGACTCCTCCGAGTGGAAAAAGGCAATGAAAGAAGAGTATGAGTCACTTGTTCAACATAATGTAAGGGAGTTGGTTGATCGTCCTTCTGATGCCAATGTCATTAAATGTAAATGGGTGTATAAGAGGAAACATGATACGTCAGGAAATTTTTACAGGTATAAAGCTCGCTTGGTCGCTCGCGGCTTTAGTCAAAAGAGAGGACTGGATTATTCTGAAACTTTTTCGCCAGTTGTTCGACATTCAACAATGCGTATTCTTTTCTCACTTGCACATGAATTAGATATGTCTATAGAACACATAGACGTAACTACAGCATTTTTGAATGGCGACTTACATGAAAGAATATACATGGAGCAACCACAAGGTTTTGTCAGTGATGAGAACAAGGTGTGTATGCTAAGAAAAAGTCTGTATGGATTAAAACAGGCTAGTCGCATGTGGAATCTGAAGGTGCATGATTTACTGTCGAAGAATGGCTATGTGCAAAGTAAGTGTGAGCCCTGTGTATATGTCAAAAAGTGTGGAAGGGATCTCACCATCATAGCTTTATATGTTGATGATTTTTATATTTTTTCGACTTGTAATACAGAGGATTTATTTAAATTATTGAATGAAAATTTTTGTATAAAGCATCTTGGTTCACTTACGAGTTGTTTAGGCATGCGTGTCACTAGAAATAAGAATGTTTTAATCTTGGATCAATCTGAATATATTAGGAAATTACTTCAACGTTTTAATATGACAGACTGTAAGCATGTATCCACACCTATGATAGCAAATAGTAATTTATCTAAAACAGACAATGAACCTTTAGATGATAATGTTTATCAGTTCAGGCAATTAATTGGCTGTCTAATGTATTTATCGGTTTGCACGAGGCCAGATATAGCTTTTAGTTGCAGTCAGCTCAGTCAATACTTGACCAATTTTGATAAAAGTCATTGGGTAGCTGCTAAACGAGTATTGCGATATTTGGCGGGTACCATAGATTTAGGACTTTGTTTTTACAAGAGTAAATCTCTAGATTTGTTGGCATATACAGACGCTGACTGGGCTAACGATAAATGTGATAGGAAATCATACACGGGCTTCGTTGTGAAACTAGGTAATAATACAGTTAGCTGGGAAGCTAGAAAGCAGCGCTGTGTGGCACTGTCCAGCACTGAGGCTGAGTATGTAGCCATAAGTGATGTTGCGAAAGAGTTATGTTTTATTCAGAATTTCTTGTTGGAAATTTATGATAAACATATAGAGACTATTATCTATAATGATAATCAGAGCGCACATAAACTGTTGCTGGCAAAGGAGTACTGTCATAAGCGTACCAAGCATATTGACCTACGTTACCATTTTGTAAAAGATTATGTATCAAGACGTAGAGTTACAGTTAAATACTTACCAACTGACCAAATGACAGCCGATCTAATAGGGCTTGGTAAATACCAAGCCCTTATGTAAAACTAAACATTTTAATTTTGTCGAAAATTTGAATTTGAAGCATCTGTGATATTAATGTTTAGAATATTATTGTGAATGATTTTGTTTGTTGTTTTGCCTGATAATACTGATAATTGCCTAATAACTTGTAATAATGTTATGTACTGACTGACATAAGATAATGGTAGTAGAGCAAATATTGTACATTACTAAGATAGAGTTTGGTAGAGACTTATTTTGTAGAGTCTTATGATAAGAATGAGGGGAAGTGTTAAAATATGAACGCTGCCATTGCTTATAAATATTTAATGTACTGAATGCATTCTTATCATATTTTTTTTTAATCTGTGACAGCCTGACAGCTCAACTGTTAATTTTGTCTTCTGTCTGACCTCCTCGGCTCGCTAGGCTAATTTATAATTTTATTTTAATTTAATAATGTAATTACTATTTGACGATGTATTGCAACTTTATTTCATGAAGAAATAAATGCTTGTAATAATCAGCGTGCGGTTTTTTCAATTCCACGAATCCTGCTGCGCCACTTCCACTCGCCCCTGGATCAGCTCTCGCAACACCCAGCATTTTTTATAATGACAATTTACTATTGACAATATTGTTTTAATTTATTTTAACATAAATATTTGTCAAGGGCTATTTTGCTATTGTGCTTTACATGGTTTGTTTTTATTGTATTGTTACCATGTTTTATTGTGTTGATAAGGATTGGACAACATCATGGGACTGTTATGGCCTGTGCTCACAGAGAGCACTACCATGTCTCAATATTTGCGGCCATTGCTCACTTATTATGACATAAGTAGCTCCCACCATTATTGATCAATTTCTCGGGCCATTAAAACGAAGCTCCACGAATCATCATATTAACATTTCGGGTCTTGTCCACGTCTTTTTTACGTGGCACCCAGCACTTTTCTCGGTTCTCGCTAGCTTCTCCCTAAAGCAGCTCCCGGTAGTGATCCCAGCACTCTCATATCTCACATATGAGAGATGACGCCTTCTCGATATTGTAACAATCCATGTAACTATTTAAGAGTCACTTACGAAACAATACGAGTAATACTTTGCGGTCCTAGCACTCTCATAATTCACATATAAGATGCTCACACTGAGTCCATATTATGACAATTCATGCAACTATTTTAGAGTTACATAAGCCACGATATGAGTAATAATAGTAGCGATCCATACACACCTTTTCAAAAAAGTTTCTTACGCCACAATTTAGTGTTAAGTTGGAAACACATTATCGGACGCGGCTTACGGACGCGGCTGTAAGCCGCGACTGATAAGTGTGCACAGTCTTTTCGGACGTAGCTTGCAGACGCGTTTTTTTTTAAATTACAAGTTTAACGTCCTCGGACGGAGCCATACCGTACGGACAATTCTTCATTAATAAGTTCAATATTTACACTTAACACTACAAAACTAACACTAAAATAGCCTAGCCTAACCTAACTCATTGAAATGCGGGGCTGGCGTTCGCATTTCAATGCTCAAGAAAGAAGTTTAGCACGAGAATAACGATTCGAATGAAAGGGTATAAAACGAGAATCAGAATATTTAAAATCAGAATATTTATTTGCATAAAAACGCATTACACATTTACCTTTTTAATACTATTCTATTTCTACATTAATAACAGGCTTAGATTTTAATGATACCCTAATTTATTCAAATTATTTAGCCAAAGAACGCAACCTAAACCTTGTGTTATAAAGAAATTCTCTGTTGCGTACGAACCATAAAATTAATATTCCTATCGGAATAGAAGGACAAGTAAAAGCTGTCAAACGAAACCGATTTAAGATGTCAGTAACTAACATAAGTAAGTAACATTTGTAGCTTTAAATGAGATAACCTTTCGATCAGGTGATTTATAACAATGCTCCTAAGTTAAATATAGTAGTTTACTGCATGATAAACAGTCGACACAAAATACTGAACATGCAGGTCTAGTGTAAAACTAAATATTATTTCATTATACAAAATATTCGTCGATATACATTCCCTGTGTTATTCCGTCTTTATTTCTTACGTAAATTAACGTTTGTAGAATAGAATAATCAAACTGCGTACTTTAAATTTGAAGCGCATTGGTAAATATAAGTCGTATATTAAGAGGCTTCGATTTGGACTAATCTACCTGTTAAATGTTTATTTGTTGGGGTTATGCCGCTGTAATGCATAACAATCAATCACCGATCAAGTCACCATGTTTCAGACGCATTATTTCTCCAAAATATACACAATTTCACTTTTAAATATAAAAAATCAAATGCACGTAATTTTCAGCGAGCTTCTGCGGGGCGGTCAACTGTTTGACATCTGCCAAAAATGGTTCTGCTACCCATCTCTTTTTATCACACACATCTCGCTTTTGTCGTTCTATTCCAAAGGGATAATAATTTTATGGTACGAACACACTATATGAGTCGTTCATCCATTTCGAAACGCGTGCTAGCTTTCGCGTGGACCGCGTCCTTCTAAAGCTGGAATCACATTATCGGGCGCGGCTTACGGACGCGGCTGTAAGCCGCGACTGATAAGTGTGCACAGTCTTTTCGGACGTAGCTTGCAGACGCGTTTTTTTTAAAATTACAACTTTAACGTCCTCGGACGGAGCCATACCGTACGGACAATTCTTCATTAATAAGTTCAATATTTACACTTAACACTACAAAACTAGCAGTAAAATAGCCTAGCCTAATCTAACTCATTGAAATGCGGGGCTGGCGTTCGCATTTCAATGCTCAAGAAAGAAGTTTAACGAGAATAACGATTCAAATGCAAGGGTATAAAACCAGAATCAGAATATTAAAAATCAGAATATTTATTAATCACTAGTGAACACACTATATGAATCGTTCATCCATTTCGAAACGCGTACTAGCTTTCGCGTGGACCGCGTCCTTCTGACGCATGGACGCGTCCTGCACCCCGTGCATATCGTCCGCGGACGTTTTCGGCTGACAGAAACATCCGGCGTGCCAGATTGCTTTCGGACGTCCGAAAGCTGAAGGTCAGCCCAAGGTTACGGCCGCGACTTACGTCCGATAGTTTGAACGGTTCAGTGTACATTCATTACCTAGATACCTTTAAGTCGCGGCTTACAGCCGTGTCCGTAAGCCGCGTCCGATAATGTGTTTCCAGCTTTATTATTAGGTATACTTACCATCATCAAGTTTCATTAACATTACTTTTAATGTGTTTTTTTGACACTCTCTCTGGCTGTCACGCTATCCTCAACAGTGTCCAATTTCATAATTATTTTTCATTCACTTATTTTCTCAATAAACAAATTGATAGGTACAAATCATTATCGTGTTTCTCCTTGTTTATCAAGTACCTTCTTGTCAACTATCTATTAAACTCCTGTTCTATTTTTGGACACGTGTTCATTCAATGGACATAAATGCTTTTGTTTTTACAAATACCTTTTTTTGTTCAATGAGCTTAAGTGGGATATTTTTATGTTAGACAAATAAGACTTAATTTCGCCTCAACATTTAATTATTACCTTTTTGTTTAACATATTGGTACATTTAGTCACTATTTGCAAACTCTTTAATACAAATTGACTAAGACTCTGACTTTTTAATATAAACATTAAGCTTTCTTGGACTTCATCATTGTTGAGCAACAAAAACCAAACCATGCAACTTGCAATTTGGCAATCTTGCAAGGTAATATGATGAATTTACCATCGTATTTATTTCATTATATCATCGGTCGCAAAATTAGGGATTTTGACCTTCATTTAGTTTCAATATTAGAGTCAGGCATTTTCAATCAGTAAAATTAAGTGTTTCCAGTACTGTGATTGCAAAACAATTAATTGCTGAAACATTAAAAAATGATTCAAATCAATGTAAGCTCATAATTTGAGGTATGATAATGTGCTTATTATATGGAATTGGTATCTAAACGTAACTTTTGTAAAAAAATATTATATTTGAAATTTGTTGAGGTTCAATCAGTTTCTCTATCTATTTTATCTCTATTAAATCTATACGTTTCTCTATCTATTTAATCTCTATTTTATATATGTCTATTTTATCTATCCGCTAGACCATACTGACACACAGCATAAGTGCTCAGCACTAATAGTCCAATGTATTTCTTGAATCTTCTTATCATTAATTTTAAATGTTGTCAAATAATATCAATCATATTTAATACTTTTCTTCAGTCATTTGTATACCATCATGTTATGAAACTCGTTAAATTCGTTAAAATCGGTGTAGCCTAGTTATTCCATATCTGCGGGTTTGTATAAAAACAATGTTTCTCACCATTTAAATAGCAATCATTGTGCAATGCAATGATTTCTATTTAAACAGTTCTTCTTGCCATAATGTTTGATGATCTACTTCAAATTTTCAAATAAACTTTTCATGAAAATCTTCCTTTCAACGCAAACTTCAATCTTAAATTATTTGTATCTTCTTATTTATCAATCGATTTCTTCCTCATCTCGTGTATCGCTCTCGAAGATACTTTGTAGATTCTCATAACTTCATAAAATTTCAGTTTTAATAATTCCCATAATTTTATCTTTAAACATTAATCCGTACGTCTTCATCTTCATATTATCTAATAAACATATCTGAAATATAACATACAACAGCTTTCTTAGCAAATCCTGTGCGGTTTAGCCCGGTAATATTATGTCTACAGTATTTTAAGTTCATACAAACGGACCACGCGCAAGCTATACCAACTCGCTCGGATCTCGGCATGCGCTCGGCATGCTACAGTCGCGGACGTGCCGCAGTGACGACAGGACGGTGTGTTGGTTTTCAATCAGTAACCGCGCGAATTTTCACTAGAAATAAGTGGAAATTAGTACAAGTAGCTATTTAATATGGCAAGAAGAATATATTGTGCTGTTTTTGGTTGCATGAATTCTTCAATAACGCACCCAGAGATAACTTTTTTTCGATTACCTGGAAATTACGAAAGGTAAGACTATAAAATAATAAGACTTACTATTAGGTAAGTAGGTACCTACCTACTACGTAATTTGTGTCTTGTGTCTTAATGGATTGGTATTTCCTTTTTAACCGACTCCAAAAAAAGGACGTCATCAATTCAATGTATGTATGTAATACTGTTGGAATTGTACCATTTTAGCGTATGTTAATCTATACTACCTTCTGAACACGTGTGCCAAATATTATTCATGTTTGTATGTATGTAATATTTGTATGTATGAATGTATATATGTAGTAGTAGGGTAGGTGGGCGACAGCCCTATCGCATGCTAACGTACTGTGCTGCTGTAGGTACTTATTTCAAGGACACGGGCCAGTTACAATACTGATAGACATAATATTACCGTGGGTTTAGTGTTCTAATAATCCGGATTTAGTCATGATAGTAAGTAATATTACTTCACACAATATCAGTCTTTGTTTATCATTTCTTCACCAAACGTTGAATGGGTCTCTTTGTTCTCATGGTTACCGGTATCGAACAATCATTGTGTTTGTGTGGTCAAAATAGTATTTGCCGTAGTCTGAATTCTCAAAAGTTATTGTAAACAGCGATAACTCTTAGATGTTTATTAGACGGACATCACATCACATCGCGTTGTAACATGAATCTCGACGCGGTTGTTTCAGACCCGGCGATGTTACAATAATTGAATAAAATGATCCCTTTTGCCGGGATAAAAATAGCATCATGCTATTATATATCTGAATCTTTTTGTAAAAATGCAACTTTTTATTTTAAATCATGTATTGTCATCACTTTCTTATTATCTTTCAGAACTACTTGTATTAACTGTCATTTGTTATGTCCTATCTTGCCTTTTTCTTATGTAGTTTGCAGTTTTCTTTCTCTTATGGACTGAATCGTTGTTATAGGTAATCCGTTGTAGCGACTCTTCACATTCTGAATTTTCGTGGGTGGGATAACCTATCATTCACTTCTATCACTATCTCAATTCAACGGCATCCCTTTCGTTAACATAATATTTGTACCTATTTCTAAAATGTTTTGGCACAATGAATTTGGCATACTTTTTTTGCATAATAATACTTGGTCATAATTGATTTTTAGCAGCATATGTACTGTGGAATAATTATATTTCGGTCTTATATCTTTATGCATAGTTATATTTTGCACAATGTCTTTAGGTATAATGTATCAGCTATGAGTTGAATAGGCCTTTTAGTTGGATTTGATTTTGCGTCTTCATTTATTTTATTTATGGTTGTTTGAATCATATGCCAAAATATTTTATTGTTTTTTTTTATGCAAATAGACCACCATAAATGGAACCTGAAATGGAAAAATAGATAACCAATTCACTCAATCAATCCTTTCTTCGGACCATGTATTGATATACTATTCCTACATAAAAAAATTAGCTTTCCATCATAGATAACTACTGTGTTCTGTTTCCTCAGTCTTCTATTAGCACTCAAAACACATTTTCTGAAAATGTCTTTGTGATTTTCTTGATACATTTCTTTGTGTCGCACGTTCGGGTAAAAATATTCTCAGGTATAGCGCTCATGCTGTAGATCTTGTACTGAATAAATAGCAATGGCGTTAAGTAATTTTTTTAGCTCATTAAAAGCAAAAATCAATTCTAGATCTTCTTTCAACTCTTTGAATTTGGGCGTTGGTTCATTGTTTATACACAACATCCAATTTCATGATAGATCAATGAACGACATAAATATAACGAGCCAGTTTTCTTTGACTTCAACCACACGACCGATGGATTCAGTTGCTTGGTATGGCTTGGCTTGTATGTTTTTACATCTCGGTGATACCTTCTGTATGTATATTTTGCAGATTCCATCATGTCAAATAAACGAAAATATCACTCGTTGCGCAAACCTAACTTTTCATCTAGTAATTTCTTCGTTAATTAGAATATCCTTTTGTATAAGCAAATCACATCTTCACGGTCATTTTACAAGTACCTATTAATATTTTCTCAGTACTTGCTGTGCAAAATCAGTTCATCTTACGTAACATTGCTTATAACTGCAACTTACCCCAACATTTTCAAGACCAGGATGTCGATTTACTCACTTATCAAGAGCTTCACACTGCAACTCACCACAGCTTTTTCAAGATCAGAACGTCGATTTACTCACTTATCAGCTTCAATCGCATCAAAACTTGAAACAAATATTCGATAATGTTAACGTTATCGTACTACTTATCACAGTACAACCACTTACATTGTCTCTTCCAACCCCATAAAACAAACAAAGTTACTTCGTTATCACAGTAAAACCACTTACATTGTCTCTTCCAACCACATAAAACAAACAAAGTTACTTCGTTCTACGATGTTCAGTTAATGTTACTCATCATTTCATTACTGACAGTAAATTCACCTTCACACTTCGTCACTTTCATCACTGATGTGATGATCTGATCATCACTTTGTCTAATTTTGTTCGCAATTATTAATCTACGCAATGACATTATCACACATATTTCACCTCAATATTTTATAGAGTTCCAATCCACAACCATTGGCTCTTTATTATTGTATAAAGTTCCACAAAATGTTGGTATGTCCATTCAACACACAATTTTTCAATGTTTATGATATTATTTAGTTTAAATTTAATGTCAACGACACCATTACAATAATTGTCTCGATTCAAAACTTTCCACTCGACTTTTCTTATTTTCACTATTTTCCGATAATTAGTTCTGTATGTGGGCAACAGGTTATACGAAAAAGTTTTTCTTTTTTCCGCGATCCCACTTCTGGTGACAGAAGGGGTAGGATAAATTAAAGAGATGTCTACAGATCGAGTCTCTATAATCAACTGAACTTACACTACTACAGTCATTGTTAGTACTTAGGCTACGAGCTACGAGCTACGGTTTCGGTACATTTATCTCATTACTACGAACTAAATACTTTGCTACGAAGGGTGGCTGTCACATGTGTACGCGGACAGTTAAAGTATGAAGAAGCCAGCACCGTGTCGCAGCGAATTTGAAGGAGCCGCGGAATGCAACTGTGCGGTGTCTTGGGGTCAGAAACATGCTAGCACACTCCCTCCTTCCATGCCCATTCCCACCCCGTGCCCAAGCCTAGTTCTCATGTAAGTAGCGTGGTCTCTGTGTCTTTTTGACTTCAAACATTAGGCTTGCCAAGTGGAATTTCCTACGAGCCTCCATTCGCAGCCTACTCGCAGCACTAATGTATGGAGAGACGTGAGTTCGAGGCGGGATATGATAGCAGAAGCGCACGCAGGCGTTTTGCACTCGCTGAATAGGCTTTCCGACCGACCTCGCCAGCAGACAGGGACCATACACCGTGTCGCAATAATTAAGCTTGGATAGCACAAGTGACTCGCAGAGTGCTTTCCTGATTGTCTCGCTCAGACATGGTCTTATTTTGTATAGAAGATTGAGTCGATAAAAACAGTTTCTCGTGCATTGAGCGATATGACTTTCAAATTTCAGATTGCTATCAAAAAGCAGGCCCAGATTTCTTGCTCTGTCAACCCTTTCTACTGGATCTCCAATAATGGTTATATTTATCGTATTTATGTGTAACTTTGAGATGTTTTTAGGTGTTCCTATTATAAAAAATTGAACTTTTTTGGGTTTAGCGTGAGGCAGTTTCTGTTACTCCACTCGCTTATCCTCTCCAGCGCATTGTTTACTGTTGTCACTGCGCTTCTACACTGCTCAGGGTCAAATGAGTAGTAAAGTTGCAGATCATCTGCAAAAAAATGGTAGCTACAGCAAGTGATGCATTCAATGATGTCAGCACTGTACAGGATAAAGATAATTAGGCCCAAGATTTAGCCAAGAGGAACCTCCTACTTTCCACTGGCACAGAATGCACTGTGACACCACCTGCTACAGTTATCTCCACATACTGCTGTCGCTGATATAGGTAGCTATGGAACCACTTTATGGCTCCGGAATCAAGTCCATAGTAAATTAGCTTTGAGAGCAGCAGGGGGATACTGATAGAGTCAAATGCCCGTGAATAATCTAATAGGAGGAGGAATGTCACATCCCCCTGATCCTGTGCAGACAGCAAGTCATCCACCACCTTTGCGAGTGCGGTTCCTGTTCCATGGCCCCTACGAATGTAAGCTCAATTGGTAAGAGCGTTTGGCCCGGTCAGCCAATAGGTTGCTGGTTCAAGTCCCGCCCGTGCGCAAATTTTTGGTTTCTTATTTTCATCTTTATCAATATAAAGTGTGACACTGTGAGTATTAAAAACATTCTGAACCGTTAGATAGCGAAGCGTCATCAATTTCCAAGTTGAATTTATTCTGTAAAGAATAACTGCTTGAGCCATTTGTTTCATAAACAGACGGCTAGATGGCGCTAAGCGTCACGCAATTGACGTTTTCATAAGAGACCACAAATTGCGCAGGGTCGGACTGACAGCACGGTAGCTCAATTGGTAAGAGCGTTTGGACCAGTCAGCCGAAAGGTTTCCGGTTCAAGGCCCGCCCGTGCGCAAATTTTTGGTTTCTTATTTTCATCTTTATCAATATCAAGTATGACACTGAGTGTTAAAAACATTTTAAAGCATTAGATAGCGAAGCGTCATCAATTTCCAAGTTGAATTTATTCTGTAAAGAATAACTGCTTGGGCCATTTGTTTCATAAACAGACGGCTAGATGGCGCTAAGCGTCACGCAAATGCGTAAATTATGCGTAAATGCATGCTGGTTCAAATTTTTGGTTTCTTATTTTCATCTTTATCAATATAAAGTATGACACTGTGAGTGTTAAAAACATTCTAAAGCAAAAGCCTTATGGCTAAAGTCCTCTCGTATTCGCCGCTCCGCCTCCTGCTTCTCGAAGGAATGGACCGGAGCGGCTAGAGTACCTGAGGCGTAGATAGGGGTGCCTAGACCGGCGGGGCGTTTGTCCGGGTCGTACAGCATTGGGGTCGTCGGGGCATTTGCCCGGATCCGTGGTTTTTCCCGAGTTGTAGCCTGTCATCACGACAACCCGGGCAGCGCAGTTGTGCCGTGCGCTGGGTCTCGTAATTCTGGGAGAAGAGGGTCCTGGACGTTGAGCCTGAGGCAGACCACCCAGGCAACACATTGTCTTTGGCCTCGGATTCCGGGCACACGGAGGGCCCGTGGAGTAGCCGGTCCACGGATTATTCGGCTGCGGGCGAGCGGCTTAACCCTCGTCCAACGGTGACGCGGGGGATACGGGGGGCAGGGAAGGCGGCGGACTCAATGATGTTGCGCGTTCTAGTCGACGCGTGCTCACCTTGCCCCAACCAACTCGTCAAAGATCCCGTACTAGTCTGCCCGAAAGGGAAGTGGCGTCTTCGCTATAGTCGGTGGGAAACCCTGGGGTGTCAGTGGCACCTCCCCAGATGGGGCTCCGTGGTAGGAGAGGTCACCACCGACTGAATAGATACAGACAACGGACATGGCCTGCTCAAATAAGGAAATATCTAAAATAGCGACCAACCCCCGAGCGCAAGGCGCTCAAGGAGAGACGAAAATGAAGGATCACGGTGATATCCTTTCCAGGATTCCCGTTGTCCGGCTTGAACGGTGTATTACACCACAGATGGGAACGTCGGGTAGCCACTTCTTTAGGCCCGGGGATTTTTCCGAGTCTGAGGACGAGGTAACCCTTACCAGACATGACAAAATGGGGATGTCACTTGGTGTTTCCCCCTCAACCGGACATGACAAACAAAGCTTGGACGACAGCCTGCAGATCGTGGACCCTTACGAGTCTGCGTCTTTAGGCATGACGTCAAGATCGCCGTCTGGGTCTCGAGCCAGCAGCAGGATGACGAAAGCCGGCAAACGGCGAGCGGATGTGGAATCTTCAGTCCTCTTCCCTGACAAAGTCCCGGCAGACAAGGTCACCGCTGCCCGCAGAGGCCGGAGTCACCCATCTACCCCTGGCGAGTGCGTAGGTGTAGGCAAAGCCCGCGAGCAGTTACTGGACGAGAAGCGCCGTGCGGCGATTTTAGAAGCCGAGGAGGAGGCTTCTCGCCTAGCGGAGCGGCTTGTGCACAGGCGAAACAAAAATGAGTTCTCCGTGAGGGATGCCACCGCGGAAGAGCTGAGCGGCCAGATCCGGGCTGCCACGGACACAGTTCTGTTCTGCGTGGCCAAGTCCGGAAACCTGAAGGGCAGCTTTCAGCGCGCTCTGAAAGAGGCTGCTACCTCGATTACGCGGGCGGTTGAAATTCTCAGTTCGAGGACGATTGACGAGGAGACGCGGCGGCTGCAAGCCGCACATAAGCGCCTGGAGGAGGAAGTCGCGGATCTAAAACGCGTCGTCCAGGAGCTCCGGGCTGAGAGGCTTGCGGATATCCGCCCTGCAGCCCCAACCGGAACGCAACCTAACTCTGCCTCCTTTGGGGTGGAGTTCGAACAGCGCCTCATGCGCCAGTTCGGAGGCATGATGAATGCCAAATTGGCATCCATCCAAGATCGACTGCTCCCCGAGCCTCGCCTGCGCTCGCCACTTGCCGCAGACACTCGCAAGGCTCAGGTTGAGCGCCCTTCTGCCGCCGCAGGCTAGGCAAAAAAGCAGCCACCGACTGCAGCGCCACCCAAGTCGCCCAAGACTGCCGCTTCTTCCCAGACGGGCAAAGCGCCGTCCGAGTTGTCCGCTCCTGTGGCCACGACTTCGACTGCCGGTGCAGTTCCCGCCGGGGAGAAAAGAGACGAAAACGGAACAAGCGGAAGAAGGCCCGTAACCAGGGCCAGGAGTCCGCACCGGCATTCGCCTTCCAAGCCGGGAGCTCCAACCCGACAACTCAGTCCACAGCTGGCCCTGGACCCGAATCGTGGACAGAGGTGGTACGGCGTAGGAGAAAGGTTAACTTGCGTGCCACCCCACAACAGCCGTCTACGGCCCAATCGAAGAAGCCGACTGCCTCAAAGAAGTCGCCGATCCTCCGCCCGCCGAGGACCGCCGCCATCTTGGTGGCGATGCAACTGGGAGCGCTGGAGGCCAAGGAGCACTCTTATGAGTCGGTGTTGGGCCGTGCGAAGCAGGTTATAGACATCGGGGCGTTGGGTATCCCCGGGATACGCTTCAGGGTCGCCGAAGCTGTCGCCAAGGCGGGGGGCTGTGATCCAAAATCGATCCAGGTGGGGTCGATTGGGCGATCTTTTCGGGGCACGGGGGCCTGCATCGTGAAGGTGCCGATCGCTGTGGCCCAGAAGATCATCAAAGGGAGAGTTTTGGTGGGCTGGGTTTCCGCCCAAACCAGGCTTTTAGACCAGAAGCCGCTTCAGTACTTCCGGTGCCTGGAGGTGGGACACGCCCGCGAAAACTGCCCTTCGACAGCCGACTGCAGTGGCCTATGTTACCGCTATGGTAAACCGGGACATGCAGACAGGGTATGCACTGCCTCGCCGCACTGCCCTCTGTGCGCGGACGCAGGGTTGCCAGCTAACCACCGGGTGGGCAGCAAGAGCTGCAAACCGCCCAAGCGTGGCAATCGAGCGGGAAGGACAGTGGCTAGGACTCCAGCCGCACCGTCCGCGGTCGAAAGGCCCACTACCATGGAGGCAGAAAATACACCAGCTTAGAATGGCCTTCAGCGTTCTGCAGGCGAATGTGAACCACTCTGCCGCTGCGCAAGATATTCTCTTGCAGCATACGGCGGAGTGGTCTATAGACGACGTCCTCGTCTCCGAACCCTACTTCATACCGGCTGACCGGGGGAACTGGGTAGGAGACGTGAGTGGCCTGACGGCCATCATGGTGTCAGGGGCACATTCCATGGACGTTGTAGCCTGGCGGAGCGGCTTCCTCGCCGCCAAGTGCAAGGAGTTTCTGCTGGTGGGGGTCTATTGCCCCCCCAGCCGAACCAGGAGCGAGTTCGAGGCCGACCTGGACCGTTTCGGGTCGGTTTTCCGACAGTCCACCTTCCCGGTGATCGTTGGTGGCGACTTCAACGCCAAGAATATAGCCTAGGGCTCACGTCAAGTTGACCCCAAAGGGGAGAGTCCGCTGGACTGGGCGGTGTCCAACGGACTTGTTATCGTCAACCTGGGGACCGAACCCACATGTGTGTGACCGCACGGGGAGTCTTTCGTGGACATAACGTTCGCGACCCCCGCGGTTGCAGCTCGAATCAGTGGTTTGAGAGTTGTCACAGAGGCGGAAGAATTGTCGGATCACCGGTACATCCGGTTTGACAACTCCGCCTCCGGTCCCGTGATCCCTTCGAGCGGCACACCCCACGTGACATACCCCCGATGGAGGCTCAGGTGCCTGGATAGAGACACAGCGCGGGAAGCTGCGGTTGTTAAGGCCTGGCTGCCTGTAGGTCCCGAGCCCGTCCAAGTGGATGCGGAAGCGGAATGGTTCCGGGAGGCCGTTACGGATGTATGTGACGCGTCCATGCCTCGGTCCGGACCTTCCCTTCCCCGGCGGAACGTCTATTGGTGAACGGATGAGGTTGCGGAGCTGCGCCGCGTGTGTATCGCGGCGCGTCGCGCCTCAGCCAGACACCGAAGACGCAGACGCCGTGATCCGGCGCTGGACGAGCCGCTTTACCAGGCCGCGCTCAAGATCGCCATCCTGGAAGCGAAACTCAAGGCAAGGGAGGAGCTCCGTGCATCGCTCGATGCCGATCCGTGGGGACGCCCGTACCGCACGGTGCGGGGGAAACTCCGTCCATGGGCACCCTCGGTCACGGAAAGGCTAGAGCCCGAGTTCCTTCGAAGAGTCGTGTCCACTTTGTTCCCAGCTCAGGTGGAACACACTCCGCCTTCGATGTTGCCACACCCCGTGGCCTCCAGACAGCCCCCTGACCCCGTGTTCGAGGGTGAGTTCGGCGCGGCAATAGAGCGGTTGAAGGCCAAGAACGTGGCCCCGGGTCCTGACGGGATCCCAGGTAGAATCTGGGTTCTCGTGTCGGATATACTGGGTGACCGCTTTCGCGGGCTCCTAACCGCTTGCCTAGAACAGGGGCGCTTCCCGGCGCTATGGAAGGAAGGGAGGCTCGTGCTTCTGAAGAAAGACGGACGTCCGACCGACTCCCATTCGGCATACCGTCCGATCGTGTTGCTGGATGAGGTGGGCTTGCTCTTTGAAAGAGTCATTGCAAATCGCCTCGTTCGGCACCTGGACACGGATGGGCCGAATTTGACGGATGTACAGTACGGCTTCAGGAGACAGCGCTCTACGATCGACGCTATCCTGCGGGTAAAATCGCTCGCCAGCGAAGCGGTGGAGAGCGGTGGTGTGCTGTTGGCCGTGTCTATAGACATTGCCAACGCATTCAACACGCTGCCGTGGACCACGATAAAGCAGACGCTCCGATTCCACGGAGTGCCTGTTTACCTGCAGGACACCATCGCATTGTACCTGGAAGGACGAGAGGTTGCGTGTGATTCCGTGGACGGTCGTTTACGGCATTTGGCCGCATGCGGCGTTCCACAGGGGTCGATCTTAGGGCCACTCTTGTGGAACGTCGGGTTCCATTGGGCTCATCGATTGGTGTCGATCATCAAACACTCATTATTAAGCTGGAACATTACGGTGTAACTTGAATTCTTACCTCTCAGGCAGACTACAAACAGTAAACGTTAATGGCATTAACTCCTCAGGTGCCCTGCTTCAAATGGGAGTGCCCCAGGGCTCAATATTGGTACCTTTGCTGTTTTCGATCTATATTAATGACCTTCCTTTTTATTCAAAGGACTCCTGTGAGATAGTTCTGTTTGCTGATGATACATCTTTAATCTTCAAATCAAGAAGAGGCGAAGAATAATTTGACAATGTTAGCAGAGCTCTCTCTAAGGTATTAAATAAGTTCACTAGCAATAACTTGCTTCTTAATACAAAAAAAGACTAAATGTATTAAATTCACCATGCCTAACGTGAAGCAAGCTACCACAGAAATTCTACTCAATGGTGAAAAAATTAGATCTATCAAACTCCACTGTTTTTCTGGGCATTACATTGGATTCGAAATTGCAGTGGGGACCACATGTTGACGCTCTGGCTGGGAGACTCGCTTCAGCTGCCTTTGCGGTTAGAAAAATTTGACATTTGACTGATGTTGAAACAGCAAGGCTTGTGTATTTTAGTTACTTTCACAGTATAATGTCTTATGGTCTTCTCTTGTGGGGTTCTGCTGCGGACATCGATACCATCTTTATTTTACAGAAAAGAGCCATTCGTGCCATTTACAAACTTAGTCCCCGCGGATCCCTGAGAGAATTCTTTAGAAAATTAACATCCTCACTGCTGCTTCTCAATACATATTTGATAATATCATGTACGTACGCAAAAATTTAGATTTTTTCATGAAAAAAAGTGACATACATTCGTATAACACACGAAATAAAAACAAATTTGTCATTCCAAACTTCAGGTTAGCCAAAACAATGAATTCATTCCTGGGAAATTGTGTCAAATTTTCCAACAATATACCTAGTAATGTTATCGAACTACCTATTCATAAATTTAAGTTACATGTCAAAACTACCCTAATGACGAAGGGGTATTATAAAATTCAAGATTATCTTAATGACGAAAATGTATGGACAGTCCAGCCTGCACCGAACTGATGTACCTACCTGTTTATTTTGATTTGTATAATTTTTGAGGCAGCTAGTGGTGACTGAGTTTGTTCTGGCGTTTCTTCTCAGCACTTGCCAAATTGTCTGTGTTTTGTCTCGAAGCGCTAGTAGGGCCCAAAAGATAAGGTTCTAGCCCCATACGGGCCAAAATTAATTGATATTACACTAATTATTGACGTTCATAAGTGGCATTTTGTGTCCTAAATTGAATAAATTATTTTTGACTTCAGGGATGTTACTTATCTAAGATACAAGTATCTGAAATACAGACACAAGATACAAAATACGTTAATTAAACGTAATTTTAATTCATTTTGTATCTTGTATTTAAATACCTGTTGTTTGGTATCTTAGTATTTTGTAGATACTAAGTTTGCTAAAATACTTTTAGAGATTGGTGATTCTATTGTGACATCTCTTTAGTGACATTAATTTTAAATAATAATGTTGTCGTAGATAAAACTGAGCGCGCTATTGAATCTTAATTCTTTTATGACCGAATTTATAGGTGGCATGGAAATTCTACGTCCCTTGTATCATTTTTAATTATTCCGCATAATAGTCTGTGTTTAAGGAAGACAGACACGTAAAAGTTTGGTTGGTTGGTCGAAGCTATGAGAAAATTGTGTCTTTTTTTGAGCCTTGAATTTTCATAATACCATAAAAAAAAAACAATATTTTGACGATTTCCTTTGATTTTGTATTCAATGAATCGAAATACAGAATTGAGTGGGTGGCTAACAACTGCAATGGAAATTGTAACATTTTCGGTTATTGACCTCCTTGGCTAGTAACATATTTTTATATTTTGTGGGTGACCACAGTCACACAGTTGTCAGTGATGACCTATTGGCCAAATGATGACAATGTTAGGAGTTTGAATTGAATATTTTATGTTAGCATCAAATCAGATTAAACCCACTTCTTATTAAATTACTCTTGTTTGATACACATTACAGAGAGCCTCCGTGCTTTCTATCCCAAATATTTTTGGCGTGCACTAAGCTAGCAGCTCATCACAGGCACGTAGCTTTAAGTATTATCATTATCATCATCATTAGCCCCAGGACATCTGTTTGCCAAGTTCTGCCCCTGTGGAGCGACTCTTCTCATTTGGGGGCATGATGAGGCCTAATAGAATAAAAATGAGTGACAAACTGTTTGAAGAACTAGTTTTACTTAAGTGTCAATTAAAACCATAAAAATATAATATTATGTTGTGTCACGTTTACGCAATCAACGCGATTTACGTATAAAAATAATAATAATTAATTAATCAAATTTTTTTTACAACAGTAGGTATTTTATCTATAGAAAGTATTTAAAAGATACGTACTTTATATCTAGTATTTCAGATACCATTACAGAAAGTTATTTGCATCTGGTATCTGAAATACTTAATTTACAAGTATTTTGCATTTTGTATTCCAGATACTTTATTTAAGGTATCTTGTACATCTCTGTTTGACTTTGACTTTGGCTCTCCGCGGCCAGTTCGTCGCGGGAGTTGGCGTGACTTGTTACGCCGAAAATACCCTGCTGACAGCTCGCGGTGACTCTTTTGCCGATGCTGCACGTCGTGCGACTGCTGGGGTCGCAGTGATGGTACACCGAATCCGTCTTTTGGGGCTGCGGGTGGCGCTGGAGAAATCTGAGGCGCTGTGTTTTCACGGCCGTCGACGTGCGCCGCCTGCGGGTACTGGGTTTCATCAACGATCCGGTACCTTGGGCTTGTGCTTGACGGAAATTGGCGGTTCAAGGCCCATTTCCGTCAGCTCGCTACCAAGCTCAATGCGACCGCGGATGCTTTGAGTCGGTTACTGCCAAACCTGGTTGGTCCGTCGAATTCACTGTAATTACACATATTGGCAAAAGTGGGAGATAATAAAGATAACCTTGTCCATAAAGGTTTCACACTTGATAAAGTCCTTTTTGAGGGCCCAGAATCTGTAGCATTTCTGTAGTAGTCTCGTCGACCACTGGATTACTGCTGTCAGTTCTAGTTACGGGTGCAAAAGTTTTACTGCTCGGTTGTTGATGAGTTTTATGGGACACCGAACATCTGGGATCCACATTGGGAGGTTTGGTATGCACGTTGAATGGCTGCTCGTACACAAGGCTTGGTTTAGTGGCGTTTTTGCAAAAGTCCTGTGTATGGATTCACGCTTGTCTGTAATGCGCTCTAAGTACTTAAGCCGCTCCTTACATTGCGAGAAGTTGGCCGCATGGTATTCACCACAATTACAGCATCTGACTGACTCTATAAACCCCTTCTTAGGGCATTGAGAAGTGGGGTGAGCCAGGGTACACTTAACACATTTTGCAGGTCGATTACAATTAGTGGCAGCATGGCTGAAGCCTTGGCAGTGGAAGCACTGGGTACAGGTTTTGTTTTTAGTTTAAAAACACTCGATCACGACGACGCATTTTGCAAGGTATCTTATTTGCTTGATTTTTTTCATGTCCGTTCCAGGTGGCAGCCGCACAATTTTGGGCGGGCATTGAACAGGCTTACTTAGTTTAATGTGTGATGCAGTTGCACCAGGGAAGCCAAGGTTTTTAAGCCCATCTGTGACGGTATCTAGTAGGTTACTTGGGAGTCCTTTTATGACCACTTGGGGGAGTTTTTCGTCCTTGCGAGTAAAGGTATGGAAGCAAGCATTTTCAGTAAGGAGGCCATCCTTAACAGCTTCGTGACTAGCAACGGAGTAGCACTGGATTTTCACTCGATTGCCACCCTTATATTCGAGGTGGTAATTTTTCAATGATGTCCTTGAGCTGTTGGTGAGTCCATTTCTCATGCAGTTCCATGACGATTGGAGGGATCTGACTAAGTTTCTTTTTTTTGGTAGCCTGCTTGAATGGTTAAGTTGCTTGGGAGTCTTCATATACTGGGAGTCCTCCGAAGTGACGTGTTAGCACTAGAGCCCGGTGGACAAATCTCTCTCGAGGTCACCCGTCGTCCGGATCTGGTAGACCTGAGTCCCGTCTCCCTTGCGGCCTCGTCGCGTCCATGTGTACCTCCACTGCAGCCGTCGGCTCTCCTCACGCACCCGGTGAAAAGCTGGCGGTTGGAGCGCGTCAGGCGTTCGTTGACGGAGACTCTGCCTCCGTCCTCCGCCGTTAGGCCGCGGCGCACGCTCGCACCCCGTCGAGCAGGTGGCAGCGCGCCCACACGCCCGCGGCGTCCAGCCTGTATTCTACGGCGTCGATACGCGCCCCGTCCGCAGCACGCAAGGGAGTGTTAGTGTTGTCACCTTTGGGCCGCTTACTCTTGCAAGTCACGCAACTCCAGGTGGCCCTGTGCTCTCCCGTCAAGGTGTTTAGAAGCGCTGTTCCGACACCCTTGTGCACTCCAGATCGACCATCTGGCATAGACGGCAAGTGAGGAACCAACGGTGGTATATTTCCTGCCTGTAGCCACTGCAGCATCTACGGTCGCAGACATCATCCAAATGCGGCGTTTCAAACATAGAAAAAACACTGCCGCGTCGATATATTTTGGAAGTGATAATGTGTGTTATATTTACACTTCACTTGCACTTGTGTTTGTTGTGTTTTTGTTTAGAATAAGTTGCTCATTATACTTATGAATAATAAATATAAGGAGCAAAAATAAGGTACCTACGTCTTTACCCTGCCCACTTTTTTTACGAGAATAAGTCAAGCAATATAGTAAAGTAAATAAGTAAAATGGAAAACCGTGGAGGAGGTCTATGTTCAGCAGTGGACGTCCTTTGGTTGATAATGATGATGATTGTGATGATGAATAAGTAAAGTATCAGGCATTTAATTATAAATAAAGGTGTGCGAAATAAATGCGTAGTGTTTTAATCAGTCAACATAAGAAGCATTACATTAGTGCCTCCAATTCAATAATGTTAAAGCTACTACTAAGAATAGGCCACGTGCTCCTGTGTGGTCAGGTCATTAACCATTTAACGTATGATCAAAAGCTGACTAATGAAAATAATACAATCTTGGGTAATTTTCGGCCTTAATTACCTTAGCCAAGCTCACGCTGAAGTCAAAAATATCAGCGGCGAAGTCGTCCGCGTCAGCAGCGGGGTCGGCGATGGCGATCATGTCGCGGATGTACTTGAGGTTCTCCACCAGCTCCAGCGTGAACTGCTCCGGCTGCAGCAGGTAGCTCTCGCTGAAACCGGGCGATACTTGATCAATCTGGGGAAAAATGTTGAGGTATATGAAAACTTATACCTAAATGACAAGTATTAAAAAAGCAGAAAGACATTATGGCCTGATCTAAACTAGAATAGCTCAGACGTGGCCAATGGTACAACAAACTTTTGTTGTTTGTTTGTTGTTGTTTTACAATCTTCATCTATACTAATATTATAAAGCTGAAGAGTTTGTTTGTTTGTTTGTTTGTTTGTTTGTTTGAACGCGCTAATCTCAAAAACTACTGGCCCGATTTGAAATATTATTTTTACGTTGGATAGTCCATTTATCGAGGAAGGCTTAAGGCTATATAACATAAAGATACGACTCATAAGACCACAGCAGCAATGAAAAATGTTGCGAAAACGGGAGAAAGATATTCCTTTTGAGAGCTTCCGCTGCATACGCTGCGGAAACCGCTTAAGTTACACAAAAATCATGTATGACAGGATTGTTCATCATTAAGAGTTCTATAATAAAGTCCGCGACAGCATATGTCTATCTTTTATGGTTGACTTACTACAACCTTTTTTATGTTAATAAATTGGTAAAAAAATAATGCATTATTTTTAGAGGTGTATTATACACACAGGTATTTATTCTTATCAAAATAAATACATTCATCATCACGAGCATTTCATTTAAAACCAAGTTGTCCTTTATATCATTTGATTTCAATAAATATCTTAGGAGCTATCACAGTTTTAACATAACTCCGCACCAAAATAATGTTCGCAGCTTAAGTACAACGTGCTCTTGCGCTAATATATTATAAAGCTGAAGAGTTTGTTTGTTTGAACGCGCTTATCTCAGGAACTGTTGGACCGATTTGAAAAAATATTTCTGTGTTGGATAGCTTATTTATTGAGAAAGGCTTTAGGATATAAAACATGACGCTGCGACGGGAGGGGAGGGAGCAAACTCAAAACGCGCAGACGAAGTCGCGGGGGATCGCTAGTAGGTAATAAAATTGATCCATGTCAAAACATGTATGTATATATTTTTTTTTTTTTTCAATAAAGTTAACAAAATGAAACCTGAGAAAATGGTTAAAGTCCAATTTGCAATCCTTTGGATCATATTTGGTTTGTATGTCACGATCTGTTATATTATATTTTTTTTATTTTATTTTTTTCTTTTTTGATTTACGTTTCCAAGCCCCCAAAAATCGGGTCGATCTGTGCAAATCAGGACACCTACTCATTAATGGCATCAATTAAATTACAAGAAGGAGGCCTGATACTTATTTTTTGAGTTGTAGTGTGACTGGATTCCGCATGTACCTTTGATCTCATTGTGTTAAGTCCTTCGCTAGCGTAAAGTTGTGGTTGCCACAGTAGGGAAAGCAACTTATATTTTATACCTCCTGAATTAACTAGTTTACAAGTTAAGGTTAGCTCACATTGACCCGGTTCCTGCTCGTGTTCTTCACGTCCTCCGCCACCGTCACGCTGAGCAGCAGGTTGAGTCCCAGCATCCTGCGCGCCCGCCCCGCACTCTTTACCCACGTGAAGTTGGCGCTCGCCACTTTGGGAGGCAGGGGTGGCATGTCCAGCTTCGCTAAGACGCTCTGGATGGGCTTGATTCCGTTCTCTTCTAATTTGTCTGTGATAGAAACAAACTATGATTTATGCAACGCAGATAAGAGCGAAGTTTGCTGTATGGTAGTTATCTGTCAAAACATATCCTAAATTTTTTAAGAAGGATCCTACGTAGCAAAACAAGTTAGCATAAAGTTGATTTGTTATAGTTATGATCTGAACTCTTAAATTCAGAAGAAGCTAATTGTGTATGCTATCAGGCTCGTCTGCACTTCTGTTTCTAAAACGTTCCTTGTATTCATCCTAGAAGTTTTTTCAGTATCCATCAACTCTTCAAACCAGTTTCATCCGAATACTAAATAGCTCAATGATTAATAAAACAACTCACCAACGTCAACGCAAGTTCTGTAAAGCACCTTCGCTTTCCTCACACTACTGGGCAGTCCGTCTTCATCTTCAGCCTCCAGCAATTCCCTCAGGTCTATCACCAGCTGCTCCCGGAGCTTGGCCAGCTGGTCCCAAGAAGTCGCCCACTCGGGCACAGGGTTCTTTTTGATCCAACCGCCGCACGCGAACTCGTAGAAATCAGTGCAAGGGTCCACATCTTTATTCAATGCCTGCAGGATCCTCGACGCTGTCTCAAAGATAAAGGTGGCGTTAATCATTCTTCATTATTATTGATATCTCGTGAATGCTATCGCATATTAAAGACACCCACAGTTTACTTGTGTGTGTTACCAGTGATGACATACGGATCCGAAACATGGTCTCTAACTATGGGCCTCATAAAGAAGCTCAAAATCACACAACGAGCGATGGAGAGGGCTATGCTGGGTGTTTCTTTACGAGATCGAATTAGAAACGAGGAGATACGTAGAAGAACCAAGGTAACGGACATAGCCTTGAGAATCAGTAAGCTTAAGTGGCAGTGGGCCGGGCACATAGCGCGAAGAACTGATGGCCGTTGGGGCAGGAAAGTTCTAGATTGGAGACCCTTCGACCAAAGACGCAGCGTGGGACGTCCACCAACAAGATGGACAGACGACCTTAAAAAGATCGCAGGTTCAAACTGAATGCAGGCCGCTAGTGATCGGTCGCTGTGGAAAGCCGTGGGGGAGGCTTATGTTCAGCAGTGGACGTCCTTTGGCTGATAATGATGATGATGATGACAGTTTCCTTATAGACAATAGTCCTAGTACTGTGAAATAACAATGCATGCGGTAATATAGTTATCTGAGTATTTACTGAACAATTTATGAGGATGCATTGGTTATTTATCATCCAGATATTAATTGTCAATTCTCTCATTAATAAAAAAAACTTAATCATTGACTAATCGATCTGAGCACATGGTTGATAAATATTAATAATATTGTCAATTTCAGTTGTAGAGGTAGAACATAAAAAGTTGACTATCTTCCAATCATAGGTATTAAGTCTATTTAAATGCTAATGTTGCTTGCTAAGCCACGGGCTCTTAGTCGTGACCGCGTGTGGGGTGCTTGAATAATATACACGTAGTATAAATCTTCAGGTTCTTCTCCAATAGCTTTATTCCAACAAAATAGCACAAAGATAAGGCACAAAGTCAGTGAAAGTACAAATAGGGCTCTATTCTGGGCATACAGCTCGCTTTTACACAAATCAAAAGCCCTGAACAACTGTAGAAAACAGTGGGGACGACATACGTTTCCATATATGAACATTTACTATAATATTTATTTGTAGGGATAAACAATCTGCTAATTAAATATATACATTCATTAATTATTTAGTTATTCATCGTACTGAATTTATGTTTTAGATTATTATTTTAATAGTTGCAATATTTGAAATCAATCTAACCTCCACCAACCAATCAGAGTCAACTTCCTTTTGGCGGCAAAATGAACATTTGTTATACGGCAAACATAAAAATATAATAAGTGTCCCAATAATCAATTTAAAATTAGTAAAATATTATTATAATAATAAGGTAATGTAAAGATTAATCCAAAATATTCTTGTATCATAGCCGAGTTACATTCAATATGATGGACACTTCTGGCATTTTCATAACAAACGTTAAATAGGTTTGACACCTAGATAGGTGTATAAACTATAATGTATTGAACATAATATGACAGAATGTGTAATTTAGTGAATACAGTGGGGTTACATAAGTCACACACATTGAGTATGTGGTTTAGTACATAAGTCTACTATTACAGAACTAAGTAAATATGTGGGGCAGACCAGGATTGGGAATCATCGTGTAACACTATAGAAGGTGAAATACGCACTAGTTCTACTGAACTGAAGATCTGATTACATTGATTGATGCATGTAAACCATCATCTCGCGAAAACGGCGCAGTAGCAGCCTGGCCTGGGTGCACCACGTGTAAAAGCTTGTAGGTATTATATGACGCCATATAGGTATAATCGAAATGATCAATAGTGATTCATTTTAATTGTCCTTGATAATTAATGCTGTCAAATTGAAATTGGGGACGTAAGGGAGCTTGACCAAGACTTAAAGCTCCAAGCCAACCTCACCTTCACGTAGTGCGTCCTGTTTCTACAGACGAGGCTCTGGCGACCAACCAATGTAGGTATAATTATCCAATAATTATCCGCAGCTAAATGTTAGACTGTGACGGGCAGCAGCGTCACAGCTACAAAGGGTTGCGCCTCTCCGCTCGCCAACCCGCCTGCCAAGCGTGACAAGTATTGGCAAATATCCCCCAAAAATGGTAGGACACAAAAAAACCAGGCCCTCAGTCTCCGGCAGCCCCGCTATTCCTGACTTTGGTAGCGGACACGGTAACGGCGGGGCAGGGGATGCTAAGAATCCCCGGAGGCGATCGCGCTGCCAATTTGTATCTATAATTAAATGCCATCATATCTATTGGGCAAAGCCTGTTGACGAATCTTAAGACGGAGGAAGGCAGTGTAGCGTCGACGAAAGCAGAGGTTTTGAGGGAGATCGAAAGGTTCTATGGGCAGTTGTACATCTCAGTGGCCAAACCCGTTAAAAGCTCGGCCAGCGACCCAAGATCTATCCTGACCCGACACTATGTAACGTTGTATATTTTTGTCTAAGTTCGCGTGAAACGAAAAGCTAAATGGATGTAGGACTCAAGTCCATATTTTGGCATAGATATAATGGATGCTGACACTGACATTTGTCAAGTGTGACAGCTGCTGTTTTTTCCGGTTCCGCCACTGTTGGTCGTGCGTCGGAGTGGAACGTATGTGAAAATGAAATAAATTAAATATTTCGATAATGGGGCACGCCCCAAATTATTTTGTAGTTTGATAGTTATTCCTGGTAAGTATCTGCAGAAAGGTTTGCGTTGAATTTTGTTTGTTGCGAGACATTTCTTAGAGTCTGAGCACATGGTTCTTTTTATCGTTTCAGACGCCGCCAACATGTCAATTTGGATGAATTAATTTCGAAAATGATTTGATATAAATGACTGGAAAATGGTAAGTACTTTGGGAAACTCCTTTGGAAATCCTTGTAAAGAAAATGTAGCCTACCTACATCTGGGCATATTGTATTGAGAGTTGTAATTTTTATCATTTCAGGTCTCAAATAGAAAAATTAGCATAAATGTTTAGTAAACAATTCAGAAATTATATGGCGAGCCAGCTGTTGCAGGTATTAAATTGGTTTATTAAAGATTTCATAAATAGGGTGATGAAAAGTATACCCACCCTCACTGAGAAAAAAAAATTGGTTGTTAACTAGAACTTTCTTTTATTTCTAGGTTTCGCTTTTGATGTGTGTCTGTAAGTTGTACAGTCACAATTTGGTGATCATGTTGTAACCTCAGGTAAATATTTATTATGAAAAGTTAGTGTTTTCTTAACTTTTACTTTGGTTTGTGCGTTGAACTAACATTTTGTAAATTCTTTTCAGTGACCTTACTAAGACCTTACTTAGACCTCATTTGGATTATTTTTGAAGTCAGATTGTCCTGATGGATTGATTTGCTTCTTGTCTGCTGTTTTGAGGATGGATCGGTATCGGTGAAATTTTGGGGTAACGTTGCAGAGTTGTCTGTAGTTTGATGCAACAAAGATTTGAAATATTAACCTCCGTTGAAATCCAAGGTTGGTTTTCCTTGTATTTACTTTAGAGAAAAGTGGGATAATTTAGCTATTAATTTAAGCATAACTTAGGAATCCCTTTGAGGATAAATTTTGGAATCAATTAGGAAATTAAAAACTTAAGTTGGTGGTATATCTTTATTTAATTAGAAATTTGTGAACATAAAGATTTGTAATAGTATAGATATAGATAACTAAATTAGAACTAACCTAGTCTCTACTGAATTCTGAGCTATTAAGTTTTGTATTTGATTTTCTTGAAGGTGTTAAAAGGTAATTGTGAAATAGCAAATTTGAATAAACTTTTGTTGCCAAATGCTATACCCGGATTTCTTTATTTCATTTGAATATTAGTACCTTTTAAACACCCTTTGTCCACACTAGCCGGGAGTGACTGCGACAACTACACCGAAGACATCCCGGACATCAGCCTCTACGAGATTAGGATGGCTCTGAAACAGTTCAAAAACAACAAGGCCCCTGGTGAGGACGGAATCACAGCAGAACTTCGCGAAGGCGGGTGGAAAACCGGTACAGGTTAAATTCCTTCAGAGACTCTTTAATTCCGTCCTGCTGAAGGGCATCACGCCCGAGGCGTAGAACAGAATTGTGGTGGTGTTGTTCTTCAAAAAAGGAGACAAAACCTTATTGAAGAACTATAGACCCATCTCACCTCTGAGCCATGTCTACAAACTGTTTTCAAGAGTCATCACGAACCGTCTCGCACGTAGGTTTGATGACTTCCAGGCTCCCGAACAAGCCGGTTTCCGAAAAGGCAGTAGTACCGTAGACCACATCCATACGCTTAGGCAAATTATACAGAAGTCAGAGAAGTATAATATGCCTCTATGCTTAGCGTTTGTGGACTATGAGAAGGCCTTTGATTCGATCGAAACTTGGGCAGTGCTTCAGGTCTGCAGCGGCGCCGCAAAGACTATAGGTATATATTTTAAATATTTTAATGGCGAATTCAACACACACCTGCGATTTGCCGATGATATAGTCGTTGTGGCAAAGACGCTGGATGATCTTGGCATTATGCTCGAAGACGTTGACCGACTATCCCAACAAGTAGGTCTTAAAATGAACATGGAAAAGATGAAAATTATGTCGAGCTCCCTTGTTGTACCCACACCAGTATCCGTTGGGAACTCAACTCTCGAAGTTGTCGACGAGTACGTCTACCTGGGACAAGTGATCCAATTGGGTAGGTCCAATCCAACTCGGCTGGGCAGCGTTCGGGAAACTGCGCAAGAGCGTCTTCTCATCTCAACTACCTCAGTTTCTGAAGACGAAAGTCTTCAACCAGTGTGTGTTACCAGTGATGACATACGGATCCGAAACACGGGCTCTAACTATGGGCCTTATAAAAAAGCTCAAAATCGCACAACGAGCGATGGAGAGGGCTATGCTGGGTGCAGATTGTTACAATTATTTAATTCACTCCGCGTGGAATGATTGATCTATTGACAATTTGGGGGCAGGGGGTTGTAGTCTTTTTTTTTTATCTAACCTACATCTTCCCACTGCTGGGCAAAGGTCTTCCCCAATTTTTTCCATGTGTCTCTGTCAGCGGCCAACATTTCCCAATCCCTTGCAAAGCTGGACAGATCGTCACACCACCTCTTTTTTGGTCTACCCCTTCGTCGATAGCCGTCAGGTGGTATCCATCGCGTGACGATTTGGGCCCATCTATCCGGGTGCATTCTACACACATGTCCCGCCCACTCCCATTTAAGCTTTGCCGTCTTTTCGCCTACATCTGTTATGCGAGTTCTGGAGCGTATTGTGGTATTCCGGATCTTACCAATCCTTTTAATACCCAATACGCTTCTTTCCATAGCTCTTTGGCAAACCTTGAGTTTGGATTTTTGACTTTCGGTCAATGACCACGTTTGCGCTCCGTAAGTAAGTACGGGCAGGATGCAAGTGTCGACGAGTTTTCGTTTCAGTGACAATGGAAGGTCTCCCTTCATATACGTTTTCAAGGACCAGAAGCTCTTCCAGGCGTTATCGATACGACGACCAATCTCTTTATCCTGCCTGTTTTCAAAGGACACTATACTATACTATACACATATATAAAATACTATACTACTCGTCGACATATTCCATTCTCTGCCCGCATACCACTATGTCGTTTTCAGTGGCATTGGTCATGACTTTAGTTTTTGACCTATTCATCATCAATCCAACCTCAAGACTCGCCTCACTCAGCTGTTCGAGCATGGTTTCGAGCTCTGACGATGTTTTTGCAAAAAGAACTATATCGTCGGCAAAGCGAAGGTTTGTAAGCTTCTTTGCCCCAAAATTGATACCCATCGTTTTCCAGGGATTGACCAGCTGTTTAAATACCTCTTGTAAGGCGCTCTTGTAAGGTTGTAGTCTATTATAAAAATAATTTCCGCCCAACAACAGAGGAACCGGTGTTTAGTGATGGTAATTGTCTACTTATTAAGATGAGCCCATCTGCTGTAGTTCTGGCTATCTATCGTCCTCCAAGTTAAGGAGATCCTGGAACATTCTTGTCCTCGCTTTGTTCGGTTTTAACTGAGTTATGCTCTTATCTCAATATTGTTGTTATCGGTGATATGAATATCAACCTGGCCTTTAATACGGATGACCAGATTGCATTGTGATTATCTCAATTTACTGGCAGGGTTTAATATCCATCCTGGACACAAAATTATAACCCGCCAATCTTCATGTTTGGACCACATAATGCTCAAAACCACCCACCACGCTAAATGTATCGTCATACCATCTACATTCACCGACCATTATAGTGTTGCACTTGATCTTGACATAACAAATGGTCATGGGACACATAAGCTGACTAGGCGTTTTGTCGACCAAGCTAGCCTTGATCTGGCAATAGGAAACCTTGACCTTGCTCCCCTGTATCGGTTGAGTGATGCAAATGAGGCTGTTCACTACCTGTCTGACATACTGATGGAGGTTGTGAATAACTGTACGACGGAAACCAAAATATCTCGCCGAAAATACATCACCAAGCCTTGGATAACTTCGGGTCTCTTAAGATGTATGCGCAACAGAGACCACCTGCATAAAATAGCCAATAATAATCCTGATGATACCGGTCATGGCTACTTCATACAAGAGATACAGAAATTTCTGTAACGCTCTGCTGAAAAACGTTAAACGGGATTATGATAAGGAACTAGAACATAAATCCCTGAAAAGCAGTAAGAGACTCTGGAAGGCTATTAATAACATCACGCAATATCGCAAAGCTAACAGTTCTGCCATAAGCTTGGTGGCCGGGGGAAATATTGGCAAAACAATTGCCTCTACCATGACCGGCTGTTGTAGCAATGATTGTTCTGTCGTAAACACCCTGTCACCGATAAATTCTCTGGTTCTGTTGCCTGCTGATGAGGCAAAAATAGAGTTCCTTATTGTAAATCTCAGGGATGCTTGTGCTGTGGGTTATGATCAGATTTCAGGTCGGCTAATAAAACAACACCGAAAAATTCTAATCCCAGCCATTACTAATGCTTTAGAATGTTTTTAACACTCACAGTGTCATATTTTATATTCATAAAGATGAAATAAGAAACCAAAAGACCAGGGGTTTGGACGCTGCGGATAGAGTTATTGGTGTCTTCCTGGATCTAGCCAAAGCGTTTGACACGGTCTCTATCCCAAGGTTACTGGATCGATTATTGAGAATCGGCATTCGAGGAGTAGCCCACCAGCTCTTCTCCAGTTACCTGTCAAATCAAACGCAGGCCGTCAAAATTGAGAACTGGACAAGCAGTGAACTCCCGGTCACGTTTGGGGTTCCACAGGGTAGCGTCCTTGGGCCAACGCTGTTCCTGATATTAAATTACGAAATAGTAAACTTATTGCTTTTGCCGATGACACTGCCTTGCTGTTTCGTGCTGGTGATTGGGCAGAAGCCTACCGTGCTCAGGAGGGATTTAATAGGGTGTCTGCTTGGCTATCCTGTAACTCACTAGCCCTAAATGTTTCTAAGACCTCATACCTGACATTTTCTATCAACATACGTGGGCAGCCAACCGGTCACAGACTCAAATCTCACGTTAGCATAGATAGAAGTTAGCAATCAGGTAAAGAGACTGACTATGATAAAATACATTTCAACGAAAACGAAAATGTGATTTTATTCTTAGTAATTTTCTAGTGTCTGAGCCGAACATCATTGGGGAAATAAAGGCACCAAAACTCCGTTAGCTCGGGCATTTAGAAATAATGCTGGATGACAGGGCGGTAAGGAAGGCGTACATTGGGAGCCTGTAGGTCGTCGACCGGGTGGCCGACCGCGATACCGGTGGAGAGATGAAGGGGCTGAGGACCGATGCGCCCTGAATGTAGAATACTGGGAGGAGATCGCTTAAGACAGGGCGCGCTGGCGCCATCGCGTATCAGAGGCCAAGACTCAAGAGCCACTTTGGGTCGCTGAGCCAACGGAGTAACAGTAGTAGTAGTAGTATTTGTCACTAGCTAAATATGTACTAACTTTTGATATTACAAAGTTGCACGAAAGCTCTAGAAATAGGTGTAGGTAGTACTTCTATACATGTAAGTTTTTTTAGCAATGGTCTCCGTGTTTCTGGAACCTATCACACACTATGAATTTTACTTAAAAAATCGAGTACGGATGCCCCGTTGAAAAAACTTTATGCATTGATGCTAAAGACGATAGCAAAAAAATGCCCTTATAAAACTTATGATAAAATTGTTGATTTTACCTGTACCCACGCACTCCTCGCTGACGCAGGGTCGCGGGCTCTTGTACTCTGTCGGCACAAGTGCAGTCGTGTAGACAGGCAGCGCGATGAGGGACAGACCCAAAGCGCCAATCACCACTGAGGAATAACACACTGTGCGCTTTCTGAAACAAGTGTTTTTTAGCTATAAATATCCATCGTCATCAATTTACGAGCTGGAGTTTTATCTTTAAACTTCAGCAATATTAAAAGGGTCTGGGTGTTGTGGTACCAACGTTGTGTCTGAATTGTACAGAAATTGAAAACAATAAACTTTAGGCATCCTATTTTAATTTGGGTGATCATACAAACCTAGCCAAATGTAAAGTTCGATTTAAATTGTCCTGACTACGTAGAAGAGATTTAATTAACAATGTAGTGGCTTTACTACGCTTCAAGCTATAATTTGTATTAAATGGGGCTATAAAAAATATTCTTTCTACTGTCTATCTTTATCTCGGTCTATTATCTAGGTCTATTAATTAATGTCTGTTAATAGCATCGCGCGCGTACTGACAGCAAGTCGTCCCGAGAGCTAAATCTAATGATCTACTCTACAACATGCCCGCAGCGTGTCAAATTGGCAAAATGGTATATTGTCAAATAATTATTACGCAAATTTATCTTACTTTATGGTTTTTACGTAAAAAACGGATGGGATTCCCTCCGAGATAGAAAACAAACACTGGTTTTAACTCGACGCCTCATGTTAGTTAGTGTTACACGATGATTCTCGATCCTAGTCTGCCCCACATATTTACTTAGTTCTGTAATAGTAGAGTTATGCACTAAACCATATACTCACTGTGTGTGACTTATGTAACCCCACTGTATTCACTAAATTGCACATTCTCTTCCCCATATTATGTTCAATACATCATAATTTATACACCTATCTAGGTGTCAAACCTATTTAACGTTTGTTATGGAAATGCCGGAAGTGTCCACCATGTTGAATGTAACTTGGCTATGATATAGGAATATTTTGGATTAATCTTAAGATTATTTTATTATTGTAATAATATTTTATTAATTGTAAATTGATTATTTAAAGATTATTGGGACACTTATTAGATTTTTATGTTTGCCATATAACAAATGTTCATTTTGCCGCCAAAATTAAGTTGACTCTGATTGGTTGGTGGTGGTTAGATTTATTTTAAATATTGTAACTATTAAAATAATAATCTAAAAAGCTTAGTTAATTCATTACGATGAATAACTAAATAATTAATGAATGTATATATTTAATTAGCAGATTGTTTATCCCTACAAATAAATATTATAGTAAATGTTCATATATGGAAACGGTTGTCGTCCCCACTGTTTTCCTACCGTTGTTCAGGGTTTTGATTTGTATAAAAGCGAGCTGCATGCCAGAATATAGCCTCTGTTTGCACTTACTTTCACTTTGTACCCTATATTTGTGCTATTTTGTTGGAATAAAACTATTGGAGAAGAACCTGGAGATTTGTATTACGTGTTTATTATTCAAGCACCCCACACGCGGTCACAGTAGTTTGGTGAAGTAAAGAAGTGCTGTATTTCACATATTTTATTTAGCTAAGAGGATGTAAGTTATATGTAAAAAATATCTTAACTTCCTTTGTTTTGGAGGTAGTAACTACTTCAACTTATTCATATATTTGTTACCTCAGTTTGATGAGGTGATGGCTACATTCTGCGGCAAATCAATTCAAACCAATTTTCAATACGACGTTGTATAACGCTAACGTCGTGAAACCGACTTTTAACTCTTACTAATCAACAAAGTCATTAGAGCGTTTTGCGATCAATCCGTTCATGTTCCAGGCAGTTGAATTTTCATTCAGGTGAGTCTCTAAATTGGTATTGCGATCCAACTTAAACTGAAAAATTAAAAGTTACTCTTTCTCTTTTCTTTCTTACTTTCTCTTTCTTTCTCGTTCGTTAGTAGATATTGTACCTATTTGCAAAATGGCCTGCATGCGTTTTTGACACAGAAAAAATGGTTCTTGGACTCTTTCGCTGAAATACCTATTCTTGAAATGTTCTATATTTTTATTCAAGTAATGGCAAGGCAAAAAAAAGGTTTTTATTTTTTACATAAAAGCACTACGAAAAACAAAGTTATTTTTTATATTTACGCTAGGTGGAAGCACGTGGACCCCAAATTCAGTTTGAAGTGACACTGAAAACTCAGTGGTTCTCCAATTTTCATTCCAAAACTGAATTTTATTTTTTTAATATTTTCTGTAAAACTTCAAACAAAATGATTTTTTTTTTATAAAATAGGCCATTTTAAAATTAGATAATTTTACGAATAAGCCATCATAGGAATGAGTCATTTCCAGAATAAGATATTATGCGAATAGGTCAATTGAAAAATAGGTCATTTAGAGAATAGGTCCTTTTGTGGCGTAACCTATTTTGAGATTGGGTCCTTTAACTACTTAACCAAATATAAACAGGTTTTCATTTCTGTAGGTGCTTTTGAATATCTGCAATACCCATCAGGAGTTTCAAAATATAGGAAACACTTCAGCAACGCCACCGGCATCGATTTGCGATTATGAACGCGCAGATCACACTGTGCAATGAATTATTATAGTTCTTTTACAGTCTGAAACACAGGTCCAACCTAGTTCAGACAAATACTATAAAAATTCTCTAAATATAAGTCCTTTTTGTTACCATAAGTACCTTTTTGTTTATTAATAAATAATTTTATTTATTTACTTATTTGCAAAGAGTCACCAACACTTAGCAGATCGGTCTGACTCCTCGCCTTCAAGACCTATCCAACTTACAAAATATCTTTCTGACGATTACTGCAGTCTGATAAAACTAGTTTGCATGTACCTATCACCTTATAACTATTGACGTCAATTAGTTATTTTAAGATAGGAAATGAAAAATCGTTCATTCTAATTATGAACACTTTTTGCGACATTAACACACGAACAAATAACGAAGGCCGGTGTTCACGTTACGAATACGTAAACAAAACTAATTAGTATTACTGGTACATTATGAATGACGTTGTGTCATTATTGTAAAACGTGAAGTTACCTACAGGGAACTAATAACAACATCGAGAACCCGTGATGTTGACCCTTGCGCAAATAAAAGATGGTATACCTTGCGATGCGTGTAATTAAATGTCTCAAATGTCCACAGATGTTCTTATATAACGGCTAAAACTATGTGAGTGTGTAGGGGTGTGTACACATACTACACCTCCCTCCCCCTTTTAAAAGAAAAAATAACCAATGTAATATTTTTTTGAAAGTTACAAACAAATTACAAAATTACTTAAATTAGAATTGGATGAATTACAAAAATTCGGAAAAAGGTATTAATATTGTTAAATCAGGGAAATAGTATGTAATATTTTAAACTCTTTAAAAAATTTGGTAAACCATTAATGAATTCAAGAATTACAAAATAATCAGTGTGTAGGCACTAATATGATTGGTAAAGAAACGTTACATGATAGTATTGTTTACAAATGACTTCTAATTATAATTCGGAAAGTACCATAAGTTGTTAATCATACTGACTGTTTTTAAATGATACAGAAGAATTTTGCATGCAAAATTATTGTAAATGTTCAAACAAATTTTGAAACAAGGAAACATTGCAAAGTTAACTTACAAGCTAAGATTACAATGTTGATTGATATGAAATTAACACTTTATAATATAAATGTATGACGTTACAGTTCATACTTAATGAGCTATAATAAATTGCATCAATGAAAGTAAGTAGTTGGGTCAAATTAGTTCTAAGGACACCACATAATAGTAATTGTTTCATTTTAAGTGTATAATTATCCAATGCATAATAATATATTATATCTGTATAGGTGTACAAAGAATGATAAATTAACCATTAAAAAATCAATTGGATATATTGAATTATCAATCTTATTAAAAGTTGCATTCATACTCAAATTAAAATATACATAAGAAGTATATTATTGGGCATTCTGTCCCCCCAGTCGTCCGCTTCGCTCCCGACCATTCGCTGCGCTCACTCTTGTTTGACAGAATGTCTAATAATAAACTACGAATGGATAGTTGTTTTAAATTCTATAAACATTTAGAGCCACCTATTGGACACTTGTTACAATTGCATGTTAGCTATTTAGCGCCATCATGATAGCTGATCATATCTAAGGTGCATAGATGGCGCCACTAGTATTATATTCTGTTTTATCTTTTACATTTTGAACTGATTTTCCGATTCATGTGTAATTTTTCACTTTGCTCTGCGGCTTCCTACGAAATACGATAAACTGCCTGGCACATTCTTTTGGGGTTTTATTATCATCAATGGTGTTGAATAAAAGTAAATAGGTTGATCAAAAATTTCTTGATGAGATGTAGCAAGTGTTTTTAATAATATTTTGATATACATATATACTTTACACTCTATGCTAGGCACAGCCCAAGTGAGTTCGATAAACTAGTACTCAAAATAAAACCTTTTTATTTAAAGTAATGCAATGACTAACTTGAGATTTCATAATCACTTCACAAATTATAAATTTTTAAACGTAAATACGTTTTATAGTTAAATCATTAGTCTTATCTACTTGAATGACGACCAATAATTCACAAATTTTTACTAGTTCGTATCCAGCCACTTGGACTCATGCCTTTAGACAGCGATAGCACTATAGGTAAACCTTAAAACCGTGTGGATGAGCAGGATGCCTCGAGAGAACACACAGAAATTATGAAAATGTATTTTTCTGTACCAGGGTGGCTCATGACTCTCCATCGAACACAGTTAAAGCGTTATACCAATAGCCTTAAAACCATGTGGATGAGCAGAATGCCTCGAGAGAACACACAGAAATTGCGGAAACATATTTTTCTGTACCAGGGTGGCTAATGACTCTCCATCGAACACAGTTAAAGTGTTATACCAATAGCAGCTTACTGTTAGTTTACATCCGTAGATACAAAAACCAAAAAATAATTGTGAATTAATCGATGTCTACTACAACTCCGATCACTAATATTCTGTGCGACACGAATCAACGAACTGAATAAATAATAAAGGCTAAAGACAAGATATGCATGTTCAGCTCCGATGTTGTTCAAACCATATGCTGAAGCGACTTAGACTTAACAAGTAGCGATTAGGTAAATCGTAGCTGCTGTAATTCGTAGGTACTCCAAATATGTCTTTTGATTTTAATCATTATCTTAAAACAATTTTTAATCTTAAAATTAACAAAATATCGAATTAAGTCTGACAAAAGTTATAAAACCATATTATATGTTATGCATAAATGAAAATGTAATTTAAAAGATATGTTAAGCGTAAATGATTTTTTCACTCACAACTGTTTGTTAATATGGACATATAGGTACAAGCTTCTTCAATCACAATAATATCATTACAATTTACTGATAAAATCCGAAATGTCTTATTACTTTAACCAAACGTAATGCGTTAACAAACAAGAGCTTTTAGTCAAGGAGCTGTATGCAATCTTTAAAATTATTTTTACATAGGTTAACTAGTAGAAACTTATAGCTTACCAATAAATGTTTGAAATGTAAATAAAAATACTCATTACAAAGTCATTAAAATAGCAGATTATAATTAAAAGGTAAGCCCTCAATAAAGTCATTTTTACCGACTTATAAAAGGAGGTATAATCAATTCAAGTCGGTTTAATTTTTTTAATATGTAAATGGTATGATAATACAGAATATTCCCGTCTCCTGCGTGATAACATCTTGTCAGCGGTCCGCGCCAAGAAGGGTTTTCGTACATCGGAAATCGGCTTACCAGGCGAGCCTAAAAGAATCTTTTTAAATGAGCACCTCACCCCCAGCAACAAGCTTTTGCATAAGAACACCAGAGAAAAAGCCAAGACCGCCGAATATAGATTTGTCTGGGTGCGTGACGGAAAGATTTTCGTACGAAAAAACGAAACCTCGCCTGTCATTCGTATGATGAACCCCGCCGACTTACGTAAAATAGTGTGACTAGTTTTCAGTGTATCAAGTGGTATTTACAATTGTTGCTGCGTGTGCTTGGTTATATGCATTGCGCTGCAATTGTATGCGTATGTGACGGGCATGAACTATACAAGTTATTATTATGTTATAATTATTTCGGTAAGCAGACAGTATTTTTTGTGTATTTTTTGTATTATTCACTTTTTAACTTTATTCGTGTTAGCGGTGTAAGCACTCAAAAGTCATTAACGTTTAATTTACAAAGCAAGTCATTATTAGTTAACACAGATTCGACTAAGTACTGTTTTGTGATTTTTTTACTTCCATTGCTCATTAATATGATCGGTTTCTTATCTATAGCCTTGACCCTGAACCATGTAAATTACTCCTGCAGCGTTAATAATAAAACACTTGTGATTTGCATACCTATTTTTAATGAGTAGTAATTCATTAAAAGTATTTTATCAAAATGTACGCGGTCTCCGAACCAAATGCACTGAACTTTACAACAGCATCCTTCTTAATAATTATGACATCATTCTTATTACTGAAAGTTGGTTACAAAGTGATATTTTAGACACAGAGTTATGTGATAATAAGTACGACGTGTTTCGTGTCGATCGCGATATCCCTGATAATTCAGCAGGTAAAAAGGGTGGAGGCGGCGTCCTTTGCTCCGTTCTGACTGGATGAACGATGATTTCGAAGCACTGTGTATAACGTTAACTTCACGTACACTAGGCACTAATGCCAATTTAAATATTATTTTATCTTATATGTCACCTGATGGTGACCGCCTGCCTAACTGGGTCAATAGTTATTATTCTAATTTTAAGCAGATACAAGATAACTTCTCAAACGATTTTTTTATGCTGGTAGGAGATTTTAATTTGCCATGCTTACGTTGGAACTCAGATGGATGGTCAGTGGCGCATACAGGTTCCGTTTCATTGCAGGATGCGGCCTGTCATTTTGCTGAGAATTTAAATGTCTTGGGCCTCGACCAGTTTAATTTTATACCTAACAGATGCGACAATATACTTGATCTGTGCTTCTCAAACTTATCATTATCTGTTAAGGCAACTTCGCATCTTACCAAAATTGACGCACTACACCCCCCACTTTATATCGAAATCATAGATCTTAACATAAAACCTCTGAGAGAAATCTCAGTTTCACGCTTCAATTTCTTTAAAGGTAACTACACAGAAATCAATAAATAACTACTTGCTATAGACTGGGACCAACTTTTCTCGAAGGCGACCTCAATCGATGAAGCTGTTAATATTTTTTATAGCCAGATTCATGAATGTGCCTTATTACATATACCCCTTACTGTAATTAACAGTGATCGGAACGACCGGAGTATATTTACCTAAACTTCGCGGAACAGAGACAAGAATCGGAGACTTCCTTACGACAACATTTTTTTCGGGACATCTTCCGGGACATCACTTTAGTACTTACATAAAAATAATTTAATACAGTAAAAGAATTGAGTACAATCCCAGGTTTTGTTCAGAATGATTTTTAGGTACAAATAAAACAACCAATATATTTTAAAAGCATTTTTTTATTGTAACACTTATTATTAAGAACAGTTTAAATTGCAAAATGTGTATTTATTTGTTTTTGTTTACCCGAATAATTATGTCCAACAAAATTATGCAAAACTCTTACAAAGTGAACAAATGCTTTTTACAAAACCAGTATCTATATTTGTTCCCAATTCTAAGATACTATTTTGTGTAACTTTAGTGACGCCTTTATCTAATAGGTTTTTACCTATGAAATTGGAGAATAATTTCGACTTAGGCTTTTGTTTCTAATTTCTTTAGTTTTGCGATTAACCCCAAGATTTATATTTAAATCTAAACTGTCATCTATACCTAAATACCTTCATAAAACCAATTTTCTCACATTCGAAATACTCATGGCTCGAGTCCCGACTTCCTGGTCTGTTTGTTTGAAAGAGATAGAGACAGAAGTTGGCGCATCTATTCTTTTGTTTGCGTTTTTTGTAAAAGTGTAAAAGAGAAAGCAGCTGTCGCTGCTATTCTTTTCATGCATAGAAAAGTAGCAATAGCAGTCTCATACAATCCGTTGTCAAGTGCACATGTGTGTTTTACTGTGGATCCGTAATTTTTGTCCTAGTCTTGTTTATCATAATCTCATGTATTTTACCTGACCTGAATCTGGATACTGCCTTCGTTTTGATTGGATCTGGACGATTACTGAATACTGCAAGTGTGCCAAATATCAAGGTCAGCTAAAATAAAATATATTTTTAACATTGTTTTGTATTTATGACCAATACAAGAAAATGCTTGATTTGTTTGTTGGAATTACTCAGCGGAATTCACGTTAACTGCTTAGGAGTCCCTGCTTAGTTCAGTGGCGCCCTCATCACAAAAAATAATGTGTCTTCTCAAATACAAATTAAATCGAGAAACGATATTATCTTACACTTACTACAAAAGTTTACAAGTTATTTTTAAGCAATATCAACATAGCTTTGATAGATAGATCTAAATAAAATCATACGATATCGTTTTTCGATTTAATTTGTATTTAAGCAGATATATTAATTTTTTGGATAAGGGCGCCTCTGGACATCGCAGGCACTCTTAATATTTTTGCACTTTATGTACTTGTTTTGGTTGCAAATTTAGCTTTTTCTTGATTTTATATAATGTTTTATACAATGACGCGTTGTCGTTTCCTTTTAAAACATGAGTATGTTATCGTGACATGATTACATAAACGCGTCATGTCTTTTTTTCATTGCCATAAAGCATTGTGGTCGAATATTATGGACTCCACCACACTAATTTTGCTATTTACTAGTGGTTTTTCTGTGTTTACGCGTAATTTGCATTTTTATCAGTGCCACAATGCAGAAAAAGGAACGCTACCTGCGCTTGCGCTGACCGGTTTCCAACAATACAAAGAATGTCCTGTCCCGCTCACGCTGTGTGCTAAATGTGTGTGGGGAGACTCATTTTTAGAAAAAAGAAATAATGTGTTGATGTTATGCACTGACAGCGTGGCGTGGTTTACCGAATGCATCAAAACTCCAAACACTCATATTATGTTCGTAAATGGAGTTAAGTTTAGATGCGATTAGTATAATACGACGGAATTGTGAGGATTGGAAAGTGACTCAGCAATTGATGTCCTCTCCTCGCCTTTATATTATGCCACGCTGTTAGTGAATCACATCAAAAAAATATTTATTTTTTAGAAGTAACACAATATATACTGGTGTTTTTCTTAAACCCGGTAAGCCTTAACAGGGTGATAGTACCCATGAATATAAGCAACTTTCTCTATAGGATAACTTCTGAAATCGCGAGAAAAAATATCAGCTGTTTCATATAAAAGTTCAATACCTACCGTACCAAAATGTATGAAACAGCTGATTTTTTGCGATTTTAGGGTTGGTCCCACAGAAAAAGTTGCTCATATTCATTCATAGGTACTATCACCCCGTTAAGGCCTGCCGGGTTTAAGAAAAACACCCTGTATATATGACTGTATAACCCTGTAATAACAAGAATCGTAAGTTGATCAATTTCCTAGTTAGTTTATAAATATTCGCGAAATCACAAGCGGCAGGAGAAATGTATTATTTAACGTATACATTTCTGGTAATTGATCAATTTACGGCGTCTCGCGGTAAAATGATCCGGCGAACGCTGATTGGTTGAATGTCTTACTTACTTTGACATGGCTTTTTTAAATTTTATGATTGTTATATTTAGGTTGGAAATCAAACTGATTTTTATTAAAATTGTTACAATAAAAAGTGATTTATTTATATTGGTTGTTTCATTTGTACCTAAAAATTGTGTTGAACAAAACCAGGGATTATATTCAATTCTTTTACTGTTTCATTTATATAAAAATGTACTGAAGTGATGTCCCGGAAGATGTCCCGAAAAAAATTGTTGTCGTAAGGAAGTCTCCGTCCGATTCTTGTCTCTGTTCCTCCGCGAAGTTTAGGTAAATATACTCCGGTCGTTCCGATCACTGGTAATTAAAAACAAACACTACCCTAACTGGTACAGTCGGTCACTTATAAAAATTATCCGCGAGAAATCCAGAATTCACAAAAAATGGAAAAAATATAGTAATCGAAGAGACTACGACGAATTTAAAATTCTTAGAACTAGACAGCATCTTTTACAAAAACAGTGTTTCGACTCATTTACGCGTAATACTGAGAGCAATATAAAATCAAACCCAAAATACTTCTGGACCTACGTTAAATCTAAAAGAGGAGGTTCTGGTTATCCCCGCCAGTTAACTTTAGGTAGTAAAGACTACACCGATGGTCAGGAGATCTGTTCTGCATTTAATAAATTTTTTGAGAGTGTCTTCACTAAAGACTCAGTAATCTCATCTACCTATCTGAAGTCACTTTCAAGTAGCTTTCACTTCAATGACTCAATATCCTATATCTCAATTACTCAAAAAAGGGTATTTAAATACCTGTCTTGCTTGGATAAAACTAAAGGAGCGGGTTGTGACGGTATTCCGCCTTTTTTTCTATCGTCTTGTGCCGAGAGTTTGTCCTATCCAATCAGTTCATTATTTAAATTATCTTTAAAACTTAACCTTTTTCCCTCTTTATGGAAACAGGCCTATATATTCCCTGTACACAAAAGAGGCTCTAAAACCAAAATTGACAACTACCGGCCTATTTCAATTCTGAATTCTGTGTCTAAGGTGTTTGAAAAGATTGTTTTTGATCAGATCTACCCTGTCATATGTAAGGGTATCCCCCAGGCTCAGCACGGTTTTATTCGTAGACGATCTACGGTTTCTAATCTTGCGTGTTTTACTAATTATGTTCTTCAGAATATAGATAATGGTGGTCAGGTTGACGCGGTGTACACCGATTTTGAAAAGGCGTTCGATCGGGTGGACCACGTCATACTATTATCCAAGCTGCAATGCCTTGGAATCCATGGAGACTTACCCAGATGGGTTGAATCCTACCTGAAAAATCGCTCACAGGCGGTTGTGATTGGAGGATACAGGTTTAACTACATCTCAATCCCCTCTGGTGTGCCCCAAAGATCACATCTTGACCCTCTCTTCTACAACGCTTACATATTTGACATCGAGAGGCACATTAGACACTCCAACTACATTCTTTACGCAGACGATAAAAAGGTTTATATGCGAATTAGATCAAATCTCGACAGCACACTTCTGCAACAGGATCTTGACTTGCTGTTTAACTACTATCGTTTAAATAACATCACTATTCATCATCATCATCATTATCAGCCAAAGGACGTCCACTGCTGAACATAGGCCTCCCCCATGGCTTTCCACAGCGACCGATCACTAGCGGTCTGCATCCAGTTTGATCCTGCGATCTTTATAAGGTCGTCTGTCCATCTTGTTGGTGGACGTCCCACGCTGCGTCTCTGGTCAAAAGGTCTCCAATCTAGAACTTTCCTGCCCCAACGGCCATCAGTTCTTCGCGCTATGTGCCCTGCCCATTGCCACTTGAGCTTACTGATTCTCAAGGCTATGTCCGTTACCTTAGTTCTTCTACGTATCTCCTCATTTCTGATTCGATCCCGTAGAGAAACACCCAGCATAGCCCTTTCCATCGCTCGTTGTGTGATTTTGAGCTTCGTTATAAGGCCCATAGTAAGAGACCATGTTTCGGATCCGTATGTCATCACTGGTAACACACACTGGTTGAAGACTTTCGTCTTCAGACACTGAGGTAGATGAGATGAGAAGACACTCTTACGTAATTTCCCGAACGCTGCCCAGCCGAGTTGGATTCGTCGATTGACCTCTTTCTCGAAGTTGGACCTACCCAATTGGATCACTTGTCCCAGGTAGACGTACTCGTCGACAACTTCGAGAGTTGAGTTCCCAAAGGATACTGGAGTGGGTACAACAAGGGAACTCGACATAATTTTCGTCTTCCCCATGTTCATTTTAAGACCCACTTGTTGGGAGACTCGGTCAAGGTCTTCGAGCATAGTGCCAAGATCATCCAGCGTCTTTGCCACAACGACTATATCATCGGCAAATCGGAGGTGTGTGATGTATTCGCTATTAATATTGATGCCGATTCCTTCCCATTCCAGAAGCTTGAAAGCGTCTTCCAATGCCGCAGTGAACAGTTTCGGAGATATCACATCTCCCTGTCTCACACCTCTCCGCAGTGGAATCGCCCTCGTGTTCTGCTTCTGTACTCGGACCGACATGGTGGCGTTATTGTAAAGGCACCTTAACACCTTTATATACCTATAGTCTATGTGGCACCGCTGCAGAGACTGAAGCACCGCCCAAGTTTCGATCGAATCAAAGGCCTTCTCATAGTCCACAAACACTAAGCATAGAGGCATATTATACTCCTCGGACTTCTGTATAATTTGCCTAAGCGTATGGATGTGGTCTATGGTACTGTAGCCTTTTCGAAATCCGGCTTGTTCGGGAGGCTGGAAGTCATCAAACCTACGTGCGAGACGATTCGTGATGACCCTTGAGAACAGCTTGTAGACATGGCTCAGGAGTGAGATGGGTCTATAGTTCTTCAATAAGGTTTTGTCTCCTTTTTTGAAGAACAACACCACCACACTATTGTTCCACGCCTCGGGCGTGATGCCCTCCAGCAACACGGAATTAAAGAGTCTCTGAAGGACTTTAAGTACCGGTGTTCCACCCGCCTTCAGAAGCTCTGCTTTGATTCCGTCCTCGCCAGGTGCCTTGTTGTTTTTGAGCTGTTTAAGGGCCATCCTAATCTCATAGAGGCTGATGTCCGGACATCACTATTAGCATTAAAAAATGTCAATGTATCTCGTTCACGCGAAAAATTAAACCTATTGTTTATCCATACAATTTTATTGGTACTATCATCGAACGGGTCAGTGTCGTGCGCGACCTCGGTGTACTTTTAGACGCTAAGATGTCATTGCGCGAGCATATTGACGCTGTTACTAGTAAATCATTCCGAAATTTGGGTTTCGTGATGCGAACATGCCAGCATTTCCAGAGCATACTTAGTTTGAAAGTGGTTTATTTTGCATATGTACGATGCATTTTGGAATACGCCTCACAAATTGGTCACCGCACTATGACATTCATGTAAATAGCATCGAAAGAATACAAAAGAAATTTATCTCACATCTTAACTATCGTTTTAAGCGTTCCAGCTCTGATTATAAAAAAACAATTGTCGTTTGTACAACCTTCTAACGCTAGATGAACGGAGGTTACTGATGGATATGGGTTTACTTTATGATCTGCTACTTAATCGCATTGATTGTCCCGATTTGCTTGCGAGTATCTCATTTAACGTCCCTAAAAAAAGAACTAGGCATACTAACTTCAGTTTATTTCATATACCGCGTTATGTGACTAATTATGGGCGAAACAGCATTTTATCGCGACTCATCAGTACTCACAATAGTCACAATACAATCTTTCACTCTGTTGACATTTTTATTGAGAGCAAACGTAGCTACAAAAAAAAGATTCAAGAATTACTCCTGAACACATCAAAGTCGAATTAATTTTAAATTATTACTTTATACTTTAAATGTAAAAGAAAGTCGTATTTGTTATACCACTTACAGTCCGCTCTCATTTGGAGGTCGAATATTGTAAAGAATCGTGCGTGCGTTCCTTTGTAACGAAATGATTAATTTTTATAATGAAATAAACACGAAACTCATATATTATATGGGTAATACATTGTTTTATACTGAGTTGTTTTTAAATTAAAAAGTGTATTAATATTACTCATTGATATTATTTTAAAAGTAATGGAAATATTGTTTACATTATTGGACTGGCCAAGAATAACGGAGTTTATGGCTCAGGATCAGCTGGCCCGATTATTATTTTGTTGTTAATCGGCCTTACCTAATGGGTGCTTGTACGCGGGCTATTGTTACCGATCCCAAGGATACCTTGCGCATCCGTAGGGCGTACAGGCACCTGTAGGTACGTGTACGAGCGGATGTACACACGAACGCACCTCCTTCTTATTCACATACTTATGCGACACAGTCGTACTTACTTGCTTACACATATTCAACATATAAACAATGTTTTGTTTGGTTGGGAGACCTTTCGATTTTTGATACCTTACTACGACGTACCTTGGTTTGGGGTCAATGGTCTTAACTAAAATTGCATGCATGCATATTATGATAGTTTCATAGGATCCGTGCTACGTCATTCACTACTTACCACCGTTATACGCACCAATAATGTCATGTTTTATGTTTACACATATAATGCTATTATAATTATCGTCTTAACGTTCTGCTTACCGTTGATGATTTGTCCATCTCCTCATCTAAACAATGTTAACATTATCGTGGTTAACTGTTATTGGCTATTCAAGTAACCTATCATGAAATATTATATTTTTTTGTAAGCTGTTGTTGTCCCTTTACAAATAAAATAAAATAAAAAACTAAAAATTGCACTCCGGGAGTGCCGGCAGAAGTGAAAACTTGAATATCAACGTTGTGCATTTTTGATTTTTTGGAATAGTTAGGGAATAATTTTGAATGAATTGCTCTTATTATCAATATAAAAGTACTATCATTTTTGTGATAGAATACAATAATAATAATAATAATAATAATAATAATAATAATAATACAATAATTATAATAATAATAAGCCTCCCAAAGTCTAACCTTACGTCCGCGCTCGACCATCAGAGCCACGTGGGAGGCGGACACCCGCAAATAATTCACAAAGCGGGTGACAAACAGGGCACTAGCAAACCCAAACAAAATGGAGTTGCGAAGCAGAAAATTACGCATAATGCCGCTTCCCGGGGGCGATCGCCGGGGCACATCTGGAGCCGACGCTGGGTGTCTCAGTATGCGAACCGTCGGTAGCGAGGAGCTGAGCAGGCGGGCCCTCGCTGGGCATGAACCCGAATCGATTACAGCCGAACAAAACCCGTCTTCACCAATATCGTCAACACATAGCTTGTTTCAATCTGCCGATACGTCACCTCATTCGTGCAAGGAACCAACAACATCCCGTTCATCCACTACCTCTCCAATACTGGCAGATGTTGTGCAGAGAGCAACCGCTCATCAGCCTGCACCCACTGTTGGTACTACTCGTGTGCGAAAAATGTGGAGCGAAGAAATGAATAGATTCATTTGGCACACATATCTTTACGCAACAAAACTAGAGACAAAAAAACGAGGATACCTAGATATCCTGCATCACGACTTCACTCAGGCATTTCCGCATATGCAAGCATCAAGACAAAGATTAGGTGATCAGCGGCGAGCCATAGTAAATAACAATTTGTTATCATCCTCAACCTTAGACGAAATAAAAGCTGAAGTAATATCACGGCTACAAGGAATAGGTGAAACACCAGAGGCAACGACACATAATACACCTTTATGTCCATCGATTACAGGGGGAGGAGAACGTATGAGATGGACAGACAATCTCAATGAGGCTGTCATAAGAATTTACTACGAAGTAACTGATCTAGAGAAAGATATGACAATTTATAGAAAGAAGCTCAGAGAAAAAATTATTCAGGAATTCCCAGAATTAGCACATTTATCTGAACAGCGCCTCTCAGATCAAAGACGCGTCATTATAAGCAATAAACTCATTACAGACCAAAGAATACAGCAAATAAGACAAGAAGTACAAGAACAACTTTTATATACACGGAACTCCTACGTACCTTCAAATACTACCCCTCAAAGTGAAATGGAGTCAACTACATTTGAAGGACTTACGCAAAATACAGATTTAAACTCAGGACAGCAACAAAACAGTTACGCTACCCAACCTAACGATTTTAACGGATATGCAGAAGCAGATATAATAGCAAGTACATTTGAAAATGCATTGAACAAATTCAAAAATACTGACCCTACCACAAGACCCTTCATACCAAAACAAAAACCATCAAGAAAACTATACTACATTGTTGAATGTTTAAATAAAGATATCTTACCGAAACATCTAGATCCAGAACAAGATTTTCTTACCCTCCACGCAATAATATATGCGGCAGCTTATACTGCTGCTACTTGTAATAATACTAAAATCCGTGATACCAATACCACCGAAACAAATAACACCAAAACAAAGGGAAAACAACAACCATTTTGGCAGAAACGATTAGAAAATAAAATAAAAAAAGTTAGATCAGAGATAGGACGTCTTACTGAGTATATTAGGGGGAATAGGAACACAAAAGTTGTTAGGACGGTCGAAGAAATAAAAATTAAATATAGAATACACGCAACTTACGAAAATCCGAATTCAGAATTAGCACACTTCCTAGACACTCTAAAACAAAAGCTAAATGCAACAGCTAGCCGCCTCAGAAGGTACCTCACATGCACAGCACGAAAAACTCAAAACACGCAATTCACTAATAATGAAAAACATTTTTATAGAAATCTAAGTAGTAACAATAACCCAGAAGAGTCTAATGACACACCACCACTAAACGAACTAAGAGAGTTTTGGGCTAATATATGGGAAAATCCAGCACAACATAAAGATGACGCCGAATGGATAGAAGAAATTACGAACAGTGTATGTATATCGGATATGGACTTTGATTTTATACCCGCTGAAACATTTATCGGAGTAATTCAGCATACACACAACTGGAAATCACCCGGGACCGACCATATACACAATTTTTGGTATAAAAAACTAACGTGTACACATCCATATTTACAAAATCACATTAATAAATTCATAGAAACACCTGACACAATGCCAAAGTTTGTTACACAAGGAGTAACCTACATGATCCCTAAGGATAAAAATAGTAGAGACCCAGCTAAGTACCGGCCTATTACCTGTCTCCAAACTATCTATAAATGTCTAACAGCATGCCTCAGTGAGACCATCTAACAACATCTAAATGACAACGGTACATTAGCAGAAGAACAAAAAGGTTGCAGAAAGTTTAGTAAAGGGTGTAAAGAACAATTAATTGTGGATGCAATAGTTATGAGGGAAGCACTTCGGAAAAGGAAAAGTATTCATACCATGTACGTTGACTATCAAAAAGCGTTTGATTCTGTCCCTCATGGCTGGCTTATGCAGGTATTGCACATTTATAGAATACACCCAAAACTTATAGAGTTCCTGAAAGCAGCAACACAAAATTGGCAAACAGTATTGAGTATCAAACAGAATGGAATTCTAGAAATATCTGACCCGATACGTATCAAACGCGGAATATTTCAAGGCGATGCTCTGAGTCCTCTCTGGTTCTGCTTAGCATTAAACCCGCTCTCCACACTTTTAAACAGATCTCAAGCAGGATACAGTGTTAAATCTCAAAATGAAAAAGAAGTTATCTCCCACCTTTTGTACATGGACGATATCAAATTGTATGGTGAGAGTAAAAGCGATTTATTCAAACTTGCAGATATAACGCAAGAATTTTCAAATGACATAAACATGCAATTTGGTATCGACAAATGTAAAACACACTCAATAGAACGCGGTAAATTACAGCTTAATACCTACACACTTAAAACTGGCGAAGAAGTAGCACCGATGGAAGAAGACGCAACATATAAATATCTAGGCTTTCATCAATCTCGCCAAATTAATCAAAAACAGGCTAAATTACTACTTAAAGCTAAATTCAAACAGAGATTGCAACTAATACTTAACACACACCTCACGTCCCGAAATCTTGTAAAGGCCATTAATACATTTGCAATTCCGGTACTCACTTACTCGTTTGGAATACTCACTTGGTCCCAGACAGATTTGGTTGCGTTACAAAGAATAATAAATACCTCACTCACTAAATACCGGAAACATCACCCAAAGACATGCGTGCAACGTCTCGTTCTGCCGCGGAAAGAAGGAGGAAGAGGATTGATTGATATAAAGAATTTGCACTACAGACAGATTTCAGAGCTGAGACGATTCTTCCACGAAAAAGCAGAAAAGGTACCGTTTTACAATAACTTAGTCCACACCGATAATAAGTTGACACCCTTAAACTTATCTAACAAGGATACCCAACTCAATGAAAAGTATAATACAATCGAACAAAAAATAGATCAATGGGCCCTCAAATCTCTCCATGGAAGACACATAGCCGATCTCAACCAGCCGCATATCGATAAAAATGCATCCAATGCGTGGTTGAAGCGTGGTGAGCTCTTTCCGGAAACTGAGGGCTTCATGCTTGCGATACAGGACCAGGTAGTTGCTACTCGAAATTATCGTAAGTATATAACTAAAGAACTGACCTCCGATCTCTGTCGACACTGCTAAAGCGCCCCTGAGACGATCCAGCACATCACCGGAGCATGTAAAGCCTTAGTTCAATCCGATTATAAGCATCGCCACGACCAAGTAGCATCTATAATCCATCAATACATTGAACGTAAGAACCAGTTCATCTCACACACTGTCCCATATTATAAATACTCACCCGCAGTAGTGACCGAAAATAATAATTATAAAATGTATTGGGACCGCACCATTTTGACTGATAAAACTATACATTTCAATAGGCCCGATATAACCATACACGATAAAAGTAAAAAAACCGTTTACTTAGTTGACATCGCTATTCCAAACACACACAATCTTCAAAACACAATTTCTGAAAAAAATGCTAAATATCAAGACCTTGCAATAGAATTAAAAACCCAATGGCATGCACAAACAGTTCACATAATACCTATAGTGATTTCGTCTACAGGAGTAATACCAAGAAGTTTAAATAGAAGCCTTCAAGCGCTTGACATTTCTGACAGAACCATACCTCTTATCCAAAAAGCAGTCATACTAAATACATGCCGTATCACCAGAAAATTTTTGTCTACTGACACTTCATTGCATACTGTGTCGCTTGGCTAAAGCCCGCGCCACAGTTGTTTTACCCATTGCTTACCACAATGGAGAGAGAAAAACACCTATAATAATAATAATAATAATACAATAATAATAATAATTATAATAATAATATATTTTTATAGAATACAATATTTATTTATTGCGCTATCGTACACAAACATTACAATTTATATTATATTGAATTACATTAAAAAGTTTATCTCTCAGAAAAATCAACATACATTCATAATTTCGCCAACCGTCTTACGGTTTTTCGATCAGCCCACGTGTCCTGACGCGAGTTTCACATTCTTCCCCCATCCCACAAAAGTGCTCAACGCCGCTAAAGAAGTTTTCACTTCAAAAATATTCTTAATTTAAGGAAGGAAAATCATAAAAAACAAGGTACATGGTAGCAATCCCGTATGTAACTATTGTAATGTTAGTGACCATGAAAGTTTAAAACAATATAAGGAAGGAAAACTTGAAAGTCATGTTAAATATAAAATATATAATGAATATAATGTTACACTGTATTACGTTCCGTGCATACATTTTGTCTCTTGCACTATTCAAAGTTACTCAGCAGTAGTCGATGCATGGTGCATTTAGCTGCATATGCGAATTACATTTTTGCTAGGCACAACATTATGTTATTGTATTTACGACACTTTCACATAAAGCTATAAAATAACACTCATACTAACTTCCTAAAAGTACATAGCTCGTACTGACTTATTACAAAAAAGAGTATTAGTTAGTCAAATTACTATATTTGTAATACTATCATTAACCATTCATATGTAAGTTAAGTAAATAATTTCATTTTGAATATTATCTATCAAAACCTTTCTCAGCGGCAATAAAATTGATATCATCTTACTTATAATTGATACTATCACAAAATATTTTGTAATTTGTAGTTTGCAGTGAGCAACAAGTATGAGGCAATCTATACTAATATTATAAAGCTGAAGAGTTTGTTTGTTTGTTTGTTTGTTTGTTTGTTTGTTTGTTTGAACGCGCTAATCTCAGAAACTACTTGCCCGATTTGAAAAATTATTTTTATGTTAGATAGTCCATTTATCGAGGAAGGCTTTAAGCTATATAACATAAAGATACGACTCACAAGACCACAGCAGCAATGAAAAATGTTGCGAAAACGGGAGAAAGATATTCCTTTTGAGAGCCTCCGCTGCGTACGCTGCGGAAACCGCTAAAGTTACACGAAAATCATGTATGACAAGATTGTTCAGCATTAGAAGCTTTATAATAAAGTCCGCGACAGCATATGTCTATCTTTTATGGTTGACTTACTACAACCTTTTTTATGTTAATAAATTTGTAAAAAAATAATGCATCATTTTTAGAGGTGTATTATACACACAGGTATTTATGTTTATCAAAATAAATAGATTCATTATCACGAGCATTTCATTTAGAACAAAGTTGCCCTTTATATCATTTGATTCCAATAAATATCTTAGGAGCTATCACAGTTTTAACATAACTCCGCACCAAAATAATGTTCGCAGCTTAAGTACAACGTGCGCTTGCGCTAATTTATACGAGGGTCAAACTGAAAGTTCTTAGAAAATCAAAAACTGATTACATTAGCCAGTTATTAGTTTGATTATATCTTTTCAAAATATTGTCCATTGACGTCAATACACCGCTGCATGCGATGGAACCACTGGGAAAAGCACTTTGCCCACTCGTCCTTAGGGGTCTCTTCAATGGCATCGCGATACGCAGCCACCGCTTCTTCAGCATTCATAAACCGCTTTCCTTTAAGTTTTTCTTTAATTTTTGGAAATAAATAAAAATCACAAGGCGCGAGGTCGGGGCTATACGGCGGGTGACCCAGTAATTCAACGTTTGATGTCGCCAAATAGTCGATCGTTCGCTTGGCGGTGTGCGACGAGGCGTTGTCGTGGTGAAGGAGGATCCTACTGCGAGGTCGTTTCTCTCGAACTTTTTCCAAGACAAGTGGCAAACAATTGGTAGTGTACCATTCTGCAGAAACTGTTTTTTGATCCTCTAACACAATTGTTGCGAAATGACCTATCCTTCCAAAGAACGAGGCCACCATTTTTTTTCCCGCACTTCGATCTCTCTTCACTTTAGTTGGCAACTCCTCGAAAGGAAACACCCACTGAGCAGATTGTCTTTTGGTTTCAGGATCATAACAGTAAATCCAGCTTTCGTCACCTGTTAGTATGTCGAACACAGCATTTGAGTCACCTCCGTTAAATCTTTCAATCATTTTACGGCACCAATCCACACGATGGAGTTTTTGAGCCTTAGTCAAATTATGAGGTATCCACCGGGCGCAAAGCTTCCTGACCGCTAAATGTTCGTGGAGGATTTTGTGCACTTGACTCATACCGATGCCTAAGCTTGTCCGAATCTGCTGATAGGTCACTCTTTTGTCAGTCTCTATCATACGCCGCACAACACAGATGTTATTTTCAGTCGTCGCCGTAGAAGGCCGTCCCTCACGTACATCATCAGTGAGATTAGTGCGACCACGTTTAAACTCATTAAACCAGTTGTAAACAGTCGCACGAGATGGGGCTTCATCGTGAAAGGCCAATCGTAGTCTATCATAACTTTCTTGTTGACTTAAATGACATCGAAAGTCATAAAAAATCATTGCACGAAAATTTTCTCGTGTTAAATTCATGTTGACGTGATACAGACAATTTTCAATTTGCCGCCAAATCGTAAAACAAATGACAAATGAATGAAATATATACTCAGTAATATTGGCAAAGAGTTCTATTTTCAAATTTTAGAATATTTTTTTTATTATATTGTTTATAAGTGGCCAGTTCTAAGAACTTTCAGTTTGACCCTCGTATTATAAAGCTGAAGAGTTTGTTGGTTTGAACGCGCTTATCTCAGGAACTGCTGAACCGATTTGAAAAAATATTTCTGTGTTAGATAGCTTATTTATTGAGAAAGGCTTTAGGATATAAAACATCACGCTGCGACGGGAGGGGAGGGAGCAAACTCAAAACGCGCGGACGAAGTCGCGGGGGACCGCTAGTTATGAAATATTTGGATAAATTAAGTATAAGCGATCAAAATTTACCAACATCCGGCGCTGCTGTAAAATGCTATTTTAAATTAATTTTGATAACAGTATAATTTTTCTGCGTATAAATAACATAATTTTTTTCAACAATTATCACAAAATCTTCAAGCAGTGGTGCGAGTCTGCAGCCTTCGCTTTTCGTCGAGACTCGTGAAAACATCAAGTTAAAATGTGAGTAAGTACCTAAATGTATAGTTTTTTCCGTTCTAGAAATAATTGAATTATATCCTAACAAAATTTACTCACACTTAGGTACATTGGTGCTTATAGCACAGCAGTAGGTACTACTTAAATAAACTAATTTCACAAAGTATCGATTGCTCACAATATTTTAATTAATATTATTTTTTACCTTGTTTTAGGTCGGACTCTGCGTGCGAAATTCCTAGAAAATCGACTTCTGTGCGCAAAACGAAGATCTACAGATCGGATTCGGAGAGTGAAGCTGAGCCAACAAAGAAACCGACCGCACGTGCTCGTAAAACTAAGGCCTCCAAGTCAGACTCAGACAGTGATGTAGATTCGTCTTCAACGTCCAAAAAGCAACGAAGAACAAAACAAACATCTCCTACCATCAAAAACGCAAAACAAGTGATACATTTAGGTAATTATAACATTTTGTTGAGCAATTCTATTACATACCTCTATAATAAAAATAATAAATGCATGAACTACAATTTTATTTTTAGCATTCTAAATAAGTGATTTGTTTGTTTATATAGAAGATAGTTCATAACTTTAAAAAATCCTAGCATCTACGAGTACATTTAAAATTTCATGTTATGATGGATTACACTAATTTTAAAAATAAAAATTCAATTTTATTTTACAGAAAGGACAAAAAAACGTACGACCTCTTTGGCATCGGCAGCAGTAGGGAAGACTTAGAAGTAGCATGCACCAAGAAAACCTTGCCGTCCTACATCATCAACCGGGTGGCCAACGGCAATGAACGTCGAGACAACACAAACTTCAGGTAACTTTTACGTTGGCCTGAAAGTTTACGAATCCTCGGACGCACTCGATACTGAGGCAATGGATTTGTGGCAAAAAGCGCTGTTGCGAATTAAGTTCCAAACCCGCGAAGAGTCCGACCAGTGGCGTAGTTTACAGAAATTGGTGCAGAGTGTGAATTCCTTATCTAAAGAGGGACCACATTTTTATGCGGATAAGTAGTTATAAGAGTTATAAGTTTTAAGTAGTAAGTAATACGAGCTTACTGCTAGGCATTTTTTTTTGTATTTTTTTTTTTTTTTTTTTTTTTTTTTTTTTTTTTTATTTCATAGGTAACAAAAACAGACATTAATCGTATTAAGGTAGTATATAAATATTAAAAACTAAGAGGAACTGGACTAATGCCCTAAAGTGTTACACCTGTGCGCCAAACTTAAGTAGCGTGTAAACAAATTATCTTAAAATACAAAGCTAAGTTTATAATTAAAATACAAAATAAGATTTAAAGATTTAAAGATTAACCCAGTATTACTAACCCATGGATTTTTGTTGTCCGAAATAAATGATTGTATTTCCATGTAACTGTTAAGTATAACCTCTTTCGTTTACATTTTTTTTCGCAAAATGCCATTCTGCTTACTTTGCAACGTTACGGTAGACAGGAAACGATGGACAGGACAGGTGCGTAGAAATACACATAAAAATAAAAGTACTGTTCCCATTGGTGACAACGTAGAACTGATTAAGTCTGCTTTCAAGGGAAGTATTGCTAGTTATAAAGTTGTTGCTTCAAACGAAGAACAAAAAAACTCACCTCAGTTATTTTTAAAGAACATTAAAAATCAAATAAAGACACTAATAAATCGTTCTTTACAAACACACACGTGTGTTAAAGTGAACTTTGAATTTTTTTGTTAAAAAACGAGCCTTGTGAAGAAACAACTAAATGTTTTTGTACAAAAAACTTTACTATTCATTTTAATTACGATTTTGATATATTGTACACAAATGTTGAATGTCAACTATTAAAAAAAAAGAGATTTCGAAGAAAGAGACAGTGGGAGGACTTTTTTAGTACCTCGCATTTAGAAGTTAATATTAATAAATATCAGCCACTTGGTGGGTCTAGATTCATTAATTTACCAAAATCTATTCAAAGCAAAAAAGCGTGTTTGAATAATAAAAATAAAGATGAATACTGTTTTCTGTGGTGTGTAACTGCAGCCCTATATCCGGCAACAAAACACCCTGAAAGGGTTACTTCATATCCACACTTTCAAGATGTATTAAACGAAAAGAGTATTTCATTTCTAGTTAACTTTTCAGACATAGCTATTTTTGAAGAAAATAATCCAAATTTAAATATTAATGTTAGTGGAGTGAATAATAAGAAACATATCATCTGTACACTTTATAAATCTCAGGTCAAGTCCGAAAGATCAAAACACATTCATTTACTACTTCTTGAAAACGGCACTGCCTCTCATTACTGCTTAATTAAAGATTTACCTCGTCTAGTCTGTGTCGGAAGTCTCGATATAGTTCCGTGTAAAACCACCAGGTGGCGCTCGAAAAATGCTGAGAAAATATTGGTGTTTTCGTGTATTTATTAATTGAGAAGAATTTTTGAATGATGTTTAAAAAACTAGAAATATTTTTTAAGTTTTATTAAAGATATACTACGTAATTTTAAATGGTATTTGATGAATTAGAAAATCATAAAATTGACATTTTTGAAGCGAAATGTCATAAATGATGCATCAGACTTCGCCCGCTGGTCTCAAATGACAAAACATCACGGTAAGATTTACCTTTGTGAAAGCTGTTTATTATTTTTTCCTAGCTCCGATCACTCGATGATCGTTTATGTGGAGGAGTTGTTACTATTTTACCTGATAAAGGTTCAGTAATTCAGTTTAAAAATTATGAATGAAAACAAAATTTTTATTTCACAATTTATGCCGATTTTGAGGCAATGTTAGAAACAGAACAACACAGCAATACAGAACAGAATTCATCTAACACTTCCATTTTACAGCGACACGTACCGGTCGCTTTTGCGTAAAATATCGTTTCTACATTGGATGAGAGTTATAATCGTTTTGTTACTCATCGTGGTAAAGATTGCGTAGCTAAATTCATAAACTTGCTATGTAAAGATGTAATTAACATACACAAGATACTAAGCCAAAATTAACCTATGGTGTTTATTACAAAACAAGATTCCTGTGAATTTAACAAAGCTAATCATTGTCATATTTGTGAACACTTACTACGGGAGGACAAAGTTAGAGATCATTGTCATTTGACGGGACGCTATCGTGGCGCCGCTCATCATCACTGTAATCTTCAATATAAACAACCCAATTTCATTCCATTTTTTTCCCATATTCTATCTGGTTACGGTTGCCATCTTTTTATTGAAGAATTGGGTGAAACACCTTGAAAAATTAACATTTTACCTAAAACGAAAGAAAATTATATTTCTTTTTCTAAATTTATATACAGTTACGCTTTTTAGATTCTTACCACTTTTTGGGAACTAGCTAAAACTATGGAACAAGATGATTTCATTAGTTTGAATTCTAATTTTCCAGACGATACTCAATTTCGGTTATTAACGCGTAAGGGCGTATATCCTTATGATTATATGTCTGAATGGTAATGTTATGAGGAAACATTATTACCAGCAAAAGAAAACTTTTTTAATTCCATGAATAACGAAATGACGACCTCCGTGGTCGAGTGGCTAGCACGCTGGTTTCAAGCGTCGCCATCTCGTGAGGTTCCGGGTTCGATTCCCGGTCGGGTCAATGTAGAAAACGATATTTTCTATATTGTCTCGCGTCTGGGTGTTGTGGTACCACCGTTGTGTCTGATTTCAATAACACAAGTGCATTGGCTACTTACTTTGGGATCAGAGCAATGTATGTGATTGGTGTCCAATATTTAAAGTATCTCAGATAGTGACTATGAACATGAACAGACTATATGGTTAAAATTTAATAAAAAAATATTGGGTGAGTAAACTGATTTGTATTTAAAAACAGATGTTATTTTGTTAACGGATATATTTGAAAGTTTTCGTAAAACTGTAAAAAAACATTACAAACTTGATCCCGCTTTTTACATAACAGCTCCTAGTTTATCTTTTGATGCAATGTTACTTGAAACAGGTGTACAGCTTAAACTTATCACAGACTTAGCTATTATACGAATGATCCAAAATGGGATTAGAGGTAGTGTGTGTATGTGTTCACATAGATACGCAAAAGCGAATCATAAATATATGACAGACTATGATGAATCGCAACCAGACTCGTATAAAGGGCCTAATAAAACTTAGACCCTATATAGTATACCTAGATTGTATTAACTTATACGGATACAATATGTGTCAATCTTTACCATTTTCAAACTTCAGATTTTTAGATGAACATGAAATAGCTTGTTTAGACATACAAAGTTTCGAAGATGATGCGGATTGGGGTTTTATACTTGAAGTTGATCTTTTGTACCATGAACACTTGCATCGTCAACATAAGGATTTACCGTTTTGTCCGGAAAAATGCATCCCACCCGGTGGTAAGACCATCAAGCTTATTCCAAACTTGTATAACAAATATAAGTATGTGATTCACTATGTTCATTTAAAAAAGTGTATAGAACATGGACTAATATTACGTAAAATTCATAGAGTTATTACATTAAGGCAAAGCCCATATTTGAAACGCTATATTGAACTAAACACAAAACTGCGTCAAAAGGCAAAGAGTGCTTTTGAGCAAGACTTTTTTAAACTCTTGAATAATAGCGTTTTTGGCAAAACTTTAGAAAATACAGAAAAAAGGGTAAATGTTCAGTTAGTAAATCAATGGGAAGATTTCAACAATAAAACAAAAAAAACATCGCAATCGGCGCGATTGATAGCCAACCCTTACTTCCATAGCTCTACTGTATTTACAGAAAATTTAGTTGCAATACAGCTGAAACCTAACCAGTTTATATTAGATAAACCAATTTATATTGGTTTTACGGTTATAGAATTATGTAAATATCATATGTATAATTTTCACTGTAATATCGTTAAACCATATTATAAGGAAAACGTGCAGTTGCGTTATACAGATAAGAATTCGCTTATTTATGTTTTACACACGAATGATTTCTATTTAGACCTAAAAAACGATTTCTAAGTTATTTGACAGTACAATGTTCCACAACAAAATAAAAAAATCCTGGTTTGTTTAAGGATAAGATGGGTGGAAAAATTATCACAGATTTTGTTGGGTTGAGATCAAAATTGTACTGCATAAAATCCCAAGACAAAGTTACTAAAAAGAGCGAAAGGTGTGAAAGCATGTGTAGTTCGTGATTTAAAAATATAAGACTGTGAGAATGTACTGATGTATAAAAATGTCATTAAAATAAGAAATATGTTTTTTAAATCAATAAAGCACCAAATAATTACGCAAAGCATAAATAAAATTGCGTTATCTGCCAATGACGATAAGCGCTTAATTTCATTAAATAATATTGAAACAAAAACATGGGTAAGTGCTTCATTCTTAAAAACTATTTGACACTTACATGGTTTTTACCTCGCATAAGAATATTTTATATTAAACCTATCGATAAGTGGATTATAATTATGTCATTTTAAAGACTAATATAGTACTATAAGACTTTGTTACTAACATATTTTACAATTAATATTAATGCTGATGAAATAGTGGGAATTTATTTATCTCTACTACCTTTACCTACATTTTACATCGAGGTGAACAATAATGATGGAATACATTTATATCACTAGTAGAATTTTCACACGTAGCATATTTTAAAGTATACACATGTAATTTGGCATATTTAAGTCAATATAATTAATTTCCATCCGGTATTTCATAAATGGTGTTCTCATAGCAGTAAAAAGAGAATATTCCTCTGTCAGACAGAGCTCCTAGGAATCTGACCTTGAGGATGTCTGGTTGAGCATTTCGCCATTAAATAACGCGGATCAGATTATTAATGTATGTGTCTGCTACTTGCCTCCCTATTTGAAAAAAGACGATCCCTCTGCCTTCTACACAAACCTCCAAAGTCTCATTCTCAATGATAATGATCAAAATACCTTTTTATTATTTGGTGACTTTAACGTGCCCAATGTCTCATGGAATATATCAAGTGATGGTAGTATGACGGCTAGTTGCGATGATATGAACTACAAGAGTGAATTGCTTTTAGACACCTTGGCTCTTTGCGGCTTGTCTCAGTTTAACCCCATTCATAATAGTAACAATACTATACTAGACCTTGCACTCGGCACATCTGGAAAAATGACAGAAGCCAATGAAAATTCTTTGTTAAAACAAGATAAACACCACCCTGCTCTAGTTATACATATTAAGATGTCCCCTCACTATAAATCCCTTAAGATGAATGAGACTAAGCGTCTTAATTTCTTTAAGTGTCAGTATGAGATTGTGAAAAATAGGATGGGTGATCTGGACTGATCTAATCTACTTTCTGGGGAAGACGTGGACGAATCGGTGGCTAAATTTTACAATGTGATCAATGCATCAGTCAAAAATTGTTCAAATAAATACCCTAAATGGTTTAGTCCAGCTTTACGTCACTGTTTACGTGAAAAAAACAAGTATCATAGACGATATAGGAAATACAAAAATCCGCGAGATTATGACACATTTGCCCTCCTTTGAGCTAGATGTCGAAAACTAACAAACAGCTGCTATTCAAAACATACTAAATCGATCGAAAATGCCTTGTCTAAAAAAGGAAAACCATTTTGGACCGTCGTAAACAGCAAAAAACGCAACCACTCTACTTTACCTGACTCCATGACATTTGGTGAGAGCAAAGCTACCGGCGGTAAAGAGATTTGTGAGTTGTTTTCCGAATATTTTGGGTCAGTATTTGAGAATCACAGTGATAAGATGGGGTTAACCAACCGCTGCTCTAAAACTAGTAACCTCATTGCTAAAATCGTACTCACTGACGAGGAAATCCTAGCTAAACTCAAGCGTCTTGACCCGAAGAAGGGAGCCGGCCCTGACGGTATACCACCCATATTCTTGCGGATATGTGCTGACGAACTATGCCACCCTCTTCGTCATATTTTTAATAAATCACTGCGAACTGGCGTATTCCCATCCTGCTGAAAAAAAACTAACGTTGTTCCCATTTTTAAGTCCGGTGATCGCGCCAGTTGCGAAAATTATCGATTGATTAGCATTCTCTCAGCAATATCTAATTTATTCGAATCGGTGGTATTTTATCATCTCTACTTTCATTTCAAACCTACTTTATCATCCAAGCAGCATGGGTTTATAAAAAAGAAGTCCACGATCAGTAACCTCCTCAATTTGAAGTCATACTTATGTGTATATCGATCGGGGTCAGGTTGATGCTGTTTATACAGACTTCAAAAAAGCCTTCGACAAAGTAGCCCACGCTATGTAATAAGCTTGAAGCACATGGAATCCACGGCAACCTGTTGCGTTGGTTGGAGTCTTATCTGAAAAACAGAAGTCAGCTAGTTACAGTCAAAGGCTATACAGCAGAGCCAATCCTTATTAAATCTGGGGTTCCACAAGGGTCTCATCTTGGTCCATTACTCTTTGTCATATTTATTAATGACTTTATTGAAATAATCCAATCGCCCTGCCTGATGTACGCCGACGATCTAAAAATCTTCAATAGAATCAACCGAGTTGAGGACACGCGAGTTTTACAGGAGGATTTAGGTATATCGCTTAACAGATTGGTGTATAAATAATAACTTGTTCCTTAACGTAAAAAAATGTTTCGTTATCACCTACACACTAAAAAATAACAAGGTAGTAAACGAGTAAATTCTAGAGCAACAAAGTCTGCCTCGCAAGTCAAGTATCAGGGACCTTGGCGTCATATTTGATGAACAACTTAGCTTCCGACAGCACTATGATGCTATAGTTAAAAAATCTAACAAGAGGTTGGGTTTTGTTGCCAGACAAAGCAAAATCTTTAAGCGCGCCAATAGTTTAATGCTATTATACAACAGCTTTGTCCGCAGTAACTTAGATCACGGTTCAATAATATGGAATCCTCACTACATAGTTCACTCTGAACACATCGAATCCATCCAGGCCAAGTTTTGGCGATTATTAAGCTTCCGTACCGGCAACAATAGAAGGCTTCAATCTTATGAAGAGAGACTTGGTGAGTTTAACGTAACACCACTTCACCTTCGACGCTCCGTTATGGACCTTGTTTACCTCCATAAAATAGTGCACTCAGAATTGGACACACCTGAGAACTTGGAGAGGATTAATTTTAATTATAAAACACAATCCTCGCAGACCAATGACCAAGATATTTGACTTACCCCTCTACCGCAATAAAACCTCACAGAATCAACCGCTGGCCCGATTATGTAAACTATACGAGAGTGAATATCCTTAAGAGTCTTCCTAGACCCTAATTAGAATATTTCCGTAGTTATTATAGTTAGATATGTTATGTTGCAATAATTAATTTGTATCACGTGAATAGACATCTCTATCTCTTAACACTAATTCTAGCATGCCGAGAAAACATGTTTTAGGATTATTTTCTAGCTACAACTCTATTATAATCATGTATGTCATAAGTTTAAGTCTCGATGTAATCAGTTGTGTTTGATGAGTCTGATGTAATATTTTGTATTCATAAGTTAGACATCAGCAATACTGTTTTTATCTGACACAGAAAAAAATAAGGTAGACTAACGCACACTATGTTGCAATAAGTTCGAGTAATAAATAGCAATTCATCAAAATGTGTACGATGACGATTATGTGTTTTTGGGATTATTGCTTAACATTTCATGTCAGAACTTGTGAGGAGTTACACCTGCAGTTACACATTTCTAATTTATATTTACGATTAAGATCGGATTTACTAACTACGTAGCCATGATAAGATATTTTTGTACATATTACTTTGTTTAAGCTGAAGCACAACCCTGACTGTTGCACAGCAAAGTTTTAATTATTTATTTTTTTTGTAACAGGATTTCAAAATCGAAAATGACACCCCTGTTCTTAATGATGACAACTCGCCTAATAATGATCCTCAAGAATATTTGAACACTTTTTAATATGCTCAAGATCCCCTATAGGGATTGACTCAAGAATATATGAAAATGCAAGCCATCCACCCGTGTCAACATCGAAATCAGTCAAAGGCTAAGCGAAGGCGAAAAAAAGTTGCGGAAACTTCAACCAAAAAGCGGCGAGTCCATTCCTTCGTAATTAATAGCACTCCAAGCAAAGGACTTTTCTATGCAGCTTTAGAATCATTTACAGCCTTCGTTTTCCACAATGACCGGTAACATTATCTACGAGAAGGAATCAGAAATGAGAAGATACGTAAATAAGCTAGTAAATGGACATAGCCCTAAGAATCAGTAAGCTCAAGTGGGAATGTGCAGGGCATATAGCGCGACGATGGCCGCTGAAGCATAAATGTTCTTGATGGGAGATCCTTTTAAGGTTTCTCCAAAACGCGTTAAAATATGAAACTGACCCCGCAGTAAAATATTGGTTTTGACTATCGTAATCAACAGGAACAACCGGGTTTGTCTCAAAATTTCTAACATTTTGTTGTTTATGGAGAATCGAGTTCTTTAACATGTTTTACAGGTGATCTTTATGGCAATAAAAGTGCTTACATGCAGGTAGGTAGTCGGACTCGCACTTGGTCGGTCCAAGTACAGGAGCAGAACACGAGGGCGGTTCCACTGCGGAGAGGTGTGAGACAGGGAGATGTGATATCTCCGAAACTGTTCACAGCGGCATTGGAAGACGCCTTCAAACTTCTGGAATGGGATGGAATCGGCATCAATGTTAATGGCGAATACATTACACACCTCCATTTTGCCGATGATATAGTCGTTGTGACACAGACGCTGGACGATCTTGGCACTATGCTCGAAGACCTTAACCGAGTCTCCCAACTAGTGTGTCTTAAAATGAATATGGAGAAGACGAGCTCCCTTGTTGTACCCACTCCAGTATCCATTGGGAACTCAACTCTCAAAGTTGTCGACGAGTACGTCTTCCTGAGACAAGTGATCCAATTGGGTAGGTCCAACTTCGAGAAAGAGGTCAATCGACGAATCCAACTCGGCTGGGCAGCGTTCGGGAAATTACGCAAGAGTGTCTTCTCATCTTATCTACCTCAGTGTCTAAAGACGAAAGTCTTTAACCAGTGGGTGTTACCAGTGATGACGTACGGATCCGAAACATGGTCTCTAACTATGGGCCTCATAAAGAAGCTCAAAATCACACAACGAGCGAAGGAGAGGGCTATGCTGGGTGTTTCTCTACGTGATCGAATCAGAAATGAGGAGATACGTAGAAGAACTAAGGTTACGGACATAGCCTTGAGAATCAGTAAGCTCAAGTAAGGTAAATCTCTGGGTTCTAGTCAAATTGGCAATAATGAAATATCAAGAGTGATTGGGAATTGTCGTAGTCTGATTTAACTTTGAAGCTATATTATGGTTTACATTTATTATGATTCATGATATTAACCTAAAAAAAAAGAAATACCGATTTCGTTTTCAAGACACTAAGTGCGGACTAAATATGGAATAACGAAATTAAAACTTGAAACATTTGTTGCCTATTTGAGAATTATTAAATAAATTCATTATTTTTATAAGCAAAAAAAAATAAATATGCTCAATAAATTTACACTTTTATATTACTACCAATATTTTAAGACATCATTTTTATCAAAAAATGTGTCAACACTGTATTCATTTACAAACATATTTATTTAAATGTATTTTACGTTAAAAGAGTAACAGGATTTTGACTGAAACTAAATAATGCAAATACGATGATTTATCTGGAAGTAAAAGTAATAGAAGTTGAGAAATCAAAATCGCGTAAAGAAACGCTAACAGTGGTACGATGCTCATGACTACTTACCAACGTGGAATTTGCTGATGAACGAGAAACTAAAAATAGAAAGACAGTAGCTTGGCTCTGCTAGTAATAACTTAAAAAAGATGTTTGAAATGAAAATGTAGAATTGAATAAAATATTCATTGATTGATATTTTTAATAGAAAAAAAAACTGTTAGTTTGTTGAAAGATAAAACGACACGTTAGCTATAAGTCAGAACTTTAGAATTGATTTTAACGGGCTTGCTACCATGTTCCTTATTATTTTTGAGTTTCCGATATTTCGGCACTGTTGCAAGTTGTTGCGGGTAAGCTGTTATTGGCAGACATATCGGTCTACCCTCCTTCGAAGTCTTTTATTGCGATCACTTGAAGTACCTTTGTTCACAAACTCACTATTATCTCGCACCTGTTCTCGACAAACAACACTCACAGTATCCGCACGCGAAACAACATTTTACCGGATTACATGGTTTTTGCATTTACGAATCACTGGATTCCAGACAATTTAAACCCATCCTCACGTTTTTTTTATTTTTTTATTTTGTGTTTTCGATCGCTTCCCTAACCAATCTTGGTCTGTAATGGCGTTCTGTCGAAATTATCTTAGGGTTATGAAACTCAATTCAGTGATTAAGACCCGATTTTAAAAAATGTTCCGCAATTGCTGACTTCTGTTTGTCATTGTTTTTGACCGCTTTTATGTTCCTTTATTTGGCATGTAATAGTGCGTTTAGTTTGGCCTATGTACGAACTACCACAGCTGCAGACAACTTTGTAGACTCCAGGTTTTTCTAGAGGAAAACTGTCTTTGGGAGATCGCAGACATTGTGCCACTTTTCTGGAGTGAAGACAGTATTAATTGAGTATTTATTACTACTACTTGGAAAGAGCCCAACGCTCTTTACTAAAAGTAATGTTTTTTAAGCCGTATCGATTTCCCACAAGCGACCTCTATTCTCTTTGCGGATTTGAGCGTGAGAAAACTATATCTTTTACTAACTGCTCTTCGTAAACACAAGACACTCTATTTCACCCAAAACAAAACAGTACGTAGAAGGAAAAAAGACGTTTTGCCCTTTGTGCCGGCCCGGACTATATTGCGAAAAGACAGTTTGCAAGGCAGTCATCTCATCTGTACAACGCCATTGATAATGAGCTGACGATTTATCCAATGACACAATTCAATTGTAAAAGGACACTGATCAATTGGCTTGCGGACAAAAGTTATGATGATGTAGAAAGATTAGTGCAAACCAACAACATGTAGGTATTCGTCAACCAAATACACACATCAAACACAACACACACACACACACACTTGATTTATGTCTGGTTTTGAAAGCACACTCCTAAGTGCACGTGGATTGATTTGTTTTAACAGTTTTTGTAACTTGTTTGTTAGTTTATTTGTTTGCTTTCCTATAGTTTAAAAATTATAAATGTGTACTATGGACAAAGAGAGAGCGGTTACTCCTATCACAAGCATAACCTCCTTAACGGGAGTTTCCTATGCCAAACATGTATGTGCCAATTTTACAATTATATTTAAATAAATAAATTTTTGAAATTATTGAATGAGTTGCTAAAAACATAAATAGGTGCAGTGCGTTGACCAAACACGAAAAATAACATCGACATCAGTGTCGACAAAATACAAATAAAAAGTGTATCTCTATAATACACAGCATCTTTTAGCAATACAGAGGATGCCAGGATAACTCGTAAAAGGTTTTTGTTAACAGGACGCGGTCGACAGTGCAGTTATTTTATTAACATTCTGCAGGACAAACAAGTTCCTATGAAACTTTGTGTGTTCCAGTGGGAATATCGTATCATTCAGGACATTGGCTGTGCTCTAATTGTTCATAACAAAGACCGTAAGAAAGTCGAGTAGAAAGTTCAAATAAATTATTTGGAAACCTTGAAAATAAAGGGTGATAAATTACTTAATAAAAGTTAAACAAGTATTATTTTGTACAAGATTTTTTTACATACATCATAGTAATAGTATCCAATGTTTGTTACTTATAATAAAATATTATATACCTATCGTATTTCACTGGTCTGAATTTTATTGTAATGCACACTTCGATGCTACAAATGCTAGAAAGTTTGAATGTTGTTTGCTGGAGAGTTAAAAGACATTCCAAATAACCAAGAGAAGTACAGCGATCCAAGAGTTGACAATACCATCTCCCAGCTTCTCCCCCCGTATATACTATAGGTTCCCAACAGACTGAAAAATAATAAGTAATCCCAATTTGGACATTGTACCTATGGTTCTGTATTGATCGCTTTTTCTCAATCAAGTCAAATTACAAAGCTATTGATTCAGGCAAATAATATAATACCTACCTACTCTGGAAATAAGGTTTTCGCCATCGAAAGATAGTTTATTTACATATAACTCCTACACAATTTCTTCTTCTTCTTTGGTAATGGTAATGTGCGTTTTCGCAATTATTATTCCGCCAATGTCACGTGTGAAGCTTTGCAAGGGACCAGAATTTTAAAAAGAATTTAAGCAGATTTAAGTTACTCCTACACAATTTGTTATGATCGCCATGATATATGACATATTACGTTTTTGACAATCTATGAGAGCGTTCCGATTTTGTCCAAAATCGCTGTCATCGCTCTAGAAACAGACATTTTTGTCAGAAATTGGTAACCAAGAAAAGCGAACAAGAGGTTTGTAGCACGGAAACTGAAAACTGAAACGTACCCGATATTTGACTGGTATAGTGGATTTATAAGGTAGGCATTAAAATATAAATATACAAAATTATTTCATTTCAAATTTCTGCGGGACCAAAATTGGCGTTTTTTTATATGGTGCGTTAACTGACCGATCGGCCTGGCGCTTAAACTCTCCGCCGCGGCGGTATGAGGCTTATTGACCTGGTAACGTATCGACCGATATAAATGGCTATAACTAAACGAAAACGTAAATAAATTATACCTACCTATCAATATCGATAGTCGACAATTTGGTGGTCATAGTTCTGGCTTCGCCCGGGGTTCCTACTATTTACGTGAGAGATATATGCCAAAGTATATGTAAGGTCTTATAACCCGAAACCGCACCGAATTATAGGTTTATTTCAGGAAGTATTAGTGTTAGGAAATAAGTTATCGACATAATATTTTTAAATATAATTAATAAAAAAGAGGTAAGTTTTATAATAAAAGCATACAACGCAGCAATTATTACTTCTTGCACACTACACAGAAAAAGAGTTTTCCATTCTTTCAGATGAATTACACGTTCATTATTTTTGAAAATATTTTGCCTGAACACCTGTCTCCACTTTAATTTGTCTGTATCATATCATTCACTTTCAAGGTGAATCTTGCTGATATGATATTTTTCTACATCTTTTATTTGGCCGAGACACATTAAACAATCAAACTTCAATAAATCCATGAAAGCACGTACAAACACTCGAATAATACACTTTCGTATTTACGTCCGTAACCGCTAGTTATGATACAACACTGATCCTAAGTAAACAATTCAATTACCTACAATAGTGCGGGAAGGGGTGGAATGACCTTGTATTCTATGACGGGTCTTTCGGCCCGTTACCCGCAAGGAATCGAAAAAAAAAACATTTAGTGCAGGCCGAAAAAGGCCTTAGCACAATTTTCTTGCATTTTTGAGTAGACAATGCGGGCTAAGATGGATTCCACTCCCTAGTTGTACGCAAATGAAATGAGAACCGGAGTGACCACTCTCCGTAATGTAACCTGTAGAAGGCCGACAGACAGGGCACCCTTCGCCTATGGTCTAGACCAGCCATAGTCAAACTGCGGCCCGCTGAGCCTTTTTGTGCGGCCTGTCAGCCTGACCCATGACCACATGAATCTTAAATACTTTATTCTACAGTGTCTTGTATCCTATGAAAAATTTAAAACAAAAGTCTCTGCGCCCCTCTTAAAAAAAGGTTGAAATCCGTTGGTCAAGACAAAAACATAATGTTACTTACAGCTTTATTTTAAGTTTACAGTCGTCTGGCATACTGGCATTTCTGGCCTGGCTCTCACTATCAATGTCCTTCACCTGGGAACAAACAGAACTCTGATTAGAATTACACTGAAGCCCGACTATTACACTTAAGTAAAAAATAGCTAAAATTAAAAATTGCCGACAGCGACGATTACGGGCAGATTGATTTTGACCCGCTTTGTGAAGGTTTGAAAGATTATTCTTATTTGAGATAATTCTACAAAGACTTTTCCGATTTGACTGTGCATATCTATCCCACTTTCTATCAGTAAATAATATGAGTTCATATACTACATCCACGTTTTGCAGAGAATCGTCAAATAAACAATTAATATATCTACTTAATGTTATACGAATAAACGAATGAAAACTACTTCTACAGTTTTTACCGACTTCAAGTCGAACTAAGAAACAAACAAACTAAGAACTTGCAGGTTCAAAACCTGTATGCTACCTATAAAGAAGTTTGCGTTATGACACGATGTTGTTTTTTGGATTTTAAATACTGCGGTTTCAATCCCACTCCTCTTCGGTCTGTTAGCTAAAAATAATGGTTTTGTGCGATTTCGCTGTTTATACGCGGTTATTATGATAGCATGACACAATGCCATCAAACGAGAAGAGATAATCTCGTGATGAGGCTAGCCTTCAATACTCTTAATTGTGCACCGAGGGTGACAGCTTTCATTTAGTAACATTGGGTATAGTCTGCCTTTAAAGTTTATTTGGCTAAGTGCATTAAACGTGTAAGTTTCATCAAAATCGATCCAGTAGTTGTTAAGAAAATGAGTCATAACAAAAAAAATATGAAGTTGTGATGGTACACCTCCCCCCAACCCCCCTCTGTACTTACCTCTCACCGCTCTATCTCTACCACTCTACCTAACTTTAAGAAAATTATCTAGCATTACTAAATATGACCCTAATTATTTAGTTAGCTTAGATTATTCATAAAGACTGACTCCTATTATGGCTTCGTGATTGTCTAGCTAGTTTAGTGTTGATTGTAATCGTCTATTTGCTTATAAGTGACTGAAGTAATTTTAAAGGAATTTCTATGTTTTGTTGTGAAAGAAAAGGACACTGCGGTTTAAATATATTAGTTATAGGAATGATTGTATTTTAGAGTGAAATATTGCTTAGAAAATTAATATAGAAGAACCACTTCGTTATACAATTTTCATGACTCCACCATTCAATCACTCTATTGTTCGTCTTATGCCCTGAATGTAATTGTGTTATAAAGGAATGATAGTGAGAAGTTATCGCCCTTGCATCGCAAAAGTTTTGTTATTTATAATTACTCGTATGATAATAAATCAGCTAAAGAGTGTTTGGGATGGCTTCGTCATGGGTTGACGAGCACTCTTACCCGAGCAAACCTCCTCGCTAGCACTAATGAGAGTATCCTTCGCCAGTGACTGGCTGTTATCGGGGAAACAGACCAGCGAGCGGGCGAAGTCTGATGCAACATTTTTGACATTTCGCGTTGACAATTTCAATTTTATGATTTTCTAATTTATTAAATAACATTTTAACTTATGTAGCTTGTATGTTTAATAAATTTAAAAAAAATATTTGTAATTTTTTAAGCTTCATTCGAAAATTCTTCTCGATTAATAAATACACGAAAACACTAATTTTGTTACGGCATTTTTCGAGCGCCACCTGATGGTTTTACAGGGAACTATCCGACACAGTGTCGGAAGTCTCGACATAATTCCGTGTAAAACCACCAGGTGGCGCTCGAAAAATGCTGAGACAAAATTGGCGTTTTCGTGTATTTATTGATTGAGAAGAATTTTTCAATGATGCTTAAAAAACTACAAATATTTCTTAACATTTATTAAAGATGTAACTACGTAAGTTAAAATAATATTTGATGAAGTAGAAAATCATGAAAATGAAATTGTCGACGCGAAATGTCAAAAATGATGCTTCAGATTTAGCCCGCTGCCTGTTGATTCACAAAGTCAACCTCGACACTGACCCATATATGGACCTTCACCTGGGTCGAAAAATTGGTATTCACAAACTCTCATCGAATCTAGCGCCGATCGCCTCAAACGGCGTGAGTTGAAACTAATCCTAGGCGAATTATTTGACACGTTTCTATGGACTTTGACGCGTTTGGCAGCTGAAAAATTATAGCATTGCCAAAGCTGCAGCCTCGTCTCAGTCGATGTCACAGTAAATAAGTGATAAGTTGTATTTAAAATAATGGTGTGAAACTAACTTTTAATTTTAAACATTCTTTTTTGGGTCCTTGAAGATAATGAAGATGAGAGACCGTATAAATGAGGGTTTTCCTCATGAAAAATATCCATCAACTTGCTCACAGAACTAACTCCAAAAGTATCAGACACAAAAGAGTCATACGTTTTTATGCTATCGAATCAAAATCAATGTGGTATCTACTAGTATTTAAATGAAATGAAGAAGAACAAATTTTTAATTTCTTATTTCCTCTTGTATAAGAATAAAAATAATACTGTGAGTGTCAAATATTCATAATACCATAGGCATTACTACTATATGATAAAGGTATTTAAATTTAAAAAAATGTATGTAATGATACCGCTCAAAAACTCAAAACATTGCACTGTATCTACTGACTATAAAGTGCACTGTGAATACGGACATCGCCTATTCACAACATCGTCTGACATATATCCGTGAAGAGTTATGTCAAGATTATCAAGTCGTCAATACCTATTCGCATAAAATATTATATTTTTTGCACTAAAACAAAAAAATGTTGTCATCAAATTTGGCCACCACACACCAAAAATAAAGCTATTGAAGAATCCGATTGAGCTTGTGGTACTCTGTGTCGTCAAGACTCCTGGAGCCGCTGCAGTAATATAAGTTGAATCTTGGAGCATAATTTTGCAAGATATACATTTCCTCCAGAAATACTGCCTGAGCGAGTACCAATTTCACGCCGGAGCAATATCTTGCAATTTTTTTCAAGGGGAAATCCTCGTGGTGCGGATTCTCAAAGAGAATGTAGATACGTTCATCCAACTTTAAAACTACGGACCTACTCTAACCAAAGGTACTGAATAGAAAGGCTAGCTAGCCTATAACAATGCAAGCACGTGATATGTGTAATCAATAAATTTTACAAAATTCTGGAGGCATACGAAATATAACCTATATTATTTTTATGAGATGACATCAGACATGTTGAAAATTATGAAAAGCTATATTTTTATCTAAGCATCACTAAGAGGGAGTACAGTACAAAATACAGCCCAATGCTTAAATATCGTTTCTTTTGTCAACAATATGCAGATGACACGTTCTTACTTTGTTATTTCGGTTATCCACTTCCAAGATGAACTTGATTATTTGTGCCAACATAAAGAGCAAAAGAACTAGAGGGAAAATCTCATTAAGATGATTGAACTAAGTACAGCAGCTTCTAAGGTTTGAGAATGAGATCCAGTATTGCTACTGACCCCAAGAAATGGAGAGAATGTGAAATACGAGTGTGAAATGCTTAGGTTTATTGATAAAAAAAACTTTAAATAAATTATAGTCATTCATTCAAATGCATTTTTTATTTAATACATAGTACACTAAGAGGTAGGTACTACATGAAATATCAATGTTTCATTCTACTACACGTGCCAGATGCTGTGTTTTAGTTTTCCACTGTTGACCTGGTGTATGTACGTTCTTGTTTTATTTTATTACAATAATTAGGTAGGTACTTAATTCAAGATTTCATCAAAAATAATTATATGCTAAACTTAACCATGAGGTAACATAATATAAATGGCAATTTTATGGAATTGTTCCTTGCTCAGACCGTTTCCTGGTTTAAATCCAGGGCTCGCCTGCCTTCGAGTAACACAACATGCTCCTGAAACCAGCTCATACTCCGTTAGTGTCTTGACGACGCAGCAACATTTACTTGATCACCAACATTAAGAATATTATTTTTAGGTTTTTGCTGGCTAGAGTTGAAGAAATGATTATAAATTCAGAGCTGAAAATTCTTTAAATATGCTTGAAAATAGCTTATGACTAATAATATTTGACATCTCACGAATGTATTTTAGCTCAGGCGATGTTCTGAATCGGGCGAAGTACGTCATGGTTATAGATACAGAAAGTATTTTAATGTTTAAGACCGTAAAGTTTATTTTTGCTTAACTATAGCCGACACATCAACAAAGGCGGATAGCTAGGGCGAGATACTATATTATATATCTATGAGGGCGAGGGCTAGAGCGAAATCAAATTAAAGGTTCAACCTCAAAGCAAAAGACATAGACATTTGTGTCCATCAAATGGTGTATCCACATAGCCCGGCGGCATTACCGGCGTCCAAACGTCATAAATGTCAGATACCATAGTATCCAAATACCATGTGCGTGTGGTCTGGTAGATCTTTTCAAAAAACTTAACCAACCACAACCAAATTATAAGAGGATTTAGGAAATAATTGTGAAAACGTAATGGTAAGGTATAAAATTTGTGAAACGTAAACAAAGAAAGTTAGAACTAATTAACTGGATCTCTCAATCTGGACGCCTGAAGAATAAACCATAACACGTATCCAAGAATATACTACCTATGTGTTTATAATTTGCATTTGAAATAATCGTGAAGAATTTGTCAAAGCTGCTAAACAAGTTTTCGAATCGTTTTAAAGCGAGGTTTAAGATTTAGAACGGTTTATATGGATCACTCAGAATGCACCATGTTCAGTTGAGTGATCTTCTAAAACACCACCTTATACTGAAAGAGTATGAAACATTATCATGTTTATTATAAATTATGCTTTTGGGAAAATTTGTGAAACAAAGATCGTGATTGAAATCTTACTGGTTTGAGAGAAAATGAAAATTTTGTTTTCTCCCGATCGTCCCAACTGAGTGATCCTTATTTTGAACTATATTTATTGGTATAGGTATAGGTATAGATTGAGAGATCCAGTTAATGAGTTCTAACTTTCTTTGTTTACGTTTCACAAACTTTATACCTTACCATTACGTTTTCACAATTATTTCCTAAATCCTCTTATAATTTGGTTGTGGTTGGTTGAGTTTTTTGAAAAGATCTCCCAGACCACATGCTAGATGACAAGCTTCTTAACAAAGCATGGCATGACAAAAAGTTTGTGTCAAACGTATTTTCTTTTTTAACGGTTTTTGTCACTAGTGGTGTACCTATCCTACCCGCCTGGCGGCATGAGATCTTGACGTAGGCCTGCGGCAAAGCCGCTGCTGGTCGGGGTGTGGATACACCATTAAAATTTATGTGGGCAAATAGGTAAATTTAAATTAAACTAGATTCAATACATTGTGATGTTAATTTAATGGAGTTTAAAATAAATTAAACTAAATAATCCTGGTAATTTTTTATTTCAAGTTTACGGTTCAGATCAGCATATGACACCTTATTTTATATTATTTTACTTTAATTTCAAGTTTTTGCTCTATGGTTAGACAAAACTTCGCTTCCTTACATATAGTATGTACGTTTGTTTGTTGTAAATAATAAAGACAATTGTGTTTTTACGCAAAAAGTATACAACTTAAGGTGACTTTATACCTATTTTAAAACATTAACACGTGAAATTATTCATCCGCGAGTGCTGCAACATTGATGGCAGTAAAAGCGACCTTGAAAGTCACCAGCGGGTAAAAACGCGTGACGTTGCTAGTTGTAATTTTATTCGGCGACGATGTTGTGAATACCACGCATCACTGGAGCGGTGTCCATCGCGGATGTCAAAATGTTAGGCGACCTATTGGTGAGCAGTCCGCGACGACTTTTCACGGCCATGTGGCCGTGAGTTCACAAGCTTGAATTACCCCTCAGGTCTCCATTCGCTGCGAAGCGTATTATGGCTAATCCGAGGATTAGATCTATTCTTGTACAACTTGTGTACTTCCCCTTTTACCATGGTTTTAATTGTTTGTATTTTGTTTGTGATAGTTTATTGGTTTGGCCAAACCAAAGGTCGGAGACCAGCTGCATATGGGGTGTGTATTGGGTGCCTAGGGGTCACGCATCAAAGGTTCACCGTAAAACCATGTTTCAACACATAAATCCGTAACAGGTTTCCTCTATCTGGCAGAATCTTTTTGCTCCGAAAGTCACTTGGCATAACACACTTGGCATAATTTTCTTTAGTCGAATATTATTCAGGCAGAATTTTTTGTTAGCATAATTATTGTTTGGTCGAATATTTTTATGCCCGAATTTACAATGGCATATTTTTAAGATAGCAAAAATTTATAAGGCATAATTACCTTTGGCAAAATTTTACTTTGCATACTTTCGCTAAGCATAATGTTTATTAAGCACAATGTTTATTTGGCATAATTTTACTAGGCATACTATGAAGAAAGCAGAATTTTGTTTAGAATAATTTCACTACGCATATTGCTATTTCTTTTAAATAGTATTTTACCCTAAAATTGAATTAAAAAGTCATTAAGTTGTGGTACAAAAGTTAGTGACAGAAACGAATCGGTGCAAAGCCGACTCCACGCAGTCTTGTTGGCCCAACCCCTAGAGTGTAATTCAAAATCGCGCAGGCGCGGAGGGGCGACGCAGCCCGCGAGCTGAGGAGCAGGTGGTTTGAAAGCTCGCCGCCGCGGCTGAGGCTGCCTGAGCAAGCCGAAGCTGCGGTGGTGAGCGAAAACCATCTGCGACGATCAGCTCGCGTGGGACTGCCGGAGCCCCGCAGCGCCGGAGCCGTGACAGAAACCATGCATGTTGCATGCTTGCATGCAAGCTGTTGCTTGCTTGCGTGCTGCATGTATGCTTACTTGCTTGTTGCATCCTTGCATACATGCAAGCTGTTATGCATGCATTTTTGCTTGCATGCTTGCTTGCTTGCTGCATGCTTTGCTTGCATGCTGCATGCTTGCTTGCATGCTGCATGTTTGCTTGCATGCTGCATGCTTGCTTGCTTGCTGCATGCTTTGCTCGCTTGCTCGATGCTGCATACTTGCTTGCATGCTGAATTACTATGGGCTCAATTACTATGTTTCAATTACTTGTTTTCAATTACTATGGATATGAAATGTATGCCATAAGATGATTATAAATGTAAAATTTCTGAAATATGATAGTTCTGCCTTGTAATGATTTTAAATATGAAAAATATGCCAAAAGACGATTCGCACTGTGAACTTTCTGCGATAGGATGTTTCTGCCTATTAATGACTATATATACAAATTGTATGCAACAAGACGATTCTATCTGTGAACTTTCTGCGTTAGGATGATTGTGCTTTAAACTATTATGAATATTAAATTTCTGCCTAAAGATGATTCTAGCTTACACGATTATGCGTTTTTAACGTTTGATAAATGAGTGAATGCTAATTGATGTTCTGCAAAAGGAAGTTTATGCTATTTGATGATATGCCAAATAATAAAAATTCTGCGAAACAAGGTCGACCCATCCGTTACATTATCAATGAATGAGGATCTTAGTTCTTAATTACAATGTTTAAACTGCAATGTTCTTCTAATTCATTATTTAAAGTTGCCTACCAGCTAAGTTTAAATACCCACTCTCAATCTGCTGCACTCTGGATCTCTCCCGGCTGCACTCTCATTATTCGTGTCTCAACAACAAGTGTATCTTGTTGTTTCTTTAATGCACCCGTTAATGTACATTGCGGATTCGAACCACAAGAATGGTTAGTGAGTAAAGCGCATCCTTTAAGTTATAATTTTGTTTGAGTTGTTATATTGGTTTAGCTAAGTCAAATTCCTAATATACTGTTGTAAATCTATTGTTTTACACATTCATAGTTTCTTAAATCTAAAAAGTAAACTCTCGTCCACTATAATGTTGTAATCGTGAATATAATAATTGGGCCACGCCAGGAATTCATAAAAGTAGGATTAAATTATATGAATTATATAGTCTACGAGAAAACTCTCAAGATCAAAACTTTATTGAATACGTTAGAAATTATTCAAAAATATTTTATAAAGTTTGTGCTATAACAAAATTCCATCACCTTCGCAGAATAGTCTCTAGCGCCCAAAATAAAGCAAAAGCTACATGGAGCATCATAAATAAAGAAACTTGTAAAAATAAATTGAGAGATGGTAAATTTGCATTAAAAATCAATGATAAAACAATAAATTCAAATTTAGAAGTTGCGACTGCTTTTAAGTCGTTTTTTTCACATATTGCACCAACAACAACGAAAGAACTTGATTCTTCATCAGTAATAGCCGAATCTATTCTAAAAGTTAATATCAGTGAATGTAATTCTCAACTGCACTTTAGGCATTTACCTGAAGTAATAATAAAAATATTTCTAGATCATATTCAAATATGAAAAAAATGGAGGATCTGTGGAGACTATCTGTGCATATTATTAAGTCAATTATTAACATAATAGCCCCTCAACTAGCATTAATTTTTAACAAGTGTATTGATGAAGGTCAGTTTCCTTGTTTAATGAAGATTAGTAAAATAATACCGCTTTTCAAAGCGGGTGACAAAAGTGACCCCTCAAACTTCCGGCCAATATCGATTCTGCCAGTCTTGAGTAAAATATATGAAAAGATAATAACTGCCTCGGTGGCGCAGCGGTAGGAGGGTCGCAATTTAAAGCGACGGCTGCGCCAGAGGTCCCGGGTTCGATCCCCGGGTCGGGCCAAAAAAATATATACCTGAGTTTTTCTGTTCAGAAATTCTTAGGGTAGCCCGAAGTTTGGAATACTTGGCGGTGTTTCACCCCTGTGCCTCGGAAAAGCACGTAAAGCCGTTGGTCCTGCGCCTGAGCTCTCTCCGGTCGTGTCAGATTGCTGTCCCATCGGGCTACGAGAGTGAAAGGAATAGAGAGTGCACCTGTGTTTGCGCATACACTTGTGCACTTTACTATGTCCCGCGCAGTCGGTTAGTCGTTGTGACTGGCCACCATATTCGAAATCGGCTAGGGGGACTACTACTACTATATGAAAATATTATATTCATTCAAATTTTAGCACACTTTTCATCGAACAAGTTATTACATAACAAACAATTCGGTTTTACTAAAGGAAGAAGCACCACGGATGCAGGAGTTGCTCTTTTAACACATGTTTTGATGCTTATGATAATAGGCATGATGCTTTAGGGATTTTCTGTGATCTATCGAAAGCGTTGGATTGTGTAGATCATGAAACATTACTTAAAAAATTTATATCACTATGGGGCATTATTGAACTCGTTAAAATTAAATCATTCATATTTCTCAGGTAGAATGCAAAAAGTATGTATAAACGGAACTGAGTCTTCTGGAGCACCTCTAACAATGGGTGTGCCCCAGGGATCTATATTGGGACCTCTTTTATTTTTAATATATGTCGGAAATTTCGTGATTGTCGGAAGTTACGTGACCGGACACAGCTAGCGCCATCTTCAATCGATGCCAGCGCCATCTACAATCGATGCCAGTGCAATCTATAGTCGACGCCAGCGCCCCCACGCAGCGCTTGACAGTGTCCATGACGTCGCGGTCGGCCGGGACGAGCTCATTCGAAGTTCATTGGTCGAACAGTGAAGACGTGTAGAAACTGTCGCGCGTCGTATTAAATCTATGTCGGTTTATTGCTGTGTAATTTCTCTATTACAAAGATTACAATTCTAAAAATTACAAGTGTGATTTACCAATTGTGGTGTTATAATTTTGCCAATACATTACCCATCGAGTGCCCACTAAGAAGTCTCACTATGGCTGAAAACGAGGACTTGGACTTGCCATCACCGATATTGCCAGTGTCGACATATACATAAGTGACCTCCCGCATTTTGTAGGGAATCTTTGTGATATAGTATTGTTTGCAGATAATACTTCACTTATATTTTTCAGGAGAGTCTGGCATCAAAGTCGTTTGGAAGCTGGCAAAAACACATTTCAAAAGGCAGCAAATGATCTCAAAGAGAGGCAAAAAAATTGGGAAAACCTCACTCTACAGACACGAATAGAATCTCTTACAGCCACCGCTTTAACAAATTACTCTCTTTGGAAGTTTACGAAAGAGTATGACAGACCGCAAACATCCAAGTCCCCTTTGAAAAAAGATCGTGGCTGGGCTCGTAACAACCAGGAGAAGGCAAACTTGTTTGCAAATCACCTTGCCACCGTTTTTCGCCCCAATACTAATGAAGACGTAGACTCAGAAAAGGAAGTAACAGATATCCTAAACCAAAACCTCCAAATGTCACTACCACCAGCGCCAGTAACAGTTGGCGAGGTCTGGAGAGTAATTAATAAGAGTCTCAAAGATAAAAAGGCACCAGGATTTGACCTCATCACATAGGAAGTACTGAAATAACTTCCAAAAAAAGCCATAGTGTTCCTTACCACGTTGTTTAACGGAATCCTTAGAGTCCAATATTTCCCAAAGCTCTGGAAAGTGTCGCAGATATTGATGATACACAAACCGGGAAAACCAGCCCATGAGGTTACTTCTTATAGACCAATTAGTTTGTTGCCCATCTTGTCCAAGGTATTCGAGAAATTGCTGTTACACAGAATCCTTCCTATCTTAGAAACGAACAACACCATCCCAACTCACCAGTTCGGGTTTCGGCACCATCACTCCACTGTCGAACAAGTTCATAGAGTGGTACAGAAAATAAGGAAAACCTTGGAGGAAAGGGAGTATTGCTCTGCGGCCTTCCTCGATATACAGCAGGCATTTGACAGGGTGTGGCACCGGGGACTACTCTGTAAGATCAAAGACAGCCTCCCACACAGCTTTTTCTTGCTGATCAACTCATACTTATCAGAGAGAATTTTTCAAGTGAGGGAGACAGGTTCTACCTCTCTTTTCTATGAAATAAAAGCGGGCGTGCCGCAGGGATCGGTGTTGGGACCAGTACTGTACTGTATTTACACTGCGGATTTGCCGGTATCCCAAGACATCACTACGGCCACCTTCGCCGATGATACTGCTGTGCTTGCTAGCGATAAGGACCCAGACATCGCGACGCAAAAATTGCAAAATGGGTTGGATGAGGTGTCAATATGGCTCCATAAGTGGAAAATAAAAGCCAGCGCATCAAAATCAGTGCAAATCACATTTGCTCTTCGTAGAGGAAACTGCCCCCCTGTAAAACTGGAAAACACAACTCTGCCCCACCAAGACTGCGTAAGATACCTTGGGCTTCATCTCGATCGAAGATTAACTTGGAAAGATCACATCAAAGCCAAAAGAACTGAGCTAAATATGAAGTTCAAAAACCTTGCCTGGCTACTGGGGAGAAATAGCAGGCTTTTACTGGACAACAAACTGCTAATATATAAATCCATATTGAAACCGGTTTGGCTGTATGGGGTACAGCTGTGGGGTAGCGCATGCAACACAAGTATAAATATGATACAGAGAGCACAAAATGGTATACTGCGATCAATAAGCAACGCACCCTGGTTCGTTACAAATTCTGAAATCCACGCTAGTCTCATGATGGACACCGTCACAGAGGAGATAAAAAAAAAATATCACCAAGTATCGAGATCGATTGACTCGGCACCCAAATAAGCTCGCTGCCAATTTGGTTACTGCCAACATCGGAGAAGGCTGAAACGAAAAGAAATAATAGAATAATATATATATTTACTTCAAGAGTACATGGCTCACTGGAGTCACGCTCATCATGCGATAACGTTCTTACATATAATCTGCTTAAAGTGAAAGCACTGATCGCAGATAGTTAAATTGAATATTAAAAAAAACTTATATTTAAAATTCCAAGAGGTGAAGGAAATTTTGACGATTTAAATAATACTCTTTCACAAGTATTACATTGGTTTACTGTTAACAATCTCCTTCTTAATGGGAGTAAAACTAAATGTGTAAAGTTTACGATGCCTAATGTCCGACAGGCATCAACTCAGGTTAAGATAAAAGACAAACCGCTTGATACTATTGACTCTACAACATTCTTGGGAATCAAATTAGACTCCAATGGGGTCCTCATATAGAGGCCTTGTCAGGCAAACTAAGCTCAGCTGCTTTTGCTATAAGGAAAATTAGACGTTTTACTGATGTAGAAACAGCTAGGTTAGTTTATTTTAGTTATTTCCATAGCTTGATGTCCTACGGCATTTTACTGTAGGGCGCGGCTGCTGATGTAGAATCAATCTTTGTGTTACAAAAAAGAGCCGTGCGAGCTATTTATAATCTTAAACCTCAAGATACCTTACGAGAGGTGTTTAAAGAAATTAGACTATTAACTCTAGCCTCTCAGTATATTTACGAAAATTTAATGTATGTACGGAAAAAAATACATTCATTCACGAAAAATAGTGACATACACGAATATAATACTAGGAATAAGGATAAGCTTGCTTTTGCACAATTAAGACTTCGAAAGGTTGGTAATTATTTCATGGGGAAATGTATTTAATTTTTAAATAAACTACCAGAACACATTGTAAACTTACCGATCAATAAATTTAAAACTTTGATTAAAGAAACCCTAATGACGAAAGGGTATTATAAAGAAGATGAATATTTAAAAGATAATAATGTATGGACTTGTATGAATACTACAAACATTGTAAACCTTTTGAAAAGAGGCATTGACAATAGTGACTGAGTTTGTTGCGCAGCGTCTTCTCAGCACTAGCCCAAAATTGTCCCGAAGCTGTGGTAGGGTTTATATTGATACGTGTAAAAGTGCCCCCAGAGGGCCTATTTGCATAAATAAATGACTTTTGTGACTTTACTTTTATATCTAAGGTTAAACTCAGGACACACAGGGGATAAGTATCTGATATTGGAAGCTCGGATATATTGTGTCTCAGTGAATTTCTATTTATGATCCAATTTATTTACTGCCCCGAGGCTGATATCTACTTAGAGTGCGGTCTATCCAAGGGAAATGCCATTATCATACACCATTGGGAAATTTTAATAATAACAAAATAAAAGAGAGTTGTTAGTTTCAAATTCAAATTTTAATCAAGCTCATAGCTCTTAATAATGTGTTTTATGTTTACGTTAGGTTTATTTTATAGCAAAACCCGGACTGTTAGATTAATTAGACCAATGATCATTGCTTGCGGCGTAGTTCATTGGCCGAGTATTCTGATCGAGAGCCATACTAGTTTAAGGAGGGAAAACGTTACACTCAAATCCAAAAACCCTCCTAAGCTATCTAGAAATAAAGAGAACACACATGCACACGTTCATATAAACTATTTACACCCTAAATTAGTAAATCCACAACCTCTACAGCTTTAAAAGGTAATTATACATTATTTACAAGATGAATCTCGATTCTCTCCTCCCTTATATGCAAGGTAGCTCTGTTATTATTTCTTTTCGTACAAAGAGACATACATAGTTCCATACATCTATGGTCTTTCACCTTCCTCCAGGCCATAAAGTAAATAAAATAAAACGCCTTACAAAACTGACGAAAATCTTTAAGTAACGCATTTGTCTTCTGTTTTAAGTTTTTACGTCAGTTTTCGAGGGCGGTTTAATTTTTAACCGACTTCAAAAAAGGAGGAGGAAGGATTATCAATTCGACTGTATGTTTTTTTTGTATCTATGTTACCTCATATCTCAGTCGTTTGTCGACCGATTCGAAATTTTTTTCGCCTAACTAAAGGGTATACCTTATCGTTGATCCCATTGTTGCCAATTTGGGATATGATTATGGAATCTTGGTGTAATCGAAGGAAACCGTCAAATTTAAAAGTCACGTAAAGTGTTTTTATTACTAGAATCTTAATGTTGAGGTATTGTTTCAGCTGACAGTCAACATTTTGTGGGACTGAGCTGATGGTGGAAATCCTTAACGCTTAGGTTAACGTTTTGTAATCCCTAAAAATTAAGAAATAAAATTAACTTTAAAAAAAGCAACTTCAAAACCAAAATGCACTATAAAGTCTTAAACAAACTCTTGACCATTGAAAGGAAGGAATCCATTTTAGGCAAACAATTTCTTTTTGGAGTCGGTGACTTTGACCATCAAGCATCATCTGTCACAGCACCGACTCCAAAAAGAAATTGTTTACCTAAAATGGATTCCTTTCCTTTCAATGGTCAAGATTTGGTCTGCCTCAGACACTTGTTAGCAATAATGCTACGGCGTTTACTTCTTACAAGTTTAAGGCGTTTTGTGCCTCTAACAATATCTCGCATTTGTCGACACCCGCTTATCATCCGGCCAGCAATAGACAGGCTAAAAGTAACGTAAAAGTTATTAAAAGCGGTATAAAATCTTGAATCATCAGGAATAACAATACCAACGTAGATAAACGGTTGCTACGATATCACATGGATACACATCAAATTGATTACCTCCTATTTTCAAGTCTGTAAACAGCACAGCTTTGCTTGGAGTTACGAGTTTGTACCTAACCTACCTACGGTTATCTCTCATGAACACAGACAATTCGTTTTTTCGCAGCAAAATAAAAACAAGCGTGACAGGTTTATGTATAAAGTATAAAATTATAGGACTTTTTTTTTTTTTTTTAAATATCCGGAGTTTAGGTTTTTTTTAAATAACTACATATGCATACTCACTTCTGCGTATTATTTCTGTATGTTATTGTGCATTATTTTTCGGTCTTACTTTAAAATTACAAACACAAGCCATTTCGTTCTTTTTTAAAATAACTTGCCAAGTTGCGGAACATAATTTTCTCAAATTATACCCATAACTTTATATGGCTGTGATAAATAATCAAAAACCACTAGACTCGTCGGGCTTCATGAAAACTTCTCTAAACAGCGCTTTAGGTAAAGGTTTGCGGCAAGTCTTGTAAATATTTAAACTACTCTGTAAATTTTCTCATTACGTGGCCCATGTCGCAAACTGCTGCATACATCACGCTGCGACGGGACCCCTCCCGATGCAGCGTCGGGAGCGTCGGGAACAAACTCAAAACGCGCGGACGAAGTCGCGGGAGACCGCTAGTAGCCATATAAAGTTGCAGGACAAATCAAATAATTACTACGTCTAACAATAAATAAAACAAAATTAGTAAAAATGCGTTTTCATTCTGAACACGAGTTTCTAATCGACTTACGTAAATACCCACTTTGAGTATTATCTTTAAATCGACCGTTACTCGATTAGCATCTGTTTCTCTTGTAGACTTTTGAGTAGTTTATGATTTAATTGTGTTGTGTGACCTTTTGGACTGAATACTTTTACTGCTGTTTACTTGTAAGTCCAATGTATCCTACCAAAGTATGCAGTAGCATTCCGGTAGACTACGGTAGACTTCATCTTTCCATAAAAAGCTAGGTAGCTTTCGTAGATTTCTTTTCAAAGGGAAAAATATTATTTATTAGAATTAAAAGGTTCAAGAAAATACATGCAAAACTAGTAGCTTAAAACCATATCAAAAATAAAACCGTGACCATGAGACAAAGAGGCGAGGATGCTGGCTGTAATTAATTAAATATTAATAGTAATTTCATTTAATTGTATGACGAATCATTCTTGTCAGAAATAAATGTTCCTGAAACTGAATTTAAAATAAATCATGGTCATGCATACAAAAATAGTAACTTTTATTAATTTTTAGTAAAATAAGTTTATTTTTACATGAAATGAAAAAAAAAATATGATAAAAATAGTCGCACAAATAAAGTTATGCAGGAAGTAAGACGTTTGCAAGAATCGGTATTTTGCATTTGGTACTTTATCTGGCAAATTCCTTATTAAAAGTAATCTACGACTAAAATAAGCTAAGTAGTATGCCGTAGTATTCCGTATTCTAAAGGAAAGATTAGATAGGCTACGGTAGACTTACAACACGACTGCTGTTACGCCGGCGGACTTTTATATTGATCATTAATTTGTTATTTTCGTTTGTTAAAGTTGAAGAAAAGTAAATATGTTCTAAGCAAACTAAAAAATACCGAATTCCGGTCTGTCTTCCGAGTTAATTGGGGTGACCCATATTATCAAGGAGTTTGGGAAAAATCCTATATTTTCCCAAAATAGGTCTTTACCCGATATTTTCCCAATGGGTATTTTCCCGTTGCCCATTTCTAATCGTAAGTCATCTTATTATTTAAAATTTCAGCAATGCGTACATCAATAGTCACACAGGATGGACCTGGAACCTATTTAGTATCAAAAAAATTCATATAAATACAATAAGATTAAACAGGGCAATGTCATGCTCGTGGTCTGTCAAATCGAACTCCGAAAATACATAAGTATTTTAGGGAAGTGATATATTATTTGTACAGTTGTGTCATGTTCGGTTAAAATAATGTGTGCTGAAAAATCATGAAATATTTATTTTTTTAAAATCGTATGAAAATTTCACCCTGTATATTTTCTCTAACAAACATTTTCAACATCAATCGCTCACTTGTACACCCAGTCCATACTAGGTAGCAGTAGATACTAGCACCAGTATGGTAATTCGTTTCCATGAAACTGCCTCGACTCAGACTTGACTGAAACAACAGTTTACAAGAACTGATATTCCTCGGAAATATGATATGAAACTGATAAAATGATAGAAAATAGGTCATTATTGTGAGAATATCCATAGAAGTACTATCCTCTATCGGAAATAATTTTATGGTTATAACGCATATTGGCTTCACCAAAATGTTATCTTGTTATTTGACGACCCATCTGGTGTAGTGGTCGAGAAATCGCCTACTACGCAGCGGGTTGCGGATTCGATCCCCGCACAATTCAAACATTTGTGTGCATGAACATGTCTTTTGTGTGTATTTACAAACAAAAAGTATTTAAGTAGTATATCCGTTCATAAAGATGAAATAAGAAACCAAAAATTTGCGCACGGGCGGGACTTGAACCAGCAACCTTTTGGCAAACCGGGCCAAACGCTCTTACCAATTGAGCTACCGTGCTGTCAGTCCGACCCTGCGAAATTTGTGGTTTCTTATGAAAACGTCAATTGCGTGACGCTTAGCGCCATCTAGCCGTCTGTTTATGAAACAGATGGCCCAAGCAGTTATTCTTTACAGAATAAATTCAACTTGGAAATTGATGTCGCTTCGCTATCTAATGCTTTAGAATGTTTTTAACACTCACAGTGTCATATTTTATATTCATAAAGATGAAATAAGAAACCAAAAATTTGCACACGGGCGGGACTTGAACCAGCAAACTTTTGGCAAACCGGGCCAAACGCTCTTACCAATTGAGCTACCGTGCTGTCAGTCCGACCCTGCGAAATTTGTGGTTTCTTATGAAAACGTCAATTGCGTGACGCTTAGCGCCATCTAGCCGTCTGTTTATGAAACAGATGGCCCAAGCAGTACTCAATTTCCAAGTTGAATTTATTCTGTAAAGAATAACTGCTTGGGCCATCTGTTTCATAAACAGACGGCTAGATGGCGCTAAGCGACACGCAATTGACGTTTTCATAAGAAACCACAAATTTCGCAGGGTCGGACTGACAGCACGGTAGCTCAATTGGTAAGAGCGTTTGGCCCGGTTTGCCAAAAGGTTGCTGGTTCAAGTCCCGCCCGTGCGCAAATTTTTGGTTTCTTATTTCATCTTTATGAATATAAAATATGACACTGTGAGTGTTAAAAACATTCTAAAGCATTAGTATATCCGTTGTCTGGCACCCATAACACAAGCTTTGAGTAGCTTACTTTGGGACTAGGTGGCGATGTGTGGGAATGTCCAAAGATATTTATTTCTTTATTTATCATACTTAATACAAGTCTTCATCTATTTATGTCACTTTAATGTAAAATTTCTCACTAAATAAACTACAAGTTTCGTTGTTTGCATTAAATAAGAAGCTGTTGTTAGTATAAAAGCCCATTTATGCTATGAAGGATCATTTTTCGTCTTAACCACAGACGTGTAGGGGCCTTCCTACATTGCGGGATAATGTATTGGAATGCAGTTGTGCCTAAATTATTTATGACTTAAATTGCTCGAAATACGACTAAGCACAAAAAATGCACTATCAGGGCACTTATTTATACTCAACATTGCTTCTGACGTTAGGTACGATCAACTCGAGTCGGAAATCGAGATGATAAACGTGAATGATCATAACTACCTACTTATAAACAAGAAGACAGTTACATGGTTTAATAAAATATAAAGTTATCATTTAGCGTGATTATGGTATATTTGCAAAGTGTAACAGAATGAACGCAAAACAGGAGCGTACCTTACTCAACTCATTTGTTTTAAAAACAACTCTGAAATATTTTTGGGTAGGTTTAGGTAGAAAATAGCGCTTTGATTTTTGGTAACTATTTGTTTTTATTTTATTAAGTTAAGAATGCTCGTCTGTTTTAAGTAAATACTTATATTCTTATTGGTTTATTAAAGTTTTGCGTTATTTACTTAAGTTTTGTGTATTAACAATTATTTCATATCACCGTCAACAAAAGCGTGGGTGTACGGAGCAAGTTGACATGTAGACATGACTGTTGCTGCTGATTAAACGCGATGTAAACTTACATGTCGGCTAAAGAACATATGACTCCAGGGACTATGTTTAGCTTCGACTAAAATAAACGTTAAAACTGATAGCGTTAAGTAGTAAGTGCTCTGATAGTTAATGGTCAAAATTATGGCACCGACTCCACAAAAGAAATTATTCGCCTAAATTGGATTTCTTTCTTTTAAAAGGTCAAGAGTTTATATGGAATATTATCACGCCTTTTTTGTTTTAAAGTCGGTTTTGACTTTTGTAAAGTTAATGTCATTTATTTATTTTTAGTGATGACAGGAGGTCTGCATCTTATGACTCAGCTCTTTAAGAAGTTAAAATTTACCTATCATAATAACCACTGAACTGCTAAGCGTTAAGGAATTCCACCATCAGCCCAGCTCCACACAATGTTGACTATCAGACGCAACAATACGACAATATAAAGAATCTTGTATAAAAACACAATACGTGCGTTTGAAAATTAAGGGTTTCACTCGATTTCACCAAGATCCCATCATCAGATCCCGACTTGGCAGCAATGGGACCAACTAGAAGTTATAACCACTAGGTAGGCGAAACTTTCCAATCGGACTACACATTACTGTGATATGAGGTAACACAGTCACAAAAAAACCATACAGTCGAATCGATAACGTCCTTTTTGAAGGTGGTTAAAATCCAACTAAACATTTATTTTATTCGAAAAGACAGATTAAGGAAATAGCACCGTTTTAAGAGTAAGTAAGTAAGGTAGCAACGATCGTATTTTTTTTTACGAAAGGTATTCGGTACAAACTTTCAGTCGAAAAAAGAAAACTATAGTCTATTAGCTGGGTGTGTCAAAAAGTGCATTTCGCAATTTGCACTAAGCAAATAAAGTACCGGTGTTTTTTAAAACTATACTTATTTGTTGTTATTAAATGAGGTTCTTATTCAAATGATTTCGTTTTTAGAAGGGATCCTTTTGGGTAGGTTGATGGATGATTTAAAGCTTGTGATTAAGTTGTTTATCATAATTGTTTTGCTGTTCTTTGAGTATTTTTTTAAGTTATTACGTACCTACGAGTATATTATTGCTGAAGATCAATCCAAGCAGTTTTATTTTTATTTGCATATTTTCTTTGTTAGGTAACATTTTTTTTTGTTTCAACGATTATCTCTGGCGCTTTTACACTTAAATTATTAAATATTTATTAGTTAACCTCTAGTTCTCATCATTTATTTGTTTATTTTAAAGCTTCAACACCCAATCAGTTGTAGGCAACCGCATAACAATAGAATATCTTTTGGATCTCGTTTTCATAATTACTTTTGAAACAGATTATTACAATAACTGAAAATAATAAAATGCGGGTAGATGAAAAAACTCACCTTGTTCTTCATGTTGCTAGATAACGTTCTCGTTTTAAATTGTAACACTGGCACACAACTTTTTCAAAGTTGGAATATTGTAAAAAAAGTTTTGCAAAGTTTCCGATGTCACTCGTGTACCAATGGCGAGTGTGTTTCCGCGTTAACGGTGATGTCGCGCATGCGCTCGGTGCGGCCGCGCGGTACTGGCTGAGATTTGCCCGGCGCGCTTTTTAGTTTTTTCGGCGCTGTTTAGTTTCGGAAAAACCCGGGTTTGCGCAAGCACAACCCGAATTTTTCAAGCTTTTCGGGTTTTACGTCAGTTATTTTAAAGCGGTTTAATTTTTAATAGTTTTTTTTTATTTCATGTTTTTCAGATAGTAACCCATGTCTCATTAACTATCTACTACATCGACTTTGGAAAAACTTGATCTGTACCCTACGTTGAAATATACCTAACCGAAATAAAACGTAATAATACGATACGACCTTCTAATACGAAATTTCAGGGCATAATTATTGATCCAAATTTACCTTGGAAAGGACAAATTGAAATGGTACCAAAGAAAATTAATGGATACGACTATCACTGCTTATTTTGCCTATGTTGAATCGGTTTTGAGATAAGGTTTGGCAGTCTCGGTAATGGCACTAACATCGGGAAACTATTTGTCTCACAGAAGAGCTGTATTAGATCTATTTGCAATATAGCACCCGATGTTTCATGGGTGCCTTATTTTAGATTGCTTAACATATAACCGCTGCCCTGCTTATACAGGGTGTAACAAAAAGGCGAAATAAAATTTTAAGGACGTGTAGAGTAGTAAATGTGTAGTTCCTATGCAAAACCAGAAACTCGTGCGAGTATAAATTACTGAATTAATTGATGCTAAAGTTTTAACAAAAACTTATCGGTGACAACCCTAAATAACAGCTGTTAGATGTAAACAAACTCATAAATCGAGAATAAATAGGAAAAAGATGTGAAACTTTCATAAAATGTGCAGTGATCCTCTCAATGATCATTGAATTAATTAAATAAACAATAAATTAGTCGTTTTAAGTGTTTCGGTTTCTCACTGTGTTGCAACGCTAAGATGTTATTACTGGTGAAGAATTGATTATTGAACTTTACCTAATAAAACAACTTTAAGACGATATTTGAGATTATGAGTTATCATGAAGCGTTTTAAGTCGTAGATGGGCTTTATTCACAATTCTGGTGCTGCATGACTTAGTATTGATCAACATCCTTAATGATTTCATTCATTCCCTCTACCGTTACCACCACCAATATGACAAAATTACCTCGACTACTTGACCTACCGGGTGATATCGGACACTACCGCGAACTAATGGCGCATAACGCCGCAAAACGTAGTAACTGCCGCTAGAGGCAGATATTACGTTTGTTACTTCGTCTGAATAAATCTGCTACGCTATTGTTTTGGGTTCGTTATTTTATTCGTTTAGACTTAGAAATAATAATTAAGAAATAAAAATAATAAGTTAGAGAGACAACTAAAATTAATAACAATTTCACAACAGCAGTAACTCGGCAAATACATTCTACCTCTAGTTTTAAATCAATGGCTCCTCTGCACTTATTTTATCATTGACCAAACAATGCAGTCCACGTGGACTGCGGCGCCTTTAAGTCAAAAGTCAAAGTGCGCCGAACCAATCAGTAATCGTTCCGTAAAAATTTGCAAAGATGCTTTAAGCCAATAATATTCTGTCGCGTGACCATCACCTACGCCTTAGCCCCGCCTCCCGGAAATATTTAAAAATATTGCGGGATCCGCATATTCGAAAAGATAAAATTTAAGACATTTTCGAAAATGTTTTAGTAAAAAAAATGTATTTGATGACTTAAGTTATTTGTTTCTTTAACTTAAAATAAGTTTTGTCATTCCTACTTTCTTTAAAATAGTAGTGAAACTTTAATTTATGTTAAGGGTTTTTTCCATTACTTACATGGAACCCTGCGAAATGTCCCTCCTTTTTTTCTACAATCTTCTAAATTTTTTTTAGTTGCTCGTATTCGTTCTCGTTGTACAGTTGTAATCCAACTTTTCCGAATTTCAATCTCGGATTTCGATCAGTATGTCTCGTGAAGAACATTTTTCGTATTCAAATAGTGAATACTATGAAATGATATTATGCGTGGGCGCTTCTTTCGGGAGCATCAATGGTGCTCGCGAGTTGTATCGTCAGCGGTTCATCGAAGGCAGGCCCCTCGCGGAGCAGCGGCGTTTACCTTCGTACACCTGCTTCAGGAACCTGTGTCTCCGGCTGCAGAGCACTGGCTCGTTTAGACCGCCTGCAAGTGAAGGTCGTCCAAGCACATGGGAGCGGTCAGACCTGGAGACCCAGATTTTGTCGCATTTCGAACGTGATCCACGAACATCTGGCGTACGCTGCGGTCTGATGGATTACATTCGTACCATTTCTCTCGAGTTCAGGAGTTGACCCCAGCGGACTTCGGTCCAAGGGTCACATTTTGTGAGTGGTACCGAAGCCGGATGGAAGAAGACGCCAGTTTCGGTGAAAATGTACTGTGGACGGATGAGGCGTCATTTACCCGGGGCGGCCGACGAGGAAGACGACGTTGAGGATTACTTAGAAGATTTGCTGTCAGTGTACCGGAGTATTGTTTACCAGCACGACGGTGCACCAGCGCACTACGCGCGCCGCGTGCGGGAATATCTCGACGGACGACATGGTGCTCAGTGTTGGCAGAGGGGGGCCCGTGCAGTGGCCTGCCCGTTCGCCCGACCTTACCGCTATGGACTTTTTTTTGTGCGGCTACGTGAAAAACCAAGTGTGCGCAGTGGAGTGCAATAGTGCTGACGAAATTCAAGCCATTACGCCTCAGATGCTGCAAAACGTGAACCGCAGAGTCCCAGCTTGTATTGAGCACGGTGGCAGACATTTTGAGCCATTTTTGTAAAATAATAATAATAATATGTAGGCTTTTTGTGTGTGTGAAAGTGATAATAAGGCAAACTTCCTAAAAGTCATTACGTTTGTAGTGAAGCTATGTGCACTAAGTGCTGGTAAGAGTATTTAACACAAAACAGATCATACAACTTGATGTTTGTTTATTACAATAAAAATATTACTAGGTAGCAAATTATGTCGTAGTTATGTTGTGTAGATTTTTACAGTGAGTACTAGTTATTAACGATCAAATAATTACCTACTTCATGCATATTAGTTTCATTGTATGAACTTCTTATCGTAAGATATTTTTTTCCCGTTTTGATTATTAGCGTTGTGTTTGTGACTGGTTATTTGTGACCGACTTCTACTACTACGACTACTAAATTACTAAAACATGTAGTTTATTCGGTAAAATTACCGATGGCCGGAAAAATATTCAAAAGGTTTTTCTGGTAAAATCTGTGTATTTGCTGGGTAAAATTATGAGGTACATCAAATAAGTGTGTTGTTCTTTGTAAATGTAAGTAAAAGTCATAGTTGGTGTTATTGTCCTAAACATTAATTACTGTTATCTGTAAATAATTTTAAAAAAGAAATGTTCCTACCTGAATATTTTCTCTTAATAATTTTGCAAATAAATGCATTAATCTGATTATCTTTGTTATCATTCAGTCCTATTCCCATCAAAGCTAAGATAGGTAGGTACTTAGGTAGTTTTGGGTGGGCGGGCTGTAAGAAGGCAGCGCGTCGCGGCGCGCAGCGTCCGCGCATCAGCTGATCGTGCGGCGGGCGAGGGGGCGGGCGGGGGTCCGCTAACGAATGACCGCAGATTCAGGGTTGTCAACACTTTCGGTTAAAAAACAATTTATTTACTTAGTATGGAAAAAAAAGTAGTTTATTTTTAACTAACACTTTGACTACTTAATGTTCACATTACATACATACATACCCTTAAATATTATTTCGCCTTTTTGTTACATCCTGTATATTTTGGAGGTGAGTATGTTTGGTAAGCAAAATATTAATTAATTTTCGCTAGCACGAGACACAACACAGAGGTCGATGCGAAATCCAAATAAATTGCTACTTGTGTGTGTACCAAAAACAAAACGATTTCAAAATAATATTTTTGATATATGTATAATAGTTTATAATAAAATACCTGATCATATATAAGTTTAAATCACCAACTTCTCAAAAGTCCACAAGAGAACCAGATGATAATCGAGTAACGATTCAAAGATAATACTCATAAAAAAAACAACTCCTTTTTTTTAAAAAAAAAACAAAAGATCGATATAAAATAAATAAAATGCCAAAAAAAATTTCAATAAAGAAAATGACAGCTTGTTATTGATTTAAATTAGTCATTTTCATTTGGCACTCGATTTACCAAACAACCCGTATACAAATACAAATGCGGTACATTTACCTTTTAGTCAGATTTTGAAGGCGGACGATTTTTGACCGACTTCAAAAACGACGATTATCAATTTGACATGTATGTAAGTGGTATTAATTATGTTGATCTATAAGGCTTTCAAGCACGTGTTCAAAATTTCGTTGGTGTAATGTTAGTTTGTATATTTGTGCGTTTGAAAAAAAACTAATATAGTTATTTTTACAGAACCTAAATTCCAGATATTTAAAAAGAAAAACAGTAACAAAATATCGATATGAAATAAGTTATTGATCCAAAATATGTAACTTTGACAAAAAATCCAATAATTTTATACTTTATACATAAACCTGTTAACTGACACTGCCTGAAATGCTGTGTTATCATGGTGTATCCACAATGCCTGGCGTCATGTGCTAAGGGCCGAGCCGGCGGTCATACCGCTCACTCCGCAACGGCATTTTCCATAGTATCTGACAGTTTATTGTTGTATGCCGTCGGTAGAGCCGCCGGTCAGTGCGAATACAACAATACGTTAACATGTACTGCATCTTGTCATCATCATAACCCGTTTTCGTAGCACCGTAGCTTCGTAGCTCTCGTAGCAAGACAGATTACAATTACTGCTATTTATTTGCAAGTCCAATGTATCCTACCAAAGTATGCAGTAGTATTCTGGTAGACTACGGTAGACTTCTGAATCTTTCTAAAGTGCGGTAGCTTTCGTAGATTTCATTTAATTGTATCAGGAATCATTCTTGTAAAAAAAACGTTCCTGCATCTGAATTTGAAATAAATCATGGTCATGTATACTAAAATAGTGATTTTTATTTATTTTTAGTTCAATAAGTCTATTTCAACATTAAAAAAAATATAAAATTATTATGATAAAAATAGTCGAAGAAATAAAGTTATGCAGGAAGGAAAACGTTTGCGAGAATCGGTATGTTGCGTTTGGTACTAAATCTAGCAAATTCCTTAATAAAATAAATTTATGAAAGCTACGCAGTATGCCGTAGTATTCCGTATCCTGTCGGAAAGATGAGAGAGGCTACGATAGACTTACAACACGACTGCTGTTACGCCGGCGAACTTTCATATTGATCATTAATTTGTAATTTTCGTTTGTTAAAGTTGAAGAAAAGTAAACATGTTCTAAACAAACTAAAAATACGGAATTTCGGTCTGTCTTCCGAGTAAATTCCATGATAATATGGGGTGACCCATATTATCAACCCAAAATGGGTTTTTACCCGGTATTTTCCTAATGGGTATTTTTCCGTCGCCCATTTCTAATCGGAAGTCACCTTATTAATAAAAAAATCAGCAATGCGTACAACAATAGTCACACAGAATGAATCTTGAACCTATTAAGTATAAAAATATATATATAAATATAGTATGATTAAACAGGGCAATCTCATGCTCGTGGTCTGGCAAATCGCACTCCTTTAATGTATTTTAGTTAAGTCATATTATTATTTGTACAGTTGTGTGATGTTCGGTTAAAAAATGTGTGCTGAAAAATTATGAAATATTTTTATTTTTTTTTAAAACGTATGAAAATTTCACCCCGTATAGTTTCTCTCACACACATTATCACCATCAAACGCTCACTTGAACACCCAGCCCATATACAGCTGGATACTAGCACCAATATGTTAAGACGTTTCCATGAAACTGCCTCGACTCAGACTTGACTGAGGAACCCTCAAGGAAAGTTTCGAGGATACCTCTTAATTGGTATTCTTAGTCAAAAACCGATTTGTAAGTATTTAGGTAGGTATAACGTAAAATATCTCACTAAATAAATTACAAGTTTCGTTGTTTGCATTAAAAAAGAAGATGTTGATAGTTTGAAAAAATACGACTAAGTACAAAGACATGCACTATCAGGGCACTTATTTGTACTCAACATTGCTTCTGACGTTAGGTACGATCAACTCGAGTCGGAAACCGAGATGATAAACGTGAATGATCATGACTACCCACTTATACACAAGAAGACAGTTACATGCTTTAATAAAATATAAAGTTAACATTTAGCGTGATTATAGTAAATTTGCAAAGTGTAACAGAATGAACGCAAACAGGAAAGTACCTTACTCAACTAATTTGTTTTAAAAACAACTCTGAAATATTTTTGGGTAGGTTTAGGTAGAAAGTAGCGCTTTGATTTTTGGTAACTATTTGTTTTTATTTTATTAAGTTAAGAATGCTCGTCTTTTTTAAGTAAATACTTATATTCTTATTGGTTTATTAAAGTTTTGCGTTATTTACTTAAGTTTTGTGTATTAACAATTATTTCATATCACCGTCAACAAAAGCGTGGGTGTACGGAGCAAGTTGACATGTAGACATGACTGTTGCTGCTGATTAAACGCGATGTAAACTTACATGTCCGCTAAAGAACATATGACTCCAGGGACTATGTTTAGCTTCGACTAAAATAAACGTTAAAACCGATAGCGTTAAGTAGTAAGTGCTCTGATAGTAAATGGTCAAAATTATGGCACCGACTCCACAAAAGAAATTATTCGCCTAATTTGGATTTCTTTCTTTTAAAAGGTCAAAAGTTTATATGGAATATTGTCACGCCTTTTTTGTTTTAAAGTCGGTTTTTACGTTTTTAAAGTTAATTTTATTTATTTATTTTTAGTGATGACAGGAGGTCTGCACCTTATGACTCAGATTTTTAAGAAGTTAAAATTTACCTATCATATTATCCACTGAACTGCTAAGCGTTAAGGAATTCCACCATCAGCTCAGCTCCACACAATATTGACTATCAGACGCAACAACACGACAATATTAGGAATCTTGTATAAAAACACAATACGTGCGTTTGAAAATTGAGGGTTTCACTCGATTTCACCAAGATCCCATCATCAGATCCCGACTTGGCCACAATGAGACCAACTAGAAGTTATAACCACTAGGTAGGCGAAATTTCTAATCGGTCTACAAATTACTGTGATACGAGGTAACACAGTCACAAAAAAAACATACAGGCGAATCGATAACCTCCTTTTTTAAGGTGGTTGAAATCCAACTAAATACTTTTTTTATTCGAAAAGACAGATTTAGGAAATAGCACCCTTTTAAGAGTTAGTAAGTAAGGTAGCAACGATCGTATTTTTTTTTACGAAACGTGTTCGGTACAAACTTGCAGTCGAAAAAAAAAACCTATAGTCTATGGCTGGGTGTGTCAAAAAGTAGATTTCGCTATTTGCACTAAGCAAATAAAGTACCGGTGTTTTTTTAAAACTATACTTATTTGTTGCTATAAAGTAAGGTTTTTATTCAGTTGATTTCGTTTTTAAAAGGGATCCTGTTGAGTAGGTTTTGTTTGATGGATGATTTAAAGCTCATGAATAATTTGTTTATCATAATTGTTTTGCTGTTCTTTGAGTATTTTTTATTTTTTTAAGTTATAACGTCATATTATTGCTGTAGATCAATCCAAGCAGTTTTATTTTTATTTGTATATTTTCTTAGTTAGGTAACATTTTTTTTTTGTTTCAATGATACCCTCAGGCGCTTTTACACGTTAATTAAAAAATATTTATTAGTTGCCTCAAGTTCCCATTTGGATTTTGTAATTTGTTTATTTTAACGCTTCACGCTCGGTGCGGCCGCGCGGTACTGGCTGAGCTCCCCCGGCGCGATTATTTTTTATTTCCCGCCATCGCGACGCGCTGCAACTAGGGAATCAAGCCCGGGTTTACCCATACCCGGGTTGTTTCGACGCTTTTGAGTTTCGAAAAAACCCGGGTTTGCGCAAGCGCAACCCGAATTTTTCAAGCTTTTCGAGTTTTACGTCATTTGTACGTCAGTTGTTTTAATGCGGTTTAATTTTTAATAGTTTTTTTTATTTCATGTTTTTCAGATAGTAACCCATATCTCATTAACTATCTACTGCATCAATTTTGGAGAAACTTACTCTGTACCCTACGTTGAAATATACTAAACCGAAATAAAACATAATAATAGGATACGACCTACTGATACGAAATTTCAGGGCTTAATTATTGATCCAAATCTATCTTGGAAAGGACAAATTGAAATGGTATCAAAGAAAATTGATGGATTCGCTTTGGCTTTATACAAATTAACCAAAGTAGCTACTGTACACACGGCTATCACTGCTTATTTTGCCTATGTTGAATCGGTATTGAGATACGGTTTGGCAGTCTGGGGCACTAACATTGGGAAACTATTTGTCTCACAGAAGAGCTGTATTAGATCTATATGCAATATAGCACCCGATGTTTCATGGGTACCTTACTTTAGATTGCTTAACATATAACCGCTGCCCTGCCTATATATTTTGGAGGTCAGCAATAAATTTACGCTAGCACGAGACACAACCCAGAGGTCGATGCGCAATCCAAATAAATTGCTACTTGAGTGTGTACCAAAAACAAAACGATTTCAAAATAATATTTTTGCTATGTGTATAATATTTAATAATAAAATACCTGATCATATTAAATAACTCCCTATACATCGGTTTAAATCGTCACTGCGTATGTGGTTATTAGACAAAAACATTTTATAGCATTGACGAATTCTTGAAATATAATAGTACATTATGATACAAGTGTGCTAAGTTGACCATTATATACAAGGCGATATTGTGTGCGCACGAGCAAAAGCGAGTGCGCCATAAGAAAGCCGCGTATATAATGGTCACAGGCACACGTGTTTCATACGACGTTTTTCAACACACTTGCGAGGAAAAAACAAGACTCTTCATTTACTAAGTTTTTAATTATTAAAACAGTAAAAATACATTTCACTCGATTTTGATGGCAAAGACTTTCGCACGCGTTTTTCGCCTCGTTACGTATGTCCGGCGGAGTAAATAATAGGTTTTCTTCATTTTCTTCACTTGAAGTAGACATTTTCATTAATATTAAACTTCATAATTAATCTAAACTATGTCACAACCGACTATTATTAATTACGAAAAATGGCGCGTTGTTTTTTTTTCTTGCCGCGATACCGATTCGCGCGCAAGGCTTAGGCGCGAACTAGATCGGCCAAAAGCCAAGATGAAAAATGTAATAATTCGTGTTTAAAACAGAAATCACAGAAAATGTTAAATGAATTTGAGCTACTTTTTAGTAATAAATCTGGATTTACCATTTATTGAAATAAATATGTAGATACTGTTATTTTTCGCATAAATACTGTTTGTTGTGTAAGTTATAACCCGACTAAATTATATCGCTTCATCTTCTTACTTACTACTTGGTACTAGGGTACAAATGTAAATTGGTCGGGTTTATAAACAAAAGGTACTAGTGCAATAATATACTGAAAAAGCACGCGTGTTTAATATCTATGATTATGTGCCAAAAATCGGTGGAATAAAAACGTCATTTTGAGCAAGTGTGTTGAAATAGTACATTAAGATACAAGTGTGCTAAGTTGACCATTATACACAAGGCGATATTGTGTGCGCACGAGCGAAAGCGAGTGCGCCATAAGAAAGCCGCATTTATTATGGTCACAGGCACACGTGTTTCATACGACGTTTTTCAACACACTTGTGAGGAAAAAACAAGACTCTTCATTTACTAAGTTTTTAATTACTAAAACAGTTAGTTAAAATACATTTCACTCGATTTTGATGGCAAAGACTTTCGCACGCGTTTTTCGCCTCGTTACGTGTCCGACGGAGTTAATAATAGATTTTCTTCATTTTCTTCACTTGAAGTAGACATTTTCTTTAATATTAAACTCCATAATTCATTCAAACGTCGTCACAGCCGACAATTTTTATTTACGAAAAATGGCGCGTTGTTTTTTTTTCTTGCCGCGATACCATTGCGCGCGCAAGGCTTAGGCGCGAACTAGATCGGCCAAAAGCCAAGATTAAAAATGTAATAATTCGTGTTTAAAACACAAATCACAGAAAATTTTAAATGAATTTGAGCTATTTTTTAGTAATAAATCTGGATTTACCATTTATTGAAATAAATATGTAGATACTGTTATTTTTCGCATAAATACTGTTTGTTGCTAAAATAAAAGTATTGTATAACCCGACTAAATTATATCGCTTCTTCTTCTTACTTACGACTAGGTACTAGGGTACAAATGTAAATTGGTCGAGTTAATAAACTAAAAGAACTAGTGCAATAATATACTGAAAAAGCACGCGTGTTTAATATCTATGATTATGTGCCAAAAATCGGTGCGAATCATGTTTTTACTTTTCCTTATATATATATTTTTTAAACATCTTTGTATCTACCATGTTTCTGGCGAATAAATAATTTAAGTTTGAGTATGAGTCAAGCTATGACTTCTTATTTACGAGAAATCCGTGAATAAACATACATACATGATTTGGAATGTTTTTAACACTCACAATGTCATATTTTATATTCAGAAATATGAAATAAGTAACCAAAAATTTGCGCACGGTCGGGACTCGAACCCAGCCAAGAACTCGAGCCAAGAAGTTGCTGGTTCGAGTCCCACCCGTGCACATATTTTTGGTATCTTATTTCATTTTTATAAACATACATACTCTTACAAAATTTTGCATACGTTTTTGAAAGCCTTTGATCAACATACTTAAATATTATGAAATTTCAACAATATCACGTAGATACACACAAATTGATTACCTCCTATTTTTAAGTCTGTAAACAGCACAACTTTAATTGGAGTTACGAGTACGTACCTAACCTACCTACAGTTATCACTCATGAACATAGAAAATTCGTTTTGTCGCAGCAAAATAAAAACAAGCGTGGATGAACTACTCACTGAGCAAAGTTTTCCACTAGAACACGGTAATATTATGTCTACAGTATTGTAACTTCATACAAACGGACACCGCGCGTACTATACCTACTCGCTCGGATGTTGGCATGCGCTCGGCATGCTACAGTCGCGGACGTGCCGCAGTGACGACCGGACCGTGTGTTGGTTTTTAATCAGTAACCGCGCGAATTTTTACCAGAAATAAGTGGAAATAAGTACAAGTAGCTGTTTAATATGACAAGTACAATATATTATGCTGTTTTTGGTTGCATGAATTCTTCAATAACGCACCCAGAGATAACTTTTTTCGATTACCATGAAACTCCGAAAGGTAAGAATATAAAATAATAAGACTTACTATTAGGTAAGTAGGTACCTACCTACTACGTAATTTGTGTCTTGTATCTTAATGGATTGGTATTTCCTTTTTAACCGACTTCAAAAAAAGGACGTTATCAATTCAATGTATGTGTAATATTGTTGGAATTGTACCATTTTTGCGTATATTAATCTCTACTACCTTCTGAACACGTGTGCCAAATATTATTCATGTTTGTATGTATGTAATATTTGTATGTATGAATGTATATATGCATGTTTGTCCACGAGTTTCTCGAAAACTAGAAGGTTGATTGCGATGATTTTATGTTATCATATTAATATTTCATATTGTTTTTATTTATTTATCTATTAGTATCTGTACTAATAGATAAATAAATAAAATTTACAATCTCAAAACTAGATAGAAACTCAAAGTAGGCAGATGCAATAAAATAAAACGCTGTAGGTGGGCGACAGCCCTATGCCCGTGCTAACGTACTGTGCTGGTGTAGGTACTTATTTCAAGGACACGGGCCAGTTACAATACTGATAGACATAATATTACCGTGACTAGAAGTAGTTGATTACCACTATTTCATTATAATCTGTGTTGCTACGAGAGCTACGAAGCTACGAAGCTACGGCGCTACGAAAACGGGCCATGATGATGACAAGATGCAGTACATGTTAACGTAATGTTGTATGCGCACTGCCCGGCGGCCTAACCGACGGCATACATCAATAAACTGTCAGATACTATGGAAAATGCCGTTGAAGAGTGAGTGGTATGGCCGTCGGCACGGCCCCTAGCACATGACGCCATGCGTTGTGGATACCCATAATAACACAGCATTTCAGGCAATGTCAGTTAATAGGTTTATGTATAAAGTATGAAATTATTGGAATTCTTTTTTTTTCAAACGCACAAATATACAAACTTGTATTGCCCTAACGAAATTTTGAACACGTGCATGAAAGCCTTATATATTAACATAATTAATACCACTTACATACATGTCAAATTGATAATCGCCTTTTTTTGAAGTAGGTCAAAAATCGTCCGCCTTCAAAATCTGACTAAAACGTAAATGTACCGCATTTGTATTGGTATACGGGTTGTTTGGTAAGTCTGTCATTTTCTTTATTTAAAAATTTTTTTGGCTTATAATTTATTTTATATCGATCTTATGTTCTTTTTAAAAAAAAACGGAGTTGGTTTTTTTTTATGAGTATCATCTTTGAATCGACCATTACTCGATTATCATCTGGTTCTCTTGTGGAAGTTTGAGTAGTTGGTGATTTAATTGTGTTGTGTGACCTTTTGGACTTTTAGTGCAATTTGGTCGTTAGTCTAAAGTATGCAGTAGCATTCCGGTAGACTACGGTAGACTTCGGAAGCTTTCCATATAGTGCGGTAGCTTTCGTAGATTTCATTAAATTGTATCACAAATCATTCTTGTAAGAAATAAATGTTCCTCAATCTGAATTCGAAATAAAGTATGGTCATGTATACTCAAATAGTGACTTTTATTTATTTTAAGTTAACGATAAGTCTAATTCAACATAAAATAAAAATAAAATTATTATGATAAATAAAGTCGAAGAAATAAAGTTATGCAGGAAGTAAAACGTTTGCGAGAATCGTATGTTGCATTTGGTACTATATCTAGCAAATTCCTTAATAAAAGTAATTTATGAAAGTTACGTAGCATGCCGTAGTTTCCGTATCCTATCGGAAAGATAAGATAGGCTACGGTAGACTTACAACACGACTGCTGTTACGGCAACGGACTTTTGTATTGATCATTAATTTTGTTTTCGTTTGTTAAAGTTGTAGAAAAGTAAACATGTTCTAAACAAACTAATAATACCTAATTCCGGTCTGTCTTCCGAGTAAATTCCTTGATAATATGGGGTGACCCATATTACCAAGAATTTAATTGGGGGAAAATCCTATATTTTCCCAAAATAGGTCTTTACCCGGTATTTCCCACCCACCTCACCCATTTCTAATCGGAAGTCATCTAATTATTAAAAAAATAGCAATGCGTACAGCAATAGTCACACAGGATGTATCTGGAACTTATTTAGTTTATCAAAAATATATATAAATATAGTATGATTAAACAGGGCAATCTCATGCTCGTGGTCTGTCAAATCGCACTCCTGTAATGTATTTTAGTGAAGTGATATTATTATTTGTACAGTTGTGTGATGTTCGGATATAATAATGTGTGCTGAAATATTATGTTTTTTTTTTTTTAAAAACGTATGGAAATTTCACCTCGCATAGTTTCTCTCACACACATTATCATCACCATGCCGGTCCGAGTACAGGAACAGAATACGAGGGCGATTCCATTGCAAAAAGGTGTAAGACAGGGCGATGTTATATCTCCGAAACTGTTTACAGCGGCATTGGAAGACGCCTTCAAGCTCCTGGAATGGGAAGGATCGGCATCAGCATCAATGGCGAATACATAACACACCTCCGGTTTGCCGATGATATAGTCGTTGTGGCAAAGACGTTGGATGATCTTGGCACTATGTTCGAAGACCTCTCAACAAGTGGGTCTTAAAATGAACATGGAGAAGACGAAAATTATGTCGAATTCCCTTGTTGTACCCACTCCAGTATCCGTTGGGAACTCAATTCTCGAAGTTGTCGATGAGTTCGTCTACCTAGGCCAAGTGATCCAATTGGGTAGGTCCAACTTTGAGAAAGAGGTCAATCGACGAATCCAACTCGGCTGGGCAGCGATTGGGAAACTGCGCAAGAGCGTCTTCTCGTCTCAATTACCTCAGTGTCTAAAGACGAAAGTCTTCAACCAGTGGGTGTTACGTACGTGTTGTGTGTATGATGACATACGGATCCGAAACGTGGTCTCTAACTATGGACCCCATAAAAAAGCTCAAAATTACACAACGAGCGATGGAGCGGGCTATGCTCGGTTTTTCTCTACGAGATCGAATCAGAAACGAGGAGATACGTAGAAGAACTAAGGTAACGGACATAGCCTCGAGAATCAGTAAGCAGGGCACATAGCGCGAAGAACTGATGGCCGTTGGGGCAGGAAAGTTCTAGATTGGAAACCCTTCGACCAAAGACGCAGCGTAGGACGTCCACCGACAAGATGGACAGACGACCTTATAAAAATCGCGGGATCAAACTGGATGTAGGCCGCTAGTGATCGGTCGCTGTGGAAAGCTGGGAGGCCTATGTTCAGCAGTGGACGTCCTTTGGCTGATAGTGATGATGATGATGATGACATTATCACCATCAAACGTTCACTTCACGCTCACGAATACCCAGCCCATATACAGCTGGATACTAGTACCAGTATGGTAAGACGTTTCCATGAAACTGCCTCGACTCAGGCTTGACTGAGGAAACCCTCAAGGAAAGTTTCGAGGGTACCTCTAAATTGGTATTATTAGTCAAAAACCGATTTTTAAAGCAAAATGCATAAGAAAGTCTAAAATGAACTCGTGAACCTTCAAAGCAAAGAAATCCAATTAAGGCTAAAAATTTTTTTGTAGTCGGTGCCATCAGTTTGACCATCTCAAGCATCAACTATCAGAGCACCGACTCGAAAAAGAAATAAATCACTAAAAATGGATTCCTTTCCTTTCAAGGCTCGTTCTATCTTGAAACTATTGTTTTGACATTACGCGGTGTGTTGTTGAAACAACAGTTTACAAGATAGAACTAATGTACTCGTAAATCTGATATAAACTGATAAAATGATAGAACATAAGTCATTTTTGTAAGTAATATATAGACTTATATTACCGCTGCCCTGCTTTTGTATTTTGGAGGTCAGTATGTTTGTTCAGCAAAATATTAATAAATTTACGCAAGCACGAGACACAACACAGAGGTCTATGCGAAATCCAAATTAATTGCTACTTGAGTGTGTACCAAAAACAGAGCAACATAAGCGTTAGCCCAGGATTGTTGTGATTGGAGTGCCGATATCAGTGGAAGAGTCTGAAGTTTTTAGCTGCATATACCATCAAAACTTAGCGGAAAAACTTCAAGACATGACTTTGGATAACTTTCTATCAGCAATCAAATTAAGCCACAAGTCAGGAAAAAAGGATGCCGAGACCTGTAATTACGTGATACAAGTCCCCGCTCAAATACGTAAGGCCCTTATAACAAATGAAAGAGTTTTGTAAACTGGGTTTCGTGTCCCGTGAGAGACTTTATACTCTTCACAAGGTGTTACAAATATCAGCAGTATGGCCACGCAGCCAAATCATGCCGAGAGAAGTCCAACACTTGCGGCCACTGCGGGAAAGTAGGCTATACAATGCAGGAATGTGCAAAGACTGCCAAGCCATCAAAATGTACCACATGTACGCGCCTTAATAAGCCAAACGCACATACAACGGGAAACGCCGAATGCCCTGCCAAAAAAGCCGCCGAAGCCCGGTATATAAACTGTTTAATTATGAAGGCATATAATATTACGTAATTATTTCTTATTTATAGCTAAAAAACTACCCCTGTTTTCTAAAATTTATGTATCTTATGAAATAATATTGTGCTAACTTAACTATTTTTAGTCAATAAGATCGTCCTACTAACCTTTACCTTAGCCCCGATTCAGTAAAGAATTTTGCTGAATACTTAATACACTTCTTATATAAACAAACTTTACGTGATCTATGTATAATTTAATTTAACCTAGTAACAAATTTACTGACGCTTTTAGTTATTCATAACATACAATTGTTCGCAATGTAGCATTATATTATCGCCCTAATTTATTTTTATACCTAATTAATTTGTATACTGTTTTTCCTTCTTTTGTTTGTAGTTTCAATATATTGTTAATTTATTAAGATCCTATTATTTTAATGTGTTAGCTCTTTTTAGGCTGAGATACAGGTCAAACCTAATTCAGGCAAATGAATGATTGTACCTACGTGTTAATTTGTAAGCTTTTTGATTTGTTATTGTTCTTTTGAAACTAAATAAATGATTTATTATTTCATTTCATTAATGTTTTTTTTTAATTGTGTTCGAAATTTAATTGTATTATTTTATTGTCAATTCAATATTTACATGCCGGCTATCGGTAACACGTGTTGATACTTCAATTAAACAACACCTGTTATGTACACTACACATGTTTTGAGTAAATAAATGCATCTTAACTTATCTTATCCTAGTTGTTGAACTTACAACGTATCCTACCAAAGTATGCAGTAGTATTCCGGTAGACTACGGTAGACTTCAGAATCTTTCCATAAAGTGCGGTAGCTTTCATAGATTTCATTTAATTGTATCACGACTCATTCCTGTTAGAAATAAATGTTCCTAAATACTAAAATAGTGACTATTATTTATTTTTAGTTAAATAAGTTTATTTCAACTTGTTGTATGTATGTTTTTTTAAACTAACTAAAAATACAAAATTCCGGTCCGTCTTCCGAGTAAATTCCTTGATAATATGGGGTGAACCCATTTTACTCGGAGAAAAATCCTATATTTTTCCAAAATGGGTATTTACCCGATATTTTCCCAATGGGTATTTTCCCGTCGCTCATTTCTAATCGGAGGTCATCTTATTATAATTTTCTCATAGCAATACATACATCAAGAGTCACATAGGATGGACCTGGAACATATTAAGTATTAAAATATATATATATATATATAAATACAGAACGATAACATGTTTTTTTTTACGTCTGGCAACATTACCGTTAACACCTGATCGGCTTTTGTCCCATAAAATAATTTTAATTTAATTAGTATTTAAGTGTTTAGTAGGTCAAAAACGTAAGAAAAACGTTTGATAATCGTATTCTGTGTGCGTTTGTGATAATCAGTGTTTTAAATACGTATTTAGTGCTAAGTGCTACTAGTGATAACCGGTCAATGACTTAGCAAAAATTCAAATTGTTAATCGTTGTCATCGCTTTTATTTCATCCGATCTAGCATTATAACCGTGTGTATTCAATATATCACGCGTTTATAAGCTTATTTTTATGAATATCTTAAAATTAACTGAGCTACGGTTTTGTGTTTCTATCGCGTTGAGGTTATAACTTTGTTTGCATTCTATAAATAGCCTCGAGTTGGTCGAGCGGCACTTTGGTTTACGTTTTTGTTTTGATCCTTTGTATTTTGACGTAAATATGCTTACTCGCAAGGCCTGCGCTCGCCAGGAGGAGTCCAAGCTCAGGATGGCTTTCAGCGAACTACAGGCGGCCAAGGAGTCGATCGAAAAAACTGCATAGGGAAAGAGATGACAATGAAAAGGAAATGCTAGGTGAGTTTGACAGGAACGCTAAACTAAGAAAAGAGATGGCTGAGCTGCACACCAACTATAACTTGGTTGTTAAAGAACGGGACCAATTGAAATTGGTGATAGAAGGGTTCGGTGAGTGCTGTGAGGAGTATGAACGGAACCTGAAACGCATATCTGTTCTTGAACAAGATCTTGGTGATGCCCATGATTATATCAACCAGCTGGAGACGGAGAAACAGGACCAAATAAACAGCCAAACCACCCTTCTATTTAATAAGTTGGTTGGTAGTGCGCCCAGCCTGAAAACAGCTGCACCTAGTAATCAACCAATTTTGACAATAGATTTAACTCATGACACACCTTCTAAAGGTATTACTAAGTGCAGCAAAAATAAGTTTAAGAAATATGTTAGAATAAACCGTTTCATAAAAAAAAACTAATAAATTAATCAAAAAACAAAAATCCTTACACACTAAAGTAAAATACATCAATGAGCGGAGACAACTTGGAGATGAACTGGATATGTATTCTTTAATATTAGAACAAAATGTTGGCAAATATGAGAAAGATGTTATGAGTTTAGAATGTCAAATTAGGGAACTTAAGCAGTCATTAAAAATAATGACTGAAACTTATAATTGTACAAATGTTTACATTACCTTACAGTAGTGGATTGCCAGACGAAGAAAATGATTTAAGATATAAAATTAATTTGCAACTGCATAAATTGACATCATATGAGGTGAATAAATTCCACCTACTTGACATGAATAATTATTTTTAAAACAAAGTATATTTGACGCGAGATAATTATTATGTTAATAATTATTTCAAACGACAGATAGCAATGTCGCTATCATATTATTTTGACTATTCAGCCAAGAACTTGGCTACCAAATCTGCTTTTATTGAGCAGATTATTGACATGAATATTCAACCATTGGAATCAGTTCCAATAACAAACAATCATTTAAATTAGTAGATCAGACAATAGAGGATAACTCTTGCTTATCAGAAATTGTAGAATCAAATCAATTAAATATAGTACATCAAAATATTCAAGGCTTTTCTGGAAAAGATTTGGAAATTGAATTGTTTTTAAATAAAATGAATATTCATGTTCTCGGCATAACTGAGCACTGGCTCAAGCAGCATGAACTGATGTTATTGATAGATAATTATAATCTTATTAGTTCGTTCACTAGGGAGACTGCCATTCGCGGCGGGACACTTATATTAATTAATAATAAACTAAAATGTAAAGAGCGAAAAGACATAGTGTCTCTCACTATTGAGCGAACAATTGAGATATCGTGTGCGGAGCTGGACGACTACATTATTGTCTGTGTTTATAGACCCCCAAGTGGAAACTTTAAATTATTTGAATCTGTAATGGAAAATGTGTTAAACAAAATATGTAAAACTACAAAGAAAGTAGTTGTATGTGGAGATTCAATGTGGACATTTTAGATATTACGGAGGAACATCGCGTTCGGTTTTTGAGCATTTTCAAATCATTTGACCTCACTCCGGTTTTTGCTGAGCCCACTAGAGTAACTCCTACAACAGCTACTTGCTTAGATAATATTCTCTGCAACTGTAAAATTATCAAACAATCTATTATTAATTTTGTAAAATCGGATCATTGCGGTCAGATAGTTACAGAACCGTTTTATTCCACCCCGGCTAGAAATCAAATGCGGCCTGCATCTCGTAAGGACAAATTTAAAAACCTTGTAAGTGATAAAATACCGTTTATACCTTTTGATAAAAAAATGCTAGTGACTTGTATGAACAATTATTTCAGGTAGTTAAAAAACAATTTGATATTACTTTCCCTCCAAAGAAAATAGTTATCAATAACTGTAAACCAAAATTCAGTGACTGGGCTACACGAGGAGTCTATACAAGTAGGAAAAAATTGTTTGAATTGTATAACAAAAAAGCATATAGAAAGGATCTATCGTTTCATGAGTACGTTAAGAGGTACTCAAAAATTTTCAAAAGAGTTTGCTATGTAGCTAAGTCGAATTACATACGCGATAATATTAAAAAATCTAGTAATAAAATCAAAGAAACATGGAATATTATAAATAAAAAAAAACATGTAAAACGAAATCTCATGATAACAAATTTAGTCTAGAAATAAACAACAAGCTTATTAAATCTGATGATGAGGTAGCAAACGCTTTTGAGGATTACTTCTGTAATATTCCTATAGAGACGACTAAACAGTTGAGTTCTTGCTGAAGTCACGCGAAATCATTACTAGTGTCGAGTGTTCATAGGTGCGAATCCTCATTTAAATTCAGAAATATTGATCCTTTAGACATCATAAAAACATTTAAAGAATTAAAACAAAAGAAAACAGAGGATAAATCGGGTTTATCAATAGACACAATAAAACCCATTATACCTCTAATAGCTCCTTACTTATCTTATATCTTTAATGAGTGTATTGACCAAAATCAGTTTCCAAATTTATTGAAACATAGTAAGGTTGTCCCTTTATTTAAATCAGGGGACAAAAGTGACCCCAGCAATTTTAGGCCTATTTCAATATTACCCACAATAAGTAAAATTTTTGAAAAACTCATTTATAATCAATTACTTTCCCATTTTAAACTTAATAATTTACTACACGAAAAACAGTTTGGGTTCTCTAAAGGTAGAAATACAACTGATGCCGGAGTAGCACTCATCAGACACATTCTTGATGCTTATGAAGACAAACATGATGCCGTAGGTGTATTCTGTGATTTATCACAGGCGTTTGATTGTGTAGACCATCAGACACTGCTCATTAAGTTAGAACACTATGGTGTCTCGGAAAACTCACTTAAGTTGTTAAGTTTGTACTTATCAGGTAGAATACAATCAGTTAACATAAATTGTACCTACTCTTCCGGAGCCCCTCTTCAAGTGGGGGTCCCCCAGGGCTCAATATTGGGGCCTTTACTTTTCCTGATATATGTAAACGACCTGCCATTTTATTCCACAAATCTATGTGAGATAGTTCTGTTTGCTGATGACACTTCTTTGATTTTTAAAATGAAAAGACATGAAGAAAATTTTGACGAAGTAAACAATACTCTCTCCAACCACCAATAACTTGCTGCTGAATGCTAGTAAAACTAAATGTGTAAAATTCACTTTGCCTAATGTAAAGCAACTTACACCAAATATTGTACTAAATGGTAATAATCTAGTCTTAATAGACTCCACTGTATTTCTGGGCATTACACTTGACTCAAAATTACAGTGGGGACCTCATATTGAAGCCCTAGCTAGGAGGCTAAGCTCGGCTGCCTTTGCAGTTAGAAAAATAAGGTATCTGACTGATGTTGAAACGGCGAGGCTTGTGTATTTTAGTTACTTCCACAGTATTATGTCTTACGGTCTTCTCTTGTGGGGTTCTGCTGCAGACATTGATACCATATTTATTTTGCAGAAAAGAGCCATTTGTGCTATTTATAAACTTAGTCCTCGTGACTCCCTGAGAGAGGTCTTTAAGAAAATCAACATGTTAACTGTGGCTTCTCAATACATTTTTGACAATATAATGTACGTCCGTAAAAAATTTGATAATTTCATGAAGAAGAGCGACATTCACTTATATAACACAAGAAATAAAGACAAGCTTGTCGTTCCTAACTTCAGATTAGTTAAAACTAGTAATTCGTTCATGGGAAATTGTATAATTTTTTTTAATAATATACCACAAAATCTTGTCGAATTGCCGGTTGATAAATTTAAGAAACACGTTAAAAACACGCTTATGTCTAAAGGCTATTATAAGGTTCAAGACTACCTGAACACGAATGTGTAGTCTTTCCAGCCTGCACCGACTGATGTACTTACCTTTGATGATTTTGATTTTACGGCAGCTAGTGGTGACTGAGTTTGTTCCGGCGTTTCTTCTCAGCACTTGCCTAATTGTCTGTGTTCTGTCTCGAAGCGCTGGTAGGGCCCAAAAGATAAGGAGACATGATTCGGCCCCTTCAGGGCATATTTATTTTTATTTTATTTTACACTGTACATTTGACGTTCATAAGTGGCATATTGTGTCCTAAATTGAATAAAAATATTTGAATTTTGAATTTCTTTTTGATTAAACAGGGCAATCTCATGCTCGTGGTCTGTCAAATCGCACTCCTTTAATGTATTTTAGTGAAGTGATATTATTATTTGTATAGTTGTGTGATGTTCGGTTAAAATAATGTGTGCTGAAAAATTAAGTAATATTTACTTAAAAATCGTATGAAAATTTCATCCTGTATTGTTTCTCTCACACATTAATATGTGTATGGTGATAATTCACCATCAATTGCTCACTTGAACATCGAGCTCATATACAGCTGGATACCAGCACCAGTATGTTTAGACGTTTCCATGAGACTGCCTCGACTCAGACTTGACTAAGGAACCCTCAAGTTTCGAGGATACCTTTGAATTTGTATTCTCAGCCAAAAACCAATTTTTATAGGTAACTGCACAAAAAAGACACAAATAAACTAGTGACCCTTTAATAATATATATATTTTTTAATTGACGTTAATGCTTTTCATTCCATTTGATTGTAACAGAGTCCTCTTGAAGAGCTGAGGGCTTGGATAAATCACAATTCATTTAAAAATAAGATCTAGCTAGAGTTTATCTCGCTTTTATAGCCAATGAATAAAAGTACTTTAATTACTAATCCTAGTATTACCTTTACCGACTTACTTTTCAAAAACTCAAATATTGTTACGTTCTACTGCACTTGTCCTCGTTATTTTAAATATTATTCATCATTTTTTAATAAATCTTTTGAAAAACTTTTGAATTTGTCACAATATGATAACTTAGCGTCAATCTGTCAATTGACAGTCTGATAAACAGTCCAAAATATAAAGATTACAAAAAAATATATATTTCTTCATTTTTCAATAGTCCAAAATTTTACATTTACTAACCCTGCCAAATATATTGATCGTAATTATGTTCCGTTATTGATTTCTCTTAGATTTTACTAGAATATCATGATATATTTCAATAATATTTATAAACAAATTCGCTTAACTTGTTTCTGTACGTGTCATTCGAGGGCCATATTTATGTTAGTATGACGTCATCTGCGTCAATGCTATCGAGCTTACTACACGACACGAGAAAGCTTCGTGCTGCCGACAAACGTTAAACTGCGTAATCTTGCTATGCTAACGTGACGAATATATCAAAAGTCGTTGTTCTGATAGTTGATACTTGAGATGGTCAAAGTGATGGCACCGACTACTCTGGGGTCACGAGTTTATTTAAGACCTTTTTTAAGCATTTTGTTTTTTCTAGTAAGTTTTTGACTAGGAATACCAATTTAAAGGTATTCTCGAAACTTTCCTAGAGGGTTCCTCAGTCAAGTCTGAATCGAGACAGTTTCATGAAAACGTCTTAACATACTGGTGCTAGTATCCAGCTGTATATGGGCTGGGTGTTCAAGTGACCAATTGATATATCTGTGAGAGAAACAATACAGGAAGAAATTTTCATACGATATTTTTTTAAATAATTATTTCATAATTTTCAGCACACATTTTTTTAACCGAACATCACGCAACTGTACAAATAATAATATCACTTCACTAAAATACATTACAGGAGTGCGATTTGACTGACCACGAGCATGAGAATTGCCTTTTTTGATCATTCTGTATTTATATAGTTTTTTCAATACTAAATAGGTGCCAGATCCATCCTGTGTGACTATTAATGTATGCATTTCTAAAAATGTTTAATAATAAAGGTGTCTTGCGATTAGAGATGGGTGACGGGAAAATAGCCATTGGGGAAATACCGGGTAAATACCCTTTTGGGAAAATATAGGATTTTTCCCCAAATGAATTCCAGAATCATGGGAAAAAACGATTATTTGATAATATGGGTGATGACAGACCGGGTAAATTTCGAAAATCATGAAATTAAAAAAAAATGCACTCCGGGAGTGCCGGCAGAAGTGAAAACTTGAATATCAACGTTGTGCATTTTTGATTTTTTGGAATAGTTAGGGAATAATTTTGAATGAATTGCTCTTATTATCAATATAAAAGTACTATCATTTTTGTGATAGAATACAATAATAATAATACAATAATAATAATAATGTAATATTTTTATAGAATACAATATTTATTTATTGCGCTATCGTACACAAACATTACAATTTATATTATATTAAATTATATTAAAAAGTTTATCTCTCAGAAAAATCAACTTACATCCATAATTTCGCCAACCGTCTTACGGTTTTTCGATCAGCCCACGTGTCCTGACGCGAGTTTCACATTTTTCCCCCATCCCACAAAAGTGCTCAACGCCGCTAAAGAAGTTTTCACTTCAAAAAAACGATTTCAAATAACTGACAAAAAGCTCAAAATAACTTATTTATCTCTACTTAGCAGAAACAAATTCATTTGAAGTCGGTGCACGATGAATGATTAGTGTAGACTGTTGGTGTAGGTAAGCTTGACATTATACTGAACAGGTTTTTGAAGGTGGTTTAATTTTTAGTGGCATTTAAACTAAAAAAATCAGAAACAATGTTCAAGGTTTGAGTGAATTTACAGGCTTAATAATTTTTATCGTGATTCAAACGCTCATTATCCCTTCATCAATAGACTGAAACTTATTCGCAAACGTGCTGAAGTGGAGCGATTTTGGTATTCGTCTTACCTTTGCCTTCACCTTGTGTCGGAAGGAAGCTAGTCTGTGGCTCGCTGGCCGTTGCAGGCTGCATAGATGCAGCTAGGGCATCGAAACTCCGAACTGATTTCAAAAACCCGAGCTTTCGAGTTTTTTTGAGTTTTGACATATTTTTTTTAACAACAACAAACTTTTGAATTTAGATTTTCTGAAGCGAGTTGTTAACATTCAAGAAAAAAGGAAGGAATAATCAAAAAAAAAAAACATTTAAATGGCCAAAAATAGTTTTATTCTTAAAAACAAAAGGTTTTCTTTGCCCACCACCTAGAGGTAATACCTACTAGTTGGTCCCATTGTTATCAAGTCGGGGATTGATAATAGGACCAGTCTCATCTCACTACTAAAATCACAATCAAGCTGGTTGCGCCCTTATGTTTGATAATGAAAAGTGGTGGATGAGACCCAAAGCTGCTGGTAATGATGATGGTTTACTTCTTTCAAATTCGATGAGTCTGGATCTAACGCTGGATCCGGTAGCAGACAGAGGTTTTGTATGGCTCGGCAGATGATGCCTCGTGTAGTGTATAGTTCTGCTACCCTGGATACTCCATCAAAGCCTGGGTGTAATTTGAGTGGGCCATACGCCATTTAAGAGGTGGCGCGTAAGGTACGAACATTTAGAAAATTTATTTCTCACAAGGCTAATTCGTAATACAATTTTGATAGGCTCCTTGATGACGACTAGGTCTCCTTCCTGAAGTTCTCTTTGGTTGAGCTGCCGTTTCTGCTGCAATTCGCTTGGGTATTCGTTCCTCCAACGGTTTTTGTGCTTGCTTGTTTGTAGTACCTACACAGTATTAATTAACAGTGTGACTTTTTGACCGACATTATGAATCAAAATGGTTATTAGTTAAACTATTTTTAACCGCATCTATTCTAACGTGTACTTATTTAGTATGGATGATACCGTACAATGACAAAAAAATCGAATTTATTAAAACCCGAAGAGCTTGAAAAGCTCGTGTTGTGCTTTCGCAATACCGGGTTTTTTCGGAACTCAAAAGCTCGAAAAAACCCGGGTTTTTCGGTTAGGGTAAACTCGGGCTCGATGCTCTAGTTGCAGCGCGTGGCGATGGCGGGGAAGCGAAACAACCGCGCCGAGCGAAGCTCAGCCAGTACCGCGCGGCCGCACCGAGCGCATGCGCGACAACGCCGGTAACGAGGAAATACACTCTCCATTGGTACACCGGCGACATCGGAAACTTTGCAAAACTTTTTTTTATAATATTCCAAGTTTGAAAAAGTTGTGTGCCAGTGTCTCAGTTTGAAGCCTTCAGAACTTTTGTATTCGCATCATATTCGGATTGCGTAAATACGATCATGTCTCAGAGTACCGCGCTCAGCTGAAATGGTTGCCCATTCGCCTTCGTCGTGACTAACACGTACTATTCCTTCTCTACACTATTCTTTTCAACCCTAAATCTCTTCCATACTTGAAAGAGCGCTTCCAATTGATGCAGCCGCCCCAGGGTCGTGATATGCGGTCCTCTAAAACACTTCGCCTCCTTTTTCCTCCTCATGCTTCTCGTACGCACTCACAATCTTTTACTATACAGGCAATCCATTTATGGAACTCTATGCCCCTTTCAATCAGGGAGTCCAAAACGCTGCCACTTTTAAACGTAAAGTAAAAGCCTTTTTCCTTTCTCGTTTATAATTTCTACAGTATTTTGACAGTATCTACTTACTTACTTACTTCTCCTTTTATTCTTCATTGGCTCGGATCTGCTGGTTGCAACTGATTATGCATTTATTTTTACCTATTTATTTATATATATTTTTATGTAAATTTGTTTAAATATGTATAAGTTTATATATTTTGTATTATGGTGTGTATTTTGTGATCATTTATTGACATCTTTTATGTTGCTTCATAAAAACCTGTCCACTTCAAATTTGTTTAAAATAATTTCATCGCCGTACGCCGTACGCCGTCATACGAGTATTAGAATATTTTATTGTACTTTATTTGTTAATCGCTTATGAATTAGTTTTCGTAAAGAAACAAGCTTTTGCTTAAAATTCATCAGTTCGTTGGGATAGTATTCTGCTATGGTAAGTAGACTGTAGCGATACTATCCTGATAAAATTGTGTTAAGTTTCTAACTGACCATTTGGTCAAGGCTACTCCTTGATAATGTTCAGTGGATACGAGACACGAGTACGTGCAACTAAATAGCTAAATATAATAAATGACCTCAGTAGTTCGTCCATCCTAATAGGAAATATGAAAAGAAATAGGTATCAAATATTATCATGTCATTGCCTATTGTAGGTAGCTTGTTTAGTAGATTTAGAACAACCGTTCAACCTGCAACTGTTCAAGGGCTAATATTTTTGTGTTCATAAATAACTATACAATAAAAAAGAATTATTTCAGACTTTGCATTCATAATTTGTTAACAGACTTATAAACTATGTTAGTGAGTTCAACAATTGTGTGTTTTTGATCAATAGTGTTAAATTTCAACCAATTTAATCCAATTTAATTATTAATATTCGAATCTTTTCTTATTTCAATTCAATTTCGTTTGTTATATGACTTGAATTGAGTGCCCTTTAGGGTATATAATTTGTTAATACACCCATTGATTATGTAAGTGAGTTAAACAATACTGTTTTTTTTATTTATTTAACTGAGTTCAATTTAAACCAATTCAATTAAATTAAATTGGAATCTGTTTTTTTTCACTTCAATTCCATTTGATAGGACTTGATATAAAGGCATTTTAAGGCAAATGCCTTATTGCCAATTCAACCCAATTTAAATTCATATTCATTTTTATTTTAAATAAATATATATTCGAATTAATTCAATACATAATTTGAAATAAAGGCCATAGTGTCAGATTTTACAAAGTAGTTTTAGCGGCCAGGTGTGTCGCGTGGGCCAAGAGTGTCCTTAAGTAGCGGCCAGGTGTGTCGCATGGGCCAAGTGTGACCTTATATAGCGACCAGGTGTGTCGCGTGGACCAAGTGTGTCCCTAAGTAGCGGCCAGGTGTGTCGCATGGACCAGTGTGTCTGTAAGTGGCAGCCAAGTGTGTCGCGTGGACCAAGTATGTCCTTAGGTAGCGGCCAAGAATGTCGCTTGGGCCAAGTGTGTCCATAATATAACATTTTTTATTTATACCTTATCAGACGGTTGATCCGATTCAAATGTTAGAACAGGTGTTAAAGTGCCAAAGTAACTAAAAGCTTATTGTAAACAAATAAAGACTATTTTCGAAACAAGTTTAAGTACAACGCCATCTAGCGTAACTATCTGAACTAAACGTGTGCATGCTTTTCAACGATATCTTTTAGAAAAATCGATACGATCTCGCTTGGAAGCAGTCGCGTATTTCGCGTAACGTCTCAAGCGCATCGATAGCCTAATGGTTAAGAACTCTGCATTGAATCATCTAAACCGAGTTCAAATCCCTCGGAACTGAAGAATCTTTTTACTGTTGATTTCATTATATTATATCGAAATAATGGCACCAAAAATGGTTCGTTGTAATAAATGTAAAGGAAACGCCTTCAAAAAAGACACCGTCCTATGTTCAGGATGTAAGAACAGATACGAATTTGACTGTATAGGACTATCAGAAAAATTATTTTGCTTAATGGATCGAGATAAAAAGCAAAACTGGAAATGCACAAAATGTAAGCCCAAACCTAAAAACACGCTTAACATTGATCAACACAAAGTTGTAACTACTAGGAAAAAGGCTGCAGTAAAGAATTCAAACTGTACAACAAGTAAGATGCTACATCCAGTACAAATATCTAATATCACAGATATACCAGAAAAATCAATGAACTCGCCACAGCATATTGCGGAATCCGTTGAATCCATCGATACAGATGGTACGCTATTCGATTCTTACATTTTGAGCGAAGACGACACAGCGATATACGATGACTCATTTGTAGCTACAGAAAGACTGTCTAAAAGTACAGAGAATACATAATTAAGTAACATGAACACTGAATACGAATTGCGCGAAGAAATTAAAAAACTAAAAATCAATCTCACATCGACCGAATGCGAACTTGAAAATATGATATTAGAAAATAACAATTTAAAAAAGACAATAGCGAAACTTAATAATGAAATACATTTGCAAAAAATTTTTGTATAACAACGCAAGGAATAAAACATGAAAGGCTTTCCCTGCCTCCTCCTATACTTGCAACTCCTCCAAAAGTGTCTTCCTCATTAGAAAAAAGGAAACTCACAGATAACTTTCACTGTCTGCAAATGAGGATAAGTGATCTTAAGAAGTCGTTATTGGATGCGAAATCAGTAATAGAGTCACTAAATAAGCAGATTACTGAACTCCAATTACGCCAAAGGCAACCACAAATGGACTCAATTCCATCGGTCATAAATCCCAGGCAATTCCAAAACCACCAAACAAAACCTCAGAATAATCCTACTATACATATCATAGGAGATGAGCAGCTGAAGGGACTATCGTCTTCGATTCTTCGCTCTAGGTCGGGAAAATAGAACGACAAGTACAAGGCCTCTGCAACAATCCTCTCGGGTGCAACGAGCTCGGAAATTCTGCCGTATTGTAAGGATCTTGCAAAAATTGTATGTCAGCATGATATTGATATTCTTGGTTTTGGTTCTAATGATAAGGATCTACACAAATTCCATTCAAATCTTTGTATTGCCATTAGCTTACTGGCCAAGATATCACTTTATGTTGTACCTGTAAAAAGCAACTCATATATGAATGAACACCAACTATACAGGGCTATGAAACTGTGGACAAGACACTTTGAAAATTGTCACCTACTTGACTTTAATAACGATTTCAATTTATGTAGTAATTCTAATTTCATTAATTTAATTTGTAATAAAATTAATATTTGTATTGATTATTGTGAATATAAGGCCAAATACTTGACATTCAATAAAAATAAATGTGACGCGTTAGTAATTAAATCCTCACCGCATGTAACATTGACTAAAAAAGATAATGAAAATGTAATAAAATCAAAAGCCTCTACTCTGCGAGATGCTCCTCAGAAAGAAACTATTCCCTATTATTGCTAAACACTGAAAAACACTCGCACACCTAGCATCGTAACACCAGCTCAAGATACCTTTTTTCGTTCCTATTAGCAAAGAATTAAAACAACTTAAATCGTTCATAATACTCCACCAAAATATTGCTAGCATTTTATCGAAAAGTGAATTACTTGAGCTTGTATTAATGGATCTAGTCGAAGAAGGAAAGGATCCTGATGTTATTTGTCTAACGGAGACCTTCATAAAGTCTGGACAGGAAAAATATGTAAACATTAATAATTATCAAATGGCATCAAGCTACTCGCGAAATAAGAAACGAGGCGGCTCTTGTATATTAATTAAGGACAATTTAGCATTTAAGGAATTGATATATCTCTCTAATTATGCATGTGTTTCGTCTTTTGAATGTTGTGGGATAGATATCACGCACAATAACCTAATAATTATTTGTATTTATAGGACTCCATCCTCAGACCCGGACATATTATTGGACACACTTGAATTTAGATTGCATGACATCACAAAAAAATCTAAATTGAAAAGTATAGTTATAGCTGGGGATATAAATATTAACACCCTAATCCCAAGTGACTCTACCAAAAAAATACAGGAGCTAGCGTTGAACTTTAACCTAAAAATCCATGTTAGCGAACCTACTAGGAAGTCATCATGTTTGGACCACTTACTAAGCAACATTGAACAGGCAACGGCATCAGTCATACCTCTTCATCTCTCGGACCATGAAACAGCTCAGCTATTAAGTTTTCCAGTTAAATTTAAAGCTACCGAACTACAAGCCCGGTATATTTATAAGCGTGATTATAATATGGGTAACATTCTAAAATTTAAGCAGTGTTTAAAAGCCCTTTCGTGGATGGAAGTGTATAGTGAAAAAAACTTTAACAGGGGTTTACGCATTTCCACGAATTAATAACTTTACTCTATAAACTATGTTTCCCCTTGCTTAAAATCCGTGTTAGTCCCGCAAAGAACACTAATCAAACCTGGATTACTAAGGGACTGCGACTTGGTTGTAAAAGGAAAAGAAGGCTACGCTTGGAATATATTAAAAATAAAATTGAAATTAGTAAATTAAAATATTTAAAATATTCTAAAGTATTAAAAAAGTGTATCGCAAATTCAAAAAAGCGCAGTAACATAAAATTTATTAGTAACAGCAAAAAAAATGTAATAAAATGGAAAGTAGTAAAAAATGAAATAAATCATATGAATACCAAAAATGACATACTTAAAATAAATTTGGACAAATCAATTTTGACAGATCCCCTTAAGATAGCTACTGCTTTTAACATTTTTTTTTTTGACACTGCAAATTATATAAATTCTAATAATACAATTCAACAGACGTTTCTCAAAAATATTTGAGAAATGTATGCTAAATAGACTTACTGACTTCTTTCACAAATCGGCCGTTATAGATAAAAACCAATATGGTTTTTAGAAAAACATTCTACTACGTTAGCCGTGCACAAACTTTTAGATTTAGTTCTATCTGGGGTTAATGACAACAAATTTACTACTGCTTTGTTTGTTGACCTCACTAAAGCATTTGATCATGTCCATCACCCACTGCTGCTCAAAAAATTGGAATCTGCGGGAATTCAAGGTCCAGCCTTAGAATGGATTAAATCATACTTATGTGGAAGAAAGCAATGTGTTGTCATAAACAAATTAAACCGATTTAACGAAGTAGTACCACACTTCTCAGAGTACAAGTGCAATAGATATGGCGTCCCTCAGGGAAGTGTATTGGGTCCATTGTTGTTTCTTGTATATGTTAATGACATAAACTTAATAACTGACCATCAGTGTATCATGTTCGCTGATGACATTTCAATCGTAGTGACATCTAATAAAAAGGACAACACAATTGTTGACCACGTAAATGACATAAATAATAATCTTTCTAAATTAATTAAATGGCTTGACATGAACAATTTAAAAAACAATCTGACCAAAATTAATTACATTCATTTTAATAACTACAAAAATATTGAATCTAAAAAAATTGACATTCACTATAACGACACAGAAATTGACAAAGCAAATGAAATTAAATTCTTAGCTTTAACTGTTGATAGAGATACTAACTGGAAAGCTCATAGAAATAACGTCGTTGGGAGAGTGAACAAGTTTACATACGCCTTGCGACGAGTGCGAACTGTTACTAATGTCCAAACTTCTTTAGTAGTTTATCATGCCTACATAGAATCCATATTGCGCTACGGTCTAGTATTTCGGGGCAATGGCACAGGCATTGATAAAGTATTTGTTGCTCAAAAGAAATGCTTAAGGGCCATGTTTGGTCTTGTACCCGACGCAACATGCCGCCCATGCGGCCATGGTTTAAAAAACATGGTCTCCTTACATTAACGTCCCTGTATATTCTTGAAATATGCTCATTTGTGAGGAAAAATAATAGCTTGTTTTCACAGGCGTGTAATATCTATCCCAGAAATTCAAGAAATGCCAACAGACTTGTAATAAATTACACACCTAGGATATCGCAATACAATAGGAGCTGCTTACCCAGGTATGTGAGAATTTTTAATAATGTACCTAAACACCTCAGAACGTTAGATTTAAGAAGGTTTAAGATAACGCTACAGAAATGGCTTGTAATGAAATGTTTTTATAATTTGAAAGAATTTTTTGACCAAAAGCAAAGGAATGAACATAATTTAATAATAATAAAAATGTAATTAATTCAAATGTAAACAAAAATGACTAAAACTTGTGTAATTGTTAAAATATTTGCATGGTATTCGTTAGTGGCTAAATGGGCTGAACATAAAATGTATTTATAATCCTTTGTACCCCAATTAAGGCAAATAAAAGATTCTGATTCTGATTCTGATTCACAGTTCTGTACATTTAATTATTCAAAAGCAGCAGTAGTGGCCAAGTCAGTCAATCAAACAACCAAATTCATTTATTGTGGAATACACGTACATAAGGTTATGTACATGTAAGTTATGTATAGTAGTTTGGTATTTTCCTCGATTAGATCGGGCCATTTGTGCTATGAAGGAGCTATGTATGTTTTACAAAGGGTCAAGTCTAACTGTGAATTCTTTTACTATAAATTTTCATTAGCAACGGTAATGTGAGCCATATAGGCGCTCTTACTTGCGTTCAGGATTATTTGCAACATTATTCCTTTACTAAAATTGTGTTCTAATAAATTAAGATATGGCTCCATAGTAATTAGATTTAAGGACATTTATTCTCATAAATACATACAGTTAATTTACAAACATAATTATTTAAACCATAAATTAGTAAATATTTACCATATCCAAAATATGATTTTGTTAAAAACAACACTAATGCTGGTATTCTTTTTCTTCCGAGGTGATGAGACTGAAGAGCACGAGGCCAAACCAGGCTGGTTTGGCCTAAAAAGACGAAAGAGCTCGCGATCGAGGTTGAGGACATCGACATCTTCTAAAGGAAGTCACAAATCATAAAGTACCCTTTTGGCGTCACCAACGCTCGAAACACTCGAGCCACCTGAAATTACCGTTTCACACAAAAATAAGTGACTGTTTGGCTCCGATCACAAAGAGGAAAAAAGAACAACTACTATGTTTTAACTGTAGTACCTATATTCATTCACTGGATAAGTTCTTGTACACACAATTCTCAGATATTTTTCGCGGAGGTTTATCTTGATTCCCGACGTTTTAAAACCATTGCAGCGTTCATGGTCGCAGGAAGGCTAGGATGTTATTTATCATTTACAAAAGACAAAAATATAATCACTTCTTCTTAGTAGAATGGTTTATTTTGTTGCGATTGATTACAGAATTTTGAATATATGTACAGTCGACAGCACATCAAATTACCCACTTTTGTTGCAAACTTAACCTTATTGCAATTGCATAAGATACCGCAGTTTTTACCTTGACGTGCTGTTTTCCGTATAACTGATAATTTTGGTAAATGTATAAACATCAGAAGCCCTTTTCACCGTCTTGTATGAGATCACTGTCAATGCTTTAATTAAAAATAAATTAGTGTAATCTTCATGTTGTAATCGCTGCCACAGACCTAATACCTATACTAAGTTGACTTTACTAAAAATACCGCGCATTTACCGCGATCATGAGAAAAAATATACCTATTAACACACGATTTCAGTAAATTCTTACTTGAATTAACGTCGTGACTTAATTATTTCAAAACAAAGATTTAATTAATTCATTGACGCGGTGATTTTAATGTCGGCTTACTTAAACGCTATTAAAGTCGCGTAACGCGTTACAATGCATTTCGTTTATATAACATTCATAGAAAATACCCTTACTTCCTCTATATAAATTGTTCTGTCGTTTTAACCATACTAAAACTATAAAGGGTAGCAGATTTCATTGCAATTTTAATAGCGCAGTTAACCGCCAAACTTGTAAGACATAAAATGTATATAAAAAAAAAATTGCACTCCGGGAGTGCCGGCAGAAGTGAAAACTTGAATATCAACGTTGTGCATTTTTGATTTTTTGGAATAGTTAGGGAATAATTTCGAATGAATTGCTCTTATTATCAATATAAAAGTACTATCATTTTTGTGATAGAATACAACAATAATAATAATAATAATAAAACAATAATAATAATAATGTAATATTTTTATAGAATACAATATTTATTTATTGCGCTATCGTACACAAACATTACAATTTATATTATATTAAATTACATTAAAAACTTTATCTCTTAGAAAAATCAACTTACATCCATAATTTCGCCAACCGTCTTACGGTTTTTCGATCAGCCCACGTGTCCTGACGCGAGTTTCACATTTTTCCCCCATCCCACAAAAGTGCTCAACGCCGCTAAAGAAGTTTTCACTTCAAAAATATCAATTATCATTATTCAATGAAAGAAATACACAGTAAATAAATGATTAATTACTAACTTAACATCGCTCGCTACATGTGCACACCCGGTAGGGTACAGCAAAGTAAAACAATTTTATAGGTGAGTTTTACCTGTTAATAAATTGTGGAGTAATTATGTAAATTTTGGAACAGATGATCCTATACTTATACATATAAATATTAATTTATAACTACTATTAACATTTAGGAATCAAATAACTTACTACATATTTCTGTAATAGCAATATTACAGAAATATGTAGTAAGTTATTTGACAAACAATAAAAAAAATATATATTAAAATTATACATCAACAACGAGCTTCGGTAGGTATACTTTACTTTTACATATTAAATAACCTTCTTATAAGTATGCCTGACTAGTAGACAGTCAGTTATACATAAACTAATGTATCCTCAATGTCTATATAAATAAGTTTTAAATGACATTCTTTATCTATAAATCATAACTCCGACAATTTGTAAAAACATTTGTTTTGTAATATTATTTTTATACTTATTGTCTTTTAGCACTTATTATATACGTCTGTCTAGTTTTCGCTCAATCTAGTACTTATGTAAGAGACGAAAGGCATTGTCGCGGGTTAGGGTGCCCTTAAAGAATAATATTTTTTTTTGTTAGGAAAAATAAAATCGTATGCGCGCCAGTTTTCAAAAAAAAAATGGGTCCTCTTTCTATGTTATTGTTTGATGCACTATTAAAATATTATCACTGAAAACGAGGTGACCTTACATAATTTACTAAGCATTGACTTGAAAAGAAATATATTTTCATTTATGAATTTTATATTGACGCCAAACACTACGTTTGCTCTGCAATATGCTTGGGTTTGGAATAACTAATGTAGAGTATGTTTATATGTTTATGACGTATGACTAATTACACTATATATTTGATTGATTACTTATTAATAAACCAGTATTGTACACGCATCCGAATCTATCATTTCATCTCCCGAGCACCCAACCTTACATGGCGACCCTTGCCTTGTTCGGATTGTGGATGGCTCCGCGTCGCAGTGGCTCGCGTTACATACCCGTCGGTCACGCAGTATAAACCAACTTTAAAATCTATTAAGTGGAAAACCAGTAATAAATATGGGAAAATCACACAGCAAGCCGAACAACCCTCAAGAGATTTTGGAGCAAATCGAGAAACACAACGAGTTCCAAAGAAATAACGGCAGATTTGTGGAATATATGGGACAGATTTCCTGGTACATGTTCGTGGTTATCATCATCGTGGTTGTGGTGCTCATTGCCCTTGTCATCAGATACGTAAACAAATGCCTGAACAAGAGAATAGAGAGAAGAGCACGAGCTAACGCCTTCCGACTCAAGAAGATCGAATCATCCGAGGAGCAGCCCCCTGTTTAGTTCCCCCCCTACCCCATGTGTTGTGTTCAGTGAAGTGCGCGAGTGTTATCAAAATAAAGCCAATTCCAAACGACTAACTAGTGAAAGTACGCGATAAAAATAACTTTTACGTATTAACCGGTGCTGTTTATATGAACATTATTAGAGACTTTAAAATATTTATGTTTTAGTGATTCGATAAGTATTCTCCTATAAGCAAGATATTCAAGCCCAAAAAGGTATGTAACTTAGACACTAAGATATTAAGTCGAAGTTTTTTGCAATGTGTTTAATGATATGTTATGGCCGAATATGTGGAACAATTATATGGTGAATTATATAAAATAAGGACTTATCTAATTAAAATAGGCCCTAGTAGACGAGAAGGTAATATTTTAGTGAAAAAATTTGAGGAGGCAAAAGTAATAAGGGATAAATATAATGTATTTCTTGATGAAATCAGTCGTGTACGACCATTTAAAGATGTCGAAGAAAATGATTTAATAGATGTATTGTGTTCAAAGTTTAAGAACTTGTATAAGGAAATTGTGAATTTGACTCATACTCCTGTAAGTGACACAAGTAATTTATCAAAAATGGAGACGTTCGATCTTAAGGTCGCGTTGAGTTTATCGCCAGTTTTAGACGACAGTGAATCAGTAACACAGCAGCTTATAGACGGTATAGAATACTATAGTTCCGTCCTTGATACAGCGTCCAAGCCCAAATTAATTTCATTTGTTCTTAAAAATAGACTTTCCCAGTCAGCAAAATTAAGGCTATTATCAGAGTATCCCGATGTAGATTCTTTGCTTAATGATTTGAAACGAGTATTATTGCCTAAAAAATCCGCAGTTTCGATTCAAAATCAAATGCAACGTGCTAGACAAAATGATATGTCAGTAAATGATTTTGGAAAACAACTGTCAGAAATGTTTGTTGACCTCACGATTGCGCAAGCCGACGGTGACAATTCAAAGTTTTCAGTCCTTAAGCCTATTAACGAAAAACAGGCGATAAAACGGTTTGCCGATGGATTGCGTAATCGAAGGTTAAGTACCATCATCGCCGCTCGCAATTTTGAAAATTTAAAAGATGCTATACAAGCAGCGGTTGATGAAGAACTAGCGGTACCGTCTACTTCAAACGACATAATGACCATGAACCGCACTAACAACAATAACAATTTCAGGAGAGGAAATTCCTACAGGAATCGTAGTTTTCACGGCAGAGGAGGTAAGTACTACCAGCAGCAAGGCCGTGGCCGTGGCGGTTATGAAGGTTCTGGCGCTTTCCGGTCTGCTGAACGTGGACGCCGCCAAAACAACTATCGGAGAGGAAACCCGGGATACCGAAACTTTAACAGAGGTAGGTCCAATTATCATTATAATCGCGGTAACGTTGCGCATCCCTCACGAAACGAGAATTTGCAATTTTTAACAGAAACCTATAATCCTGTTCAAGACAAACTAGAACCCGAAAACAAGTTTTTTCGTGAATAACGAGTCAATTTTATCGTGTAATAATAAATCACTTTTAGTACAATTTAGTTTAGATAGTTCAAGTAACTCGTTATTATTTTTACTTGATACCGGTGCATCGATCTCGGCCATAAAGAGAGCGCATGTTCCAAATACGGTGGGAATAATTAAGGAGAGGATTATTATAAATGGAATAGGTGGTAGTATTGAAACAATCGGACACGTGTATCTTAAATTGGGAGTGTATAATGAAACGTACCTGAATCATAAGTTCTATGTATTTGATTCATTACCTTGTACGGCAAACGGTATCTTAGGTGATGACTTTTTTAGAATGTTCTCGGCGCAGATATGTTACGAATCAAATACTTTGTCATTGCGAAGTGCAAATAATAATCGGATTTGCTTACCTATTTATAGAAAACATAACAGTTTTATTATACCATCACGTTCAGAGTCAATTCATTACGTATCAACTTCATTATCAGAAGACGTGGTAGTTTGCACGCAAGAATTATGCGAAGGTGTATTTTTGGCAAGTTCGATCGTTACTCCTATTAATGGGAAAATTCCAATACAAATATTATATACTACCGAAAAGAACGTCGCCTTAAACGATATTGTTCCGACTTTGCACAAGTTACGTGATTATGACATATGTGCATTTAGCAAAAGCAATGTAGATTTAGACAGAGTAAAGAAACTATTTTCGTTATTGCAGTTAAAGCATTTAAACAAGGAGGAACAGATATCTATTGAGAATTTGTGTGCCAAATTTCCTGATATTTTTTATCTATCTGGCGATAAGTTAACAACTACTAGTATCTTTCAGCAAACAATAACATTAAAACCTTATTCGGAACCAGTCTACGTAAAACCATATAGGCTTCCCTACTCACAAAAAGGAGAGATTAAAAAGCAGTTAGATAAAATGTTTAGTGAAGGTATTATTGAACCATCTAAAAGCGAGTGGTCAAGTCCAATTTTACTCGTTCCCAAAAAATCGGATAATAACGGCGACAAAAAGTGGAGATTAGTTGTGGATTATAGAAAATTAAATAATGCCATTCAAAACGATAAATATCCACTGCCTAATATAACTGAGATTATCGATTCTTTATCTGGTTCTGTATACTTTAGTCACCTTGACCTGTATGCAGGTTTTTATCAAGTCAATTTAGACCCCAATAGTAGAAAATACACAGCATTTAATTCAGGACAACATCAAATGACCAGAATGCCTATGGGTCTCAAAACAAGTCCGAGCGCATTTTCAAGGTTGATGAATATAGCTATGTCCGGTCTAACTCAGGAAAAATGCCTAATATATTTGGACGATTTGATCGTTTTTGGAAAAGACCTATATTCTCATAATAAAAACCTTTTAGACGTTTTTTCTCGCTTAAGAAAATGTAACTTGAAACTAAACCCTGAAAAATGCGACTTCTTAAAGAAAGAATTACTCTATTTAGGCCATATTGTATCGGGAAACGGAGTATTACCCGATCCTCAAAAATCAGAAGTTTTAAAAAGTTATCCGATTCCAAAAAATGTCGATGAAGTGAAACGCTTTGTTGCTTTCGCTAACTATTATCGAAAGTTTATTCCCAATTTCGCCGACAAGGTACACCCTCTTAATAATTTATGCCGTAAAAATGTACCTTTCGAATGGGATCAACGATGTCAACAATCTTTTCAGACCTTAAAGGACAGTCTCATATCACCACCTGTACTTCAGTACCCAGATTTTTCAGAACAAAATACCTTTGTTGTTCAAACTGACGCATCTGGATACGCGATCGGTGCGGTTTTATCCAACAAAGATGGCAAGCCTGTAGCTTACGCTAGCCGAAGTCTAAATAAGGCAGAGAAACGATATCCCACTATAGAAAAAGAATTGCTCGCTATTGTGTGGGATGTAAAACACTTTAGACCATATTTGTATGGACGAACGTTTAAAATTCGGACTGACCACAAGCCTCTAATTTATTTATTTAATATGAAGGACCCGGCGAGTAGATTATTAAAGTTCCGCCTTGTTTTAGAGGAATATGACTTTGATGTAGAGTATGTGAAACGCAGCTGCAGATGCATTGTCACGAATGGTTATAAGTTTGAATGATTTGAAAGAGATGAATGAGCATATTGTGAATGTTATGACTAGGAAACAGACACGACAACAAGACACGAATCTTCCGGTAAATATGATACCCACCGACTCTCGGCCTGATCAACCGATGGTTGTGGATACTCATATTAAACCGAAAGAGTCAATCGAATTACGATTTATAGCTGAAACTGACTTAAAAAAATTACGAGAGAATAGACAAATATCGAAAGAGAGTAAAACTTTTAGTTATGTGACGAATAAAAATACTATATTTATTAATCCAGCTTCTCGATCACAACTGACGCCAGGTGCATTTGTGAGAGAGCTTGGAGAGTTTTGTAAATCAATGAACGTCGACGAAATATATTTTGTAATAAATAATAATAATGAAATTTTCGTACAAAAGCTAGCTAGTGAAATAAAAAGTAATAAAACATGGACCGGTACTCGACTATGTGTATTAAAAGACATTAAGAGAATAGATAATATAGACGATCGTAAAGTAATACCAAATGATTTTCATCTTTTGCCCACGAGTGGCCACGCGGGCATTAGACGAATGGCCCAAACTATAAAAAGATATTATTTTTGGCCCGGTTTAGATACCGATGTTAAAAACTTCATTAAAAATTGTGAAAAATGCCAGAAACAAAAGCATTCTGTTCACACAAAAGAACCAATGGTAGTCACTACGACTGCAAGTTCTGCATTCCAGAAAATATTTTTAGATACTGTAGGACCCTTAGATAAAGATATAAATAATTATAGTTATATACTCACGATACAATGTGAACTCAGTAAGTACGTCGAAGCTTATCCTTTAGTTACTAAAAGTTCTTTAGAAATAGCGCAATGTTTTGTAAATAATTTTATACTTAGATACGGCGTGCCCCAGGAAGTAGCCACAGACCGAGGAACGGAATTTCTATCTTCAACATTCCAAGAGGTATGTAAGTTGTTGCACATAAACCAATTAAACTCCACAGCATATCACCATCAAAGCATCGGAGCATTGGAAAAATCACCCAGATGCTTGGAGTAAGTGGTTACCATATTGGTGCTTTTCATTTAACACCTCAGTGCATTCAGAAACGCAATTTACGCCGTTCGAATTAGTATATGGTAAGAAATGTATATTACCCAGTAACTTGTGTAATCAAACAGTTGACCCGCTGTATAATTATGATTCATACCCTGCTGAGTTACGGTATAGAATCCAAACTTCTCAAAAGGAAGCTTATAATAATTTAGTTAATAGCAAATTAAATAGGAAATCTAAGTACGATCAAGTTTTGAACCCCGTTACTTATAAGCCAAACGATATGATACTCGTGAAAAATGAAACCGGCAATAAGCTCGACAGCATTTATTTAGGCCCTTACACTGTTATTAGAGATATATCACCAAATGTTGAAATTATGAAAAATGGTAAATTAGATATTGTACATAAAAATAGAACTAAATTGTATCAGACCTAAAAATAATTTTAAATATAGTTAGTTCATACCTATTATTGAATAACATGTTATTTCATGTTTTATTTGTTGTTAAAACTAACTGGAAACCTTAGCTTAACTTATGTTAAACAAAATAAAATAAACTTTTGTAATTTTATTTTATTTTTTCCTTTCGGGGAAGGTGTAGAGTATGTTTATATGTTTATGACGTATGACTAATTACACTATATATTTGATTGATTACTTATTAATAAACCAGTATTGTACACGCATCCGAATCTATCATTTCATCTCCCGAGCACCCAACCTTACACTAAAGACGCGTCGCAATACATTTAAATGGGGACTAGGGACGTCTACACGCCAAAACGTTAATAGGAGACCGTGATCTCATAGGTCAATTAATAAATAATTATGCACAATGGCTTTATTTCAAAACTAGTTTTTATTCTGGTTCCCCACTTTGATATTTTTCTGTATTCTTGGCAATATCATGCAGTTTATTCTTTTTTACATGTAACAGCATAATGTCGTTGAGTTTACTTTGCTGAGTAAATTGTATTCGTGGTAGGGCCTACTTATTAATGTCATTTCACTATTAAATCTAATCTCAATTCTATTTAAATTATTTGTATAATGCTTTATAAAGTGAAGTAGGTACTTGTTCCTACTACTTAATAAAAACCACATCTTCATGTACTGTTCGTAAATAATTAACAAATATGTATTAATATGGGCCCTGAAATATTGATTTTTTCTCATACGGACACACATAATATTAAAGACAGTTAAACTACAAAGTAATATTTTATGGAAGCAATAAATTGTAAGATCATAAGAGATTCTATAAGTCACTCAGATAAAATAATAATAATAATGATCCCTTACATGTCTGTATCTCTGTAAACAGTCTTTATAAGAGATTGAGAACAGACATTAAGGTGGCCATTCAGTTCCAATTAAAAAAAAAAACAACGAGTTATTATAATATACATAATAGCTTAATTCTACTCGTATAAATTTAAGTGCTAAGATTCATAACTTTCATTGATATGCGCCACGCAAATTACGAAATTTAACTTTTAAAAAAAGGTATCTAAATAGCTTCAATAATTCTTGATTATGTTCTCCACGATTAACAAGTGACATTTATTTTGGATGCTTTAGTGACTTTCTTAATATCGACGGTTCCCGGGCTATTTGTATTAAGCGACATTTTGGGCGAAATTGACTTATATACATATTCGGAATCAGCGAATTTTTCCGCGTCGTTTGAGCTGGGTTTTGTGACGATCTGAGCACTTTTTTGTCGCTTCATACATTCGCATTTTCGGAGCCCATTTTGCACTGCGATGTATGTACCGACACAAAATTTTGTCAAATTTAGGAACTGTGTACTTAAGCTCACTAGGAAATACCAAAGAGTTACTTAAACCCTCATTCCTGGATCAAAATTTACAGGCAATGTACGTTAAACCAATTAGCCTCACCTTATAAATATTTTTAAATGTCGCTTCATACAATTCGCTTTACCTTATGATTATATAAGATTGACGCTTAATACAATCGGCCTTTCCTTACAGATACATAATAATGTCGCTACATACAATTAGCTTTACCTCATAAATACATAAGAATGTCGCCTAATACAATTAGCTAGATACTTGGATTTCCCAGATGTGGTCACTTCAAACATTAGGTTTTTATGTGAATTTTAATATGACAGTCGCTTGAGCCATTTAAGGTTTCAACATTAAAGTAAAGACGGCGAATAAACCTATATTCCTTACTATTATATTAAATTTGCACTGTCGCTTCAGTAACTACAAAAACAAAATGTTAGTACTTCAAGCAAATTTAATAATAGCCGCGTACACTTAATAAAATCAAAATTGACTATGGATTAACTATTGAGGCGTTGGTTAAAAATTGGTTTTGGTACCGATGCGCTGGCATCGCAGCACAACAAACCGCACGAGTTTTTTTTTATATTCCCGTCAGTCGATGCGAACCGTGGACTAGTTCGTACCTCTGGTTCTGACGTGTTAAGTGTTTTATGGGAGCTCGGGCCGCGCATAGTATTTAGTCGTCAATACTGGATTTTGGATGAGTTTTTAAATTCATGCATTAATTATTGTTTTACATTTTTAAGAGTAACACTGTTTAATGTTAACTTTACTTGCTTGATGAAGGTAGGTATAAATCGAAACATACAAGAAGTATTGGTTACCTCCTTATATTTTCCTATATTAAGACGCCGGTTTTCATGGTATAACTTTCTCTGGGGTCCAGAGTTCGATTCTCGGTCGGGTCGATATTGAAACTAGTTATACTATATTGAGTTGGGTCCGGGTATTGTGGTACTATCGAATTTGCATAATAAAAATGCTTTGGCTACTTCTTTAGAATGTTTTTAAACATACTCACAGTGTCATATTTTATATTCATAAAGATGAAATAAGAAACCAAAAATTTGCGCACGGGCGGGACTTGAACCAGCAACCTTTTGGCTACTTACTGGCATCTGGCATCAGATGAATGCACTTACATGGTGTTGTCCCACTTACCCAAATAACGAATTAATTAACTAATCATCACCATTAGTAACATTTGTTTAACTGGATGTGAAACTGGATACCTGCGTAATTTTAAATAATTTCAATTTTTTATTGTTTTGCAGTTCGATATCCAATTATGGAACCGAAAACAAAAAAGTGTTAAAAAAGAAAGTTCAATATTTTTTGGGGCCTGAAATACCAGAAAAAAAAGAAAATGGTTAAGGATAATAAAGTGCAAGACCAAAAAAAAATGGTGAATCCGTTGTCTGAAACAGTAACAGTTTTCGAAAGTCAGTCTTACATGGTACAAAACAAAGATCTGCTTATTCTGCAACTATTAGATTAAAAAAATGTTTCCCAAAATGTAGAAAATGACCTAAACACTAAAAATGAAGAACAGTGGTAAAATAAAAAAAACACCAGTATCAAACAAAGAAAATTAGGCGGGTATCTATTTTTTAATATAAATCAAGTAAATTTATTAATCCTACTAATATTATAAATGAGAAAATTTGTGAGGTTGGAATAAAAATAATAAGTATGTACATAGAAGAAGAAAAAGAGTAAAAAAAGAAGAAATTATAACAAGTATTAAGGAAAGGTTTGGTTGAATTTTAATTAAGGCGTTATTTTTTTATTGATTGTGATTAATAAAACAAAATGTGATTGTAGTACAACTACATGTTATAATTATTTAAGAAGTTTTTTTGTAAAGGGAGAGAAACAAGGCACGGTTCATAGAAGAAAAGAAGATTCAAATGCTTAATTTTTTGTTTTGTTTTTAATTTGAGATAGGTAGGTGTATGTAAGAATACTAAGTCATCATTATCATCATCATTATCAGCCAAAGGACGTTCACTGCTGAACATAGGCCTCCCCCACGGCTTTCCACAGCGACCGATCACTAGCGGTCTGCATCCAGTTTGATCTTGCGATCTTTACAAGGTCAACTGTCCATCTTGTCTTCTCGTCCTACGCTACGTCTTTGGTCGAAGGGTCTCCAATCTAGAACTTTCCTAGCCCCAACGGCCATCAGTTCTTCGCGCTATGTGCCCTGCCTATTGCCACTTGAGCTTTCTTATTCTGATGGCTATGTCCGTACACCGAGCATATCCCTCTCCATCGCTTTGTGGTTTTGAGCTTCTTTATGAGGCCTATAGTTAGAGACCATGTTTCGGATCCGTATGTCATCACACACTGGTTGAAGTCTTTCGTCTTCAGACTCTGAGGTATTTGAGATGAGAAGACACTCATCCCTTGCGCAATTTCCCGAACGCTGCCCAGCTGAGTTAAGAATACTAAGAACTTAAATAAATTAAAAATAAGTATGTATGTAGTTCGTTTAAATTATTTATATTGAGACTATAGGCTACATAAATAAAATACTGTTAACTTGTGATTTCTATACAATTGTGATAAAAACCTTAGTGGTTACTCTGGTAAACTGGAAAGTTACTGTAGTTCCTAGCTGATGATTATTAAAATAGAAAGTAAATTTGAGCAAAACAATCTCTTTTATTTCTCATTTCCATTCAATAGTTGACGAGATAATAATTCCTAGGTTCCTTTAAATTCAACAATATTTTAACTGCCCCTTTCAGTAAACTTCATTACTCAGGCACGATTAGAAACAAATTAGTAATCGGCGTAAGTAAATCGGCGCTTAAACTGAATAGGCCATACACGAAATTGTATGGTTTATGGCACTTAAATCATTTAGCTCAGCTATGAAATATGAAAACTCTTCAATTTAAACAATTTAACCTGGAGCTATTACATTCAGTACTAGGTGGTTATGTCATTTAACCTGGAGCAAGTATTAATAAACCTATGAGGATAAGTCATTTAGCCAGGAACAACAAAACCTAATGTTAGGCGGTAAAATCATTTAGCCTGGAACAAAAAAATAAAATAAAAGGATCATTTTGCATTAAACGACATGTATCTTCGTTAATAATAGGAATATCAGAAAAACCCTATCAGATTATGCAGACTATGTAACCTAATCAATAAATATCCAAATTTTTCTAAAATTTCACTATTTGCGATAGTTATGTTTTTTTTTTTCAAAACTTTAAACAGCTCTGGTATAAAGTTTACAAAATGTCGCTTAATACAAATAGCCCGGGAACCGTCGATATCTATCTCAATACATAGGTTTATATCCTAATACATTACTCAATATGAAAAATTAAAATCATGAGACTGTGTTTCAGAAAGAAACTTTATTGTTTTCACCTTATTATTTTATTTACTTTATACATATCATTACTACTGTGAACTATTATCATATTGCTGAATGCACTGATCAGTCATTTCTTTAAGTTATTAAAAAATTGAATTAGATGCAAAAAAATGTCGATAATAGAAATTAAAGAATCGAAAACATATTGTAATGGAGTATAATGATGTTATTTGTAGTAATGAGGTATTAATTTGACGACCTCCGTGGTGTAGTGGCTAGGCACGTTGGTTTCAAGGCGTCGCTGCTCAGAGGTCCCGGGTTCGATTCCCGGTCGGGTCAATATAGGTATTAAAATTTTCTATATTGTCTCGGGTCTGGGTGTTGTGGTACCACCTTTGTGTCTGATTTTCATAACACAAGTGCATTAGCTACTTACTTTGGGATCATAACAATATATGTGATTGGTGTCCAATTAATTTGTCTTTTACTGACTTGTTACTTTCTAAATAATATGTTGTTTATGTAGATAAGGTCCCTTTAAAGTTAGGATCGTTAATATGTCACACACTTAAAACTACAAAAAGTTACCTATAAATTTTCATTCATTCATCAATTTAAAAGTCAATTAAGTTAAAAATTATTTCCATTTTATAATCTTAAAATCAGATTTTTTAAAATTCCTATTAGATATAGTAGAACATAATAGACTGTAATAAATAAAATAAAAATGGCTTCGATAAATGACCCTTTGTCATTCATAGACAAGAGTAAAAAAAAAGATTAGTCAAATTAATAATTACGATTGTGGTCATAAGTATAATAACATAACCATACTTAACTTATTAGCCTTTAGAACTAAATAACTATGAAACTATAGGTACATAATAGGTTATGAACCCGGTAAAAGATATAAGATGTATAAAATGTTCGTTGCCGCAAGTCTTATAAGACACTGGATTAATACTTCACCCTTGATAAAGCATAATCAATCTAAAGATTCAATAGATCAATCTATATTGGTCAAGTAAACCAAAAATAATTTATAATTATAAAAAGTACTAGAAATGTGATAATTGTTATTAATAAGTATATTTTGTAATTATGTATTACTGAGTGAGCTCATCAGTATGATTGTACCATAACCTTTATTTCTTGTTAAACTTAAATACCGAATGTGATGATTTTCTAATATGCACTCAACAGCTTAATTTTGGCATAATCTTTATTGCTTGTAATATGATAAATGTAGTATACTGTAGTAGTATTGATATAAATGCGCCATTGTAAATATTTTTAATGCACCGGCACTAAGTCGGATGGCCGAATGTGATGATTTTTGTATTTAGATTCAATCAGTAGCCCTGTTGTAATCTTAACTCATTATAATAATAGTTAACGCTATTTCTATAAAAACGAGTATTGTTACTTAATCGAATAACGTTATCACTTTTTAAAAATGGCAACACTGGCTGCCCCTTCCCTTCTTATTTTCTGACTTGCGGAGTGCACTCAAAAGGCGAGCCAGTCTCACAGATGAATAATAAGTGCTGATCGCCGAAGCGAAAGGTTGTGGGAAGGAACCTATGTCAAAATGTAGTTATAATTATAAATGTGGCTAGATATAGTGATTTGTATCATAGATAAGTGTGGTGATCGAATAAAGAACTTTATAAACTCAACCGAGTTTGATTTACGTCATAATTTACGTGTAAACCTGCCTGAGGGAATCGTTGAAACAAAAAAATTGAATTACCTAACTAAAAACATGTACAAATAAAAACAAAACTGCTTGGATTGATTTACAGCAATAATATAGATACGTGATAACCTAAAAAAATAAAAAATACTCAAAGAACAGCAATACAATTGTGATAAACAACTTACTCATGAGCTTTAAATCATCCATCAAACAAAACCTACTCAAACGGATCCCTTCTAAAAACGAAATCAACTGAAAAAAAACCTATTTTTTACCTATTTTTTTCGAATGCAAGTTTGTGACGAACACCTTTCGTAAAAAAAATACGATTGTTGCTACCTTACTTACTAACTCTTTAAAGGGTGCTATTTCCTAAATCTGTCTTTTCGAATAAAATAAATGTTTCGTTGGATTTTAACCAACTTAAAAAATGAGGTTATCAATTCGACTGTACGTTTTTTTTTGTGACTGTGTTACCTCATATCACAGTAATTTGTAGACCGATTAGAAATTTTCGCCTCCCTAGAGGTTATACCTTCTAGTTGGTCCCATTGTTGCCAAGTCGGGATCTGATGATGGGATATTGGTGAAATCGAAGGAAACTCTCAAATTTAAAACGCACGTACAGTGTTTTTACTAGAATCTTAAAATTGTCATGTTGTTACATCCGATAGGCAACATTGCGTGGTGCTGAGCTGATGGTGGAATTCCTTAACGCTTAGGAGTTCAGCGGTTATTATAATAGGGACATTTTAGCTTCTTAAAGAACTGAGTCATAAGGTGCAGACCTCCGCCCCCCTCCTGTAATCACTAAAAAAAAAACTTTAAAAAATAAATACCGTCTTTAAAACAAAAAGTAATTAAAATGTTTCAAATAAGCATTTGACCTTTTAAAAGAAAGCCATCCATTTTAGGCGAATAACTTCTTTAGTGGAGTCGGTGCCATCATTTTGACCATTAACTATCAGAGCACTTACCACTTAACACCATCGGTTTTAACATTTTTTTTTGGTCGTAACTAAACAAAATCACTGGATTCATATGTCCTATAGCCAACTTGTAACTTTATATTATCGCGTTTAATCAGCAGCAACAGTCATCGCCACAAGTCAACTCGCTTCGTACACCGACGCTTTTGTTGACGGTAATTTAAAATAACTGTTAATACACAACGTTTAGTAAATAACGCAAAACTTCTACAAACCAATCAGAATATAAGTACTTAAATAAAAAGGCAAGCATTGTTTATTATAACACAAATAGTAACATAAAATAATGGCGCTAATTACTACCTAAACCTACCAAAATATACTTCAGAGTCGTTTTTAATCAAAGTAGTTAAGTAAGGTACTTTCCTGTTTTGCGTTCATTCTGTTACACTTTGTGAATATTCCATAATCACACTAAATGTTACTTTATATTTTATTAAACCATGTAACTGTCTTCTTGTTCATAAGTAGGTAGTCATGATCATCCACGTTTATCATCTCAGTTTCCGACTCGAGTTGATCGTATCTAACGTCAGAAGCAATGTTGAGTATAAATAAGTGCCCTGATAGTGCATGTCTTTGTACGTAGTCGTATTTCGAGCAATTTGAGTCATAAGTAATTTCGGCACTACTGCATTCCGATACATTATCCCGCAATGTAGGAAGGCCCCGTCACGTATAACCTCAGACGAACAATGATCCTTCATAGCATTTTTTTTATACTATCAACCTCTTCGTATTTAATGCGAAAATCGAACTTATAACTTATTTAGTGAGATATTGTACATTATAGTTACCTAAATACTTGAAGACTTGTGTTGAATATGATAACATTTTGGTAAGCCAATATGTTATATTACTTACAATAATGACTTATGTTCTATCATTTTATCAGTTTCATATCATATTTACGAGTATATCAGTTCTATCTTGTAAACTGTTGTTTTAACAATACACCGCGTATTGTTAAAACTATAGTTTCAAGATAGAACGAGCCTTTAAAGGAAAGGAATCCATTTTCATCCACACATTTTTCTAACTGAACATCACTACTGTACAAATAATAATATCACTTCAATAAAATACATTGCAGGAGTGCGATTTGACAGACCACGAGCATGAGATTGCCCTGTTTAATCGTACTGTATTTTTTTTTTGATACTAAATAGGTTCCAGATCCATCCTGGTGACTATTGATATACGCATTGCTAAACTTTAATTAATAAGATGACTTCCGATTAGAAATGGGCGACGGGAAAATACCCATTGGAAAAATACAGGGTAAAAACCCATTGTTAGCGACGCGATTACACAAATATTAGTACCCAATAAGTTAATTAATATTGTTTTTTACCTTGCTACTTTATGTCTAAATAGTTTCTCTTTTTAACCTAAAAATGCATAGAAGACCTTTACTGTTATTTATTCTGTGTAAGTTTTAAACTCGCAAGGAGCTCGAGGGGTTTGAGGGGCGCGGGACGTAGGCGCGCTGTGCATCCGCTTCAGTTGAAATATTTTGAAAACCAGTCTAAATGCGAGCCCCACGCACGCCGCGCGCTACTCTTCTCTATAAAAGCTGTAACCTCCCGTCGTTTTCAAAAATATAGTCGAGTCGTTGTCAAAGTTCAGTGTTTTCACTTTTCTACACCTACTGCATGTCTACACCGCACACCCATTTTGGGAAAATATAGGATATTTCCCTAATTAAATTCCTCGGAATTCACTCGGAAGATAGACTGGAATTTTGTATTTTTAGTTTGTTTAGAACATGTTTACTTTTCTTCAACTTTAACAAACGAAAATAACAAATGAATGATCAATATAAAAGTCAGTCGGCGTAACAGCAGTCGTGTTGTAAGTCTACCGTAGCCTATCTAATCTTTCCGGTAGGATACGGAATACTACGGCATACTACGTAGCTTTCGTAGATTACTTTTATTAAGGAATTTGCCAGATAAAGTACCAAATGCAATATACCGATTCTCGCAAACGTTTCACTTCCTGCATAAATTTATTTATGCGACTATTTTTATCACATTTTTTTTTCATTTTATGATAAAATAAACTTATTTCACTAAAAAATAATAAAAGTTACTATTTCAGTATTCATTACCATGATTTATTTCAAATTCAGATTCAGGAACATTTATTTCTCACAAGAATGATTCGTGATACAATTAAATGAAATCTACGAAAGGTACCGCACTTTATAGAAAGATTCCGAAGTCTACCGTAGACTACCGGAATGCTGCATACTTTGGTAGGATACATTGGATTTACAACTAATCAGCAGTAAAAGTCTTCAGTCCAAAAGGTCACACAACACAATTAAATCACCAACTACTCAAAAGTCCACAAGAGAAACAGATGATAATCGAGTAACGGTCGATTTCAAGATAATACTCAAAGCGGGTATCTGCGTGGGTCGATTATAAACTCGTGTTCAGAATGAAAACACATTCTATTTTTTTTTTATTTACTCTTAGACGTAGTAATTATTTGATTTGTCCTGCAACTTTATATGGCTTCTAGCGGTCCCCCGCGACTTCGTCCGCGCGTTTTGAGTTTGTTCCCGACGCTCCCGGCGCTGCCACGGGAGGGGTCCCGTCGCAGCGTGATGTATGCAGCAGTTTGCGACCTGGGCCACATAATGAGAAATTTTACAAATAAGTTTAAATATTTACATGACATGCCGTAAACCTTTACCTAAAGCGCAGTTTAGAGAAGTTTTCATGACGCCCGACGAGTCTAGTCGTTTTTGATTATTTATCACAGCCATATAAAATTATAGGTATAATTTGAGAAAATTATGTTCCGTAACTGTGCAAGTTATTTTAAAAAAGAACGAAATGGCTGGTGCTTGTAATTATCATGTAAGACCGCAAAATAATGCACAATAACATACAAAAATAATATGCAGATATGAGTTTTCATAAATAGTTATTTAAAGAAAAAAGCAAATTCCAAAATCCGGTTATTATAAAAATAAAAATAAAAACTGGCGTCATGTGCTGGGGGCCGTGCCGGCGGCCATACCGCTCACTCCGCAACGGCATGTTCCATAGTATCTGACAGTTTATTGTTGTAAGCCGTCGATAGAGCCGCCGGGCAGTGCGCATACAACATAACGTTAACATGTACTGCATCTTGTCATCATTATGACCCGTTTTCGTAGCACCGTAGCGTCGTAGCTTCGTAGCTCTCTAGCAACACAGTTTATAATGAAATAGTGGTAAACAACTACTTATAGTGGAAAACTTTGCTCAGTAAGTGGTACATCCACGCTTGTTTTTATTTTGCTGCAAAAAAACGAATTGTCTGTGTTCATGAGAGATAACCGTAGGTAGGTTAGGTACAAACTCGTAACTCCAAGCAAACCTGTGCTGTTTACAGACTTGAAAATAGAAGGTAGTAAATTTGATGTGTATTCATGCGATATCGTAGCAACCGTTTATCTACGTTTGTATTGTTATTCCCGATGATGTAAGATTTCATACCGCGTTTAATAACTTTTACGTTACTTTTCGCCTGTCCATTGCTGGCCGGATGATAAGCGGGTGCCGTCACAAGCGACATTCCATTAGAGGCACAAAACACCTTAAACTTGTCAGAAGTAAACGCCGTAGCATTATTTCTAACAAGTGTTTGAGGCAGACCAAATCTTGACCATTAAAAGGAAAGGAATCCATTTTAGGCAAACAATTTCTTTTTGGAGTCGGTGCTGTGACAGATGATGCTTGATGGTCAAAGTCACCGACTCCAAAAAGAAATTGTTTGCCTAAAATGGATTCCTTCCTTTCAATGGTCAAGAGTTTGTTTAAGACTTTATAGTGCATTTTGGTTTTGAAGTTGCTTTTTTTAAAGTTAATTTTATTTCTTAATTTTTAGGGATTACAAAGCGTTAACCTAAGCGTTAAGGATTTCCACCATCAGCTCAGTCCCACAAAATGTTGACTGTCAGCTGAAACAATACCTCAACATTAATTCTAGTAATAAAAACACTTTACGTGACTTTTAAATTTGACGGTTTCCTTCGATTACACCAAGATTCCATAATCATATCCCAAATTGGCAACAATGGGATCAACGATAAGGTATACCCTTTAGTTAGGCGAAAAAAATTTCGAATCGGTCGACAAACGACTGAGATATGAGGTAACATACATACAAAAAAAACATACAGTCGAATTGATAACCTCCTTTTTTGAAGTCGGTTAAAAATTAAACCGCCTTCGAAAACTGACGTAAAAACTTAAAACAGAAGACGATTGCGTTACTTAAAGATTTTCGTGAGTTTTTTAAGGCGTTTTATTTTATTTACTTTATGGCCTGGAGGAAAGACACCATAGATGTATGGAACTATGTGTGTCTCTATGTACGAAAAGAAATAATAACAGAGCTACCTTGCATAGAAGGGAGGAGAGATTTGAGGTTGATCTTGTAAATAATGTATTATAACCTTTAAAAGCCGTAGAGGTTGTGGATTTACTATTTTAGGGTGTAAATAGTTTATATCAATGTGTGCATGTGTGTTCGCTTTATTTCTAGATAGCCTAGGAGGGTTTTTAGGTTTGAGTGTAACGTTTTCCCTCCTTAAATTAGTATGGCTCTCGATCAGAATACTCGGCCAATGAGCTACGCCCCAAGCAATGATCATTGGTCTAATTAATCTAACAGTCCGGGTTTTGATATGAAATAAATCTAACATAAATATAAAACACATTATTTAGAGCTATGATCTTGATTAAAATTTGGATTTGAAAGTGACAACTCTCTTTTATTTTGTTATTATTAAAATTTCCCAATGGTGTATGATAATGGCATTTCCTTTGGATAGACCACACTCTAAGTAGATAAGCCTTGGGGAAGTAAATAGATTGGATCATAAATAGAAAGTCACTTAGACACAATATATCCGAGCTTCCAATATTACATACCTATACCTAAGTCTCAGACTTCTGCACAGGGTCCTGAGTATAACCTTAGATATATTCACGATTACAACATTATAGTGGTCGAGAGTTTACTTTTCAGATTTAAGAAACTATGATTCTGTAAAACCTTAGATTTACAACAGTATATTAGGAATTTGACTTAGCTAAACCAATATAACAACTCAAACCAAATTAAAACTTCAAGCATGCGCTTTACTAACTAAACATTCTTGTGGTTCGAATCCGCAATGTTCATTAACGGGTGTATTAAAGAAACAACAAGATACACTTGTTGTTGAGACACGAATAATGAGAGTGCAGCCGGGAGAGATCCAGAGTGCAGTAGTTTGAGAGTGGGTATTTAAATTAAGCTGTTAGGGAACTTTAAATAACAAATAAGAAGGACATTGCAGTTTAAACATTGTAGTTTAGAACTAGGATCCTCATTTATTGATAATGTTACGGATTTATGTGTTGGAACATGGTTTTACGGTGAACCTTTGATGCGTGACCTCTAGGCACCCGATACACACCCCATATGCAGCTGGTCTCCGACCTTTGGTTTGGCCAAACCAATAAAGTATTACAAACAAAATACAAACAATTAAAACCATGGTAAAAGGGGAAGTACACAAGTTGTACAAGAATAGATCTTATCCACGGATTAGCCATAAAATCTTAGCAGCGAAGGGAGACCAGGTCTGTTTCCCCAATAACCTGATTACAGGGCCAGTCACTGGCGTACTCTCATTAGTGCTAGCAGGGAGGTTGGATCGGGTAAGAGTGCTTGTCTTCCTAAGACGAAGCCATCCTAAACACTCTTTAGCTGATTTATTATCATACGAGTAATTATAGAGCTTTGGCTTTTGGCGAGAAATAAAGAAACGTGTGAAATAAAGATTACGTTTGTGGTCATATTATAATTCTAGAATTAAGACATGCAGTAGAAATATGAAATTTATTACAATATTTTTTATCTTATACTCTTTATTTTTAACTTGAAAAGAAATCAGGAACAGGGACACTTGTAACCGGTGTATCGATTTTGATCTTGTTGGGTTCATCTTTGCTCTGATTATGACATGTGGGAGTAATGAAGACCGCCGGAACTGCTAGACTCACTTTATTTGTTCTAGCTGGATAGGCGTATCTGTATACATTGTATTTCGGTCTGTCTTCATTCTGAAAAATAATTTTAAAGAATTATATATTTATATATATATATATATATATATATATATGTATATATATATTATTTATATATACCTATATTATTATTATATATACCTTAATATATATATATATATATATATATATATATATATATATATATATATTAAGGTAAATGCTTTTCATTCCATTTGTTAGAAACAGCGTCCTCTTGGAGAGCTGAGGGCTTGGATAAATCACAATTTCTTGAGAAATAAGATCAAGCTAGAGTTTACAGTACCGTGCGAACGCTTGTTAAGGTGACACGTATTTCTCGGTGCGAAAAAAAAAAAACTAACGTTTCTCAACATGTTCACATCCAAATGCGCTGGTTGTACTGACACAGTGGGTGATGGGCCAGAGTGCTCAATTTGTAATAAAAAATTCCATTTTGCCTGTGGAGGTATCACCGAACGTGGCTTTACCAGGCTTGGCTCCGGTAGGTCTTCATGGATGTGTGTGGCCTGCAGAGATGCCTCGCGGTCTGGGGTGGAGTCGCCTGGAATTGATACGACGGCTGTAAATACACCGAGTTCCTTAAAATTTTCCTCGGGACTTCAGCTGGAACGACATGCTGGCTCTTCATCGACACCTAAACGAAGTCCCATGCGGGAGGAAGACCTGAGCCCATCATTTATTACTTTATTGAATGAGGTCTCGACCAAGATAACGAGTATGCAAGAAGAAATAAGCCTCATTCGTGTTATCCAGCAGGATCTACAACAGGTGAAGTCTGAAGTGGCGAATCTCAGTTGCGCCGTGAACGCGAGGTTGGATCAGATCTCTGCCCGTGTGGATGACGTCGAAATAAGATTGTCCACGGTCGAAAGTCTCCAAGCGGAAGTGAATGAATTAAGGTCACAGATCGAGGTAGTCCTGGAAGAAGGCTATAAAAATGACCAATGGGTACGTCGATCAAATATCCAGATTAATGGGATACCACACAAGAATGGGGAGAATTTAATAAAAATTGTGAAGACCCTTGCGGATCGATGTGGTTTTCCCTTAAATACTGAGATTGACATTGACTTCGTCACACGTGTAGCGGTAAAAAACGATGTGGAGGGCAAAAGGAGTAAGCCTATAGTGCTGAAAATGCACTCGCGGTACAAAAAGGACGACTTTTTGGCTTCACTTCGCAAACTAAAGGACCTGAAAGCATGTGACATTGGATTCGTCGGTGTGTCAGGTCGCATTTATTTCAACGATCATCTATCATCTCGGAATAAACAACTCTTCCAACAAGCAAAACTCAAAGCGAAGGAGAAGAATTATGCATTTTGCTGGGTAAGGAATTGTACAATAATGGTGCGTAAATCAGATAAATCGCCAGTTTTACACATCACTTCCGAAGAGTCGTTAAAAAAGATCGTATAAGTAAAATTACAATGGCATGGACTTCCGATTGGTCATTTTATGTGGGGTGGTTATTTTTTGCTTCGTTGTGTCAATTTGCGTGCGAAAGTTTGAGCGCCGTATGCACCTATTCTTGGCCTGCTTACTACGCGCATTGCCGTGCGCCGATATTGTCGCCGTCCTTAACAACTATTGCAGAGTGTATAAAGAACAGTGTTCGAGTGCTGCATGCGCAGTACGCAATGTATGGTGTGGTCATCTCGTGTCTTCGGCGGCTGAGTATTTGTGGTTTTATGTTAAGAACTTTATTTCTAATGATCTATAGCTCGGACTTGTTTCGTAAAAATTGGGAGGTGAGTTGTTATAACTTGTTGGTTTTTAATGATAGTGCGTCCCGAATAGCGCACTGCCGCTTATTACGTTTGTGGGTTTACAGTAATACTTTTGCGGTTAGGGTTTTATTTTATGAAAACAGATCGCTTATTGTCACATTGATGGATGCAAAGTATTGCCTGGTCTTCTATGATGAAATGTACGGTGGGTTTTGTGTACATAATAATGATGTTTATATAATAATATTAATAATTTTAATAATGAATGATTTTGGACTTGCGGGATATACAGTGTTACTAGTTTTATTTGTTTCTAATGTCTATAAAACATATTAATTGCTTTTATCAAAACGTACGTGGTCTTCGGACAAAAACTAAAATATTTTATCAAAACCTTATCAATTGTTGTTACGATGTTATTTGTTTGAGTGAGACATGGTTGTTGCCTGGAATTTTTGATGCTGAGCTGTTCGATTCACGATATTACGTGTATCGGACCGATAGAAAATACGAGCTTTTGGACGTGACAAAGGGCGGCGGCACACTAATCGCGGTCAGGCGAGAACTGATGGCCGATTCGAATTGTCCTAGTAAACTCCCTGTATTCCCAGATGCAGACATGACACACCTGGACATACTGTTGTCCCGCGGTCCAAACGCTCAACGATTGCACTTATACTGCTGTTATTTTCCCGAAACTAGGGATCAGGTCACATCTGAGCAAACCTTCCTTGAATACGTGTCGGATCTTAGCCTGGATAGACCGGATGATTTATTTTTGGTTGTTGGTGATTTTAATATAAGAAAGGCTATATGGCTTGAAAACCAGGATCCTAGATGTCACAATTTAATTTTGTCTAACCCGTCTGTAGATGCTTTGTCATCCCAAATTTACACCTTTATGTCTCTTACCGGATTCCTACAATATAATGGAATAGAAAACGCTAACAATAGGTGGCTTGATTTGGTTATGTCTAACTTTCCGTGCGTAGTTAGCCGCATTGACCCGCTGTCTGTTCCCGAAGACGGCCATCACCCTTCATTGTTATTATCATTAGAACTGGATGCGACAGATGCGCACTTAAAACAATTACCCCGAAAAGTGCGTCGTTTTCATGCTGCTGATTATGATGCTATCAAGTCAAGGCTTCAGGATATAGACTGGGCAGTGCAACTTTCCGGAAGTGATGTCGAAAAAGCGTTAGATAGTTTTTACAATATTGTAAATGATATTATAGATAAACACGTACCAGTAAAATTGTAAAAAGATAGTAATATTTACCCAGTGTGGTTTTCCCCTACATTAGTTAAACTTATAAAGAAAAAACACAAATTTCACAAAAAATGGAAAATATACGGTAGATTAGCGGATTACGAAGCCTTTTCAGATGTGAGGCGTTCTGTTAAAAAAACGATTAGCTCTTGTTACGACTTATTCATAAAAAGATCTGAATCAAATATAAATCATTGTTCGAAGCATTTTTGGTCTTTTATAAAGTCAAAAAAAAATATTAGTAGTATCCCAGATTCGATGACACTAGATAACATGGTTGGCAACGATGGTCAGGCCATCTCCAACATGTTTAATACTTTCTTTCAGTCGGTATTTGAAGATGACTCACATGCTCCGGGAAGCTTGGATAAAAATAACTCTGGTTCTGTGCTTATCAGTAGTATTCAAATCACTGAACAAATAGTAGAAAAATATCTCTCAAAGATTGACACGTCTAAGGGTAGTGGACCTGATGGCATATCTCCAATATTTTTAAAAAGTTGTTGTAAGCAGTTAGCATCACCTATTACATTTATTTTTAGATTATCTTTATCTAGTGGTCATATGCCTCACATTTGGAAACAATCTTATGTGGTTCCCATTCATCAGTCTGGCGACAAACACAATATACGCAACTACCGTGGCATTTCGAAATTGTCAATTCTACCTAAGGTTTTTGAAAAAATCGTTTACGACTCTGTATATCCCGCAATAAGCCCATTACTGACAACTTATCAACATGGTTTTATTGCTAAGCGCTCAACTGAGTCTAACCTTACTGAATTTCTGGACTTTGTACTTGACTCCCTGGAGATGGGATTTCAGGTAGATGCTGTGTATACCGATTACTCTAAAGCATTCGACAAAATTTCTCATTCATTGTTAATCAGTAAACTGGAATCAGTTGGTATACATGGTGATCTGCTTCGCTGGATAACTTCCTATCTCAGGGATCGAACGCAGGCCGTAACTGTTAAGGGTTTCACTTCATGTTTTGTCCCCATTACGTCAGGAGTCCCCCAGGGATCACATCTTGGTCCCTTGCTTTTTAATGTTTTTATCGATGACGTCATAAACTGTTTTAGTAATTCTAAAATCTTATATGCCGATGACTCAAAAATATACTCAGCTATAAGATCCGTTGAGGACTGTGAAAGGTTGCAATCTGACTTGAATCGGCTGTGTGAGTACTGTACTAACAATAAATTATTTCTTAATGTAGATAAGTGCCACACAATTACGTTTACCAGAAGTGCAAGTCCTATAAATTTTAACTATACTCTTTATGACAAACAATTGATAAGGGTTCAGGAGGTCAGAGATCTGGGGATCCAACTAGATAGTGGATTATACTTTGAGTCGCATATCAACTTGATTACCTCAAAAGCATATAAACTACTAGGCTTTATTTTTCGTCAAAGTATTGACTTTACAAACGTTAACACCCTTATTCTATTATATAACTCTTATGTTAGATCGCAGTTAGAATATGCTTCAGTAGTGTGGAATCCTCAATACTCAAAATACATTGATCAAATAGAGCGTATTCAGGATAAATTTATTAAACGATTAAGATATAGGTTTAAGAATTGCAGTACAGATAATATCCAGTCCCTGGTTACACGTCGCGAACACAGAGATCAAATACTTTTACACAAATTAATTCATAATGTTGTCGATAGTCCTTATCTGTTAAGTAGACTTTTATTTAAATGCACTAAATCCCGCACTCGACATAGAATAACTTTTGATGTACCTATTTGTAGGACAAATTACCGTAGAAATAGTTTTATCATAAGAGCCATGAATAAGTATAATTGTAAGTTCTGTAGTATTGACATTTTTCATGAGCGGTTGACGCGTTTTCGCTATCTCCTGAGATCTGTCTAGGCTGGGGCCTATTAGTATTAGTATATTAATCTTACTTTATTAAGCTCCCAGTTCCATGTTATTATTATTTTTGCTGTTTTTTCTCGCATTTGTCACCTTATTGGCAAAATTGTATTAATTATCATTGGAAACTTTAAATGCTAATGCGTGACTTCTTAATATTAAGCCTAATGTAATATTGTAAAGCTGTTTGTTTCCTTAATAAATAAATAAAATAAAAAAAAATAAAAAATAAAAAAATATCGCTATAAAAGTCAATGAATAAAAGCAATTTAATCACAAATCCTTTATCACTTTTACGCACTTACAATTTAAAAAATTCAAATATTGTTACGTTCTACTGCAAACGACTTGTCCTCGTTATTTTAAATATTTTTCATCATTTATAACTAAATCTTTTGTAAAACTTTTGAATTTGTCACAATTTTATGCCGTCAATATGTCAATTGACAGTCTAGTAAACAGTTCAAAAATCTTAAGATTACAGCAAAACATATATCTTCATATTTTAATAGACCAAAATTTTACATTTACTAACTCGGCCAAACATATTGATCGTAATTTTGTTATGTTATTGATTTCTCTTAGATTTTACTGGAATATCATAATATATTTCGATAATATTCATATAAAAGTTCGCTTAACTTATTTCTGGACGTGTCATTCAACGGCCATATTTACGTTAGTATGACGTCATCTTCGCCTAAACTATCGAGTTTACTCGATAGTTTAGGCGAAGCGACTTTACACGACACGAGAGTGCTTCGTGATGCCGACTAACGTTGTACTGCGTAAACTCGCTACGCTAACGTGAAGAATATGTCAAAAGTTCGTGATTGGGGTACAGGTCATAAGACGAACAATAGAGTGATAGAATGGTGGAGTAATGGAGGCTGTATAACGAAGTGTTTCACATAACTTCTATCTTTAGCAATATTTCAATCTGGAATGCAATTATACCTATAAATAATTAATGTATTCAAACCGCAGTGTCTTTTTCTTTCAGAACAAAACTTAAAAATTCCTTTTAAATTATTTCAGTCACTTAAACTAATAGACGATCACAAACAAAACTAAACTAGCTAGACAATCACAAAGCCATAATATTCACAGGAGTCAGTCCTTATGAAAAATCTAAGCTAACTGAATAATTATCATCAGGGTCATATTTAGTAATGCCCGACGATTTTCTTAAAGTTAGACAGAGGGGTATAGAGTAGGTGAGAGGTAAGTACAGAGGGGGGGGGGGGGTACCATCACAACTTCATGATTTTTAGTTATAACTCATATCTTAACATCTACTGGACCGATTTTGATGAAACATACACGTTTAATGCACTTAGCCAAATTAGCTTGAAAAGCAGACTATACCCAATGTTACTAAATGAAAGCTGTGCAATTAAGAGTATTGAAGGCCAGCCTCATCGCGAGATTATCTCTTCTCGTTTAATGGCATTGTGTCATGCTATCAAAATAACCGCGATATAAACAGAACAAAACGCTTTTTTTTGCTAACCGACCGAAGTGGAGTGGAATTGAAACCGCAGTATTTAAAATGCAAAATATAAACTTAGTGTAACACCACAAACTTCTTTATAAGTAGTATACAGGTTATGAAACTTCTACTTGTGTATACTATCCTTTAGAAAAAAAGGTTGAAGAAGGGAAAACACGACAATAATTTAAAAAAAATAACTGCCTCCAAAAAATTAATTTAGAGTTAATAATATTTTTTCTCATGATTTTTTAGTTATTTACTCTCAAAAAACTACTGCACCGATTTTGATGAGACTTATATCGTACCCTAAGTTGATATATATCTAATCGGACTAAACACGAATCATGTCGCTATGACTCCTCTTTTTTGAGAAATCGGTGGACCAATATACAAACATACCTAGACTTAAGAAATTTGTACACGTGTTAAGAAGTCTTCATAGATTAACTTACCCAAATATTATTCAATTCCAACTATATCACAAACATACACATTGGATTGATTACCTCAATTTTTTGAAGTCGTTAAGAACTGTAAAAGTCGTTTTCATATGTTTATGCGTGTAACATTAGGTTAATATATTCTTTATTTATTCGACGATCCTCTGTGAAGCGTGGACGTAGTATATAAACTCATAATATTTACGGATAGGAAGTGGGATACATTTGCACACTCAAATCGGAAAAGTCTTTGTAGTATCATCTCAAATAACAATAATCTTTCAAACCTTCACGAAGCGGTGCCAAGTCAATCTGCCTGTAATCATCGCTGTCAGCGATTTCATTTAATTTTAGCTATTTTCTACTTAAGCGTAATAAATTCTAATTAAAGTTCTTTTTGTTTCCAGGTGAAGGACATTGATAGTGTGAGCCAGGCCAGATATGCCAGTATGCCAAACAACTGTAAACTTAAAAAAAAGCTGTAAGTAACATTATGTTTATATCTTGACCAACGGAACACAACCTTTATTTAAGAGGGGTACAGATACGTTTGTGAAGTGATAGTCCGGGCCGCAACACGAATTCCACCACCGCGAGCGTAGCATAGCTGCGGTTTTTTCATTCGATACAATACACTGTAGAATAAAGTATTCAACATTCATGGGGTCTTGGGTCAGACTGGCGGGCCGCACAAAAAGGCTCAGCGGACCGCAGTTTGAGTATGGCTGGTCTAGACCGTAGGCGAAGAGAGGCCTGCCTGTCGGCCTTCTACAGGTTACGTTTCGGAGAGTGTGCGAACGAATTGCATGACTTAATTCCAACGGCCTCTTTTCATCTTGGAAACACAAGACACCCCGGTTCTCATTTCATTTGCGTACGGCTAGGGAGTAGAATCCATCTTAGCCCGCATTGTCGCTTAACATCAGGTGGGATCTTGGTGGGGTGCCAACTAAAGTCCATGTTTTATCTTGAGCACAATTACTACAGTCATGTCACACAACATTTAATACTCAAGTATTATTATTCGTTATTGCTTTAAATTGTTTCCAAAACCATTTGGGATATGTTTGTTATAAAAACTGTTGGCACTCAAAATAATGATGTGTTCTTTGATCATACAATACAAATCAAATGTATAGATGCATAAAATTAAAATGAAAATTACTTAAAAATCTGCATCTGCTAATTAGGGTACATTATACCAACGTCAAATAAGACTTTTCTCACTGAATAAGTATGAAATATCCGATTTTAATTGTCATTTACATAAATTATTGCTGACAAATAGGTGACGCTTTCAAATTAAGCGTTTTGTATTTTATTCAACGAATATTCCTTATCTGACTTTGTTAAAATTAAGCGTTTATAAAGCAATCTAATAATCCATAAAGAGTCTAACCTCAATGAGAGGTTTGATAACAAAGAAGAAAAAAATAAAACCGGCCAAGTGCAAGTCGGACTCGCGCACTGAGGGTTCCGTGCCAACTTTAAATAAATTGGGGAATCCACTTACTTCTACTTAGTAAAATACCACAATATTTTGTTGACTGCAAATATAACTTTGTTTTTCATAGTGTTTGTTTAAAGTACAAAGTTATGTTTGCGGTTGTTAAAAACATGCTATATCTCAAAAACTACTCGTTCGATCTCGTTCAAACCAATTTTTTTTGAAAGTGTTTGTTACGATCTATATTACATATTTTTTTCAGAATTTACACTCTCTTGGTTTAGAAGTTAGATTGGGGGGGGGACGCCCATTTTACCACTTTGGAAGCGGATATCTATGAAACGTTAGTCTTTAAAAGAAAATGGTTTTAGGAACCTCAATATCATTTTTAAAGACCTATCTATAGACACCCCACACGCATAGGCTTGACTACAAAAAATTTTTTTGGTTATAGTTTCATGTATGGGAGCTCCCCCTTAAATGACATGCACGCTATATTTTTTATTTTTTGTATGAGAATCGGTAAGCTGTTAACAGGATACATCTTCCTACCAAATTTCAACAGTGTAATGCTTATAGTTACAGAATAAAAGGCTGTGACATACGGACGGACAGACAGACAGACAGACAGACAGATAGACAGACAGACTTGACGAAACTATAAGGGTTCCGTTTTTTGCCATTCGGCTACGGAACCCTAAAAACTAAGTCATGCAACATAAAAATAAATTTAAACCTACCTATACAAAAACGAAACCATTTCTTTTGCTAAAGTGGCTGCAATGCTGGCTGCTAATCCTTTAAATAAATTTAAACTAGAAGTAATTAGGCGTTATCTAATGGATAAGTACTCGTAGCTTGCTAAATGCACAGGTTCGAATTTATCTGAGGTTAATTAGGCTGTTGTTGGTTATTTGCGTGTCTCGTGTTTGCATGTGCAGCTAGTTACGAGCTCTATTTTATTGAATTTCTGTCCATCAGCTTTTATGCATTGTTCTTGTTGTTGTTATCAGTTCCCTATAACTTCACATTATATGCGTTGTGTCATTAGTTTGTAATGCACCAGTAATACTCATTAATTTTGTTTACGTATTCGTAATGTGAACACCAGTGCCTATGCCTAAAGTTAATTCTTTCAACTTTGAATACTCAAAGTCGTGCATGCGTCCATATGATTTTGAATTTCATAATTTAGTATCAATAAACATGCATTCTCTCCACCATCAAGGAAATTGATAAATAGTTTTCGATATTTACATCAACTGAAGGTACATCCATACACCAACTTAATTAATATCAATGTAATTATTTAGATGCTCAATTCAGTAAGTTGTTACTACTTTCGCAAATACGACGACAAGACTGTAACGTTTTCCTTGAATTTCGAATTATGAATCTATACACTACGACAAGCATCTTCTGGCCAATAAATGACATTGACAGGGGGCGCTAGCATTTAATGAGGGTAGCCAGTGCAAGAAAATCTCCCTTGTCTCCTATTCATTAGGGATTTTTTATTCATTAGGGTCTTTTTATTTATTACCTTATATTGTTTGCCCGACTAAGACAAATGTAAGTAAGTAAAGTTAGCCTGTAACATCCCACCGCTGGGCAAAGGCCTTACCTCAACTATGAGGTAGTTTGAGCCAAACTCCACCACGCGGGCGCAGTGCGGGTTGGTGGAGGGGTGATTGCAAGGCAAGCTACTAACCCTGCTGTCAGATTTTATCCAGCCGCGCCCATAAGGCCTCTGACTTCGCTTAACGACTAATATCAACCGATATTAGCCGGGACCAACGGCTTGACGTGCCTAACGAAGCACGGAGATTCTCGCGATGTACGTCACTCATATGGTCGGAATGGTCACCCATCCAAATACGACCGTGCCTTAGGTTGCTTCACTTCGGTATCACTACCAAAGCGCTGCTACCACTGCGCTACGAGCACTTCAACACAAATGTGACAAAGGTGAACGGTAATGTTTATATAGATCAAATAATAGTGAAAATATCTCATTTGACCAACATTTTGAACCATCTTCATACAGTTGGCTAATATCGGAGGAAGCCACACGTATTAACTCAAACTTTACTGAGTTCAGATCAAACTGACTGAGACTGAAGACTGAGTCAAAGGTCGAATTTTTGTACAATAAAAAAAACAAAAAACCGAGCCAGGGGGATGTAAGAAGTGCAATAGGACGAAAAAAGATTTTTGACAAATTTCTTGTAGTTAATACGTAGCAATAATTTCAATATCGCTGAAGTTTAAAAATTAAACTCCACCTCATAAATTGATGATGATGGATATTTATAGCTAAATAACACTTGTTTCAGAAGGCACACAGTGTGTTGTGCCTCAGTGGTGACTGGCTTTTTGGGTCTGTGCCTCATCGCGCTGCCTGTCAACACGACTGCACATGTGCTGAAAGAGTACAAGAGCCCGCAGCCCTGCCTCAGCGAGGAGTGCGTGGGTACAGGTAAAATCAACAATTTTATCATAAGTTTTCTAAGAACCTTTTTTTGCTAGCGTCTTTAGCATCAATGCATAAAGTATTTTCGCCGGGCCATCCACACTCGTTTTTTTAAAGTGAAATTCATAATGTGTCCTGTCCTGTGTGTGTGATCCTGTTACTCTGTTGGCGCAGCGACCCGAATTGGATCTTGGCCTACGATACGCGATGGCGCCAGCGCGCCCTGTTTTCTGCATTCAGGGCGCGTAGGTCCTTCGCCACTTCATCTCTTCACTGGTATCGCGGTCGTCGACGACCTACAGGCTGCCTAATGTACGCCTTCCTTACCGCCCTGTCATCCGGCATTCTTTCTAATAGTTAGGGAGGCGAGGTAGCTAAATGGCGTAATTCAACGGCGCCGTCGAGACCTATCAAAATCGAAAGATAAAATAATTTCGAAAAGAAAAGCTCGTATGGTAAAAACCATTTTAGCGGTGGGTTTGGCGTGTACGGTTTTTCAAAAATGTAAAAAAAAACAGTTACTTGGGCATTTTCGAGCGCGTCAGATATTCATACTACGTATGCCCTAAGTGCCTCTGATAACAACGGTATACTAATCTGCCGGTTTGCGTGGTGGGGGTAGGCATATAAAGTAGTCAAAAATGCAAAAAAAAATAAAATTACTCGAGCGCGTCAGATTTTTGGAAGGGGTGTTAAGTAGGCCCCAAGGAAGCTCCCTTAAAAAAAACTGACGATTTTGGCGTGACCATAAGTTACGATGAATATTTGAAAATGCAAAAAAAAATAGTTTTTTTGAAATACTCGAGCGCGTCAGATTTTCATAGGGGAGGTTCATCTCGGTATCCTGAAAGCATATTTTCTTAATCTGACAAAAATGTTGGTGGGTTCTCTTAATCTGACCGGAAAGGTTTTTTGGTTTCTTGTTTTTTCCTTTCTTCTTTCTTTTTAATAATTCTTCACTTCGTTTTGCTGACGGTACATCCAAAAAACAATTTGAGGATCAACAGGCTATTGAATAATATACATACATGAAACTGTACATGTTAATAATACTTTTGTATAAAGATACGCGTAACCTTTTCCAAGTCCACGAAAATTGTCGAGAAGCTTTAGAAAAAAAAAAATTTGACATTAAAGTAACATAATATAATAATCGTTATTTCATATCATTTTTTTAACACCCTCAGTTTTCAAGATATACTCAAAAAACCGGGAGTTTGAGTTTTTATGAAGCTTCAAGTCAAAAAGTTTTAACTTTGGACAAAAATGTAAAGAGACCTTTTTTGTGTAAAATAAAATTACCTTTTTTGTTTATTTAAACTTTTTTTTGTAAAATGTATCGTTCGCGACTTATATGCCGCAACGCGTTTTTCGGAAGACGAAATGGCTCCTCCACACTCCTGGTCATGCGGAAACCGGCAGATTTTGTATTTTTAGTACGTTTTAGATTATATTCTTCAAAATAAAAATAAAAAAAATCGCGCTCGAGAATGCCGGATTAACGTTTTTTTTTTACAAGTTCGCGACCCTATAACTCGGCGGCGTCAAGGACTTATCGTCAGATTAGTTAAATTTAGTCTTAAAACACTAAAATCAACCCCCAATATCTTAATCTGACGCGCTCGAGTATTACAGACTATCGATTTTTTTTTACTAATCTGATCGTCTATCCTAGGCGCGCGTCACTACATATAGAGCTAAATACTTTACAAGGTTGTTCTATTAGGTCCAAGGTATCTCTCATATCTTAAACTGCCACGCTCGAGTATTACCGAAAATTCCCCTATTCGCCTCCCTAACTATAAATGGCAAAGCCAACGGAGTCTTGCTGCCTTTATCTCCTCAATGATGTCCGGTTTAGACACTAGATCCTCCAGTTCTTGGTTCTTCCCTTCTTCGTTCATCTGGTTGGTCATTATCCATTGGTTCCTTCTCCATCCTCCCTTTGTTTAGGTGCCAAGATCTTACGAAATATCTTCCTTTCGGCAATGAGAAACTTGTTTACCTCTTTCTGGGTTGGTGTCCAGGCCTCGCATACTAGGCAAGATAAATAGCTTTACCAAATTTAATGAACAAGGTTTGGACAACTGTTTAAATATGATATAGCCAGTTTAAAATCAACGTCAGACGCAAAAAATTTAAAATAGTACATAGTTCAAACCTTGTTTATTTATTTGTGGTAAGGATGTTTTTTTTATCTTTCGTCTTAGCTAAGGAACTTATTAACTTACATAAACAAAAAAAAATACACCATCAAGTATTTGTTACTAGGTAGAAATAGAATACTACTTCTAGATATCTACTCTAACAGTCAAAACAGTGAGAGGGTTTTTCTATTTTTCGCAACAAAAATATGCATTTCATCAAATGATATAAAAACGATAAATGAGAAAATCTGATTTGATATTGTGAAATTCTTATCTAACAAGCGTTTTATTTGTTTCATGATAAAATAAGTATTAAATAAAAATAAACTCAAGAGATTTCCTACACGTAGATAGCCCGTAAAAAAAGTAAGATATATCCAGCACATAAGTGAAACAAAAGAAAGACGAAGCTCTATATAATATATTCATATATACATTATCTCGCACTAAAATACACACACACACACACACACACACATACACACACACAGACACACACACACACACAAACACACAAACACAAACAAACATACACACACACACACACACACACACACACACACACACACACACACACACACACACACACACACACCATATTTAAGGTTATTTCAAGGTTTATGTAATAGTTGTAACTTACTGCCTATTTAGTTTTTGTAACTGTATTTGTAATTTTAACTATGCCTACAGGACCTGTATTCTTCTAGTTCTAAATACCTCGGTGTGACCGTGCACCCATGTGACCAACCCCGTGACCAATGCATGACTTTTAAGCCCCATGTTCAATCGCTTGTTCCCTGGATACGTAAACTTATTTTTATTTTCAAAACCCTGTGTCACGCGGCTGACAGCCTTGTCAACAAAATGGTGTATTACGCCTTGTGCCAACCGCTTCTGAAGTATTGTATTTCCTTATGGGGAAGCACCCACAGGACTACTCTGCGGGAAGTGAAACGGGCTCAGAGATCGATCTTAAAAGTAAAAGCGGCAGCTGGTCCCCCAATTTTATACCTCATAGAAGACCTTTTCAGAAAATGGAACGTGCTTTCGGTGAGACAGACGTTCATTCTTCGGACAATCTTGACCATAAACTTAGGGTTAAGCTGTGACTTTCGCTTGGTGTAAGGAAAACGACGTTATAATCTTTTGTGTGACAGGCTACCTTTATAAATAAACTGCAACTGCACTGGACTTCAACTGCTACTTGGGAAGCTAAAACAAACTTCATATTGATCCTCCCTAGTTATGCACTTTAAATTATATTTAGTGTATTCTGTATCTACAGGCGGGGCCTGGCAACCTGTATCACCGGTTTTTTTCAGATCTATCTCAGGCGCCAGCCTCTCGCTTGTTAGAAACCTTTTAAACTGTTTATAACTAATTTGTACTTGCTACTTACCTATTGTGCTAGGAAGAAAGAAAAAGTTTATTCCTTATTATTATAAAACCACTTTTCGAAAACAAACAAATACGCCAACAAGTGCTCTATATTGCAATTACTGATGAAAATAATTGTAAAGTCTAAAGAGCGCATGTTCTAATCATTTCTACAAACTATGCTTAAAACGGGTATGTAAATAGGTACACCAGTAACTATTTAGATATCTGCCCATCGGCATCGTCTCCGGTATTCCGATAATTGCGCCGCAAAAATTATGTAAGTCGAACAAATTATAGTTATTTAAAACTATAGTTATGGAAGCAAAAAAATGATGCGATTAGATAAATGTGAGAAATATAAACAACACTATTGAGTCAAGTAATTTGTTTACATGACAGGACGTATAAATGACTGTGTGTCAGATATGACGTATAAATAATAATGAAGTTCAATTTCGATTATATAGCATTACTTATCAAGGACAATTAAAATGGTTCACCATCGATCATTTCGATTATACCTATATGGCGTCATATAATCCCTACAAGCTTTTACACGTGGTGCACCCAGGCCAGGCTGGTACTGCGCCGTTCTCACAAGAAAATGGTGCACATGCATCATCAGATCTTCAGATCAGTATTTCTAGTGCGTAATTTATCTTTTATTTACTTAGAGGCCGTGACTAAGCAAGCAACATAAGCAGATAAATAGACTTAATACCTATAATTGGAAGATAATCAGCTTTTTATGTACCACCTCTACAACTAAAGTTGACAGAATCATTAATGTTTATCAACCATGTGTTCTGGTCGATAAGTTAACGAATATGCTATTTTTATTAATGAGAGAGTAGACAATTAATATCTGGATGATAAATATTCAATGCACCCTCATATTTTTTTCAGTTAATACTCAGATGACTATAGATATATTACCGCATGTATTGTTATTTCACAGTACTTGCATTTATTGTCTATAAGAAAACTGTGGGTGTCTTTAATATGCGATAACATTCAAGAGATATGGATGATAAGTAATAATGATTAACGCCACCTTAATCTTTATGACAGCGTCAAGAATCCTACAGGCATTGAATAAAGATGTGGACCCTTGCACGGATTTCTACGAATTCGCGTGCGGCGGTTGGATCAAAAAAAAACCCTGTGCCCGAGTGGACGACTTCTTGGAACGAGTTCGAGAAGCTTCAAGAGCAGATGCTGATACACCTGAGGGAATTGCTGGAGGCTGAAGATGAAGACGGACTACCCATTAGTGTGAGGAAAGCGAAGGTGTTTTACAGATCTTGCATTGACGTTGGTGAGTTGTCTTATTACTCATTGAGCTATTTAGTATTCGGATGAAACTGGTTTGAGGAATTGATGGATACTTAGCCTGATACGGAACCTTTTAGAAACAGAAGTGCAGACGAGCCTGAAAGCATACACAATCCCTTTTATCTTCGTTGCATAAATCATAGCTTGTTTTTATCACAGCCAAATTAGAAGAGAACGGAATCAAGCCCATTCAGAGCATCCTAGCGAAGCTAGACATGCCACCCCTGCCTCCCAAAGTGGCGAGCGCAAACTTCACGTGGGTAAAGAGTGCGGGGCGGGCGCTCAGGATGCTAGGACTCAACCTGCTGCTCAGCGTGAACGTGGCGGAGGACAAGTGGTTCGACTTCATCAGCAGGAACCGGATCTTGGTGAGCTAATCTCAACTGTTAAACTAGCTAATTCAGGAGGTATCGAACACAAGTTGCTTTCTCTCCTGTGGCAACCAAAACTTTACACTAGAGAAGGACTTAAAACAATGAGATGAAAGGTACATGCAGAATACAGCCACACTACAACACAGAAAATAAGTTTCAGGCCTCCTCCTTGTAAATTGCTTTATGTCATTAATGAGTAGGTGTCCCGATTTGCACGGAACGACCCGAGTTTTGGGGGTCTGGGGACGTAAATCAAAAAATGAAAAATAAAAATAAGATTTTTCATTAAAAAATACAAAGCAACCAAATATGATCTAAAGGATTGCAGATTGGACTTAAACCATTTTCTTTTTCCTTTTAGTTAACTTTATTGAAAATCGAAAAAATATACGTACTACGTTTTTTGACTTGGATCAATTTTATTATGAAGTTTATAAAACCAAAGAACTAGTGCAGCAGTGAAAAACAAAGACCCTGAATTCAACTCTGATTAAAAAACACCGTGTTCTTTGTTTACTGACCTAATCCGCAACCCTAAATCCCGATATTTTTTATCTCATGTACCTACCAATTTCAAACAAATCGCAGCTGGACTATTAATGAGGCACGAAGGCACATTTAACCAAATCCGGACTGCTCCAATTTTCGTGCAATTCTACGAGAAAAAGTTCACTGATCGAATTTTCTTCGTCGAAGAAAAAAAAAATTTTCATATCTCAGGGTCACGATTTTTATGTATTTAGCAGTTTCAATTCATTCCGTGTAGTTTTTTTATGTGTTAATATTTTACTTAGTTTTTTAGGTAAAAATGTTAAACTCGCAATCCAATTACCATACGAAAAAAGTTCGATTGCCGCGAGAATCGCCTCCTGACAGCGTCAAAATGTTTACTTAACCTGCATGTGAAAGCAATCACTTAAGCAACCGGTCCTCTGATGTTCGTTTACCATAGGCCATGTCTGAGCTATTCTGGTTTAGATAGGGCATAATGTCTTTCTGCTTTTTTAATACTTGTCATTTAGGTATAAGTTTTCATAAACCTCAATATTTTTCCCCAGATTGATCAAGTATCGCTCGATTTCAGCGAGCGCTACCTGCGGAAGCCTAAGCTGTTCGCGCTGGAGCTGGCGGAGTACCGCAAGTACATCCGCGACATGATTGCCATCGCCGACCCCGCTGCTGACGCTGACGACTTCGCCGCTGATATTGTTAAATTCAGCACGAGCTTGGCTAAGGTAATTAAGGCCGAAAATTACCCAAGATTGTATCATTTTCATTAGCCAGCTCTTGATCATAGGTTAAATGGTTAATGACCTGACCTCACAAGAGCACGTGGCCTAATATAAGTAGTAGCACTAATGGTATCGAAAGAATGACATTCCTTAGTTGACAACACAAAGTCAACGGTGTTTCTGGTGACATGACTAGCAAGATTGGAGGCACTAATGTAATGCTTCTTATGTTGACTGACTAAAACACTACGCATTTATTTCGCGCACCTTTATTTACAATTAAATGCCTGACCCTTTACTTATTCATCATCACCATCATCATCATTTTCAACCAAAGGACGTCCATTGCTGAACATTTACTATATTACTTTACTTAATCTCGTAAAAAAAGTGGATAGTGTAAAGACGTACCTACGTATAATAAGCAACTTATTCCAAACAAAATAATATGAACATCGGTTGATATTAGGCGTTAAGTCTAGTCAGAGGCCTTATGGGCGGCTTGATAACATTTGATAGCAATATTAAGCAGGTTACAGTTAACTTTTTATTTAGTTAAGGCTGAAAAGTAACGCCGGTATCTTTTGATTTCTAGTGGGTTTTATTGTTTTTAAAATGCGAGACGGCATTTTTGACGAATTCATTGACCAAATGTCACATTGCATAACATTTTGAGCGGGAGTGAGTGACTGGGATACCGCGCATGCGTTGATGTCCGGGACCATCAATTCATTTCGCACGAGGTTCCTTCGGGATGTCATTTCTATACGTAGTAGTATCGTTCAATGAAGGTAGATATCTTCATTGAACTATACTTACGTCCCCAGTTACTTACGTCAACCTAACCTTAAAATAAACAGAAACAGGCCAATTAACTTACTTTAAATTAAGCATAATATTTATAAGAACCTACCAAGACCTAAAGCTCCAAGCCTACTTCACCTTCACGAAAGAAGTTTCGTTGCATCCTGTTTATATAGACGAGGCTCTGGCGATCGACCGATGGCGGTATAACCATCCAATGTAAAGCGCAGCTACATATTGGACTGTGACGGGCAACAGCGTCACAGCTGCAAGGGGCTGCGCCTCTGCGCTCGCCAACCCGCCTGCCAAGCGTGGCAAGTATTGGCAAAATCCCCTCACATGAGAGTGCACAAGAAAACCAGGTCCCCAGTCTCAGGCAGCCTCGCTATTCCTGACTTTGGTAGCAGTCACGGTAACGGCGGGGCAGGGGGTGCTTAGAATCCCCGGAGGCGACCGCGCTGCCACCCCCAACGACAACTGGCCTTGGTAACTTATAACGCGAGCATACTGAGGACAGATGAAGTTGCTCGAGCTGGAGGAAGAAATGAGCAGGTTACACTGGGACATAATGAGTTTATCAGAAGTCCGTAGAGAGGGCGACGACACGATAAATCTACAGTCCGGCAACCTGAGACATGTCTACAAGCTGTTTTCAAGGGTTATCACAAATTGTCTCGCACGTAGGTTTGATGACTTCCAGCCTCCCGAATCACCATACATCCATACGCTTAGGCAATTATACAGAAGTTAGAGGAGTATAATATGCCTCTATGCTTAGCGTTTTGGAGAATGAGAAGGCCTTTGATTCGACCGAAACTTGGGCGGTGCTTCAGTCTCTGCAGCGGTGCCACATAGACTATAGGTATATATATAGGGGTGTTAAAGTGCCTTTACAATAACGTCACCATGTCGTTCCGAGTACAGGGGTAGAACACGAGGGCGATTCCACTGCGAAAAGGGGGGGGGGACAGGGAGATGTTATATCTCCGAAACTGTTCACAGCGGCATTGGAAGACGCCTTCAAACTTCTGGAATGGGAAGGAACCGGCATCAATGTTAATGGCGAATACATCACATACCTCCGATTTCCCGATTATATAGTCGTTGTGGCAAGGACGCTGGACGATCTTGGCACTATGCTTGAAGATCTTGACCAAGTCTCCCAACAAGTGGGTCTTAAAATGAACATGGAGAAGACGAAAATTATGTCGAGTTCCCTTGTTGTACCCACTCCAGTATCCATTGGGAACTCAACTTTCGAAGTTGTCGACGAGTACGTCTACCTAGGACAAGTGATCCAATTGGGTAGGTCCAAATTCGAGAAAGATGTCAATCGACGAATCCAACTCGGCTGGGCAGCATTCGGGAAATTAAGCAAGAGTGTCTCCTCATCTCAGTATCTAAAGACGAAAGTCTTCAATCAGTGTGTGTGTTACCAGTGATGACATACGGATCCGAAACATGGTCTCTAACTAAAGGCCTCATAAAGAAGCTCAAAATCACACGCCGAGCGATGGAGAGGACTATGTTGGCTATTTCTCCACGGGATCGAATCAGAAATGAGGAGATACTTAGAAGAACTGAGGCAACGTACATAGTCTTGAGAATCAGTAAGCTCAAGTGGCAATGAGCAGGGCACATAGCGCGAAGAACTGATGGTCGATGGGGCAGGAAAGTTCTAGATTGGAGACCCTTCGACCAGAGACGCAGCGTGGGACGTCCACCAACAAGATGGATAGACGACCTAAAAAAGATTGTAGGATCAAACTGGATGCAGACCGCTAGTGATCGGTAGCTGTGGAAAGCCGTGGGGGAGGCCTATGTTCAGCAGTGGACGTCCTTTGGCTGATAATGGTGATTATGATGATTACGTACCAAAGTACTCAAGTAATTTTGTGTTAGGATTTCACGTAGTCCAAAATCAAATAGTCCAAAAGCTATTATATTAAAGTTATGATTAGTTACATTGTTAATTCAGTAATACATTCATTAAGCCGACATGATTTGTATATGATGTGTATGAATGTGCCCAATAGTGTAATTTTCCATTGGTACAACAGCCATATTTTGACAAGTTTCAAATTTGTAGACTTAAAACAAAATGTGTGGCATGATGTCAATTGATACAAATCAATAAACACACTTATCTGGTGTTTGGATGCTGAAATAAAATACTATTTGTAATCAAACTTTCGATTTTTCCAAAAAATCCTCTCTTGACAAATCAAAACTTCCTTCCATACTTTTTTCATCTGTTTATTGTTTTCGCTGCGTTGCATTTTTCGAAATACTATTTTTTTAAGTCTGAAAAAAAATATGAAAAGAATTAGAAAATGAAAAGTCATCGAAATTATGGGTGTAAGTTGATTTTTCTGGGCGATAAACGTTTTAATGTAATATAATACAATGTAGTAAAATGTAATATAAATTGTAATGTTTGTGTACGATAGCGCAATAAATAAATATTGTATTTCTATCACATAAATGATATTACTTTTATATTGATAATAAAAGCAATTCATTAAAATTATTCCTTAACTATTCCAAAAATTAAAAAAATGCACAACGTTAATATTCAAGTTTTCACTTCTGCCGGCACTCCCGGAGTGCAACCCGTTTTTTTTTACATACCTACCTAATTAATTGCCGAGTTATTACTACCCGAAAAGGCACCCGCTGTCACGACTAATGCTGAACGGGTGCTTTTTTGACTCAAGTAGGCTGCTTTTTGTAATTTATGCTTGATGTAATTTTTATTCTAATTACTTGAGTTAAATAAATTTATTTTCTATCTTTCTTTCTTAAATTTCAGAACCGAATATACTTCTTATGTAGAGATACGTGTTTTTTTTGCAGATAATGACTCCAGTAGAAGAGGTGCGTAAAGGTAGAGAGTTCCACAAAGGTAGTGTTCAACAGCTCAAACAGGGGTTTAACGACGCACCAGCACAATGGATAGAGGTTAGAGATCTTCGAATACTCAAAACTACCTATATCGATAATGTAGAACATAGTGACCTTCCTTTTTAAAGAGAAGTCAGGCTCAACATGTACAGCCACAAACTAGTCGCATTAATAATAAAAGCCAGCCAAGTGCGAGTCGGACACGCGCACTGAGGGTTCCGTGCTAACTTTACCTGAATTAGGGAATTCATTTACTTCTACTTAGTAAAATACCACAATATTTTGTTGACTACAAATATAACTTTGTTTTTCATAGTGTTTGTATGAAGTACAAAGTTATGTTTGCGGTTGTTGAAAATGTGCTATATCTCAAAAACTACTAGTTCGATCCCGTCCGAACTAATTTTTGTTGAAAGTATTGATTAAGATCCACATTATATATATTTTTCAAAATTTACACTTGCTTGGTTTAGAAATCAGATGGGGGGGGGGGGACGCCCATTTTACCACTTTAGAAGTGTCTTGCTATGAAACGTTAGACTTTAAAAGAAAATGGTTTTAGGAACCTCTATGTTATTTTAATGGACCTATCTATAGACACCCCACACGCATGGGTTTGACAAAAAAAAAATTTGGTTTTAGTTTCATGTATGAGAGCCCCCCTTAACTGTCATTATTTTTTATTTTTTGTATGAGAATCGGTAAGCGGTTAACAAGATACATCTTTCTACCAAATTTCAATTGTGTAATGCTTATAGGTACATACTAAAATGGCTGTGACATACGGACGGACAGACATACAGACAGACAGACTTAACGAAACTATAAGGGTTCTGTTTTTTGCCATTCGGCTACGGATTCCTAAAAATCAGAGTAGGCGTTTGGAGTCGAGCAATATCATTAGTAGCCCGGGATGACTGTTCCTACTGTCCTGTGACGCCTATTTCAGGCATTTATTTGAATGTCTCCTTTAGCTTACAAGTTCTGAGCCCCACGGCAGCTTTGCTCATAAGCCCTGTTAACCCCATTGCTCTTTAAATCTAAATAATGTATATTCCGCAGCATGACTGGGAGGAGTACCTGAAGCTGGTGTTCGCGAACACGTCGGTGACGCTGCACCCGACCGAAGACATCATCATCGTCATGGACCTGCCTTACCTGCAGAATCTCACCGTCCTGCTGTCGGAGACCAAGCCCCTCGTTATAGGTAAAGAACTTATAAATATACACAGCCGCACACTGATACTTATACAGGGCGTTAGTCAAAAGTTAAAGTCAAAAAAACATTTTCTTTAAATTATATACAAGTTTTATAAAAGAAAACCACTTAACAACATTCTAAAAAAACCGGCCAAGTGCGAGTCGGACTCGCGCACTGAGGGTTCCGTGCCAACTTTAACTAAATTACGGATCCACTTACTTCCACTAAGCTAAAATACCACAATATTTTGTTGACAAAAAATATAACTTTGTTTTTCATGGTGTTTATATGAAAAACAAAGTTATGTTTGCGGTTGTTGAAAATGTACTATATCTAAAAAAACTGCTAGTTCCATCTCGTCCAAACCAATTTTCGTTGTAAGTACTTGTTAAGATCTACATTATTATTATTTTTCAAAATTTACACTTGCTTAGTTTAGAAGTTAAAGGGTGGGGACGCCCATTTTACCACTTTGGAAGCTTATATCTCGCAAAAGTTAGATTTTTAGAGAAAATTGTTTTAAAAGACCTATCCATAGATGCCCATATATACCCCACTCGCATAGGTTTGACTAAAAAAATTTTTGGTTTTAGTTTCATGTATAGGAGCCCCCCTTAAATATCATTAGTTTTATTTTTTTGTATATGAATCATAAAGCGGTTAACAGGATACATCTTCCTACCAAATTTCAACACTGTGATGCTTATAGTTACAGAATAAAATGGCTGTGACATACGGACGGACAGACAAACAGACAGACAGACTTGACGAAACTATAAGGGTTCCGTTTTTTGCCTTTCGGCTACGGAACCCTAAAAAAAACGAATGAGGAAAGTCGCAACCTCGCGCGTAGCTACAAAATACTACGCCGTAGCGAGTAAGCTAGTAGGCGACCTGGCGCGACTAGTTTTGACACGCTCGCTAGTATCGCAATAATAAATTCATTTTGTGGGTTATTTCCACTTTTTTTTTACATTAGTATCGTTTGTACAACCGTCTCTGAGTCGGGTGTCGCTGACCAAAACAACACCCTGTATTTGTTGAACGCCAACGTACTATTATATCTTCTGTGGCGAAAGTATGATTGGTTATTGAGATTTCATATTTTATTATCACAAAATACTGAAACTGATGAAATAAAAGATGGCGAGACAAACGACCTATGGAGATGAGATGTTCTAATAAAGCTTAATCAGATCACTGAAACGACAAAAATCAGGTTGTATAATAAAACTGTGACTTGGAAAAAATTTAATTGATGCCTTTACAGATTCACAAAAATTTGATCGAAAGATATAAGCATTGCGAAATTGCAAATATTTTTACAAACTGATAAAGATATTATTGTAACTAGCTTGTTATGTAACAACGATGAAGCTAGTAACGTAAAGTAGCTAATACCTATTTTGTTATTTAATACCACCTACATACCTACACTTAGCTTGGTGGAGCCGGTAAAGTTAAAGGCCTAAGTAAAGCTCAACAACTCTTAGACTATGTTTCTTATAATGGCATCTTGGTAAAAGTTGTGAGTTAACTTTCGCAAAATCGGCAACGAATCAAATAATTAAAAACTGAGATTAGCTCTTTATGTTAGTAATTATAAGTCTACAATAGTTTTCATCAGATTGCACATTTGTGAAAACCCAGTGTTAATTCCAGACTGATCAATGTCATCTGTTTCTAGAGCGATTCCTCTGGTGGAGAGTCTTCTCAGAACTGGCTCCAATGACGCTCAGCGCCTTTCGAGACCGTGACTTCGAGTTCTCGAAAGCCGTCTACGGGTTGAAGCAGCGGACGCTAAGGTGGAAGAGCTGTACAGAGAATGTGAACGATAACTTTGGCGAAGCACTGAGCTATTTGTATGTGAAGAGGCACTTTGACGCGCAATCTAAGGAGAAGGTCAGTTGCATTTCAGTCTCACCATTTACACCGTCAAATCGAAGACAGGGATCACTTGAAGTCATAATGCTGGGCGCGAATTTGTCGCGAAGTCCTTGCTACTGCTGCAGAATTACGATTTTTGTCTTAACGATAAAAATGCACATATCTTATGGAGTTGTATTATTATCATAACTGATCTATTTATGATCATAAGTTTTCTTTTCACGTGTCACATTCACAGCCGAATGTCTACTACCATTTGGTAGATTTTTTTCTACACTTACACCAAAAAGCTGAAAGACAAATCTTCATATTCCAGTATAACCCTTTAAAATATATCGTCATCAGCTTTTATTATCATTCGCCAGGCTATTGAAATGGTGGAAGACATTCGCGAAGCGTTTGCGGAGGCGGTCCAACAGCTAGACTGGATGGACACCACCACGCGGCTCAAGACGCTCAACAAACTAAGAGCCATCAGAAACTTCGTCGGCTTCCCGGCCTGGCTGCTCACTAATGAACAACTGGATAAACATTATAAACATGTAAGTTAATTCAAAGTCCGAAGCACTCTCAGCCTTTCATGAACAGTTACCAGCATAGCAGGTTACCCACTTTTGTTACAAACTAGCCCTTATTGCAACTGCATAAGATACCGCAGTGTTTACATTGACGTACTGTTGTCCGTACCTACGCATATGGGTTGTCTGTCTGGATAAATGCTATTGCTTATGGGACAGTACCAATGAGCGATTCGATTGAAAATGAGTAGTTATAAAATAACGGCCCAAATCGAAATGAAAAAGTTAGGGCTAATCGAGGAGGCAGATTAAATCAAAACCTTTTTTTTCAGACCGAAGTTTTGGAGGGTAACTTTTTCGATACCTTTCTAAAACTGAAATGGGAAGCGGTGAAGAAATCTTTGGATTCGTTGCGAGAAAAACCAGACAGGAATAGGTAACATAAATATCCAAACAAAGAGTGCAGTTGTTGATCAGTGAGCTGGTACTAGGTACATAAAATACTAACAAATACGAATTTCAACAGATGGGTTGCAACAGCGACTACAGTAAACGCGTTTTATACACAATCGCTGAATTCAGTCAGTAAGTAGCCACACACCAACATAACAATCGAAAACTGATGTTAAAATTTAAACGCCTTTTTACATATTTTTTTTATCGTTTTCAGCAATACCTGCTGGTATTCTTCAACCACCGTTCTACGGAAACGGAATTGAGTAAGCACAACATTTTACTGTGATTAAAAACAAGTTTGTCAAAAGACCTAGAAGTAAATAAAATCTTAATTTTCAGAGCAATCAACTACGGATCTATTGGTGTCATAATAGGACATGAAGTCACACACGGGTTTGACGATCAAGGTAAGAATCAACAATACCTACTCTTACACATTCAGTCATGTGCATGCAAAAATAATACTGTCGCAGTTACTCCCAGCTGTTGTGGACAAAGGGTGTTTAAAATGTACTAAGATTCAATTAAAATACAAGAACAAGCGGGTATAGCATTTCGTAACATAATTTATTTATTTCTGCAATGATATAGATACCTTTTAACACCTTTGACAAACCACAATTAACAAAAACTCTATAGCTCAGAATTCTGTAGCGACTCGGTTAGGTTTTAATTTATGTTATCAGTATTAAATCTAATACAATTTTACGCTACAAAATTTCTAATAAAAATAATGACAAACCACCAATTTATTATCTTTCACAAAACCTATTTGTAATATTTAACCTTTCATCAAAGTACAAGAAAATTTCAAGTACACCAACCTTGAAGATGAACGGAGGTTCATGTTTTACTTTGTTGTTTGTTGCATCACCTGAGAATATAAACACCTAGAAGGGGCCTCTTCCTAACAAAGATCGTTCTCAAAACTGCGCACATTTTGTAGCTACGTGTGAGTAAACAATACCACTGTCACGCACACTAGTAAAGCAATAATGTTGTCAGAAAACCTCGTCTCTACTAAAAGGTAATAAAAAAATTTGCACTCCGGGAGTGCCGGCAGAAGTGAAAACTTGAATATCAACGTTGTGCATTTTTGATTTTTTGGAATAGTTAGGGAATAATTTTGAATGAATTGCTCTTATTATCAATATAAAAGTACTATCATTTATGTGATAGAATACAATAATAATAATAATAATAATATAATATTTTTATAGAATAAAATATTTATTTATTGCGCTTTCGTACACAAACATTACAATTTATATTATATTAAATTACATTAAAAAGTTTATCTCTCAGAAAAATCAACTTACATCCATAATTTCGCCAACCGTCTTACGGTTTTTCGATCAGGTCACGTGTCCTGACGCGAGTTTCACATTTTTCCCCCATCCCACAAAAGTGCTCAACGCCGCTTAAGAAGTTTTCACTTCAAAAATTAAAATATTAGAGAACCCAAGTAAAAAACGAACATAACCTTTTTAGTTTTATTCAGTGGTTAAATTTAGCTTGACCTGCTTAGTTGTTTGTTTGGGTCAAAATCTGATAATTGTTATTTTACCCTTTTCTGGTTGATCTAAAAATACACATTAACTTCTGATAACAATAAATCAGAGCATTTTGTACCATCGTAAATCCCAGATGGCCACCGCTACAAAATGGCGGATTCCTTTTTTTATCACTACTACCTCAACATGGGTATTAAATGTAAGGGCTTGATTAATAAAATAGAGTGAACTATAAACAAATTGAAAATCCTGATAAGGCCGCCAACAAATAGGGGATTGGAATGGCGGATGAATATAAAATGGAATGGATTTACAAGCCTGGACCTGAGCTTCTAGGTGTTTATACTCTCGACATCAAACCAAAAAACCGGGCAAGTGCGAGTTGGACTCGCGCACTGAGGGTTCCGTGCCAACTTTAACTGAATTAGGGAATCCACTTACTGCTACTTAGTAAAATACCACAATATTTTGTTGACTGCAAATATAACTTTGTTTTTCATAGTGTTTGTATGAAGTACAAAGTTATGTTTGCGGTTGTTGAAAAAGTGTTGTATCTCAAAAACTACTAGTTCCATCCCGTCCGAACCAATTTTCGTTGAAAGTATTTGTTAAGATCTACATTATATATTTTTTTCAAATTTACACTTGCTTGGTTTAGAAGTTAGATGGGGGGGGGACGCCCATTTTACCACTTTGGAAGCGTCTATCTATGAAGCGTTAGACTTAAAAAGAAAACGGTTTAAGGAACTTCAATGTCATTTTAAAAGACCTATACATAAACAGCCCACACGCATAGGTTTGATTAAAAAAAATTTTTTTGGTTATAGTTTCATGTATGGGAGCCCCCCCCCCCTTAAATATCATTATTTTTTATCTGTTGTATAAGAATCGGTAAGCGGTTAACAAGATACATCTTCCTACCAAATTTCAATTGTGTAATGCTTATAGTTACAGAATAAAATGGCTGTGACATACGGACGGACAGACAGACAGACAGACAGACAGACTTGACGAAACTATAAGGGTTCCGGTTTTTGCCATTCGGCTACGGAACCCTAAAAATATCTTTGTTACCCAAATTCTTCACAACTGTCGATCTATCCTCAAGACCAGAAGACAAGAAGCAAGACCGTCCGTCAAAGGAAGTTCTTAACCTAATAACTTACAAGTTCCAAACAAAAAGTACGGGTAAAGGTCACTGCAAAATTTACAAAATTTAAGTTCCAAGCACAACCCAAAGTACAAAGATTAAAAAATGCCTTTTTTATTGTAAATATTTTCCAGAGGTTACAATCATTATCACCAAATTGAGTCGGTACAACTTTCAGGCACATATAAAATGCGATAACCTAGAAATAAAATAAAGTTCTAGTTGACCTCATTTTTTTCTAAAAGAGGGTAAATATTTCATCACCCTATTCATGTAATGTTTCATAAACTAATTCATACCTGGATAACCTTGCTCGCCAATCAAATTTTAATGACTAATAAACAATCAAAATAAATATTCTATTGGAAACCTGAAAAGACAAAAATATAACTCTTAGTACAGATATAAAAAATTAAACCTACCTACAGGTTTCATTTTCTATACAAAGATTGCTAATGAATTACCCAAAAGTACTTACCATTTTCTGGTGATTTATTGCGAATTAATTTCAAATGTATTTATCAAAATTGACATGTTGGCGGCGTCAAGAATATCTAGCAAATTAGCAAAAAAATGGGGCGTGCCCCGTAGTCCAAAATTCCTTCTTTTACATTTTGAGCTTGTCCAGAAAGGACGAATTCGCCGCGATTCTCTCGCGCGTATTACGCGCGACCGTTGCGTCCACAAGGAGCGTACCAACGCGCGAGCATTTGGGGAGGAATTCAGTACGAAACATGGAGTTGAACGAAGCGGTCACGATGTGGTCGACTGCCGTGGCAAGACAAAATGATCTAATTTTCTTTGTTTGTTACTAATTAATAAAATAATAATAATAACTCACATAAATCTTTCTTTTTTCCTCGGAGTCTTCTTTATCAGAAAATATTAATACCAATTCTTCCCAAGACCTACGTTTTAAAATCCTATTAGCATAATCAGGTGATTCCAAATCCCATATCGCCGGTCTTTTTTCTATTTCGTCTATAAACAATTCCGTGTCAAAATTTTGGCGCTCCATTTCCCTCGATACGTGCACTCGCTCTAGAGTTCGCGCGTTAATTGGACGCAGCAAGGCGTCCCTAGTATCTCGACTCGCGCGCAATACGCGCGAATCAAGCGCGAGTCGAGAGTCTGACGTAGTGCACGCGATTTACGCGCGTATTTTGAATTCGCGCGATGCTTGTGGACGCGATGTATTGATGTCTAGTACCTCGACAACGCGCCTATGAATTCGCGCGATACGATTCGCGGCGAATTCGTCCTTTCTGGACAAGGCCTTTAGAGCACGTTCTACTCTGACGCACGACCAACAGTGCCGAAAACAAGATCAAGATGCCATACCCAGAAAATCTTTTCCCTAGAAAGAACATTCTAGATCCCACCATATTCCATATTTTATTCAATAGCATAGAAGCTGACGGATACTAGTGAAAACAAAGTGCCAATACCAAAAATTGAAAATTCCGCATATAACTTCATGAGTTCAGTTTTCTTTTTTTTTCAATGAAATAACACGAACTCTTACAAGTTTACTTCTACAAAATCAACGAAATACCTACTCCAATACATTTCATATACGAAAAAAATGTTTAAACCCGTCCTCCTGTAAACCTATTTTTAACACAACTGAAAAACAATGCGAAATTCTCCCTATTTACCTTGAAAGCCTCTCACGACTGGTATCACTCTAAATGACAAGCAGCTGTCATACCTGTCTAACAAATGTCATCTGTATGTAGCTTCTCAGTTCTGTCATATCTATGCAAAACTTTCAAAACAATGGACGGGAGTCCATTAAGCAACATTTACGAAGATATCCATTTGGCACCTCGGTTTCACGCGAACTCAAACAACAACAAAATACAACGTCACACTATACAATCACCAACATTTGAAATACAAACATGGAGGTTGCAATTAAAAATATACATAAAGAAAAACGTTTACTTCATTAATTTAATCATATTCAAAAATCAAATAACTCGGAGGTAAACAAGCAAGGCTTTCTACAAGGTACCATATTGAGCCCTACACAATTTATTCTAATAATAATGAATTATTTTATTGATAGGTTGTAGATTCGACGAGGAGGGCAATCAGAAGGAGTGGTGGTCTGCGGCCACGCTGGAGCACTACAACAGGAAGGTGCAGTGCATCATCGACCAGTACAGCCGCTACCACATGCCCCAACTCTCTAACTTCACGGTAAGACTACACGGATCTTGACAAGGCAATTCACACATCGTTCAAATGTTTATAATGTCTAGGTACTCTAAATAGGTCTATCAATAGTTTAAAAAGTGACTTTTGAAGCACGGATGAACTAACTACCTACATTTAAGTAGTCCTAGTTACTCCTTTAGGTGACGACGGCGCTGAGGATTGTCAACTCTGATCACTAGCAAAGTCGCTTACTTACTTACTCAAAAACTTGCGCACGAGAGCACGAGATACAGCTCGTTCTTGTTAGAGTAAAAAGTTTCCACGTCTATGTAATTCCGCTTTTTCAACAAAAAAATCTCGTATATTATCGGGACATGTGTTGACGAAACAAGTAGATGCGTACCTATGCATTTTATTTTTATGATACAACCTCGACCGTATTATCAATTTATTATCATCAAGCGAGATTGAATAAAATATTCTGGCTAGTTAGTTTAGAAGTTAGAGGGAGGGAGACGCCCATTTTACCACTTTGGAAGAGTATATCTATCAAACGTCAGACTTAAAAAGTATAATTATTTTGGTATAATAATCGCAAAGCGTTTAACAGGATAAATACCAACCATACCAAATTTCAACGGTGTGATGCTTAAAGTTGCAGACAGACTGCCTCGGTGGCGCAGCGGTAGGAGGGTCGCACTTTAAAGCGAAGGCTGCGCCAGAGGTCCCGGGTTCGATCCCCGGGTCGGGCTAAAAATTTGTACCTGGGTTTTTTATTTCGAAATTCTTAGGCAGTGCCTCGGAAAGCACGTAAAGCCGTTGGTCCTGCACCTGATCTCTCGCCGGTCGTGTCAGATTGCTGTCCCATCGAGCTATGAGAGTGAAAGGCATAGAGAGTGCCCATGTGTTTGCGCACACACTTGTGCGCTATAATATGTCCCGCGCATTCGGTTAGTCGTTGTGACTGCCCTCCGTAGTCGAAATCGGCTAGTGACATACGGCCGGATACACAGACAGACAGACTCGATAAAACTATTAGGGTTCCTTTTTTTGCCCTTCGGCTACGGAACCCAAAAAAAAAACTCAACATAATTTATTGTTACAGGTGCACGGGTTCAAGACGCAAGGCGAAAACATAGCGGACAATGGAGGCCTACGAGTGGCGTTCAGTGCCTACCGACTGCACTTGGCACGCAACCGCGCGCCGCGCGACGCGCTGCCCGGCCTGCTGAACTATAAGCCTGAGCAGCTGTTCTTTTTGGGCTACGCACAGGTGATTTTTACTTCTATAAAGCGCCACTATACCTAGTTCTAGTCAGACTGACAAACCTCAATTGAATCGATGCGCTCAGGTTTTACCTGTGTCGTTGATACTATTGATAGCAAAGGGTAAGACCCCTTACACACTGCGACTGCGACTTTTAACATCCCGAATCACGCAATTAACAGATTTAATTTAGTAAGGATGCAATCGCCATAATTCAGCTTCTGCCTCGCGACTGTATCAATGCTAAAAGTATGTCGAAAATGTATCGATGCAGTCGTAATGCTAACGCGCGTTAGCACTGCATCGCTGCTAAAAGTCGCAGTGTGTAAAGGGTCTAAGAGCTAATGTAGGTTCTCAAAAATATGGAAAGCTCTTATACTCTAATAAGGCTATTCAGAATTTCAGATCTTTCTTGTTAAGTTGTCACATGTAATTTCACAGCATTTGTGCGGCAACTCCACCACCGGAAAACTCAAGTACCAGATGGTGGAAGATGTTCACAGTCCAATCAAAATCCGAGTAATCGGAACACTCAGCAACTCTAAGGAGTTTGCTGACGCCTGGCAGTGCCCCAAAGGTTCTCCCATGAACCCCGAACACAAGTGCATACTATGGTGACGAACTGTTAGGGAGACTCAAGCAAATGTGATGTTAGACATAAGTTTACCAAAGACATTTAATCTCCTCGGTTACCGTAAAGTTACCGCCTTAGCTTATAATGTCCTTTCCTTTCCTTTATGTAACTATGTATGTCACTCATACTTATAAATAATGAAGTAAATTATAAAGATCGCAGGGATATTGTGTCACTCTCTTTAGAACGTACTATCGAATTAGCGTGTACTGAGCTCGAATATTATATTATTTTATCTGTGTATAGCCCCCCCGACGCTACTTACCAACTTTTTGAACCAATTATGGAATCAGCGCTAGAAAAGGTTTCAAAATCTAATAAGAAAATAATAGTATGTGGCGATTTTAACTTTGATATTTTAAAAGAATGGAATACCGCCATTCGATTTCTTAACCTTTTCAAATCTTTTAATTAAAAAAATCTCTTTTGTGAACCTACAAGGGTAACTCCTACCACGGCCACTTGCTTAGATAATATTTTTTGTGACAAAAACGCAAGTGTCATTGATAAAGGTATTTTAATTGGCCTCAGTTCTGATCATAGAGGTCAAAAGGTTTTATTTGAACATAATCATACCGCAAGTTTACCTGTGGAAACTATGTATAGGCCTGTCACAGAAAATAGGTTACATAGATTTAGGGATACAATTAACGATACACTATATTCAGTGAAACAAAATACTAATGATAGTGTAGATAAACAATATGATGACCTCTTTAACTTAATTAAAAACGATTCTAATGAAATTTTTCCCATAAAAAAGACTAAATCAAATAAGGTCAAATGTCAATTTAATAATTGGGCCACGCCAGGAATTCATAAAAGTAGGATTAAATTATATGAATTATATAGTCTACGAGAAAACTCTCAAGACCAAAACTTTATTGAATACGTTAGAAATTATTCAAAAATATTTAAAAAAGTTTGTGCTATAGCAAAATCCCATCATCTTCGTAGAATAGTCTCCAGCTCCAAAAATAAAGCAAAAGCTACATGGAGCATCATAAATAAAGAAACTTGTAAAAATAAATTGAAAGATGGTAAATTTGCATTAAAAATAAATGATAAAACAATAAATTCAAAATTAGAGGTTGCAACTGCTTTTGAATCGTTTTTTTCACATATTGCACCAACAACAACGAAAGAACTTGCTTCTTCTTCAGTAATAGCCGAATCTATTCTAAAAGTAAATGTCAGTGAATGTAATTCTCAACTGCACTTTAGGCATGTAGGACCTGAAGTAATAATAAAAACATTTTTAGAGTTGAATATGAAAAAAACGGAGGATCTGTGGAGACTATCTGTGCATATTATTAAGTCAATTATTAACATAATAGCCCCTCAACTAGCATTAATTTTTAACAAGTGTATTGATGAAGGCCAGTTTCCTTGTTTAATAAAGATTAGTAAAATAATACCGCTTTTCAAAGCGGGTGACAAAAGTGACCCCTCAAACTTCCGGCCAATATCGATTCTGCCAGTCTTGAGTAAAATATATGAAAAGATTATATTCAATCAAATTTTAGCACACTTTTCATCAAACAAGTTATTACATAACAAACAATTCGGTTTTACTAAAGGAAGAAGCACCACGGATGTAGGAGTTGCTCTTTTAACACATGTATTTGATGCCTATGATAATAGGCATGATGCTTTAGGGATTTTCTGTGATCTATCGAAAGCGTTTGATTGTGTGGATCATGAAACATTACTTAAAAAAATATGTCACTATGGGGCATCATTGAACTCATTAAACTTAATTAATTCATATCTCTCAGGTAGAATGCAAAAAGTATGTATAAACGGAACTGAGTCTTCTGGAGCACCTCTAACAATGGGTGTGCCCCAGGGATCTATATTAGGACTTCTTTTATTTTTAATATATATAAATGACCTCCCGCATTTTGTAGGGAATCTTTGTGATATAGTATTGTTTGCTGATGATACTTCACTTATATTTAAAATTCCAAGAGGTGAAGGAAATTTTGACGATGTAAATAATACTCTTTCACAAGTATTACATTGGTTCACTATTAACAATCTCCTTCTTAATGGAAGTAAAACTAAATGTGTAAAGTTTACGATGCTTAATGTCCGACAGGCATCAACTCAGGTTAAGATAAAAGACAAACCACTTGATACTATTGATTCCACAACATTCTTGGGAATCACATTAGACTCCAAACTACAATGGGATCCTCATATAGAGGCCTTGTCAGGGAAACTAAGCTCAGCTGCTTTTGCTGTAAGGAAGATTAGACGTTTGACTGATATAGAAACAGCTAGGTTAGTTTATTTTAGTTATTTCCATAGCTTGATGTCCTACGGTATTTTACTGTGGGGCGCGGCTGCTGATGTAGAAACAATCTTTGTGTTACAAAAAAGAGCCGTGCGAGCTATTTATAATCTTAAACCTCAAGATTCCTTACGAGAGGTGTTTAAAGAAATTAGAATATTAACTCTAGCCTCTCAGTATATTTACGAAAATTTAATGTATGTTAGGAAAAATTTACATTCATTAACGAAAAATAGTGACATACACAAACATAATACTAGGAATAAGGATAAGCTTGCTATTCCACAATTTAGGCTTCGAAAGGTTGGTAATTCTTTCATGGGGAAAGGTATAAAATTTTTCAATAAACTACCAGAACACATTGTAAACTTACCGGTTAATAAATTTAAAACTGTTATTAAAGAAACCCTTATGACGAAAGGGTATTATAAAGTAGATGATTATTTAAAAGATAATAATGTATGGATTTGCATGATCACTACAAACATTGTAAACCTTTTGAAAAGAGGCATTGACAATAGTGACTGAGTTTCTTGCGCAGCTTCTTCTCAGCACTAGCCCACAATTGTCCCGAAGCTGTGGTAGGGTTTATATTGGGACGTGTAAAAGTGCCCCCAGTGGGCCTATTTGCATAAATAAATGACTTTTATGACTTTTTTATGACTTTTTGTAAAAAAGATTTTTTTAAAATATCATTTTGAAATCCACTTCGTTAATTACAATATTAAGCAGAACTTAGACATAATCAATAATTTGAGGCATAATAGCCTTCATTAAATATCATCACATTTGATATTACTTTTGTTTTCCTAATTTTATTTACGAAGGTTAAATAAAATCTGATGGTTTGTTTATTGTTATTTTTGTAGATAAATTACGCTCAATGATGCGACATCTCATATTATTATAGTTATATAGGTCAGATTGTACCTAGTTTGAATTTTCAGACGGGATACACTATTGTCCGTGTGCATAGGTGACCTTGCCAAACAATTTATATGAAAGAAAGAAAGATTTTATTTGCTAATGAAAAAGGATACATTTTGATGTTATAAATCTATGGTTAGCTCAACTTTTTCAGCTATCATTTAATAGCATGCAAATACATATTTCAATAATAAACAATTGACCTAGTCAGAATTCATAATTTTAATACATACCTCAAAGTTTTTAAAAATATTAATACAATTTCAATTAGTTTCAATAATAATAGTACGGGTCAAACATCATGACTTCAAATTTATCAAATACTCTACTTTATAAAAATAATGGTGAATAAGCCATTTGTAAAGAGCACTTTTAAATCTGTTAAACTGTTCTGTCTTTTATATCATGAGGTACTTTGTTATAAATAAGAGTACATATATACAGTAACAGTTATTTTCGAATTTTGCACTTTTCGGAGTGATATCTGCTACAAGTCTCTTGCCGCTTCTGGTGTTACGCATATAAACCTCCTTTGCTTGCCTTAAAAATGCATATTTCGTTTATCAAACTTATCTCAAAAATATAAAGACATGGAAGAGGTAGTATTTGTAGGTAAGTAAATAACGGCCTGCATGGCTCATCAGGTGCAGTACCATTTATTGCCCTAATGCAATTTGTTTGTGCAATGGAAACTTTATTTGCATCAGAGCCATGACCCCATATGATAAGTCCGTAACGTAACTGTAATGTAGGTATACAAATTATAAATATTAAGATGGTAGATGTAAATCTTTTATGGTACACCAGTCTGGAAGTAAATTCACAAAGGTTAGACGCGTGTTTCCTTTAACTCCCAGTTAGATACTGTTATATCGGAATTAACGTAATAATAATAGTAAAAGCGTAAATTCGCTAAAGTTGCATTTCTATTGCATTGACGTCAATGCAATAGAAACCTCAGTTTTCATTTTTTATTCGGGGCGATCGATTAGTCAGTTGAGATTGGACCGTCGCTTTAAACGCCGCTATTCTGTTACTCAGTTAATGTAACGTTATTTTCGTGGGTTTTTTTTATTAAATTAATCGACCCACCCCGTAACAATGGTGTCAGAAGTGGGATATCAGCAAATAAATCGTCTCGTTTCGCTGGTATCTCAAACGCGCGTCGCGACAAAACTCTGAAGAAGTTCCAGCCAGCCAAACTCCCGTGTAGCTCAGTGCAGCACGCCGACAAACTCTGTCCGTGTGGTCATCGTCACGACAGTAAGCCTTCCAACCGAAGCCTCCTGACGGGCCGCCCAAAGACTACCATCCAGGCGAGCCGTCCGAGCCGCCCTATCCAGTTCTTGCCGCCCGCCCAGTGCGTGCCGCCTCATCGCCATCGTCACCAGGAGAGTGACGTCCTGATCACCGCTGCTTCCGTGGGTCTGTTACTTGGCCCCGTAACTGCAGTTTTCACCATCAGCGTGCCACTCCGCGTCTCTGTCTACGCTGTTCCTGATAGCCGCTCGTCCAGTCTGCGTAGCCCGGTGATAATGATGTCCTTCTTGTTCTCGATTCTGTTTACCCTGTAAGTGAAACATTTTATTAACTGTTATCGCTATTTCTTTTAATCCTAAATAATTGTGTTCTTAATATCATCGGTACTTACTTTACTATATTAAATCTAACTTCAACTAATTTTTACAAATATAAATCGCTAAATCTATTTCCTTAACTTACTTGTTTATTTCTTACGTGAATTATCTTAGAAAACTCCAAAATGACTGACAGTAAGCCAGCTGATTCCAAAAGGAACACTTTTACAGAAGTACTCACTATAGAACCTTTTCCGATTCAAGTTTTATGCAACTACAAGGGTGAGCGTGAAACCCTCACAGCCTTTTTAACGAATTACCAGAATGCCTTGGATCTGGCGACACCTAACCAAAGGGTTATCTTATTTAAATATATTATTGCCAAATTAGAAGGTAAGGCACGAATAGCCTGTTCAAATAAAATTTTTGACAATTTGGATTCCTTAAAAAGTTTCCTCAAACAAAATTTCGTAGAAAGGAAACATTATAATCATCTTTTACTTGATCTTCAATCATGCAAACAGCAGTCCAACGAGACGGTAGCTGATTTTGCCTTACGCATAGAAAGTTGCTTAACTGACCTTCAGTCAGAAATTCATAATTCAGACTCCCTTAAGAAAGGTCTTTCAGGTCGAATAGCTATGACCGAAGATCTCGCGCTGTTTACCTTTAGTTTAGGCTTACATCCGCGTCTGAGTAACAATGTTAGGTGCAGAAGCCCCAAAAACTTGAATGACGCTATTAACATTACATAAGAAGAGGAGAAAATTTAAAACCTCTTATCCAAAACTTCAAATATTAAGCCCAAATGTAGAATTTGTGGAAGGTCAGGTCATTCCGAATCTGATTGCCAAAACGATAAACGTATGGGCCAGCCAAGTGCTTCTTTTCAAACTTCAAATCGACCTTCGAACTCGCAACAAATATCGAGCTCAACTAACTGTAGATACTGCAAAATTAAAGGTCATGATATTTCACAATGTCGAAAACGACAATATAATTAATCTAAAAATCAAAGTAATTCCAAGCCGGTTCACATTTCTTATGATGAACCGCCGCCGTCGTCGGCATCATCGCCAACACCGGATCAAATTCCGTGTGAATATGACGGCGAATCCGATTGTGATTTAAACTAGGTGGTCGGGTTACGAGTCAGTGTCGTCGTATTCCGATAAACTTAGGCACTAAACCATTTCTTAGAAACATGCATAAATGCCATTTTATTTTTAACAAAAAAACACCTAATAAAACTACATTTATTATTGATCGTAATCGTTCAAACGCAACTCAATCGACCCCTCAGGGATCTAATAAGTCATTGAGCATTAGCGTAAATAATAAAACTCAGTCGACCCCTTCGGGATTTTCCAAGTCACTGAGACCCTCGAGCGAACAAACTCAGTCGACCCCTAAGGGATCTGCCAAGTCACTGGGTCTTTCAAACAATCGAGCTAAGTCGACCCTGTTGGGATCTTCTAAGTCACTGAGTCCTTATAAACCTCAGTCGACCCCAATAGGATTTACTACGTCACTACGGTCACTACACTACGGTTTATATTGGGACGTGTAAAAGTGCCCCCAGAGGGCCTATTTGCATAAATAAATGACTTTTATGAGCTCCAATAAACCTCGGTCGACCCCTCTGGGATCTAATAACTCGCCGAGTCCCCTTAATGACAAATCTCAATCAATTCCTTCGGGAATTTCTAAGCCATTGATTCTCGAAAACGAAAACTCTAATAGTACCCCGATACATGAAGTTAATTCGTCCCTGAATAAAATATCTTTACCTCATATCTTAAAGACTAAATACGCTCAAAAGCCACTTTGTTTTTTGATAGATACAGGTTCAACTGTCAGTATTCTTAAACTGACCAACCTCGATACTAGACCATCCTTATCATGTGAGAAAATAATTCTAAGGGGTTTAAGTAATAATGATTTATCTTGCGAAACCCTAGGCTCTCTACAGTTAGAACTTCAATGCCAAACAAACAACTCACTCTACCCTGCTAAACTCACATTTAAATTCCATACTATTGATGAGAATGTTAGCCTTAGATACGACGGAATTTTGGGGAGCGATCTTCTAAAATAACTGGACGCCGACATCCAGTACTCCCAAAATTGCCTAATCATTCAAGGCCATTCACTTCCGTTTTATTTTAATCAGCCTGCTTACACTATTCCTGCACGTTCAGAGGCAATCATTGAATGCCCACTATCTAATCCGTCATCAGAATTATTAAATGTTACTGAGGGTTTAATTCTCGATCACAACATCTCAGATGGAGTTATCTTAGCAAACTGCATAGTATCAGTTCAACCCAATAAACGAGTAAATATCTCAGTTCTTAACACTACAGACTCTGAAGTCGTTATCAAAGATTATTTTGTCCATCTTTAAATCCATCCTTTTGACAGTCAGCCATCAGTTCTTCTCGAACATTCTCACAATATTCAACAACAGTATACATCTGTTAATAGGAACCGAAAAGTCCTTGATCTTATAAGAACTTTACATCTGAATACTGAGCAAAAAGATGCACTTTTAGACTGCTGTTCTTAATACACAGATATATATCATCTCGAAAGTGAACCACTATCATGTACTAACGCTACCGAGCATTCAATCAATACAAATGATGCTGCTCCTATACATGTCAAATCATACCAATTCCCAGAATGTCACAAAAACAAAGTCGAAACCCAGATCAAACAGATGCTCGACCAAAAAATAATTCGTCCTTCAATTCCACTTTGGAGCGCCCCAGTATGGGTAGTCCCGAAAAAGCTGGATGCATCTTGTAAACAAAAGTAGAGGATAGACATAGACTATCAGAAGCTTAACGACGCAATAATTACAGAGATTTACCCTCTTCCTCTAATAACCGACATCCTGGACCAACTAGGACACTCCAAATACTTCACTACCCTTGATTTAACATCGGGGTTTCATCAATTAAAACTCAAGGCCGAACACGCCCCAAAGACAGGTTTTCACCATTGGTGATCACAGGATCACCAATGGTGATGCGTCAGGCCACTACGAATTCACTAGAATGCCATTTGGTCTTAAAAACGCACCATCCACCTTCCAAAAATTTATGAACACAGTGCTATCTGGCCTTCAAGGTCATCATTGCTATGTTTACCTCGATGACTGTATCCTGTATGGTCCTGATCTAAGTTCCATGAACAATAAACTCAACCTTTTTTTTGACAGACTTCGTAAATTCAACCTCAAATTACAGCCAGATAAATGTGAGTTCTTACGACGTGAGGTTGCCTACTTAAGGCACATCATAACTGATAAAGGTGTGTCCCCTAATCCAGAAAAGATCAGAGCAGTGACCGAATTTCCAACTCCTAAAAACCCAAAGGACATAAAATCATTCCTAGGACTAGTTGGATACTATCGACGTTATATAGAAAACTTCTCTAAACTAACAAAACCTTTAACTTCACTCCTTAAAAAGGATGCTGTTTTCCAATAGTCCCATGATCAAGAGCAATCTTTCAATCTGATAAAGGAGAAATTAACTTCTGCTCCTCTTCTGCAATATCTGGATTTTAGCCAACCTTTCCTTTTAACAATTGATGCCTCAAATTATGCAGTAGGTGCTATTTTGTCCCAAGGTGAAATAGGAAAAGATAAGCTTATAGCATACGCATCACGCGCTCTTAACAAAGCCGAAGGTAATTACTCCACAATCGAGAAAGAGCTTCTAGCTATCTTGTTTGGTGTAAAAACCTTCCATCCCTACCTTTACGGTCGCAAATTCCGCATTGTTACTGATCATAGGCTTCTAGTATGGCTATTCAATGTCAAAGATCCTGGATCCCGACTCATCAGATGGCGTCTCAAATTAAAAGAGTACGATTATGAGATAGTATATAAACAGGGCAAACTGAATTCTAACGCCGATGCGCTATCTCGTTTCCCTATTAACACTCTAGATTCAAATTCATTATTATGTAACCCAACACAAACCATTCATAATAATGACTCAGACAACTCACGTTCATTATCTGAGACATACGAGCAATACCTAAAAGTATCTAAACAAACAGCTGTGCTTCCTACAACACTGTAATTCAAGAGCACAATGAATCCTTACTCAAGGCCAAATGTCGTTTTATCGCATACCCTACGTCAGTAGACCTTGATGAGTCAGTCCCCTACTGCTTAGACATCATAAACTTGTCTACAAGCAATCCAGACATTTGCGAGCTAGAACGCGAACTACACCACACTTACTATTCAACCTCTAACGATAAACACGTCTACACTCATCTGTTTCTGAGAGAAAATCATTTTGATGAAATGACGTATACAGATATTTTTAACATACTCCGAGAATATCGAGACATAATTAAATATTGGTACATGGAAGAAAAGGAATTTGCTATATCGGATTTTAATGATCCTTTCAGTAAATTATCCTTTTCTAAAATTTATAACATCATATCCTTTCTCTTTCACAATACTGGAATTAAACTCAATATTTACCACAATTCTATTAAATATCCTACTCCAGATAAAATCAAGCAAATCTTTAAAGATAATCATGACTCCCTTCAGCTGGTCATCCCGGTATCTCCCGTATGTTAGGTAGGATCAGGTCTCAGTTCTGGTGGAAGAATATGCGACAAGACATTGAAGATTACGTTAAGAACTGCCGGTCTTGTCAAATTAACAAACCTTTAAGATTGACAAACCGAGCTCCAAAGATAGTAACTTCTACCGCTACTCGTCCCAATGAAAAGTTATTCTTAGATCTAGTCGGTCGTCTACCTGAAACATATGAATATTAATATTAATTTATACCTTACAAGATGATTTAACCAAATACTCACAGGCCTATCCGATGCAAACGTGTTCCGCAGAAGAAACAGCTAGATCATTTGTTAATTATATTTCACACATAGGTATCCCTAAAATGATAGTAACTGATCAGCCCCCCGATTCCGCAATTTACAACATGAGTCGTTCGTCTTTAGCTTTAGCAGTGGTGCGTTTGTAGTTACACTTGAAAATATGACACTAAACGGTATTCTGCTATTCATTTTACCAAACTTAAGCTGAAACACAACGTAAACAAACAGGCAAAGAAGCACAGATTAATAAGAGTATGTCTAAAGACAAGGAAGGAAGGGAGATGTTACCATAGACAAAAAATTACACTCCTGTGCTTCTAGTACACAACTTGGTGGTGACTCGGGATATTATTTTTTATCTGTGTAACTCGATTCTCGTTGTGACGACCGAGAGGTGGGTCCGAGGGTCGATTTCACTAATGTCACAAGCTTGTAACAAGAAGAGATGTTTAAAAAAAATATTTGTAGTATTTTGTTCCATAGGTACTCGTATATCACACCGTCCGGTGGTATGTGCCGGCAGCCGTGCCGGCCATGCCGCTCATGCCGCAGTGACATTTTCCATATTATCTGACAGTTAATTAACGTATGCCGCCGGCAAAGCAGTCGGGTGGTGTGGATACACCATAATGGGTGGTTAGGTTAGAATCGTTTAAAAACAAGAAACGCTGAATATTCATGGTTGCATTAATAAATTTGAGTTTTATGTTTTTTGGGCACTTTATATACGAATCCTAAATCTTATAGCTAAAACATTTGTGTCTCATTTTTGAGTTTTAGTATTACATATCGATAAATACATAATACGAGATTTTCGTAAGATTCGTTACTCAATGTTTGATAGTCTAAACCGTTGTTGTTCAAGGAATTGTAAAAAAATGTTACAGACTTAGCGCAGCGACATATCTGCGCACGTGGCAATTCCAGGTAGATTAAAAGATAAAGGGCAAGACATATTATTCTAAATAAACAGGTAAAAAATATAAGCGTTATCGGTTGCGACCAGCGGATCAGATAGTCACTTGGAGAGAAAAAAGAAGTATTTATTATTTATTACTTGTCTTGTTTATTATCTTTCTAATTTGTAAAATACTTTCTTGGTATTCACAGAATAACTCGTTAACGTGACGTTTCGTAAAATGCTCTAAAGTTTACACAATGATATTATATTGGTTTAGGTACACGTCGAGTACCTACTCTAGGTGGCACTATTTAGTAGTTAATGTGTCAATAAGGTTTCTTAAATTTCAACTACAATATATAATTTACATTATAATTGAGACAACTCTTCATAAAATTTTAAATGTCTGTAGGTTCGTACTTATTTCTAAGATCCACAAATATGCACAATGTACTGTATTGAAAAAAAGTTGTCGTGTAAAACTTTACACAGTCTCGCTCTTACCCTCTGGGATTGCCCACATGCAGTTATGTACTGTGTTTGCGACTAAATGATAGTGTTTATTAGAATAACCATATTTATAGTATAGTATTATTAACTACCTAAAAATACATTAAGTGGCAACAGAAAATGTATAACTTCAAAAACGATGTATCACTTATTTTTTTAAACAGGCCTCGAATGTTAGTGTATTTTTTTTCTAGCGCTACGATCACTCAATGGCTATATTGGCAGTATCCCACAAGCGACAAGTACGCAAATAAAAACAATACCTTTCCACTCCTTCCCGTTCTCTTTTGGGATTGCCACGTGCACAGCGCCAGCGCCGTTTGCTATACTTGTTTGTTTTGTATGAACTGTCACTACGCGTAGTCTTTGTAGTAACTATTTTTTTAACAATTCCTCGACCAACGACAAATTTGCGGTAGACTTATAAACAATGAGTAACGAAGCTTAGCAAAATCGCGTAGTGTGCATTAATTGTTATGTAATACTAAATAAAAGAATATTTTAGCCACAAGATTTAGGATATATATACTGTTTTATGTGCCCAAAATAAAGCTACCAAGTATTCCGTCATCAAGTGAAATATTGCAAAGTCGAGATAACTCATTTTGTCTGTCTTAATATCTTGCAGTTGAAGCCCCAAACTTAATATGGATCCTAAACGCTCCAAGAGCTTTCCAATCTATCTGCCATATATCTATGGCTGCGGTTTGGTCGACGTCAACGTCAAAACATTAGTAGAATACGAATCGGCTAATCTTCGATCGAACGATAAAGTTGAACTAAACCACAGCTGCAACGCAACCATTTGGATGGGAAAAACTGAAAAAGTTGATAATCTTCACCAATGCAGTTGACGTTTAGTAGTATTTTGACAAGAGAATTGCCCCCCTGGGAACCAATTTTTGTTCAGAAGTGTTTACACAGTTAGAAAAATTATACGGCACTAAACACATATTTGCATTTCCCTATCACCCCCAAACCTGTGGCACCCTGGAGCGGAGCCACTCTACCCTCAAACAGTACTTAAGATCATATATAGGAGAAAACCAACATACTTGGGATCTCTACATCCCCAATGCGATGATCGCTTACAACTCTAATGTGCACAGCACAACAGGGTTTTCACCCTTAGAACTACTATTTGGTTATAAACCATACATCCCTAGTAGTATAGATGCTCTGGATAATAATACCTATACTGATTATATTCGCGCTCTCAATCATCGACTTTATTATTACCGCCTTAGGGCTCTCGAAAACATTCAATCGTCTAAAGAGAAATCTAAGACGTATTACGATGCGCGAACTTAACCTATTAAATACAATATTGGCGACATGGTGTTGTATTCGTTGTCATCACAAGCAAAATAAAGCCTTATCTCCCGTATGGAAAGGGCCATTTAAATATCCTTTATCCTTATAAATATATATCCTTTGGACATTCCCACACATAGCCATCTAGTCCCTAAGTAAGCTACTCAAAGCTTGTGTTGTGGGTGCCAGACAACGGATATAATACTTAAATACTTTTTGTTTGTAAATATATACATGATATACATAGAAAACACCCAGACCAATACAAACAGACGTCATGTTCATGCACACAAATGTTTGTATTGTGCGGGGATCGAACCCGCAACCCGCTGCGTAGTAGGAGAATTCTCGACCACTACACCAGACGGGTCGTCTGTGTAACAGTAATCATACCGTCATCGTTTTAATTAATCGTAAGCACATATGTCACCATTATGACGAGATAAAGCTCGCCGCAGATCACACCTCGTCATAGTTAGTTAGTAAATAATCGACCTACCTCAACAATATCTTTCTCTTGTAGGTCAGTACAGCCGATGGCCACATGCGACTATGTCACAACTATCGTATCCAGTCCAGGCTTGCATTACGACAGACTTTTAGATGCTAAGTTTACCAACTTGACTTATGGTCCTATGTCCCCTAGATGGGGCAGAGGGCGTCCACAACAGTCCTCCATCGCGTTCGATTTTGAGCTTCGCCTTCATTTCACTCCACGTCTTGCCTATTCTTTTCGCCTCGTCTGCTACAGTGCGCCGCCAAGTTTGTTTGGGGCGACCACGTTTGCGCCTCCCTTGGGGGTTCCAGTCCAGAGCCTGCCTGGGGATGTGATCCGGGTCCCTTCGGAGAGTGTGGCCAATCCAATTCCACTTGCGGCGCTTGATCTGCTGGTCGATCGGGATTTCGTGGCAGCGTTCCAACAGTTCGACGTTGGAAATTTTTTCGGGCCAGTATATACCGAGGATTCGGCGAAGACAACGGTTGACAAAGACCTGGAGCTGCTGCGAGATGACTTTGGTGACCTTCCACGTTTCGCATAAGTTTACCAACAGCGACTGGAAAATAGTAACATACATTGACATAGGTCACATTAGCCCTAACCTAGATAAAGTAGAATTTTTATTTGAGAGAATCAATTCATTTTCTAACTCCTTTAAATCTTCCAAGATTTCATCTGATTGCAGTAATTCACTATCAGCGTTGAAAATCCAACATCTTAACAATGTAAATAAATTCTTATCTGTGTCATGTTTGATCTCCGATGATAAGCCTAAAACACGTGTAAAAAGGGGTCTAATCGATTTTGGCGGATCATGTCTTAAGACTCTTTTTGGTACATTAGGTTCGGAAGATGCAATTAAATTCTCCCAAGCAATAGACGAAGTAAAGTCGGATGAAAATAAATAAGCACATTTCATGAAAGATAATATCCATAAAATAAAATCAACCATGAAATCTTTTAACAACTCCATTTCGAAAGTTAACGAAAATCAACATCACCTCATGGAAAATATTGAGATAATTCATAATATCTTAGATAACTTTTCAAAGATAAGTGATAAAACAGAAATAAAAACACAAATAAACTCCTTACTCAATTCATTACAGTCAATAATCTTAACTTTGTCCTTTGATATTGACGATGTTAATAACGCTATTCTAATTTCGAAAATGAATATTCTGCACCCGACAGTACTCAATCCGTATCAGCTGTATAGCGAGTTAGATAAACACAGGAATAGCCTGCCAAAGCATTCTGAGCTCCCAGTGTCATTGACTTTGCAAAATGTCCATGAACTGATAGACATATCAGAATGAGTCTGTTACTACCATCTCAATAAAATCATCATTATTGTCAGCATCCCATTAGTTTTTCCACAAACATAATTTGTATAATATAATACCGCTACCTGTACCGTATGATATATCGAAACCAGTCACTTTTGCACTCATCGAGCCAAATACCAACTATTTAGCGATAACTGGTGATCATATGTTTTACTCACAGATCAAAACGCTAAGTGAGTGTAAAGTGATCAGTGAAAAATATTACGTCTGCAAATTGGTGAACGTTTCCTCGACAATAGCGAGTCCCGCGTGTGAGATGATTATTTTAACGGAAGTAGTTAATAAGTTACCAGATAGTTGTAATGTTAAGTTACTACATGGATCAGTAGACGTTTTTCATAGGTTAAGTAATAATAGATGGATATTTGTTCAATCAGACCCTAGCAATTGTCACATAACGTGTAATAATCAAATTGAAAGTTCGGATGTAATTTTGTTTGGAACTGGAATCTTGACACTTCCAAAAGTATGTACAGCATTCTATAAAACCTTGCAGTTTATCCCCGATGGTATTACTATCAAAAGAAATGTATCGAATATATTGACGACTTGTGAAAAAACTAAGCACAATAAATCTATTACAAATTTACCATTTACGAAATTAGATAATCTTAATAGTCTAGACTCATTACTGCAAGCCAGCATCTCGACATTCTCGAACTAGAACTAAACCACCTCAAAAGTCCTTCTCATTTTGAAAAAAATGGAGTTCATTATCTTTCAACTAGTTATTTTGTTTGTGGAATTTTGCTTATTTATATTATTTATAAAATCAGGAAAATGTTTTGTAAGAGAAGGCAGAACTCATGGTGTATACAAATCTTTAACCAGTGTAATAACAAAAAATCTGTGAAAAACTCTCAATGTATACGAGATGTTGAAAACCAGTCACCATCCTCATCTTCAGATGTTGAACCGGAGATGAAATGCACACCAACTCCCTTAAGGAGAAACATTATAATTTCAAATTAGAGTCATTACTCAAATCTGCATCCATCTAGATAGTTCATAAGTAATTATAAGATAATAAGATTGGTAGAAATAGCACTAGGTAATAAGTCCAATCACTTATTCTTTCTCCATTATTAAATATTATTACTCTTTTGTGTAACGAAAAATTAATTATACCCGGTGCTACAGCTACACGCGTGCTAATCAAAGATGGTCCAAACTCTTAATCTCTCATCTCTTAAGATGTGATGAGAGATCTTAACGGGGGGGGGGGGGGGGGGTTGTTATATCGGAATTAACGTAGTAATAGTAGTAGAAGCTTAAATTCGCTAAAGTTGCATTGCATTGACGTCAATGCAATAGAAACCTCAGTTTTCATTTTTTATTCGGGGCGATTGATTAGTCAGTTGAGATTAGACCGTCGCTTGAAACGCCGTTATTCTATTACTCAGTTAATGTAACGTTATTTTCGTGGTTTTTTTTTCATTAAATTAATTCGGGTTTAAATAAAAGTGTTTTTTTAAAAAAGCTTATCCTGACCCACCCCGTAACAATACGCTCGGTACTCCATATTTGTCAGTGGCGATATTTTTAGAACTGGGCGCGTGCAAGCATTAACGATGCCAATCTCTACGGCTACGGAACCCTAAAAATGGTAAAACTGCTTTATTGGGCAGACAATGGCAGAATCGAATATACAGTTGCCTAAGTTTGAGTGTAGTAATGTAAATAATGTGGTAAACGGTTCGTGTCCAATCTCAGTTCCAGATAGTGTAATGTGTTCGCGGAGGGACTGAGCCGGTACACCGGCGGGCCAGTGAGCGTCCACGTGCGAGAGGGCGTGCGGCCCGTGTTCCTGCGCGCGCACCCGCCGGCGTGCGCGCTGCGCGAGCCAGTGGAGCGCGCGCTGGAGCAGCACGTGCAGGACGGCATCCTCACTCCCGTCGAGCGCTCCGACTGGGCGACGCCTATTGTACCGGTCGTTAAGAAGGATGATAGTATCAGGATCTGCGCCGATTATAACCTTACCTTAAATAAAGTGTAAGAAATTGACCGTTATCCATTACCAAGGGTAGAAGACTTGTAAGTTAGTTTGCACGGAGGGCAGCGGTTTAGCAAAATTGATTTATCGCAAGCATATGCACAATTAGAACTGGATGACTCCAAGAAATACACCGTACTAAACACACAAAGATTTATTCGTCTATAAATAAAATAAACAAATAAAAATCTTTATTCATCAGACAACTGGGATCCATAAAGTGTTAGTAGCACAAAAAAAAAAAAAAAAAAAAAAACTTATACCTATGTTAGTATTTAATACCTAGTTTAGTGCGAGTTAACTGGCACATGTGCTCGACAAGCGGACAGTCCCCACTGTCGGCGATGGCTTGCAGAACTTTGTTGCGGCTGCCACGAACTCGCCGTAAAAGTGAGCCTGCTTTTTTACGTAGTATGGTTGGGAAACTGTCAACCCCTGAGTACGCATCGTACGTAACGTACTATAATCGTTTAGTGTATGGCTTAGCCTCTAGGCATTTTTCAACGTCATTTAGAGGAAATGTTCGCAGATTTACCTTGGGTCGGGGTATTTTTGGATGATATTATTATTACTGGTAGCAATCCGGACGAACACATAGAAAACTTGTATAAGGTATTCAAGAGATTACAAAAATATGGCCTGAGGGTTAAAAAGGAGAAATGTGAATTTTTATGGAGTCAATTAGTCATGTAGATCACGTTATAAGCGAGGACGGGGTTCATACTTCCCCGAACAAGATAAAGGCCATTATTAGCAAAGCTGCACCACGAAATGTATCCGAACTTCGATCATTTATTGGAATGATTATGTATTATGCTAAGTTTGTGCCAAACGTCAGTACCTTATTAGCACCGTTGTACAATTTACGTAAGACCAGTGTAAAATTTGAATGGAGCGATGAATGTCAAAGAGCTTTCGAGGAGCTTAAGAGTAGGTTGACTAGAGCAACGCCGTTCTCACGCACTACTCGGCGACGCTGCCGCTGGTGCTGACGGCGGACGCGAGCAGCGTGGGTGTGGGCGCGGTGCTGGCGCTCGTCACGCCGGCCGGCGAGCGGCCCGTCGCCAGCGCCTCGCGCTCGCTCTCGCCCGCCGAGCGGCATTACGCGCAAAAAGATCGAGAGGCACTTGCAATTGTGTTTGCTATACGTAAATTCCATCAGTAATTATACGAAAGGCATTTAATTCTGAGGACTGATCACAAACCGCTGACTTATATCTTGGGTAATAAAGTAGGTCGCGCTTACAGCGATGAGCTGTGCTTTTGTCGGGTTATCGGTACGATATTGAATATGTTACTTATAAGAAAAATTGTGCTGATGCATTGTCGAGATTGCCACCGAATGTCAATAAGCAAACGAAAAATAACAAGAACGAGGAGGTAGCTTACAGTAATTTTAAAGAAAACTTTTTGCCTGTAATTAACGCTATGGTCAAAGAGGCTACGGCGCGAGATAAAACACTACATTGAATCTGGTTGGCCAGTGACATGCCCAGAGGAAGCACTCAAACCATATTTCATGAGGCGGAACGAATTATGTTTGGATAGTGGGTGCCTTATGTGGGGATATCGAATAATTATACCTGATACATTACGATCGGTTGTATTAAAACAGTTACATATTAGTCATCTAGGGATCGTGAAAACAAAGAGTTTAGCTCGAAGCTACGTTTGGTGGCCACGTATTGATGAAGATGTAAAACAGCAGTGCCGTGCGTGCGAGACTTGCGCGCGGGAGGCGGACGCGCTGCCGCGAGCCACCCCGCGCCCGTGGCCCTACGCGCCGCAGCCGTGGACGCGACTTCACATTGACTTTTTAGGACCGTACCGTTTTTAGGTTTTCATATTTAGTTTTGATTGATTCCAGTTCTTAGTGGCTCGAGGCTTCGAAATGAAACAAAAAACTGCGGCATGTGTCATAAAAATACTTCGAAGTACATTTGCGCGATTTGGTTTACCAATGGAATTAGTGTCAGACCAAGGTCCACCGTTTACGAGCACTGAATTCGGGGCATTTGTACAAAACAAAGGAATCAGATAATTGTTTTCGCCAGCTTATCACCCATCATCAAACGGAGCTGCTGAGAATGTAGTCAAGTTGTGCAACCGTACTATAAAAAAAAGCCTTACGAGTAGGTGTATATTGGGCATTCTAATTCACTTTTTTCGAATGAGCGAACGAAGAGAGCGAATGGTGAAGAAAAAAGTGAATTAGAATGCCTAATATACACAAAAAAAACGAAATCAGGAAACATGCCGGTGAAATGTATTTTACGGAGATCCAGTGTCTCACAATATACTTGATTTAGAATTTTAGAATAAAAGCAGTATCTTTTTATTTAACTGTTTTTAAGATTCAGCTTTTTGAATAAACTGTCATTTTGCTGATATCCATGAAACATGAAAGTCGATTTGATTAAGTTATAATGAAGTTCCTGATACAAAAATAATCTATGCAGTTAGAAAACATCTGTCTTGCTGCGATATCAACGGATACAAAAAGACATGGCGACTTATTACCAAACACCATACGCAGTCTTGTTTGTAGTCCGTCAAACTGTGGACAAACAAATTTAGTTTTAAGTTTGTTACTACATCAGGATGGTCTATGTTTTCAAAACCTCTATGTGTACTCGAAATCTTTATACCAACCTAAATACATATATTTAGAGAAAGTGATAGATGAGGTTGCAGATATTTCATATTACAAATATAACCATAACAGTGAGATTTTGAGTCCTCACGAAGAAGCTTTACCAAACTCAATAATTTGTATTGATTGAAGAAGTCCCGTCTGTTCAGTATATAAATGGATAAGATGGTAACTAACTCCCTAGTGGCATAGATATCCCTTTGCCTAAGATACTAAGTCCCTAGAGCCCTTTTTTTTAACGTCAGAAAATGCAGATTATGCACCGTACCTCTCCGTCGGGGAACGGAGGGGCGTGTGTGGGCTTCCGCCGGATTCGGGTATACCCACTAAAACCTGACGACGCCCGCCGCGTTTATTGGCTGTGACAGCAGGGGCCGCGGTGTCTCAATAGTGCTGCGACCCTTGCCATCAGCAATGTTCACCCTCTATCAGAAGGGTGGATCTCCATGAAGTGGGGTGTGAAGCTCACATCCCACTCCAGACGGCACACTGGCACCTCAGGAGGGTCCCTGGTGATTGGACATAGGTGTCCTCACAACGTCTGTCCGAGACCCTCCCGACGAGGCGATCCACGCCCGACGGCAAATGCACACTGAGCTCGCCCAGAGGACCAAAGTCCTCAGGACATCCCCTGCCTCCTCTGATAAACCAGAGGGGTGCCGGGAGTCCAACGACTTTTAGTGAGCCGCCACTCGATGCGAGACAGACGCGACTCACTAGTGCAACTGCCGCCCGATACGGGAGCAGACGCAGCGGCACTCTCCACGGAGCATCTTGGCTTCACCTGCCGCTGGATTGCGACAGGCTACTGAGCCCCCCGCCATGACAAGGTGTGCTCCATTCGAGGGGGAAGTCCCTAGAGCCCTAGCCCAGCCTAACAATAGATACTTAGATATAATAAGGAAGTTGAGGTAGGATAGCTGCTCCCCCCCCCTCGAATGGAGCACGCCTTGTTGTGGCGAGGGGGCTCAGTAGCCTGTCGCAATCCAGCGGCAGGTGAAGCCAAGATGCTCCGTGGAGAGTGCCGCTGCGTCTGTTCCCGTATCGGGCGGCAGTGGCCATAGTGAGTCGCGTCTGTCTCGCATCGAGCGGCGGCTTACTAACAGTCGTTGGACTCCCGGCACCCCTCTGGTTTATCAGAGGAGGCAGGGGATGTCCTGAGGACTTTGGTCCTCTGGGCGAGCTCGGCGTGCATTTGCCGTCGGGCGTGGCTCGCCTCGTCGGGAGGGTCTCGGACAGACGGTGTGGTGATACCTCTGTCCAATCACAAGGGACCCTCCTGAGGCGCCAGTGTGCCGTCGGGAGTGGGATCGCCCCACTCCGTGGAGATCCACCCTCCTGATAGAGGGTGGAGGTTGCGCTGGCAAGGGTCCGGGACTGTTGAGACACCGCGGCCCCTGCTGTCACAGCCAACAAACGCGGCGGGCGTCGTCAGGTTTTAGTGGGTATACCCGAATCCGGGGGAGTCCCACACACGCCCCTCCGTTCCCCGACGGAGAGGTACGGTGCGTAATCAGCATTTCCTGACGTAAAAAAAAAAAAAAAAAAAAGGATAGCTGCTCCCAGGTTACCCAGGTTAGCAGCGTTCGGACGGTAGGTAGGTGGCGTGGACCCGCTGCCAGTCTGGCAGGCTCACCAGACTATTCTAGTGACGGCTAAAGGTGTTGGCCGCAACGGAGGGAAATGAGAACCACACGGACGGTTGATATCTAGTTTATTTGAACTGAATAAGTTGTATTTATAACAATTGTATCGTGCGTTAACATATAAAGGTTTATGCTTGTGTGCCGCCAGTGAGAGTGCCGACGGTGCTTGCTGGGTCCATCGGTCAGCCGCTGCAATGTATGTCGCTGACGCCTTGCTTGTCGCAACGTACGATGCTAGCTCGTACATATTGGCATCTTCGAAAAAAGAAAGGAAGAAAATGCGGCCTCATCTCCTAGTGTTCAGTGACGTGTCTCGAAGATGCAATGTATACTAGCACCATTCTTAGTTGCTGTTGGTGTCATCTGCTTGTTGACCTATTGCAGATGTTACGTGGACTAACTCTATATATTTCTTGCTTGCTGCGTGCTTGATGTTCATATAATGTTCGTTTGACTCTGACCCGTCCAAAGTCCTGATGCCTGGCCAAGCTGGTTATCGCCCTCCGGGGCGACGATGTTGGCGTACAAGCCTCCTGGCTTGCACAAGGGTAAGAAGAGAGTACACGCCTCCTGGCCGAGGCTCCAAATGTGTTGCTTGTGGCTGCAAGCCTGCTGACCTGCACCGTGTTCAAGATGATGGCAAGCCGCCTGGCTTCCATAGATGAATTGAAGATTGCAGCCTCCTGGCGTGCAAGGATAAGTAGCCTCTCTCCGTGTTGATGATGATGGCAAGCCTCCTGGCTTCCATCGATGAATTAAATATTGCAGTCTCCTGGCGTGCAAGGATCAGTTGGTGAGTCGCTCATGTTAAATATCGATAAGATCCTTTTCGAATTTGGTTGTTAATGATGATGATTTTAAGCTCGTTCGCTCCTCCTCTTCTTGACGATATTCATGTTCTTCTTTGTACTGAACAGCATGCGGTGGTGTTTCATTTACTGGTGAGACCCGCTTCTGGGAGGTCAGTAACCGAACCGCTACTGTCAGTTGTCGATTTTCTTTCTTCTTAGATGTTGATTGTTTCATGGTAAGCTCTCATGCTTGCTACTTCCGTAGAAGATCTCCGTCGGTTGATCCTCAGGATGTTTAATAGGACAAGACAAGGGAATAGGAAAAGGTTGATAATAGTTACAATGTTATATTTGTTTATACCTATTCAAGTCCCTGTCGATTTAATATAATATTAAAGTCACTGATGAATAATACGTAGATAAGTAAATTTTGATAAGTCGGGATGTCTTTGTGCCAAAACAAGACAAGGGTTAAGTCATGGTGTCAGAATATAGAATAAATAGTTTCGGCGTTCCTCAAGAAAGTGTCCTTGGACCTTTACTGTTCTTCATCTATATTAATGACCTGCCTCAAAATGTACATAAAAACTTGGTGCTGTTCGCCGATGACAGTGCTGCTATTATTAAATGTGACGACCTAAAGGAGTACGAATTTGACATAAATAATACTTTAAATGACATTATTCAATGGCTGGATATAAATAATTTGCAAATTAATTTGCTAAAAACCAAAATTATGCATTTTTATAATGAAAAGTTACCTCCTAATGTCATGCAAAGTTTTTTGGCCTCACTATTGATGACAAATAAACTTGGACACCTCACGTTAAAGAAGTTTGTAAGAAGTTGAATAAATCAGCCTATGCTTTGTTCAGAATTTCAAAAAAAGTAATATTAGAAGTTCTTTTATTAGCTTATCATGGCCTAGTCACACCCCATTTAAATTATGGTGTTATATTTTGGGGTAATTCGGGGGATAAGGGTGAAGTTTTAAAGCCCAAAAAAGATGTTTAAGATAAATGTTTGGATTAAGTTATAGAGACAGCTGTGTTCCTATTTTTAAAACATATGAACTGTTAACGCTTCTATGTATTTACGAGTATAATATTGGAACTTTGTGCTTTTGTTAAATGTAATCCACAGTTGTTTATAAAAGTAGCGGATATAAACAAATAAATAAATAAATCATTTATTTCTCTCTGGCACATTAGGGAAGTAGCAAGTACAAAATTTGTTGTTCTTAATTTATAAGGTTCCCAACGTGCGAGAGGCTGGTGCCTGAAATAGGTCTGAAAAAACCGGTGATACAGGTCGCTAGCCCCCAGCCGTAGATACATAATACTATATAGGTTAAAAATTTATAACTAGGAATCAATATGAAAAAGAGAAATGAAACATATTGGAAATTAAATAATACTGGCCTAACTGTAAGTGTGTAAGCGTATTTGATTGAATGCGAGTGTATGTGTGTTTATGTATATGTGTGTGTTTGCATTCGTGGGTGGAAAAAAACAACTAACGGATCAGATACTCCATTAAGGTAAAAACTCGAACTGTCATAGAATTGATTACGTTGATTATTAGCGATGATAAAAGGATAGGTATTATTTGTATTTGTAAGGTCTGATTTAATTTATTAATGTCCAATATAATATTTTACACCAATAAGTATTTAAGTATCTATTAAAATAAATAATTGAAATAGTAGAATAATATTTTTTATGCTGGCAACTCTGACTAGATTGGTGGGTAGTCAAATGAGCGATTGGAAAGAGGTAACTTCCGGCAACGGTAGCGGGGATCAGTTCACTCAGCGGGTTGGGCTTTCAGTATCGATCAGTGGAAACGGTCAGTAGTGTCGTGATGAAAGTGTATCTATCGAGGTGAAAGTAATAAAATATTGAAAAAGAAGATCGGTTTGACTGGCGTACAACCCTACATATTCATAGCATTTTAATCATTTGTTTACTGGGGAGCTAAAAGAAGCAGTTCATATAAGCATAAAAGAATCAGGTCAATTCATATAAGAACCCAGTATTGTATACAAAAGCTGGTAACTGGAGGCCACAAAACCTCTATGGTGGACAAGAATGTAATTGGAATGGCTCCCATTATATTCAATAAAATGCCGAATGTTTAAAAAAAATGATTCAGTGACATTTAAAAACAAATTAAAAAAACTACTGATAGAAAAATGTTATTATTCAGTTAGACTTTTTGAATGATATTTTATTTTAAGCAATTTTATTTAAAATTTATTAAATGTATTTTTGTTGTATTTTATTTGTAAACTGAATGACTATTATATTGTAATGTACTAAAATATTGTATGTCTAATATGGCAGGTCACAGTGAGACGTCATTTTTATTAAGATCTTATTTACCTGTGTTCCACAATAAAGTCACCGTTGTTCCCTATAATGCTAATGTTTGTTTGTCATATAAACTAAGGCGGGATGCAGGTGGTTGTAAGGCACCTGACCCTGTAATGAGCTTGTTTTGATAATTGCTAAACATGGTCTCCTTGCTGAGTCCCAAGTAAGACTTGAGCTCCTTGCTGAGCTTCAAGCCATGATAAAGCTAAAACTTGAGCAACTGATGAGCCTCAAGTTATGTTTGTTTGCTAGCTAAAACTTAAGCTACTGATGAGCTTCAAGTTATGTTTAATTGCTTGCTAGATAAAACGTGAACACCACGTCGAGTGTCAAGTTATGATAAAGCTAAAACTTCAACTACTGTTGAGCTTCAAGTTATGTTTATTTGCTTGCTGAAACTTGAGCTACTGATGAGCCTCATGTTATGTTAGGTCAAGTCAATGTTATGATGGATAGTGGTGGATGTAAGTCATCACTCCAGTTAGTTGATATCGTGCTATGCTATGTCGCAAAGCGGTGTTTGTAAATCACCACTCCCAGTTGATAGTCTTTATTGTCTGGATGGGCTAAGCGGATGGCGATTTATTAAAGAAAACAACTTCGACTATTCCAAGCGTATATTTATGAAGATATTCTCATTGACAATCTATTGACAGTGACATATTATATAAATGACAGTACTATTTCAAGGTTGTTATTTTAACGTTGGACATATACACTACTTATTTTTTCAATACCATCACTTACTTCAACGATAGAGTTATTTTTGTGTAAAGAACTTTTCAAGAGCTGAGAAACCTTTGCTTTTGATGGAAATATCACAAACTGAACAATATTGATCTATTCGCCATTCTGTTATATTGGATTAATAGAAATTAAATAGACTGAGCCCTGAGTATTAAATAATGCATCTATAACATAAGTAATAATAATCTTATTACATTAATAAAATATATATGACACCTTTAAGATAAAGTTCTCTATTATTTTATCTTATTGGCGAAAAATGTACCCTCCTCAACAAAATCCGCGCGCGCTAGCTTTATAAACTGACGCAGTTGATCCACTCCATCAGCAGCAGAATCGGTTTGGTACTATAAGGACAGAAGGGATTTCTCCCAGCGATCCTTGGGGGCTACAGACCTTATGTCTTTCGTGTTATAAACCCGAAGATCTTATAAACTAGATTTCGTGTTATAAACTATAAGAGATCACCGGGTAAGCTCGCTGTGCGGCGCAGGTTCCCGTCGGCAATGCGGCGCGTGAGCACAGACTGCAGGCGGCGGGAGGCGCGCGACATCACTCGATCTCCTCCTCGTCGTCCAGCTCCAACTTCCAACCTGAAGCTGGAGCTCTCTTTTCCACGCTCGTAGAGGGCTTCTGCTTCTAGGCTGCCGGTCGATTTTTTTTTTGCAGCTTTACTTGCTCTGTAATCATAAGGTTCTTAATGAATATCATGAAACTTTATTGAGAGTACCTGATTTTATCATAGAACATGCTATAGAGTTCACCAATATCTATAAGTAATTTCCTAGTAACTGTATCACATTTTCATACTTATATAAAAACTAAATTAGGTGAAAGTTCTCTGTTTCCCCTTTATTAATCTCTGTTAGCCTATGTATGGATAATTGTATGTATTCAAGTATGTTTAAGTAGGTTTATTTGTTATTATTTATGTAAGTATATTAGTAGTTTAAATTTAATTTGTTGCTTTTATGTGTAATTTTACGCCGCCTCAATCGTTTCTGTTTCACCCACTGGTTGACTGGTAGAGAATGCTTTAAGCATTAAGTCCGCCATTTGTACTTTAGTTTTGTCAGTGCAATAAAGAGTTAAAAGAGTTAAAAAAAAAAAAGTTTTGTGCATGCACTCAGAACTAAATCGAAGTTGATAAAAATTGATATTCGTAATTATTTGAGTTACACATAATCATTAATCAATCTTATGACCGTTGTTAAATAATAGTTTGACTGTCAAATCTAAACGACTGTTAAGTTAACGTAACGTGAATGATTTAAACTTAAAATTTATTTTGTTGCTCGTCTTCTGAATCGGTGAGCTCTTCCTCAGCTGGCTTGCGCTTCTTTGACGCGGTTTTAATAGAAATGTTAAGTATATTAAAAAGTTAAAACTTTGTTGATCATAAAAAAACAATAATAAATTTTACAAAGGCAAACATTTTCACTAGAAGATTAGGAGATTAAACACACCTCTAATAAATATAACGAAACTTTATTGAGAGTACTTGATTTTATCAAACAACATGTAATAGAGTTCACCAATATCTACAAGTAATTTCCTAGTAACTGTATCACATTTTCATAGGTACTTATATAAAAACTAAATTAGGGGAAAGTTTTGTGCATGCACTCAGAACTAAATCGAAGTTAATAAAACTTGATATTCGTAATTATTTGAGTTACAAATAATCATTAAATCAATCTTATGACCGTTGCCGAATAAAAGTTTGACTGTCAAATCTAAACGACTGTTAAGTTAACGTAACGTGAATGATTTAAACTTACTGTTTATTTATTTGCTCGTCTTCTGAATCGGTGAGCTCCTCTTCAGCTGGCTTGCGCTTCTTTGACGCGGTTTTTTCCCGTCTTACTTTTTTACTAAAATAAAAACGTAAATATAAATAAAATGTAGTAATAAAATGTAATAATATTTTTTTACTGAATATTGATAAATATGTTAAGTATATTAGTAAATTAGTAATAAATTTTACAAAGGCAATCATTTTAACTAGGAGAATAAACCCACCTCTTAGAGATTTGTTCGTCCTCAGAGTCGGGAAATACTGTGTTGCGCGAGCGCTTGACGGCGAACTCGTCTTCAGAGTCTGAGACTTCTCGTTGTAGGTAGTATTCAGTGGTCGACCTAAAGACGGAAGATTAGATTAGTAAAATTTACACTATAAAGAGTTTTCAAAGTAAGAGTGAATTGCTAAAAAACTAATGCCCATGATGGATATGTAGGGAATGTTCTTGCTTGCAGGAACTGGAGAGTCACTTGAAGGAACTGATTGTAATTTTGATATAAATACGAAAAACAAGGTAACGAAAAACACTATTAAATTTTCACTATGCATACATAGAGAAATGAAAAATGTAAAATTTGGAGGCAATCTTGATATTTGAAGATATCTTACTCGTATTTCCATTCCGATAAAACTTTGAATAATTCAAAAAGTGTTAATTATATCTAACTTTATAAATCAAACAAAACCATACCTATGGACGAATGTCATTCCCGTTGACTGTACTTTTGTACGCTGCGGTGTTTGGCATTAATGTATTGGTAGCGCTAGGGTTCCTGGTAGATTTACAACTTTGGTCTTTTGAAGGAGATCCTTCATCGCTGAAAGTGATCTATCAATGGGAAAAATCAATCACAGATAATTTTTCGATCTCATATTATTCTTATACTTAAAAAAAATAAAAAAGGCAATAAGCCAAGTAAATTCCTAATATAAAATCAAGATATAGATAGACCGATCATTGCTGCTTAGGGACAATGATATTTTCGTCACAACGGGAACGCGAAATAAATTGATTGTTTCTTTGAATGATTATTACGTGAAAACTAATTTGAAAAACTTATCTAACGGTTTACTCCTTGATCGCAACTGTTGTTTGGTATAGGGAGTGTGATTAGTGTGTGGTTGATTATTTATTTAATTCTTTTAGACTATTGACTATGTTTTTAAACAGAGAATGAAAAGTATTTAAAGTAGTTTCTTTAGTTATAATTTCAGGGATACGGAATGTATTTAAATTAAGACATCGGGCAGCTACAATATTGTTCATGCGTTTGGATTCGAATCTGGAGCAGTGTTCTATAAGATGGTTCCAAGTTTGTAAAGTATTATCATCGCAAGGACATGTATCTGTAGTGACAATATGGAAACGTTTAAGATATTCGCGGTGGTAAGCGTGGTTCGTGAGGTATTGAGTTATAGCGAAAGTTGGTCTGACTTTGGAGAGATAGTTGTTGAGGGTGTCGTAAGTCGGAAATAATGTCTTAGTATATACATTACATGCGTTGGGTTCTTCGTACAGTGCCTTAGCCGCCTCCAAGGTTTACTCCTTTTTTTTAAGTTTAATGAAGCTTATTGGTGAAGCAGTGTAGTCTGGAAGCTTTGAAAGAGTAGCTGCAGCTTTAGCTGCAGCATCGGCATTTTTGTTACCAATCAATTTATCCACGCGAATTCAACGCTAAGTCCCTCTGTTCGAGCTACAAGCAGATGACGGTGTATGTGTAGACACGGCAAAACAGTTGTGGCTATATGCATTCGTGAGCTCCGTTAGACCGGACTTACTGTCTGAAAGAATTATGGTGTTGGGATACTGGCGTTCGAGCACGTGTTTGCAAGCCTGTCCTATGGCAAACATTTCTGCTTGGAACACAGAGCCATTGTCATGGTGCTTGAGTTTTACCGTGGTCTCTTGTTGTCCATTAGGTTGGTAAACTACAAATGCAGCGCCAACTTTGCCGTTATGTTTGCTTCCATCGGTGAAGATTTTCCACTTACTGTTGTTCATCGAAGCTAAGTCTGAGGTAGAGGAGACTTCTTTGAACTCAATGCTTTTTCTTGCTGATGGATGTAGTAGTTCCGATGGCAAGCAAAGTCGTTCGACAGGAACATTTGCTGCAAGAAATGACGAAGTACCCTGAAGCTTAGTTAACTTGCTATTGCATTTGCATCACTTCCGATACTCGGACAGTAGGCAGCAGGAACTAAGTGCTAACGCGTCAGATATGAACCACTCACTTTGTTCATGAATGTGTGTAATTGTGCATCAGTATTTATTGAACGCTACGAGCGTTACACGAAGTGAGGTTTATACTTGGTGCAAACAATTACGATGAAACAGATCCAAGTAGTTAATATTTTCAATTATTCAGCAACATCGGCACGACCAAGCGGGCTAGAATGTATCATTCCCCTGTAGAAGTTATCAATTCTAGGTGCCAATGTTTACGTCGGTACGACCAAGCGGGCTAGAAATAACAACTCCTCAGATAACTAAAGAATGGGTTTTGTTCTGGGTGCCGACGTTTTCCGAGACAAACACCACAACGGTCTGGTTCAACAATACTTAGGAATACTGAAATAGAATAAACCTTACCTACAAAAGTGATTCCCCTCGGTGTGCTAACAAAATATAGTGCAATGAATAAAAAAACTGTGATCGAGGTAAAGCGGTGAAAGACAAGTTTATTGCGAGACAATGGATATCTGGGGAATACGATTCACCGTTATGTTTTCTGATTTTGTAATTTTGTGGTGTATATTGGGCAGGAATAATTCACTTTTTTCGAATGAGCGAACGAAGAGAGCGAATGGTGAAGAAAAAAGTGAATTAGAGTCCTGCATCTTTATTTATTTATTTATATATTCTTAGAAAGATTTACAGTTTTAATATTCACTATATCTAAATAACTTAATGCTTACATCAATACTAATAATAAATCTCCACATATGAGTAGTCAGATATCAAGATAAGGTCCGATTGGGGCAACTACAATCCAAAGAAAAAAAACAATAATGACTTAATACAAAAAAAAAGTTAAAAAAAAGTAAAAATATATATATCTAAGGAACAATGGTGTTAGTCCAATTTATAACGAAGATTGAGAATCTCAAAATATGATTTAGTCATTAATCGCTTAATAGAGGTAGTGCTTGTAAAGAACAGGTAAATGTCGATAGATAATTTGGAAAAACTTTTACAACTACTGATCAGAAATGCGTTCTGCCTGTAATTTGCATGGACTAAGGGTACATATAGTATTAGGCGTGATCGGAACCTTAGCATGTTGGTGTTTAATGATATTTTCGATAGAAGTTATGGGCTATGACACCGGTGGCAATCTTTGCCAAGAAACAAATGTCACTTATGTTGCGTCTTGTCTCTAGTGGTAGGAAATGGTATCGCTCACACCTATGTTGGTAATCGGTACTATACACATGCGCTTTAAAATCTAAGAAACGAAGGACACTTTTCTGTATGCTTTCAATTCTATTGATGTAAATAGAATACTGGGGATTCCATACCTGTGATGCATATTCCAAATGGCTACGGACGTAAGCACAATACAATATTTTATGGTCTTTAGCGAACGAAAGTCGACTAAAATCCTCATAATAAAACCCAAGGCCTTTGATGCTTTTAGCACTATATTATCTAAATGTTTGTCAAAGATGAGTTTAGAATCATGAATTACTTCTAAATCCTTCAAGTCGTCCACTTCTTTAAGTTGAGTATTAAATAAACTATAACCTATTTTCACATTTACTAGTTTGCGAGATAAAGTAATATAAAAACATTTATTAACATTCAGGTCCAACTTATTTAAAGAACAGTACGATTGAAATCTAAGCAAGTCCTCCTGCAAGTTGTGGACGTCCGTTAATGTAAAAATAACTTTGAGGATCTTCATGTCGTCAGCAAACAATAATATCTTAGAATAATGAAAGCAGTGAGTAATGTCCATTATATGGCTATTAGCGGTCCTCCGCGACTTCGTCCCCGCGTTTTGAGTTTGTTCCCGACGCTCCCGACGCTGCATCGGGAGGGGTCCCGTCGCAGCGTGATGTATGCAGCAGTTTGCGACCAGGGCCACGTAATGAGAACATTTACAAAGAAGTTTAAATATTTACATGACATGTCGGAAACCTTTACCTTAAGCGCAGTTTAAAGAAGTTGTCATGAAGCCCGACGAGTCTAGTCGTTTTGATTATTAATCACAGCCATATAAAGTTATAGGTATAATTTGAGAAAATTATGTTCCGCAACATTGCAAGTTATTATAAAAAGAACGAAATTACTTGTGTTTGTAATTTTGAAGTTAGACCGCAAAATAATGCACATCAGCATACAAAAATAATATGCAGAAGTGAGTATGCATATATTTTTATTTAATTAAAACCAACTCCAGATATTTAAAAAAAAAAGATTTATATAAAATAAATAATTAAGCCAAAAAAAATTTAAATAAAGGTAATGACAGCTAATGAATGACCTCGATTAGTCGTTTTCATTTGGCACGCGATTTACCAAACAACCCGTAGAATACAAATGCATGAATGCAAATACATTTACCTTTTAGTCAGATTTTGAAGGCGGACGATTTTTTACTGACTTCACAAAAGGATGTTATCAATTTGACATGTATGTATTAGGTATCAATTATGTTTATCTATAATGCTTTCAAGCACGTGTCCAAAATTACGTTGGTGTAATGTAAGTTTGTATTAGTAACAAAAAAAAAGGTTTCTTTATACATAAACCTGTTAACTGACACTGCCTGAAATGCCGTGTTATCATGGTGTATATACGTGCTGGGGGCCGTGCCGGCGGCCATACCGCTCACTCCGCAACGGCATTTGCCATAGTATCTGACAGTTTATTGTTGTATGCCGTCGGTAGAGCCGCCGGGCTGTGCGCATACAACATTACGATAACCACATGTACTACATCATTACCCGTTTCGTAGCGCCGTAGCTTCGTAGCTTCGTAGCTCTCGTAGCAACACAGCTTATAAGGAAATATAGCTTATAATATAAAGTAAGGCACCCATGAAACATCGGGTGCTATATTGCATATAGATCTAATACAGTTCTTCCGTAAGACAAATAGTTTTCCGATGTTAGTGCCATTATCGAGACTGCCAAACCATATCTCAAAACCGATTAAACATAGTCAAAATAAGCAGTGATAGCCGTGTGTTCAGTAGCTACTTTGGTTAATTTGTATACAGCCAAAGCGAATTCATTAATTTTCTTTGATACCATTTCAATTTGTCCTTTTCGAGATAAATTTGGATCCATCCAGTAGATAGTTATTGAGATATGGGTTACTATCTGAAAAACATGAAATTACAGAAAAAAAATATTAAAAATTAAACCGCTTTAAAATAACTGACGTACAAATAATGGCAACAAAATCGCTTTTATTAAAACCCGAAAAGATTGAAAAACTCGGGTTGTGCTTGCGCAAACCTGGGCATTTTCGGCACTCAAAACCGCCGAAAAAACCCGATTTTGGGTAAACTAGGGCTTGATTCCCTAGTTGCAGCGCGTCGCGATGGAGGGAAATAAAAAACAATCGCGCCGGGCGAAGCTCAGCCAGTACCGCGCAACGGTAATATTTAGACATAATATTACCGTGGTCACGGTAATATTATGTCGCGCGGCCGCACCGAGCGCATGCGCGACATCGCCGGTAACGCGGAAATACACTCGCTATTGGTACACGAGTGACATCGGAAACTTTGCAAAACTTTTTTTTACAATATTCCAAGTTTGAAAAAGTTGTGTGCCAGTGTCGCAGTTTAAAACGGGAACGTTATTTAGCAACATGAAGAACAAGGTGAGTTTTTTTCATTTACCCGCATTTTGTTATTTTCAGTAAGCGTTAAAATAAACGAATAACAAAACCCAGATGAGAACTTGAGGTAAACTAATAATTATTTTATTATATTGAAGGAACCGTTGAAACAAAAAAAATATGTTACCTAACTAAGAAAATATACAAATAAAAATAAAACTGCTTGGATTGATCTACAGCAATAATATAGGTAAGTAATAACTTAATCAAACAAAACCTTCACAAAAGGATCTCTTTTAAAAACGAAATCAACAGAATAAAAACCTTACTTACTAGCAACAATTTGGAAGGTGCTTTTAATCTGTCTTTTCGAATAAAATAAATGTTTAGTTGGATTTTAACCTACTTAAAAAAGGAGGTTATCGATTCGACTGTTTGTTTTTTTTTGGGACTGTGTTACGTCATATCACAGTAATGTGTAGACCAATTAGAAATTTTCGCCTACCTGGAGTTTATAACTTCTAGTTGGTCCCATTGTTGCCAAGTCGGGATCTGATGATGGGATCTTGGTGAAATCGAGTGAAACCCTCAATTTTCAAACGCACGTATTGTGTTTTTATACAAGATTATTTATATTGTCGTATTGTTGCGTCTGATAGTCAACATTGTAAGGAGCTGAGCTGATGGTGGAATTCCTTAACGCTTAGCAGTTCAGTGGTTATTATGATAGGTAAATTTTAGGTACTTAAACATCTGAGTCATAAGGTGTAGACCTCCTGTCATCACTAAAAATAAATAAATAAAATTAACTTTAAATAAGTAAAAACCGACTGTAAAACAAAACAGGCGTGACAATATTCCCAATAAACTCTTGACCTTTTTAAAGAAAGAAATCCAATTTAGGTGAATAATTTCATTTGTGGAGTCGGTGTCATCATATTGACCATTGACTATCAGAGCACTTACCTACGGGTATCTATCATAACACAGAATTTCTTGATATCGAATTTCATTTCACAGAAAACTATTCAATGAATGTTAATATCTTTTTTTCTTGTTTAATCGAATGGTTATTCATCGTCGTTTCATAACATTGAATAACAGTTCACCAAAAAAATGTTTCGCAAATGTTTTGTTAAGCAGAATAACGATATACCAAACTAATGTTTCATAGAATTATTAAGTTATCGATATAACCTTTCATAAAAACTTCTTTCAATGTGTAACGGTTCCCATATATATTTGCATACGCATGCAAGTAAGAAGGCATGCGCATGCATACGCATGCAAGTAAGAAGGCAAACATGCATACATTAATGCATGCAAGTAAGCAAGCAGGCATGCATAAATGCATGCATGCAAGCAAACAGGCATGCATGCAGCAAGCAAGCAGGCATGCAAACAAGCAGCATGCATTAGTATTTCCTCGTCTCCGGCGCTGCGGGAATAGCAGCCTCGTCGCCCTTGCGTAACAAGGCGCAGTCACCCACGCTCGCCTACACCTTGTTACAGCGGGCGGAGGCTGCTCTCCCTCCGCGCCTACGGCTTTTAAATTACACTCTAGTATCAGGCAGACTAGTACCACGGCGAGGAGACCACGGCGAGTCGGGATTAACGCAATTTATTTATTAGATCAATATATATTACATATTTATATCAGTTATGCTTTAAATTGTCTATTAATAAAGTATGCAATAAAAGATTAGTAACAAATTCGTTTGGAAATACGGTCTTTATTGAAGTAAAATTCGATGTTTCAAGAATTCTGCATATTGAAACTTACGTGGAAATAAAATTATGGGTAACAAAATAGAAAGCTAACGTTACTTCGATAAAATACGTAATTTATGAAAAGAAGTAACGATGAAGTAAATTTGTAGATAATAAGCATTCGAGTAAATGAAATTGTGATGAAACAATATTCTAGAATTTGTTGAATTATATTTTGAAACATCTGCGAATCGTTTTATGGGAAATGAAAATCGATGAAGAAAATTGCGTTTAAGTGATGGGCTTTAACTTTTATTTTAGTCGAGTCTGAACAAAATCACTGGAGTCATATGTTCTTTAGCCGACATGTAAGTTTACATCGCGTTTAATCAGCAGCAACAGTCATGTCTACATGTCAACTTGCTCCGTACACCCACGCTTTTGTTGACGGTAAAATAAAGTAATTGTTAATACACAAAACTTAAGTAAATAACGCAAAACTTTTATAAACCATTTAGAATATAAGTATTCACTTAAAAAAGGCAAGCATTGTTTACCTAATAAAACAAAAACAAATAGTTACAAAAAATTAAAGCGCTACTTAAACCTACCCAAAAATATTTCAGAGTCGTTTTTAAAACAAATTAGTTGAGTAAGGTACTTTCCTGTTTGCGTTCATTCTGTTACACTTTGCAAATACACCATAATCACACTAAATGTTTACTTTATATTTTATTAAACCATGTAACTGTCTTCTTGTTTATAAGTAGGTAGTTATGATCATCCACGATTATCATCTCGGTTTCCGTCTCCAGTTGATCGTACCTAACGTCAGCAGCAGTGTTGAGTATAAATAAGTGCCCTGATAGTGCATGTCTTTGTACTTAGTCGTATTATTTTTATACAATCAACATCTTCTTTTTTGATGCAAACAACGAAACTTGTATTTTATTTAGTGAGATATTGTTCATTATACTTACCTAAATACTTGAAGACTTGAGTAGAATATGATAACATTTTGGTAAGCCAATATGCGATAATACTTACAATAATGACTTATGTTCTATAATTTTATCAGTTTTATATCAGATTTACGAGTATATCAGTTCTATCTTGTAAACTGTTGTTTCAACAATACACCGCGTATTGTTAAAACAATAGTTTCAAGATAGAACGAGCCTTAAAAGGAAAGGAATCCATCTTAAGTGAACAATTTCTTTTTCGAGTCGGTGCTCTGATAGTTGATACTTGAGATGGTCGAATTGATGGCATCGACTACAAAAAAAAATATTCTTACAATAATGACTTATGTTCTATCATTTTATCAGTTTTATATTAGATTTACGAGTATATCAGTTCTATCTTGTAAACTGTTGTTTCAACAATACACCGCGTATTGTTAAAACAATAGATTCAAGATAGAACGAGCCTTAAAAGGAAAGGAATCCATCTTAAGTGAACAATTTCTTTTTCGAGTCGGTGCTCTGATATTTGATGCTTGAGATGGTCGAACTGACGGCACCGACTACAAAAAAAAAAAAACGCCTAAATTGGATTCCTTTGCTTTGTAGGGTCACGAGTTTATTTTAGACTTTCTTGTGCATTTTGCTTTAAAAATCGGTTTTTGACTAAGAATACCAATTTAGAAGTATCCTCGAAACTTTACTTGAGGGTTCTTCAGTCAAGTCTGAGTCGAGGCAGTTTCATGAAAACGTCTTTCCATACTGGTACTAGTATTCAACTGTATATGGGCTGGGTATTCAAGTAAGCGTTTGATGGTGATAATGTGTGTGAGAGAATCTATACGGGCTGAAATTTTCATACGTTTTAAAAAAAAAAACATATTTTTTCTAACCACTTTTTTTTATTCATAAAGATGAAAATAAGAAACCAAAACTTTGCGCACGGGCGCTAAGCGTCACGCAATTGACGTTTTCATAAGAAACCACAAATTTCGCAGGGTCGGACTGACAGCACGGTAGCTCAATTGGTAAGAGCGTTTGGCCCGGTCTGCCAAAACGTTGCTGGTTCAAGTCCCGCCCGTGCGCAAATTTTTGGTTTCTTATTTTCATCTTTATGAATATATAATATGACACTGTGAGTGTTAAAAACAATATAAAAAGCATCACATTTTTTTAACCGAACATCACACAACTGTAATATAATATAATGTAATAACTGTAATTATAATATAACTTCACTAAAATACATTAAAGGAGTGCGATTTGCCAGACCACACGCATGAGATTGCCCTGTTTAATCATAATATATTTATTTTTATACTTAATAGGTTCTAGATCCATCCTGTGTGACTTTTGCTGTACGCATTGCTGAAATTTTAATTAATAAGATAATTCCGATTAGAAATGGGTGACGGAAAAATACCCATAAGGAAAATACCGGGTAAAAACCCATTTTGGGAAAATACAGGATTTTTCCCCGATTAAAATTCCTTGATAATATGGGTCACCTCATATTATCATGAAATTTACTCGGAAGACAGACCGAAATTATGTATTTTTAGTTCGTTTAGAACATGTTTACTTCTCTTCAACTTTAACAAACGAAAATAACAAATTAATGATCAATATAAAAGTTTGCCGGCGTAACAGCAGTCGTGTTGTAAGTCTATCGTAGCCTCTCTCATCTTTCCGGTAGGATACGGAATACTACGGCATACTACGTAGCTTTCATAAATTACTTTTATTAAGGAATTTGCTAGATTTAGTACCTAATGCAACATACCGATTCTCGCAAACGTTTTACTTTCTGCATACCTTTATTTCTTCGACTATTTTTATCATAACAATTTTATATTTTTTTTAAGTTGAAATAGACTTATTGAACTAAAAATAAATAAAAGTCACTATTTTAGTATACATGACCATGATTTATTCAGATTATTTATTTCAAATTCAGATGCAGGAACATTTATTTTTGAAAAGAATGATTACTGATACAATTAAATGAAATCTACGAAAGCTACCGCACTTTCGAAAGATTCAGAAGTCTACCGTAGTCTACCAGAATTCCAGCATTTCAGGCAGTGTCAGTTAACAGATTTATGTATTAAGTATAAAATTATTGGTTTCTTTTCAAACACACATTTTTTGGCTCCATAACTTATTTAATATCGATATTTTGTTTCTGTTTTTTTTTAAAATATCTGGGATTTAGGTTTTTTAAAAATAACTATATTACTATTTTTTTTAAACGCACAAATATACAAACTTACATTACACCAACGAAATTTTGAACACGTGCTTGAAAGCCTTATAGATCAACATAATTAATGCCACTTACATACATTGTTTTTTTTATGAGTATCATCTTTGAATCATTACTCGATTATCATCTGGTTCTCTTGTGGACTTTAGAGAAGTTGGTGATTTAAACTTATATATGATCAGCGGGCGAAGTCTGATGCATCATTTTTGACATTTCGCGTCGACAATTTCAATTTTATGATTTTCTAATTCATCAAACATCATTTTAACTTAGCTTTAGCTATATCTTTCATAAATCTTAAAAATATTTGTAGTTTTTTAAAGAATCATTCAATAATTCTTCTAAATCAATAAATACACGAAAACACCAATTTTGTCTCAGCATTTTTCGGGCGCCACCTGGTGGTTTTACACGGAACTATGTCGAGACTTCCGATACAGGTATTTTATTATAAATTATTATACATATATCAAAAATATTAATTGAAATTGTTCTGTTTTTGGTACACACTCAAGTAGCAATTTATTTGGATTTCGCATCGACCTCTGTGTTGTGTCTCGTGCTAGCGTAAATTTATTAATATTATGCTTACCAAACATACTCACCTCCAAAATATATAGGCAGGGCAGCGGTTATATGTTAAGCAATCTAAAGTAAGGCACCCATGAAACATCGGGTGCTATATTGCATATACTTAGATCTAATAAAGCTCTTCTGTGAGACAAATAGTTTCCCGATGTTAGTGCCATTACCGAGACTGCCAAACCGTATCTCAAAACCGATTCAACATAGGCAAAATAAGCAGTGATAGTCGTGTGTACAGTAGCTACTTTGGTTAATTTGTATAAAGCGAAAGCGAATCCATAAATTTTCTTTGATACCATTTCAATTTGTCTTTTCCAAGATAAATTTGGATCAATAATTATGCCCCGAAATTTCGTATCAGAAGGTCGTATCGTATTATTATGTTTTATTTCGGTTAAGTATATTTCAACGTAGGGTACAGAGCAAGTTTCTCCAAAGTCGATGCAGTAGATAGTTAATGAGATATGGGTTACTATCTGAAAAACATGAAATAAAAAAAAAACTATTAAAAATTAAACCGCTTTAAAATAACTGACGTACAACCCGAAAAGCTTGAAAAATTCGGGTTGTGCTTGAGCAAACCCGGGTTTTTCCGAAACTCAACAGCGCCGAAAAAACCCGGGTTTGGGTAAACCCGGCCTCGTTCCCTAGTTGCAGCGCGTCGCGATGGCGGGAAATAAAAACAATCGCGCCGGGCAAATCTCAGCCAGTACTGCGCGGCCGCACCGAGCGCATGCGCGACATCACCGTTAACGCGGAAATACACTCGACATTGGTACACGAGTGACATCGGAAACTTTGCAAAACTTTTTTTACAATATTCCAACTTTGAAAAAGTTGTATGCCAGTGTTACAATTTAAAACGAGAACGTTATCTAGAAACATGAAGAACAAGGTGAGTTTTTTTCATCTACCCGCATTTTATTATTTACAGTTATTGTAATAATCTGTTTCAAAAGTAATTATGAAAACGAGATCCAAAAGATATTCCATTGTTATGCGGTTGCCTACAAGTGATTGGGTGTTGAAGCGTTAAAATAAACAAATAACAAAACCTAGATGAGAACTAGAGGTTAACTAATAAATATTTTATAATTTAAGTGTAAAGCGCCTGAGATAATCGTTGAAACCAAAAAAAATGTTACCTAACAAAGAACATATGCAAATAAAAATAAAACTGCTTGGATTGATCTGCAGCAATAATATACTCGTAGGTACGTAATAAATTAAAAAAATACTCAAAGAACAGCAAAACAATTATAATAAACCACTTTATCACGAGCTTTAAATCATCCATCAACCTACCCAAAAGGATCCCTTCTAAAAACGAAATCATTTGAATAAAAACCTCACTTAATAACAACAAATAAGTATAGTTTTAAAAAACACCGGTACTTTATTTGCTTAGTGCAAATTGCGAAATGCACTTTTTGACACACCCAGCTATATATAGACTACCTATAGTTTTCTTTTTTCGACTGCAAGTTTGTACCGAATACCTTTCGTAAAACAAAATTACGATCGTTGCTACCTTACTTACTAACTCTTAAAAGGGTGCTATTTCCTAAATCTGTCTTTTCGAATAAAATAAATGTTTAGTTGGATTTTAACCACCTTCAAAAAGGACGTTATCGATTCGACTGTATGTTTTTTTGTGACTGTGTTACCTCATATCACAGTAATGTGTAGACCGATTGGAAAATTTCGCCTACCTAGTGGTTATAACTTCTAGTTGGTCCCATTGCTGCCAAGTCGGGATCTGATGATGGGATTTTGGTGAAATCGAGTGAAACCCTCAATTTTCAAACGCACGTATTGTGTATTTATACAAGATTCTTTATATTGTCGTGTTGTTGCGTCTGATAGTCAACATTGTGTGGAGCTGGGCTGATGGTGGAATTTCTTAACGCTTAGCAGTTCAGTGGTTATTATGATAGGTAAATTTTAGCTTCTTAAAAATCTGAGTCATAAGGTGCAGACCTCCTGTCATCACTAAAAATAAATAAATGACATTAACTTTACAAAAGTAAAAACCGACTTTCAAACAAAAAAGGCGTGATAATATTCCATATAAACTCTTGACCTTTTAAAAGAAAGAAATCCAATTTAGGCGAATAATTTCTTTTGTGGAGTCGGTGCCATAATTTTGACCATTAACTATCAGAGCACTTACTACTTAACGCTATCGGTTTTAACGTTTATTTTAGTCGAAGCTAAACAAAGTCCCTGGAGTCATATGTTCTTTAGCCGACATGTAAGTTTACATCGCGTTTAATCAGCAGCAACAGTCATGTCTACATGTCAATTTGCTCCGTACACCCACGCTTTTGTTGACGGTAATATAAATAATTGTTAATACACAAAACTTAAGTAAATAACGCAAAACTTTAATAAACCAATTAGAATATAAGTATTTACTTAAAAAAGACGAGCATTCTTAACTTAATAAAATAAAAACAAATAGTTACCAAAAATCAAAGCGCTACTTTTTACCTAAACCTACCCAAAAATATTTCAGAGTTGTTTTTAAAACAAATTAGTTGAGTAAGGTACTTTCCTGTTTTGCGTTCATTCTGTTACACTTTGCAAATATACCATAATCACGCTAAATGTTAACTTTATATTTTATTAAAGCATGTAACTGTCTTCTTGTTTATAAGTAGGTAGTCATGATCATTCACGTTTATCATCTCGGTTTCCGACTCGAGTTGATCGTACCTAACGTCAGAAGCAATGTTTAGTATAAATAAGTGCCCTGATAGTGCATTTTTTGTGCTTAGTCGTATTTCGAGCAATTTAAGTCATAAATAATTTAGGCACAACTGCATTCCGATACATTATCCCGCAATGTAGGAAGGCCCCTACACGTCTGTGGTTAAGACGAAAAATGATCCTTCATAGCATAAATGGGCTTTTTATACTAACAACAGCTTCTTATGTAATGCAAACAACGAAACTTGTAGTTTATTTAGTGAGAAATTTTACATTAAAGTAACATAAATAAATGAAGACTTGTATTAAGTACTAGCTGTGCCCGCGACTTCGTCCGCGTGGAATAGTGACTTTGGGGTAGATTTTTTAATTATTTAGGCTAATTATTTTACAAATAAGATATACCGCGAATATGTTGCAGCAATATTCTCAAATAATAGCATTCAGTTTGAGACGGATGGACGTTGTAGACGTGGCAGACTGCCGAGAAATCTGAGTCCTTTTTCTATGCATTCAACTTATTAATTCAGTAGGTACTTTTTTATTAAAAATTATAATTTGGTAGGTAATTAAAAAATGGTGAGAACATAAACAAAACTTAACAATTTTGTCATAAAAAATGTCCAAAACGTCAAAGCTTTGTAGAGATTCAACAAAACAATACCCAATTACAATGAAATCAAATTTTGCATTAAGATTGGTAAATATAAATTAAGTCAACCAACCTATTAATTAAGCATTAACCTAATGTAATCAATCACTTTACAGAGAATAAGAAGAACAATATCAAATCAAATTACCTACTACAAAATCAAATTATAAATGCACATTTATATTTAATACCTACTTTAAATGGTACTTATTGCTAAGTCAAGTTTTTTTTTATTATATGCTGAGATGAGCTATCGCAGTTACTTATACCTGCATAAATCAGAAGAAAGAATAACAAAAGTAATTACCTACTAAATCTATTAAACTTAATAATTAATAGATGCATTCAAAATTAAAACCTACTCAGTGGCGAAAAGAAAATTTTAACCTGCATAAATCTGAAGAAAGAATTTTAACCAAAAGTATTACTGAATCTACCTAATAGAAAATATCTGCAATCAAAATAATGAGCTCAAGTGCTTTACTACTCAGTAGCGAAAGGAAAACTATGTACGAGTATTACGCGCTGAAATCACTTGAAGTATCGCAAAAAAGCAGTTGCGCGGGACAACCGTTCCGACTATATTAATCTAATAGGTATGTATAAGGAAAATATTTCACCGCAAAACACATATTTTAATGTAAGTGAGAAGCCACCAACCATACTTAACGCAAGCTCCCGTTGTAAGTACTTAAGCTGCGGGTATTATTTTGGTGTGGAGTTATTTCAAAACTGTGATAGCTTCTAAGATATTTATTGAAATCAAATGATGTGAACTTTGTTCAAAATAAAATGCTCGTGATGATGAATGTATTTATTTTGATAAGAATCAATACCCGTGTGTATAACACCTTCAAAATTAATGTTCGAATAAAAATAGTAAAATATTTTAACGCAAAACATATGCATCAGTTGTATTGTAACTAAGAAACCAGCAACCATAGCAATTAGCGCAAGCGCACGTTGTACTTAAGCTGCGAACATTATTTTGGTGCGGAGTTATGTTAAAACTGTGATAGCTCCTAAGATATTTATTGAAATCAAATGATATAAAGGGCAACTTTGTTCTAAATGAAATGCTCGTGATGATGAATCTATTTATTTTGATAAGAATAAATACATGTGTGTATAATACACCTCTAAAAACATTGCATTATTTTTTTACAAATTTATTAACATAAAAAAGGTTGTAGTAAGTCAACCACAAAAGATAGACATATGCTGTCGCGGATTTTATAATAGAACTCTTGATGCTGAACAATCCTGTCATACATAAGTTTTGTGTAAATTAAGCGGTTTCCGCAGCGTACGCAGCGGAAGCTCTCAAAAGGAATATCTTTCTCCCGTTTTCGCAACATTTTTCATTGCTGCTGTGGTCTTATGAGTTGTATCTTTATGTTATATAGCCTAAAGCCTTCCTCGATAAATGGACTATCCAACGTAAAAATAAGTTTTCAAATCGGGCCAGTAGTTTCTGAGATTAGCAGGTTCAAACAAACAAACAAACAAACTAACTCTTCAGCTTTATAATATTAGTATAGATGATAAATAAATAAATAAATATCTTTGGACATTCCCACACATCGCCATCTAGTCCCAAAGTAAGTTACTCAAAGCTTGTGTTATGGGTGCCAGACAACGGATATACTACTTAAATACTTTTTGTTTGTAAATACATACATAATATACATAGAAAACACACAGACCAATACAAACAGACATGTTCATGCACACAAATGTTTGAATTGTGCGGGGATCGAACCCGCAACCCGCTGCGTAGCAGGCGATTTCTCGACCACTACACCAGATGGGTCGTCAAATAACAAGATAACATTTTGGTGAAGCCAATATGCGTTATAACCATAAAATTATTTCCGATAGGGGATAGTACTTCTATGGATATTCTCACAATAATGACCTATTTTCTATCATTTTATCAGTTTCATATCATATTTCCGAGGAATATCAGTTCTTGTAAACTGTTGTTTCAGTCAAGTCTGAGTCGAGGCAGTTTCATGCAAACGAATTACCATACTGGTGCTAGTATCTACTGCTACCTAGTATGGACTGGGTGTACAAGTGAGCGATTGATGTTGAAAATGTTTGTTAGAGAAAATATACAGGGTGAAATTTTCATACGATTTTAAAAAAATAAATATTTCATGATTTTTCAGCACACATTCTTTTAACCGAACATGACACAACTGTACAAATAATATATCACTTCCCTAAAATACATTACAGGAGTTCGATTTGACAGACCACGAGCATGACATTGCCCTGTTTAATCATATTGTATTTATATGAATTTTTTTGATACTAAATAGGTTCCAGGTCCATCCTGTGTGACTATTGATGTACGCATTGCTGAAATTTTAAATAATAAGATGGCTTACGATTAGAAATGGGCAACGGGAAAATACCCATTGGGAAAATACCGGGTAAAGACCTATTTTGGGAAAATATAGGATTTTTCCCAAACTCCTTGATAATATGGGGTGACCCATATTATCAAGGAATCAACTCGGAAGACAGACCGGAATTCGGTATTTTTGTTTGTTTAGAACATGTTTACTTTTCTTCAACTTTAACAAACGAAAATAACAAATTAATGATCAATATAAAAGTTCGCCGGCGTAACAGCAGTCGTGTTGTAAGTCTACCGTAGCCTATCTAATCTTTCCGGTAGAATACGGAATACTACGGCATACTACTTAGCTTATTTTAGTCGTAGATTACTTTTATTAAGGAATTTGCCAGATAAAGTACCAAATGCAAAATACCGATTCTTGCAAACGTTTTACTTCCTGCATAACTTTATTTGTGCGACTATTTTTATCATATATTTTTTTAATTTTATGTAAAAACAAACTTATTTTACTAAAAATTAATAAAAGTTACTATTTTTGTATGCATGACCATGATTTATTTTAAATTCAGTTTCAGGAACATTTATTTCTGACAAGAATGATTCGTCATACAATTAAATGAATTAACAATTAATATTTAATTAATTACAGCCAGCATCTTCGCCTCTTTGCCTCATGGTCACGGTTTTATTTTTGATATGGTTTTAAGCTACTAATTTTTGCATGTATTTTCTTGAACCTTTTAATTCTAATAAATAATATTTTTGAAAAGAAATCTACGAAAGCTACCGCTTTTTATGGAAAGATGAAGTCTACCGTAGTCTACCGGAATGCTACTGCATACTTTGGTAGGATACATTGGACTTAAGTAAACAGCAGTAAAAGTATTCAGTCCAAAAGGTCACACAACACAATTTAATCACAAACTACTCTAAAGTCTACAAGAGAAACAGATGCTAATCGAGTAACGGTCGATTTAAAGATAATACTCAAAGTGGGTACCTACGTTAGTCGATTAGAAACTCGTGTTCAGAATGAAAACGCATTTTTACTAATTTTGTTTTATTTATTGTTAGACGTAGTAATTATTTGATTTGTCCTGCAACTTTATATGGCTACTAGCGGTCTCCCGCGACTTCGTCCGCGCGTTTTGAGTTTGTTCCCGACGTTCCCGACGCGGCCACGGGAGGGGTCCCGTCGCAGCGTGATGTATGCAGCAGTTTGCGACCTGGATCACATAATGAGAAAATTTACAAATAAGTTTAAATATTTACATGACATGCCGTAAACCTTTACCTAAAGCGCAGTTAAGAGAAGTTTTCATGACGCCCGACGAGTCTAGTCGTTTTTGATTATTTATCACAGCCATATAAAATTATAGGTATAATTTGAGAAAATTATGTTACGCAACTGTGCAAGTTATTTTAAAAAAGAACGAAATGGCTTGTGCTTGTAATTATCATGTAAGACCGCAAAATATTCCACAATAACATACAAAAATAATATGCAGATATGAGTATGCATATAAAGTTATTTAAAGAAAAAAACAAATTCCAAAATCCGGTTATTATAAAAAAAGACCTGGCGTCATGTGCTGGGGGCCGAGCCGGCGGCCATACCGCTCACTCCGCAACGGCATGTTCCATAGTATCTGACAGTTTATTGTTGTAAGCCGTCGGTAGAGCCGCCGGGCAGTGCGCATACAACATTACGTTAACATGTACTGCATCATGTCATCATCATGACCCGTTTTCGTAGCGCCGTAGCGTCGTAGCTTCGTAGCTCTTGTAGCAACACAGATTATAATGAAATAGTGGTAAACAACTACTTATAGTGGAACACTTTGCTCAGTAAGTAGTTCATCCACGCTAGTTTTTATTTTGCTGCGAAAAAACTAATTGCCTGTGTTCATAAGAGATAACCGTAGGTAGGTTAGGTACAAACTCGTAACTACAAGCAAAGCTGTGCTGTTTACAGACTTGAAAATAGGAGGTAATCAATTTGATGTGTATTCATGCGATATCGTAGCAACCGTTTATCTACGTTTGTATTGTTATTCTCGATGATGCAAGATATTATACCGCTTTTAATAACTTTTACGTTACTTTTCGCCTGTCCATTGCTGGCCGGATGATAAGCGGGTGTCGACACATGCGAGATATTGTTAGAGGCACAAAACGCCTTAAACTTGTAAGAAGTAAACGCCGTAGCATTATTGCTAACAAGTGTCTGAGGCAGACCAAATCTTGACCATTGAAAGGAAAGGAATCCATTTTAGCCAAACAATTTCTTTTTGGAGTCGGTGCTGTGACAGATGATGCTTGATGGTCAAAGTCACCGACTCCAAAAAGAAATTGTTTGCCTAAAATGGATTCCTTCCTTTCAATGGTCAAGAGTTTGTTTAAGACTTTATAGTGCATTTTGTTTTTGAAGTTGCTTTTTTTAAAGTTAATTTTATTTCTTAATTTTTAGGAATTACAAAGCGTTAACCTAAGCGTTAAGGATTTCCACCATCAGCTCAGTCCCACAAAATGTTGACTGTCAGCTGAAACAATACCTCAACATTAATTCTAGTAATAAAAACACTTTACGTGACTTTTAAATTTGACGGTTTCCTTCGAATACACCAAGATTCCATAATCATATCCCAAATTGGCAACAATGGGATCAACGATAAGGTATACCCTTTAGTTAGGCGAAAAAAATTTCGAATCGGTCGACAAACGACTGAGATATGAGGTAACATACATACAAAAAAAACATACAGTCGAATTGATAATCTCCTCCTTTTTTGAAGTCGGTTAAAAATTAAACCGCCTTCGAAAACTGACGTAAAAACTTAAAACAGAAGACGATTGCGTTACTTAAAGATTTTTGTGAGTTTTTTAAGGCGTTTTATTTTATTTACTTTATGGCCTGGAGGAAAGACACCATAGATGTATGGAACTATGTGTGTCTCTATGTACGAAAAGAAATAATAACAGAGCTACCTTGCATAGAAGGGAGGAGAGATTTGAGGTTGATCTTGTAAATAATGTATTATAACCTTTAAAAGCCGTAGAGGTTGTGGATTTACTATTTTAGGGTGTAAATAGTTTATATCAATGTGTGCATGTGTGTTCGCTTTATTTCTAGATAGCCTAGGAGGGTTTTTAGGTTTGAGTGTAACGTTTTCCCTCCTTAAATTAGTATGGCTCTCGATCAGAATACTCGGCCAATGAGCTACGCCCCAAGCAATGATCATTGGTCTAATTAATCTAACAGTCCGGGTTTTGATATGAAATAAATCTAACATAAATATAAAACACATTATTTAGAGCTATGATCTTGATTAAAATTTGGATTTGAAAGTGACAACTCTCTTTTATTTTGTTATTATTAAAATTTCCCAGTGGTGTATGATAATGGCATTTCCTTTGGATAGACCACACTCTAAGTAGATAAGCCTTGGGGAAGTAAATAGATTGGATCATAAATAGAAAGTCACTTAGACACAATATATCCGAGCTTCCAATATTACATACCTATAAGTCTCAGACTTCTGCACAGGGTCCTGAGTATAACCTTAGATATATTCACGATTACAACATTATAGTGGACGAGAGTTTACTTTTCAGATTTAAGAAACTATGATTCTGTAAAACCTTAGATTTACAACAGTATATTAGGAATTTGACTTAGCTAAACCAATATAACAACTCAAACCAAATTAAAACTTCAAGCATGCGCTTTACTAACTAAACATTCTTGTGGTTCGAATCCGCAATGTTCATTAACGGGTGTATTAAAGAAACAACAAGATACACTTGTTGTTGAGACACGAATAATGAGAGTGCAGCCGGGAGAGATCCAGAGTGCAGAAGTTTGAGAGTGGGTATTTAAATTAAGCTGTTAGGGAACTTTAAATAACAAATAAGAAGGACATTGCAGTTTAAACATTGTAGTTTAGAACTAGGATCCTCATTTATTGATAATGTTACGGATTTATGTGTTGGAACATGGTTTTACGGTGAACCTTTGATGCGTGACCTCTAGGCACCCGATACACACCCCATATGCAGCTGGTCTCCGACCTTTGGTTTGGCCAAACCAATAAAGTATTACAAACAAAATACAAACAATTAAAACCATGGTAAAAGGGGAAGTACACAAGTTGTACAAGAATAGATCTAATCCACGGATTAGCCATAAAATCTTAGCAGCGAAGGGAGACCAGGTCTGTTTCCCCAATAACCTGATTACAGGGCCAGTCACTGGCGTAGGATACTCTCATTAGTGCTAGCGGGGAGGTTGGCTCGGGTAAGAGTGCTTGTCTTCCTAAGACGAAGCCATCCCAAACACTCTTTAGCTGACTTATTATCATACGAGTAATTATAGAGCTTTGGCTTTTGGCGAGAAATAAAGAAACGTGTGAAATAAAGATTACGTTTGTGGTCATATTATAATTCTAGAATTAAGACATGCAGTAGAAATATGAAATTTATTACAATATTTTTTATCCTATACTCTTTATTTTTAACTTGAAAAGAAATCAGGAACAGGGACACTTGTAACCGGTGTATCGATTTTGATCTTGTTGGGTTCATCTTTGCTCTGATTATGACATGTGGGAGTAATGAAGACCGCCGGAACTGCTAGACTCACTTTATTTGTTCTAGCTGGGTAGGCGTATTTGTATACATTGTATTTTGGTCTGTCTTCATTCTGAAAAATTATAATATTTTAAAGTAAATGATTTTCATTCCATTTGTTAGAAACAGCGTCCTCTTGGAGAGCTGAGGGCTTGGATAAATCACAATTTCTTGAGAAATAAGATTAAGCTAGAGTTTATATCGCTATAAAAGTCAATGAATAAAAGCAATTTAATCACAAATCCTTTATTACTTTTACGCACTTACAATTTAAAAAATTCAAATATTGTTACGTTCTACTGCAAACGACTTGTCCTCGTTATTTTAAATATTTTTCATCATTTATAACTAAATCTTTTGTAAAACTTTTGAATTTGTCACAATTTTATGCCGTCAATATGTCAATTGACAGTCTAGTAAACAGTTCAAAAATCTAAATATTACAGCAAAACATATATCTTCATATTTTAATAGACCAAAATTTTACATTTACTAACTCTGCCAAACATATTGATCGTAATTTTGTTACGTTATTGATTTCTCTTAGATTTTACTGGAATATCATAATATATTTCGATAATAATTATATAAAAGTTCGCTTAACTTATTTCTGGACGTGTCATTCAACGGCCATATTTACGTTAGTATGACGTCATCTTCGCCTAAACTATCGAGTTTACTCGATAGTTTAGGCGAAGCGACTTTACACGACACGAGAGTGCTTCGTGATGCCGACTAACGTTGTACTGCGTAAACTCGCTACGCTCACGTGACGAATATGTCAAAAGTTCGTGATTGGGGTACAGGTCATAAGACGAACAATAGAGTGATAGAATGGTGGAGTAATGGAGGCTGTATAACGAAGTGTTTCACATAACTTCTATCTTTAGCAATATTTCAATCTGAAATGCAATTATACCTATAAATAATTAATGTATTCAAACCGCAGTGTCTTTTTCTTTCAGAACAAAACTTAAAAATTCCTTTTAAATTATTTCAGTCACTTAAACTAATAGACGATCACAAACAAAACTAAACTAGCTAGACAATCACGAAGCCATAATATTCACAGGAGTCAGTCCTTATGAAAAATCTAAGCTAACTGAATAATTATCATCAGGGTCATATTTAGTAATGCCCGAAGATTTTCTTAAAGTTAGAAAGAGGGGTAGAGAGGGAGGTGAGAGGTAAGTACAGAGGGGGGGGGGTACCATCACAACTTCATGATTTTTAGTTATGACTTATATCTTAACATCTACTGGACAGATTTTGATGAAACTTACACGTTTAATGCACTTAGCCAAATTAGCTTGAAAAGCAGACTATACCCAATGTTACTAAATGAAAGCTGTGCAATTAAGAGTATTGAAGGCCAGCCTCATCGCGAGATTATCTCTTCTCGTTTAATGGCATTGTGTCATGCTATCAAAATAACCGCGATATAAACAGAACAAAACGCTTTTTTTTGCTAACCGACCGAAGTGGAGTGGAATTGAAACCGCAGTATTTAAAATGCAAAATATAAACTTAGTGTAACACCACAAACTTCTTTATAAGTAGTATACAGGTTATGAAACTTCTACTTGTGTATACTATCCTTTAGAAAAAAAGGTTGAAGAAGGGAAAACACGACAATAATTAAAAAAATATAACTGCCTTCAAAAAATTAATTTAGAGTCGGTGCATTAATAATATTTTTTCTCATGATTTTTAAGTTATTTACTCTCAAAAAACTACTGCACCGATTTTGATGAGACTTATATCGTACCCTAAGTTGATATATATCTAATCGGACTAAACACGAATCATGTCGCTATGACTCCTCTTTTTCGAGAAATCGGTGGACCAATATACAAACATACCTAGACTTAAGAAATTTGTACACGTGTTTAGAAGTCTTCATAGATTAACTTACCCTAATATTATTCAATTCCAACTATATCACAAACATACACATTGGATTGATTACCTCAATTTTTTGAAGTCGTTAAGAACTGTTAATGTCGTTTTCATATGTTTATGCGTGTAACATTAGGTTGATATATTCTTTATTTATTCGACGATCCTCTGTGAAGCGTGGACGTAGTACTCGTATATAAACTCATAATATTTACGGATAGGAAGTGGGATACATTTGCACACTCAAATCGGAAAAGTCTTTGTAGTATCATCTCAAATAACAATAATCTTTCAAACCTTCACGAAGCGGTGCCAAGTCAATCTGCCTGTAATCATCGCTGTCAGCGATTTCATTTAATTTTAGCTATTTTCTACTTTAGTGTAATAGTCGGGCTTATCAGTGTAATTCTAATTAAAGTTCTTTTTGTTTCCAGGTGAAGGACATTGATAGTGTGAGCCAGGCCAGACATGCCAGTATGCCAAACAACTGTAAACTTAAAAAAAAGCTGTAAGTAACATTATGTTTATATCTTGACCAACGGAACTCAACCTTTATTTAAGAGGGGTACAGATACGTTTGTGAAGTGATAGTCCGGGCCGCAACACGAATTCCACCACCGCGAGCGTAGCATAGCTGCGGTTTTTTTATTCGATACAATACACTGTAGAATAAAGTATTCAACATTCATGGGGTCTTGGGTCAGACTGGCGGGCCGCACAAAAAGGCTCAGCGGGCCGCAGTTTCAGTATGGCTGTTCTAGACCGTAGGCGAAGAGAGGCCTGCCTGTCGGCCTTCTACAGGTTACGTTTCGGAGAGTGTGCGAACGAATTGCATGACTTAATTCCAACGGCCTCTTTTCATCTTGGAAACACAAGACACCCCGGTTCTCATTTCATTTGCGTACGGCTAGGGAGTAGAATCCATCTTAGCCCGCATTGTCGCTTAACATCAGGTGGGATCTTGGTGGGGTGCCAACCAAAGTCCATGTTTTATCTTGAGCACAATTACTACAGTCATGTCACACAACATTTAATACTCAAGTATTATTATTCGTTATTGCTTTAAATTGTTTCCAAAAACATCTGGGATATGTTTGTTATAAAAACTGTTAGCACTCAAAATTATGATGTGTTCTTTGATCATACAATACAAATCAAATTTAAAGATGCATAAAATTAAAATTAAAATTACTTAAAAATCTGCATCTGCTAATTAAGGTAGAATATACCAACGTCAAAAAAGACTTTTCTCACTGAATAAGTATTAAATATCCGATTTTAATTGTCATTTACATAAATTATTGCTGACAAATAGGTGACGCTTTCAAATTAAGCGTTTTGTATTTTATTCAACGAATATTCCTTATCTGACTTTATTAAAATTAAGCGTTTATAAAGCAATCTAATAATCCATAAAGAGTCTAACCTCAATGAGAGGTTTAATAACAAAGAAGAAAAAAATTAAACCGGCCAAGTGCAAGTCGGTCTCGCGGGTTCCGTTTTTTGCCATTCGGCTACGGAACCCTAAAAGCTAAGTCCTGCAACAAAAAATAAATTTAAACCTACCTATACTAAAACGAAACCATTTCTTTTGCTAAAGTGGCTGCAATGCTGGCTGCTAATCCTTTAATTAAATTTAAACTAGAAGTAATTAGGCGTTATCTAATCGATAACTACTCGTAGCTTGCTAAATGCACGAGTTCGAATTTATCTGAGGTTAATTAGGCTGTTGTTGGTTATTTGCGTGTCTCGTGTTTGCATGTGCTGCTAGTTACGAGCTCTATTTTATTGAATTTCTGTCCATCAGCTTTTATGCATTGTTCTTGTTGTTGTTATCAGTTCCCTATAACTTCACATTATATGCGTTGTGTCATTAGTTTATAATGCACCAGTAATACTCATTAATTTTGTTTACGTATTCGTAATGTGAACACCAGTGCCTATGCCTAAAGTTAATTCTTTCAACTTTGAATACTCAAAGTCGTGCATGCGTCCATATGATTTTGAATTTCATAATTTAGTATCAATAAACATGCATTCTCTCCACCATCAAGGAAATCTATACTAATATTATAAAGCTGAAGAGTTTGTTTGTTAGTTTGTTTGTTTGTTTGAACGCGCTAATCTCAAAAACTACTGGCCTGATTTGAAAAAAAATTTTTACGTTGGATAGTCCATTTATCGAGGAAGGCTTTAGGCTATATAACATAAAGATACGACTCATAAGACCACAGCAGAAATGAAAAATGTTGCGAAAACGGGAGAAAGATATTCCTTTTGAGAGCTTCCGCTGCATACGCTGCGGAAACCGCTTAAGTTACACAAAAATCATGTATGAACGGATTGTTCAGCATTAAGAGTTCTATAATAAAGTCCGCGACAGCATATGTCTATCTTTAATGGTTGACTTACTACAACCTTTTTTATGTTCATAAATTTGTAAAAAAATAATGCAATATTTTTAGAGGTGTATTATAATACACACAGGTATTTATTCTTATCAAAATAAATACATTCATCATCACGAGCATTTCATTTAGAACAAAGTTGCCTTTTATATCATTTGATTTCAATGAATATCTTAGGAGCTATCACAGTTTTAAGATAACTCCGCACCAAAATAATGTTCGCAGCTTAAGTACAACGTGCGCTTGCGCTAATATATTATAAATCTGAAGAGTTTGTTTGTTTGAACGCGATTATCTCAGGAACTGCTAGACCGATTTGAAAAAATATTTCTGTGTTGGATAGCTTATTTATCGAGAAAGGCTTTAGGATATAAAACATGACGCTGCGACGGGAGGGGAGGGAGCAAACTCAAAACGCGCGGACGAAGTCGCGGGGGACCGCTAGTTGATAAATAGTTTTCGATATTTACATCAACTGAATGTACATCCATACACCAACTTAATTAATATCAATGTAATTATTAAGATGCTCAATTCAGTAAGTTGTTACTACTTTCGCAAACAAGACAAAAAACAACAAGACTGTAACGTTTTCCTTGAATTTCGATTTATAAACCTATACTCTGCGACAAGCATCTTCTGGCCAATAAATGACATTGACAGGGGGCGCTAGCATTTAATGAGGGTAGCCAGTGCAAGAAAATCTCCCTTGTCTCTTATTCATTAGGGTCTTTTTATTCATTGCGTTGTTTTTATTTATTACCTTATATTGTTTGCCCGACTAAGACAAATGTAAGTAAGTAAAGTAAGCCTGTAACATCCCACCGCTGGGCAAAGGCCTTACCTCAACTATGAGGTAGTTTGAGCCATACTCCACCACGCGGGCTCAGTGCGGGTTGGTAGAGGGGTGATTGCAAGGCAAGCGACTAACCCTGCTGTCAGATTTTATCAAGCCGCCCATAAGGCCTCTGACTAGGCTTAACGACTAATATCTACCGATTGTAGCCGGGACCAACGGCTTGACGTGCCTTCCGAAGCACGGAGATGCTCGTGATGTACGTCACTTATATGGTCGGAATGGTCCACACACGACCATCCAAACACGACCGCGCTTTAGGTTGCTTCACTTCGGTATCACTACCAAAGCGCTGCTACCACTGCGCTACGAGCACTTCAACACAAATGTGACAAAGGTGAACGGTAATGTTTATGTAGATCAAATAATAGTGAAAATATCTCATTTGACCAAGATTTTGAACCATCTTCATGCAGTTGGCTAATATCGGAGGAAGCCACACGTATTAACTAAAACTTTACTAAGTTCAGATTCTGGTCAAAAGTCGAATTTCTGTACAATAAAACAAAAACAAAAACCGAGCCAGGGGATGTAAGAAGTGCAATAAGACGAATAAAGATTTTTGACAAATTACTTGTAGTTAATACGTAGCAATAATTTCAATATCGCTGAAGTTTAAAGAATAAACTCCACCTCATAAATTGATGATTATGGATATTTATAGCCAAATAACACTTGTTTCAGAAGGCACACAGTGTGTTGTGCCTCAGTGGTGATTAGCTTTTTGGGTCTGTGCCTCATCGCGCTGCCTGTCTACACGACTGCACATGTGCTGACAGAGTACAAGAGCCCGCAGCCCTGCCTCAGCGAGGAGTGCGTGGGTACAGGTAAAATCAACAATTTTATCATAAGTTTTCTAAGAACCTTTTTTTGCTAGCGTCTTTAGCATCAATGCATAAAGTATTTTCGCCGGGCCATCCACACTCGATTTTTTAAAGTGAAATTCATAAAGTGTGTCCTGTCCTGTGTGTGTGGTCCTGTTACTCCGTTGGCGCAGCGACCCGAATTGGATCTTGGCCTACGATACGCGATGGCGCCAGCGCGCCCTGTTTTCTGCATTCAGGGCGCGTAGGTCCTTCGCCACTTCAACTCTTCACTGGTATCGCGGTCGTCGACGACCTACAGGCTGCCTAATGTACGCCTTCCTTACCGCCCTGTCATCCGGCATTCTTTCTAAATGGCCAAGCCAACGGAGACTTGCTGCCTTTATCTCCTCAATGATGTCCGGTTCAGACACTAGATCCTCCAGTTCTTGGTTCTTCCCTTCTTCGTTCATCTGGTTGCTCATTATCCATTGGTTCCTTCTCCATCCTCCCTTTGTTTAGGTGCCAAGATCTTACGAAATATCTTCCTTTCGGCAATGAGAAACTTGTTTACCTCTTTCTGGGTTGGTGTCCAGGCCTCGCATACTAGACAAGATAAATAGCTTTACCAAATATAATTAACAAGGTTTGGACAACTGTTTAAATAGGATATAGCTAGTTTAAAATCAACGTCAGACGCATAAAATTTAAAACAGTAGTTCAAACCTTGTTTATTTATTTGTGGTAAGGCTGTTTTTTATCTTTCGTCTTAGCTAAGGAACTTATTAACTTACATAAACAAAAAAAAATACACCAGCAAGTATTTGTTACTAGGTTGAAATAGAATACTACTTCTAGATACCTACTCTAACAGTCAAAACAGTGAGAGGGTTTTTCTATTTTCCGCAACAAAAATATGCATTTCATCAAATGTAACGATACATGAGAAAATCTGATTTGATATTGTGAAATTCTTATCTAACAAGCGTTTTATTTGTTTTATGATAACATAAGTATTAAATAAATATAAACTCAAGAGATTTCCTACACGTAGATAGCCCGTAACAAATGTATGATATATCCAGCACATAAGTGAAACAAAAGAAAGACGAAGCTCTATATAATATATTCATATATACATTATCTCGCACTAAAATACACACACACACCATTTTTAAGGTTATTTCAAGGTTTATGTAATAGTTGTAACTTACTGCCTATTTAGTTTTTGTAACTGTATTTGTGATTTTAATATTATCAGTACCATTTTTACTGTATCTGCTATACCTACAGGACCTGTATTCTTCTAGTTCTAAATACCTCGGTGTGACCGTGCACCCATGTGACCAACCCCGTGACCAATGCATGACTTTTAAGCCCCATGTTCAATCGCTCGTTCCCTAGATACGTAAACTTATTTTTATTTTCAAAACCCTGCGACACGTGGCTGACAGCCCTGTCAACAAAATGGTGTATTACGCCTTGTGCCAACCGCTTCTGAAGTATTGTATTTCCTTATGGGGAAGCACCCACAGGACTACTCTGCGGGAAGTGAAACGGGCTCAGAGATCGATCTTAAAAGTAAAAGCGGCAGCTGGTCCCCCAATTTTATACCTCATAGAAGACCTTTTCAGAAAATGGAACGTGCTTTCGGTGAGACAGACGTTCATTCTTCGGACAATCTTGACCATAAACTTAGGGTTAAGCTGTGACTTTCGCTTGGTGTAAGGAAAACGACGTTATAATCTTTTGTGTGACAGGCTACCTTTATAAATAAACTGCAACTGCACTGGACTTCAACTGCTACTTGGGAAGCTAAAACAAACTCCCTAGTTATGCACTTTAAATTATATTTAGAGTATTCTGTATCTACAGGCGGGGCCTGGCAACCTGTATCACCGGTTTTTTTCAGATCTATCTCAGGCGCCAGCCTCTCGCTTGTTAGAAACCTCAACACCTCAACACCCGAGCGGTCGCATGCGACCGCATAACAATAGAATACCTATTGTCTCGTTCACATACGCTTGAGGGATTAAACTGTTTATACCTAATTTGTACTTGCTACTTACCTTTTGCGCTAGGAAGAAAGAAATAATTTATTCATTATTATTATAAAACCACTCTTCGAAAACAAACAAATACGCCAACAAGTGCTCTAAATTGCAATTACTGATGAAAATAATTGTAAAGTCTAAAGAGCGCATGTTCTAATCATTTCCACAAACTATGCTTAAGACGGGTATGTAAATAGGTACACCAGTAAATATTTAGATATCTGCTCATCGGCATCGTCTCCGATATTCCGATGATGGCGCCGCAAAAATTATGTAAGTCGAACAAATTATAGTTATTTAGAACTATAGTTATGGAAGCAAAAAAAAGATGCGATTAGATAAATGTGAGAAATATAAACAACACTATTGAGTCAAGTAATTTGTTTACATGACAGGACGTATAAATGACTGTGTGTCAGATATGACGTATAAATAATAATGAAGTTCAATTTCGATTATATAGCATTACTTATCAAGGACAATTAAAATGGTTCACCATCGATCATTTCGATTATACCTATATGGCGTCATATAATCCCTACAAGCTTTTACACGTGGTGCACCCAGGCCAGGCTGGTACTGCGCCGTTCTCACAAGAAAATGGTGCACATGCATCATCAGATCTTCAGATCAGTATTTCTAGTGCGTAATTTATCTTTTATTTACTTAGAGGCCGTGACTAAGCAAGCAACATAAGCAGATAAATAGACTTAATACCTATAATTGGAAGATAATCAGCTTTTTATGTACCACCTCTACAACTAAAGTTGACAGAATCATTAATGTTTATCAACCATGTGTTCAGGTCGATAAGTTAACGAATATGCTATTTTTATTAATGAGAGAGTAGACAATTAATATCTGGATGAAAAATATTCAATGCACCCTCATTTTTTTTTCAGTTAATACTCAGATGACTATAGATATATTACCGCATGTATTGTTATTTCACAGTACCTGCATTTATTGTATATAAGAAAACTGTGGGTGTCTTCAATATGCGATAACATTCAAGAGATATGGATGATAAGTAATAATGATTAACGCCACCTTAATCTTTGTGACAGCGTCAAGGATCCTACAGGCATTGAATAAAGATGTGGACCCTTGCACGGATTTCTACGAATTCGCGTGCGGCGGTTGGATCAAAAAAAACCCTGTGCCCGAGTGGACGACTTCTTGGAACGAGTTCAAGAAGCTTCAAGAGCAGATGCTGATACACCTGAGGGAATTGCTGGAGGCTGAAGATGAAGACGGACTACCCATTAGTGTGAGGAAAGCGAAGGTGTTTTACAGATCTTGCATTGACGTTGGTGAGTTGTCTTATTACTCATTGAGCTATTTAGTATTCGGATGAAACTGGTTTGAGAAATTGATGGATACTAAGCCTGATACGGAACCTTTTAGAAACAGAAGTGCTGACGAGCCTGAAAGCATACTCAATTCCCTCTTATCTTCGTTGCATAAATCATAGCTTGTTTTTATCACAGCCAAATTAGAAGAGAACGGAATCAAGCCCATTCAGAGCATCCTAGCGAAGCTAGACATGCCACCCCTGCCTCCCAAAGTGGCGAGCGCAAACTTCACGTGGGTAAAGAGTGCGGGGCGGGCGCGCAGGATGCTAGGACTCAACCTGCTGCTCAGCGTGAAGGTGGCGGAGGACAAGTGGTTCGACTTCATCAGCAGGAACCGGATCTTGGTGAGCTAATCTAAACTGTTAAACTAGCCAATTCAGGAGGTATCGAACACAAGTTGCTTTCTCTCCTGTGGCAACCACAACTTTACGCTAGAGAAGGACTTAAAACAATGAGATGAAAGGTACATGCAGAATACAGCCACACTACAACACAGAAAATAAGTTTCAGGCCTTCTCCTTGTAATTTACTTCATGTCATTAATGAGTATGTGTCCCGATTTGCACGGAACGACCCGAGTTTTGGGGATCTGGGGACGTTAATCAAAAAATGAAAAATAAAAATAAGATTTTTCATTAAAAAATACAAAGAAACCAAATATGATCTAAAGGATTGGAGATTGGACTTAAACCATTTTCTTTTTCCTCTTAGTTAACTTTATTGAAAATCGAAAAAATATACGTTCTACGTTTTTTGACTTGGATCAATTTTATTATGAAGTTTATAAAACCAAAGAACTGGTGCAGCAGTGAAAAACAAAGACCCTGAATTCAACTCTGATTTAAAAACTCCGTGTTCTTTGTTTACTGACCTAATCCGCAACCCTAAATCCCGATATTTTTTATCTCATGTACCTACCAATTTCAAACAAATCGCAGCTGGACTATTAATGAGGCACGAAGGCACATTTAACCAAATCCGGACTGCTCCAATTTTTGTGCAATTCTACGAGAAAAAGTTCACTGATCATTTTCTCCGTCGAAGAATTTTTTTTTTATATTTCACGGTCACGATTTTTATGTATTTAGCAGTTTCAATTCATTCCGTGTAGTTTTTTTATGTGTTAATATTTTACGTAAAAATGTTAAACTCGCAATCCAATTACCATACGAAAAGTTCGATTGCCGCGAGAATCGCCCCCTGACAGCGTCAAAATGTTTACTTAACCTGCATGTGAAAGCAATCACTTAAGCAACCGGTCCTCTGAAGTTCGTTTACCATAGGCCACGTCTGAGCTATTCTGGTTTAGATAGGGCATAATGTCTTTCTGCTCTTTTTTGAAAAACTTATCATTTAGGTATACGTTTTCATAAACCTCAATATTTTTCCCCAGATTGATCAAGTATCGCCCGGTTTTAACGAGCGCTACCTGCTGCAGCCGGAGCAGTTCGCGCTGGAGCTGGCGCAGTTCCGCAAGAAAATCCGCGACATGATCGCCATCGCCGACCCCGCTGCTGACGCGGACGACTTCGCCGCTGATATTGTTGACTTCAGCACAAGCTTGGCTAAGGTAATTAAGGCCGAAAATTACCCAAGATTGTATCATTTTCATTAGCCAGCTCTTGATCATAGGTTAAATGGTTAATGAACTGACCACACAAGAGCACGTGGCCTAATATTATTAGTAGCACTAATGGCATCGAAAGAATGACATTCCTTACTTGACAACACAAAGTCAACGGTGTTTCTGGTGACATGACTAGCAAGATTTGAGGCACTAATGTAATGCTTCTTATGTTGACTGACTAAAACACTACACATTTATTTCGCTCACCTTTATTTACAATTAAATGCCTGACCCTTTACTTATTCATCATCACCATCATCATCATTATCAACCAAATGACGTCCATTGCTGAACATTTACTATATAACTTTACTTAATCTCGTAAAAAAAGTGGATAGTGTAAAGACGTACCTTATTTTTGCTCCTCATATTTATTACTAGCGGTCCCCCGCGACTTCGTCCGCGCGTTTTGAGTTTGCTTCCTCCCCTCCCGTCGCAGCGTGATGTTTTATATCCTAAAGCCTTTCTCAATAAATAAGCTATCTAACACAGAAATATTTTTTCAAATCGGTTCAGCAGTTCCTAAGATAAGCGCGTTCAAACCAACAAACTCTTCAGCTTTATGATATAAAGCGCACGTTGTACTTAAGCTGCGAACATTATTTTGGTGCGGAGTTATGTTAAAACTGTGATAGCTCCTAAGATATTTATTGTAATCAAATGATATAAGGGCAACTTTGTTCTAAATGAAATGCTCTTGATGATGAATGTATTTATTTTGATAAGAATAAATACCTGTGTGTATAATACACCCCTAAAAATGATGCATTATTTTTTTACAAATTTATTAACATAAAAAAGGTTGTAGTAAGTCAACCATAAAAGATAGACATAAGCTGTCGCAGACTTTATTATAGAACTTTTGATGGTAAACAATCCTCTCATACATGATTTTTGTGTAACTTTAGCGGTTTCCGCAGCGTACGCAGCGGAAGCTCTCAAAAGGAATATCTTTCTCCCGTTTTCGCAACATTTTTCATTGCTGCTGTGGTCTTGTGAGTCGTGTCTTTATGTTATATAGCTTAAAGCCTTCCTAGATAAATGGACTATCTAACATAAAAATATATTTTCAAATCAGTCCTATAGTTTCTGAGATTAGCGCGTTCAAACAAACAAACAAAAAAACAAACTCTTCAGCTTTATAATATTAGTATAGATTCATAACAGTATAATAAGCAACTTATTCCAAACAAAATAATACGAATATCGGTTGATATTAGCCGTTAAGTCTAGTCAGAGGCCTTATGGGCGGCTTGATAACATTTGATAGCAGGGGTAGTCGTTTGCCTTGCAAACACCCCTCCACCAACAAGCACTGAGCCTGCATGGTGGAGTATGGCTCAAACTACCTCATAGTTGAGGTAAAGCCTTTGCCCAGCAGTGGGATGTTACAAGTTAACTTAATTATACTTATACATACATACAACAAATTGAAAAAAATAATAGGCAGGTTACAGTTAACTTTTTATTTAGTTAAGGCTGAAAAGTAACGCCGGTATCTTTTGATTTCTAGTGGGTTTTATATTGTTTTTAATATGCAAGACGGCATTTTTGACGAATTCATTGACCAAATGTCACATTGCATAACGTTTCGGGCGGGAGTGAGTGACTGGGATACCGCGCATGCGTTGATGTCCGGGACCATCAATTCATTTCGCACGAGGTTCCTTCGGGATATCATTTCTATACGTAGTAGTATAGTTCAATGAAGATAGGTATCTTCATTGAAATATACTTACGTCCCCAGTTACTTACGTCAACCTAACCTTAAAATAAACAGAAACAGGCCAATAAACTTACTTTAAATTAAGCATAATATTTATAAGAACCTACCAAAGTAGACGTAAGGGAGCTTGACCAAGACCTAAAGCTCCAAGCCTACCTCACCTTCACTAAAGAAGTTTCGTTGCGTCCTGTTTATACAGAGGAGGATCTGGCGATTGACCGATGGCGGTATAACCATCCAATGTAAGGCGCAGCTTCATATTGGATTGTGACCGGCAACAGCGTCACAGCTGCAAGGGGCTGCGCCTCTGCGCTCGCCAACCCGCCTGCCAAGCGTGGCAAGTATTGGCGAAATCCCCTCACATGAGAGTGCACAAGAAAACCAGGTCCCCAGTCTCAGGCAGCCTCGCTATTCCTGACTTTGGTAGCGGTCACGGTAACGGCGGGGCAGGGGGTGCTTGAAATCTCCGGAGGCGACCGCGCTGCCACCCCCAACGACAACTGGCCTTGGTAACTTATAACGCGAGCATACTGAGGACAGATGAGAAGTTGCTCGAGCTGGAGGAAGAAATGAGCAGGTTACACTGGGACATAATGAGTTTATCAGAAGTCCGTAGAGAGGGCGACGACACGATTAATCTATAGTCCGGCAACCTGCTCTACTACCAGGAAGGCAAGCAATAAAAGTCCCAAGGCGGTGTCGGGTTTCTCGTTCACAAGTCTCTCGTCAACATATTGTTACCTAACCTACGATACCATCGAGAGTGTGTCGATCAGAGTGATATACCTTATACTCAGAATATCCATGAGGTATTAGCTGAAGGTCATACAGTAATTCCAGCTGGCATGCCTCAGGATTCTATACTGGGTCTTCAGCTCTTCTAACTCTTTCTCAATGACGTACCCATTCAAACTCGTACAAAACTTGCTTGCTTTGCGGATGATACAGCCTCTTTCACAACGGCAAATGATACTGACCTCATAATTGACCGCTTACAACTATCGCTTGACCTGCTGTTTGAATTCTTCTTCTGGCTGGTTATCAAATCATACCACATATAGCTCAACTAAAGCTTGTATAGTAGTAACTTTAAACAGCATACCTTTGCAACATAACGACCTTATTAATACCTATGTAATTTCAATCTTTACCTTTACAAGTTTGAAAAGGCGCTAAGTATGAGCCTGAAAACGAGTTTGTATGTATGTTAATATACAATCTTGTTAAAACGCTGGAATTGTATTTTCTGTAACTTGTTCTTATTGAAATAAAAATCTTAAAAATAAGCTGAAACACAAATCTTTCAAAAAAAAGCTGGCAGCTCAATGGACAAATATGGAAGTCCCTGCGACACGAGATCCGTTGCTTTAATACTAATAGTGTTAAAGAAACGATAGAGCGGAACCAAGGCTCCAAAGTGTTTGCAAGGAACATGTCTATTGGCCAAAGCCTGTTGACGAAGCTTAAGACGGAGGACAGCAGATTAACGTCGACGAAAGCAGAGCAGCAGAGGTTTTGAGGGAGATCGAAAGGTTCTATAGGCAGTTGTACACCTCAGTTGCCAAACCAGTTGATAGCTCGGCCAGAGATCTACGAGCTATCCTGACCCGTCACTACACCGAAGACATCCCGGACATCAGCCTCTACGAGATTAAGATAGTCCTTAAACAGCACAAAACAACAAGGCACCTGGTGAGGACGGAATCACAGCAGAGCTTCTGAAGGCGGGTGGAACACCGATACTTAAAGTCCTTAAGAGACTCTTTAATTCCGTGCTGCTGGAGGGCATCACACCCGAGGCGTGGAAGAGGAGTGTGGTGGTGTTGTTCTTCAAAAAAGGAGACAAAACCTTATTAAAGATCTACAGACCCATCTCACTCCTGCGAAATGTCTACAAGCTGTTTTAAGGGTCAAAATGTCTCGCACGTAGGTTTGATGACTTCCAGCCTACCGAATTATCATACAACCATACGCTTAGGCAATTATACAGAAGTTAGAGGAGTATAATATGCCTCTATGCTTAGCGTTTGTGGACTATGAGAAGGCCTTTGATTCGACCGAAACTTGGGCGGTGCTTCAGTCTCTGCAGCGGTGCCACATAGACTATAGGTATATAGGGGTGTTAAAGTGCCTTTACAATAACGTCACCATGTCGGTCTGAGTACAGGGGTAGAACACGAGGGCGATTCCACTGCGGAGAGGTGTGAGACAGGGAGATGTTATATCTGTGAAACTGTTCACAGCGGCATTGGAAGACGCCTTCAAACTTCTGGAATAGGAAGGAATCGGCATCAATGTTAATGGCGAATACATCACACACCTCCGATTTGCCGATGATATAGTCATTGTGGCAAAGACGCTGGACGATCTTGGCACTATGCTCGAAGACCTTGACTGAGTCTCCCAACAAGTGGGTCTTAAAATGAACATGGAGAAGACGAAAATTATGTCGAGTTCCCTTGTTGTACCCACTTCAGTATCCATTGGGAACTCAACTCTCGAAGTTGTCGACGAGTACGTCTACCTAGGACAAGTGATCGAATTGGGTAGGTCCAAATTCGAGAAAGAAGTCAATCGACGAATCCAACTCGGCTGGGCAGCATTCGGGAAATTACGCAAGACTGTCTTCTCATCTCAGTGTCTAAAGACGAAAGTCTTCAATCAGTGTGTGTGTTACCAGTGATAACATACGGATCCGGAACATGGTCTCTAACTCTAGGCCTCATAAAGAAGCTCAAAATCACACGAAGAGCGATGGAGAGGACTATGTTGGCTGTTTCTCTACGGGATCGAATCAGAAATGAGGATACTTAGAAGAACTGAGGCAACGTACATAGCCTTGAGAATCAGTAAACTCAAGTGACAATGGGCAGGGCACATAGCGTGAAGAACTGATGGTCGTTGGGGCAGGAAAGTTCTAGATTGGAGACCCTTCGACCAGAGACGCAGCGTGGGACGTCCACCAACAAGATGGATAGACGACCTAAAAAAGATTGCAGGATCAAACTGGATGCAGACCGCTAGAGATCGGTCGTTGTGGAAAGCCGTGGGGGAGGCCTATGCTCAGCAGTGGACGTCCTTTGGCTGATAATGGTGATTATGATGATCACCTACCAAAGTACTCAAGTAATTTTGTGTTAGGATTTTACGTAGTCCAAAATCAAATAGTCCAAAAGCTATTTATAAAGTTATGATTAGTTACATATATCATTAATTGAGTAATACATTCACTAAGCCTACATGATTTGTATATGATGTGTATATATGTGCCCAATAGTGTAATTTTCCATTGGTACAACAGCCATGTTTTGACAAATTTCAAATTTGTAGACTTGAAACAAAATGTGTGGCATCATGATGTCAATTGATACAGATGCAGACGGATGCGGAAATAAAATACTATTTGTAATCAAACTTTCGATTTTTCCAAAAAATCCTCTCTTGACAAACCAAAACTTCCTTTTATCCTTTTTTTTCATCTGTTATTGTTTTCGCTGTGATTCGTTTTTGAAATACTGTTTTTTTAAATATGAAAAAAATATATGAAAAGAATTAGAAAATGAAAGTCATCGAAATTATGGGTGTAAGTTGATTTTTCTGGGTGATAAACGTTTTAATGTAATATAATATAATGTAATTTAATGTAATATAAATTGTAATGTTTGTGTACCATAGCGCAATAAATAAATATTGTATTTCTATCACATAAATGATATTACTTTTATATTGATAATAAAAGCAATTCATTCAAAATTATTCCTTAACTATTCCAAAAATTAAAAAAATGCTCAACGTTAATATTCAAGTTTTCACTTCTGCCGGCACTCACGGAGTGCATCTCTTTTTTTTACATACCTACCTAATTAATTGCTGAGTTCTTACTACCCGCAAAGGCACCCGCTGAAAATCACCGTCGTGATATGCGTCCCGCTGTCACGACTAATGCTGAACGGGTGCCTTTTTGACTCAAGTAGGCTGCTTTTTGTAATTATGCTTGATGTAATTTTTATTGTAATTATTTGAGTTAAATAAATTTATTTTCTTTCTTTCTTTCTTAAACTTCGGAACCAAATATACTTCTTATGAAGAGATACGTGTTTTTTGCAGATAATGACTCCAGCAGAAGAGATGCGTAAAGGCAGAGAGTTCCACAAAGGTAGTGTTCAACAGCTCAAACAGGGGTTTAACGACGCACCAGCTCAATGCATGGAGGTTAGAGATCTTCGAACACTTATAACTACCTATATCGATAATGTAGAATATACTGACCTTCCTTTTTAAAGAGAAGTCAGGCTCAACATGTACAGCCACAAACTATACAGCGAGAAACTAGTCGCATTAAAAATCCGAGTAGGCGTTTGGAGCCGAGCAGCATCATTAGTAGCCCGGGATGACTGTTCCTACTGTCCTATTTATTTGAATGTCTCCTTTAGCTTACAAGTTGTGAGCCCTAGGGCAGCTTTGCTAATGAGCCCTGTTAACCCCTTTGCTCTTTTAATCTAAATAATGTATATTCCTTAGCACGACTGGGAGGAGTACCTGAAGCTGGTGTTCGCGAACACGTCGGTGACGCTGCAACCCACCGAGGACATCATCATCGTCATGGACCTGCCTTACCTGCACAAGCTCTCCGTCCTGCTGTCGGAGACCAAGCCCCTCGTTATAGGTAAGGAACTTATAAATATACACAGCCGCACACCGATACTTATACAGGGCGTTAGTCAAAAGTTAAAGTCAAAAAAACATTTTCTATAAATTATATACAAGTTTTATAAGAGAAAGCCACTTAACAACATTCTAAAAACACCGGCCAAGTGCGAGTCGGACTCGCGCACTGAGGGTTCCGTGCCAACTTTAACTAAATTACGGATCCACTTACTTCCACTAAGCTAAAATACCACAATATTTTGTTGACAACAAATATAACTTTGTTTTTCATGGTGTTTATATGAAAAACAAAGTTATGTTTGCGGTTGTTGAAAATGTGCTATATCTAAAAAAACTGCTAGTTCCATCTCGTCCAAACCAATTTTCGTTGTAAGTACTTGTTAAGATCTACATTATTATTATTTTTCAAAATTTACACTTGCTTAGTTTAGAAGTTAAAGGGTGGGGACGCCCATTTTACCACTTTGGAAGCTTATATCTCGCAAAAGTTAGATTTTTAGAGAAAATTGTTTTAAAAGACCTATCCATAGATGCCCATATATACCCCACACGCATAGGTTTGACTAAAAAAAATTTTTGGTTTTAGTTTCATGTATAGGAGCCCCCCTTAAATATCATTAGTTTTATTTTTTTGTATATGAATCATAAAGCGGTTAACAGGATACATCTTCCTACCAAATTTCAACACTGTGATGCTTATAGTTACAGAATAAAATGGCTGTGACATACGGACGGACAGACAGACAGACTTGACGAAACTATAAGGGTTCCGTTTTTTGCCTTTCGGCTACGGAACCCTTTAAAAAACGAATGAGGAAAGTCGCAACCTCGCGCGTAGCTACAAAATACTACGCCGTAGCAAGTAAGCTAGTAGGCGACCTGGCGCGACTAGTTTTGACACGCTCGCTAGTATCGCAATAATAAATTCATTTTGTGGGTTATTTCCACTTTTTTTTTTACATTAGTATCGTTTGTACAACCGTCTCTGTAGGTCAACTACGAAAAACGATATCCGACAAGACGATTATCGTTTGGCCGATTGCTTACTATATAACACTTCGAATCCGACATCGGAAACGATGCTCGTTGTTTTGACGTATTCGTCGAAAAATGCTACTACGAAACCGAGACTGACAGGCGATAGATCGAATTTTGACGTTAAGAGTTTCGGAAATTAACCTCAAAACATACGATAGCTGTACAGGTATCGTTTTAAAGTACTTTAGCAAAAAACAATGGAATTATGCTAATTATTCAGTCTCTCCTTACTCAAGAAGCGATTTTAGAAGACATTACCAAGAAAAGTAGAAGAGCGAGAGGATTAAATTGACAAAATGTTTTTAAAATATTCCCGACTATTAGATGTTGATGATTCATGATGCTCACATCTTTGAAGTACAAATGAAAGAGAATATATATGCATAAAGGTGCATAAATATCAAAGTGCCGTGGCAAGACATCTAACTTGCCTTGCATGTGTGTCTCTCACTGCTATACTTCAATTAAGTCCACAAGATTTAATCAAAAATAGAGAGGAAATGCCTAAAACCAGAGGAAGTTCAGTTGAAGTGCCATGCCATAACATAGTCCAACACTTGCATAACATGTGTGTGTGTCACTGCTAGACTTTAATTAAGTTCACTAGATTGAAGTACAAATTAGAAAGAATATGCCAAGAGCGCTGCGCTAAGAGCTATACTTGCACACCATTTGTGATACTGCAAGTCCTTCAAGTTCAAATAATATATAGCAAAGTTGTCTTTATTTCCAACACAAAATACATATCAGCCCGGTACAATTTCATTTCATCTTAAATATAATCAAGTGTGTTATTGCTGCCAGTCGGCAACTACTCTAGTTGACTGTAGTCCAATATGTTTATGTAGCTACCACAGTTATTATTCGAATCTGATAATAATAACAATAATGCTTGATTACAAAATGTTCAACACTCAATATTCAACTTTCCGAACAGCCTGGGTTAGCATCATGCTTCTTTTCAGAATCTGAATATGAGTGACTTTCCTTGTGAATTCTGGCTGAAGTTAGTGGCACTGACTGACTCATAGCGATTCCCCATAATGCCCTGAAAATTAAAATTTATTTTTTTAATTGTATAAGAAACATAAAATGCAGGTTATACTTCAGTAATGATAAACAGTAAATAAATGATTTGTTTTATTGGTTGTACATGTAAATAACAATCTCAGTCTAAGCATTTTTAACAAAACCATTACTCTCAATCAACAAATAATAAATTGTCAAATATTTTATCAACTGGCACCTTATATAAGAAGACAATATGTTGTTATTAATGTTTACTTACCAATTTTATTTTATGTATGTTATGGTTTAATACTATTCTCACAAAAAGCAGCTGTTTTTTCTATACCATTACCTAGTACAGGTTATGTTAATTAGGTAACTTTTAGTTCGATTGAACACCTTGTTGAACATCAGCAGGGCTATGCTGGTTCTCTGCGTCGAGGGAGACCATCCTCACTCCTTTTATGACATGCTGTGGGTCTCCAGGATCACATAGTCTTCAGGTGTTGTCATGAAGATATGCCGTACTATTTTTTGTTCTTGTCTTGGTTTACTTTTTAAATTACGCTATTACACAGTTAACACATAAACGGATATTCACAAAACCTGATAAAACCTATGGTTTGTTCATTTCTAAAATGAGAAAATAAGAGAAAATCAACAACAATATTTATCAAAACAAATGACATCCCATAGACAAATTTACTTTTTAAATCTTTGTTTATAGGTTTGGGATACTGATTTTGAGCCAAAATTTGCCAAATAAAAGTCATAGAAAATATCTTATATCAATTAAATATCATTCAGTTTAGCAATAGGAAGATCAAACAACTATTATTTAACCATTAATTATCTATTATGGTCCTCAATCATTAATTTTATTTTGATTATCGGTTTTTGGAAATAGTCCGATAAAAAACAGGTGAAATACAACCCTATCATTCGTTCACGATACCGCTCCGAAATATTGTCTTTGGATGCGATTGAAGCATTGAGATCCGAAAGGGTTTCATGGTAAGCCAAACGCTATCGTATCGTTGAGGTATCGTTTCGGATGGCGTATCGCATATCGATTTTCGTAGTTGACCTTCTGAGTCGGGTGTCGCTGACCAAAACAACACCCTGTATTTGTTGAACGCCAACGTACTATTATATCTTCTGTGGCGAAAGTATGATTGGTTATTAAGATTTCATATTTTATTATCACAAAATACTGAAACTTATGAAATAAAAGATGGCGAGACAAACGACCTATGGAGATGAGATGTTCTAATAAAGCTTAATCAGATCACTGAAACGACAAAAATCAGGTTGTATAATAAAACTGTGACTTGGAAAAAATTTAATTGATGCCTTTACAGATTCACAAAAATTTGATCGAAAGATATAAGCATCGCGAAATTGCAAATATTTTTACAAACTGATAAAGATATTATTGTAACTAGCTTGTTATGTAACAACGATGAAGCTAGTAACGTAAAGTAGCTAATACCTATTTTGTTATTTAACACCACCTACATACCTACACTTAGCTTGGTGGAGCCGGTAAAGTTAAAGGCCTAAGTAAAGGTCCACAACTCTTGGACTATGTATCTTATAATGGCATCTTGGTAAAAGTTGTGAGTTAACTTTCGCAAAATCGGCAACGAATCAAATAATTAAAAACTGAGATTAGCTCTTTATGTTAGTAATTATAAGTCTACAATAGTTTTCATCAGATTGCACATTTGTGAAAACCCAGTGTTAATTCCAGACTGATTAATGTCATCTGTTTCTAGAGCGATTCGTCTGGTGGAGAGTCTTCTCAGAACTGGCTCCAATGACGCTCAGCGCCTTTCGAGACCGTGACTTCGAGTTCTCGAAAGCCGTCTACGGGTTGAAGCAGCGGACGCTAAGGTGGAAGAGCTGTACAGAGAATGTGAACGATAACTTTGGCGAAGCACTGAGCTATTTGTATGTGAAGAGGCACTTTGACGCGCAATCTAAGGAGAAGGTCAGTTGCATTTCAGTCTCACCATTTACACCGTCAAATCGAAGACAGGTATCACTTGAAGTCATAATGCTGGGCGCGAATTGGTCGCGAAGTCCTTGCTACTGCTGCAGAGTTACGATTTTTGTCTAAACGATAAAAATGCACATATCTTATGGAGTTGTATTATTATCATAACTGATCTATTTATGATCATAAGTTTTCTTTTCACGTGTCACATTCACAGCCGAATGCCTACTACCATTTGTTAGATTTTTTCTACACTTACACCAAAAAGCTGAAAAACAAATCTTCATATTCCAGTACAACCCTTTAAAATATATCGTCATCAGCTTTTATTATCATTCGCCAGGCTATTGAAATGGTGGAAGACATTCGCGAAGCGTTTGCGGAGGCGGTCCAACAGCTAGACTGGATGGACACCACCACGCGGCTCAAGACGCTCAACAAGCTAAGAGCCATGAGAAACTTCGTTGGCTTCCCGGCCTGGCTGCTCACTAATGAACAACTGGATAAACATTATAAACATGTAAGTTAATTCTAAGTCCGAAGCACTCTCAGCCTTTCATGAACAGTTACCAGCATAGCAGGCTACCCACTTTTGTTGCCAACTAGCCCTTATTACAACTGCATAAGTTACCGCAGTGTTTACCTTGACGTGCTTTTGTCAGTACCTACGCATATGGATTGTCTGTTTGGATAAATGCTATTGCTTATGGGACAGTAATAAGTCGTTATAAAATAACGGCCTAAATCGATATGCAAAAGTTAGGGCTAATCGAGGAGGCAGATTAAAACTAAGACTTTTTTTCAGGCCGAAGTTGTGGAGGGTAACTTTTTCGATACTTATCTGAAACTGACCTGAGCAGAAGTGAAGAAATCTTTGGATTCATTGCGAGAAAAACCAGACAAGAATAGGTAACATAAATATTCAAACAAAGAGTAAAGTCGTTGATCAGTGAGCTGGTACTAGGTACATAAAATACTAACAAATACGAATTTCAACAGATGGGGTGCAACAGCGACTACAGTAAACGCGTTTTATACACAATCGCTGAATTCAGTCAGTAAGTAGCCACACACCAACATAACAATCGAAAACTGATGTTAAAACTTAAACGCCTTTTTACATATTTTTTTTATCGTTTTCAGCAATCCCTGCTGGTATTCTTCAACTACCGTTCTACGGAAACGGAATTGAGTAAGCACAACATTTTACTGTGATTAAAAACAAGTTTGTCAAAAGACCTAGAAGTAAATAAAATCTTAATTTTCAGAGCAATCAACTACGGATCTATTGGTGCCATAATAGGACATGAAGTCACACACGGGTTTGACGATCAAGGTAAGAATCAACAATACCTACTCTTACACATTCAGTCATGTGCATGCAAAAATAATACTGTCGCAGTTACTCCCAGCTGTTGTGGACAAAGGGTGTTTAAAATGTACTAAGATTAAATTAAAATACAAGAACAAGCGGGTATAGCATTTCGTAACATAATTTATTTATTTCTGCAATGACAAAGATACCTTTTAACACCTTTAATACAAAACAAAAACTCTACTGCTCAGAATTCTGTAGCGACTCGGTTAGGTTTTAATTTATGTTATCAGTATTAAATCTAACACAATTTTACGCTACAAATTTTCTAATAAAAATAATGACAAACCAGCAATTTATTATATTTCACAAAACCTATTTGTAATATTTAACCTTTCATCAAAGTACAAGAAAATTTCAAGTACACTAACCTTGAAGATGAACGGAGGTTCATATTTTACTTTGTTGTTTGTTGCATCACCTGAGAATATAAACACCTAGAAGGGGCCTCTTCCTAACAAAGATCGTTCTCAAAACTGCGCACATTTTGTAGCTACGTGTGAGTAAACAATACCACTGTCACGCACACTAGTAAAGCAATAATGTTGTCAGAAAATCTCGTCTCTACTAAAAGGTAATAAAAAATTAAAATATTAGGGAACCCAAGTAAAAAACGAACATAACCTTTTTAATTTTATTCAGTGGTTAAATTTAGCTTGACCTGCTTAGTTGTTTGTTTGGGTCAAAATCTGATAATTGTTATTTTACCCTTTTCTGGTTGATCTAAAAATACACATTAAGTTCTGATAACAATAAATCAGAGCATTTTGTTCCATCGTTAATCCCAGATGGCCACCGCTACAAAATGGCGGATTCCTTATTTTATCACTACTACCTCAACATGGGTATTAAATGTAAGGGGCTTGATTAATAAAATAGAGTGAACTATAAACAAATTGAAAATCCTGATAAGGCCGCCAACAAATAGCGGATTGGAATGGCGGATGAATATAAAATGGAATGGATTTACAAGCCTGGACCTGAGCTTCTAGGTGTTTATACTCTCGACATCAAACCAAAAAACCGGGCAAGTGCGAGTTGGACTCGCGCACTGAGGGTTCCGTGCCAACTTTAACTGAATTAGGGAATCCACTTACTGCTACTTATTAAAATACCACAATATTTTGTTGACTGCAAATATAACTTTGTTTTTCATAGTGTTTGTATGAAGTACAAAGTTATGTTTGCGGTTGTTGAAAAAGTGCTGTATCTCAAAAACTACTAGTTCCATCCCGTCCGAACCAATTTTTGTTAAAAGTATTTGTTAAGATCTACATTATATTTTTTTTTCAAATTTACACTTGCTTGGTTTAGAAGTTAGATGGGGGGGGGGACGCCCATTTTACCACTTTGGAAGCGCCTATCTATGAAGCGTTAGACTTAAAAAGAAAACGGTTTAAGGAACCTCAATGTCATTTTAAAAGACCTATACATAAACAGCCCACACGCATAGGTTTGATTAAAAAAATTTTTTTTGGTTTTAGTTTCATGTATGGGAGCCCCCCCCCCCCCTTAAATGTCATTATTTTTTATCTGTTGTATAAGAATCGGTAAGCGGTTAACAAGATACATCTTTCTACCAAATTGCAATTGTGTAATGCTTATAGTTACAGAATAAAATGGCTGTGACATACGGACGGACAGACAGACAGACAGACAGACAGACAGACTTGACGAAACTATAAGGGTTCCGGTTTTTGCCATTCGGCTACGGAACCCCTTAAAATATCTTTGTTACCCAAATTCTTCACAACTGTCGATCCATCCTCAAGACCAGAAGACAAGAAGCAAGACCGTCCGTCAAAGGAAGTTCTTAACCTAATAACTTACAAGTTCCAAACAAAAAGTACGGGTAAAGGTCACTGCAAAATTTACAAAATTTAAGTTCCAAGCACATCCCAAAGTACAAAGATTAAAAAATGCCTTTTTTATTGTAAATATTTTCCAGAGGTTACAATCATTATCACCAAATTGAGTCGGTACAACTTTCAGGCACATATAAAATGCGATAACCTAGAAATAAAATAAAGTTCTAGTTGACCTCATTTTTTTCTAAAAGAGGGTAAATATTTCATCACCCTATTCATGTAATGTTTCATAAACTAATTCATACCTGGATAACCTTGCTCGCCAATCGAATTTTAATGACTAATAAACAATCAAAATAAATATTCTATTGGAAACCTGAAAAGACAAAAATATAACTCTTAGTACAGATATAAAAAATTAAACCTACCTACAGGTTTCATTTTCTATACAAAGATTGCTAATGAATTACCCAAAAGTACTTACCATTTTCTGGTGATTTATTGCGAATTAATTTCAAATGTATTTATCAATATTGACATGGTGGCGTCAGGAATATCTAGCAAATTAGCAAAAAAATGGGGCGTGCCCCGTAGTCCAAAATTCCTTCTTTTACATTTTAGAGCACGTTCTACTCTGACGCACGACCAACAGTGCCGAAAACAAGATCAAGATGCCATACCCAGAAAATCTTTTCCCTAGAAAGAACATTCTAGATCCCACCATATTCCATATTTTATTCAATAGCATAGAAGCTGACGGATACTAGTGAAAACAAAGTGCCAATACCAAAAATTGAAAATTCCACATATAACTTCATGAGTTCAGTTTTCTTTTTTTTTCAATGAAATAACACGAACTCTTACAAGTTTACTTCTACAAAATCAACGAAATACCTACTCCAATACATTTCATATACGAAAAAAATGTTTAAACCAGTCCTCCTGCAAAAACCAATTTTTAACACAACTGAAAAACAATGCGAAATTCTCCCTATTTACCTTGAAAGCCTCTCACGACTGGTATCACTCTAGCAGCCCCCCCCCCCCCTTAAATGTCATTATTTTTTATCTGTTGTATAAGAATCGGTAAGCGGTTAACAAGATACATCTTTCTACCAAATTTCAATTGTGTAATGCTTATAGTTACAGAATAAAATGGCTGTGACATACGGACGGACAGACAGACAGACAGACAGACAGACAGACTTGACGAAACTATAAGGGTTCCGGTTTTTGCCATTCGGCTACGGAACCCCTTAAAATATCTTTGTTACCCAAATTCTTCACAACTGTCGATCCATCCTCAAGACCAGAAGACAAGAAGCAAGACCGTCCGTCAAAGGAAGTTCTTAACCTAATAACTTACAAGTTCCAAACAAAAAGTACGGGTAAAGGTCACTGCAAAATTTACAAAATTTAAGTTCCAAGCACATCCCAAAGTACAAAGATTAAAAAATGCCTTTTTTATTGTAAATATTTTCCAGAGGTTACAATCATTATCACCAAATTGAGTCGGTACAACTTTCAGGCACATATAAAATGCGATAACCTAGAAATAAAATAAAGTTCTAGTTGACCTCATTTTTTTCTAAAAGAGGGTAAATATTTCATCACCCTATTCATGTAATGTTTCATAAACTAATTCATACCTGGATAACCTTGCTCGCCAATCGTCTTGCTCGCAGCTGTCATACCTGTCTAACAAATGTCATCTGTATGTAGCTTCTCAGTTCTGTCATATCTATGCAAAACTTTCAAAACAATGGACGGGAGTCCATTAAGCAACATTTACGAAGATATCCATTTGGCACCTCGGTTTCACGCGAACTCAAACAACAACAAAATACAATGTCACACTATACAATCACCAACATTTGAAATACAAACATGGAGGTTGCAATTAAAAATATACATACAGAAAAACGTTTACTTCATTAATTTAATCATATTCAAAAATCAAATAACTCGGAGGTAAACAAGCAAGGCTTTCTACAAGGTACCATATTGAGCCCTACACAATTTATTCTAATAATAATGAATTATTTTATTGATAGGTCGTAGTTTCGACGAGGAGGGCAATCAGAAGGAGTGGTGGTCTGCGGCCACGCTGGAGCACTACAACAGGAAGGTGCAGTGCATCATCGACCAGTACAGCCGCTACCACATGCCCCAACTCTCTAACTTCACGGTAAGACTACACGGATCTTGACAAGTCAATTCACACATCGTTCAAATGTTTATAATGTCTAGGTACTCTAAATAGGTCTATCAATAGTTTAAAAAGTGACTTTTGAAGCACGGATGAACTAACTACCTACATTTAAGTAGTCCTTAAAGATAGTTACTCCTTTAGGTGACGACGGCGCTGAGGATTGTAAACTCTAATCACTAGCGAAGTTACTTACTCACTTACTCAAAAACTTGCGCACGAGAGCACGAGATACAGCTCGTTCTTGTTAGAGTAAAAAGTTTCCACGTCTATGTAATTCCGCATTTTCAACAAAAACTTCTCGTATATTATTGGGACATGTGTTGACGAAACAAGTAGATGCGTACCCATGCATTTTATTTTTATGATACAACCTCGACCGTATTGTCAATTTATTATCATCAAGCGAGATTGAATAAAATATTCTGGCTACTTAGTTTAGAAGTTAGAGGGATGGGGACGCCCATTTACCACTTTGGAAGAGTATATCTATCAAACGTCATACTTTAAATGGTTTTTTTTTGGTATAATAATCTCAAAGCGTTTGACAGGATAAATCTTACTACCAAATTTCAATGGTGTGATGCTTATTGTTACAGAATAAAGTGGCTGTGACATACGGCCGGATACACAGACTGACAGACTCGATGAAACTATTAGGGTTCCGTTTTTTGCCATTCGGCTACGGAACCATAAAAGAGCTTAACATAATTTATTGTTACAGGTGGACGGGTCCAACACGCAAGGCGAAAACATAGCGGACAATGGAGGCCTACGAGTGGCGCTCAGTGCCTACCGCCTGCACTCGGCGCGCCACCGCGCCCCGCGCGACGCGCTGCCCGGCCTGCTGAACTATAAGCCTGAGCAGCTGTTCTTTTTGGGCTTCGCACAGGTGATTTTTACTTCTATAAAGCGCCGCTATACCTAGTTCTAGTCAGCCTGACAAACCTCAATTGAATCGATGCGCTCAGGTTTTACCTGTGTCGTTGATAGCAAAGGGTAAGACCACTTACACACTGCGACTGCGACTTTTAGCATCGATATGCAATCGCGCGTTTAAACGCGCTTCAGCATCCCGAATCACGCAATTAACAGATTTAATTTAGTATCGATGCAGTCGCCATAATTCAGCTTCTGCCTCGCGACTGTATCGATGCTTAAAGTAGCGCAGTGCACGAAGGTTGACATTTTGCTACTGCATCGATGCTAACGCGCGTTAGCATTACGACTGCATTGCTGCTAAAAGTCGCAGTTTGTAAAGGGTCTAAGAGCTAATGTAGGTTCTCAAAAAGAAGGAAATCATCATTTTTATACTCTTACAAGGCTATTTCATAATTTCAGAACTTTCTTGTTAAGTTGACTCCTGTAATTTTACAGAGTTGGTGCGGCAACTCCACCACCGGAGCACTCAAGTACCAGATGGTGGAAGATGTTCACAGTCCAAACAAAATCCGAGTAATCGGAACACTCAGCAACTCTAAGGAGTTTGCTGACGCCTGGCAGTGCCTCAAAGGTTCTCCCATGAACCCCGAACACAAGTGCATACTGTGGTGACGAACTGTTAGGGAGACTCAAGCAAATGTGATGTTAGACATAAGTTGACCAAAGACATTTAAACTGCTAGGTTACCGTAAAGTTATCACCTTAGCTTATAATGTACAAATGTATTTTTTTATATCTTGTTGTGATGCACTTTGTTAACTCAACATTAAGCAGGACTTAGTCATAATCAATAATTTGAGGCCTAATACCCTTAAATAAATATCATCACATTAAAAATGACTTTTGTTTTTCTTATTCTATTTACGATAAGCCAGACGACAGCTTTAATAAAATCTGATGGTTTGTTTATTGTTATTTTCGTAGATAAATCACGCTCAATGATGCGACATCTCATATTATTATAGTAATATAGCTCAGATTGTACCTAGTTTGAAATTTTCAGACGAGATACACTGTTGTCCGTATGCATAAGTGACCTTGCCAAACAATTTATATGAATGAAAGATTTTATTTGCTCATGAAAAAAGGGTACATTTTGATGTTATAAATCTATGGTTAGCTCAACTTTTTCAGCTATCATTTAATAGCATGCAAATACATATTTTAATAATAAATAATTAAAAATAAACAATTAACCTAGTCAGAAGGTTTTAAAAATATTAATACAATTTTAATTAGTTTCAATAATAATAACACGGGTCAATCATCATGACTTCAAAGTTATCAAATCGTCTACTTTATAAAAACAATAGTGAATTAACTATTTGCAAATAGCACTTTTTATTTGTTGATCGGCAGGTCTTTTATATTATGAGGTACTTTGTTATAAATAAGAGTACATATCCAGTAACAGTTTTTTTTTTTATTTGAATTTTGCACTTTTTGGAGTGATATCTACCACAAGTCTCTTGCCACTTCTTGTGTTACGCATATAAACCTCCTTTGCTTGCCTAAAACATGCATATGTTGCTTAAAAATCTTACAAATCTCAAAAACATTAAGACATGGAAGAGGAAGTAATTGTTAGTAAGTAAATAACGGCCTGCATGGCTCATCAAGCGCAGTACCATTTATTGCTCTAATGCACTTTTTTGTGCAATGAAAACTTTGTTTGCATCATAGCCATGACCCCATATGATAAATCCGTAACGTGACATGGATTCTATATACGCAAAGTAAGCGACTTTACTTAATCTAAACAGTGCGTATGAAAATCTGTTATTTTCTTGCAATTTTTTTCGATTTAATCTTTCCAAATAAGTTTATCATCTATCCATACAACTAAGAATTTCGTCATATTTGCACTTTTCAGTTTTTGTTCTTCGAAATTTATGTCCATTGCCTGATATATAATATTATTAAAATAAATGATGTAAGTTTTGTACATGTTTATACGTAAATTATTAGTTGTAAGCCATTCAATTAAAGTTTTACGTGTATTATTAATGTAATGTTGTGACAATCACAACTATATCATCTGCGAATAAAATACATTTGTGTTTAAGTTTTCTGCCTAGATGCATACCAATATATCGTACGGCCTCCTGGTGTGGTGGTGATTTAAAATTACCGAATCTCAATACTGACTTCAATTTTAAATTCGTAATATAAGTGAAAAGAAAGGTTTGGTGTTTTTTGTTTAGTTTTAAAATAGTTACTTGATTTTTAGTGCATCTCCACCTAATAGAAAATGAACAAAAACTATTCATGAATAGAGAAAACTTCAACTTTTTATTTCTTCCTCACATACGGGAATTCATAAACAGGAGCAGAGACTTTGGTGTCCCTTTAAATTTTCTTAGGTTTCTTAGGTTAGGCTTAGCACTTGAGCGTCCTGCAAATAGTGCTTCAGTTCAATTTTTTGCTGGATTCTCTCAATTCCTTCAATGTTTCTATCCTTTTAGATACTTCATTGTATGTTTGGTCTCTCATTTTCTTTATGCTTTGGACGGTCTGCAAAGTAAAGGTTATTCCAAAAGTTGGCTTATTCCCAAAGGTCCACGATTCTTTTGTTCTGCTTTTCCAAAAGGGTCCATGAAAAAAGTTTAGTTATATTTTTAATGCTCATACATAAGTTCCCAACGTATCCACGAGATTCTATACAAAGTACATTCATTAACAAAATCGCTAAGTAAATATTTAATTAAGGGACGTAAGGGAGCTTGACCTAAAGCTCCAAGCCAACCTCACCTTCACGTGGTGCGTCCTGTTTCTACAGACGAGGTTCTGGCGACCGACCGATGGCGGAATAACCATCCAATCCAGCTAAATTTTAGACTGTAAAGGGCAGCAGCGTCACAGCTACAAGGGGCTGTGCCTCTACGCTCGCCAACCCGCCTGCCAAGCGTGGCGAGTGTTGGCAAAATCCCCTCATGGTTGCACACAAGAAAACCAGGCCTCCAGTCTCCAGCAGCTCCGCTATTCCTGACTTTGGTAGCAGTCACGGTAACGGCGGGGCAGGTGCTAAGAATCCCCGGAGGCAATCGCGCTGCCACCCCCGACGACAACTGGCCCTGGTAACTTATAACGCGTGCACACTGAGGACAGACGAGAAGTTGCTCGAGCTGGAGGAAAAAATGAGCAGGTTACACTGGGACATAATGGGTTTATCAGAATTCCGTAGAGAGGTCGAGGACACGTCAACTCTGCATTCCGGCAACCTGCTCTACTTCCGGGAAGGCAACTAACAAAAGTCCCAAGGTAGTATCGGGTTTCTCGTTCACAAGTCCCTCGTCAACAATATCGAGATCATCGAGAGTGTGTCGAGCAGGGTGATATAACTTATACTAAGAATATCCAAGAGGTATTCGCTGCAGGTCATACAGGTATATGCATTATGCACCGACCTCGAAACACCCGGATGAAGAAATGGAGGAAATGTATGAGGACGTAAGTAGAGCCATATATACTTCCAAAACCTATTTTACTGTTGTAATGGGGGACATTAACGCAAAACTGGGCAATCGAGGCCAGGATGAGTTGCAGGTGGGACCTTTTGGATACGGGCAAAGGAACGCCAGGGGACAGAGGCTGGCCGACTTTCTGGAGAAGGAAAGGAAGTGGACCTGGTTCCATCCTGACTTCATCATGACCTCCAAGAGACGGTTATTCAATGATGTCTCCGTGATCTCCGTGATCTATAGGGTGAAAACCGGTAGCGATCACTGAATGGTTCGAGGCACATTAAATATAAATGACAAATTGGAAAGGTCCTGCCTGAAAAAGTCCACGCTCTGACCGACTCGTCCTCATATCCAAAATCCCGAGAGCTTTCAACTCGAGTTATCAAACCGCTTTGATTGTCTAGAGAATTGCATTTCAGTGGACGAAATAAACAACGGGTTTGTGGAAACCATCCTAACGGTGGGATCTAAGTATTTTGGGCCTGGCCGTAAAAATAGACCTCAAAAACTCTCTCAAAAAATAGACCCTGGAACAGTAAAAAAACAACAAGGCACCTGGCGAGGACAGAATCACAGCAGAACTTCTGAAAGCGGGTGGAACCCTAGTACTTAAAGTTCTTAAGTGACTTCTTAATTCCGTGCTACTGGAGGGCATCACGCCCGAGGCGTGGAACAGGAGTGTGGTAGTTATGTTATTCAAAAAGGAAGACAAAACCTTATTGAAAAATTATAGACCCATCTCATTTCTGAGTCATATCTACAAGCTGTTTTCAAGGGTCATTACGCATCGTCTCGCACGTAGGTTTGATGAATTCCAACCTCTTGAACAAGCCGGTTTCCGAAAAGGCTATAGTACGGTAGACCATATCCATACGCTTAGGCAAATAATACAGAAGTTAGAGGAGTAAAATATGCCTCTATGCTAAGCGTTTGTGAACTATGAGGAGGCCTTTGATTCGATCGAAACTTGGGTGGTGCTTCAGTACATCTGGGAAATGTCCTAATACACCAAAAAATAACATAAATAAATGTAGAAACGTTTTTGTTTTTTCAGACAAAATAGTATTAGGTTATGGTTGCTTACTAAATAAAAACCTTAACGGTAATGTTATTTAACCATTGTATACCAGATGCATCTTTGGATCAAATAGTTAATTAAATAATGAATTGTAATTTAAATTCAAATTCTACATGAGTAATTATGCTAGGAAATAGACAAAATCTTAGTTAAAAATTACTTATCAAAAATAACGAAATAGTTTCGATTTAAGATGTACACAAAATAATCTTTAGTGCCATACCATCTTCGAAAAACCACTCGACGCAAGAAAATATCTGTATTCATGTATTGAATACTATATTATTTAATTTAACCCAACGTCATAGTGACAAATTTGTGTTTTTTGACACAAATAAATTTACTAACAATTCATTTGACTGACTTGCGGCTCTTTACACCTGCCTTATAGAATCAAAAAACGAATTGCTACTTTGTAAGATCGTTTTTTCACATATTGCGCCCACTACAACTAAAGAACTTGCCTCTTCTTCAGTAATAGCCGAATCTATTCTAAAACTTTATGTCAACGAATGTAATTCTCAATATCACTTCAGGCATGTAGGACCTGAAGTAATAATAAAAATATTTCTTGAGTTGAATATGCAAAAAACTGAGGATCTGAGGAACTGAGGATTTTTTTTAAATAAAATTAATTAAAATATTTACAGTCCTTATTTTAATGAATAAAGAAATATTTATTAACTAGCGGTCCCCCGCGACTTCGTCCGCGCGTTTTGAGTTAGCTCCCTCCCCTCCCGTCGCAGCGTCATGTTTTATATCCTAAAGCCTTTCTCGATAAATAAGCTATCCAACACAGAAATATTTTTTCAAATCGGTCCAGCAGTTCCTGAGATAAGCGCGTTCAAACAAACAAATTCTTCAGATTTATAATATATTAGCGCAAGCGCACGTTGTACTTAAGCTGCGAACATTATTTTGGTGCGGAGTTATGTTAAAAATGTGATAGCTGCTAAGATATTTATTGAAATCAAATGATATAAAGGGCAACTTTGCTCTAAATGAAATGCTCGTGATGATGAATGTATTTATTTTGATAAGAATAAATACCTGTGTGTATAATACACCTCTAAAAATAATGCATTATTTTTTTTACAAATTTATTAACTTAAAAAAGGTTGTAGTAAGTCAACCATAAAAGATAGACATATGCTGTCGCGGACTTTATTATAGAACTCTTAATGCTGAACAATCCTGTCGTACATGATTTTTGTGTAACTTAAGCGGTTTCCGCAGCGTATGCAGCGGAAGCTCTCAAAAGGAATATCTTTCTCCCGTTTTCGCAACATTTTTCATTTCTGCTGTGGTCTTATGAGTCGTATCTTTATGTTATATAGCCTAAAGCCTTCCTCGATAAATGGACTATCGAACGTAAAAAAAATTTTTCAAATCGGGCCAGTAGTTTTTGAGATTAGCGCGTTCAAACAAACAAACAAACAAACAAACAAACTCTTCAGCTTTATAATATTAGTATAGATACACCATAGCCATCTGGCATAATGTAAACGGGATGATTCCTTCAAATAACACGCAAATAGTGAGCCTACATATTTTTTTCTACAATCGTGAGGTTCATCCCTCACAGATGTGTTTATCAACAGTCTTTGTTATACTTTTGTTAACGCGAGTGTCGGTGACCTTTTGATCCGTGAGCGTCTACGCTGTTACTTTAAAAAAAATGAAGGTGTAATTTATACTTATATTACAGACATATTAACATAAATTTCCATAGACATATTTGTTAGGGTCGTGCGGGCGGGATTCGAATCCGAATCTTTGTAGTCCGGAACGCAAACCACCATACTGTGACAGTCGTTAAATTATTATTAAAAAATATAGAACCAAACTACTCCATGTATAGCACTGTCTTAGAATATCGACCATGTTAGTCCGTGGGTTGGCTAAGAAACAAAACTCAAAATCTGCAAGGGCGGACTGACAGCACGGTAACTCAATTGGTAAGAGCGTTTGGCCCGGTCAGCCAAGAGGTTGCTGGTCCAAGTCCCGCCCGTGCGCAAATTTTTGATTTCTTATTTCATCTTTTTGAATATAAAATATGACACTGTGAGTGTTAAAAACATTCTAAACCATTAGATAGCGAAGCGGCATCAATTTCCAAGTTGAATTTATTCTGTAAAGAATAACTGCTTGGGTCCACGGTTTCATAAACAGTAATTATTTCATCTTTATGAATGATTTTTCACATTAAAATAAATAATAGATGTAAAACGTTACATAAAGCTATAAATAAATTTAATACATAAAACAATTAAGGAGTAAAAAATGTAAGGTTCTCTTGCAATAGCAATATTCTCGTTTGAATTTTATAATATTTTCTATAAATAAATAATGAGTAATAATGATAATCTTTGTAGGAATTCTGATTTTATAATCAGTTTTATTGTAAGAGAGATGATCTCTATCTCTCTATCGCCTCGCTACGCTGACCTGACGCTGAAAATTTTATTGGTCTACAGCAATACCCTTAAAACTTTGCAATACCGCTAACCTGTTGATAAATATCTTTTACCTACCTAACAGGAGACGCAACGCAGCACACGCCCTATCTCGTCAACTCTTTCCTTTTTCGCAATGGCTATCGGAGGGGTAATTCAAGCTTGTAAACTCACGGCCACATGGTCATGAAAAGTCGTCGCGGACTGCTCACCAATAGGTCGCCTAACATTTTGACATCCGCGATGGACACCGTTCCAGTGATGCGTAGTATTCACAACATCGTCGCCGAATTAATTAACAACTAGCAAAGTCACGCGTTTTTACCCGTTGATGACTTTCAAGGACGCTACTGTCATCAATGTATTCATAAATATGAAATAAGAAACAAAAAATTTGCGCACGGACGGGACCGGGCCAAACGCTATGAGCGTTAAGAATATAAAATATGACGCTGTGAGTGTTAAAAACATTCTAAATCATGTCATCAATGTTTCAGCACTCGCGGATGCAAATTTCACGTGTTAATGTTTCCTAATAGGTAGAAAGTTATCATCAGCTGTATACTTATCGCGTAAAAACACAATTGTCTTTATTATTTACAACAAACAAACGTACATTATTTAACCCTTGATACTCCAGAGTTTAAACCCATATATTGTATGTGAGCTTAGCACAATACCATCTGACAGTAGTACATAAGTGATTAAGTTAGTAAGCGAAGTTTTGTCTAACCATAGAGCAAAAACTTGAAATGAAAAGTAAAATAATGTAAAATAAGGTTTGGTGTGCTGCTCTGAACCCTAAACCTGCAACAAAAAAATACCAAGATTATTTAGTTTAATTTATTTTAAACTCCAAAAAATAAACAACACTTTTTTATCTAGTTTAGTTTAAATTTACCCATTTGCCCACATAAATTTTAATGGTGTATCCACACCCCGGCCAGCAGCGGCATGCCGCAGGCCTATGTCAAGAACTCATGCCGTCAGCGGTAAGGATACACCCCCAGAGTCAAAAACCGTTAAAAAAGAAAACACGTGTTACACGACAATTCCCGATCCTAGTCTGCCCCACATATTTACTTAGTTCTGTAATAATATACTTCAGCACTAAACCACATACTCACTGCGTGTGCCTTATGTAACCCCATTGTATTCACTAAATTACACATTCTCTTTGTCATAATATGTTTAATACTGTGGTGTAGAACTAAGTACATAAATATTTAGATATAAGAATACGTTTCAACGTGTACATAATAATGTGTCTTAGTACAATAAATCAGTATAATGTCAACAGTTCGTTGTTTCACTTGTCTCCTCGAGTAGCATCCTTACATGGCGACCCTGCCAGTGCATCACCAAAAACAGACCGCGTAAAGTTCATCGACTCAAGATGTGTTACATTTGTGTAATCATCGATGCGCTAACGACGTGTGAATTCTTACACGATGGGCTCAACATAATCTAAAGAAGAAGTCTTCATTGCCCAAGCGGCCGGTGTTGGCCAGAATGCAGCGGATGTGCAGCAGCAACAAAGGCACGATACGACCAACTATCTTTTGATCATCATATGTACGGTGTTGCTGATGGGCGCATTGTTCATGGCGTACAAAGTGGCTAAGAAATGCCATGATAAGCAGATCCAGCGACGACTAGATGATGAGCGGTTGATGAGGTATGCCAGTATTCTGCGACGGCATCAACTAAAAAGTGAAAATGTGTAGTGTTGTGTTTGCGTCTTAAGTGAAATCAGTGCGGTAAAAAGGTTAAAAAGGTTCGGTACGAGCTATACATCGTCATCGTGGTATGAAAAATAGTAGTTTATGAAACTGGTACATAATGAGAGGTATTATACACGAGTGTGAGTTTAAAAAACGAGCGAAGCGAGTTTTTTAAAAGTATCACACTTTATCTACTCTCATTGAACACGAACATATCAAATAAAAGATAAAGATTTCCATGCTAAAAAGTCTTGATAACATTTATCGTATAATTTTCTTGACTTTACTGGTAGTAGATTAAGACAGACTGCTGTCGCAGTCTCTAAAATGTCGGGCGGCGTCAAATTTTCTGCACTTTCACTATCAGACATTTTAATAAACACTAATAATTATCTACCGAAACACAAACGTACTATGACGCCAAAATTCTCGTTATCACCGCGCATGCGCCAAAGCGCGCGCAGCCACAGATAAAAAATTAAATAGATGTATCTATGATCTGTAATCTGTATCGTTATGAAAAAAAATATATTATAACATTATTTTGTTAGAGAAATAGTGTCATAATTAATTTTTTTAATTTCATTTCGATATACTATTTATAAAGTACGTCTATATAAACTCGTTTTGAGTTTTGTATTTTGAATTTAACGATATGAGAGTAGATAAAAATTATTATACAAGTATTTAAAGGACTCTAGTTATAAAAAATGCAATATATTAGCATAATATTTTAAATTAACAGATGTTATTTACAAATGAATAAGCATACTTAATATGGTACCTATTATATTCTTGTCATGGCCGAGGAGTTGGCATTATTACTTAATGAATTAAAAGCAATAAGGACATATTTAATAAAAATCGGTCCTAATCGTCGACAAGGAAATATTTTAGTAGTAAAGAAAGACGAAACTAATCAAGTTTTAGTTAAATTTAATGCATACTTAGAGCTATCTTCTAAGTCGAACGAAGCTCCTTTAATAAGTAAAATAAGTAGTGAATTTAGTAATTTATATTCAGAAATTATTTCTTTGTGTTCGCAAAGTATTGTCGAGGAAGAAGTATTTTCAGACCCCATCACCATGGCTGAAGAAACTTTTGATTTAAAACTTGCTTTAAGCTTACTCCCTGTCATGACCGATAATGAGGAAAATACAAAACAACTTATTGAGAATATCGAATATTACAGTTCTGTGTTATCAAAACCAGGGTGTAAAAGTAAATTAATTTCATTTGTGTTGAAGAGTCGACTATCGACGCAGGCTAAATTAAAGTTGTTACTCAAATATGACAATGTTGATGAGCTTATAAAGGACATGCGTACACTTCTATTACCTAGGAAAAGTCACACAGCTTTACAGGCAAAATTACAACAGTGTAGGCAAAATAGTAAAACTATCCCAGACTTCGGTAAGGAAATTTCCGAACTGTTTGTGGATTTGACTATCTCGCAAGCTGACGGAAATCAAGAAAGTCATAATATTTTACGACCTTTAAATGAAAAACAAGCTATAAAAAGATTTGCTGATGGGTTGCGAGATCGTCGTCTTAGCACAATAATTTCGGCGAGTAATTATATTTCTTTGACAGAGGCAATTCAAGGAGCACAAGATGAGGAGGTGCAATCAACTACATCGGAAATTATTGGTACGTACAAACCCAATAACAGGTTTCATAGAGGTAACAGGCCTCAAAGAGGACAGTTTAGGGGCCGCAGCTTTAACAGCAGTACCCGAAGGCGTGGACAGCAGACCTTTCGAGGTGCCCCCGGTCAGCGGGCTCAAGGACCATATTACTCGAGAAATAACTATCGTGGAAATGGTTTCCAAAATCGAGGAAGATCCGGGAATAGCAGAGGTAATAATTATTATTCACGTAACAATACATACATTACATGTCATTAGCATCGGAACACGAAACCACACCTGTTCCAGGACGTTCACCTATGTCAGAACGTTCACCTATGACCGAACGTGCACCCGAATCAAATATGGATTCGTTGAATCACTTTTTTCGAGTCTAATTACATACTTGCTTGCAACAGTTTAAATAAAGTTTTAGTTAACATCAATGATTATGGACATGAATTGCTCATTGATACTGGAGCTTCGGTTTCAGCTATCAAGTACGAATGCGTTGAACGATTACAAATACCATACCATAAAGAGAGTGTTTGCATTAGAGGCGTCGGTGGAAATTTTTAAAAATTTTCCATGTCAAACTGATGGTATTTTAGGTCAAGATTTTCTTAAATGTTACAGAGCAGTTTTGAATTTTGAATTAAACACTATGAGATTAATTAATGAGAACAACGAAATTGTAACGTTAACTTTTGAATATTTAACCCCTTCTTCAAACACATATCTTGTCATTCCGGCACGATGCGAATCAACACATTATATAAATTCACAAATATCAGAGGATTGTGTCATAAATTCACAAGAGTTATCTGAAGGAGTTTCTTTAGCTAATTCATTAACGAGACCAAATAATGGCAAAATTGCAATAAGAATACTAAACACAAGAGACACAGACGTTAGTCTTAATTATTTTCAGGTTAATACTAGTTCACTAAACGACTTTTTTATATGCCAATTTGAAAAACCTAACATCAATGCAGATAGAGTTAAAACATTATTTTCTTTATTAAACTTAAAAAACTTAAATATAGAGGAACCAAAATCTATTGAAAAGATCTGTGCTAAGTTTCCTGACATTTTTCACTTGCCAGGAGATAAATTATCAACAACCCCAGTCTATGAACAATCAATCGATTTAAAGCCATTCAGTACTCCAGTGTATATGAAACCTTATCGCTTACCACATGCCCATAAGGCCGAATTAGATAAACAGATCGAGAGTATGTTAGATGCTGGTATAATTGAAGAATCCAGGAGTCCATGGTCCAGTCCTTTATTGCTGGTTCCTAAAAAGGTGGAACCCGTTAAAGAGAAAAAATGGCGCGTTGTTATTGACTACAGAAAATTAAATAACCAAATACAGGATGATAAATTCCCTTTACCTAACATTACAGATATTTTGGATTCATTATCAGGAGCAGTTTATTTTACCCATTTAGATTTGTATCAAGGGTTCTATCAGACAAATCTACATAAAGATAGTAGACCTTATACAGCTTTTACAACCGGGAAAAACCAATACCAAATGACGAGAATGCCAATGGGTTTGAAATCTAGTCCAAATAGCTTCAGCAGAATGATGACAATAGCAATGTCTGGTCTAAATTATGAAAAATGTCTAGTGTACCAAGATGACCTCATTTGTTTTGGAAGAAATTTAGAATCTCATAACCGAAACTTAAAGTATGTTTTCACCAGGTTACGCAGTGCTAATTTAAAATTAATCCCGCCCAAATGCCAATTTTTACAAAAAGAAGTTCTTTATTTAAGACATATTATATCAAAGGACGGTATTCAACCTGATACAGAAAAAATAAAGGTACTTATTGACTATCCAAGACCAAAAACAGTTGACGAAATTAAACGTTTCGCCAACTATTATAGAAAATTTATACCGAACATTGCGGAGATAGCCATTCCTTTAAACAGAATGTGTTGTAAAAATAGTACATATTGTTGGACAATTGAGTGCGAAGATGCTTTTCAAAATTTAAAATCAGCTTTGATTAAACCACCCGTATTACAGTACCCAGACTACTCAGAACAAAACGAATTTCTCTTACAGACTGACGCATCAGGAAAAGCTGTCGGTTCAGTGTTGTGTAATAAAGACGGTCGACCAGTAGCTTATGCCAGTCGAAGCTTAAATAAAACAGAAATTAATTATCCTACTATTGAAAAATAACTTTTGGCAATAGTATGGAGTATCAAATACTTTCGACCTTATCTGTACGGCAAACGTTTTAAAATACAAACTGACCATAGACCTCTTATTTATTTATTTGGAATGCGTGACCCATCTAGTAGATTGTTAAAATTTAGATTACAATTGGAAGAATATAATTTTACTATAGAATACTTAAAAGGGAAACACAATTCTGCCGCAGACGCACTATCGCGTATCAATATCACAACAGACGAGCTGAAAAGTATGATTTTGACGCGCGCGCAACATAGGAAATTGCAAAGTAATAAAAACGTTGATAGCAGTAGAAATGATTCGGTAGATAATATTCACACTGACAAGAGGCCTGATCAACCGAGGGTCGTGGAAATAATTAAAAAACCAAATCATTTCACCGAAATCGCAGTAATTAATAAAAAAGATTTATGTAAGTTAAAAACCGGAATTATGACGAAAAAGTATAAATATTTCATGTATGTCCCAAGTAAATGTAAAATATTCTTAGATACAACATCTCGATCATCAATTACGCGAGACGAATTGGTGAGGGAGTTGTCAATAATATGTAAAGAATTAAACTTAGAAAATGTGTGCTTAATACGAAATGAAAGTAATAAGGAATTCCTAGCGGGACTATTAGAAGAAATACAGAAATATGACAAGTGGCCCGGACCACGCATTTGTGTAGTAAATAATGTACAACGTATTGATGACTTAGACAATAGGCGCGTAATATAAAACGACTTTTACCTTCTTCCCACCAGTGGCCACGCGGGTATAAGGAGAATGACGAATAATATTAAAAAATATTACTTTTGGCCTAGTATGTACAAAGATATTAATGAATATGTTTCTAAGTGCGAAAAATGCCAGAAACAAAAATATTCAATTAATACTAAACAGGAAATGATAGTGACAAGTACAGCTAACTCAGCGTTTGAAAAGATATTTTTAGATATTGTCGGTTCACTACCGAAAGATGAGCATGGCAATAGCTATATTCTCACGTTGCAGTGTGAACTAACAAAGTTTACCGAGGCGTATCCATTACGTAATAAAGATACGGTAAGTGTAGCTCGAGCCTTTGTTGACAATTTTATTTTAAGATTTGGTATACCTAGAGAAATCGCAACTGATCGCGGGACAGAATTTGTATCAAGTACTATGAAAGAAGTATGTCAACTCTTGAAAATAAATAAATTAACATCAACGGCTTATCATCACGAGAGCATAGGAGCGCTAGAGAACTCACACAGAACTATGGGTGCGTACTTAAGGATTTATTGTTGGAGAAGCCAAACACTAGATTGAAGGCTAGGCTCTCTGCGAGACCTTTCACGGGGTTTAGAAAGGGTTCTAATCGAAATTAGAGTAGGTGTGGACTGTAAGGTTTCTGGTTTGCGGGGTATATTTTTGCTAATTGATACGGGTTAAGATCTGTACGGCTGGTAGAACTCATATAGGGGCAGTGAACAAGGAAATGAAGGGGTACGTACTGATGATGATTCCTTGGAGTTCGCAGGTGATCGGCTCCAGAACAACTGCTCCTTAGCTATGACCTGGCGGATATTCCCAGCCTCAGTCCACGCACCGCACAAACGTATTTTTTGTTGTTCACTACACCACTACACCACAGTTGTGACGATAGTTCCACAGCAAGTTCAGATTGAAAGAAAATGATACAGCTATAAGGAGGAGCTGAGTCAAACGCGGCGCGAGAAAATGTCTCCAGCGTCTTCTATGGCTCCCTGAGTCGAACTAATTGCATTCCATCTAAGTAAATGCAATCTATGCGGTATCTTCCCTCTCACTCACTCCAATGTAGTCAGTACATAGCGGAAGGGAGAAGGATAGGCAAGGGAAAAGAAATATGCGTCTACCAGCAAAAACATTAATAAATTAAGATAACCAGCGGAGTGGCAGACACGCAGCCTATCGTACGAGGCGCGAAATTTTAAACTACCTTAAAACTATGTTATGGCGTAACCATTTCCCCCCGGCCTTAAAGGGTCACCTTTAAAGAAATAAATTAAACGCGGTAATATCAGAATAAAAAAAACTAACTAAGTAAATGGGGCGAATGGTACACAAAATAAGTTATTGAGTAGGAATAGGGCACAAGCGGACAACAGGCCGCACTAATGTGCCTTTACACGTGCGTACAGAGACGACACGTGTGAAGCCATCCTTAGACGTATGCAGCTTCTCAATAATACCTAGAGGCCACGATAGCGGAGGCGCGTTATCATTGACAACGATTACTACGGTCCCTACCCTGATCGTGTCTCCGTTGGGTTTATTCCATTTCAGACGCATTTGCAAACTGTGAAGATACTCGTTTCGCCACCTCTTCCAAAACGACTGAACCAACTTGTCCATAAGCGAATGTCGTTCGAGTAGGTTTTCTGCAGTAGAAGAGTCTATCTCCGCAGCGGGCAGGGAATGAAGCGGTGAAGTATGCAAAAAATGCGAAGGAGTCAAAGCCTTAGGCTCCGAAGGATCAGAGCTGAGTACAGTGAGGGGCCTAGAATTAAGCAAACACTCAATCTGCGTTAAAATCGTGACCAATTCCTCATAAGAGAGTAATTGCTGACCTACGACTCTGAAAAGGTGTGTCTTAACAACCTTAACGAGAGATTCCCAGCAGCCACCGAAATGTGCACTGGCGGGGGGTATAAAGGACATCGCTATGCGGTTTTCAGCAAGCTCCTCTTCAAAGCGAGGGCGGTATTCTTTGTCAAGAAAGTCGTATAGGTCGCGTAAGAAATTATTAGTTCCGCGGAAATTTGTCGCGTTGTCAGAATAGAGACACTGCACCGGTCCGCGGCGTGATAAGAACCGTTTTAATGCGGCAATAAACGAAGCGGTAGTAAGATCAGTTGCCAATTCAATATGAATGGCGCGAGTGGTCATACAAGTAAAAATACACAAATAGCCTTTGCGACTCTTAGTACCTCTAGAACGTATAGGAACGTATGGGATGGGACCGGCGTAGTCACAGCCTGTATGAGAAAATGCTTTAAGAGCAGCGGTTGTCCTGTAATCAGGTAAGTCGCCCATTATCGGCGCGCTTTGAGGACGCGGTTTCCACTTGTGGCAAGCGTTGCACTTGTGGATTCTAAAACGAATAATACGTCTGGCAGACAAGATCCAATACTTGTTACGCAACAGCGACATAGTGAGTTCCGGACCAGCGTGTAAATATTTTTTATGATAGTAGTCTACGAGCAGCTCGACTATGTGGTCACGACGCGGTAACACAACAGGGTGTTTCGTATTATAGTCCTCAGCCGAATGAGTTAGTCGACCACCTACGCGGATCAAATCATTATTATCTATAAATGGTTTGAGTTTAATAAGAGCGGACGAACAATATTTACCATTCTTTAAATTTGCGAAATCTTTCTCGAAATATTTTCTTTGAACGTGACGCAATAAAATATTTTCACTGAAATCTAAATCACTTGAGGTAACGGCGTCAGTTCGGCGCGGGAGTTTTTTCATGAAGCGATACACGAAAGCGATAATGCGCAGTAACTTTGTCCAGGAAGACGTACGTTTTGCTAGTGCGAGTAAAGGCGAATCGAAATTATCTTCGGAAACCGCCGGGTGAGCGTAGACCTTCTCCTCAGGAATAGCGTCCGAACCTAAGTCGGTAGCTTTATTAATAGGCCATTCAGATGGATCACGTTTAGCCCAGGCAGGTCCGTGCATCCATAAGGGATGCTCAATAAATTTATCAGGCGTTAAGCCACGAGACAAACAGTCAGCGGGATTTTCGGTACCAACTACGTGGTAGAAGCACTCCGCCGGAACGTTGTCCACAATGCGGACGACACGATTGGCTACAAAGGTGTGCCAACGGTGCGGAGACGAATGAATCCAACAAAGAGTCACCTGCGAGTCAGTGAATGCGTGAATAGAAGTGATTTTATATCGCGGATCGAACGTGTTGTAAACACGACGAAGAAGTTTGGAAAGAAGCTCCGCACCACAGAGCTCCAACCGAGCTATGGTTAGCGGTTTGACCGGTGACACCTTGGATTTGGCGCAAACTAGATTGACGCTTGTTATATCACGGCGAGTGACACGCGCGTATACCACGGCACCATATGCGCGTTCACTAGCATCAGAAAATCCAAGTAGGCGCAGAACACAATTTTCAAATACACCCAAATGTCGCGGAATTTTGAAATCGTTGAGAAGCGGTAATGAATCACGAAAATGTTGCCAAATATTTGTTATATGACGCGGGGGCTCTTCGTCCCAATCGAGTTTGAGTAACCATAATTCTTTAATGAGAAGTTTCGCAAAGAGGACCACGGGTGCAACGAGCCCCATTATGTCCCACAAACGAGCGACCGCCGACAAAATAGCGCGTTTAGTGCACGTATCTGGCGGTGCGGAGATAAGAAACTCAAAAGAATCATTCGACCTACACCAGCGTAAGCCTAGAACTTTCTGGTCGACTGATTTGTCGAACTCAAGCTGCGGAGACAGCCTATGCGACGCGGGAATACTGTTTAATACAGTTCGGGAATTGCTGGTCCATTTGACCAAATCGAATTGACCTCCTTTAAAGAGTTGGATCAGTTCATGAGCTGCCTGAATGGCGCGCGAGTCTGTCAGTTCACTAAAAACTATGTCGTCCATATACAAAGCTTCGGAGGCGATGTCGCGAGCGAGCGGAAAATTATGACCATCGTCCTCGATCAGCTGTTGTATGGTGCGAAGTGCGTGGTATGGACTCGATTTAAGACCAAAACAAACGCGGTTAAACTGGTACAATACCATAGGATCGTTCGCATTGAAACGATATAAAATACGCTGAAAGCGGCGATCATTTTCTTTTACACCAATTTGTAAAAACATTTGACGGCAATCTGCCGAAAGAGCGACGGAAAACAAGCGAAAATTTAAAAGAATTGTGAATAAGTCGCCCTGCAAATTGGGGCCACTGTGTAAAATGTCATTAAGCGAAATACCAGAACTAGTTTTAGAGCTAGCGTCCAAAACAGAACGTATTTTAGTTGTGGTTTTATCCAAACGCACAACTGCGTGATGCGGAATGACGTAGTCGGGGCGACCATCGTCAGAAGAAGCGAGCGGAACGGGGGATAAATAATCCTTCTCAATGTATTCGCGGATGACGTCATTATAAGCTGAACTTAATTCAGGCGAGGATTTTAGTCTCCTCTCTAAAGCGGCGAAGCGTTTTCTAGCAACTTCGAGCGAGTTTCCCAAAGAAAACACGTCGGTGCGAAACGGTAAAGCCACAGTATATCGACCTGTGTTCTTATCGCGTTCTGTGGTCGCTGAATAGAAGTGCTCGCACTCTAGTTCGTCGAACGATTTGCTCGTCGAATGAGTGACGGGCGCTTCGTCGACCTGCCAGAATTTCTTTAAAGCCGATTCTAATGAGTCGGTATCATACAGATGCGGTTGTGGAACGTAAGAGCAACAAGCGAGAGAAGCCTTGCTGCGGCGCGGAGGCAATGCGGGCACAGTGCCCATGATGACGTACCCAAGTACGGTCTGAACAGCGGGCGGTGCGGAAGTGTTGCCACTGACCACGCGAGGTAGCAACAGGTGCGGGAAAAGCGAAGCTCCGATCAGTACGTCGATGCGACCAGGAGTACCGAATGACTCGTCGGCAAGCGGAAGGCCCTTCAAATGGGGCAAAGCGGAAATATCAACTGGAGCGGTTGGAAGATTGTCGGTAATCTTATCGACAACGAGCGAATTAATATTGTATAAAACATTCGAATTAAAGCGGGAAGCGAATTGAAAATGTACGGAACCTTTTACAGGTTTTTCTGTGCCACCAATACCCTTTACAGAAGGAGTATCAGAAAAATAATTAGTCAAACCTAAAAGTTTACAACAATCGGCGGTAATAAAATTAATTTGCGAACCACTGTCCAGCAAACAACGCACAAGATGTTCTGTGTTATCAATTGCATCTCGAACGATAACACTCGCAGTCGACAACAATACAGTTGTGTTCGCGTTACATTGCCGCTTAGAAGCGTGAGTATTGTTTGTTTTTACAGTTGACGCGGCAATGGATGCGTTACATTGCGGAGCGTTATGATAAACTGCATGCGCGTTGTCATCGCGCATCTGTTCCGCCGGCTGCCTGCATTCTGTATGAGTGCTAGCCGGGGACAGCGATATAGATGGCGGCGATGCGTGCGAAATGCATGGTTGCATGGAAGCAGTGCTACTAATAAAAGGCGGCGCGCTCGACTCATGTGTCGAACCTGTATGTGTTCTAGCGACTGCAGACAATTTACTAGGTGTCAATGAGTTAGAATAATGCGTATCGCGATTGTTAAAATGAAGAAGCGAATGATGTTTATTTTGACAAACCTTACAACGCGATTTTGACTGACAGTCGTTTCCCCTGTGTTTATGACTTAAACAATTGATACAAGCGTTCAACTGCTTGACCCATTTAAAGCGATCACTTGGCGACATATCATGAAACGCGGGACATTTATATAGATGTTCATGAACAAAATTATCGCACAAACACTTCGCGGGTTTGTTTATAACAGTATATGACTGCGGTTGCGGAGCCCCATTGTTGGGTTTGTTATTTTGCGGCTTATTGGTTGAACTAAGGCGGAATGAACTTGAACCATCTAAAGCTTTGGTGTTTTGCAAAATGCGTGATTGATCCTTAATAAACTTGACCAAACTATCTAGATTAGGTATTTCCCGTTGCGAGCTCATCTCGAATAGTCGAGCAGTTTCGGAATCGATTTTCTTTATAGCTATATGGAAGAAAATAAAATCCGATAGATTATCGATGTTTAGGTTTTTTATTGCGTTTGCGGCGGAAACAAAATTGTCAGAAAATGATTCATAGTTTTCAATAGACGCGGTCTTAAATGGTTTATGGTCAAACATTTGATTTAAATAAGTAGAAGCTAATAGTCGTTTGTCTTCGTACTTACTAATAAGCGAATCGAAAATGATTTTGTAATTATTTTCATCTGGACATATGCCTGAAAACGCGGTTTGAGCCTTGTTGGACAGTTTGCCCAATAAATAGTACAGTTTCTCAGCGTTAGTTAATGATTTATTATCGTGGACAGTACTTTTAAAATTAGCATAAAATAACGGCCAGTTACGAATGTCACCATCGAACGACATGATTTCGATGGGTGGCAGACGCACATGCTGCTTGAAAAGATCGCTGCCACCAGAGGGGGAGCAGCGGGCGCGGAAGGCTTTACTAGAGAAGCATATTTGTATTTGATGCGGCAGTACAGGTCCTCAAAACTAGCCCATGACTGTTCAAAGATTTTAGCGTTTGGGTCTTGTTTCAAAAGAAGAGTGTTGTATCTATCATACGCGTCGCGGAACTCGGTGCGTAGTGCATCTACATTGACACAAGCACACATAAAACTTGCTGGCGGCTCAATGCCGGCGTTAACCTTTTCAATTAGGTCATAAATGCTTTGCAAGCGTGCAAAAATCATATTACGGCATGATAGTGCCAGTTGGATGGCAATAGATAAGGAATCACTTACTGCCTCACTGGCAGAAGCGGCGCCTTGTTCTTTAGGCATTTTCAATAAATGCAATAAAAATGCTAAATTACTAAAGAAGTTACGGATGCGGACTGCGGTAATGAAACGGCCTTCGAACTGCAGCGGGCAGGTTCGGGCGCGTTATAAGTATATGTGGTGCGTATAGACAGGCAAGTAAGGGCCCAGCGGTAAAGATGACGAAAGCGAGCGGTGTAGTTAAATCTACCGACGAGTAAAAAATAAAAAATATGCGGAGATGACTATGACGAAGTGCGCAATGAATAATCAAATAAGCAAAAATGCGGAAATGCGGAGATACGATACTGATAGTCGCAATGACTGCTCGAATGCAATAAAAAAATAAATAAACGCGGTTTAGAGAACGATCAGGGGTGGAGACTAAGAAAAATATGCGAATCAAATACGTATGAAACGTGGTGCGGAAAATATGAATTATAAGCGGTAAATATCAATTATTCCCCAAAAATATACACGAAAATAAGCAGAGAATACCCCGTAAAGCACGATTGTAGCTAGAAATGCGGAAAATATTGTGAATTTGAGATGATTTAAAAGGATTCGGCTCGATGCGGCCATAAAAGTAATGGAGAAGCCAAACACTAGATTGAAGGCTAGGCTCTCTGCGAGACCTTTCACGGGGTTTAGAAAGGGTTCTAATCGAAATTAGAGTAGGTGTGGACTGTAAGGTTTCTGGTTTGCGGGGTATATTTTTGCTAATTGATACGGGTTAAGATCTGTACGGCTGGTAGAACTCATATAGGGGCAGTGAACAAGGAAATAAAGGGGTACGTACTGATGATGATTCCTTGGAGTTCGCAGGTGATCGGCTCCAGAACAACTGCTCCTTAGCTATGACCTGGCGGATATTCCCAGCCTCAGTCCACGCACCGCACAAACGTATTTTTTGTTGTTCACTACACCACTACACCACAGTTGTGACGATAGTTCCACAGCAAGTTCAGATTGAAAGAAAATGATACAGCTATAAGGAGGAGCTGAGTCAAACGCGGCGCGAGAAAATGTCTCCAGCGTCTTCTATGGCTCCCTGAGTCGAACTAATTGCATTCCATCTAAGTAAATGCAATCTATGCGGTATCTTCCCTCTCACTCACTCCAATGTAGTCAGTACATAGCGGAAGGGAGAAGGATAGGCAAGGGAAAAGAAATATGCGTCTACCAGCAAAAACATTAATAAATTAAGATAACCAGCGGAGTGGCAGACACGCAGCCTATCGTACGAGGCGCGAAATTTTAAACTACCTTAAAACTATGTTATGGCGTAACCATTTCCCCCCGGCCTTAAAGGGTCACCTTTAAAGAAATAAATTAAACGCGGTAATATCAGAATAAAAAAAACTAACTAAGTAAATGGGGCGAATGGTACACAAAATAAGTTATTGAGTAGGAATAGGGCACAAGCGGACAACAGGCCGCACTAATGTGCCTTTACACGTGCGTACAGAGACGACACGTGTGAAGCCATCCTTAGACGTATGCAGCTTCTCAATAATACCTAGAGGCCACGATAGCGGAGGCGCGTTATCATTGACAACGATTACTACGGTCCCTACCCTGATCGTGTCTCCGTTGGGTTTATTCCATTTCAGACGCATTTGCAAACTGTGAAGATACTCGTTTCGCCACCTCTTCCAAAACGACTGAACCAACTTGTCCATAAGCGAATGTCGTTCGAGTAGGTTTTCTGCAGTAGAAGAGTCTATCTCCGCAGCGGGCAGGGAATGAAGCGGTGAAGTATGCAAAAAATGCGAAGGAGTCAAAGCCTTAGGCTCCGAAGGATCAGAGCTGAGTACAGTGAGGGGCCTAGAATTAAGCAAACACTCAATCTGCGTTAAAATCGTGACCAATTCCTCATAAGAGAGTAATTGCTGACCTACGACTCTGAAAAGGTGTGTCTTAACAACCTTAACGAGAGATTCCCAGCAGCCACCGAAATGTGCACTGGCGGGGGGTATAAAGGACATCGCTATGCGGTTTTCAGCAAGCTCCTCTTCAAAGCGAGGGCGGTATTCTTTGTCAAGAAAGTCGTATAGGTCGCGTAAGAAATTATTAGTTCCGCGGAAATTTGTCGCGTTGTCAGAATAGAGACACTGCACCGGTCCGCGGCGTGATAAGAACCGTTTTAATGCGGCAATAAACGAAGCGGTAGTAAGATCAGTTGCCAATTCAATATGAATGGCGCGAGTGGTCATACAAGTAAAAATACACAAATAGCCTTTGCGACTCTTAGTACCTCTAGAACGTATAGGAACGTATGGGATGGGACCGGCGTAGTCACAGCCTGTATGAGAAAATGCTTTAAGAGCAGCGGTTGTCCTGTAATCAGGTAAGTCGCCCATTATCGGCGCGCTTTGAGGACGCGGTTTCCACTTGTGGCAAGCGTTGCACTTGTGGATTCTAAAACGAATAATACGTCTGGCAGACAAGATCCAATACTTGTTACGCAACAGCGACATAGTGAGTTCCGGACCAGCGTGTAAATATTTTTTATGATAGTAGTCTACGAGCAGCTCGACTATGTGGTCACGACGCGGTAACACAACAGGGTGTTTCGTATTATAGTCCTCAGCCGAATGAGTTAGTCGACCACCTACGCGGATCAAATCATTATTATCTATAAATGGTTTGAGTTTAATAAGAGCGGACGAACAATATTTACCATTCTTTAAATTTGCGAAATCTTTCTCGAAATATTTTCTTTGAACGTGACGCAATAAAATGTTTTCACTGAAATCTAAATCACTTGAGGTAACGGCGTCAGTTCGGCGCGGGAGTTTTTTCATGAAGCGATACACGAAAGCGATAATGCGCAGTAACTTTGTCCAGGAAGACGTACGTTCTGCTAGTGCGAGTAAAGGCGAATCGAAATTATCTTCGGAAACCGCCGGGTGAGCGTAGACCTTCTCCTCAGGAATAGCGTCCGAACCTAAGTCGGTAGCTTTATTAATAGGCCATTCAGATGGATCACGTTTAGCCCAGGCAGGTCCGTGCATCCATAAGGGATGCTCAATAAATTTATCAGGCGTTAAGCCACGAGACAAACAGTCAGCGGGATTTTCGGTACCAACTACGTAGTAGAAGCACTCCGCCGGAACGTTGTCCACAATGCGGACGACACGATTGGCTACAAAGGTGTGCCAACGGTGCGGAGACGAATGAATCCAACAAAGAGTCACCTGCGAGTCAGTGAATGCGTGAATAGAAGTGATTTTATATCGCGGATCGAACGTGTTGTAAACACGACGAAGAAGTTTGGAAAGAAGCTCCGCACCACAGAGCTCCAACCGAGCTATGGTTAGCGGTTTGACCGGTGACACCTTGGATTTGGCGCAAACTAGATTGACGCTTGTTATATCACGGCGAGTGACACGCGCGTATACCACGGCACCATATGCGCGTTCACTAGCATCAGAAAATCCAAGTAGGCGCAGAACACAATTTTCAAATACACCCAAATGTCGCGGAATTTTGAAATCGTTGAGAAGCGGTAATGAATCACGAAAATGTTGCCAAATATTTGTTATATGACGCGGGGGCTCTTCGTCCCAATCGAGTTTGAGTAACCATAATTCTTTAATGAGAAGTTTCGCAAAGAGGACCACGGGTGCAACGAGCCCCATTATGTCCCACAAACGAGCGACCGCCGACAAAATAGCGCGTTTAGTGCACGTATCTGGCGGTGCGGAGATAAGAAACTCAAAAGAATCATTCGACCTACACCAGCGTAAGCCTAGAACTTTCTGGTCGACTGATTTGTCGAACTCAAGCTGCGGAGACAGCCTATGCGACGCGGGAATACTGTTTAATACAGTTCGGGAATTGCTGGTCCATTTGACCAAATCGAATTGACCTCCTTTAAAGAGTTGGATCAGTTCATGAGCTGCCTGAATGGCGCGCGAGTCTGTCAGTTCACTAAAAACTATGTCGTCCATATACAAAGCTTCGGAGGCGATGTCGCGAGCGAGCGGAAAATTATGACCATCGTCCTCGATCAGCTGTTGTATGGTGCGAAGTGCGTGGTATGGACTCGATTTAAGACCAAAACAAACGCGGTTAAACTGGTACAATACCATAGGATCGTTCGCATTGAAACGATATAAAATACGCTGAAAGCGGCGATCATTTTCTTTTACACCAATTTGTAAAAACATTTGACGGCAATCTGCCGAAAGAGCGACGGAAAACAAGCGAAAATTTAAAAGAATTGTGAATAAGTCGCCCTGCAAATTGGGGCCACTGTGTAAAATGTCATTAAGCGAAATACCAGAACTAGTTTTAGAGCTAGCGTCCAAAACAGAACGTATTTTAGTTGTGGTTTTATCCAAACGCACAACTGCGTGATGCGGAATGACGTAGTCGGGGCGACCATCGTCAGAAGAAGCGAGCGGAACGGGGGATAAATAATCCTTCTCAATGTATTCGCGGATGACGTCATTATAAGCTGAACTTAATTCAGGCGAGGATTCTAGTCTCCTCTCTAAAGCGGCGAAGCGTTTTCTAGCAACTTCGAGCGAGTTTCCCAAAGAAAACACGTCGGTGCGAAACGGTAAAGCCACAGTATATCGACCTGTGTTCTTATCGCGTTCTGTGGTCGCTGAATAGAAGTGCTCGCACTCTAGTTCGTCGAACGATTTGCTCGTCGAATGAGTGACGGGCGCTTCGTCGACCTGCCAGAATTTCTTTAAAGCCGATTCTAATGAGTCGGTATCATACAGATGCGGTTGTGGAACGTAAGAGCAACAAGCGAGAGAAGCCTTGCTGCGGCGCGGAGGCAATGCGGGCACAGTGCCCATGATGACGTACCCAAGTACGGTCTGAACAGCGGGCGGTGCGGAAGTGTTGCCACTGACCACGCGAGGTAGCAACAGGTGCGGGAAAAGCGAAGCTCCGATCAGTACGTCGATGCGACCAGGAGTACCGAATGACTCGTCGGCAAGCGGAAGGCCCTTCAAATGGGGCAAAGCGGAAATATCAACTGGAGCGGTTGGAAGATTGTCGGTAATCTTATCGACAACGAGCGAATTAATATTGTATAAAACATTCGAATTAAAGCGGGAAGCGAATTGAAAATGTACGGAACCTTTTACAGGTTTTTCTGTGCCACCAATACCCTTTACAGAAGGAGTATCAGAAAAATAATTAGTCAAACCTAAAAGTTTACAACAATCGGCGGTAATAAAATTAATTTGCGAACCACTGTCCAGCAAACAACGCACAAGATGTTCTGTGTTATCAATTGCATCTCGAACGATAACACTCGCAGTCGACAACAATACAGTTGTGTTCGCGTTACATTGCCGCTTAGAAGCGTGAGTATTGTTTGTTTTTACAGTTGACGCGGCAATGGATGCGTTACATTGCGGAGCGTTATGATAAACTGCATGCGCGTTGTCATCGCGCATCTGTTCCGCCGGCTGCCTGCATTCTGTATGAGTGCTAGCCGGGGACAGCGATATAGATGGCGGCGATGCGTGCGAAATGCATGGTTGCATGGAAGCAGTGCTACTAATAAAAGGCGGCGCGCTCGACTCATGTGTCGAACCTGTATGTGTTCTAGCGACTGCAGACAATTTACTAGGTGTCAATGAGTTAGAATAATGCGTATCGCGATTGTTAAAATGAAGAAGCGAATGATGTTTATTTTGACAAACCTTACAACGCGATTTTGACTGACAGTCGTTTCCCCTGTGTTTATGACTTAAACAATTGATACAAGCGTTCAACTGCTTGACCCATTTAAAGCGATCACTTGGCGACATATCATGAAACGCGGGACATTTATATAGATGTTCATGAACAAAATTATCGCACAAACACTTCGCGGGTTTGTTTATAACAGTATATGACTGCGGTTGCGGAGCCCCATTGTTGGGTTTGTTATTTTGCGGCTTATTGGTTGAACTAAGGCGGAATGAACTTGAACCATCTAAAGCTTTGGTGTTTTGCAAAATGCGTGATTGATCCTTAATAAACTTGACCAAACTATCTAGATTAGGTATTTCCCGTTGCGAGCTCATCTCGAATAGTCGAGCAGTTTCGGAATCGATTTTCTTTATAGCTATATGGAAGAAAATAAAATCCGATAGATTATCGATGTTTAGGTTTTTTATTGCGTTTGCGACGGAAACAAAATTGTCAGAAAATGATTCATAGTTTTCAATAGACGCGGTCTTAAATGGTTTATGGTCAAACATTTGAATTAAATAAGTAGAAGCTAATAGTCGTTTGTCTTCGTACTTACTAATAAGCGAATCGAAAATGATTTTGTAATTATTTTCATCTGGACATATGCCTGAAAACGCGGTTTGAGCCTTGTTGGACAGTTTGCCCAATAAATAGTACAGTTTCTCAGCGTTAGTTAATGATTTATTATCGTGGACAGTACTTTTAAAATTAGCATAAAATAACGGCCAGTTACGAATGTCACCATCGAACGACATGATTTCGATGGGTGGCAGACGCACATGCTGCTTGAAAAGATCGCTGCCACCAGAGGGGGAGCAGCGGGCGCGGAAGGCTTTACTAGAGAAGCATATTTGTATTTGATGCGGCAGTACAGGTCCTCAAAACTAGCCCATGACTGTTCAAAGATTTTAGCGTTTGGGTCTTGTTTCAAAAGAAGAGTGTTGTATCTATCATACGCGTCGCGGAACTCGGTGCGTAGTGCATCTACATTGACACAAGCACACATAAAACTTGCTGGCGGCTCAATGCCGGCGTTAACCTTTTCAATTAGGTCATAAATGCTTTGCAAGCGTGCAAAAATCATATTACGGCATGATAGTGCCAGTTGGATGGCAATATATAAGGAATCACTTACTGCCTCACTGGCAGAAGCGTCGCCTTGTTCTTTAGGCATTTTCAATAAATGCAATAAAAATGCTAAATCACTAAAGAAGTTACGGATGCGGACTGCGGTAATGAAACGGCCTTCGAACTGCAGCGGGCAGGTTCGGGCGCGTTATAAGTATATGTGGTGCGTATAGACAGGCAAGTAAGGGCCCAGCGGTAAAGATGACGAAAGCGAGCGGTGTAGTTAAATCTACCGACGAGTAAAAAATAAAAAATATGCGGAGATGACTATGACGAAGTGCGCAATGAATAATCAAATAAGCAAAAATGCGGAAATGCGGAGATACGATACTGATAGTCGCAATGACTGCTCGAATGCAATAAAAAAATAAATAAACGCGGTTTAGAGAACGATCAGGGGTGGAGACTAAGAAAAATATGCGAATCAAATACGTATGAAACGTGGTGCGGAAAATATGAATTATAAGCGGTAAATATCAATTATTCCCCAAAAATATACACGAAAATAAGCAGAGAATACCCCGTAAAGCACGATTGTAGCTAGAAATGCGGAAAATATTGTGAATTTGAGATGATTTAAAAGGATTCGGCTCGATGCGGCCATAAAAGTAATGGAGAAGCCAAACACTAGATTGAAGGCTAGGCTCTCTGCGAGACCTTTCACGGGGTTTAGAAAGGGTTCTAATCGAAATTAGAGTAGGTGTGGACTGTAAGGTTTCTGGTTTGCGGGGTATATTTTTGCTAATTGATACGGGTTAAGATCTGTACGGCTGGTAGAACTCATATAGGGGCAGTGAACAAGGAAATGAAGGGGTACGTACTGATGATGATTCCTTGGAGTTCGCAGGTGATCGGCTCCAGAACAACTGCTCCTTAGCTATGACCTGGCGGATATTCCCAGCCTCAGTCCACGCACCGCACAAACGTATTTTTTGTTGTTCACTACACCACTACACCACAGTTGTGATGATAGTTCCACAGCAAGTTCAGATTGAAAGAAAATGATACAGCTATAAGGAGGAGCTGAGTCAAACGCGGCGCGAGAAAATGTCTCCAGCGTCTTCTATGGCTCCCTGAGTCGAACTAATTGCATTCCATCTAAGTAAATGCAATCTATGCGGTATCTTCCCTCTCACTCACTCCAATGTAGTCAGTACATAGCGGAAGGGAGAAGGATAGGCAAGGGAAAAGAAATATGCGTCTACCAGCAAAAACATTAATAAATTAAGATAACCAGCGGAGTGGCAGACACGCAGCCTATCGTACGAGGCGCGAAATTTTAAACTACCTTAAAACTATGTTATGGCGTAACCAATTGTGATAATAAGACGGCGCAATGGAGCAGCTGAATACCATATTGGTGCTTCTCCTATAATAATACGGTTCATACGGAAACCAAATACACACCTCATAAGCTGATATTCGGTAAGAAATGTATTAGTAACTTATTTGATGAAAAGTGAGCTAAAATTTGGTTAAATAAAATCTTTTCAAATACTTTACTCAAGACTGGCAAAATTCGATATTGGCTTGAAGTTTGAGGGGTCGCTTTTGACACCCGATTTGAAAAGCGGTATTATTTTACTAATCTTCATTAAACTAGGGAATTGGCCGTCATCAATAAACTTATTAAAAAAAATTACCTGATGCACTCCGGGAGTGCCGGCAGAAGTGAAAACTTGAATATCAACGTTGTGCATTTTTGATTTTTTGGAATAGTTAGGGAATAATTTTGAATAAATTGCTCTTATTATCAATATAAAAGTACTATCATTTTTGTGATAGAATACAACAATAATAATAATAATAAATTAATCACAATCAGAACTGGATGTAGGTACTGCAACGTAATATTAACACACATTTGACAAAATACCGAAAGCAACATCCAAAATCATGTGTGCAAAGACTAGTACTTGCACGAGAAGAAGGAGGGAGGGGCCTAATTTACATTAAAAACTTGCATAACAAACAAGTGGCAAGTCTAAGAAAGTATTTTCATAAAAAAGCAGAAACTATACCACTATACGATGCACTTAACTCAATAGACAACAAATTGACACCCCTTAATTTACAAGATAAAACCACTCAACCCAATGAAAAATGCATCTCTGATTCAGAAAAAATAAACCAATGGGTCCAAAAAGCTCTTCACGGGCGGCATAGAGCCGACCTCAGTCAACAACATGTCGATAAGAGATCATCGAACGCATGGCTGAGGAGCGGCCAGCTCTTCCCGGAGACAGAGGCCTTTATGCTTGCGATACAGGACCAAGTAATAGCAACGCGTAACTATCGCAAACATATCACCAAGGAGTTGCAGGTGGATGTGTGCCGAATGTGCAACAGCGCACTGGAGACTATCCAGTATATAACGGGAGCCTGCAAGACTCTAGTTCAGTACGACTACAAGCATCGACACGATCAGGTTGCATCAATCATACACCAACACATAGCACATAACAATAAACTCATACCGAAGAAAGTTCCCTACTATAAATACACACCACCAGTTATTCTTGAAAACGCCGACCTTAAAATTTACTGGGATAGAACCATAATTACAGATAAGACTATACACTACAATCGACCTTACATTACAATACATAATAAAGCAGATAAAACCGTATACCTTATTGATATTGCCATACCGAATACTCACAATGTACAATCTACAATTTTTGAAAAAGTGACTAAATACCACGATCTTGCCATTGAATTGAAAACTCAATGGAAAGCAACAACAGTTTACATAGTGCCCATAGTCATATCGTCCACAGGAGTGATACCTAAAACTTTGAATAGAAACCTCGAACTTCTAAACATCCCCACAAAAGTAGCAAACCTCTTACAAAAAGCAGTCATCTTAAATACTTGTCGAATTACCAGAAAATTCTTATCATCAGACATTTCAGCTTTTAACGCTATTATGCTTGGTTAATACCCGCATAATAGTTAGAAAACCTATCTTAAAAGGTAGAGTAAAATATCTGAAAATAATAATAATAATAATAATAACAATAATAATAATAATTATAATATAATATTTTTATAGAATACAATATTTATTTATTGCGCTATCGTACACAAACATTACAATTTATATTATATTAAATTACATTAAAAAGTTTATCTCTCAGAAAAATCAACTTACATCCATAATTTCGCCAACCGTCTTACGGTTTTTCGATCAGGTCACGTGTCCTGACGCGAGTTTCACATTTTTCCCCCATCCCACAAAAGTGCTCAACGCCGCTAAAGAAGTTTTCACTTCAAAAATATCTAGTTGATGAGCTATTGTGTCGATAATTGATTTTATAATATGCACGGATAGTCCCCACAAATACTTAGTTTTTTTTCATATTCAACTCAAGAAATGTTTTTATTATTACTTCAGGTCCTACATGCCTGAAGTGAAATTGAGAATTACATTCGTTGACATAAAGTTTTAGAATAGATTCGGCTATTACTGAAAAAGAGGCAAGTTCTTTAGTTGTAGTGGGCGCAATATGTGAAAAAAACGATTCAAAAGCAGTTGCAATTTCTTGATTTGAATTTAGTGTTTTATCATTGATTTTTAATGTAAATTTATTATCTCTTAATTTATTTTTACAGGTTTCTTTATTCATGATGCTCCATGTAGCTTTTGCTTTATTTTTGGAGCTAGATACTATTTTACGAAGATGGTGTGATTTAGCTGTAGCACATACTTTTTTAAATATTTTTGAATAATTTTTGACGTAATCAATAAAGTTTGGGTCTTGCGAGCTTTCTCGAAGACTTTACAATTCATATTGTTTATTCCTACTTTTATGAATCCCTGCCGTGGCCTAATTATTAAATTGTCATTTGGCCTTGTTTGATTTATTTTCCTTAAGGGAAATATTTCATCAAAATCGTTTTTAATTAAATGAAACAGATCTTCATATTGCTTATCTATGCTATCACTAGTATTTTGTTTAGTTGCATATACACTATCGCTGATTGTATCCCTAAATCTATCCAACCTATTTTCTGTAACAGGCCTATACAAAGTCTCAACAGGTGTTATTGCGGTATGATAGATAGATAGATAGAAAGATAGATAGATAACTCTTTATTGCACACCAGAAAGGTAAATAACAAATTTATTTCAAGAAAATTTACAATTTAGGCGGTCTTATCGCTATAAGCGATCTCTTCCAGACAACCTTTGGGTAAAGAAATAATGAGCTTATAGGAAGGGGTATTATGTGCATAATAAATTAAGACAAATTATGTTATTAATAATATATTATATTAAACATACATATATTCGTATATATATGAATAATACAATCATAAAAATCAAAATCAAAATACATATGATTCTGTTCAAACAATGATATTGTATTTAAAAGTAGATGACGCCTCGCAAACTAAAAGAGTAATATGGCACCGTCTGATTAATAGATGTCAATGGATTGACATCTATAACATCAGACATCAGTTTCGGAACAGAGTCTTAATAGAGTAGCTTTCTTAATATATTTTTTAAACTATGTAGGTGCATTACAATAGACTCGTTGGCCTAATTTTAAAATTGAGTTCACACATTAGCTCAGTAGTATATTAATCGACAAAAACATTTTATTTTCAAACTATTTAACATTTAAAACATTGTATAATTATCTAATAAATGCAATTTGAATGTATCACGTGAATGCTTGAAATGTCATTGACCAATCCCAAAAATCCCACTAATATTGGTTGCAAAATAAAACTCAATATAGCGGTACGTAACAGATCATATATTACCAAAAAACCTTGTACACTTGAGTTAAACAGAAAACCATTCGTCACCGCGATGTAATACGGTACAGCGCCATCTATCGGTTGCACGGAGAACTAAACTACTTAGTACAAATTGAACATACCGGCCGCCATGGACCGTGTTCAGCTTAAAATAGGTGCTAAAACTAACAAACACTATACAATCGGCCAAGTGAAAGTAGGATTCATGTATACATTTCAGTAGCCAGATTGGAAATATGGAGATATATTTTTTTTAAAAATATGCTAGTTAAATACATTCTCTTCTTATACGAGGGTCAAACTGAAAGTTCTTAGAAAATCAAAAACTGATTACATTAGCCAGTTATTAGTTTTATTATATCTTTTCAAAATATTGTCCATTGACGTCAATACACCGCTGCATGCGATGGAACCACTGGGAAAAGCACTTTGCCCACTCGTCCTTAGGGGTCTCTTCAATGGCATCGCGATACGCAGCCACCGCTTCTTCAGCATTCATAAACCGCTTTCCTTTAGGTTTTTCTTTAATTTTTGGAAAGAAATAAAAATCACAAGGCGCGAGGTCGGGGCTATACGGCGGGTGACCCAGTAATTCAACGTTTGATGTCGCCAAATAGTCGATCGTTCGCTTGGCGGTGTGCGACGAGGCGTTGTCGTGGTGAAGGAGGATCCTACTGCGAGGTCGTTGATCTCGAACTTTTTCCAAGACAAGTGGCAAACAATTGGTAGTGTACCATTCTGCAGAAACTGTTTTTTGATCCTCTAACACAATTGTTGCGAAATGACCTATCCTTCCAAAGAACGAGGCCACCATTTTTTTTCCCGCACTTCGATCTCTCTTCACTTTAGTTGGCAACTCCTCGAAAGGAAACACCCACTGAGCAGATTGTCTTTTGGTTTCAGGATCATAACAGTAAATCCAGCTTTCGTCACCTGTTAGTATGTCGAACACAGCATTTGAGTCACCTCCGTTAAATCTTTCAATCATTTTACGGCACCAATCCACACGATGGAGTTTTTGAGCCTTAGTCAAATTATGAGGTATCCACCGGGCGCAAAGCTTCCTGACCGCTAAATGTTCGTGGAGGATTTTGTGTACTTGACTCATACCGATGCCTAAGCTTGTCCGAATCTGCTGATAGGTCACTCTTTTGTCAGTCTCTATCATACGCCGCACAACACAGATGTTATTTTCAGTCGTCGCCGTAGAAGGCCGTCCCTCACGTACATCATCAGTGAGATTAGTGCGACCACGTTTAAACTCATTAAACCAGTTGTAAACAGTCGCACGAGATAGGGCTTCATCGTGAAAGGCCAATCGTAGTCTATCATAACTTTCTTGTTGACTTAAATGACATCGAAAGTCATAAAAAATCATTGCACGAAAATTTTCTCGTGTTAAATTCATGTTGACGTGACACAGACAATTTTCCATTTGCCGCCAAATCGTAAAACAAATGACAAATGAATGAAATATATACTCAGTAATATTGGCAAAGAGTTCTATTTTGAAATTTTAGAATATTTTTTTTATTATATTGTTTATAAGTGGCCAGTTCTAAGAACTTTCAGTTTGACCCTCGTAACAATTTCTACTGTAAAAAAAAAACTTTAGTGACACTTAACCTCATTAATCTTATATTATGATTTAACTAGGTAATCTTACTTTGATGTAGGTAACAGAATTAATTTTGACAAAGGTCTTTTGATTATGTTTCCTTTATATTTAATGCTCACGACACGTGTAAGTTTGTCCAAACCAGGATGTTTATCGACAACTACACCAAAAAGCCATTGAGTAGCAGGTAGGTCATCCTCCTTGACAAGCACTACGCTCCCAACATCAGGTTCTGGAATCATTTCAGTCCACTTATACCGATGCTGCAGTTGGGTCAGGTACTCGCTCGACCCCCTCGAATGGAGCACGCCTTGTCGTGGCGAGGGGGCTCAATAGCCTGTCGCAATCCAGCGGCGGGTGAAGCCAAGATGCTCCGTGGAGAGTGCCGCTGCGTCTGTTCCCGTATCGGGCGGCAGTGGCCATAGTGAGTCGCGTCTGTCTCGCATCGAGCGGCGACTCACTAAAAGTCGTTGGACTCCCAGCACCCCTCTGGTGTATCAGAGGAGGCAGGGGATGTCCTGAGGACTTCGGTCCTCTGGGCGAGCTCGGCGTGCATCTGCCGTCGGGCGTGGCTCGCCTCGGCGGGAGGGTCTCGGACAGACGGTGTGGGGACACCTCTGTCCAATCACAAGAGACCCTTCTGAGGCGCCAGTGTGCCGTCGGGAGTGGGATCGCCCCACTCCGTGGAGATCCGCCCTCCTCATGGAGGGTGGAGGTTGCGCTGGCAAGGGTCGCGGGACTGTTGAGACACCGCGGCCCCTGCTGTCAAAGCCACCAAACGCGGCGGGCGTCGTCAGGTTTTAGTGGGTATACCCGGGGGCGTATCCGGGGGAGTCCCACACACGCCCCTCCGTTCCCCGACGGAGAGGTACGGTGCGTAAACTGCATTTCCTGACGTTAAAAAAAAAAAAAAAAAAAGGTACTTGCTCGACCATCTGCGCCAAAAATCCTGAACCATTCTTTGGGTCAGGTGCCATCTTTTGAGGCTGCTGATCGTTGAAGTTTCATAGTTAGCGTCAGGAGCTAACAACAACGAGTCACCAACAAAAAAATGACCTGGTGTTAGCGGATTGGGGTCTTCAGGATTATTGGACAGCTGAGACATGGGTCTCGAATTGAGACAAGCCTCAATTTGTGATAGCACGGTCGACATTTCTTCGAAAGTGAGTGTACAGTCACCGATCACCCGTTTGAGGTGGTATTTTGTTGACTTTACTCCCGCTTCCCACCGTCCTCCAAAGTTTGGAGAATGGGGAGGGATAAAGTGCCAAGCGGTGCCATTGGTAGCCAACCAGTCAGCTATTTCCACTAAGAAGCTATTCTTTTCTAAGTGAAAAAGCTCCTTTAACTCTCGTGCACTACCGACAAAGGTCGTGCCATTGTCACTCCAAAGTTCAGCGACATGACCTCTTCGAGCAACGAAGCGTTAGAAAGCCGCTAGAAAGTTTCCTGAAGTCATGTCACTGACCATTTCTCAGTAGATGGCACGGGTGGCCATGCACACAAATAAACAAATATAACCCTTGGTTGCGTGGTGACCACGACCCTTAGTCGTTCTAACACTAATAGGGCCGGCATAATCTACACCACTCCTCAGGAATGGTCTGTGTGCTGTTACTCTTGCTGTAGGAAGTTGGCCCATCATTTGTTGATTGGACTGCGCTGAGTAACGAATACATTTTACACACTTGTGCACACACTGTCGAACTAACCTCTTTGCGCCAATCACCCAATACTTGTTTCTCAAGTAATTAAGTGTGAGTTGAGGGCCTCCATGCAGAGTCTTAATGTGAGCTTCGTGTACTAATAGCTTAGCAAAGTGTGACTTGTGAGGAATGATCACTGGGTGTCTCATATCAAATGAGATCATGTCAGCACTCTGAAGTCTTCCACTAACCCTTAAGACTTCATCTGCGTCTAAAAAGGGACAGAGCGACCCAAGCTTGCTGTTTCGTTTAATTTTTCCACTCTGTAGATTGTCTCTATCTTCTTGGTATTCTTCCTTTTGGCATAATCTTATACAGGTAAGTAACGACTCATTTAATTCTTTAACAGTTAACCATTTATTATAATGTCTTTTTTCAGGTCTACTCCAAATCAAGACTCTTCTGCACTATGCAATAACACGGACAAGCTTGCTTAAAGATGAGAACCTATTGAGTAGGTTATTACCGCTTTCGTCATCACTGGCAGCTGTATGACAGGCTATCTTTGGTTACTTTTCTTCAAGCTTTGTGTCCTTAATATGTCTGTTGCCATAGTTGATATTCTTTTGTCGAAGCCATTTAGGGCCTTGATGCCAGAGCCGATTTTCCACGAATTCTGAAGCCAATGTTTTCCATCTGCTAGGATGGCTGCTTATCCAAGCTAGGACGATCATTGAATCTGTCCAAGCATGAATATGATTTGACGGAACTTGTAATGTCGAAGCAACTTCAATCAAAAGCTTTGATAGGAGGACTGCACCACAAAGCTCCAGCCGGGGAATTGCTTAATCGGTGCGACGCGAGTTTTGGAACTTATCAGGCTCACATGTACGCCACCATCTCTACTCACAATACGGGCGTAAACGACGGCTGCATAAGCAGCATTCGACGCATCGGAGAATCCGTGCAGCTCCACACATATGTCATCATTACTGTATCTAATCCACCTTGGTACAGTCACACTTGTTAGAGACTTTAAATCGTCTCTGAATCGAATCCAGTCATTAAATAGTTGAGACGGTAGCTCGCTATCCCATTCAATACCTAATAACCAAAGTTGCTGAATAAATATTTTTGCTTTGGTTATGACTGGAGCAATCCAACCTAATGGATCAAATAGACGAGCTATGTCAGATATGACTTTTCTTTTGGTGATTGGACTCTCAAGGGGAGACAGTTTTACAGTAAACTGAAACTGATCTGTATCTCTATTCCATGTTAGACCGAGTATTTTGATCACTTCATCAGTTTTTATCTCCATCGTTTGTGCAGTGACATCGTTTTTACGTGGAGTCTCTGCAGTAGTTCTTTACTATTGCTTGAAAACTTTTGAAGTGGAAACCCTCCTCGGTTGAGTAATTGTGTGATCTCCTTATAGACTTGAACGCCTTCTTCCACAGACTGACAGCCATTAACTCATTAAATCGTCCATGTAGAAGTCGTTTTGAACTCTCATAGAAGCCAAGGGAAAATTGTTTTCTTCAATTCGGGCCAACTCTTGCAGAACGCGTACAGCAAGAAATGGGGCTGAGGAAGTCCCAAAAGTGACCGTCAAAAGTCTAAAATGCTGCAATACACTATTTGGATCTTCACGCCATAAAATGAGCTGGAAGTCTGCATCTTCCTCCGCCACTTTCACTTGTCTATACATCTTGACGATGTCTGCTACAAGTCAAATTGCATAGGTACGCCAACGCATCACAAGATGCCGAAGTTCTGTCTGAAGAGTTGGGCCAATCATCAAGTCGTCATTCAATGACACTCCATTTGTGCCTTTACAGGATGCGTCAAATACTACTCGCACCTTGGATGTAGTTTTATCTTTGCGAATAACAGCGTGATGTGGTAGATAAACAGCGTCTGGGTTATATATATAACCCAGACGCTGTTTATCTGTTTATCTTAATTGAATCCGAGGATATATATCCTCGGATTCAATTTTTTCCATATGACCTAAACTTAGGTACTCATTCAGTATCTTTGAGTACTCTATCTTGAGTTCTGGGTTCTTCGAAATTCGCTTTTCCAACCAAAGAAATCGCTTACGCGCAATTTGCAGAGAATTGACATATTTGCAAGCTGGATCCTCCGACTTGAAAGGCAACTTGACTACGAAACGGCCAGACTCATCCCTGAAAGTTGTTTGAGTGAATATCACTTCACATTTTGCTTCTTCGTGAGTCCAGTGCTTTTTAGTTGGCTGAGAGGATTCCGATTCTAGTTCCCAGAATTTTTTTAGTAACTCATCCTCATTAAGTTTGGTTAAATGCAAACCAACAACTACATTCGGATCCGTCTGAGATGGATCGATCGCAGAGTTGTTGTGTAGCTTGCCAGAGAAGATCCAACCAAACCTTGTTTGTTGTGCAACTAAAGATCCTGGCGAACCCCTAAGTAAACCTTCCAATAAAATCTGACTATAAACTTCTGCACCTAATAGCAGATCAATTTTATTGGGTGTGTGGAACGTCGGATCTGCTAACTCTAACGAAGTAAAGGTTGTAGGGAGCGCTTTGATTGAGACCTTTTTACCTGGTAATAAGGTTGTTAGTTTGTTAAGTACATGCGCTTTTACTGTAACGGCAAAGCTGGGATCTAAGCGAGACTGAAGTTTTAAAACGACAGAGTACTTTGATACTAAAGTTGAACTCTGGTCACCGCTTAAACCTGACATATAACTGGTCTCAGGAATCTTTTTGAGACCCAGCATTTGAACAGCAGCTTCTGTAACAAATGAAGCTTGGGAGCCTTGATCCAGTAGGGATCTGACGATTACAGAAGTGTTGGTTTTGTTCGAATGAAACTTCACTAAAGATGTTGCTAACAACACTTGGTTGTCCGTATTTGAAAAATAACTGAGTATTGAATGATCTGAATCTGTACCAGATGCCTGATAGGGTTGTTGAACTGAATCATCTTCTAACATTGTAGCAACAACATTACCCTCTCTAGGTTTTTCAGCTTCGGTTGAATCATTAGCTGATTTGGGAAATTTGGTGTGCAACAAAGAATGATGCTTTTTCTTGCAAATGCGACATTTAGTAGTTAAATAACATTGATAAACATAATGATTTGGAGACATACAATTAAAACAGAGGTTGTGAGCTTGGACAAAATTACGGCGTGCTTAAACATTTTCCCTAGAAAACTGTTTACAGTTAGGTAGCTTATGGCCTTCGGAACAAAATAGACATTTAGATTAAAGATCGTTACTTTGATTTGTGGAAACATGTGAGTAATTAACTTTTTAAGCCTTTTGTATTTGAGAATCTAAAAATTCAATTGACCTAAAGCGCGTTTCCAAAAACTCTTCAAATGACTTGAGAGTTGGTAAATCTTGACCCAATTCGCTGACCCGTTGTTCCCACTGCTTACGGGATTCAGCGTTTGGCTCTCCAAAAAGATTACAATTACATCCCATGATCTTACATCTATACCCAAATTTTTAAGGGCATTCATACATTCTTTGGTTGTATCCAGTAGCTGTTTAATTGCACTGGATGATTCAGAAGTTATAGCCTTTTGAGATGTTAACCTTTTCAGTATACAATTAGCCTGATATTTTTTATTGTTATAGCGACCTTCTAAAATGTCCCAACAAATCTTATAATTATCGGCAGTGCAAGGAATATGACGTAATAACTGTTCTGCTTCACACGTTACATAGCTTTGAGATAGTGAAGCTTTTGTACATTGTCCATAGACGATTCCTTATGTATTAGAGCAACAAACAAATCTCGGAAGCTAGGCCATTCAAAATATTTGCCTGAGAACTTAGGAATTTCGATTTTGGGAAGTTTAAAACGGTTTGGTTGTGCTTGAGCTCAGATGTAGTCTTAGACCCAGATTTTGGCAAAAGTAATAATTTTTCTCTAAGCAATGCCTTGTAATCAATACATGTTTCTTCACATTGATCGTATTCATCATTAGTTACATACTCAGTTGAATCTAACACAGTTTTACTGACCTCATAAACTAATTTCTGATGATTTACAGTGAAGTTATTCCACTGCTTTTCTAATGTTTCTAAACGTGTCTCAATATAGCCCATGGTTATTCGGTCTTTAGGAGATTTCTTAAGGTTTACGAAACCTTTTTCAATTTTGTTACGGACATCAGATTGAAGTTTAAGGTAATTGTCCACCATGATTACAAATGTTTGGTATAAAATGCTTAAAGAAACACACAAGAAACTAAAAGGTATCAGAAATACTAGAAGTAAAGATTTATGTAAGATTAAAGATTTTTTCTAGTCCCAACTTACTTGCCAAATCGCTATGAATTATTCTAAGTGTTTTTAACTCTAACAATCGCTATGAAATCAGGCATAGGTTCCCCGTCGGAACGTTTTTCTTAAAACTATTCTAAGTCCATGCAACGCTGCAAAATAAATTTACTGTCTCTAATTTACTCCATGCACTATCTTGAAATTAAATAAAGTTCAAATTCTTACTCACAAATTGTCCTGATAATTTACGCTCACACTCTAAGTCGCTGGATGACAGTTGACGTTTATCCACTTGACAGCTGAAGTTGATGTTGACAGATGACACTGACGTATCTCGAAGTTTGACAGATCACTGACTTTGACAGCTAACAGTGGCGTACTAGATGACAGCTTATCTTCAAATTTTCGATATGGCGTCTCTGCTTGGCTTGATCGGTCTCCAAGGGGGTGCTCCCCCCGCCGTGACTGCACTTCCGTTGACCTCCTGATGTCCCAGGGGGTGCTCTCCCCTCTAGCTGGATGCTGCTCCGGAACTGGATTTTTTCAGCACCATAGGCGGTATTTCACCTCTGGTCGATGCCGGCGGATGAGGTCAACTTTTAAGCCACCAGTACGGTTAACTCGAAAGGACCATGAACAATCCCAAAAATCCCACTAATATTGGTTGCAAAATAAAACTCAATATAGCGGTACGTAACAGATCATATATTACCAAAAAACCTTCTACACTTGAGTTAAACAGAAAATCATTCGTCACCGCGATGTAATATGGTACAGCGCCATCTATCGGTTGCACGGAGAACTAAACTACTTAGTACAAATTGAACAGTCATGGTGCTAATATCAGAGTCACGTTCACTGCTAGGCATTCACGATCACGTGACCACATGTATATTTTATTACAAATTGATTTACTGAAAATATTTACAGTCTTTGTTTAAATAAATAAAGAAATATTTATTACATACACCATAGTCAGATGACTATGGTGTATGTAATAAATATTTCTTCATGCATCATGTAAACAGGATGATTCCTTCAAATAGCATGCTAATAGTAAGCATACATATATTTTTCTACAATCGTGAGGATCATCCCTCACTGATGTGTTTATCAACAGTCTTTTGTTATACTTTTGTTAACGCGAGCGCCGGTAACCTTTTGATTCGTGAGCGTCTACGCTGTTGCTTTAAAGAAATTGAAGGTGTACTATAAAAGTTATATAACAAAGACATATTAACATACATGTATATAGACATATGTGTTAGGGTCGTGCGGGCGGGATTCGAACCCGAGACTGCTTATCTTTGTAGTCCGGAACGTAAACCACCACACTATGATGGTCGATAAATTATTATTAAAACATATAGTACCAAACTACTCCATGTATGGCACTGTCTTATAATATCGACCATGTTGGTCCGTGGGTTGGCTAAGAAACAAAACTCACTAATTTTATTGAAAATACTTCAATGATGAATGGTCGGCATCATTAAATACAATTTACTTAACGAAAATATGATATTCGGACTGTATTTTTCTTATTTAGTTAGTTGTTTCTGCAGTTTAAAGGCGCACTGAGGCATTGAGACACTGACGCCATCAAAAACAGACTAAGTCAAAGTTAAGAGCTTACTTTGACGTGAGGTGGTGTTTGCTTGACTATCTTTTAGCCTCTCACTGGTAATCTAGTTCTTAATACAATATAATTGTGTTCAAAAAAAGACCTTTTGACCTCTATGGTCAGAACTGAGACCAATTAAGATACCTTTGTCAACAACACTGGCATTTTCATCCCAAAAAATATTATCTAAGCAGTTGGCCGTACTAGGGGTACCCTTGTCGGTTCCCCGGAATTTGAATAAAAATTTCAATTTATTATATAATTAACTATTTGATTTGGATCACGAGCATGCACAATCGATGCATCTGGCATATAATGGTTAATAACATTACAGTTAAGGTTTTTATTTAGTAAGGAACCATAACCTACTCCTATTTTGTCTGAAAAAACAAAAACTTTTCTTCATTTGTTTATGTTATTTTTTTGGTGTATTAGGACATTTCTCAGATGTACTGAAGCACCACCCAAGTTTCGATCGAATCAAAGGCCTTCTCACAGTCCACAAACGCTAAGCATAGAGGCATATTATACTCCTCTTACATCTGTATAATTTGCCTAAGCGTATGGATGTGATCTACTGTTCTATAGCCTTTTCGGAAACCGGCTTGTTCGAAAGGCTGGAACTCATCAAACCTACGTGCGAGACGATTCGTGATGACCCTTGAAAACAGCTTGTAGACATGGCTCAGAAGTGAGATGGGTCTATAGTTTTTCAATAAGGTTTTGTCTCCTTTTTTGAAGAACATAACCACCACACTCCTGTTCCACGCCTCGGGCGTCATACCCTCTAGCAGCACGGAATTAAGAAGTCACTTAGGAACTTTAAGTACCGGGGTTCCACCCGCCTTCAGAAGTTCTGCTGTGATTCCGTCCTCACCAAGTGCCTTGTTGTTTTTGAGCTGTTCCAGGGCCTATTTTTTTGAGAGAGTTTTTGAGGTCTATTTTTACGGCCAGGCCTAAAATACTTAGATGGTTTGGATGGTTTCCACAAACCCGTTGTTTATTGCGTCCACTGAAACGCAATTCTCTAGACAATCAAAGCGGTTTGATAACTCAAGTTGAAAGCTCTCGGGATGTTGGATATGAGGACGAGTCGTTGGAGCGTAGACTTCATCAGGCAGGACCTTTCCAATTTGTCATTTATATTTAATGGGCCTCGAACCATTCGGTGATCGCTACCGGTTTTCACCCTGTTGATCAAGGAGATCACGGAGACATCATTGAATAACCGTCTCTTGGAGGTCATGATGAAGTCAATCTCGTTTCTCGTGAAGCCATCGAGACTAAACCAGGTCCACTTCCTTTGAGGCGGCTTCTGGAAGAAAGAGTTTATCGCAAAGAGTCCCTTCTTCTCCAGAAAGTCGGCCAGCCTCTGTCCCCTGGCGTTCCTTTGCCCGTATCCAAAAGGTCCCACCTTCAACTCATTCTCGCCTCGATTGCCCAGTTTTGCGTTAATGTCCCCCATTACAACAGTAAAATAGGTTTTGCAAGTATATATGGCTCTACTTACGTCCTCATACATTTCCTCCATTTCTTCATCCGGGTGTTTCGAGGTCGGTGCCTGTACCTACCTGTATGACCTGCAGCGAATACCTCTTGGATATTCTTAGTATCAGGTATATCACCCTGCTCGACACACTCTCGATGTTCTCGATATTATTGACGAGGGACTAGTGAACGAGAAACCCGATACAACCTTGGGACATTTCTTAGTTGCCTTCCCGGTAGTAGAGCAGGTTGCCGAAATGCAGAGTTATCGTGTCCTCGGCCACTCTATGGACTTCTGATAAACCCATTATTTCCCAGGGTAACCTGGTTATTTCTTCTTCCAGCTCGAGCAACTTCTCGTCTATCCTCAGTGTGCACGGGTTATAAGTTACCAGGGCCAATTGTCGTCGGGGGTGGCAGCGCGATCGCCTCCGGGGATTCTTAGCACCTGCCCCGCCGTTACCGTGACCGCTACCAAAGTCAGGAATAGCGGGGCTGCCGGAGACTGGAGGCCTCGCTTTCTTGTGCGCAATCATGAGGGGATTTTGCCAATACTCGCCACGCTTGTCAGGCGGGTTGGCGAGCGTAGAGGCACAGCCCCTTGTAGCTGTGACGCTGCTGCCCTTCACAGTCTTAAATTTAGCTGGATTGGATGGTTATACCGCCATCGGTCGGTCGCCAGAGCCTCGTCTGTAGAAATAGGACGCGACACGTGAAGGTGAGGTTGGCTTGGAGCTTTAGGTCTTGGTCAAGCTCCCTTACGTCCCTTAATTTAATATTGACTTAGCGATTTTGTTAATGACCGTGCTTTGGATAGAATCTCGTGGACACGTTGAGAACTCATGTATGAGCATTAAAAATATAACTAAACTTTTTTCATGGACCCTTTTGTAAAAGCAGAACAAAAGAATCATGGTCCTTTGGGATTAAGCCAACTTTTGGAATAACCTTTAGTTTGCAGACTGTCCAAAGCATGAAGAAAAAGAGAGACCAAACATAAAAAGAAGTATCTAAAAGGATAGAAACAGTGAAGGAATTGAGAGAATCCAGCAAAAAATTGAACTGAAGCACTATTTGCAGGACGCTAAAGTGCTCAAACTTGAGAAAATTTAAAGGAGCACCAAAGTCTCTGCTCCTTTTTATGAGTTCCCGTATGTGAGGAAGAAATAAAAAGTTGAAGTTTTCGTTGTTAATGAATAGTTTTTGTTCATTTTTGATTAGGTGGAAATGCACTAAAAATCAAGTAACTATTTTTAAAACTAAACAAAAAACACTAAACATTTCTTTTACTAGTCACCGTAACGGAGTGGCTAGGCTGACTGATTCTTTCACTACAATGGCAAATCTCCAAACACCAAAACAAAGGCTCTTTTCAGACCCAGCAGTCACAGTGGTTTCCATCAATATCGAGGGCTTTTCCAATGTAAAAGCAGACCTCCTTAAAAACCTCTGTGACCAAACCAAGTGTCACGTACTATGTGTACAAGAGACACACAGGGACCAAAATAGCCTGCGCCCCGAAATCCTAGGCATGAAACTTATATCAGAAGTACCACACTTAAATCACGGTAGCGCTGTGTTCACAAAACCTGACCTAATTGTTAAATCAGCTTCCGCACAACTGACAGCGAACAACACAGAAATAATCAGCTTGGACCTCGGAAACTGCTCTGGCACCTCAGTATATAGTCCACCGGGTGAAGTTTTCGACTTTCGGTGTAGCAAAGAGTTCAGCAGCCATAACACTAAAATAGTCATCGGGGATTTTAACAGCCGCAGTATTTACTGGGGATACACCAACTCAAATGATAGTGGCGTTGCAGTTGAAAGTTGGGCAGATCTTTATGATCTGACTCTGGTACACAACTCGAAACTTCCCGCATCATTCAACAGCCGACGTTGGAACCGAGGTTATAACCCCGATTTGATTTTCGTAAGCTCAAATATAAGCCCTAACTCATTCAAGCGCGTTTGCCTGCCGATCCCTAGAACCCAACACAGACCAGTTATGTGCTCAGTGCAAGCTTTAGTTAAACCAATTTCTGTTCCGTTTAGTCGCCGATTCAATTTCTCTAAAGCAGACTGGGAACAATACACAAAGAAAATCGACGAAAAACTGCTCGAAATAACTCCGTCACCGGAAAACTATGAAGAGTTCGTAAGGGTTATTCGGCGAGTTTCCCGGCAGTACATTCCTCGCGGATGTCGAACTAACTATGTCCCAGGTTTGACAAAGAACGCTGCAGCAACACTGGTAGAGTACGAAGCCCTCTATACAAAAGATGCTTTCTCAGAGGAGACAATCGCAGTTGCCGAAGAGCTTATGGAAATGCTTGCTGAGAGCCGTCGAAATAAGTGGATTACTTTAGTGGAAAACATAGATCTGACGCATAATTCGAAAAAAGCTTGGTTGACGCTTAAAAAACTCACAAGCGACCCTCCTGATGCCGCCAGACCTGGCCCAGTTACTGCAAACCAAGTCGCCCACCAACTACTCCTCAACGGAAAACCACCTCATCGGCTATCCAGGCTACGTAAACAGAACTCAGAGTTGACCAACAATGAATGTCCAATAAGCCAGGCTTTCCCTATCACTGACATGAAAAATGCAGTAAGTGCTCTGAAAAACGGAAAAGCTGCTGGAATCGACGACATCACAGTTGAGCAACTCAAACATCTGGGCCCTGTAGCGGTCTCATGGCTCCTACAACTATACAACACGTGCATGGATACAGCTAAAATCCCAAAAATTTGGAGGAAGTCTAAAGTTGTAGCCCTCCTTAAACCTGGGAAGCCTGCAGAAGAACCTAAAAACTATCGTCCTATTTCCCTGCTATGTCACACGTACAAACTTCTGGAACGAATGATCTTAAACCGGCTGACCAAATCTATTGACCCACAGCTAATACCGGACCAGGCTGGCTTTCGTCCAGGAAGGTCATGTTGCAGCCAAGTACTTAATCTGACTGAGCATATTGAGGATGGATACGAACAAGGGCTGGTGACTGGCGTCGTATTTGCGGATCTGAGCGCCGCATACGATACCGTGAATATAAAGCGCCTTCTAACAAAAGTAATTGCCTACACAAAAGATCGCAAATTTGTCACTCTTCTTGCTGAATTACTGCATAATCGTCGCTACCAAGTCCTCCTCAATCATGAAAAGAGTAGATGGCGCATCCAAAAAAATGGCTTGCCTCAAGGAAGTGTACTTGCTCCCATTTTATTTAATATATATACAGATGACCAACCTACATACCCGAACACTTCACGATTCCTTTACGCCGACGACCTTGCTTTGACCTGCCAAGCTAAATCATTTCTGGAAATCGAGAAGCACCTTACTGCAGCCCTTGAACAGATCCACATCTACTATGATTCCAACTCCTTGAGACCTAATCCAGCAAAGACGGAGTCCTGTGCATTTCACCTGCGAAACCGAGACAGTGCACGACATCTACGCATTACCTGGCGCGGGGTAGAAATTGCCCATAATGACAACCCAAAATACCTAGGGGTTGTATTAGATAGATCTTTGACCTACAAGGGTAACTGCCAAAAAGTGAGGAATAAAGTGAGCGCACGGAACAACATCATAAGGCGTTTGACAACTACACGTTAGGTTGCAGCTCCCGATGTCCTTCGCACTAGCGGCCTGGCCCTGTGCTACTCGGCCGGCGAATACGCTTGTCCTGTTTGGGCGCGCTCAGTACACGCGAAGCATGTGGATGTCGCCCTCAATGAAACCTGCAGGGTGATTACGGGAACGCTAAAACCTACGCCTTTAAACGTCCTCTACACCCTAGCTGGAATAGCTCCCCCGTGCGTTCGGCGCCAGGTTGCATGCTCCATTGAAAGGCTTAAGCAAGTAGAAGATAGCAGGCACCCGTTGTATGGATATATACCTTCACTCCCACGCCTAAAGAGTCGCCGCAGCTTTATGCGTAACACCGAGCCACTTAGCGTGGATCCACCTAAGGCCAGAGAACAGCTGTGGTCAGATAAATTCGCCCCCAACAACCCATACATCTCCATAGCTGAGAAGCTGCCGCCGGGTCACAATCTTCCCTGGCCCATTTGGAAAGCGTTAAACAGACTTCGTTCAGGTGTAGGCAGGTGCAATGAACTTAGGAAAAGATGGGGCTTCACTGAGGACGACAAGTGCGAGTGTGGCGCCTTACAATCTATGCCACACTTAATGTCGTGCCCTAACTCTCCTGCCACCTGCACGCAACAGGACCTTTTCAGCGCCAACCAGAAGGCCATTGATGTTGCCACTTTTTGGGCGCAAAGAGTTTAATTGCCATTGACTCGAGAAGAAGAAGAAGAACATTTCTTTTCACTTATATTACGAATTTAAAATTGAAGTCAGTAAAATTGAGATTCAGTAATTTTAAATCACCACCACACCAGGAGGCCGTACGATATTTTGGTATGCATCTAGGCAGAAAACTTAAGCACAAATGTATTTTATTCGCAGATGACATAGTTGTGATTGTCACAACATGACATTAATAATACACGTAACACTTTAATTGAATGGATTAAAACTAATAATTTACATATAAACCTGTACAAAACTTACATCATTTATTTTAATAATATAATATATCAGGCAATGGACATAAATTTCGAAGGACAAAAACTGAAAAGTGCAAATTGGACGAAATTCTTAGCTGTATGGATAGATGATAAACTTATTTGGAATGATTAAATCGAAAAAAAAATGCAAGAAAATAACAGATTTTCATACGCACTGTTTAAATTAAGTAAAGTCGCTTCCAAAAATACAGCACTTGCTGCTTACTTTGCGTATGTAGAATCAATGTCACGTTACGGACTTATCATATGGGGTCGTGGCTCTGATGCAAATAAAGTTTTCATTGCACAAAAAAAGTGCCTTAGGGCAATAAATGAAACTGTTACTGGATTTGTACTCTTATTTATAACAAAGTACTTCATGATATAAAAGACCTGCCGTTCAACAGATTTAAAAGTGCTCTTTACAAATGGTTAACTCACCATTGTTTTTATAAAGTAAAGGATTTGATAAGTTTGAAGTCATGATGTTTGACCCGTATTATTATTATTGAAACTAATATAAATAAATAAACATGTGATTCCTTTATTTACCTACTGTAATTTGTCACCTTGTATACCATATTTGACGCAAATAAATGATTGATTGATTGATTGATTGATTGAAATAGAAATTGTATTAATTATTTTTAAAAACTTTGATATGTGTTTAATATTATGTATTCTGACTAGGTCAATTGTTTATTATTTATTGATTAATATTGAAATATGTGTTTGCATGCTATTAAATGATAGCTGAAAAAGTTAAGCTAACCATAAATTTATAACATCAAAATGTATCCTTTTTCATTAGCAAATAAAATCTTTCTTTCATAGAAATTGTTTGGCAAGGTCACTTACACATACGGACTATAATGTATTCCGTCTGAAAAGGTCAAACTAGGTACAATCTGAGCTATATTACTATATGCGGTGTCGCATCATAGGGCGTGATTTGTATCTAAAAATAATAATAAACAAACCATCAGATTTTATTGAACCTGTCAATAAAATCTGATGGTTTGTTGATGGCTGATCGTAAATAGTGTAACGTTGTATATTTTTGTCTAAGTTCGCGTGAAACGAAAAGCTAAATGGATGTAGGACTCCAGTCCATATTTTGGCATAGACATAATGGATGCTGACACTGACATTTGTCAAGTGTGACAGCTGCCGTTTTTCCGGTTCCGTACTGTTGGTCGTGCGTCGGAGTGGAACGTGTGTTAAAATAGAATGTAATGAAAATTTTGAGTACCTACGGGGCACGCCCCTTATTTTGTAGTTTGATAGTTATTCCTGGTAAGTATCTGCAGAAAGGTTTGCGTTGATTTTTGTTTGTTGCGAGACATTTCTTAGAGTCTGAGCACATGGTTCTTTTTATCGTTTCAGACGCCGCCAACATGTCAATTTGGATGAATTAATTTTGAAAATGATTTGATATAAATGACTGGAAAAATGTAAGTACTTTGAGAAACTCCTTTGGAAATCCTTGTAAAGAAAATGTAGCCTACCTACATCTGGGTATATTGTATTGAGAGTTGTAATTTTTATATTTTTAAACTTTCGCGTTGCATTATAACTTATAACTGCGGGTCTATACGCGACGTATATAATGTAGTAGTATTGTAACTACTTACACCCTCGACGTTTCGACGGTGTTGCAACCGTCGTGGTCACGAGGAGACTGGCGCTCGGCGTCTTCGTCTGCATCGGGCGGCCGGTTCTTCTGCTACCCTCCAACTATCCGATATTTGTTGTGCACGTGAACTAGAGTCAGTAGGTTCAGTGCGACACACAACACTCACAGTATCCGGGTTAATGTTTATTGATAAAGGCGACACACACGGTTTGCACTTATTAATCACTGGATTCCAGGCCGATGACAACTTAAACCCGTCTTCCCGATTGAAATTATTATACTTCTTGATTTCAATCGCTTCACGTATTACCCTAGTATGGTAATGGCGATCCGTGGAAAGGATTTTCGGGTCATGTAACTCCATCCAGTGATTAGTCCCCATATTAAGCAGATGTTCTGCCACCGCGGATTTATTGGTCTGCCGATTTTTCACTGCAGCGATGTGTTCCTTGACTCTTTCGGCTATAGTCCGTTTTGTCTGACCAATGTACGAACTACCACAGCTGCAGTCTATTTTGTAAACCCCCGGAGTTTGAAAAGGCAATACGTCCTTAGGCGATCGTAGTATTTGTGCTATTTTACGTAACGGAGTATATACAGTCTTAATGGAGTATTTACTGAGTACTGATCCAATTTTGTCCGTTACGCCTTTTACATATGGTAAAAATGCTGCTTGACGACTAGCCTCAGAAGCCTTCACCCTCTCCCTGTGCCCTCTTCTTTCCTTCGGCATCTTGTATCCATTTCGTCGTAGTACCTCCTGAACATGTGCAAGCTCCTTATGTAAATGCTCAGGGTCACATAGGTTGTGAGCTCTATTCGTTAATGACGTTATAACCGATTGAAGATGCCGAGGATGATGATGAGAAGAGGCGTGTAAGTATCGGTCTGTGTGTGTGGGCTTCCTGTACACAGTGTGTGCCAATGTTCCATCCACCTTCACCTTGATCTCCATGTCAAGGAACGCGAGGCATCTGTTCTTCTCCATCTCATAAGTGAATTTTATTTTCGGATGGATGGAATTCAGGTGGTCAATATATTGTTCTATTTCCAGTTGGCCTCCATGGATATATTGACGATATATTACCCAAGGAATATATCGTTCTTATTGAAAATTGTTTGGACGGGAACTACCTACTCTTCAGAGATCAGTACTACCTCCAGATCACTGGATGGAGTTACATGACCCGAAAATCCTTTCCACGGATCGCCATTACCATACTAGGGTAATACGTGAAGCGATTGAAATCAAGAAGTATAATAATTTCAATCGGGAAGACGGGTTTAAGTTGTCATCGGCCTGGAATCCAGTGATTAATAAGTGCAATCCGTGTGTGTCGCCTTTATCAATAAACATTAACCCGGATACTGTGAGTGTTGTGTGTCGCACTGAACCTACTGACTCTAGTTCACGTGCACAACAAATATCGGATAGTTGGAGGGTAGCAGAAGAACCGGCCGCCCGATGCAGACGAAGACGCCGAGCGCCAGTCTCCTCGTGACCACGACGGTTGCAACACCGTCGAAACGTCGAGGGTGTAAGTAGTTACAATACTACTACATTATATACGTCGCGTATAGACCCGCAGTTATAAGTTGTAATTTTTATCATTTCAGGCGTGGTAGTTTCGACGCCAAGTGACGTATGCTAACTCGAGTAACTCGTGAATTGCTAGACTCGACATGGTGTTTTGACAGTCGATACGCCGACAACGCAAATTTGCAGGACTCGACACACTAATTTTGACAGATGTTGACGATAACGCTATCGAGGGTAATGAAAATCTGTAAAAGCTCATCTTAGCAGAAAAATCGAAAATTGTGCTAGAATTATGCTAGAAAAAAATTAAAAGATTTTTCTATGTATTTTTTACCTTTACTCAAGTGTTTAATTCCTAGATACGATGTATTATTGTTTTCGAATGTAAAGAGCCTCTTGCGGATACTTCTAGGAACTAACTTCTAGAGACATGCTTTTAATAGATTATGATGCTTTTAAATAATTTTCATACATTTCCTTTACTTAGGATTTGTATTTGAATACGGCTAATTTCGACGATAACTCCATTCGTCGGGACTTGCAATTTTAAAAATGTCAATCTCGCAAACACAATTTTCTAATGTCATTTTCACTATCGTCGAAAAAAGGTAAGTAACTAGAAATTATTTTATTTAATACTCGTGGCCCAGTTGTCGCATTTGTGTAAACGTATGAGAAAAGATAAATAAAATATTCTGGAATGATTCGCATTTAATGATAATAATAATAATATTAAAGAATATTGCACAAATAAGGACACAAGAAACAAAAATACTTCAATCAAATCATAAGAAGTACAATATTGGCAGTCTTGTCGCTGGGAGCGATCTCATCCAGATAACCATAGAGGGAATAACGTTTATTAGAGAGGTAGAATCGTTTATTAGAAGGTATTGTGTGGTTTTTAATTTAATTATTACACTGTCATTTTTTATTGTACTGCAATTATTGCTTTGTCACTCCTTCAAACTTTCAACTGCAGCAATGCGTGAAAAAATCCTGAAAATAATCGAAAAAGCTATTATAAATCATTCTTAATGCACTTCACATGACCCTGCATCTTTATGCGCTCACTTTGGTTTCGTTTTTCGGGTTTTGTAAGTTCTTGCTCTGTCTTTTAAGTCTTTTTAACTGTAATCTGCTGAAAACTTGTTTTTACTTAAATAGTTCTGCAATAAATGAGGGGCTCGAATCTTATTAAGTGAGAAACCGATAATAAACTCAGTTTGAAACCGCTACCTTGCGGGGATTTTGACCATTTAATAATCACTAGTTGAATATTATATTTAAATCATGAAACCATAAACAGACACTGAATATCTAGCTTCTTATGCACATAGAAACACGTTGCAAAATTGTATTACTTACATGCATGGAATCTATTTATTTATCTGATCTCTACATTAAACGATGTATCGAAAGTCAAGATAATGTGTTTTTATATTTTCCGATTTTGTATTTTACGATATTGGCTGGGAATTGTTGTGGAATTTAATTCATTAGTCGCAATAATAAATTATTTGCAAAACGTTGTTTATTTAATGTCAAACTGACATAAAGTATTGATTTACTTATTACCGGTGTTGCAGGAATTATTTTCAATTTTCCTTAAATTAATATTAACCGCGAACCTTAAACCTTATTAAAATAAGGCTCGTATATCGTCATAGCCGTTTAGCTTATTTTTAGGGTCCCGTTGCCGAATGGCAAAAAACGGAACTCTTATAGTTTCGTCAAGTCTGTCTGTCTGTCTTTATGTCCGTCCGTATGTCACAGCCACTTTATTCTGAAACTATAAGCATCACACTATTGAAATTTGGCAGGAAGATGTATCCTGTTAACCGCTTTAAGATTCTCATACAAACAATACAAAGTAATGATATTTAAGGAGGGGCTCCCATACACGGAACTAAAACAAAAAAATATATTATGCAAACCTATGCGTGTAGCGTGTCTATGGTCTATTAAAATGACAACGAGGTTCCTCAAACCATTTTCTCTAAAAGTCTAGGTAAAATGGGTGTCCACCCATCTTACTTTTAAACTAAGCGAGTGTAAATTTTGAAAAAAATACATGATGTAGATGTTGGTTTGAACGAGAACGAAATATCAGTTTTTGAGATAGAGCATATTTCTGAACTTTGCCATTTGATTGATGATGATTTCATGCCATTTTTTTGTCTTTATTTACAATCAGTCAGACAGCTTTAATTAAATTTGATAAATTGTTGCATATTTATTGACAGTAAAAACCATCAGTTTGACAGTAAGGACTATAAGCTTTCTTATATAAAAATATCTTCAGTTATAACAGTTACCCCAAATAATGGGAGAATGTGTATCGGGTACGATTCGTGACAAATGTGTACGTTTGAAGATTGCGATATGAATACGGTTATTTTATCAGATTTCGCGATACTGCAAGCTATTTTTTGTGATAATGAAATGTCAAATTTTTGCAACATCAGACTACAAGCGCAGGTCTCAAATAGAAAAAATAGCATAAATGTTTAGTTATTAATTCAAAATTTATATGGCGAGCCAGCTGTTGCAGGTATTAAATTGGTTTATTGAAGATTTCATAAATAGGGTGATGAAAAGTATACTCACCCTCACTTAGAAAAAAAAATGTGGTTAACTAGAACTTTCTTTTATTTCTAGGTTTCGCTTTTGATATGTGTCTGTAAGTTGAACAGTCACAATTTGGTGATCATGTTGTAACCTCAGGTAAATATTTATTATGAAAAGTTAGTGTTTTTTAACTTTTACTTTGGTTTGTGCGTTGAACTAACATTTTGTAAATTCTTTTCAGTGACCTTACTAAGACCTTACTTAGACCTCATTTGGATTATTTTTGAAGTCAGATTGTCCTGATGGATTGATTTGCTTCTTGTATGCTGTTTTGAGGATGGATCGGTATCGGTGAAACTTTGGGGTAACGTTGCAGAGTTGTTTGTAGTTTGATGCAACAAAGATTTGAAATAGTAACCTACATTGAAATCCAAGGTTGGTTTTCCTTGTATTACTTTAACTTTAGTGAAAAGTGGGATAATTTAGCTATTAGTTTAAGTATAACGTGGGAATCCCTTTGAGGATAAATTTTGAAATCAATTAGGAAATTAAAATCTTAAATTGGTGGTTTATCTTTATTTAATTAGAAATTTGTGAACATAAAGATTTGTAATAGTACAGATATAGATAACTAAATTAGAACCTAACCTAGCCTCTACTGTATTCTGAGCTATTAAGTTTTGTATTTGATTTTGTTAAAGGTGTTAAAAGGTAATTGTGAAATAGCAAATTTGAATAAACTTTTGTTGCCAAATGCTATACCCGGATTTCTTTATTTCATTTGAATATTAGTACCTTTTAAACACCCTTTGTCCACACTAGCCGGGAGTGACTGCGATAAATGGCGCCCAACATTAGATATAGTTATTAGTACAATTTTGAGCACTTTGTTGTTAGAATTTTTTTGTAATGCTAATTAACCACCATATTATTTAGCTTAGGTTTATTTTGCCTGTGTAACTAACTGGTTAGGAATTATCCCACAAGTTTAGTGTTGCATCAAACAATTTGTATTTACTAACCAAATAAAAGTTATTGTTACGGTGTAAACCTTATTTTGTGAAATCCCAATTTGTTGTGTTTCATTTTATTTAGCATTTAAAATACTTACAATCTGTTTAAGTATTGTGATATATTTTGAGTTGTTTTGTTTGTAATATTTTGGACTCACTTAATATTGTTTTGTATGAAAACTTGTAAAAATATAAACCACCAAATAATAGTTAACATGATAATTAATGTTACCTACTTAACAGTGATTTAACAGTAAATTTATAAGCTTGCGTTGCAAATTAGTTGAATTAATTTTGCATGCTTTAGAATGTTTTTTTTTTTAACACTCACAGTGTCATATTTTATATTCATAAAGATGAAATAAGAAACCAAAAATTTGCGCACGGGCGGGACTTGAACCAGCAACCTTTTGGCTGACCGGGCCAAACGCTCTTACCAATTGAGCTACCGTGCTGTCAGTCCGACCCTGCGAAATTTGTGGTCTCTTATGAAAACGTCAATTGCGTGACGCTTAGCGCCATCTAGCCGTCTGTTTATGAAACAAATGGCCCAAGCAGTTATTCTTTACAGAATAAATTCAACTTGGAAATTGATGACGCTTCGCTATCTAATGCTTTAGAATGTTTTTTTTTTTAACACTCACAGTGTCATATTTTATATTCATAAAGATGAAATAAGAAACCAAAAATTTGCGCACGGGCGGGACTTGAACCAGTAACCTTTTGCGGGAGCACTAGCCGGGAGTGACTGCGACAATAGAATAAGGAAAGCAAAAGTAATTTTAAATGTGATGATATTTAATGAAGGTTATTATGCTTCAAATTATTGAGGACTTCTTAGAGACCTGCTTGATGTTGATTTAACAAAGTGCATCACAACATGATATTAAAAACACATTTGCTTGAGTCCCCTAACAGTTTATCACCACAGGATGCACTTGTGTTCGGGGTTCATGGGAGAACCTTTGGGGCACTGCCAGGCGTCAGCAAACTCCTCAGAGTTGCTGAGTGTTGCGATTACTCGGATTTTGTTTGGACTGTGAACATCTTTCACCATCTTGGACTTGAGTGCTCCGGTGGTGGAGTTGCCGCACCAACTCTGTGAAATTACATGTGACAACTTAACAAGAAAGATCTGAAATTTTAAATAGCCTTATTAGAGTATAAAAATGATAATTTCCATGTTTTTGAGAACCTACATTAGCTCTTAGATCCTTTACACACTGCGACTTTTGCAGCGATACAGTCGTAATGCTAGCGCGCGTTAGCATCGATGCTGATGATGCAAAATGGCAACCTTTATACACTGCGCTACTTTAAGCATCGATACAGTCGCGGGGCAGAAGCTGAATTATGGCGACTGCATCGATACTTAGGCCGCAAACTGGAGCGGGCACGCGGGCGACTGCGGCACGAGCGGCAAGGCGATTGCCCGCCGCCCGCGCCGCGGCCCTCCAGAACGGTTAATGCAAACTTAAGCATAAATATCAAATCCGTCCAGTTTGCGGCCTAACGCGCATTCGCATCGATGCAGTCGCCCTTCTGCAGCGATGCATTCGTAATGGTGACGCATGTTAGCATCGATGCAGTCGCAAAATGTAAACTTTTACACACTGCGCTACTTTTAGCATCGATACAGTCGCGAGGCAGAAGCTGAATTATGGCGACTGCGTCGATACTAACGCGCGTTAGCATCGATGCTAACGCGCGACTGCATCGATGCTAAAAGTCGCAGTCACAGTGTGTAAGGGGTCTTACCCTTTGCTATCAATAGTATCAACGACACAGGTAAAACCTGAGCGCATCGATTCAATTGAGGTTTGTCAGGCTGACTAGAACTAGGTATAGCGGCGCTTCATAGAAGTAAAAATCACCTGTGCGAAGCCCAAAAAGAACAGCTGCTCAGGCTTATAGTTCAGCAGGCCGGGCAGCGCGTCGCGCGGGGCGCGGTGGCGCGCCGAGTGCAGGCGGTAGGCCCTGAGCGCCGCTCGTAGGCCTCCATTGTCCGCTATGTTTTCGCCTTGCGTATTGAACCCGTTCACCTGTAACAATAAATTATGTTGAGCTCTTTTTAGGGTTCCGTAGCCGAATGACAAAAAACGGAACCCTAATAGTTTCATCGAGTCTGTCAGTCTGTGTATCCGGCCGTATGTCACAGCCACTTTATTCTGTAACAATAAGCATCACACCATTGAAATTTGGTAGTAAGATTTATTCTGTCAAACGCTTTGAGATTATTTTACCAAAAAAAATCCATTTAAAGTATGACGTTTTATAGATATACTCTTCCAAAGTGGTAAATGGGCGTCCCCCTCCCTCTTACTTCTAAACTAAGTAGCCAGAATATTTTATTCAATCTCGCTTGATGATAATAAATTGACAATACGGTCGAGGTTGTATCATAAAAATAAAATGCATAGGTACGCATCTACTTGTTTCGTCAACACATGTCCCAATAATATACGAGAAGTTTTTGTTGAAAATGCGGAATTACATAGACGTGGAAACTTTTTACTCTAACAAGAACGAGCTGTATCTCGTGCTCTCGTGCGCAAGTTTTTGAGTAAGTAACTTTGCAAGTGATCAGAGTTTACAATCCTCAGAGCCGTCGTCACCTAAAGGAGTAACTATCTATCGTAAGGACTACTTAAATGTACGTAGTTAGTTCATCCGTGCTTCAAAAGACACTTTTTAAACTATTGATAGACCTATTTAGAGTACCTAGGCATTATCATTAATATTTGAACGATTTGTGAATTGCCTTGTCAAGATCCATGTAATCTTACCGTGTAGTTAGGCAGTTGGGGCATGCGGTAGCGGCTGTACTGGTCGATGATGCACTGCACCTTCCTGTTGTAGTGCTCCAGCGTGGCCACAGACCACCACTCCTTCAGATTGCCCTCCTCGTCGTATCTACGACCTATCAATAGAATAATTCATTATTACTAGAATAAATTGTGTAGGGCTCAATATGGTACCTTGTAGAATGCCTTGTTTGTTTACCTCCGAAGTTATTTAATTTTAGAATATGATTTAATTAATGAAGTAAACGTTTTTCTGTATGCATATTTTTATTTGCAACCTCCATGTTTGTATTTCAAATGCAAAGAATTACTGTGTCGAGATTGTAGTGTGACGTTGTATTTTGTTGTTGTTTGAGTTCGCGTGAAACCGAGGTGCCAAATGGATATCTTCGTAAATGTTGCTTAATGGACTCCCGTCCATCGTTTTGAAAGTTTTGCATAGATATGACAGAACTGAGAAGCTACATACAGATGACATTTGTTAGACAGGTATGACAGCTGCTTGTCATTTAGAGTGATACCAGTCGTGAGAGGTTTTCACGGTAAATAGGGAGAATTTCGCATTGTATTTCAGTTGTGTTAAAAATGGGTTTACAGGAGGACGGGATTAAACGTTTTTTTCGTATATGAAATGTATTGGAGTAGGTATTTCGTTGATTTTGTAGAAGTAAATTTGTAACAGTTCGTGTTATTTCATTGGAAAAAATTAAGAAAACTGAACCCATGAAGTTATCTGTAGAATTTTCCTTTTTTGGTATTGGCACTTTGTTTTCTCTAGTATCCGTCAGCTTCTATGCTATTGAATAAAATATGGAATCTGGTGGGTTCTAGAATGTTCTTTCTAGGGAAAAGATTTTCTGGGTATCGCAACTTGATCTTGTTTTCGGCACTGTTGGTCGTGCGTCAGAGTTGAACGTGCTCTTAAATGTAAAAGAAGGAATTTTGGACAACGGGGCACGCCCCATATTTTTTGCTAATTTGCTAAATATTCCTGACGCCGCCAACATGTAAATTTTGATAAATACATTTTGAAATTTATTCTCAATAAATCACCAGAAAATGGTAAGTACTTTTGGGTAATTTATTAGCAATCTTTGTGTAGAAAATGAAACCTGTAGGTAGGTTTCATTTTTTATATCTGTACTGAGTGATATATTATTTTGTCTTTTCAGGTTTCCAATAGAATTATTATTTTGATTGTTTATTAGTCATTTAAAAATTGATATGGCGAGCAAGGTTATCCAGGTATGAAATTAGTTTATGAAACATAACATGAATAGGGTGATGAAATATTTACCCTCTTTTAGAAAAAAATGAGGTCAACTAGAATTTTATTTTATTTCTAGGTTATCGCATTTTATATGTGCCTGAAAGTTGTGCAGACTCAATTTGGTGATAATGATTGTAACCTCAGGAATATATTTACTATAAAAAAAACATTTTTTAGTCTTTGTACTTTGGGTTGAGCGTGGAACTTAAATTTTGTAAATTTTGCAATGACCTTTACCCGTACTTTTTGTTTGGAACTTGTAAGTTGAACTTCCTTTGCCGGACGGTCTTGCTTCTTGTCTTCTGGTCTTGAGGATGGATCGACAGTTGTGAAGAATTTGGGTAACAAAGATATTTCTTTGGTTTGATGTTGAGAATATTAACACCTAGAAGCTCAGTCCGGGCTTGTAAATCCATTCCATTTTATATCCATCCGCCATTCCAATCCGCTATTTGTTGGCGGCCTTATCAGGAATTTCAATTTGATTATAGTTCACTCTATTTTATTAATCAAGCCCTTACATTTAATACCCATGTTGAGGTAGTAGTGATAAAATAAGGAATCCGCCATTTTGTAGCGGTGGCCATCTGGGATTTACGATGGTACAAAATGTTTTGATTTATCAGTTCTCAGAAGTTAATGTGTATTATTAGGTCAACCAGAAAAGGGAAAAATTTCAATTATTAGATTTTGACCCAAACAAATAACTAAGCAGATCAAGCTAACTTAAGCCACTGAATAAAATTAAATAGGGTTGTTCCTTTTTTTTTTTACTTGGGTTCCCTAATATTTTTATTTTCTACCACCATTTAGTAGAAAAGAGATTTTCTTATTCCTTAACTAGTGTGCGTGACAGAGGTATTGTCACGGAAATGTTATTTAAACAGTATTCCAATGTCATAAACGCGAGCTATACCTACGCGCCTCCATTTCGGCACGCGTTAGGCACGCAGACAGTCGCGCGACTGTGCCACAGTGACGAACGTACGGTGTGTTGGTTTTTTAACAATAACCGTGCGATTTCTTTCTCGAAAAATAAGTTCCAGTTCATTTTAATATGACGATTATGATATATTGTGCTGTTTTAGGTTGTGTGAATTTTGTAATGAAGCTTTGGACTCCATATTGCCGGTCCTTGTCTTGTCAACGTTTGCAGCTTATCAACAGGATTAGTATGTAATAATTATGCAGTTTTATGTATTTGAACTCGTCCTAATCACAATACTTTAAGATACAATAATTAAAAATTAATAAATAAATATCCTTTGGACATTCCCACACATCGCCATCTAGCCCCCAAGTAAGCTACTCAAAGCTTGTGTTATGGGTGCCAGACAACGGATATAATACTTAAATACTTTTTTGTTTGTAAATGCATACATGATATACATAGAAAACACCCAGACCAATACAAAAAGACATGTTCATGCACACAAATGTTTGTATTGTGCGGGGATCGAACCCGCACCCGCTGCGTAGTAGGCGATTTCTCGGCCCTTATCCGGACACCAAAAACCAGAGTCTCCAAGTCTCTTTTTATGACATTGGTAGCAAACGTCAGAGCTGCCAACCGAACTAGCATTCGGAATGTGGCCTCCTTACATTCGCCACATCACCCCCCCCCCCCCCCCCACGGAGTAAATTTATACAATAAAACATAACAAAATTGGTACACTAAATGTTCATACAACTACTTACACAATACATAACTAAGCCTTAAATACAATCTTACATAATACAAATGCACTGAATAAATGTACAACAGATAATGTTAAATTATAATGACTCTACTGAACTATTTATATTTAAATATTAACATTAAATTAAATATGATTACTGACAGTTAATTTTTAAGGCTTCACATGTTGCAAAGTTTGACTCTATTTACAATTTTTTTTTCTAGGTATGAGTCTTATAATTAAATATCAAAAACAGGTTTGAACCTAACTGTTCTACCAGATCTAGTAGTAACAGGTTGGCGAGGCAATTTAGAGACCTCTGATTCGATGTTGGTGGAACCGCTAGTTTGCACTGAAGTAGAAGTAGAAGGTTGAACCTTTAACTGCCAGTTTCAGGGGACACTATTAATAAGATCGGACTCTGAAGAAATGAAAGCTGGTTTTGTGCGGTCGATACTAACCTCCACACATTTCCTAGATACTTCAATGGTTAAGGTCTTGTTATTACGGTCAATCACTTTATAAGGTCCGGTATACGGCGGCTGTAGAGATTTCCGATCAGAAATATATGGGTAGAATTTGCTTTGTCTTTGAAAACGAAAGGTTTTGGTTGCGAGTGATGAGAAGCGGGGGTAGGGCGGAGATTTGCCATCATTGATTTCAGACTAGCGATGAGGTAGTCGTAAGATTCTGTAGATTCTGGATTAGCTAAAAGGAATTCACCAGGTAGACGCAACGGTTCTCCATAGACGAGCTCGGCTGATGAACATTTTAGATCTTCTTTGAGAGCAGATCGTACTCCTAAAAGAACTAATGGCAATGCCCGGTACCAAGAATAATGATGACACATAATTGCAGCTTTTAACTGGCGGTGAAAACGTTCCACCATACCATTTGCTTGGGGATGGTAGCTGGTAGTCCTTATACGCTTTGAAGCACCGAATGACATGAGTTTGTTAAAAAGCGCTGATTCAAATTGCCTGCCTTGATCAGTTGTAACAGATATAGGCACAGCAAAACGTGAAATCCAGCCATTTATGAAACGGTTTGCAACTTCTTCTGCCGTGATGCTGATCATCCGTAAAACTTCAACCCAACGGGAGAAAAGGTCAATGGCCGTCAGACAATAAGAGAAGTCGTTTGAAACCGGTAAAGGTCCGATTATGTCTAAGTGAATGTGACGAAACCTTGATGATGGAGTTGTGAATGTACCCAGTGGCGTTGAAACATGTTGAGTAACTTTACTCTTTTGACAGCGTAGACACTCTTTAGCCCATCTGTGGCAATCTTTATCCATTCCAGGCCAAACATACCTTTCAGATACAAGGTGAAAAGAAGCAGTCGTGCCCGGATGACTAAGCCCGTGGAGTTCGTTGAAAACAGCGCGACGGAAAGATTTCGTGAGAAAAAGACGAGGTTTGCCGGTAGACACGTCACATAAAATTGAAATTTGGGTTCCAGGAATCACTAGTTTTGTAAGTTGGAGGCCAGAACCTTTTTGACAAAACTCCATAATTTCTGTGTCTGATTGTTGAGATTGAGCAAGAGCTTCATAATTCTGCAACATTGATATAGCATCAACACAAGAAAGAGTATCAGAAACATGCATACAGTAAAGGTTTATGGTCTGTAAATATAGTGGCGTGCTGAACTTCTAAAATATGTCGGAAATGTTGAACACTTTCATAAACTGCTAACAATTCTCGATAATAGGTCGGCAGTGTTGCTAGCTTTTTTAAAAGTTTTCAGCTAAAGAAAGCCAAAGGTTGTCATTGCTCCTTAACTTTCTGTTGCAAACATGCACCAATATGAGTATTTGACGCATCTGTTAATAGGCCCAGGGGAACATCAGATTTGGGGTGAGCTTAAATTGTGATAGAAGCTAGACTCTTTTTGCAGTCCTCGAAGTGCTGTAACAAATCAGCTGACCAAGGGAAAGGTTTTGCTCCTTTACCGCCAGTAGCTGTAAGAGCATCAATCAAAGGTGCTTGATGTTTAGCAGCCTTGGGCAAGAATTGGCGATAAAAGTTGATCATACCCAAGAATCGCCGTAATCCTTGAACAGATTTTGGAGGTGGCAAATCGATAACGCTTTTAATGCGGTCAACCGGAGGACGTGTACCATTAAAATCAATTGTGTAACCAAGGAAAGTAACTTTCTTAACGCAAAGAACACATTTGGACGGATTAACTACCATACCATAGTCCACAAGTCTATGCAAAAGTATTTTAAGGTCATAAAGATGAAATAAGAAACCAAAAATTTGCGCACGGGCGGGACTTGAACCAGCAACCTCTTGGCAAACCGGGCCAAACGCTCTTACCAATTGAGCTACCGTGCTGTTAGTCCGACCCTGCGAAATTTGTGGTCTCTTATGTAAACGTCAATTGCGTGACGCTTAGCGCCATCTAGCCGTCTGTTTATGAAACAGATGGCCCAAGCAGTTATTCTTTACAGAATAAATTCAACTTGGAAATTGATGTCGCTTCGCTATCTAATGCTTTAGAATGTTTTTAACACTCACAGTGTCATATTTTATATTCATAAAGATGAAATAAGAAACCAAAAATTTGCGCACGGGCGGGACTTGAACCAGCAACCTCTTGGCAAACCGGGCCAAACGCTCTTACCAATTGAGCTACCGTGCTGTTAGTCCGACCCTGCGAAATTTGTGGTCTCTTATGTAAACGTCAATTGCGTGACGCTTAGCGCCATCTAGCCGTCTGTTTATGAAACAGATGGCCCAAGCAGTTATTCTTTACAGAATAAATTCAACTTGGAAATTGATGTCGCTTCGCTATCTAATGCTTTAGAATGTTTTTAACACTCACAGTGTCATATTTTATATTCATAAAGATGAAATAAGAAACCAAAAATTTGCGCACGGGCGGGACTTGAACCAGCAACCTCTTGGCAAACCGGGCCAAACGCTCTTACCAATTGAGCTACCGTGCTGTTAGTCCGACCCTGCGAAATTTGTGGTCTCTTATGTAAACGTCAATTGCGTGACGCTTAGCGCCATCTAGCCGTCTGTTTATGAAACAGATGGCCCAAGCAGTTATTCTTTACAGAATAAATTCAACTTGGAAATTGATGTCGCTTCGCTATCTAATGCTTTAGAATGTTTTTAACACTCACAGTGTCATATTTTATATTCATAAAGATGAAATAAGAAACCAAAAATTTGCGCACGGGCGGGACTTGAACCAGCAACCTCTTGGCAAACCGGGCCAAACGCTCTTACCAATTGAGCTACCGTGCTGTTAGTCCGACCCTGCGAAATTTGTGGTCTCTTATGTAAACGTCAATTGCGTGACGCTTAGCGCCATCTAGCCGTCTGTTTATGAAACAGATGGCCCAAGCAGTTATTCTTTACAGAATAAATTCAACTTGGAAATTGATGTCGCTTCGCTATCTAATGCTTTAGAATGTTTTTAACACTCACAGTGTCATATTTTATATTCATAAAGATGAAATAAGAAACCAAAAATTTGCGCACGGGCGGGACTTGAACCAGCAACCTCTTGGCAAACCGGGCCAAACGCTCTTACCAATTGAGCTACCGTGCTGTTAGTCCGACCCTGCGAAATTTGTGGTCTCTTATGTAAACGTCAATTGCGTGACGCTTAGCGCCATCTAGCCGTCTGTTTATGAAACAGATGGCCCAAGCAGTTATTCTTTACAGAATAAATTCAACTTGGAAATTGATGTCGCTTCGCTATCTAATGCTTTAGAATGTTTTTAACACTCACAGTGTCATATTTTATATTCATAAAGATGAAATAAGAAACCAAAAATTTGCGCACGGGCGGGACTTGAACCAGCAACCTCTTGGCAAACCGGGCCAAACGCTCTTACCAATTGAGCTACCGTGCTGTTAGTCCGACCCTGCGAAATTTGTGGTCTCTTATGTAAACGTCAATTGCGTGACGCTTAGCGCCATCTAGCCGTCTGTTTATGAAACAGATGGCCCAAGCAGTTAGATAGATTATACATTAGATAGCGAAGCGACATCAATTTCCAAGTTGAATTTATTCTGTAAAGAATAACTGCTTGGGCCATCTGTTTCATAAACAGACGGCTAGATGGCGCTAAGCGTCACGCAATTGACGTTTACATAAGAGACCACAAATTTCGCAGGGTCGGACTAACAGCACGGTAGCTCAATTGGTAAGAGCGTTTGGCCCGGTTTGCCAAGAGGTTGCTGGTTCAAGTCCCGCCCGTGCGCAAAAATTTTTGGTTTCTTATTTCATCTTTATGAATATAAAATATGACACTGTGAGTGTTAAAAACATTCTAAAGCATTAGATAGCGAAGCGACATCAATTTCCAAGTTGAATTTATTCTGTAAAGAATAACTGCTTGGGCCATCTGTTTCATAAACAGACGGCTAGATGGCGCTAAGCGTCACGCAATTGACGTTTACATAAGAGACCACAAATTTCGCAGGGTCGGACTAACAGCACGGTAGCTCAATTGGTAAGAGCGTTTGGCCCGGTTTGCCAAGAGGTTGCTGGTTCAAGTCCCGCCCGTGCGCAAATTTTTGGTTTCTTATTTCATCTTTATGAATATAAAATATGACACTGTGAGTGTTAAAAACATTCTAAAGCATTAGATAGCGAAGCGACATCAATTTCCAAGTTGAATTTATTCTGTAAAGAATAACTGCTTGGGCCATCTGTTTCATAAACAGACGGCTAGATGGCGCTAAGCGTCACGCAATTGACGTTTACATAAGAGACCACAAATTTCGCAGGGTCGGACTAACAGCACGGTAGCTCAATTGGTAAGAGCGTTTGGCCCGGTTTGCCAAGAGGTTGCTGGTTCAAGTCCCGCCCGTGCGCAAAATTTTTGGTTTCTTATTTCATCTTTATGAATATAAAATATGACACTGTGAGTGTTAAAAACATTCTAAAGCATTAGATAGCGAAGCGACATCAATTTCCAAGTTGAATTTATTCTGTAAAGAATAACTGCTTGGGCCATCTGTTTCATAAACAGACGGCTAGATGGCGCTAAGCGTCACGCAATTGACGTTTACATAAGAGACCACAAATTTCGCAGGGTCGGACTAACAGCACGGTAGCTCAATTGGTAAGAGCGTTTGGCCCGGTTTGCCAAGAGGTTGCTGGTTCAAGTCCCGCCCGTGCGCAAATTTTTGGTTTCTTATTTCATCTTTATGAATATAAAATATGACACTGTGAGTGTTAAAAACATTCTAAAGCATTAGATAGCGAAGCGACATCAATTTCCAAGTTGAATTTATTCTGTAAAGAATAACTGCTTGGGCCATCTGTTTCATAAACAGACGGCTAGATGGCGCTAAGCGTCACGCAATTGACGTTTACATAAGAGACCACAAATTTCGCAGGGTCGGACTAACAGCACGGTAGCTCAATTGGTAAGAGCGTTTGGCCCGGTTTGCCAAGAGGTTGCTGGTTCAAGTCCCGCCCGTGCGCAAATTTTTGGTTTCTTATTTCATCTTTATGAATATAAAATATGACACTGTGAGTGTTAAAAACATTCTAAAGCATTAGATAGCGAAGCGACATCAATTTCCAAGTTGAATTTATTCTGTAAAGAATAACTGCTTGGGCCATCTGTTTCATAAACAGACGGCTAGATGGCGCTAAGCGTCACGCAATTGACGTTTACATAAGAGACCACAAATTTCGCAGGGTCGGACTAACAGCACGGTAGCTCAATTGGTAAGAGCGTTTGGCCCGGTTTGCCAAGAGGTTGCTGGTTCAAGTCCCGCCCGTGCGCAAATTTTTGGTTTCTTATTTCATCTTTATGAATATAAAATATGACACTGTGAGTGTTAAAAACATTCTAAAGCATTAGATAGCGAAGCGACATCAATTTCCAAGTTGAATTTATTCTGTAAAGAATAACTGCTTGGGCCATCTGTTTCATAAACAGACGGCTAGATGGCGCTAAGCGTCACGCAATTGACGTTTACATAAGAGACCACAAATTTCGCAGGGTCGGACTAACAGCACGGTAGCTCAATTGGTAAGAGCGTTTGGCCCGGTTTGCCAAGAGGTTGCTGGTTCAAGTCCCGCCCGTGCGCAAATTTTTGGTTTCTTATTTCATCTTTATGAATATAAAATATGACACTGTGAGTGTTAAAAACATTCTAAAGCATTAGATAGCGAAGCGACATCAATTTCCAAGTTGAATTTATTCTGTAAAGAATAACTGCTTGGGCCATCTGTTTCATAAACAGACGGCTAGATGGCGCTAAGCGTCACGCAATTGACGTTTACATAAGAGACCACAAATTTCGCAGGGTCGGACTAACAGCACGGTAGCTCAATTGGTAAGAGCGTTTGGCCCGGTTTGCCAAGAGGTTGCTGGTTCAAGTCCCGCCCGTGCGCAAATTTTTGGTTTCTTATTTCATCTTTATGAATATAAAATATGACACTGTGAGTGTTAAAAACATTCTAAAGCATTCTAAAGCAGTATTTTAAGGTGTTCTCTATGTTCAGTAATGGTTTTTGAAAAAACTAAAATGTCATCAACATAAGCAAAGCAAAAATCGAAGTGATTCGTGCACTTCATTAAGAAATCTTTGAAATGTTTGGCCGGCATTTCTAAGACCGAAAGTCATATACGGGAACTCAAACAACCCAAACGGTGTAGTAATAGCAGTTTTGCAGATGTCATCTGGATGAACAGGGATTTGATGATATGCTTTTTCTAAATCGATGGTGCTGAAAATAGTTGAACCAGTCAAGTCCCCTATATGCCGTACTGGGTAAGAATCAGGAATGGTGCGCGCATTCAAAGCACGATAGTCTCCACATGGTCGCCAGGATGCATCTTTTTTGGGTGCCAAGTGCAGAGGTGATGACCATGGACTGTTAGATGGACGCGCTACTCCACATTTTACCAAATAATCGAACTCTTTTTTAGCAGTCAATATTTTATTGTGGAGCTAGTCTTCGAGGACGACAAAGACCGGAGGGCCATCGGTTGTTAAAATATGATGTACAGTATTGTGTTTGACTACTTTTGGAAGACCTGGTGGGCGAGTTAGTTCCGGAAATTTATGCAAAAGTTCTGCAAAAGGAGAGCTTTAACGCTTTGGTGAACAAAAGACGCGACGGAAGCTGGAGTAGAAAGTCCAGTGATACCTTCGCGAAGGAGCTTGTTACGATAATCTGAGAGAAGGTTGTAATAGGCCATGAAATCTCCCCCTCGAATGGAGCACGCCTTGTCGTGGCGAGGGGGCTCAGTAGCCTGTCGCAATCCAGCGGCGGGTGAAGCCAAGATGCTCCGTGGAGAGTGCCGCTGCGTCTGTTCCCGTATCGGGCGGCAGTGGCCATAGTGAGTCGCGTCTGTCTCGCATCGAGCGGCGGCTCACTATAAGTCGTTGGACTCCCGGCACCCCTCTGGTTTAGCAGAGGAGGCAGGGGATGTCCTGAGGACTTTGGTCCTCTGGGCGAGCTCGGCGTGCATTTGCCGTCGGGCGTGGCTCGCCTCGTCGGGAGGGTCTCGGACAGACGGTGTGGGGACACCTCTGTCCAATCACCAGGGACCCTCCTGAGGCGCCAGTGTGCCGTCGGGAGTGGGATCGCCCCACTCCGTGGAGATCCGCCCTCCTGGTAGAGGGTGGAGGTTGCGCTGGCAAGGGTCGCGGGACTGTTGAGACACCGCGGCCCCTGCTGTCAAAGCCACCAAACGTGGCGGGCGTCGTCAGGTTTTAGTGGGTATACCCGGGGGCGTATCCGGGGGAGTCCCACACACGCCTCTCCGTTCCCCGACGGAGAGGTACGGTGCGTAATTGGCATTTCCTGACGTTAAAAAAAAAAAAAAAAGGGCATGAAATCTGATCCTATTATGGCTGTATCAACATCTGCGAGTACAAAGTTCGAAATTGAGGCTCAATGAACGGCAGCCATAAGTATTTATGTTGTGCCGTTTGTTGCATTAAGTTGGAAACCTGTTGGTACTTGCTTGATGTTACAAAGTTTTTTTGGGTAAATACATAGGTCGGAACCGGTGTCAAGAAGGAATTGCACTTTACTATTCTTGTCAGTAACAAAAAGCCGGCGACTAGAAAAATTGCAGTGAGAGGTCGCCATCACTGACTGCTGTGTTGATTTCCCGACGAATCAAACGGACCAGACCAACTAAAAGGTTCGATACATTTAAACGATAATGATACCAACAACAAGAGTGAGGTTTCTGCGAGTTGGATCTAGACCTGGAATTAGGACGAGATCTTGAAGAGTCCCTAATTTTTCTCTGGGTAGACAGTGCACTGTCGACCTGACAACTCAAATCCTTTAATAGAGATTGAATGACTTAAGTCAAATGGTTGATCAGCGGTTTTTAGAGTACTGACTGATACTGGAGTAACTTCAAAAAATTTATCTGCTATTTCTGCAATTTTATCGAGAGTTAATTCGAATTGAGCTGTTAAAATCGCCTGGATATTGGTAGGTAGTCTTTGCAACCATAACTCTCGTAAATTTTTTTCTTCTGATACATTTAAACCTGCAAGAGACCTTAGATATCGAATGAACTGGGTTGGTTTACGGTCTCCAATTTCGTCTCCCGAAATAAGTTGCCTCAATCTTTGAGCTTCCAAAACAGAAAACCGCCGAATCATTTCATTTCTGATTTAATACACTCGTCACGTTTACCTTTAACTGGGAGGTTAACAACAAGGTCTTCGACATCATGTGCCAGTCTGGAACCACGTCGCAGGGCGGTCTAACCAAAAGGGGGCTAATTTGGGACGAACAGCATGTGAGTTTGGAATATCGTCCTTTTCATGAAGTAAATTGTATAGTATTTTGAAAAAAAAAACTCTTTAAAGTTAAGATGAACAACACGTAGAACGGAACGTTGCACTAAGTCGATGCTCTATAGTACATGAACAAACACATCACGTCGGGGTCACCACTTTGGACTCCATATTGCCGGTTCTTGTCTTGTCAACGTTTGCAGCTTATCAACAGGATTAGTATGTAATAATTATGCAGTTTTATGTAATAACCATGTATTTGAACTCCACATAGATTTTCTCATCACAATACTTTAAGATACAATAGTTAAAAATACGCGCCCTTATCCGCACACCAAAAACCAGAGTCTCCAAGTCTCTTTTTATGACATTGATAGCAAACGTCAGAGCTGCAAACCGAACTAGCATTCGGAATGTGGTCTCTCTACATTCGCCACAAAGCTTTATATTAGAATGCGGATTTTTTATAGAAAAAATTTTTTTTAGCCATTATTTAAATAAGATGTTATTATGATCAGTTGGAAAACGTATTAAGCAGTTATTTAATTTAATGGCAGTAAAATAATTATTACACAGTAAAACATGGACAGTAATAAAAAATAAATTATTCGGTTATTTTATCATACAATGTCAATTCTAGAAATAATAGAGCAGTCCAATAACTGACTGAGTGGTATAAATGATGGAATGAGCGTTTTGCTAAATAGTTCGGCAGATCATAGCGAGCGGTGACACCCGAACTCAAAATCTTTGAAAAGAAAGGTAAATGTTTAGCAATTCATTTAGATTTATATACTTGGGCTAAACTACCGAAAGATATTGTTATCATACCTGATAATTATGATGATAATTTGACGCATAATCAAGTACCTGCTGCAGAAGATAAAGAATGCGCAATATTTGAAAATCCACCAGAAAATTTTAATGAGCTTAAAGAGCAATTTTTCAAGAAATGGGAAGTTATATTAACAAACCTGCTCTTATTATACCATAAATTTATTTTAGCTGTTACTAAGCAATTTTTTTGTCATTTTGATTACTTACGTATGTTTCGAATTACGAATAAAAGTTCCTAATATAACAATTTGTTTTTTTAATTCCCTCTTGTCAAAGCAAAAATTTTTTTTTTAATTACTACTAAAGAACTGTTATATTTTTTATTTTTCCACCTCATTGTTTATAGAATTGCCTAAAATGAGATTTCTTACTAAAAATTCCGATTTATTATTGCCTACACGTAACTGCTCGTTCAATCATTTTTACCGCCTATTTAATTATTTTTCTGCTCAATTAATATTCATTGATCCATTAAATTTTTTTTATTCATCATTTTGTCAACTCAACTGTTTAGTTATAACTGATGAACTAGTTACAAAACGTGTCACTTATAATTTTTAAGGTACCAAAACTGTTATCTTCAACTGCCTCTTTAAATCAGTGCCATTTTTTATACCTTTAAATTTAATAATAACGCATTCCGTACGTCTCAGTCAAGGGGCAATTATTTTATGGTAGCATATTTTTATAAGACCGGTTTTGTGATTAAGACATAAGAATGTTTTAAAATTAAATCGATCAATCAAAAAACAACACGCATTTTTATTACGCACACGTAGCTACAAAATGTGCGCAGTTTTGAGAACGACATTTGTAAGGAACTCTCCTTCTAGGTGTTTATATTCTCAGGTTTGATTCAACAACAACAAATTAAAACATGAACCTCCGTTCATATTTAAGGAACTTGTTTTTTTTTTACTTTGGTGAAAGGTTAAATATTTTAAATCGGTTTTGTAAAAGATTATAAATTTTTATTAGAAATTTTGTAGCGTGAAATTGTACGAGTATTACATTTAATCCATCAAGCGTATGTAAACGACTCACATTAGATATTCTATTGTTATGCGGTTGCCTGCAACCGCTGCAATGTTTAAGTGTTAATACTGATAAAAAAAATTAGAACCTTATCTAGTCTCTACTGAATTTTGAGCTATTGAGTTTTTGTTTTGTATTAAAGGTGTTAAAAGGTAACTGTGTCATTGCAGAAATAAATAAATTTTGTTACGAAATGCTATACCCGCTTGTTCTTGTATTTTCATTTAATCTTACACCCTTTGTCCACACCAGCTGGGAGTGACTGCGACGGTATTCAAGAGGATTTTCACTCGAGCTTCAACTGTATGAACTGTTTTGGACGTTTTGTAACTTTATTTTTGCATGCACATGACTGAATGTGTAAGAGTAGATATTGTTGATTCTTACCTTTATCGTCAAACCCGTGTGTGACTTCATGTCCCATTATGGCACCAATAGATCCGTAGTTGATTGCTCTGAAAATTAAGATTTTATTTACTTCTAGGTCTTTTGGCGAATTTTTCCTTAATTACAGTAATATTTTGTGCTTACTCAATTCCGTTTCCGTAGATCGGTGGTTGAAGAATACCAGCAGGAAAAGCTAAAAACGATAAAAAAAAATTGAAAAAGGCGTTTAAGTTTTAACATAAGACCCGATTGTTATGTTGGTGTGTGGCTACTTACTGACTGAATTCAGCACTGGTGTATAGAACGCGTTTACTGTAGTCGCTGTTGAAACCCATCTGATGAAATTCGTATTTGTTAGTATTTTATGTACCTAGTACCAGCTCACTGATTAACAACTTCACTCGGGTACGTATTACAATACCGAATTTTAATATACCGAATTTCATAAGCCCTACGAACGGTAGGCCGAATTTTAGAATGCCGAATGTTTATATGATCGAAAGTTCTAAATACCGAAAGTTTGAAATCCCGAAAATACAAAATATCGAATCTTATAAGACCTATGATTGGAATGCCGAATACTAAAATGCCGAATTTTAAAATACCGACTGTTTATATGACCGAAAGTTCAATATAACGACTGTTTATATGACCGAAAGTTTAATATACCGAAAAAATTAAAACCCAAAGATTAAAAATACCGAATTTTACAAGACCTATGAACGAAACGCTAAACAAATTGTATACCATTGAAATTGAGGTTCATAAACAAATTTTGATTGACCCCCATTCGCCGTGGTCATTCGCCGTGGTTGGTACTAGTCTGCCCGATATTAGAGTGTAATTCAAAAGCCGGAGGCGCGGAGGGAGAGCAGCCCTCGCCCGCTGTAGCAAAGCGCCTCCGCAGCTTCGGCTTGCTGGTCGCCTTCGGCGACCAGCCTCAGCCGCTCCAGCTCGCACGGGAGCCTGAGATTTGCTACGCTAGGGCGAAAGGGCTGCACTTCCCGCAGCGCCGGAGAAGAGCAAAACCTATGCATGCTGCTATATGCATGTCTGTTTAATTGCTTGCATGCTGCATGCCTGCTTGCTACATGCATGCATGCCTGCTTGCATGCTGCATGCCTGCTTGATTGCTTGCATGCTGCATGCCTGCTTGCTACATGCATGCCTATTTGATTGCTTGCATCCTGCATGTTGCATGCCTACCGCAAAGTTAATCTTGCTTTCGGGATTTTGAACTTCGGTATACTAACTGTAGATATATTAATCTTCGGGATTTTAAACATTCGGGATATGAATCTTCGGTATTTCAAACTTTCGGGATTTCGAACTTTCGGGATTTTGAACTTTCGGTTATTTGGAATTCGGCATATTGAGCTTCGGTATATCGGGTATAGGTATTTCATTCGTTCGGTATTTTGATTTTCGACGTTTCAAGCGTAGGTATTTCATTTGTAGGTATTATGAACTTTCGGTATTATAATACGTACCCCTTCACTCTTTGTTTGGATATTTATGTTACCTATTCCTGTCTGGTTTTTCTCGCAATGAATCCAAAGATTTCTTCACTTCTGCCCAGGTCAGTTTCAGATAAGTATCGAAAAAGTTACCCTCCACAACTTCGGCCTGAAAAAAAGTCTTAGTTTTAATCTGCCTCCTCGATTAGCCCTAACTTTTTCATATCGATTTAGGCCGTTATTTTATAACGACTCATTTTCAATCGAATCGCTCATTGGTACTGTCCCATAAGCAATAGCATTTATCTAGACAGACAACCCATATGCATAGGTACGGACAACAGCACGTCAAGGTAAACACTGCGGTATCTTACGCAGTTATAATAAGGGCTAGTTTGCAACAAAAGTGGGTAGCCTGATATGCTGGTAACTGTTCATAAAAGGCTGAGAGTGCTTCGTACTTCGAATTAACTTACATGTTTATAATGTTTATCCAGTTGTTCATTAGTTAGCAGCCAGGCCGGGAAGCCGACGAAGTTTGTGATGGCTCTTAGCTTGTTGAGTGCCTTGAGCCGCGTGGTGTTGTCTATCCAGTCTAGCTGTTGGACCACCTCCGCAAACGCTTCGCGAACGTCTTCCACCATTTCAATAGCCTGGCAAAAGATAATAAAAACTGATGTAAATATATTTTAAAGGGTTGTACTGAAATATGAAGATTTGTTTTTCAGCTTTCTGGTGTAAGTGTAGAAAAAATCTACCACATGGTAGTGGGCATTCGGCTGTGAATGTGACACGTGAAAAGAAAACTTATGATCATAAATAGATCTTATGATGATAATACAACTCCATAAGATAAGAGCATTTTTATCGTTTAGACAATAATCGCAATTCTGCAGCAGACGCAAGGACTTCGCGATAAATTTGCGCACAGCATTATGACTTCAAGTGATCCCTGTCTTCGATTTCACGGTGTAAGTGGAGAGACTGAAATGCAACTGACCTTCTCCCTAGAATGCGCGTCGAAGTGCCTCTTCACATACAAATAGCTCAGTGCTTCGCCAAAGATAGCGTTCACATGCTTTGTACAGCTCTTCCACCTTGGCGTCCGCTGCTTCAACCCGTAGACGGCTTTCGAGAACTCGAAGTCACGGTCTCGAAAGGCGCTGAGCGTCATTGGAGCCAGTTTTGAGAAGACTCTCCACCAGAGGAATCGCTCTAGAAACAGATGACATTGATCAGTCTGGAATTAAAACTGAATTTTCACAAATGTGCAATCTGATGAAAACTATTGTAGACTTATGATTACTAACATAAAGAGCTAATCTCAGTTTTTAATTATTCGATTCGTTGCCGATTTAGCGAAGTTAACTTACAACCTGAACCAAGATGCCATTACAAGATGCATAGTCCAAGAGTTGTTAACATTTACTTAGGCCTTTAACTTTACCGGCTCCACCAAGCTAAGTCTAGGTTTAAAGGTGGTGTTAAATAACAAAATTGGTATTACTTACTTTAAGTTACTAGCTTCATCGTAGTTACATAAAATCAAGCGAGTTACAATTATATCTTATCAGTTTGTAAAATTATTTACGATTTCGTAATGCATTTATCTATCAATCAAAGAACAATGCCCATTTTTCACCTGAGCATGTATAGAAATGAAACAAATCTTAAAATTTAGCTTATTTTATTGTGAACTTATTACGCTTATCATTTTTTTATCAGAGACGCAGCAAAAAAAGATTTTTGTTATTTTTCTAAACTCGTACAACCTTTAAAAAATGAAATTATGGTTTTTGAACGTTACCTGTAGAGTTGCTACGTTCCGTTTAACTTGCTGGCGAGTGACGACTGGAGACTGACTTTTAATATTGAACTAGTTTTATTACTGTTTGTTATATTTTAAGTACTTAATACTTTTACCTATACAGTAAATTATTATGAAGATTGATTGAAGTCAAGTATAAAATAATACGAACATTATCAGTTTACGTTTAATTATGATGATAGAGTGAAACGGATTGTTTTGACGTTTGACAGCCGCCTGTCATATTCGAATCGGCGCAGTCTCTTTCGCACAGATTAGTAAGAGTATGCTCTTTCGTTTTGCGTTTGCGTCTCGTTGTGTACTGTGCGATTTTGTTTTGTGTATTAATAATTATATTATATTAATAAGTAGAATTATATAATTAATTAACTTTGAAATACTTGGTGCATATGTACTGCCTACATATTTCCATAGATATTTGTGTTGATAATTTGCCCGCGACAATTCCTAACCTGCAAAGTAGTAATTCGTATTTTTTTTAATTCCTGGCGTTTAACTGGTAAAAGTGAAAACAGGGATTTATTTCCTAATCTAGCACGCAGTATTCCTGCTATACTTGCGGTCTATACATAAACTTTCATTATCAGGTTTTCAAATGTATGGAAGGTGGGCATTGTTCTTTTCGTGAATCTGTAAAGGCATCAATTATTCCTTCACCTACCTTTAATTTATGTTTGACTTTGTTTAGTTTCGTTTAGCTTACCTTAAAATATATACTCTTTCTTTTTTTTTCTTTCTGACACCAGTATCGTTTTAGAACCCTAATGTTTTCTCGCAATTAATTTATATTTTCTACTCCAATATAATTTTTGTAGCTTTGTGTACGCATGTTAAGTTTTACGGTCTAGAACATATTATACGATATCATTATCTTAACCTTGAATGCCTGTAAAATGTTTTGTGTACCAAATAAACAAAAAAAAAATACAAGTAACAATTTAAACTACCTGATTTTTGTCGTTTCAGTGATCAGATTAGGCTTTATCAGAACATCTCATCTCCATAGGTCATTTGTGTCGCCATCTTTTATTTCATCGGTTTCAGTATTTCGTGATAATAAAATATGAAAGCTCAATAAAACCAATCATACTTTCGCCACAGAATATATAATATTACGTTGGCGTTCAACACATACAGGGTGTTGTTTAAGTCAGAAACACCAAACTCAGAGACGGTTGTAAAAATTTTACTAATGTGAAAAAAAAGGAGTGGGAATAAACAAAAAAATCAATTTTTTAGAATGTTGTAAAGTGGTTTTCTTAAAACTTGGATATAATTTAAAGAAATTATTTTTTTGACTTTGACTTTTGACTATATTTTATCTTGAACACATTAAGTAAAATACTTGAGAGAATAGTTTACGACAGTATTTATTGCACAATTGCTAGTGGCTTATTAGAGCATCAGCATGGCTTTCTGAAACGTAAAGCAACCATAACTAATTTGGCAGAATTCAGTAACTATGTGCTTAGCGAAATACAGGGTGGTGGACAGGTTGACGTGATCTATACTGATTTTGAAAAAGCTTTTGATCGGGTAGATCACGTCATCCTTCTTAAAAAGCTTTTTGAGCTTGGCATTCGTGGCGATTTACTGCGTTGGATAAAGTCCTACCTCCTGAACCGATCACAAGCAGTTTTGATGGGAGGGTTTAAGTCCGATTAAGTTAATGTTCCCTCTGGTGTTCCACAGGGGTCACATTTGGGACCCCTGTTCTACTGTGCTTATATGTATGATATAAATGAATGTTTTCAACATTCGAATCACTTGTTATATGCAGACGATAAAAAAATCTTTATGAAAGTAGCTTCGCCTGCAGACTGTCTGCTTATACAAAATAACTTAAATAGGCTTGAAGACTATTATAATAACAATAAAATATCACTTAGTATCAATAAGTGCCAGTGTATTAGTTTAAGCCGTAAGTATGAGATCATTTTGTACCCGTATCACTTTGGTGGTAACTTAATTGAAAGGGCTACTACTGTTAGGGACTTAGGCATTACTCTTGATTAGAAAATGTTGTTTTCTGTACATTTTGACCATATTGTCTACAAAGTTAAAGCCTATCGTAATCTTGGATTTATAATAAGAACATGCAAACCTTTCAAGAATACAAAAACTATCAAATCTTTATACTATGCATACTGTCGCAGTATTCTAGAATATGGTAGTCCAATATGGTCTCCTCATTATGCCAAATATAAAAACAAAATAGAAAGAATCCAAATAAAATTCATTAAGTACTTGAACCGTAAGACCCACAAACGTTCACAAACGTCATGGCATCTTGAGGACTGCTGTCATTACAATATCTTATCCCTTGAGTCGCGACGCGGTGTACTGGATTTATGTTTTTACACGATATATTAAAAAATAACTTGGATACACCCAAATAATTGTCGCAAGCGAACTTTAATACTCCTGAATATCGAACCAGACATACTTCGTTATTTAGTATACCTAGGAACCAAACCAACTATGCCGTTAACGCTGTCATGACCAGTGATCGGAACGACCGGAGTATATTTACCTAAACTTCGCGGAACAGAGACAAGAATCGGAGACTTCCTTACGACAAAATTTTTTCGGGACATCTTCCGGGACATCACTTTAGTACTTACATAAAAATAATTTAATACAGTAAAAGAATTGAGTACAATCCCAGGTTTTGTTCAGAATGATTTTTAGGTACAAATAAAACAAACAATATATTTTAAAAGCATTTTTTTATTGTAACACTTATTATTAAGAACAGTTTAAATTGCAAAATGTGTATTTATTTGTTTTTGTTTACCCAAATAATTATGTCCAAAAAAATAATGCAAAACTCTTACAAAGTGAACAAATGCTTTTTACAAAACCAGTATCTATATTTGTTTCCAGTTCTAAGATACTATTTTGTGTAACTTTAGTGCCGCCTTTATCTTATAGGTTTTTACCTATGAAATTGGAGAAAAAATTTGACTTAGTCTTTTGTTTCTAATTTCTTTATTTTTGCGATTAACCCCAAGATTTATATTTAAATCTAAACTGTCATCTATACCTAAATACCTTCATAAAACCAATTTTCTCACATTCGAAATACTCATGGCTCGAGTCCCGACTTCCTGGTCTGTTTGTTTGAAAGAGATAGAGACAGAAGTCGGCGCATCTATTCTTTTGTTGCGTTTTTTGTAAAAGTGTAAAAGAGAAAGCAGCTGTCGCTGCTATTCTTTTCATGCATAGAAAAGTAGCAATAGCAGTCTCATACAATCCGTTGTCAAGTGCGCATGTGTGTTTTACTGTGGATCCGTAATTTTTGTCCTAGTCTTGTTTATCATAATCTCATGTATTTTACCTGACCTGAATCTGGATACTGCCTTCGTTTTGATTGGATCTGGACGATTACTGAATACTGCAAGTGTGCCAAATATCAAGGTCAGCTAAAATAAAATATATTTTTAACATTGTTTTGTATTTATGACCAATACAAGAAAATGCTTGATTTGTTTGTTGGAATTACTCAGCGGAATTCACGTTAACTGCTTAGGAGTCCCTGCTAAGTTCAGTGGCGCCCTCATCACAAAAATTAATATGTCTTCTCAAATACAAATTAAATCGAGAAACGATATTATCTTACACTTACTACAAAAGTTTACAAGTTATTTTTAAGCAATATCAACATAGCTTTGATAGATAGATCTAAATAAAATCATACGATATCGTTTTTCGATTTAATTTGTATTTAAGCAGATATATTAAATTTTTGGATAAGGGCGCCTCTGGACATCGCAGGCACTCTTAATATTTTTGCACTTTATGTACTTGTTTTGGTTGCAAATTTAGCTTTTTCTTGATTTTATATAATATTTTATACGATGACGCGTTGTCGTTTCCTTTTAAAACATGAGTATGTTATCGTGACATGATTACTGTTACACGATGATTCCCGATCCTAGTCTGCCCCACATATTTACTTTGTTCTGTAATAGTAGACTTATGCACTAAACCACATACTCACTGTGTGTGACTTATGTAACCCCACTGTATTCACTTAATTACACATTCTCTTCCTCATATTATGTTCAATACATCATAATGTATACACCTATCTAGGTGTCAAACCTATTTAACGTTTGTTATGGAAATGCCGGAAGAGTCCACCATGTTAAATGTAACTTGGCTATGATATAAGAATATTTTGGATTAATCTTCAGATTATTTTATTATTGTAATAATATTTTATTAATTGTAAATTTATTATTTAAAGATTATTGGGACATTTATTAGATTTTTATGTTTGCCGTATAACAAACGTTGTTGACTCTGATAGGTTGGTGGAGGTTAGATTTATTTTAAATATTGTAACTATTAAAATAATAATCTAAAAGGCTTACTAAATTCATTACGATGAATAACTAAATAATTAATGAATTTATATATTTAATTAGCACATTGTTTATCCCTACAAATAAATATTATAGTAAATGTTCATATATGGAAACGGATGTCGTCCCCACCGTTTTCCTACTGTGGTTCAGGGTTTTGATTTGTATAAAAGCGAGCTTCATGCCAGAATATGGTCTCTGTTTGTACTTACTCTCACTTTGTGCCCTATCTTTGTGCTATTTTGTTGGAATAAAACTATTGGAGAAGAACTTGGAGATTTGTACTACGTGTTTATTATTCAAGCACCCCACACGCGGTCACATTACATAAACGCGTCATGTCTTTTTTTCATTGCCATAAAGCATTGTGGTCGAATATTATGGACTCCACCACACTAATTTTGTTATTTACTAGTGGTTTTTCTGTGTTTACGCGTAATTTGCATTTTTATCAGTACCACAATGCAGAAAAAGGAACGCTACCTGCGCTTGCGCTGACCGGTTTCCAACAATACAAAGAATGTCCTGTCCCGCTCACGCTGTGTGCTAAATTTTTTGTCTCTTTCCTATAGCCCCTTTAAGCGATTAATTTTAAAATAAAATAACGTACCTATAGATGTCCAACATTGGATGTCATTAAGTCACAATTGTTATTATTAACCATAATTATTTGAATTGCTGTCACTTTTCGTGATGCGCGTAATAGTAATGCTACCATGTAGAAAAATGATATAAATAGCTGCAGCACTGGGCACAAAATCCATACTAAATTAGAATCGTAAGTTGATCAATTTCCTAGTTAGTTTATAAACATTCGCGAAATCACAAGTGGCAGGAGAAATGTATTATTTAACGTATACATTTCTGGTAATTGATCAAGTTACGGCGTCTCGCGGTAAAATGATCCGGCGAACGCTGATTGGTTGAATGCCTTACTTACTTTGACATGGTTTTTTTAAATTTTATAATTGTTATATATAGGTTGGAAATCAAACTGATTTTTATAAAAATTGTTACAATAATAAGTGAGTTTTAATTTATATTGGTTGTTTCATTTGTACCTAAAAATTGTGTTAAACAAAACCAGGGATTATATTCAATTCTTTTACTGTTTCATTTATATATTAATGTACTGAAGTGATGTCCCGGAAGATGTCCCGAAAAAAAATGTTGTCGTAAGGAAGTCTCCGATTCTTGTCTCTGTTCCGCGAAGTTTAGGTAAATATACTCCGGTCGTTCCGATCACTGGTCATGACACATTTACCTTTAACTTACAACGTTAATAATAAAAACATAGATGTATTCAATATGAGCAAAAACGCACTAAAGACACGAGTGCGATTTGAAATTAAGTCAAAGTATAATGCCCGTAAAACTTTAACAAACAAAGGAATCGTTTATTTCTCATTTTTTTTCTATTTTTCACCACTAATGGTCATATACTTTATCCTTTATTCGAAAGTCATGTATTAAATTGTTTGATGTTCATCGTATATTTAATTATCACGAGGCCAATTTTTTCGAAACTCGTGAGTGATAGTTGTTCGAAGACTACGTATTATTATTATTGTTTTTTAAGAGGGATTCAAGTCATCCATCTAGTACTACATCTGACGGCTTGACGAAGTGTCGGCTCTAAATATTTTACTCTTGGGGCCGATTTTTCAATGGTCGGATAAAACTTATGAGACTGATAATTTATAAAGCGACAGGTTTAAAAAAACCGGGCAAGTGCGAGTCGGACTCGCGCACTGAGGGTTCCGTGCCAACGTTAATTGAATTAGACAATCCACTTACTTCCACTTAGTAAAATACCACAATATTTTATTGGCAGCAAATATAACTTTGTTTTTCATAGTGTTTGTATGAAGAACAAAGTTATGTTTGCGGTTGTTGAAAAAGTGCCATATCTCGAAAACTTCTCGTTCGATCCCGTTCAAACCAATTTTCGTTGAAAGTATATGTTATGATCTACATTATATATTTTTTTCAAAATTTACACTCGCTTAGTTTAGAAGTTAGATGGGGGGGGACGCCCATTTTTCCACTTTGGAAGCGTCTAGCTAAGAAACGTTAGACTTTAAAAGAAAACGGTTTTAGGAACCTCTATGTCATTTTTAAAGACCTATCTATAGACACCCCACACGCATAGCTTTGACCAAAAAAATTTTTTTCGGTTTTAGTTTCATGTATGGAAGCCCCCCCTTAAATATCATTATTTTTTATTTTTTGTATGAGAATCGTAAAGCGGTTAACAGAATACATCTCCCTACCAAATTTCAATAGTGTGATGCTTATAGTTTCAGAATAAATTGGGTGTGACATACGGACGGACAGACAGACAGACAGACAGACAGACAGACAGACAGACAGACAGACAGACAGACTTGACGAAACTATAAGGGTTCCGTTTTTTGCCATTCGGCTACGGAACCCTAAAAATGACAGGTACCTATGATTGCTGATAATAAGGTGACGTTGTCAAATTAGCAATATTGTATTTTGTTCGACGAATATTTCTTATCTGACTATTGAAAGATCAGCCCTTAGTTAAATTACAATACAATGTACGATTTGTTCAAATAACCATGTTATGGAACTCTGTTATTGGCTTAAGTTATTTATTTATTGTACCTATATGTGTTAAGCAAACTGTAAATTAGCTGTAGTTTCTTAATAAATAAATAAAAACAAAACTAACACCCTCTATAAGTATCAGTGTGCGGCTGTGTATATTTATGAGGTCTTTACCTATAACGAGGGGCTTGGTCTCCGACAGCAGGATGGAGAGCTTCAGCAGGTAAGGCAGGTCCTTGACGATGATGATGTTCTCGGTGGGGTGCAGGGTCACCGACGTGTTCGCGAACACCAGCTTCAGGTACTCCTCCCAGTCGTGCTAAGGAATATACATTATTTAGATTAAAAGAGCAAAGGGGTTAACAGGGCTTATTAGCGAAGCTGCTGTGGGGCTCACAACTTGTAAGCTTAAGGAGATATTTAAATAAATGCCTGAAATAGGCGTCACAGGACAGTAGGGGCAGTCATCGCGGGCTAATAATGATGCTGGTCGGCCCCAAACGCCTACTTTAATTAGTAGGGTTTCGTACCCGAATGGCAAAAAACGGAACCCTTATAGTTTCGACAAGTCTGTCAGTCTGTCTGTCCGTCCGTATGTCACAGCCACTTTATTCTGATACCATAAGCATCACACTGTTGAAATTTGGTAGAAAGATATATCCTGTTAACCGCTTTACGATTCTTATACACAAAATAAAAAATAATGACATTTAAGGGGGGCTCCGGTACATGAAACTAAAACCGAAAAAAAATTTTTTAGTCAAACCTATGCGTGTGGGATGTCTATGGGTAGGTCTTTTAAAATCACATAGAGGTTTCTAAAACCATTTTCTTTTCAAATTTAACGTTTCATAGCTAGACGCTCCCAAAGTGGTAAAATGGGCGTCCCCCATCAATTCCATCTAACTTCTAAACTAAGCGAGTGTAAATTTTGAAAAAATGTATAATTTAGATCTTAACAAAGACTCAACGAAAATTGGTTTGGACGGGATCGAACAAGAAGTTTTTGAGATATAGCACATTTTCAACAACCGCAAACATAACTTTGTTCTTCATACAAACACTATGAAAAACAAAGTTATATTTGCCCTCAACAAAATATTGTGGTATTTTACTAAGTGGAAGTAGGTAAGTGGATTCCCTAATTCAGTCAAAGATGGCACGGAACCCTCAGTGCGCGAGTCCGACTCGCTCTTGGCTGGTTTTTAATGCAACAAGTTTCTCGCTGTATAGTTTGTGGCTGTACATATTGAGTCTGACTTCTCTCTAATAAAAATAAAGGAAGATCAGGTTCGTTCTACATTATCGATGTAGGTGGTTTTGAGTGTTCGAAGATCTCTAACCTCTATCAATTGAGCTGGTGTGCCGTCAAAGCCCTGTTTGAGCTGTTGAACACTAACTCTGTAGACCGGTCTGTCGTAACGAATCTCTTCTCTTGGAGTCATTATCTGCAAAAAAAAAACACGTATCTCTACATAAAAAGTATCAGAAAGAAAGAAAGAAAGAAAATATTTGACTCAAATAATTACAAAAAAAATACATTAAGCATTACAAAAAGCAGGCTACTTGAGTCAAAAAGGGGTGCCTTTTTGACTCAAGTAACCTGAAAAATAGTTATAAGGTGCAAATTCCCCCTCCCTGTCCTGTAATCTCTAAAAATGAAGACATAAAATTAACTTTAAAAAAAAGTAAAAACCGGCTTCAAAATCAAAATGCACTAAAAAGTCTTAAATAAACTCTTGCCCATTGAAAGGTAAGGAATCCATTCTAGGCAAACAATTTATTTTTGGAGTCGGTGCTGTGATAGCATTTCATATTGCAGATGGAAACATCTGCAATATGAAAATCAATAACATAACAAAGAAAAACAATACATTGTTGATGTTGTCCTTGAACTAGCATATTACATTTTACGGGGCACTTGCCTTTGTAACCTATGCCTGTAACAGTTTGTTATTTTATTTTATTACTGTCATTTCTGGCTATGGAATTATATTCAACTTGTGAGTAGTTTAATTTAATTTAATCACGTAATCAATATTGCCTTCAAACGATTTACTATTACACAAGGACAAATATAGATCATATAAGAAACCAAAAGTATTCTAACCATTAAAACAGATCTGCTACCTCTACATTACAATCGAATTACAGAGTATAAACAATTTAGGCGGACTTATTGCTAGAGGAGATCTTGTTAAAATATGAACGCTGCCATTGCTTATAAATATTTAATGTACTGAATGCATTCTTATCATATTTTTTTTTAATCTGTGACAGCCTGACAGCTCAACTGTTAATTTTGTCTTCTGTCTGACCTCCTCGGCTCGCTAGGCTAATTTATAATTTTATTTTAATTTAATAATGTAATTACTATTTGACGATGTATTGCAACTTTATTTCATGAAGAAATAAATGCTTGTAATAATCAGCGTGCGGTTTTTTCAATTCCACGAATCCTGCTGCGCCACTTCCACTCGCCCCTGGATCAGCTCTCGCAACACCCAGCATTTTTTATAATGACAATTTACTATTGACAATATTGTTTTAATTTATTTTAACATAAATATTTGTCAAGGGCTATTTTGCTATTGTGCTTTACATGGTTTGTTTTTATTGTATTGTTACCATGTTTTATTGTGTTGATAAGGATTGGACAACATCATGGGACTGTTATGGCCTGTGCTCACAGAGAGCACTACCATGTCTCAATATTTGCGGCCATTGCTCACTTATTATGACATAAGTAGCTCCCACCATTATTGATCAATTTCTCGGGCCATTAAAACGAAGCTCCACGAATCATCATATTAACATTTCGGGTCTTGTCCACGTCTTTTTTACGTGGCACCCAGCACTTTTCTCGGTTCTCGCTAGCTTCTCCCTAAAGCAGCTCCCGGTAGTGATCCCAGCACTCTCATATCTCACATATGAGAGATGACGCCTTCTCGATATTGTAACAATCCATGTAACTATTTAAGAGTCACTTACGAAACAATACGAGTAATACTTTGCGGTCCTAGCACTCTCATAATTCACATATAAGATGCTCACACTGAGTCCATATTATGACAATTCATGCAACTATTTTAGAGTTACATAAGCCACGATATGAGTAATAATAGTAGCGATCCATACACACCTTTTCAAAAAAGTTTCTTACGCCACAATTTAGTGTTAAGTTGGAAACACATTATCGGACGCGGCTTACGGACGCGGCTGTAAGCCGCGACTGATAAGTGTGCACAGTCTTTTCGGACGTAGCTTGCAGACGCGTTTTTTTTTAAATTACAAGTTTAACGTCCTCGGACGGAGCCATACCGTACGGACAATTCTTCATTAATAAGTTCAATATTTACACTTAACACTACAAAACTAACACTAAAATAGCCTAGCCTAACCTAACTCATTGAAATGCGGGGCTGGCGTTCGCATTTCAATGCTCAAGAAAGAAGTTTAGCACGAGAATAACGATTCGAATGAAAGGGTATAAAACGAGAATCAGAATATTTAAAATCAGAATATTTATTTGCATAAAAACGCATTACACATTTACCTTTTTAATACTATTCTATTTCTACATTAATAACAGGCTTAGATTTTAATGATACCCTAATTTATTCAAATTATTTAGCCAAAGAACGCAACCTAAACCTTGTGTTATAAAGAAATTCTCTGTTGCGTACGAACCATAAAATTAATATTCCTATCGGAATAGAAGGACAAGTAAAAGCTGTCAAACGAAACCGATTTAAGATGTCAGTAACTAACATAAGTAAGTAACATTTGTAGCTTTAAATGAGATAACCTTTCGATCAGGTGATTTATAACAATGCTCCTAAGTTAAATATAGTAGTTTACTGCATGATAAACAGTCGACACAAAATACTGAACATGCAGGTCTAGTGTAAAACTAAATATTATTTCATTATACAAAATATTCGTCGATATACATTCCCTGTGTTATTCCGTCTTTATTTCTTACGTAAATTAACGTTTGTAGAATAGAATAATCAAACTGCGTACTTTAAATTTGAAGCGCATTGGTAAATATAAGTCGTATATTAAGAGGCTTCGATTTGGACTAATCTACCTGTTAAATGTTTATTTGTTGGGGTTATGCCGCTGTAATGCATAACAATCAATCACCGATCAAGTCACCATGTTTCAGACGCATTATTTCTCCAAAATATACACAATTTCACTTTTAAATATAAAAAATCAAATGCACGTAATTTTCAGCGAGCTTCTGCGGGGCGGTCAACTGTTTGACATCTGCCAAAAATGGTTCTGCTACCCATCTCTTTTTATCACACACATCTCGCTTTTGTCGTTCTATTCCAAAGGGATAATAATTTTATGGTACGAACACACTATATGAGTCGTTCATCCATTTCGAAACGCGTGCTAGCTTTCGCGTGGACCGCGTCCTTCTAAAGCTGGAATCACATTATCGGGCGCGGCTTACGGACGCGGCTGTAAGCCGCGACTGATAAGTGTGCACAGTCTTTTCGGACGTAGCTTGCAGACGCGTTTTTTTTTAAATTACAACTTTAACGTCCTCGGACGGAGCCATACCGTACGGACAATTCTTCATTAATAAGTTCAATATTTACACTTAACACTACAAAACTAGCAGTAAAATAGCCTAGCCTAATCTAACTCATTGAAATGCGGGGCTGGCGTTCGCATTTCAATGCTCAAGAAAGAAGTTTAACGAGAATAACGATTCAAATGCAAGGGTATAAAACCAGAATCAGAATATTAAAAATCAGAATATTTATTAATCACTAGTGAACACACTATATGAATCGTTCATCCATTTCGAAACGCGTACTAGCTTTCGCGTGGACCGCGTCCTTCTGACGCATGGACGCGTCCTGCACCCCGTGCATATCGTCCGCGGACGTTTTCGGCTGACAGAAACATCCGGCGTGCCAGATTGCTTTCGGACGTCCGAAAGCTGAAGGTCAGCCCAAGGTTACGGCCGCGACTTACGTCCGATAGTTTGAACGGTTCAGTGTACATTCATTACCTAGATACCTTTAAGTCGCGGCTTACAGCCGTGTCCGTAAGCCGCGTCCGATAATGTGTTTCCAGCTTTATTATTAGGTATACTTACCATCATCAAGTTTCATTAACATTACTTTTAATGTGTTTTTTTGACACTCTCTCTGGCTGTCACGCTATCCTCAACAGTGTCCAATTTCATAATTATTTTTCATTCACTTATTTTCTCAATAAACAAATTGATAGGTACAAATCATTATCGTGTTTCTCCTTGTTTATCAAGTACCTTCTTGTCAACTATCTATTAAACTCCTGTTCTATTTTTGGACACGTGTTCATTCAATGGACATAAATGCTTTTGTTTTTACAAATACCTTTTTTTGTTCAATGAGCTTAAGTGGGATATTTTTATGTTAGACAAATAAGACTTAATTTCGCCTCAACATTTAATTATTACCTTTTTGTTTAACATATTGGTACATTTAGTCACTATTTGCAAACTCTTTAATACAAATTGACTAAGACTCTGACTTTTTAATATAAACATTAAGCTTTCTTGGACTTCATCATTGTTGAGCAACAAAAACCAAACCATGCAACTTGCAATTTGGCAATCTTGCAAGGTAATATGATGAATTTACCATCGTATTTATTTCATTATATCATCGGTCGCAAAATTAGGGATTTTGACCTTCATTTAGTTTCAATATTAGAGTCAGGCATTTTCAATCAGTAAAATTAAGTGTTTCCAGTACTGTGATTGCAAAACAATTAATTGCTGAAACATTAAAAAATGATTCAAATCAATGTAAGCTCATAATTTGAGGTATGATAATGTGCTTATTATATGGAATTGGTATCTAAACGTAACTTTTGTAAAAAAATATTATATTTGAAATTTGTTGAGGTTCAATCAGTTTCTCTATCTATTTTATCTCTATTAAATCTATACGTTTCTCTATCTATTTAATCTCTATTTTATATATGTCTATTTTATCTATCCGCTAGACCATACTGACACACAGCATAAGTGCTCAGCACTAATAGTCCAATGTATTTCTTGAATCTTCTTATCATTAATTTTAAATCTTGTCAAATAATATCAATCATATTTAATACTTTTCTTCAGTCATTTGTATACCATCATGTTATGAAACTCGTTAAATTCGTTAAAATCGGTGTAGCCTAGTTATTCCATATCTGCGGGTTTGTATAAAAACAATGTTTCTCACCATTTAAATAGCAATCATTGTGCAATGCAATGATTTCTATTTAAACAGTTCTTCTTGCCATAATGTTTGATGATCTACTTCAAATTTTCAAATAAACTTTTCATGAAAATCTTCCTTTCAACGCAAACTTCAATCTTAAATTATTTGTATCTTCTTATTTATCAATCGATTTCTTCCTCATCTCGTGTATCGCTCTCGAAGATACTTTGTAGATTCTCATAACTTCATAAAATTTCAGTTTTAATAATTCCCATAATTTTATCTTTAAACATTAATCCGTACGTCTTCATCTTCATATTATCTAATAAACATATCTGAAATATAACATACAACAGCTTTCTTAGCAAATCCTGTGCGGTTTAGCCCGGTAATATTATGTCTACAGTATTTTAAGTTCATACAAACGGACCACGCGCAAGCTATACCAACTCGCTCGGATCTCGGCATGCGCTCGGCATGCTACAGTCGCGGACGTGCCGCAGTGACGACAGGACGGTGTGTTGGTTTTCAATCAGTAACCGCGCGAATTTTCACTAGAAATAAGTGGAAATTAGTACAAGTAGCTATTTAATATGGCAAGAAGAATATATTGTGCTGTTTTTGGTTGCATGAATTCTTCAATAACGCACCCAGAGATAACTTTTTTTCGATTACCTGGAAATTACGAAAGGTAAGACTATAAAATAATAAGACTTACTATTAGGTAAGTAGGTACCTACCTACTACGTAATTTGTGTCTTGTGTCTTAATGGATTGGTATTTCCTTTTTAACCGACTCCAAAAAAAGGACGTCATCAATTCAATGTATGTATGTAATACTGTTGGAATTGTACCATTTTAGCGTATGTTAATCTATACTACCTTCTGAACACGTGTGCCAAATATTATTCATGTTTGTATGTATGTAATATTTGTATGTATGAATGTATATATGTAGTAGTAGGGTAGGTGGGCGACAGCCCTATCGCATGCTAACGTACTGTGCTGCTGTAGGTACTTATTTCAAGGACACGGGCCAGTTACAATACTGATAGACATAATATTACCGTGGGTTTAGTGTTCTAATAATCCGGATTTAGTCATGATAGTAAGTAATATTACTTCACACAATATCAGTCTTTGTTTATCATTTCTTCACCAAACGTTGAATGGGTCTCTTTGTTCTCATGGTTACCGGTATCGAACAATCATTGTGTTTGTGTGGTCAAAATAGTATTTGCCGTAGTCTGAATTCTCAAAAGTTATTGTAAACAGCGATAACTCTTAGATGTTTATTAGACGGACATCACATCACATCGCGTTGTAACATGAATCTCGACGCGGTTGTTTCAGACCCGGCGATGTTACAATAATTGAATAAAATGATCCCTTTTGCCGGGATAAAAATAGCATCATGCTATTATATATCTGAATCTTTTTGTAAAAATGCAACTTTTTATTTTAAATCATGTATTGTCATCACTTTCTTATTATCTTTCAGAACTACTTGTATTAACTGTCATTTGTTATGTCCTATCTTGCCTTTTTCTTATGTAGTTTGCAGTTTTCTTTCTCTTATGGACTGAATCGTTGTTATAGGTAATCCGTTGTAGCGACTCTTCACATTCTGAATTTTCGTGGGTGGGATAACCTATCATTCACTTCTATCACTATCTCAATTCAACGGCATCCCTTTCGTTAACATAATATTTGTACCTATTTCTAAAATGTTTTGGCACAATGAATTTGGCATACTTTTTTTGCATAATAATACTTGGTCATAATTGATTTTTAGCAGCATATGTACTGTGGAATAATTATATTTCGGTCTTATATCTTTATGCATAGTTATATTTTGCACAATGTCTTTAGGTATAATGTATCAGCTATGAGTTGAATAGGCCTTTTAGTTGGATTTGATTTTGCGTCTTCATTTATTTTATTTATGGTTGTTTGAATCATATGCCAAAATATTTTATTGTTTTTTTTTATGCAAATAGACCACCATAAATGGAACCTGAAATGGAAAAATAGATAACCAATTCACTCAATCAATCCTTTCTTCGGACCATGTATTGATATACTATTCCTACATAAAAAAATTAGCTTTCCATCATAGATAACTACTGTGTTCTGTTTCCTCAGTCTTCTATTAGCACTCAAAACACATTTTCTGAAAATGTCTTTGTGATTTTCTTGATACATTTCTTTGTGTCGCACGTTCGGGTAAAAATATTCTCAGGTATAGCGCTCATGCTGTAGATCTTGTACTGAATAAATAGCAATGGCGTTAAGTAATTTTTTTAGCTCATTAAAAGCAAAAATCAATTCTAGATCTTCTTTCAACTCTTTGAATTTGGGCGTTGGTTCATTGTTTATACACAACATCCAATTTCATGATAGATCAATGAACGACATAAATATAACGAGCCAGTTTTCTTTGACTTCAACCACACGACCGATGGATTCAGTTGCTTGGTATGGCTTGGCTTGTATGTTTTTACATCTCGGTGATACCTTCTGTATGTATATTTTGCAGATTCCATCATGTCAAATAAACGAAAATATCACTCGTTGCGCAAACCTAACTTTTCATCTAGTAATTTCTTCGTTAATTAGAATATCCTTTTGTATAAGCAAATCACATCTTCACGGTCATTTTACAAGTACCTATTAATATTTTCTCAGTACTTGCTGTGCAAAATCAGTTCATCTTACGTAACATTGCTTATAACTGCAACTTACCCCAACATTTTCAAGACCAGGATGTCGATTTACTCACTTATCAAGAGCTTCACACTGCAACTCACCACAGCTTTTTCAAGATCAGAACGTCGATTTACTCACTTATCAGCTTCAATCGCATCAAAACTTGAAACAAATATTCGATAATGTTAACGTTATCGTACTACTTATCACAGTACAACCACTTACATTGTCTCTTCCAACCCCATAAAACAAACAAAGTTACTTCGTTATCACAGTAAAACCACTTACATTGTCTCTTCCAACCACATAAAACAAACAAAGTTACTTCGTTCTACGATGTTCAGTTAATGTTACTCATCATTTCATTACTGACAGTAAATTCACCTTCACACTTCGTCACTTTCATCACTGATGTGATGATCTGATCATCACTTTGTCTAATTTTGTTCGCAATTATTAATCTACGCAATGACATTATCACACATATTTCACCTCAATATTTTATAGAGTTCCAATCCACAACCATTGGCTCTTTATTATTGTATAAAGTTCCACAAAATGTTGGTATGTCCATTCAACACACAATTTTTCAATGTTTATGATATTATTTAGTTTAAATTTAATGTCAACGACACCATTACAATAATTGTCTCGATTCAAAACTTTCCACTCGACTTTTCTTATTTTCACTATTTTCCGATAATTAGTTCTGTATGTGGGCAACAGGTTATACGAAAAAGTTTTTCTTTTTTCCGCGATCCCACTTCTGGTGACAGAAGGGGTAGGATAAATTAAAGAGATGTCTACAGATCGAGTCTCTATAATCAACTGAACTTACACTACTACAGTCATTGTTAGTACTTAGGCTACGAGCTACGAGCTACGGTTTCGGTACATTTATCTCATTACTACGAACTAAATACTTTGCTACGAAGGGTGGCTGTCACATGTGTACGCGGACAGTTAAAGTATGAAGAAGCCAGCACCGTGTCGCAGCGAATTTGAAGGAGCCGCGGAATGCAACTGTGCGGTGTCTTGGGGTCAGAAACATGCTAGCACACTCCCTCCTTCCATGCCCATTCCCACCCCGTGCCCAAGCCTAGTTCTCATGTAAGTAGCGTGGTCTCTGTGTCTTTTTGACTTCAAACATTAGGCTTGCCAAGTGGAATTTCCTACGAGCCTCCATTCGCAGCCTACTCGCAGCACTAATGTATGGAGAGACGTGAGTTCGAGGCGGGATATGATAGCAGAAGCGCACGCAGGCGTTTTGCACTCGCTGAATAGGCTTTCCGACCGACCTCGCCAGCAGACAGGGACCATACACCGTGTCGCAATAATTAAGCTTGGATAGCACAAGTGACTCGCAGAGTGCTTTCCTGATTGTCTCGCTCAGACATGGTCTTATTTTGTATAGAAGATTGAGTCGATAAAAACAGTTTCTCGTGCATTGAGCGATATGACTTTCAAATTTCAGATTGCTATCAAAAAGCAGGCCCAGATTTCTTGCTCTGTCAACCCTTTCTACTGGATCTCCAATAATGGTTATATTTATCGTATTTATGTGTAACTTTGAGATGTTTTTAGGTGTTCCTATTATAAAAAATTGAACTTTTTTGGGTTTAGCGTGAGGCAGTTTCTGTTACTCCACTCGCTTATCCTCTCCAGCGCATTGTTTACTGTTGTCACTGCGCTTCTACACTGCTCAGGGTCAAATGAGTAGTAAAGTTGCAGATCATCTGCAAAAAAATGGTAGCTACAGCAAGTGATGCATTCAATGATGTCAGCACTGTACAGGATAAAGATAATTAGGCCCAAGATTTAGCCAAGAGGAACCTCCTACTTTCCACTGGCACAGAATGCACTGTGACACCACCTGCTACAGTTATCTCCACATACTGCTGTCGCTGATATAGGTAGCTATGGAACCACTTTATGGCTCCGGAATCAAGTCCATAGTAAATTAGCTTTGAGAGCAGCAGGGGGATACTGATAGAGTCAAATGCCCGTGAATAATCTAATAGGAGGAGGAATGTCACATCCCCCTGATCCTGTGCAGACAGCAAGTCATCCACCACCTTTGCGAGTGCGGTTCCTGTTCCATGGCCCCTACGAATGTAAGCTCAATTGGTAAGAGCGTTTGGCCCGGTCAGCCAATAGGTTGCTGGTTCAAGTCCCGCCCGTGCGCAAATTTTTGGTTTCTTATTTTCATCTTTATCAATATAAAGTGTGACACTGTGAGTATTAAAAACATTCTGAACCGTTAGATAGCGAAGCGTCATCAATTTCCAAGTTGAATTTATTCTGTAAAGAATAACTGCTTGAGCCATTTGTTTCATAAACAGACGGCTAGATGGCGCTAAGCGTCACGCAATTGACGTTTTCATAAGAGACCACAAATTGCGCAGGGTCGGACTGACAGCACGGTAGCTCAATTGGTAAGAGCGTTTGGACCAGTCAGCCAAAAGGTTTCCGGTTCAAGGCCCGCCCGTGCGCAAATTTTTGGTTTCTTATTTTCATCTTTATCAATATCAAGTATGACACTGAGTGTTAAAAACATTTTAAAGCATTAGATAGCGAAGCGTCATCAATTTCCAAGTTGAATTTATTCTGTAAAGAATAACTGCTTGGGCCATTTGTTTCATAAACAGACGGCTAGATGGCGCTAAGCGTCACGCAAATGCGTAAATTATGCGTAAATGCATGCTGGTTCAAATTTTTGGTTTCTTATTTTCATCTTTATCAATATAAAGTATGACACTGTGAGTGTTAAAAACATTCTAAAGCAAAAGCCTTATGGCTTAAGTCCTCTCGTATTCGCCGCTCCGCCTCCTGCTTCTCGAAGGAATGGACCGGAGCGGCTAGAGTACCTGAGGCGTAGATAGGGGTGCCTAGACCGGCGGGGCGTTTGTCCGGGTCGTACAGCATTGGGGTCGTCGGGGCATTTGCCCGGATCCGTGGTTTTTCCCGAGTTGTAGCCTGTCATCACGACAACCCGGGCAGCGCAGTTGTGCCGTGCGCTGGGTCTCGTAATTCTGGGAGAAGAGGGTCCTGGACGTTGAGCCTGAGGCAGACCACCCAGGCAACACATTGTCTTTGGCCTCGGATTCCGGGCACACGGAGGGCCCGTGGAGTAGCCGGTCCACGGATTATTCGGCTGCGGGCGAGCGGCTTAACCCTCGTCCAACGGTGACGCGGGGGATACGGGGGGCAGGGAAGGCGGCGGACTCAATGATGTTGCGCGTTCTAGTCGACGCGTGCTCACCTTGCCCCAACCAACTCGTCAAAGATCCCGTACTAGTCTGCCCGAAAGGGAAGTGGCGTCTTCGCTATAGTCGGTGGGAAACCCTGGGGTGTCAGTGGCACCTCCCCAGATGGGGCTCCGTGGTAGGAGAGGTCACCACCGACTGAATAGATACAGACAACGGACATGGCCTGCTCAAATAAGGAAATATCTAAAATAGCGACCAACCCCCGAGCGCAAGGCGCTCAAGGAGAGACGAAAATGAAGGATCACGGTGATATCCTTTCCAGGATTCCCGTTGTCCGGCTTGAACGGTGTATTACACCACAGATGGGAACGTCGGGTAGCCACTTCTTTAGGCCCGGGGATTTTTCCGAGTCTGAGGACGAGGTAACCCTTACCAGACATGACAAAATGGGGATGTCACTTGGTGTTTCCCCCTCAACCGGACATGACAAACAAAGCTTGGACGACAGCCTGCAGATCGTGGACCCTTACGAGTCTGCGTCTTTAGGCATGACGTCAAGATCGCCGTCTGGGTCTCGAGCCAGCAGCAGGATGACGAAAGCCGGCAAACGGCGAGCGGATGTGGAATCTTCAGTCCTCTTCCCTGACAAAGTCCCGGCAGACAAGGTCACCGCTGCCCGCAGAGGCCGGAGTCACCCATCTACCCCTGGCGAGTGCGTAGGTGTAGGCAAAGCCCGCGAGCAGTTACTGGACGAGAAGCGCCGTGCGGCGATTTTAGAAGCCGAGGAGGAGGCTTCTCGCCTAGCGGAGCGGCTTGTGCACAGGCGAAACAAAAATGAGTTCTCCGTGAGGGATGCCACCGCGGAAGAGCTGAGCGGCCAGATCCGGGCTGCCACGGACACAGTTCTGTTCTGCGTGGCCAAGTCCGGAAACCTGAAGGGCAGCTTTCAGCGCGCTCTGAAAGAGGCTGCTACCTTGATTACGCGGGCGGTTGAAATTCTCAGTTCGAGGACGATTGACGAGGAGACGCGGCGGCTGCAAGCCGCACATAAGCGCCTGGAGGAGGAAGTCGCGGATCTAAAACGCGTCGTCCAGGAGCTCCGGGCTGAGAGGCTTGCGGATATCCGCCCTGCAGCCCCAACCGGAACGCAACCTAACTCTGCCTCCTTTGGGGTGGAGTTCGAACAGCGCCTCATGCGCCAGTTCGGAGGCATGATGAATGCCAAATTGGCATCCATCCAAGATCGACTGCTCCCCGAGCCTCGCCTGCGCTCGCCACTTGCCGCAGACACTCGCAAGGCTCAGGTTGAGCGCCCTTCTGCCGCCGCAGGCTAGGCAAAAAAGCAGCCACCGACTGCAGCGCCACCCAAGTCGCCCAAGACTGCCGCTTCTTCCCAGACGGGCAAAGCGCCGTCCGAGTTGTCCGCTCCTGTGGCCACGACTTCGACTGCCGGTGCAGTTCCCGCCGGGGAGAAAAGAGACGAAAACGGAACAAGCGGAAGAAGGCCCGTAACCAGGGCCAGGAGTCCGCACCGGCATTCGCCTTCCAAGCCGGGAGCTCCAACCCGACAATTCAGTCCACAGCTGGCCCTGGACCCGAATCGTGGACAGAGGTGGTACGGCGTAGGAGAAAGGTTAACTTGCGTGCCACCCCACAACAGCCGTCTACGGCCCAATCGAAGAAGCCGACTGCCTCAAAGAAGTCGCCGATCCTCCGCCCGCCGAGGACCGCCGCCATCTTGGTGGCGATGCAACTGGGAGCGCTGGAGGCCAAGGAGCACTCTTATGAGTCGGTGTTGGGCCGTGCGAAGCAGGTTATAGACATCGGGGCGTTGGGTATCCCCGGGATACGCTTCAGGGTCGCCGAAGCTGTCGCCAAGGCGGGGGGCTGTGATCCAAAATCAATCCAGGTGGGGTCGATTGGGCGATCTTTTCGGGGCACGGGGGCCTGCATCGTGAAGGTGCCGATCGCTGTGGCCCAGAAGATCATCAAAGGGAGAGTTTTGGTGGGCTGGGTTTCCGCCCAAACCAGGCTTTTAGACCAGAAGCCGCTTCAGTACTTCCGGTGCCTGGAGGTGGGACACGCCCGCGAAAACTGCCCTTCGACAGCCGACTGCAGTGGCCTATGTTACCGCTATGGTAAACCGGGACATGCAGACAGGGTATGCACTGCCTCGCCGCACTGCCCTCTGTGCGCGGACGCAGGGTTGCCAGCTAACCACCGGGTGGGCAGCAAGAGCTGCAAACCGCCCAAGCGTGGCAATCGAGCGGGAAGGACAGTGGCTAGGACTCCAGCCGCACCGTCCGCGGTCGAAAGGCCCACTACCATGGCGGCAGAAAATACACCAGCTTAGAATGGCCTTCAGCGTTCTGCAGGCGAATGTGAACCACTCTGCCGCTGCGCAAGATATTCTCTTGCAGCATACGGCGGAGTGGTCTATAGACGACGTCCTCGTCTCCGAACCCTACTTCATACCGGCTGACCGGGGGAACTGGGTAGGAGACGTGAGTGGCCTGACGGCCATCATGGTGTCAGGGGCACATTCCATGGACGTTGTAGCCTGGCGGAGCGGCTTCCTCGCCGCCAAGTGCAAGGAGTTTCTGCTGGTGGGGGTCTATTGCCCCCCCAGCCGAACCAGGAGCGAGTTCGAGGCCGACCTGGACCGTTTCGGGTCGGTTTTCCGACAGTCCACCTTCCCGGTGATCGTTGGTGGCGACTTCAACGCCAAGAATATAGCCTAGGGCTCACGTCAAGTTGACCCCAAAGGGGAGAGTCCGCTGGACTGGGCGGTGTCCAACGGACTTGTTATCGTCAACCTGGGGACCGAACCCACATGTGTGTGACCGCACGGGGAGTCTTTCGTGGACATAACGTTCGCGACCCCCGCGGTTGCAGCTCGAATCAGTGGTTTGAGAGTTGTCACAGAGGCGGAAGAATTGTCGGATCACCGGTACATCCGGTTTGACATCTCCGCCTCCGGTCCCGTGATCCCTTCGAGCGGCACACCCCACGTGACATACCCCCGATGGAGGCTCAGGTGCCTGGATAGAGACACAGCGCGGGAAGCTGCGGTTGTTAAGGCCTGGCTGCCTGTAGGTCCCGAGCCCGTCCAAGTGGATGCGGAAGCGGAATGGTTCCGGGAGGCCGTTACGGATGTATGTGACGCGTCCATGCCTCGGTCCGGACCTTCCCTTCCCCGGCGGAACGTCTATTGGTGAACGGATGAGGTTGCGGAGCTGCGCCGCGTGTGTATCGCGGCGCGTCGCGCCTCAGCCAGACACCGAAGACGCAGACGCCGTGATCCGGCGCTGGACGAGCCGCTTTACCAGGCCGCGCTCAAGATCGCCATCCTGGAAGCGAAACTCAAGGCAAGGGAGGAGCTCCGTGCATCGCTCGATGCCGATCCGTGGGGACGCCCGTACCGCACGGTGCGGGGGAAACTCCGTCCATGGGCACCCTCGGTCACGGAAAGGCTAGAGCCCGAGTTCCTTCGAAGAGTCGTGTCCACTTTGTTCCCAGCTCAGGTGGAACACACTCCGCCTTCGATGTTGCCACACCCCGTGGCCTCCAGACAGCCCCCTGACCCCGTGTTCGAGGGTGAGTTCGGCGCGGCAATAGAGCGGTTGAAGGCCAAGAACGTGGCCCCGGGTCCTGACGGGATCCCAGGTAGAATCTGGGTTCTCGTGTCGGATATACTGGGTGACCGCTTTCGCGGGCTCCTAACCGCTTGCCTAGAACAGGGGCGCTTCCCGGCGCTATGGAAGGAAGGGAGGCTCGTGCTTCTGAAGAAAGACGGACGTCCGACCGACTCCCATTCGGCATACCGTCCGATCGTGTTGCTGGATGAGGTGGGCTTGCTCTTTGAAAGAGTCATTGCAAATCGCCTCGTTCGGCACCTGGACACGGATGGGCCGAATTTGACGGATGTACAGTACGGCTTCAGGAGACAGCGCTCTACGATCGACGCTATCCTGCGGGTAAAATCGCTCGCCAGCGAAGCGGTGGAGAGCGGTGGTGTGCTGTTGGCCGTGTCTATAGACATTGCCAACGCATTCAACACGCTGCCGTGGACCACGATAAAGCAGACGCTCCGATTCCACGGAGTGCCTGTTTACCTGCAGGACACCATCGCATTGTACCTGGAAGGACGAGAGGTTGCGTGTGATTCCGTGGACGGTCGTTTACGGCATTTGGCCGCATGCGGCGTTCCACAGGGGTCGATCTTAGGGCCACTCTTGTGGAACGTCGGGTTCCATTGGGCTCATCGATTGGTGTCGATCATCAAACACTCATTATTAAGCTGGAACATTACGGTGTAACTTGAATTCTTACCTCTCAGGCAGACTACAAACAGTAAACGTTAATGGCATTAACTCCTCAGGTGCCCTGCTTCAAATGGGAGTGCCCCAGGGCTCAATATTGGTACCTTTGCTGTTTTCGATCTATATTAATGACCTTCCTTTTTATTCAAAGGACTCCTGTGAGATAGTTCTGTTTGCTGATGATACATCTTTAATCTTCAAATCAAGAAGAGGCGAAGAATAATTTGACAATGTTAGCAGAGCTCTCTCTAAGGTATTAAATAAGTTCACTAGCAATAACTTGCTTCTTAATACAAAAAAAGACTAAATGTATTAAATTCACCATGCCTAACGTGAAGCAAGCTACCACAGAAATTCTACTCAATGGTGAAAAAATTAGATCTATCAAACTCCACTGTTTTTCTGGGCATTACATTGGATTCGAAATTGCAGTGGGGACCACATGTTGACGCTCTGGCTGGGAGACTCGCTTCAGCTGCCTTTGCGGTTAGAAAAATTTGACATTTGACTGATGTTGAAACAGCAAGGCTTGTGTATTTTAGTTACTTTCACAGTATAATGTCTTATGGTCTTCTCTTGTGGGGTTCTGCTGCGGACATCGATACCATCTTTATTTTACAGAAAAGAGCCATTCGTGCCATTTACAAACTTAGTCCCCGCGAATCCCTGAGAGAATTCTTTAGAAAATTAACATCCTCACTGCTGTTTCTCAATACATATTTGATAATATCATGTACGTACGCAAAAATTTAGATTTTTTCATGAAAAAAAGTGACATACATTCGTATAACACACGAAATAAAAACAAATTTGTCATTCCAAACTTCAGGTTAGCCAAAACAATGAATTCATTCCTGGGAAATTGTGTCAAATTTTTCAACAATATACCTAGTAATGTTATCGAACTACCTATTCATAAATTTAAGTTACATGTCAAAACTACCCTAATGACGAAGGGGTATTATAAAATTCAAGATTATCTTAATGACGAAAATGTATGGACAGTCCAGCCTGCACCGAACTGATGTACCTACCTGTTTATTTTGATTTGTATAATTTTTGAGGCAGCTAGTGGTGACTGAGTTTGTTCTGGCGTTTCTTCTCAGCACTTGCCAAATTGTCTGTGTTTTGTCTCGAAGCGCTAGTAGGGCCCAAAAGATAAGGTTCTAGCCCCATACGGGCCAAAATTAATTGATATTACACTAATTATTGACGTTCATAAGTGGCATTTTGTGTCCTAAATTGAATAAATTATTTTTGACTTCAGGGATGTTACTTATCTAAGATACAAGTATCTGAAATACAGACACAAGATACAAAATACGTTAATTAAACGTAATTTTAATTCATTTTGTATCTTGTATTTAAATACCTGTTGTTTGGTATCTTAGTATTTTGTAGATACTAAGTTTGCTAAAATACTTTTAGAGATTGGTGATTCTATTGTGACATCTCTTTAGTGACATTAATTTTAAATAATAATGTTGTCGTAGATAAAACTGAGCGCGCTATTGAATCTTAATTCTTTTATGACCGAATTTATAGGTGGCATGGAAATTCTACGTCCCTTGTATCATTTTTAATTATTCCGCATAATAGTCTGTGTTTAAGGAAGACAGACACGTAAAAGTTTGGTTGGTTGGTCGAAGCTATGAGAAAATTGTGTCTTTTTTTGAGCCTTGAATTTTCATAATACCATAAAAAAAAAACAATATTTTGACGATTTCCTTTGATTTTGTATTCAATGAATCGAAATACAGAATTGAGTGGGTGGCTAACAACTGCAATGGAAATTGTAACATTTTCGGTTATTGACCTCCTTGGCTAGTAACATATTTTTATATTTTGTGGGTGACCACAGTCACACAGTTGTCAGTGATGACCTATTGGCCAAATGATGACAATGTTAGGAGTTTGAATTGAATATTTTATGTTAGCATCAAATCAGATTAAACCCACTTCTTATTAAATTACTCTTGTTTGATACACATTACAGAGAGCCTCCGTGCTTTCTATCCCAAATATTTTTGGCGTGCACTAAGCTAGCAGCTCATCACAGGCACGTAGCTTTAAGTATTATCATTATCATCATCATTAGCCCCAGGACATCTGTTTGCCAAGTTCTGCCCCTGTGGAGCGACTCTTCTCATTTGGGGGCATGATGAGGCCTAATAGAATAAAAATGAGTGACAAACTGTTTGAAGAACTAGTTTTACTTAAGTGTCAATTAAAACCATAAAAATATAATATTATGTTGTGTCACGTTTACGCAATCAACGCGATTTACGTATAAAAATAATAATAATTAATTAATCAAATTTTTTTTACAACAGTAGGTATTTTATCTATAGAAAGTATTTAAAAGATACGTACTTTATATCTAGTATTTCAGATACCATTACAGAAAGTTATTTGCATCTGGTATCTGAAATACTTAATTTACAAGTATTTTGCATTTTGTATTCCAGATACTTTATTTAAGGTATCTTGTACATCTCTGTTTGACTTTGACTTTGGCTCTCCGCGGCCAGTTCGTCGCGGGAGTTGGCGTGACTTGTTACGCCGAAAATACCCTGCTGACAGCTCGCGGTGACTCTTTTGCCGATGCTGCACGTCGTGCGACTGCTGGGGTCGCAGTGATGGTACACCGAATCCGTCTTTTGGGGCTGCGGGTGGCGCTGGAGAAATCTGAGGCGCTGTGTTTTCACGGCCGTCGACGTGCGCCGCCTGCGGGTACTGGGTTTCATCAACGATCCGGTACCTTGGGCTTGTGCTTGACGGAAATTGGCGGTTCAAGGCCCATTTCCGTCAGCTCGCTACCAAGCTCAATGCGACCGCGGATGCTTTGAGTCGGTTACTGCCAAACCTGGTTGGTCCGTCGAATTCACTGTAATTACACATATTGGCAAAAGTGGGAGATAATAAAGATAACCTTGTCCATAAAGGTTTCACACTTGATAAAGTCCTTTTTGAGGGCCCAGAATCTGTAGCATTTCTGTAGTAGTCTCGTCGACCACTGGATTACTGCTGTCAGTTCTAGTTACGGGTGCAAAAGTTTTACTGCTCGGTTGTTGATGAGTTTTATGGGACACCGAACATCTGGGATCCACATTGGGAGGTTTGGTATGCACGTTGAATGGCTGCTCGTACACAAGGCTTGGTTTAGTGGCGTTTTTGCAAAAGTCCTGTGTATGGATTCACGCTTGTCTGTAATGCGCTCTAAGTACTTAAGCCGCTCCTTACATTGCGAGAAGTTGGCCGCATGGTATTCACCACAATTACAGCATCTGACTGACTCTATAAACCCCTTCTTAGGGCATTGAGAAGTGGGGTGAGCCAGGGTACACTTAACACATTTTGCAGGTCGATTACAATTAGTGGCAGCATGGCTGAAGCCTTGGCAGTGGAAGCACTGGGTACAGGTTTTGTTTTTAGTTTAAAAACACTCGATCACGACGACGCATTTTGCAAGGTATCTTATTTGCTTGATTTTTTTCATGTCCGTTCCAGGTGGCAGCCGCACAATTTTGGGCGGGCATTGAACAGGCTTACTTAGTTTAATGTGTGATGCAGTTGCACCAGGGAAGCCAAGGTTTTTAAGCCCATCTGTGACGGTATCTAGTAGGTTACTTGGGAGTCCTTTTATGACCACTTGGGGGAGTTTTTCGTCCTTGCGAGTAAAGGTATGGAAGCAAGCATTTTCAGTAAGGAGGCCATCCTTAACAGCTTCGTGACTAGCAACGGAGTAGCACTGGATTTTCACTCGATTGCCACCCTTATATTCGAGGTGGTAATTTTTCAATGATGTCCTTGAGCTGTTGGTGAGTCCATTTCTCATGCAGTTCCATGACGATTGGAGGGATCTGACTAAGTTTCTTTTTTTTGGTAGCCTGCTTGAATGGTTAAGTTGCTTGGGAGTCTTCATATACTGGGAGTCCTCCGAAGTGACGTGTTAGCACTAGAGCCCGGTGGACAAATCTCTCTCGAGGTCACCCGTCGTCCGGATCTGGTAGACCTGAGTCCCGTCTCCCTTGCGGCCTCGTCGCGTCCATGTGTACCTCCACTGCAGCCGTCGGCTCTCCTCACGCACCCGGTGAAAAGCTGGTGGTTGGAGCGCGTCAGGCGTTCGTTGACGGAGACTCTGCCTCCGTCCTCCGCCGTTAGGCCGCGGCGCACGCTCGCACCCCGTCGAGCAGGTGGCAGCGCGCCCACACGCCCGCGGCGTCCAGCCTGTATTCTACGGCGTCGATACGCGCCCCGTCCGCAGCACGCAAGGGAGTGTTAGTGTTGTCACCTTTGGGCCGCTTACTCTTGCAAGTCACGCAACTCCAGGTGGCCCTGTGCTCTCCCGTCAAGGTGTTTAGAAGCGCTGTTCCGACACCCTTATGCACTCCAGATCGACCATCTGGCATAGACGGCAAGTGAGGAACCAACGGTGGTATATTTCCTGCCTGTAGCCACTGCAGCATCTACGGTCGCAGACATCATCCAAATGCGGCGTTTCAAACATAGAAAAAACACTGCCGCGTCGATATATTTTGGAAGTGATAATGTGTGTTATATTTACACTTCACTTGCACTTGTGTTTGTTGTGTTTTTGTTTAGAATAAGTTGCTCATTATACTTATGAATAATAAATATGAGGAGCAAAAATAAGGTACCTACGTCTTTACCCTGCCCACTTTTTTTACGAGAATAAGTCAAGCAATATAGTAAAGTAAATAAGTAAAATGGAAAACCGTGGAGGAGGTCTATGTTCAGCAGTGGACGTCCTTTGGTTGATAATGATGATGATTGTGATGATGAATAAGTAAAGTATCAGGCATTTAATTATAAATAAAGGTGTGCGAAATAAATGCGTAGTGTTTTAATCAGTCAACATAAGAAGCATTACATTAGTGCCTCCAATTCAATAATGTTAAAGCTACTACTAAGAATAGGCCACGTGCTCCTGTGTGGTCAGGTCATTAACCATTTAACGTATGATCAAAAGCTGACTAATGAAAATAATACAATCTTGGGTAATTTTCGGCCTTAATTACCTTAGCCAAGCTCACGCTGAAGTCAAAAATATCAGCGGCGAAGTCGTCCGCGTCAGCAGCGGGGTCGGCGATGGCGATCATGTCGCGGATGTACTTGAGGTTCTCCACCAGCTCCAGCGTGAACTGCTCCGGCTGCAGCAGGTAGCTCTCGCTGAAACCGGGCGATACTTGATCAATCTGGGGAAAAATGTTGAGGTATATGAAAACTTATACCTAAATGACAAGTATTAAAAAAGCAGAAAGACATTATGGCCTGATCTAAACTAGAATAGCTCAGACGTGGCCAATGGTACAACAAACTTTTGTTGTTTGTTTGTTGTTGTTTTACAATCTTCATCTATACTAATATTATAAAGCTGAAGAGTTTGTTTGTTTGTTTGTTTGTTTGTTTGTTTGAACGCGCTAATCTCAAAAACTACTGGCCCGATTTGAAATATTATTTTTACGTTGGATAGTCCATTTATCGAGGAAGGCTTAAGGCTATATAACATAAAGATACGACTCATAAGACCACAGCAGCAATGAAAAATGTTGCGAAAACGGGAGAAAGATATTCCTTTTGAGAGCTTCCGCTGCATACGCTGCGGAAACCGCTTAAGTTACACAAAAATCATGTATGACAGGATTGTTCATCATTAAGAGTTCTATAATAAAGTCCGCGACAGCATATGTCTATCTTTTATGGTTGACTTACTACAACCTTTTTTATGTTAATAAATTGGTAAAAAAATAATGCATTATTTTTAGAGGTGTATTATACACACAGGTATTTATTCTTATCAAAATAAATACATTCATCATCACGAGCATTTCATTTAAAACCAAGTTGTCCTTTATATCATTTGATTTCAATAAATATCTTAGGAGCTATCACAGTTTTAACATAACTCCGCACCAAAATAATGTTCGCAGCTTAAGTACAACGTGCTCTTGCGCTAATATATTATAAAGCTGAAGAGTTTGTTTGTTTGAACGCGCTTATCTCAGGAACTGTTGGACCGATTTGAAAAAATATTTCTGTGTTGGATAGCTTATTTATTGAGAAAGGCTTTAGGATATAAAACATGACGCTGCGACGGGAGGGGAGGGAGCAAACTCAAAACGCGCAGACGAAGTCGCGGGGGATCGCTAGTAGGTAATAAAATTGATCCATGTCAAAACATGTATGTATATATTTTTTTTTTTTTTCAATAAAGTTAACAAAATGAAACCTGAGAAAATGGTTAAAGTCCAATTTGCAATCCTTTGGATCATATTTGGTTTGTATGTCACGATCTGTTATATTATATTTTTTTTATTTTATTTTTTTCTTTTTTGATTTACGTTTCCAAGCCCCCAAAAATCGGGTCGATCTGTGCAAATCAGGACACCTACTCATTAATGGCATCAATTAAATTACAAGAAGGAGGCCTGATACTTATTTTTTGAGTTGTAGTGTGACTGGATTCCGCATGTACCTTTGATCTCATTGTGTTAAGTCCTTCGCTAGCGTAAAGTTGTGGTTGCCACAGTAGGGAAAGCAACTTATATTTTATACCTCCTGAATTAACTAGTTTACAAGTTAAGGTTAGCTCACATTGACCCGGTTCCTGCTCGTGTTCTTCACGTCCTCCGCCACCGTCACGCTGAGCAGCAGGTTGAGTCCCAGCATCCTGCGCGCCCGCCCCGCACTCTTTACCCACGTGAAGTTGGCGCTCGCCACTTTGGGAGGCAGGGGTGGCATGTCCAGCTTCGCTAAGACGCTCTGGATGGGCTTGATTCCGTTCTCTTCTAATTTGTCTGTGATAGAAACAAACTATGATTTATGCAACGCAGATAAGAGCGAAGTTTGCTGTATGGTAGTTATCTGTCAAAACATATCCTAAATTTTTTAAGAAGGATCCTACGTAGCAAAACAAGTTAGCATAAAGTTGATTTGTTATAGTTATGATCTGAACTCTTAAATTCAGAAGAAGCTAATTGTGTATGCTATCAGGCTCGTCTGCACTTCTGTTTCTAAAACGTTCCTTGTATTCATCCTAGAAGTTTTTTCAGTATCCATCAACTCTTCAAACCAGTTTCATCCGAATACTAAATAGCTCAATGATTAATAAAACAACTCACCAACGTCAACGCAAGTTCTGTAAAGCACCTTCGCTTTCCTCACACTACTGGGCAGTCCGTCTTCATCTTCAGCCTCCAGCAATTCCCTCAGGTCTATCACCAGCTGCTCCCGGAGCTTGGCCAGCTGGTCCCAAGAAGTCGCCCACTCGGGCACAGGGTTCTTTTTGATCCAACCGCCGCACGCGAACTCGTAGAAATCAGTGCAAGGGTCCACATCTTTATTCAATGCCTGCAGGATCCTCGACGCTGTCTCAAAGATAAAGGTGGCGTTAATCATTCTTCATTATTATTGATATCTCGTGAATGCTATCGCATATTAAAGACACCCACAGTTTACTTGTGTGTGTTACCAGTGATGACATACGGATCCGAAACATGGTCTCTAACTATGGGCCTCATAAAGAAGCTCAAAATCACACAACGAGCGATGGAGAGGGCTATGCTGGGTGTTTCTTTACGAGATCGAATTAGAAACGAGGAGATACGTAGAAGAACCAAGGTAACGGACATAGCCTTGAGAATCAGTAAGCTTAAGTGGCAGTGGGCCGGGCACATAGCGCGAAGAACTGATGGCCGTTGGGGCAGGAAAGTTCTAGATTGGAGACCCTTCGACCAAAGACGCAGCGTGGGACGTCCACCAACAAGATGGACAGACGACCTTAAAAAGATCGCAGGTTCAAACTGAATGCAGGCCGCTAGTGATCGGTCGCTGTGGAAAGCCGTGGGGGAGGCTTATGTTCAGCAGTGGACGTCCTTTGGCTGATAATGATGATGATGATGACAGTTTCCTTATAGACAATAGTCCTAGTACTGTGAAATAACAATGCATGCGGTAATATAGTTATCTGAGTATTTACTGAACAATTTATGAGGATGCATTGGTTATTTATCATCCAGATATTAATTGTCAATTCTCTCATTAATAAAAAAAACTTAATCATTGACTAATCGATCTGAGCACATGGTTGATAAATATTAATAATATTGTCAATTTCAGTTGTAGAGGTAGAACATAAAAAGTTGACTATCTTCCAATCATAGGTATTAAGTCTATTTAAATGCTAATGTTGCTTGCTAAGCCACGGGCTCTTAGTCGTGACCGCGTGTGGGGTGCTTGAATAATATACACGTAGTATAAATCTTCAGGTTCTTCTCCAATAGCTTTATTCCAACAAAATAGCACAAAGATAAGGCACAAAGTCAGTGAAAGTACAAATAGGGCTCTATTCTGGGCATACAGCTCGCTTTTACACAAATCAAAAGCCCTGAACAACTGTAGAAAACAGTGGGGACGACATACGTTTCCATATATGAACATTTACTATAATATTTATTTGTAGGGATAAACAATCTGCTAATTAAATATATACATTCATTAATTATTTAGTTATTCATCGTACTGAATTTATGTTTTAGATTATTATTTTAATAGTTGCAATATTTGAAATCAATCTAACCTCCACCAACCAATCAGAGTCAACTTCCTTTTGGCGGCAAAATGAACATTTGTTATACGGCAAACATAAAAATATAATAAGTGTCCCAATAATCAATTTAAAATTAGTAAAATATTATTATAATAATAAGGTAATGTAAAGATTAATCCAAAATATTCTTGTATCATAGCCGAGTTACATTCAATATGATGGACACTTCTGGCATTTTCATAACAAACGTTAAATAGGTTTGACACCTAGATAGGTGTATAAACTATAATGTATTGAACATAATATGACAGAATGTGTAATTTAGTGAATACAGTGGGGTTACATAAGTCACACACATTGAGTATGTGGTTTAGTACATAAGTCTACTATTACAGAACTAAGTAAATATGTGGGGCAGACCAGGATTGGGAATCATCGTGTAACACTATAGAAGGTGAAATACGCACTAGTTCTACTGAACTGAAGATCTGATTACATTGATTGATGCATGTAAACCATCATCTCGCGAAAACGGCGCAGTAGCAGCCTGGCCTGGGTGCACCACGTGTAAAAGCTTGTAGGTATTATATGACGCCATATAGGTATAATCGAAATGATCAATAGTGATTCATTTTAATTGTCCTTGATAATTAATGCTGTCAAATTGAAATTGGGGACGTAAGGGAGCTTGACCAAGACTTAAAGCTCCAAGCCAACCTCACCTTCACGTAGTGCGTCCTGTTTCTACAGACGAGGCTCTGGCGACCAACCAATGTAGGTATAATTATCCAATAATTATCCGCAGCTAAATGTTAGACTGTGACGGGCAGCAGCGTCACAGCTACAAAGGGTTGCGCCTCTCCGCTCGCCAACCCGCCTGCCAAGCGTGACAAGTATTGGCAAATATCCCCCAAAAATGGTAGGACACAAAAAAACCAGGCCCTCAGTCTCCGGCAGCCCCGCTATTCCTGACTTTGGTAGCGGACACGGTAACGGCGGGGCAGGGGATGCTAAGAATCCCCGGAGGCGATCGCGCTGCCAATTTGTATCTATAATTAAATGCCATCATATCTATTGGGCAAAGCCTGTTGACGAATCTTAAGACGGAGGAAGGCAGTGTAGCGTCGACGAAAGCAGAGGTTTTGAGGGAGATCGAAAGGTTCTATGGGCAGTTGTACATCTCAGTGGCCAAACCCGTTAAAAGCTCGGCCAGCGACCCAAGATCTATCCTGACCCGACACTATGTAACGTTGTATATTTTTGTCTAAGTTCGCGTGAAACGAAAAGCTAAATGGATGTAGGACTCAAGTCCATATTTTGGCATAGATATAATGGATGCTGACACTGACATTTGTCAAGTGTGACAGCTGCTGTTTTTTCCGGTTCCGCCACTGTTGGTCGTGCGTCGGAGTGGAACGTATGTGAAAATGAAATAAATTAAATATTTCGATAATGGGGCACGCCCCAAATTATTTTGTAGTTTGATAGTTATTCCTGGTAAGTATCTGCAGAAAGGTTTGCGTTGAATTTTGTTTGTTGCGAGACATTTCTTAGAGTCTGAGCACATGGTTCTTTTTATCGTTTCAGACGCCGCCAACATGTCAATTTGGATGAATTAATTTCGAAAATGATTTGATATAAATGACTGGAAAATGGTAAGTACTTTGGGAAACTCCTTTGGAAATCCTTGTAAAGAAAATGTAGCCTACCTACATCTGGGCATATTGTATTGAGAGTTGTAATTTTTATCATTTCAGGTCTCAAATAGAAAAATTAGCATAAATGTTTAGTAAACAATTCAGAAATTATATGGCGAGCCAGCTGTTGCAGGTATTAAATTGGTTTATTAAAGATTTCATAAATAGGGTGATGAAAAGTATACCCACCCTCACTGAGAAAAAAAAATTGGTTGTTAACTAGAACTTTCTTTTATTTCTAGGTTTCGCTTTTGATGTGTGTCTGTAAGTTGTACAGTCACAATTTGGTGATCATGTTGTAACCTCAGGTAAATATTTATTATGAAAAGTTAGTGTTTTCTTAACTTTTACTTTGGTTTGTGCGTTGAACTAACATTTTGTAAATTCTTTTCAGTGACCTTACTAAGACCTTACTTAGACCTCATTTGGATTATTTTTGAAGTCAGATTGTCCTGATGGATTGATTTGCTTCTTGTCTGCTGTTTTGAGGATGGATCGGTATCGGTGAAATTTTGGGGTAACGTTGCAGAGTTGTCTGTAGTTTGATGCAACAAAGATTTGAAATATTAACCTCCGTTGAAATCCAAGGTTGGTTTTCCTTGTATTTACTTTAGAGAAAAGTGGGATAATTTAGCTATTAATTTAAGCATAACTTAGGAATCCCTTTGAGGATAAATTTTGGAATCAATTAGGAAATTAAAAACTTAAGTTGGTGGTATATCTTTATTTAATTAGAAATTTGTGAACATAAAGATTTGTAATAGTATAGATATAGATAACTAAATTAGAACTAACCTAGTCTCTACTGAATTCTGAGCTATTAAGTTTTGTATTTGATTTTCTTGAAGGTGTTAAAAGGTAATTGTGAAATAGCAAATTTGAATAAACTTTTGTTGCCAAATGCTATACCCGGATTTCTTTATTTCATTTGAATATTAGTACCTTTTAAACACCCTTTGTCCACACTAGCCGGGAGTGACTGCGACAACTACACCGAAGACATCCCGGACATCAGCCTCTACGAGATTAGGATGGCTCTGAAACAGTTCAAAAACAACAAGGCCCCTGGTGAGGACGGAATCACAGCAGAACTTCGCGAAGGCGGGTGGAAAACCGGTACAGGTTAAATTCCTTCAGAGACTCTTTAATTCCGTCCTGCTGAAGGGCATCACGCCCGAGGCGTAGAACAGAATTGTGGTGGTGTTGTTCTTCAAAAAAGGAGACAAAACCTTATTGAAGAACTATAGACCCATCTCACCTCTGAGCCATGTCTACAAACTGTTTTCAAGAGTCATCACGAACCGTCTCGCACGTAGGTTTGATGACTTCCAGGCTCCCGAACAAGCCGGTTTCCGAAAAGGCAGTAGTACCGTAGACCACATCCATACGCTTAGGCAAATTATACAGAAGTCAGAGAAGTATAATATGCCTCTATGCTTAGCGTTTGTGGACTATGAGAAGGCCTTTGATTCGATCGAAACTTGGGCAGTGCTTCAGGTCTGCAGCGGCGCCGCAAAGACTATAGGTATATATTTTAAATATTTTAATGGCGAATTCAACACACACCTGCGATTTGCCGATGATATAGTCGTTGTGGCAAAGACGCTGGATGATCTTGGCATTATGCTCGAAGACGTTGACCGACTATCCCAACAAGTAGGTCTTAAAATGAACATGGAAAAGATGAAAATTATGTCGAGCTCCCTTGTTGTACCCACACCAGTATCCGTTGGGAACTCAACTCTCGAAGTTGTCGACGAGTACGTCTACCTGGGACAAGTGATCCAATTGGGTAGGTCCAATCCAACTCGGCTGGGCAGCGTTCGGGAAACTGCGCAAGAGCGTCTTCTCATCTCAACTACCTCAGTTTCTGAAGACGAAAGTCTTCAACCAGTGTGTGTTACCAGTGATGACATACGGATCCGAAACACGGGCTCTAACTATGGGCCTTATAAAAAAGCTCAAAATCGCACAACGAGCGATGGAGAGGGCTATGCTGGGTGCAGATTGTTACAATTATTTAATTCACTCCGCGTGGAATGATTGATCTATTGACAATTTGGGGGCAGGGGGTTGTAGTCTTTTTTTTTTATCTAACCTACATCTTCCCACTGCTGGGCAAAGGTCTTCCCCAATTTTTTCCATGTGTCTCTGTCAGCGGCCAACATTTCCCAATCCCTTGCAAAGCTGGACAGATCGTCACACCACCTCTTTTTTGGTCTACCCCTTCGTCGATAGCCGTCAGGTGGTATCCATCGCGTGACGATTTGGGCCCATCTATCCGGGTGCATTCTACACACATGTCCCGCCCACTCCCATTTAAGCTTTGCCGTCTTTTCGCCTACATCTGTTATGCGAGTTCTGGAGCGTATTGTGGTATTCCGGATCTTACCAATCCTTTTAATACCCAATACGCTTCTTTCCATAGCTCTTTGGCAAACCTTGAGTTTGGATTTTTGACTTTCGGTCAATGACCACGTTTGCGCTCCGTAAGTAAGTACGGGCAGGATGCAAGTGTCGACGAGTTTTCGTTTCAGTGACAATGGAAGGTCTCCCTTCATATACGTTTTCAAGGACCAGAAGCTCTTCCAGGCGTTATCGATACGACGACCAATCTCTTTATCCTGCCTGTTTTCAAAGGACACTATACTATACTATACACATATATAAAATACTATACTACTCGTCGACATATTCCATTCTCTGCCCGCATACCACTATGTCGTTTTCAGTGGCATTGGTCATGACTTTAGTTTTTGACCTATTCATCATCAATCCAACCTCAAGACTCGCCTCACTCAGCTGTTCGAGCATGGTTTCGAGCTCTGACGATGTTTTTGCAAAAAGAACTATATCGTCGGCAAAGCGAAGGTTTGTAAGCTTCTTTGCCCCAAAATTGATACCCATCGTTTTCCAGGGATTGACCAGCTGTTTAAATACCTCTTGTAAGGCGCTCTTGTAAGGTTGTAGTCTATTATAAAAATAATTTCCGCCCAACAACAGAGGAACCGGTGTTTAGTGATGGTAATTGTCTACTTATTAAGATGAGCCCATCTGCTGTAGTTCTGGCTATCTATCGTCCTCCAAGTTAAGGAGATCCTGGAACATTCTTGTCCTCGCTTTGTTCGGTTTTAACTGAGTTATGCTCTTATCTCAATATTGTTGTTATCGGTGATATGAATATCAACCTGGCCTTTAATACGGATGACCAGATTGCATTGTGATTATCTCAATTTACTGGCAGGGTTTAATATCCATCCTGGACACAAAATTATAACCCGCCAATCTTCATGTTTGGACCACATAATGCTCAAAACCACCCACCACGCTAAATGTATCGTCATACCATCTACATTCACCGACCATTATAGTGTTGCACTTGATCTTGACATAACAAATGGTCATGGGACACATAAGCTGACTAGGCGTTTTGTCGACCAAGCTAGCCTTGATCTGGCAATAGGAAACCTTGACCTTGCTCCCCTGTATCGGTTGAGTGATGCAAATGAGGCTGTTCACTACCTGTCTGACATACTGATGGAGGTTGTGAATAACTGTACGACGGAAACCAAAATATCTCGCCGAAAATACATCACCAAGCCTTGGATAACTTCGGGTCTCTTAAGATGTATGCGCAACAGAGACCACCTGCATAAAATAGCCAATAATAATCCTGATGATACCGGTCATGGCTACTTCATACAAGAGATACAGAAATTTCTGTAACGCTCTGCTGAAAAACGTTAAACGGGATTATGATAAGGAACTAGAACATAAATCCCTGAAAAGCAGTAAGAGACTCTGGAAGGCTATTAATAACATCACGCAATATCGCAAAGCTAACAGTTCTGCCATAAGCTTGGTGGCCGGGGGAAATATTGGCAAAACCATTGCCTCTACCATGACCGGCTGTTGTAGCAATGATTGTTCTGTCGTAAACACCCTGTCACCGATAAATTCTCTGGTTCTGTTGCCTGCTGATGAGGCAAAAATAGAGTTCCTTATTGTAAATCTCAGGGATGCTTGTGCTGTGGGTTATGATCAGATTTCAGGTCGGCTAATAAAACAACACCGAAAAATTCTAATCCCAGCCATTACTAATGCTTTAGAATGTTTTTAACACTCACAGTGTCATATTTTATATTCATAAAGATGAAATAAGAAACCAAAAGACCAGGGGTTTGGACGCTGCGGATAGAGTTATTGGTGTCTTCCTGGATCTAGCCAAAGCGTTTGACACGGTCTCTATCCCAAGGTTACTGGATCGATTATTGAGAATCGGCATTCGAGGAGTAGCCCACCAGCTCTTCTCCAGTTACCTGTCAAATCAAACGCAGGCCGTCAAAATTGAGAACTGGACAAGCAGTGAACTCCCGGTCACGTTTGGGGTTCCACAGGGTAGCGTCCTTGGGCCAACGCTGTTCCTGATATTAAATTACGAAATAGTAAACTTATTGCTTTTGCCGATGACACTGCCTTGCTGTTTCGTGCTGGTGATTGGGCAGAAGCCTACCGTGCTCAGGAGGGATTTAATAGGGTGTCTGCTTGGCTATCCTGTAACTCACTAGCCCTAAATGTTTCTAAGACCTCATACCTGACATTTTCTATCAACATACGTGGGCAGCCAACCGGTCACAGACTCAAATCTCACGTTAGCATAGATAGAAGTTAGCAATCAGGTAAAGAGACTGACTATGATAAAATACATTTCAACGAAAACGAAAATGTGATTTTATTCTTAGTAATTTTCTAGTGTCTGAGCCGAACATCATTGGGGAAATAAAGGCACCAAAACTCCGTTAGCTCGGGCATTTAGAAATAATGCTGGATGACAGGGCGGTAAGGAAGGCGTACATTGGGAGCCTGTAGGTCGTCGACCGGCTGGCCGACCGCGATACCGGTGGAGAGATGAAGGGGCTGAGGACCGATGCGCCCTGAATGTAGAATACTGGGAGGAGATCGCTTAAGACAGGGCGCGCTGGCGCCATCGCGTATCAGAGGCCAAGACTCAAGAGCCACTTTGGGTCGCTGAGCCAACGGAGTAACAGTAGTAGTAGTAGTATTTGTCACTAGCTAAATATGTACTAACTTTTGATATTACAAAGTTGCACGAAAGCTCTAGAAATAGGTGTAGGTAGTACTTCTATACATGTAAGTTTTTTTAGCAATGGTCTCCGTGTTTCTGGAACCTATCACACACTATGAATTTTACTTAAAAAATCGAGTACGGATGCCCCGTTGAAAAAACTTTATGCATTGATGCTAAAGACGATAGCAAAAAAATGCCCTTATAAAACTTATGATAAAATTGTTGATTTTACCTGTACCCACGCACTCCTCGCTGACGCAGGGTCGCGGGCTCTTGTACTCTGTCGGCACAAGTGCAGTCGTGTAGACAGGCAGCGCGATGAGGGACAGACCCAAAGCGCCAATCACCACTGAGGAATAACACACTGTGCGCTTTCTGAAACAAGTGTTTTTTAGCTATAAATATCCATCGTCATCAATTTACGAGCTGGAGTTTTATCTTTAAACTTCAGCAATATTAAAAGGGTCTGGGTGTTGTGGTACCAACGTTGTGTCTGAATTGTACAGAAATTGAAAACAATAAACTTTAGGCATCCTATTTTAATTTGGGTGATCATACAAACCTAGCCAAATGTAAAGTTCGATTTAAATTGTCCTGACTACGTAGAAGAGATTTAATTAACAATGTAGTGGCTTTACTACGCTTCAAGCTATAATTTGTATTAAATGGGGCTATAAAAAATATTCTTTCTACTGTCTATCTTTATCTCGGTCTATTATCTAGGTCTATTAATTAATGTCTGTTAATAGCATCGCGCGCGTACTGACAGCAAGTCGTCCCGAGAGCTAAATCTAATGATCTACTCTACAACATGCCCGCAGCGTGTCAAATTGGCAAAATGGTATATTGTCAAATAATTATTACGCAAATTTATCTTACTTTATGGTTTTTACGTAAAAAACGGATGGGATTCCCTCCGAGATAGAAAACAAACACTGGTTTTAACTCGACGCCTCATGTTAGTTAGTGTTACACGATGATTCTCGATCCTAGTCTGCCCCACATATTTACTTAGTTCTGTAATAGTAGAGTTATGCACTAAACCATATACTCACTGTGTGTGACTTATGTAACCCCACTGTATTCACTAAATTGCACATTCTCTTCCCCATATTATGTTCAATACATCATAATTTATACACCTATCTAGGTGTCAAACCTATTTAACGTTTGTTATGGAAATGCCGGAAGTGTCCACCATGTTGAATGTAACTTGGCTATGATATAGGAATATTTTGGATTAATCTTAAGATTATTTTATTATTGTAATAATATTTTATTAATTGTAAATTGATTATTTAAAGATTATTGGGACACTTATTAGATTTTTATGTTTGCCATATAACAAATGTTCATTTTGCCGCCAAAATTAAGTTGACTCTGATTGGTTGGTGGTGGTTAGATTTATTTTAAATATTGTAACTATTAAAATAATAATCTAAAAAGCTTAGTTAATTCATTACGATGAATAACTAAATAATTAATGAATGTATATATTTAATTAGCAGATTGTTTATCCCTACAAATAAATATTATAGTAAATGTTCATATATGGAAACGGTTGTCGTCCCCACTGTTTTCCTACCGTTGTTCAGGGTTTTGATTTGTATAAAAGCGAGCTGCATGCCAGAATATAGCCTCTGTTTGCACTTACTTTCACTTTGTACCCTATATTTGTGCTATTTTGTTGGAATAAAACTATTGGAGAAGAACCTGGAGATTTGTATTACGTGTTTATTATTCAAGCACCCCACACGCGGTCACAGTAGTTTGGTGAAGTAAAGAAGTGCTGTATTTCACATATTTTATTTAGCTAAGAGGATGTAAGTTATATGTAAAAAATATCTTAACTTCCTTTGTTTTGGAGGTAGTAACTACTTCAACTTATTCATATATTTGTTACCTCAGTTTGATGAGGTGATGGCTACATTCTGCGGCAAATCAATTCAAACCAATTTTCAATACGACGTTGTATAACGCTAACGTCGTGAAACCGACTTTTAACTCTTACTAATCAACAAAGTCATTAGAGCGTTTTGCGATCAATCCGTTCATGTTCCAGGCAGTTGAATTTTCATTCAGGTGAGTCTCTAAATTGGTATTGCGATCCAACTTAAACTGAAAAATTAAAAGTTACTCTTTCTCTTTTCTTTCTTACTTTCTCTTTCTTTCTCGTTCGTTAGTAGATATTGTACCTATTTGCAAAATGGCCTGCATGCGTTTTTGACACAGAAAAAATGGTTCTTGGACTCTTTCGCTGAAATACCTATTCTTGAAATGTTCTATATTTTTATTCAAGTAATGGCAAGGCAAAAAAAAGGTTTTTATTTTTTACATAAAAGCACTACGAAAAACAAAGTTATTTTTTATATTTACGCTAGGTGGAAGCACGTGGACCCCAAATTCAGTTTGAAGTGACACTGAAAACTCAGTGGTTCTCCAATTTTCATTCCAAAACTGAATTTTATTTTTTTAATATTTTCTGTAAAACTTCAAACAAAATGATTTTTTTTTTATAAAATAGGCCATTTTAAAATTAGATAATTTTACGAATAAGCCATCATAGGAATGAGTCATTTCCAGAATAAGATATTATGCGAATAGGTCAATTGAAAAATAGGTCATTTAGAGAATAGGTCCTTTTGTGGCGTAACCTATTTTGAGATTGGGTCCTTTAACTACTTAACCAAATATAAACAGGTTTTCATTTCTGTAGGTGCTTTTGAATATCTGCAATACCCATCAGGAGTTTCAAAATATAGGAAACACTTCAGCAACGCCACCGGCATCGATTTGCGATTATGAACGCGCAGATCACACTGTGCAATGAATTATTATAGTTCTTTTACAGTCTGAAACACAGGTCCAACCTAGTTCAGACAAATACTATAAAAATTCTCTAAATATAAGTCCTTTTTGTTACCATAAGTACCTTTTTGTTTATTAATAAATAATTTTATTTATTTACTTATTTGCAAAGAGTCACCAACACTTAGCAGATCGGTCTGACTCCTCGCCTTCAAGACCTATCCAACTTACAAAATATCTTTCTGACGATTACTGCAGTCTGATAAAACTAGTTTGCATGTACCTATCACCTTATAACTATTGACGTCAATTAGTTATTTTAAGATAGGAAATGAAAAATCGTTCATTCTAATTATGAACACTTTTTGCGACATTAACACACGAACAAATAACGAAGGCCGGTGTTCACGTTACGAATACGTAAACAAAACTAATTAGTATTACTGGTACATTATGAATGACGTTGTGTCATTATTGTAAAACGTGAAGTTACCTACAGGGAACTAATAACAACATCGAGAACCCGTGATGTTGACCCTTGCGCAAATAAAAGATGGTATACCTTGCGATGCGTGTAATTAAATGTCTCAAATGTCCACAGATGTTCTTATATAACGGCTAAAACTATGTGAGTGTGTAGGGGTGTGTACACATACTACACCTCCCTCCCCCTTTTAAAAGAAAAAATAACCAATGTAATATTTTTTTGAAAGTTACAAACAAATTACAAAATTACTTAAATTAGAATTGGATGAATTACAAAAATTCGGAAAAAGGTATTAATATTGTTAAATCAGGGAAATAGTATGTAATATTTTAAACTCTTTAAAAAATTTGGTAAACCATTAATGAATTCAAGAATTACAAAATAATCAGTGTGTAGGCACTAATATGATTGGTAAAGAAACGTTACATGATAGTATTGTTTACAAATGACTTCTAATTATAATTCGGAAAGTACCATAAGTTGTTAATCATACTGACTGTTTTTAAATGATACAGAAGAATTTTGCATGCAAAATTATTGTAAATGTTCAAACAAATTTTGAAACAAGGAAACATTGCAAAGTTAACTTACAAGCTAAGATTACAATGTTGATTGATATGAAATTAACACTTTATAATATAAATGTATGACGTTACAGTTCATACTTAATGAGCTATAATAAATTGCATCAATGAAAGTAAGTAGTTGGGTCAAATTAGTTCTAAGGACACCACATAATAGTAATTGTTTCATTTTAAGTGTATAATTATCCAATGCATAATAATATATTATATCTGTATAGGTGTACAAAGAATGATAAATTAACCATTAAAAAATCAATTGGATATATTGAATTATCAATCTTATTAAAAGTTGCATTCATACTCAAATTAAAATATACATAAGAAGTATATTATTGGGCATTCTGTCCCCCCAGTCGTCCGCTTCGCTCCCGACCATTCGCTGCGCTCACTCTTGTTTGACAGAATTTATAATAATAAACTACGAATGGATAGTTGTTTTAAATTCTATAAACATTTAGAGCCACCTATTGGACACTTGTTACAATTGCATGTTAGCTATTTAGCGCCATCATGGTAGCTAATCATACCTAAGGTGCATAGATGGCGCCACTAGTATTATATTCTATTTTATCTTTTACATTTTGAACTGATTTTCCGATTCATGTGTAATTTTTCACTTTGCTCTGCGGCTTCCTACGAAATACTTCACAAATTATAAATTTTTAAACGTAAATACGTTTTATAGTTAAATCATTAGTCTTATCTACTTGAATGACGACCAATAATTCACAAATTTTTACTAGTTCGTATCCAGCCACTTGGACTCATGCCCTTATACAGCGATAGCACTATAGGTAAACCTTAAAACCGTGTGGATGAGCAGGATGCCTCGAGAGAACACACAGAAATTATGAAAATGTATTTTTCTGTACCAGGGTGGCTCATGACTCTCCATCGAACACAGTTAAAGCGTTATACCAATAGCCTTAAAACCATGTGGATGAGCAGAATGCCTCGAGAGAACACACAGAAATTGCGGAAACATATTTTTCTGTACCAGGGTGGCTAATGACTCTCCATCGAACACAGTTAAAGTGTTATACCAATAGCAGCTTACTGTTAGGTTACATCCGTAGATACAAAAACCAAAAAATAATTGTGAATTAATCGATGTCTACTACTACTCCGACCACTAATATTCCGTGCGACACGAATCAACGAACTGAATAAATAATAAAGGCTAAAGACAAGATATGCATGTTCAGCTCCGATGTTGTTCAAACCATATGCTGAAGCGACTTAGACTTAACAAGTAGCGATTAGGTAAATCGTAGCTGCTGTAATTCGTAGGTACTTCAAATATGTTTTTTGATTTTAATCATTATCTTAAAACAATTTTTAATCTTAAAATTAACAAAATATCGAATTAAGTCTGACAAAAGTTATAAAACCATATGTTATGCATAAATGAAAATGTAATTTAAAAGATATGTTAAACGTAAATGATTTTTTCACTCACAACTGTTTGTTAATATGGACATATAGGTACAAGCTTCTTCAATCACAATAATATCATTACAATTTACTGATAAAATCCGAAATGTCTTATTACTGGAACCAAACGTAATGCGTTAACAAACAAGAGCTTTTAGTCAAGGAGCTGTATGCAATCTTTAAAATTCTTTTTATACCCTATTCACCAAGCAAAGTCTATAAATGTAAACAAACATGGCGGCTTGATTGCCATAGACAAACTTTGGTGCTGAGAAAAAGTAGAGGAATTTAGTCAATTGAATTGATACAATATACAATCGATTGCTATTAATGAAAAAAAAGAAAAGTGAAATGATTTATTTTTGCAAATATTTAATATCTTTGAAAAATTAATTCTTTGGCAAATATATAATATTTAATATCGTGTTAACTAAACATAGAAAATTGAGAAGTGATTTTGTTATAATTTAAAGATACTTTAGTCTACTTTTAAATTTAAATATCCATGAATATAATATCTTACGTTTAGAAACAAAATTCGCATCAAAACAAAAAAAATAGGAACGGTCACACACAATTACGAAATTGAATATAAATTTAATCAAACGTTTGTATGAGTGATGACTGATTGATAGCATTAAGTAATTTTAAAAGGTTAATCACGATTATTATTCCTTCAGTTAAAAAAATGCATATTATTTACATGCAATTTATAATTTCTATAACACCATGTTTGAGCAATTCAATTAATTAACAAAAGCGTTCGACAATATGAAAATTAAAAATCTAAAAGTGTTATTTAAGTTTATTTAGTGAGATTTTTATTAGTAAGTGTATCGTGTAGTAAGTGTAAGTGCATCCAAATGCTAGATAATCGCAAAAATATACATACCTCATTTTAAAGTTTGTAAGTAATATTTAAATAACTCATTTACTAATTATCAAATTTAACAATTTCAGTTTATTATAATAAAATAAAATAAACTCAGACAACCTATATGATTATATTTCAAATGACGAAATTCTAATAGAAAGAAATATATTTATTAATAATTTAAATTTAATGGGGCGTAATAGTTTATTTGACACTTCTTATCATTTTTTGCACTGCGGACGACGCTCTGTCGAGATAGGATTCGGTAGGTAGTTATATCACCAGCATAGTTATATTACCTTGAGCTTACGGCGGTCTCACTCGCTAGCGACGATGTAACTTTTTGTATCGAAAATTTTAGTTCTGTAAGTGACCGCTAGGGGTGCTGTGCAATTTTCCATAGACTTTTAAGTCGTCAACTAAATCTTAATCATACAATTTTCAGGTTTTGCACACACAACGTTACGCGTTGTACATCCAATTATAATAATATTATTTTGTTTACTTACAATGATTAACAACAACCCATTTCATGAACAGTAGAACAACAAAATTTTGATATAATTCCTTTCTAGAAACTCGCACGTTTAATAATATTGACCCTAATATTACTTCACATGCGAGTTTCGAATAACCAATTGAATCGATCAATTGAACGAAATTGGTGTCCCAACACTAAATTAAAAAATATGAAGTTTTTCGTCATCTTCTTGTCTTTGTCAAAATGGTGGTATTTTTCCGATGAATCACGTTTTTTACTTTAAATAAGTATGTTTGAATGCAATAATCATATTTATATTGTTACGGCATAATTGGTAAAGGTGTTTGTGAGATTTGTGAAGAAATTTACTTGTGTACGTGCCGACAATTTTCTGATAATAAGGATAATAGGTCAGTCAATGGTTTGTTTACATTTATGGACTTTCCGTTGTGAATAGGGTATACATAGGTTAACTAGTAGAAACTTATAGCTTACCAATAAATGTTTGAAATGTAAATAAAAATACTCATTACAAAGTCATTAAAATAGCAGATTATAATTAAAAGGTAAGCCCTCAATAAAGTCATTTTTACCGACTTAAAAAAGGAGGTATAATCAATTCAAGTCGGTTTAATTTTTTTAATATGTAAATGGTATGATAATACAGAATATTCCCGTCTCCTGCGTGATAACATCTTGTCAGCGGTCCGCGCCAAGAAGGGTTTTTGTACATCGGAAATCGGCTTACCAGGCGAGCCTAAAAGAATCTTTTTAAATGAGCACCTCACCCCCAGCAACAAGCTTTTGCATAAGAACACCAGAGAAAAAGCCAAGACCGCTGAATATAGATTTGTCTGGGTGCGTGACGGAAAGATTTTCGTACGAAAAAACGAAACCTCGCCTGTCATTCGTATGATGAACCCCGCCGACTTACGTAAAATAGTGTGACTAGTTTTCAGTGTATCAAGTGGTATTTACAATTGTTGCTGCATGTGCTTGGTTATATGCATTGCGCTGCAATTGTATGCGTATGTGACGGGCATGAACTATACAAGTTATTATTATGTTATAATTTATTTCGGTAAGCAGACAGTATTTTTTGTGTATTTTTTGTATTATTCACTTTTTAACTTTATTCGTGTTAGCGGTGTAAGTACTCAAAAGTCATTAACGTTTAATTTACAAAGCAAGTCATTATTAGTTAACACAGATTCGACTAAGTACTGTTTTGTGATTTTTTTACTTCCATTGCTCATTAATATGATCGGTTTCTTTTCTATAGCCTTGACCCTGAACCATGTAAATTACTCCTGCAGCGTTAATAATAAAACACTTGTGATTTGCATACCTATTTTTAATGAGTAGTAATTCATTAAAAGTATTTTATCAAAATGTACGCGGTCTCCGAACCAAATGCACTGAACTTTACACCAGCATCCTTCTTAATAATTATGACATCATTCTTATTACTGAAAGTTGGTTACTAAGTGATATTTTAGACACAGAGTTATGTGATAATAGGTACGACGTGTTTCGTGTCGATCGCGATATCCCTGATAATTCAGCAGGTAAAAAAGGTGGAGGCGGCGTCCTTTGCTGCGTTCGTCGCGAGTTAGGTGCTATGCTCCGTTCTGACTGGATAAACGATGATTTCGAAGCACTGTGTATAACGTTAACTTCACGTACACTAGGCACTAATGCCAATTTAAATATTATTTTATCTTATATGTCACCTGATGGTGACCGCCTGCCTAACTGGGTCAATAGTTATTATTCTAATTTTAAGCAGATACACGATAACTTCTCAAACGATTTTTTTATGCTGGTAGGAGATTTTAATTTGCCATGCTTACGTTGGAACTCAGATGGATGGTCAGTGGCGCATACAGGTTCCGTTTCATTGCAGGATGCGGCCTGTCATTTTGCTGAGAATTTAAATGTCTTGGGCCTCGACCAGTTTAATTTTATACCTAACAGATGCGACAATATACTTGATCTGTGCTTCTCAAACTTATCATTATCTGTTAAGGCAACTTCGCATCTTACCAAAATTGACGCACTACACCCCCCACTTTATATCGAAATCATAGATCTTAACATAAAACCTCTGAGAGAAATCTCAGTTTCACGCTTCAATTTCTTTAAAGGTAACTACACAGAAATCAATAAATACCTACTTGCTATAGACTGGGACCAACTTTTCTCGAAGGCGACCTCAATCGATGAAGCTGTTAATATTTTTTATAGCCAGATTCATGAATGTGCCTTATTACATATACCCCTTACTGTAATTAAAAACAAACACTACCCTAACTGGTACAGTCGGTCACTTATAAAAATTATCCGCGAGAAATCCAGAATTCACAAAAAATGGAAAAAATATAGTAATCCAAGAGACTACGACGAATTTAAAATTCTTAGAACTAGACAGCATCTTTTACAAAAACAGTGTTTCGACTCATTTACGCGTAATACTGAGAGCAATATAAAATCAAACCCAAAATACTTCTGGACCTACGTTAAATCTAAAAGAGGAGGTTCTGGTTATCCCCGCCAGTTAACTTTAGGTAGTAAAGACTACACCGATGGTCAGGAGTTCTGTTCTGCATTTAATAAATTTTTTGAGAGTGTCTTCACTAAAGACTCAGTAATCTCATCTACCTATCTGAAGTCACTTTCAAGTAGCTTTCACTTCAATGACTCAATATCCTATATCTCAATTACTCAAAAAAGGGTATTTAAATACCTGTCTTGCTTGGATAAAACTAAAGGAGCGGGTTGTGACGGTATTCCGCCTTTTTTTCTATCGTCTTGTGCCGAGAGTTTGTCCTATCCAATCAGTTCATTATTTAAATTATCTTTAAAACTTAACCTTTTTCCCTCTTTATGGAAACAGGCCTATATATTCCCTGTACACAAAAGAGGCTCTAAAACCAAAATTGACAACTACCGGCCTATTTCAATTCTGAATTCTGTGTCTAAGGTATTTGAAAAGATTGTTTTTGATCAGATCTACCCTGTCATATGTAAGGGTATCCCCCAGGCTCAGCACGGTTTTATTCGTAGACGATCTACGGTTTCTAATCTTGCGTGTTTTACTAATTATGTTCTTCAGAATATGGATAATGGTGGTCAGGTTGACGCGGTGTACACCGATTTTGAAAAGGCGTTCGATCGGGTGGACCACGTCATACTATTATCCAAGCTGCAATGCCTTGGAATCCATGGAGACTTACTCAGATGGGTTGAATCCTACCTGAAAAATCGCTCACAGGCGGTTGTGATTGGAGGATACAGGTCTAACTACATCTCAATCCCCTCTGGTGTGCCCCAAAGATCACATCTTGGCCCTCTCTTCTACAACGCTTACATATTTGACATCGGGAGGCACATTAGACACTCCAACTACATTCTTTACGCAGACGATAAAAAGGTTTATATGCGAATTAGATCAAATCTCGACAGCACACTTCTGCAACAGGATCTTGACTTGCTGTTTAACTACTATCGTTTAAATAACATCACTATTCATCATCATCATCATTATCAGCCAAAGGACGTCCACTGCTGAACATAGGCCTCCCCCACGGCTTTCTACAGCGACCGATCACTAGCGGTCTGCATCCAGTTTGATCCTGCGATCTTTATAAGGTCGTCTGTCCATCTTGTTGGTGGACGTCCCACGCTGCGTCTCTGGTCAAAGGGTCTCCAATCTAGAACTTTCCTGCCCCAACGGCCATCAGTTCTTCGCGCTATGTGCCCTGCCCATTGCCACTTGAGCTTACTGATTCTCAAGGCTATGTCCGTTACCTTAGTTCTTCTACGTATCTCCTCATTTCTGATTCGATCCCGTAGAGAAACACCCAGCATAGCCCTTTCCATCGCTCGTTGTGTGATTTTGGGCTTCGTTATAAGGCCCATAGTAAGAGACCATGTTTCGGATCCGTATGTCATCACTGGTAACACACACTGGTTGAAGACTTTCGTCTTCAGACACTGAGGTAGATGAGATGAGAAGACACTCTTACGTAATTTCCCGAACGCTGCCCAGCCGAGTTGGATTCGTCGATTGACCTCTTTCTCGAAGTTGGACCTACCCAATTGGATCACTTGTCCCAGGTAGACGTACTCGTCGACAACTTCGAGAGTTGAGTTCCCAAAGGATACTGGAGTGGGTACAACAAGGGAACTCGACATAATTTTCATCTTCCCCATGTTCATTTTAAGACCCACTTGTTGGGAGACTCGGTCAAGGTCTTCGAGCATAGTGCCAAGATCATCCAGCGTCTTTGCCACAACGACTGTATCATCGGCAAATCGAAAGTGTGTGATGTATTCGCCATTAATATTGATGCCGATTCCTTCCCATTCCAGAAGCTTGAAAGCGTCTTCCAATGCCGCAGTGAACAGTTTCGGAGATATCACATCTCCCTGTCTCACACCTCTCCGCAGTGGAATCGCCCTCGTGTTCTGCTCCTGTACTCGGACCGACATGGTGGCGTTATTGTAAAGGCACCTTAACACCTCTATATACCTATAGTCTATGTGGCACCGCTGCAGAGACTGAAGCACCGCCCAAGTTTCGATCGAATCAAAGGCCTTCTCATAGTCCACAAACGCTAAGCATAGAGGCATATTATACTCCTCGGACTTCTGTATAATTTGCCTAAGCGTATGGATGTGGTCTATGGTACTGTAGCCTTTTCGGAATCCGGCTTGTTCGGGAGGCTGGAAGTCATCAAACCTACGTGCGAGACGATTCGTGATGACCCTTGAGAACAGCTTGTAGACATGGCTCAGGAGTGAGATGGGTCTATAGTTCTTCAATAAGGTTTTGTCTCCTTTTTTGAAGAACAACACCACCACACTATTGTTCCACGCCTCAGGCGTGATGCCCTCCAGCAACACGGAATTAAAGAGTCTCTGAAGGACTTTAAGTACCGGTGTTCCACCCGCCTTCAGAAGCTCTGCTGTGATTCCGTCCTCGCCAGGTGCCTTGTTGTTTTTGAGCTGTTTAAGGGCCATCCTTATCTCATAGAGGCTGATGTCCGGACATCACTATTAGCATTAAAAAATGTCAATGTATCTCGTTCACGCGAAAAATTAAACCTATTGTTTATCCATACAATTTTATTGGTACTATCATCGAACGGGTCAGTGTCGTGCGCGACCTCGGTGTACTTTTAGACGCTAAGATGTCATTGCGCGAGCATATTGACGCTGTTACTAGTAAATCATTCCGAAATTTGGGTTTCGTGATGCGAACATGCCAGCATTTCCAGAGCAAACTTAGTTTGAAAGTGGTTTATTTTGCATATGTACGATGCATTTTGGAATACGCCTCACAAATTGGTCACCGCACTATGACATTCATGTAAATAGCATCGAAAGAATACAAAAGAAATTTATCTCACATCTTAACTATCGTTTTAAGCGTTCCAGCTCTGATTATAAAAAAACAATTGTCGTTTGTACAACCTTCTAACGCTAGATGAACGGAGGTTACTGATGGATATGGGTTTACTTTATGATCTGCTACTTAATCGCATTGATTGTCCCGATTTGCTTGCGAGTATCTCATTTAACGTCCCTAAAAAAAGAACTAGGCATACTAACTTCAGTTTATTTCATATACCGCGTTATGTGACTAATTATGGGCGAAACAGCATTTTATCGCGACTCATCAGTACTCACAATAGTCACAATACAATCTTTCACTCTGTTGACATTTTTATTGAGAGCAAACGTAGCTACAAAAAAAAGATTCAAGAATTACTCCTGAACACATCAAAGTCGAATTAATTTTAAATTATTACTTTATACTTTAAATGTAAAAGAAAGTCGTATTTGTTATACCACTTACAGTCCGCTCTCATTTGGAGGTCGAATATTGTAAAGAATCGTGCGTGCGTTCCTTTGTAACGAAATGATTAATTTTTATAATGAAATAAACACGAAACTCATATATTATATGGGTAATACATTGTTTTATACTGAGTTGTTTTTAAATTAAAAAGTGTATTAATATTACTCATTGATATTATTTTAAAAGTAATGGAAATATTGTTTACATTATTGGACTGGCCAAGAATAACGGAGTTTATGGCTCAGGATCAGCTGGCCCGATTATTATTTTGTTGTTAATCGGCCTTACCTAATGGGTGCTTGTACGCGGGCTATTGTTACCGATCCCAAGGATACCTTGCGCATCCGTAGGGCGTACAGGCACCTGTAGGTACGTGTACGAGCGGATGTACACACGAACGCACCTCCTTCTTATTCACATACTTATGCGACACAGTCGTACTTACTTGCTTACACATATTCAACATATAAACAATGTTTTGTTTGGTTGGGAGACCTTTCGATTTTTGATACCTTACTACGACGTACCTTGGTTTGGGGTCAATGGTCTTAACTAAAATTGCATGCATGCATATTATGATAGTTTCATAGGATCCGTGCTACGTCATTCACTACTTACCACCGTTATACGCACCAATAATGTCATGTTTTATGTTTACACATATAATGCTATTATAATTATCGTCTTAACGTTCTGCTTACCGTTGATGATTTGTCCATCTCCTCATCTAAACAATGTTAACATTATCGTGGTTAACTGTTATTGGCTATTCAAGTAACCTATCATGAAATATTATATTTTTTTGTAAGCTGTTGTTGTCCCTTTACAAATAAAATAAAATAAAAAACTAAAAATTGCACTCCGGGAGTGCCGGCAGAAGTGAAAACTTGAATATCAACGTTGTGCATTTTTGATTTTTTGGAATAGTTAGGGAATAATTTTGAATGAATTGCTCTTATTATCAATATAAAAGTACTATCATTTTTGTGATAGAATACAATAATAATAATAATAATAATAATAATACAATAATAATAATAATAATAAGCCTCCCAAAGTCTAACCTTACGTCCGCGCTCGACCATCAGAGCCACGTGGGAGGCGGACACCCGCAAATAATTCACAAAGCGGGTGACAAACAGGGCACTAGCAAACCCAAACAAAATGGAGTTGCGAAGCAGAAAATTACGCATAATGCCGCTTCCCGGGGGCGATCGCCGGGGCACATCTGGAGCCGACGCTGGGTGTCTCAGTATGCGAACCGTCGGTAGCGAGGAGCTGAGCAGGCGGGCCCTCGCTGGGCATGAACCCGAATCGATTACAGCCGAACAAAACCCGTCTTCACCAATATCGTCAACACATAGCTTGTTTCAATCTGCCGATACGTCACCTCATTCGTGCAAGGAACCAACAACATCCCGTTCATCCACTACCTCTCCAATACTGGCAGATGTTGTGCAGAGAGCAACCGCTCATCAGCCTGCACCCACTGTTGGTACTACTCGTGTGCGAAAAATGTGGAGCGAAGAAATGAATAGATTCATTTGGCACACATATCTTTACGCAACAAAACTAGAGACAAAAAAACGAGGATACCTAGATATCCTGCATCACGACTTCACTCAGGCATTTCCGCATATGCAAGCATCAAGACAAAGATTAGGTGATCAGCGGCGAGCCATAGTAAATAACAATTTGTTATCATCCTCAACCTTAGACGAAATAAAAGCTGAAGTAATATCACGGCTACAAGGAATAGGTGAAACACCAGAGGCAACGACACATAATACACCTTTATGTCCATCGATTACAGGGGGAGGAGAACGTATGAGATGGACAGACAATCTCAATGAGGCTGTCATAAGAATTTACTACGAAGTAACTGATCTAGAGAAAGATATGACAATTTATAGAAAGAAGCTCAGAGAAAAAATTATTCAGGAATTCCCAGAATTAGCACATTTATCTGAACAGCGCCTCTCAGATCAAAGACGCGTCATTATAAGCAATAAACTCATTACAGACCAAAGAATACAGCAAATAAGACAAGAAGTACAAGAACAACTTTTATATACACGGAACTCCTACGTACCTTCAAATACTACCCCTCAAAGTGAAATGGAGTCAACTACATTTGAAGGACTTACGCAAAATACAGATTTAAACTCAGGACAGCAACAAAACAGTTACGCTACCCAACCTAACGATTTTAACGGATATGCAGAAGCAGATATAATAGCAAGTACATTTGAAAATGCATTGAACAAATTCAAAAATACTGACCCTACCACAAGACCCTTCATACCAAAACAAAAACCATCAAGAAAACTATACTACATTGTTGAATGTTTAAATAAAGATATCTTACCGAAACATCTAGATCCAGAACAAGATTTTCTTACCCTCCACGCAATAATATATGCGGCAGCTTATACTGCTGCTACTTGTAATAATACTAAAATCCGTGATACCAATACCACCGAAACAAATAACACCAAAACAAAGGGAAAACAACAACCATTTTGGCAGAAACGATTAGAAAATAAAATAAAAAAAGTTAGATCAGAGATAGGACGTCTTACTGAGTATATTAGGGGGAATAGGAACACAAAAGTTGTTAGGACGGTCGAAGAAATAAAAATTAAATATAGAATACACGCAACTTACGAAAATCCGAATTCAGAATTAGCACACTTCCTAGACACTCTAAAACAAAAGCTAAATGCAACAGCTAGCCGCCTCAGAAGGTACCTCACATGCACAGCACGAAAAACTCAAAACACGCAATTCACTAATAATGAAAAACATTTTTATAGAAATCTAAGTAGTAACAATAACCCAGAAGAGTCTAATGACACACCACCACTAAACGAACTAAGAGAGTTTTGGGCTAATATATGGGAAAATCCAGCACAACATAAAGATGACGCCGAATGGATAGAAGAAATTACGAACAGTGTATGTATATCGGATATGGACTTTGATTTTATACCCGCTGAAACATTTATCGGAGTAATTCAGCATACACACAACTGGAAATCACCCGGGACCGACCATATACACAATTTTTGGTATAAAAAACTAACGTGTACACATCCATATTTACACAATCACATTAATAAATTCATAGAAACACCTGACACAATGCCAAAGTTTGTTACACAAGGAGTAACCTACATGATCCCTAAGGATAAAAATAGTAGAGACCCAGCTAAGTACCGGCCTATTACCTGTCTCCAAACTATCTATAAATGTCTAACAGCATGCCTCAGTGAGACCATCTACCAACATCTAAATGACAACGGTACATTAGCAGAAGAACAAAAAGGTTGCAGAAAGTTTAGTAAAGGGTGTAAAGAACAATTAATTGTGGATGCAATAGTTATGAGGGAAGCACTTCGGAAAAGGAAAAGTATTCATACCATGTACGTTGACTATCAAAAAGCGTTTGATTCTGTCCCTCATGGCTGGCTTATGCAGGTATTGCACATTTATAGAATACACCCAAAACTTATAGAGTTCCTGAAAGCAGCAACACAAAATTGGCAAACAGTATTGAGTATCAAACAGAATGGAATTCTAGAAATATCTGACCCGATACGTATCAAACGCGGAATATTTCAAGGCGATGCTCTGAGTCCTCTCTGGTTCTGCTTAGCATTAAACCCGCTCTCCACACTTTTAAACAGATCTCAAGCAGGATACAGTGTTAAATCTCAAAATGAAAAAGAAGTTATCTCCCACCTTTTGTACATGGACGATATCAAATTGTATGGTGAGAGTAAAAGCGATTTATTCAAACTTGCAGATATAACGCAAGAATTTTCAAATGACATAAACATGCAATTTGGTATCGACAAATGTAAAACACACTCAATAGAACGCGGTAAATTACAGCTTAATACCTACACACTTAAAACTGGCGAAGAAGTAGCACCGATGGAAGAAGACGCAACATATAAATATCTAGGCTTTCATCAATCTCGCCAAATTGATCAAAAACAGGCTAAATTACTACTTAAAGCTAAATTCAAACAGAGATTGCAACTAATACTTAACACACACCTCACGTCCCGAAATCTTGTAAAGGCCATTAATACATTTGCAATTCCGGTACTCACTTACTCGTTTGGAATACTCACTTGGTCCCAGACAGATTTGGTTGCGTTACAAAGAATAATAAATACCTCACTCACTAAATACCGGAAACATCACCCAAAGACATGCGTGCAACGTCTCGTTCTGCCGCGGAAAGAAGGAGGAAGAGGATTGATTGATATAAAGAATTTGCACTACAGACAGATTTCAGAGCTGAGACGATTCTTCCACGAAAAAGCAGAAAAGGTACCGTTTTACAATAACTTAGTCCACACCGATAATAAGTTGACACCCTTAAACTTATCTAACAAGGATACCCAACTCAATGAAAAGTATAATACAATCGAACAAAAAATAGATCAATGGGCCCTCAAATCTCTCCATGGAAGACACATAGCCGATCTCAACCAGCCGCATATCGATAAAAATGCATCCAATGCGTGGTTGAAGCGTGGTGAGCTCTTTCCGGAAACTGAGGGCTTCATGCTTGCGATACAGGACCAGGTAGTTGCTACTCGAAATTATCGTAAGTATATAACTAAAGAACTGACCTCCGATCTCTGTCGACACTGCTAAAGCGCCCCTGAGACGATCCAGCACATCACCGGAGCATGTAAAGCCTTAGTTCAATCCGATTATAAGCATCGCCACGACCAAGTAGCATCTATAATCCATCAATACATTGCACGTAAGAACCAGTTCATCTCACACACTGTCCCATATTATAAATACTCACCCGCAGTAGTGACCGAAAATAATAATTATAAAATGTATTGGGACCGCACCATTTTGACTGATAAAACTATACATTTCAATAGGCCCGATATAACCATACACGATAAAAGTAAAAAAACCGTTTACTTAGTTGACATCGCTATTCCAAACACACACAATCTTCAAAACACAATTTCTGAAAAAAATGCTAAATATCAAGACCTTGCAATAGAATTAAAAACCCAATGGCATGCACAAACAGTTCACATAATACCTATAGTGATTTCGTCTACAGGAGTAATACCAAGAAGTTTAAATAGAAGCCTTCAAGCGCTTGACATTTCTGACAGAACCATACCTCTTATCCAAAAAGCAGTCATACTAAATACATGCCGTATCACCAGAAAATTTTTGTCTACTGACACTTCATTGCATACTGTGTCGCTTGGCTAAAGCCCGCGCCACAGTTGTTTTACCCATTGCTTACCACAATGGAGAGAGAAAAACACCTATAATAATAATAATAATAATACAATAATAATAATAATTATAATAATAATATATTTTTATAGAATACAATATTTATTTATTGCGCTATCGTACACAAACATTACAATTTATATTATATTGAATTACATTAAAAAGTTTCTCTCAGAAAAATCAACATACATTCATAATTTCGCCAACCGTCTTACGGTTTTTCGATCAGCCCACGTGTCCTGACGCGAGTTTCACATTCTTCCCCCATCCCACAAAAGTGCTCAACGCCGCTAAAGAAGTTTTCACTTCAAAAATATTCTTAATTTAAGGAAGGAAAATCATAAAAAACAAGGTACATGGTAGCAATCCCGTATGTAACTATTCTAATGTTAGTGACCATGAAAGTTTAAAACAATATAAGGAAGGAAAACTTGAAAGTTATGTTAAATATAAAATATATAATGAATATAATGTTACACTGTATTACGTTCCGTGCATACATTTTGTCTCTTGCACTATTCAAAGTTACTCAGCAGTAGTCGATGCATGGTGCATTTAGCTGCATATGCGAATTACATTTTTGCTAGGCACAACATTATGTTATTGTATTTACGACACTTTCACATAAAGCTATAAAATAACACTCATACTAACTTCCTAAAAGTACATAGCTCGTACTGACTTATTACAAAAAAGAGTATTAGTTAGTCAAATTACTATATTTGTAATACTATCATTAACCATTCATATGTAAGTTAAGTAAATAATTTCATTTTGAATATTATCTATCAAAACCTTTCTCAGCGGCAATAAAATTGATATCATCTTACTTATAATTGATACTATCACAAAATATTTTGTAATTTGTAGTTTGCAGTGAGCAACAAGTATGAGGCAATCTATACTAATATTATAAAGCTGAAGAGTTTGTTTGTTTGTTTGTTTGTTTGTTTGTTTGAACGCGCTAATCTCAGAAACTACTTGCCCGATTTGAAAAATTATTTTTATGTTAGATAGTCCATTTATCGAGGAAGGCTTTAAGCTATATAACATAAAGATACGACTCACAAGACCACAGCAGCAATGAAAAATGTTGCGAAAACGGGAGAAAGATATTCCTTTTGAGAGCCTCCGCTGCGTACGCTGCGGAAACCGCTAAAGTTACACAAAAATCATGTATGACAAGATTGTTTAGCATTAGGAGCTTTATAATAAAGTCCGCGACAGCATATGTCTATCTTTTATGGTTGACTTACTACAACCTTTTTTATGTTAATAAATTTGTAAAAAAATAATGCATCATTTTTAGAGGTGTATTATACACACAGGTATTTATGTTTATCAAAATAAATAGATTCATTATCACGAGCATTTCATTTAGAACAAAGTTGCCCTTTATATCATTTGATTCCAATAAATATCTTAGGAGCTATCACAGTTTTAACATAACTCCGCACCAAAATAATGTTCGCAGCTTAAGTACAACGTGCGCTTGCGCTAATTTATATTATAAAGCTGAAGAGTTTGTTGGTTTGAACGCGCTTATCTCAGGAACTGCTGAACCGATTTGAAAAAATATTTCTGTGTTAGATAGCTTATTTATTGAGAAAGGCTTTAGGATATAAAACATCACGCTGCGACGGGAGGGGAGGGAGCAAACTCAAAACGCGCGGACGAAGTCGCGGGGGACCGCTAGTTATGAAATATTTGGATAAATTAAGTATAAGCGATCAAAATTTACCAACATCCGGCGCTGCTGTAAAATGCTATTTTAAATTAATTTTGATAACAGTATAATTTTTCTGCGTATAAATAACATAATTTTTTTCAACAATTATCACAAAATCTTCAAGCAGTGGTGCGAGTCTGCAGCCTTCGCTTTTCGTCGAGACTCGTGAAAACATCAAGTTAAAATGTGAGTAAGTACCTAAATGTATAGTTTTTTCCGTTCTAGAAATAATTGAATTATATCCTAACAAAATTTACTCACACTTAGGTACATTGGTGCTTATAGCACAGCAGTAGGTACTACTTAAATAAACTAATTTCACAAAGTATCGATTGCTCACAATATTTTAATTAATATTATTTTTTACCTTGTTTTAGGTCGGACTCTGCGTGCGAAATTCCTAGAAAATCGACTTCTGTGCGCAAAACGAAGATCTACAGATCGGATTCGGAGAGTGAAGCTGAGCCAACAAAGAAACCGACCGCACGTGCTCGTAAAACTAAGGCCTCCAAGTCAGACTCAGACAGTGATGTAGATTCGTCTTCAACGTCCAAAAAGCAACGAAGAACAAAACAAACATCTCCTACCATCAAAAACGCAAAACAAGTGATACATTTAGGTAATTATAACATTTTGTTGAGCAATTCTATTACATACCTCTATAATAAAAATAATAAATGCATGAACTACAATTTTATTTTTAGCATTCTAAATAAGTGATTTGTTTGTTTATATAGAAGATAGTTCATAACTTTAAAAAATCCTAGCATCTACGAGTACATTTAAAATTTCATATTATGATGGATTACACTAATTTTAAAAATAAAAATTCAATTTTATTTTACAGAAAGGACAAAAATCTTTGGCATCGGCAGCAGTAGGGAAGACTTAGAAGTAGCATGCACCAAGAAAACCTTGCCGTCCTACATCATCAACCGGGTGGCCAACGGCAATGAACGTCGAGACAACACAAACTTCAGGTAACTTTTACGTTGGCCTGAAAGTTTACGAATCCTCGGACGCACTCGATACTGAGGCAATGGATTTGTGGCAAAAAGCGCTGGTGCGAATTAAGTTCCAAACCCGCGAAGAGTCCGACCAGTGGCGTAGTTTACAGAAATTGGTGCAGAGTGTGAATTCCTTATCTAAAGAGGGACCACATTTTTATGCGGATAAGTAGTTATAAGAGTTATAAGTTTTAAGTAGTAAGTAATACGAGCTTACTGCTAGGCATTTTTTTTTGTATTTCCATGTAACTGTTAAGTATAACCTCTTTCGTTTACATTTTTTTTCGCAAAATGCCATTCTGCTTACTTTGCAACGTTACGGTAGACAGGAAACGATGGACAGGACAGGTGCGTAGAAATACACATAAAAATAAAAGTACTGTTCCCATTGGTGACAACGTAGAACTGATTAAGTCTGCTTTCAAGGGAAGTATTGCTAGTTATAAAGTTGTTGCTTCAAACGAAGAACAAAAAAACTCACCTCAGTTATTTTTAAAGAACATTAAAAATCAAATAAAGACACTAATAAATCGTTCTTTACAAACACACACGTGTGTTAAAGTGAACTTTGAATTTTTTTGTTAAAAAACGAGCCTTGTGAAGAAACAACTAAATGTTTTTGTACAAAAAACTTTACTATTCATTTTAATTACGATTTTGATATAATGCTTGACACAAATGTTGAATGTCAACTATTAAAAAAAAAGAGATTTCGAAGAAAGAGACAGTGGGAGGACTTTTTTAGTACCTCGCATTTAGAAGTTAATATTAATAAATATCAGCCACTTGGTGGGTCTAGATTCATTAATTTACCAAAATCTATTCAAAGCAAAAAAGCGTGTTTGAATAATAAAAATAAAGATGAATACTGTTTTCTGTGGTGTGTAACTGCAGCCCTATATCCGGCAACAAAACACCCTGAAAGGGTTACTTCATATCCACACTTTCAAGATGTATTAAACGAAAAGAGTATTTCATTTCTAGTTAACTTTTCAGACATAGCTATTTTTGAAGAAAATAATCCAAATTTAAATATTAATGTTAATGGATTGAATAATAAGAAACATATCATCTGTACACTTTATAAATCTCAGGTCAAGTCCGAAAGATCAAAACACATTCATTTACTACTTCTTGAAAACGGCACTGCCTCTCATTACTGCTTAATTAAAGATTTACCTCGTCTAGTCTGTGTCGGAAGTCTCGATATAGTTCCGTGTAAAACCACCAGGTGGCGCTCGAAAAATGCTGAGAAAATATTGGTGTTTTCGTGTATTTATTAATTGAGAAGAATTTTTGAATGATGTTTAAAAAACTAGAAATATTTTTTAAGTTTTATTAAAGATATACTACGTAATTTTAAATGGTATTTGATGAATTAGAAAATCATAAAATTGACATTTTTGAAGCGAAATGTCATAAATGATGCATCAGACTTCGCCCGCTGGTCTCAAATGACAAAACATCACGGTAAGATTTACCTTTGTGAAAGCTGTTTATTATTTTTTCCTAGCTCCGATCACTCGATGATCGTTTATGTGGAGGAGTTGTTACTATTTTACCTGATAAAGGTTCAGTAATTCAGTTTAAAAATTATGAATGAAAACAAAATGTTTATTTCACAATTTATGCCGATTTTGAGGCAATGTTAGAAACAGAACAACACAGCAATACAGAACAGAATTCATCTAACACTTCCATTTTACAGCGACACGTACCGGTCGCTTTTGCGTAAAATATCGTTTCTACATTGGATGAGAGTTATAATCGTTTTGTTACTCATCGTGGTAAAGATTGCGTAGCTAAATTCATAAACTTGCTATGTAAAGATGTAATTAACATACACAAGATACTAAGCCAAAATTAACCTATGGTGTTTACAAAACAAGATTCCTGTGAATTTAACAAAGCTAATCATTGTCATATTTGTGAACACTGACTACGGGAGGACAAAGTTAGAGATCATTGTCATTTGACGGGACGCTATCGTGGCGCCGCTCATCATCACTGTAATCTTCAATATAAACAACCCAATTTCATTCCATTTTTTTCCCATATTCTATCTGGTTACGGTTGCCATCTTTTTATTGAAGAATTGGGTGAAACACCTTGAAAAATTAACATTTTACCTAAAACGAAAGAAAATTATATTTCTTTTTCTAAATTTATATACAGTTACGCTTTTTAGATTCTTACCACTTTTTGGGAACTAGCTAAAACTATGGAACAAGATGATTTCATTAGTTTGAATTCTAATTTTCCAGACGATACTCAATTTCGGTTATTAACGCGTAAGGGCGTATATCCTTATGATTATATGTCTGAATGGTAATGTTATGAGGAAACATTATTACCAGCAAAAGAAAACTTTTTTAATTCCATGAATAACGAAATGACGACCTCCGTGGTCGAGTGGCTAGCACGCTGGTTTCAAGCGTCGCCATCTCGTGAGGTTCCGGGTTCGATTCCCGGTCGGGTCAATGTAGAAAACGATATTTTCTATATTGTCTCGCGTCTGGGTGTTGTGGTACCACCGTTGTGTCTGATTTCAATAACACAAGTGCATTGGCTACTTACTTTGGGATCAGAGCAATGTATGTGATTGGTGTCCAATATTTAAAGTATCTCAGATAGTGACTATGAACATGAACAGACTATATGGTTAAAATTTAATAAAAAAATATTGGGTGAGTAAACTGATTTGTATTTAAAAACAGATGTTATTTTGTTAACGGATATATTTGAAAGTTTTCGTAAAACTGTAAAAAAACATTACAAACATGATCCCGCTTTTTACATAACAGCTCCTAGTTTATCTTTTGATGCAATGTTACTTGAAACAGGTGTACAGCTTAAACTTATCACAGACTTAGCTATTATACGAATGATCCAAAATGGGATTAGAGGTAGTGTGTGTATGTGTTCACATAGATACGCAAAAGCGAATCATAAATATATGACAGACTATGATGAATCGCAACCAGACTCGTATAAAGGGTCTAATAAAACTTAGACCCTATATAGTATACCTAGATTGTATTAACTTATACGGATACAATATGTGTCAATCTTTACCATTTTCAAACTTCAGATTTTTAGATGAACATGAAATAGCTTGTTTAGACATACAAAGTTTCGAAGATGATGCGGATTGGGGTTTTATACTTGAAGTTGATCTTTTGTACCATGAACACTTGCATCGTCAACATAAGGATTTACCGTTTTGTCCGGAAAAATGCATCCCACCCGGTGGTAAGACCATCAAGCTTATTCCAAACTTGTATAACAAATATAAGTATGTGATTCACTATGTTCATTTAAAAAAGTGTATAGAACATGGACTAATATTACGTAAAATTCATAGAGTTATTACATTAAGGCAAAGCCCATATTTGAAACGCTATATTGAACTAAACACAAAACTGCGTCAAAAGGCAAAGAGTGCTTTTGAGCAAGACTTTTTTAAACTCTTGAATAATAGCGTTTTTGGCAAAACTTTAGAAAATACAGAAAAAAGGGTAAATGTTCAGTTAGTAAATCAATGGGAAGATTTCAACAATAAAACAAAAAAAAACATCGCAATCGGCGCGATTGATAGCCAACCCTTACTTCCATAGCTCTACTGTATTTACAGAAAATTTAGTTGCAATACAGCTGAAACCTAACCAGTTTATATTAGATAAACCAATTTATATTGGTTTTACGGTTATAGAATTATGTAAATATCATATGTATAATTTTCACTGTAATATCGTTAAACCATATTATAAGGAAAACGTGCAGTTGCGTTATACAGATAAGAATTCGCTTATTTATGTTTTACACACGAATGATTTCTATTTAGACCAAAAAAACGATTTCTAAGTTATTTGACAGTACAATGTTCCACAACAAAATAAAAAAATCCTGGTTTGTTTAAGGATAAGATGGGTGGAAAAATTATCACAGATTTTGTTGGGTTGAGATCAAAATTGTACTGCATAAAATCCCAAGACAAAGTTACTAAAAAGAGCGAAAGGTGTGAAAGCATGTGTAGTTCGTGATTTAAAAATATAAGACTGTGAGAATGTACTGATGTATAAAAATGTCATTAAAATAAGAAATATGTTTTTTAAATCAATAAAGCACCAAATAATTACGCAAAGCATAAATAAAATTGCGTTATCTGCCAATGACGATAAGCGCTTAATTTCATTAAATAATATTGAAACAAAAACATGGGTAAGTGCTTCATTCTTAAAAACTATTTGACACTTACATGGTTTTTACCTCGCATAAGAATATTTTATATTAAACCTATCGATAAGTGGATTATAATTATGTCATTTTAAAGACTAATATATTACTATAAGACTTTGTTACTAACATATTTTACAATTAATATTAATGCTGATGAAATAGTGGGAATTTATTTATCTCTACTACCTTTACCTACATTTTACATCGAGGTGAACAATAATGATGAAATACATTTATATCACTAGTAGAATTTTCACACGTAGCATATTTTAAAGTATACACATGTAATTTGGCATATTTAAGTCAATATAATTAATTTCCATCCGGTATTTCATAAATGGTGTTCTCATAGCAGTAAAAAGAGAATATTCCTCTGTCAGACAGAGCTCCTAGGAATCTGACCTTGAGGATGTCTGGTTGAGCATTTCGCCATTAAATAACGCGGATCAGATTATTAATGTATGTGTCTGCTACTTGCCTCCCTATTTGAAAAAAGATGATCCCTCTGCCTTCTACACAAACCTCCAAAGTCTCATTCTCAATGATAATGATCAAAATACCTTTTTATTATTTGGTGACTTTAACGTGCCCAATGTCTCATGGAATATATCAAGTGATGGTAGTATGACGGCTAGTTGCGATGATATGAACTACAAGAGTGAATTGCTTTTAGACACCTTGGCTCTTTGCGGCTTGTCTCAGTTTAACCCCATTCATAATAGTAACAATACTATACTAGACCTTGCACTCGGCACATCTGGAAAAATGACAGAAGCCAATGAAAATTCTTTGTTAAAACAAGATAAACACCACCCTGCTCTAGTTATACATATTAAGATGTCCCCTCACTATAAATCCCTTAAGATGAATGAGACTAAGCGTCTTAATTTCTTTAAGTGTCAGTATGAGATTGTGAAAAATAGGATGGGTGATCTGGACTGATCTAATCTACTTTCTGGGGAAGACGTGGACGAATCGGTGGCTAAATTTTACAATGTGATCAATGCATCAGTCAAAAATTGTTCAAATAAATACCCTAAATGGTTTAGTCCAGCTTTACGTCACTGTTTACGTGAAAAAAACAAGTATCATAGACGATATAGGAAATACAAAAATCCGCGAGATTATGACACATTTGCCCTCCTTTGAGCTAGATGTCGAAAACTAACAAACAGCTGCTATTCAAAACATACTAAATCGATCGAAAATGCCTTGTCTAAAAAAGGAAAACCATTTTGGACCGTCGTAAACAGCAAAAAACGCAACCACTCTACTTTACCTGACTCCATGACATTTGGTGAGAGCAAAGCTACCGGCGGTAAAGAGATTTGTGAGTTGTTTTCCGAATATTTTGGGTCAGTATTTGAGAATCACAGTGATAAGATGGGGTTAACCAACCGCTGCTCTAAAACTAGTAACCTCATTGCTAAAATCGTACTCACTGACGAGGAAATCCTAGCTAAACTCAAGCGTCTTGACCCGAAGAAGGGAGCCGGCCCTGACGGTATACCACCCATATTCTTGCGGATATGTGCTGACGAACTATGCCACCCTCTTCGTCATATTTTTAATAAATCACTGCGAACTGGCGTATTCCTATCCTGCTGAAAAAAAACTAACGTTGTTCCCATTTTTAAGTCCGGTGATCGCGCCAGTTGCGAAAACTATCGATTGATTAGCATTCTCTCAGCAATATCTAATTTATTCGAATCGGTGGTATTTTATCATCTCTACTTTCATTTCAAACCTACTATATCATCCAAGCAGCATGGGTTTATAAAAAAGAAGTCCACGATCAGTAACCTCCTCAATTTGAAGTCATACTTATGTGTATATCGATCGGGGTCAGGTTGATGCTGTTTATACAGACTTCAAAAAAGCCTTCGACAAAGTAGCCGACGCTATGTAATAAGCTTGAAGCACATGGAATCCACGGCAACCTGTTGCGTTGGTTGGAGTCTTATCTGAAAAACAGAAGTCAGCTAGTTACAGTCAAAGGCTATACAGCAGAGCCAATCCTTATTAAATCTGGGGTTCCACAAGGGTCTCATCTTGGTCCATTACTCTTTGTCATATTTATTAATGACTTTATTGAAATAATCCAATCGCCCTGCCTGATGTACGCCGACGATCTAAAAATCTTCAATAGAATCAACCGAGTTGAGGACACGCGAGTTTTACAGGAGGATTTAGGTATATCGCTTAACAGATTGGTGTATAAATAATAACTTGTTCCTTAACGTAAAAAAATGTTTCGTTATCACCTACACACTAAAAAATAACAAGGTAGTAAACGAGTAAATTCTAGAGCAACAAAGTCTGCCTCGCAAGTCAACTATCAGGGACCTTGGCGTCATATTTGATGAACAACTTAGCTTCCGACAGCACTATGATGCTATAGTTAAAAAATCTAACAAGAGGTTGGGTTTTGTTGCCAGACAAAGCAAAATCTTTAAGCGCGCCAATAGTTTAATGCTATTATACAACAGCTTTGTCCGCAGTAACTTAGATCACGGTTCAATAATATGGAATCCTCACTACATAGTTCACTCTGAACACATCGAATCCATCCAGGCCAAGTTTTGGCGATTATTAAGCTTCCGTACCGGCAACAATAGAAGGCTTCAATCTTATGAAGAGAGACTTGGTGAGTTTAACGTAACACCACTTCACCTTCGACGCTCCGTTATGGACCTTGTTTACCTCCATAAAATAGTGCACTCAGAATTGGACACACCTGAGAACTTGGAGAGGATTAATTTTAATTATAAAACACAATCCTCGCAGACCAATGACCAAGATATTTGACTTACCCCTCTACCGCAATAAAACCTCACAGAATCAACCGCTGGCCCGATTATGTAAACTATACGAGAGTGAATATCCTTAAGAGTCTTCCTAGACCCTAATTAGAATATTTCCGTAGTTATTATAGTTAGATATGTTATGTTGCAATAATTAATTTGTATCACGTGAATAGACATCTCTATCTCTTAACACTAATTCTAGCATGCCGAGAAAACATGTTTTAGGATTATTTTCTAGCTACAACTCTATTATAATCATGTATGTCATAAGTTTAAGTCTCGATGTAATCAGTTGTGTTTGATGAGTCTGATGTAATATTTTGTATTCATAAGTTAGACATCAGCAATACTGTTTTTAGCTGACACAGAAAAAAATAAGGTAGACTAACGCACACTATGTTGCAATAAGTTCGAGTAATAAATAGCAATTCATCAAAATGTGTACGATGACGATTATGTGTTTTTGGGATTATTGCTTAACATTTCATGTCAGAACTTGTGAGGAGTTACACCTGCAGTTACACATTTCTAATTTATATTTACGATTAAGATCGGATTTACTAACTACGTAGCCATGATAAGATATTTTTGTACATATTACTTTATTTAAGCTGAAGCACAACCCTGACTGTTGCACAGCAAAGTTTTAATTATTTATTTTTTTTGTAACAGGATTTCAAAATCGAAAATGACACCCCTGTTCTTAATGATGACAACTCGCCTAATAATGATCCTCAAGAATATTTGAACACTTTTTAATATGCTCAAGATCCCCTATAGGGATTGACTCAAGAATATATGAAAATGCAAGCCATCCACCCGTGTCAACATCGAAATCAGTCAAAGGCTAAGCGAAGGCGAAAAAAAGTTGCGGAAACTTCAACCAAAAAGCGGCGAGTTCATTCCTTCGTAATTAATAGCACTCCAAGCAAAGGACTTTTCTATGCAGCTTTAGAATCATTTACAGCCTTCGTTTTCCACAATGACCGGTAACATTATCTACGAGAAGGAATCAGAAATGAGAAGATACGTAAATAAGCTAGTAAATGGACATAGCCCTAAGAATCAGTAAGCTCAAGTGGGAATGTGCAGGGCATATAGCGCGACGATGGCCGCTGAAGCATAAATGTTCTTGATGGGAGATCCTTTTAAGGTTTCTCCAAAACGCGTTAAAATATGAAACTGACCCCGCAGTAAAATATTGGTTTTGACTATCGTAATCAACAGGAACAACCGGGTTTGTCTCAAAATTTCTAACATTTTGTTGTTTATGGAGAATCGAGTTCTTTAACATGTTTTACAGGTGATCTTTATGGCAATAAAAGTGCTTACATGCAGGTAGGTAGTCGGACTCGCACTTGGTCGGTCCAAGTACAGGAGCAGAACACGAGGGCGGTTCCACTGCGGAGAGGTGTGAGACAGGGAGATGTGATATCTCCGAAACTGTTCACAGCGGCATTGGAAGACGCCTTCAAACTTCTGGAATGGGATGGAATCGGCATCAATGTTAATGGCGAATACATTACACACCTCCATTTTGCCGATGATATAGTCGTTGTGACACAGACGCTGGACGATCTTGGCACTATGCTCGAAGACCTTAACCGAGTCTCCCAACTAGTGTGTCTTAAAATGAATATGGAGAAGACGAGCTCCCTTGTTGTACCCACTCCAGTATCCATTGGGAACTCAACTCTCAAAGTTGTCGACGAGTACGTCTTCCTGAGACAAGTGATCCAATTGGGTAGGTCCAACTTCGAGAAAGAGGTCAATCGACGAATCCAACTCGGCTGGGCAGCGTTCGGGAAATTACGCAAGAGTGTCTTCTCATCTTATCTACCTCAGTGTCTAAAGACGAAAGTCTTTAACCAGTGGGTGTTACCAGTGATGACGTACGGATCCGAAACATGGTCTCTAACTATGGGCCTCATAAAGAAGCTCAAAATCACACAACGAGCGAAGGAGAGGGCTATGCTGGGTGTTTCTCTACGTGATCGAATCAGAAATGAGGAGATACGTAGAAGAACTAAGGTTACGGACATAGCCTTGAGAATCAGTAAGCTCAAGTAAGGTAAATCTCTGGGTTCTAGTCAAATTGGCAATAATGAAATATCAAGAGTGATTGGGAATTGTCGTAGTCTGATTTAACTTTGAAGCTATATTATGGTTTACATTTATTATGATTCATGATATTAACCTAAAAAAAAGAAATACCGATTTCGTTTTCAAGACACTAAGTGCGGACTAAATATGGAATAACGAAATTAAAACTTGAAACATTTGTTGCCTATTTGAGAATTATTAAATAAATTCATTATTTTTATAAGCAAAAAAAAAAAAATATGCTCAATAAATTTACACTTTTATATTACTACCAATATTTTAAGACATCATTTTTATCAAAAAATGTGTCAACACTGTATTCATTTACAAACATATTTATTTAAATGTATTTTACGTTAAAAGAGTAACAGGATTTTGACTGAAACTAAATAATGCAAATACGATGATTTATCTGGAAGTAAAAGTAATAGAAGTTGAGAAATCAAAATCGCGTAAAGAAACGCTAACAGTGGTACGATGCTCATGACTACTTACCAACGTGGAATTTGCTGATGAACGAGAAACTAAAAATAGAAAGACAGTAGCTTGGCTCTGCTAGTAATAACTTAAAAAAGATGTTTGAAATGAAAATGTAGAATTGAATAAAATATTCATTGATTGATATTTTTAATAGAAAAAAAAACTGTTAGTTTGTTGAAAGATAAAACGACACGTTAGCTATAAGTCAGAACTTTAGAATTGATTTTAACGGGCTTGCTACCATGTTCCTTATTATTTTTGAGTTTCCGATATTTCGGCACTGTTGCAAGTTGTTGCGGGTAAGCTGTTATTGGCAGACATATCGGTCTACCCTCCTTCGAAGTCTTTTATTGCGATCACTTGCAGTACCTTTGTTCACAAACTCACTATTATCTCGCACCTGTTCTCGACAAACAACACTCACAGTATCCGCACGCGAAACAACATTTTACCGGATTACATGGTTTTTGCATTTACGAATCACTGGATTCCAGACAATTTAAACCCATCCTCACGTTTTTTTTATTTTTTTATTTTGTGTTTTCGATCGCTTCCCTAACCAATCTTGGTCTGTAATGGCGTTCTGTCGAAATTATCTTAGGGTTATGAAACTCAATTCAGTGATTAAGACCCGATTTTAAAAAATGTTCCGCAATTGCTGACTTCTGTTTGTCATTGTTTTTGACCGCTTTTATGTTCCTTTATTTGGCATGTAATAGTGCGTTTAGTTTGGCCTATGTACGAACTACCACAGCTGCAGACAACTTTGTAGACTCCAGGTTTTTCTAGAGGAAAACTGTCTTTGGGAGATCGCAGACATTGTGCCACTTTTCTGGAGTGAAGACAGTATTAATTGAGTATTTATTACTACTACTTGGAAAGAACCCAACGCTCTTTACTAAAAGTAATGTTTTTTAAGCCGTATCGATTTCCCACAAGCGACCTCTATTTTCTTTGCGGATTTGAGCGTGAGAAAACTATATCTTTTACTAACTGCTCTTCGTAAACACAAGACACTCTATTTCACCCAAAACAAAACAGTACGTAGAAGGAAAAAAGACGTTTTGCCCTTTGTGCCGGCCCGGACTATATTGCGAAAAGACAGTTTGCAAGGCAGTCATCTCATCTGTACAACGCCATTGATAATGAGCTGACGATTTATCCAATGACACAATTCAATTGTAAAAGGACACTGATCAATTGGCTTGCGGACAAAAGTTATGATGATGTAGAAAGATTAGTGCAAACCAACAACATGTAGGTATTCGTCAACCAAATACACACATCAAACACAACACACACACACACACACTTGATTTATGTCTGGTTTTGAAAGCACACTCCTAAGTGCACGTGGATTGATTTGTTTTAACAGTTTTTGTAACTTGTTTGTTAGTTTATTTGTTTGCTTTCCTATAGTTTAAAAATTATAAATGTGTACTATGGACAAAGAGAGAGCGGTTACTCCTATCACAAGCATAACCTGCTTAACGGGAGTTTCCTATGCCAAACATGTATGTGCCAATTTTACAATTATATTTAAATAAATAAATTATTGAAATTATTGAATGAGTTGCTAAAAACATAAATAGGTGCAGTGCGTTGACCAAACACGAAAAATAACATCGACATCAGTGTCGACAAAATACAAATAAAAAGTGTATCTCTATAATACACAGCATCTTCTAGCAATACAGAGGATGCCAGGATAACTCGTAAAAGGTTTTTGTTAACAGGACGCGGTCGACAGTGCAGTTATTTTATTAACATTCTGCAGGACAAACAAGTTCCTATGAAACTTTGTGTGTTCCAGTGGGAATATCGTATCATTCAGGACATTGGCTGTGCTCTAATTGTTCATAACAAAGACCGTAAGAAAGTCGAGTAGAAAGTTCAAATAAATTATTTGGAAACCTTGAAAATAAAGGGTGATAAATTACTTAATAAAAGTTAAACAAGTATTATTTTGTACAAGATTTTTTTACATACATCATAGTAATAGTATCCAATGTTTGTTACTTATAATAAAATATTATATACCTATCGTATTTCACTGGTCTGAATTTTATTGTAATGCACACTTCGATGCTACAAATGCTAGAAAGTTTGAATGTTGTTTGCTGGAGAGTTAAAAGACATTCCAAATAACCAAGAGAAGTACAGCGATCCAAGAGTTGACAATACCATCTCCCAGCTTCTCCCCCCGTATATACTATAGGTTCCCAACAGACAGAAAAATAATAAGTAATCCCAATTTGGACATTGTACCTATGGTTCTGTATTGATCGCTTTTTCTCAATCAAGTCAAATTACAAAGCTATTGATTCAGGCAAATAATATAATACCTACCTACTCTGGAAATTAAGTTTTCGCCATCGAAAGATAGTTTATTTACATATAACTCCTACACAATTTCTTCTTCTTCTTTGGTAATGGTAATGTGCGTTTTCGCAATTATTATTCCGCCAATGTCACGTGTGAAGCTTTTGCAAGGGACCAGAATTTTAAAAAGAATTTAAGCAGATTTAAGTTACTCCTACACAATTTGTTATGATCGCCATGATATATGACATATTACGTTTTTGACAGTCTATGAGAGCGTTCCGATTTTGTCCAAAATCGCTGTCATCGCTCTAGAAACAGACATTTTTGTCAGAAATTGGTAACCAAGAAAAGCGAACAAGAGGTTTGTAGCACGGAAACTGAAAACTGAAACGTACCCGATATTTGACTGGTATAGTGGATTTATAAGGTAGGCATTAAAATATAAATATACAAAATTATTTCATTTCAAATTTCTGCGGGACCAAAATTGGCGTTTTTTTATATGGTGCGTTAACTGACCGATCGGCCTGGCGCTTAAACTCTCCGCCGCGGCGGTATGAGGCTTATTGACCTGGTAACGTATCGACCGATATAAATGGCTATAACTAAACGAAAACGTAAATAAATTATACCTACCTATCAATATCGATAGTCGACAATTTGGTGGTCATAGTTCTGGCTTCGCCCGGGGTTCCTACTATTTACGTGAGAGATATATGCCAAAGTATATGTACGGTCTTATAACCCGAAACCGCACCGAATTATAGGTTTATTTCAGGAAGTATTAGTGTTAGGAAATAAGTTATCGACATAATATTTTTAAATATAATTAATAAAAAAGAGGTAAGTTTTATAATAAAAGCATACAACGCAGCAATTATTACTTCTTGCACACTACACAGAAAAAGAGTTTTCCATTCTTTCAGATGAATTACACGTTCATTATTTTTGAAAATATTTTGCCTGAACACCTGTCTCCACTTTAATTTGTCTGTATCATAACATTCACTTTCAAGGTGAATCTTGCTGATATGATATTTTTCTACATCTTTTATTTGGCCGAGACACATTAAACAATCAAACTTCAATAAATCCATGAAAGCACGTACAAACACTCGAATAATACACTTTCGTATTTACGTCCGTAACCGCTAGTTATGATACAACACTGATCCTAAGTAAACAATTCAATTACCTACAATAGTGCGGGAAGGGGTGGAATGACCTTGTATTCTATGACGGGTCTTTCGGCCCGTTACCCGCAAGGAATCGAAAAAAAAAACATTTAGTGCAGGCCGAAAAAGGCCTTAGCACAATTTTCTTGCATTTTTGAGTAGACAATGCGGGCTAAGATGGATTCCACTCCCTAGTTGTACGCAAATGAAATGAGAACCGGAGTGACCACTCTCCGTAATGTAACCTGTAGAAGGCCGACAGACAGGGCACCCTTCGCCTATGGTCTAGACCAGCCATAGTCAAACTGCGGCCCGCTGAGCCTTTTTGTGCGGCCTGTCAGCCTGACCCATGACCACATGAATCTTAAATACTTTATTCTACAGTGTCTTGTATCCTATGAAAAATTTAAAACAAAAGTCTCTCCGCCCCTCTTAAAAAAAGGTTGAATTCCGTTGGTCAAGACAAAAACATAATGTTACTTACAGCTTTATTTTAAGTTTACAGTCGTCTGGCATACTGGCATTTCTGGCCTGGCTCTCACTATCAATGTCCTTCACCTGGGAACAAACAGAACTCTGATTAGAATTACACTGAAGCCCGACTATTACACTTAAGTAAAAAATAGCTAAAATTAAAAATTGCCGACAGCGACGATTACGGGCAGATTGATTTTGACCCGCTTTGTGAAGGTTTGAAAGATTATTCTTATTTGAGATAATTCTACAAAGACTTTTCCGATTTGACTGTGCATATCTATCCCACTTTCTATCAGTAAATAATATGAGTTCATATACTACATCCACGTTTTGTAGAGAATCGTCAAATAAACAATTAATATATCTACTTAATGTTATACGAATAAACGAATGAAAACTACTTCTACAGTTTTTACCGACTTCAAGTCGAACTAAGAAACAAACAAACTAAGAACTTGCAGGTTCAAAACCTGTATGCTACCTATAAAGAAGTTTGCGTTATGACACGATGTTGTTTTTTGGATTTTAAATACTGCGGTTTCAATCCCACTCCTCTTCGGTCTGTTAGCTAAAAATAATGGTTTTGTGCGATTTCGCTGTTTATACGCGGTTATTATGATAGCATGACACAATGCCATCAAACGAGAAGAGATAATCTCGTGATGAGGCTAGCCTTCAATACTCTTAATTGTGCACCGAGGGTGACAGCTTTCATTTAGTAACATTGGGTATAGTCTGCCTTTAAAGTTTATTTGGCTAAGTGCATTAAACGTGTAAGTTTCATCAAAATCGATCCAGTAGTTGTTAAGAAAATGAGTCATAACAAAAAAAATATGAAGTTGTGATGGTACACCTCCCCCCAACCCCCCTCTGTACTTACCTCTCACCGCTCTATCTCTACCACTCTACCTAACTTTAAGAAAATTATCTAGCATTACTAAATATGACCCTAATTATTTAGTTAGCTTAGATTATTCATAAAGACTGACTCCTATTATGGCTTCGTGATTGTCTAGCTAGTTTAGTGTTGATTGTAATCGTCTATTTGCTTATAAGTGACTGAAGTAATTTTAAAGGAATTTCTATGTTTTGTTGTGAAAGAAAAGGACACTGCGGTTTAAATATATTAGTTATAGGAATGATTGTATTTTAGAGTGAAATATTGCTTAGAAAATTAATATAGAAGAACCACTTCGTTATACAATTTTCATGACTCCACCATTCAATCACTCTATTGTTCGTCTTATGCCCTGAATGTAATTGTGTTATAAAGGAATGATAGTGAGAAGTTATCGCCCTTGCATCGCAAAAGTTTTGTTATTTATAATTACTCGTATGATAATAAATCAGCTAAAGAGTGTTTGGGATGGCTTCGTCATGGGTTGACGAGCACTCTTACCCGAGCAAACCTCCTCGCTAGCACTAATGAGAGTATCCTTCGCCAGTGACTGGCTGTTATCGGGGAAACAGACCAGCGAGCGAGCGAAGTCTGATGCAACATTTTTGACATTTCGCGTTGACAATTTCAATTTTATGATTTTCTAATTTATTAAATAACATTTTAACTTATGTAGCTTGTATGTTTAATAAATTTTAAAAAAATATTTGTAATTTTTTAAGCTTCATTCGAAAATTCTTCTCGATTAATAAATACACGAAAACACTAATTTTGTTACGGCATTTTTCGAGCGCCACCTGATGGTTTTACAGGGAACTATCCGACACAGTGTCGGAAGTCTCGACATAATTCCGTGTAAAACCACCAGGTGGCGCTCGAAAAATGCTGAGACAAAATTGGCGTTTTCGTGTATTTATTGATTGAGAAGAATTTTTCAATGATGCTTAAAAAACTACAAATATTTCTTAACATTTATTAAAGATGTAACTACGTAAGTTAAAATAATATTTGATGAAGTAGAAAATCATGAAAATGAAATTGTCGACGCGAAATGTCAAAAATGATGCTTCAGATTTAGCCCGCTGGTCTCCATTCGCTGCGAAGCGTATTATGGCTAATCCGAGGATTAGATCTATTCTTGTACAACTTGTGTACTTCCCCTTTTACCATGGTTTTAATTGTTTGTATTTTGTTTGTGATAGTTTATTGGTTTGGCCAAACCAAAGGTCGGAGACCAGCTGCATATGGGGTGTGTATTGGGTGCCTAGGGGTCACGCATCAAAGGTTCACCGTAAAACCATGTTTCAACACATAAATCCGTAACAGGTTTCCTCTATCTGGCAGAATCTTTTTGCTCCGAAAGTCACTTGGCATAACACACTTGGCATAATTTTCTTTAGTCGAATATTGTCACGGTCACTCCCGGCTAGTGTGGACAAAGGGTGTTTAAAAGGTACTAATATACGAATGAAATAAAGAAATCCGGGTATAGCATTTGGCAACAAAAGTTTATTCAAATTTGCTATTACACATCTACCTTTTAACACCTTCAAATACAAAACTTAATAGCTCAGAATTCAGTAGAGACTAAGTTAGGTTCTAATTGAGTTATCAATATCTATACTATTACAAATCTTAATGTTCACAAATTTCTAATTAAATAAAGATAAACCACCAATTTAAGTTTTTAATTTCCTAATTGATTCCAAAATTTATCCTCAAAGGGATTCCTAAATTATGCTTAAATTAATAGCTAAATTATCCCACTTTTCACTAAAGTTAAAGTAAATACAAGAAAAACCAACCTTGGATTTCCATGGAGGTTACTAATTCAAATCTTTGTTGCATCAAACTACAAACAACTCTGCAACGTTACCCCAAAATTTCACCAATACCGGTCCATCCTCAAAACCGCAGACAAGAAGCAAATCATTCCATAAGTAAAATCTGACTTCAAAAATAATCCAAATGAGGTCTAAGTAAGGTCTTAGTAAGGTCTTAGTAAGGCCTTAATAAGGTCACTGAAAAGAATTTACAAAAATGTTAGTTCAACGCACAAACCAAAGTAAAAGTTAAAAAACACTAACTTTTCATAATAAATATTTACCTGAGGTTACAACATGATCACCAAATTGTGACTGTACAACTTACAGACACATATCAAAAGCGAAACCTAGAAATAAAAGAAAGTTCTAGTTAACAACCAATTTTTTTTTCTAAGTGAGGGTGGTTATACTTTTCATCACCCTATTTATGAAATCTTTAATAAACCAATTTAATACCTGCAACAGCTGGCTCGCCATATAATTTCTGAATTAATTACTAAACATTTATGCTAATTTTCTATTTGAGACCTGAAATGATAAAAATTACAACTCTCAATACAATATGACCAGATGTAGGTAGGCTACATTTTCTTTACAAGGATTTCCAAAGGAGTTTCTCAACATACTTACCATTTTTCCAGTCATTTATATCAAATCATTTTCGAAATTAATTCATCCAAATTGACATGTTGGCGGCGTCTGAAACGATAAAAAGAACCATGTGCTCAGACTCTAAGAAATGTCTCGCAACAAACAAAAATCAACGCAAACCTTTCTGCAGATACTTACCAGGAATAACTATCAAACTACAAAATAATTTGGGGCGTGCCCCATATTCACATTTTTAAATTTATTACATATTAATACACGTTCCACTCCGACGCACGACCAACAGTGCGGAACCGGAAAAAAAGCAGCTGTCACACTTGACAAATGTCAGTGTCATCATATCTATTATGTCTATGCCAAAATATGGACTGGAGTCCTACATCCATTTAGCTTTTCGTTTCACGCGAACTTAGACAAAAATATACAACGTTACAATACCCCCCTCCCAAAGAAAAGAGGTTCACTACAGTGAACCGAAAGCTGTCCCCAGCTTCCGTAACTGTAAAAATATGTACTGTTACCAAATGCCAAAATAAAATCAACATAATCTCCTTCCACCATCCAACAAGTCCTAACTGACACTAAAAGGCAAACAATTTCACAAGAAGGATTCAAACTATTACTGTAGGTCCAAAATTAAATACCAAAAAAATGTGTCCCAAAGGATCTCAAAAAAAGCTAACCTTAAGTTATTTAAGGGTGCTCTGCTAAAATTATTCAAAAGACCTACAAAAAAAACTCAAAATCAACGCTATTTAAGAATATTCTATTCCAGAATATCGACAATACCTCAAAAAAATTCTTCACTCAAAGCTATTTAAGATTTTCTGTTCAAAATATACAAAATAGGTACCTGAAAATATAAACTCAAAAACGCCGTTTAAAATATTCCAACTAAAAACATTCATAAATACCTAAAGATCTCAACGTCAACGCCATTAAAGATTGTTCTGTTCAAAATTATCCAAAAGCTCACAAAAAAAACAACTAAATTGAATGTTCTGTTCAAAATTATCCAAAAGCCCTCATAATAAATTCTCAATATCAAAGTATTTTCTTTTTCAATTTACTCATAAAGTTAATTAAGTCAAAATCGGGCAACAAACACATTCAAATAAATCCAAAACGACCTCATGCTAGACAACAATTCAAAATCATAAGTTTCAAGCGACTTAACTTAAGGGTTTCTGCTAAAACATACCCACAAACAAATTAATTTCATTCTTCCACAAGCAAACAATCTTGTCAACCTCGCCTTTCATGCTTCATCATACAAAAACTAAACAGTTTTATTTCTCACTCTAAATAAAACTGAACCCTTTCACTTTTGTGTTTAGAATTTTCATCAATTTAAACACAACCAAAGAAACTCTAGTCGAATCAAAACTTATGTCTTAATATCCTTAATATGCCACGAACCGAGTGAACGACCATCCATAGCCTCCAACTCGTAAACAAAATGGTGAAAAATACCTCAGTGATCCCACACCAAACAAAAAACAAACAAACTGGTGCCAAATTGGGCATCACCTGAGTGTAGCTGGACTTCCAAACTACATCACCAACCAAAAACCAGAACGCATTTCTGCGCTCCAAAACAACAAAATTTGTGGCATGTCTAGCACGGACACTAAATACTTCGAAAAAAAAACCTTTAAATAACCGAACTCACCGATATAATACTCCTTAGGCATAGTTACTGCGTACTCCGTCGCGGTATCCCTGTAAAATTATGTTTAGGAATGTTGTAACAAACCAGTGCCTCCCTGAATCACGATCCCATAATATGTGTCCAATTAACCACAATCACGGTTTCAGTAACTCATGAATCACTATAAATGGTTTCTAAAATTTTTGGCAACATCCGTACCAGTAGCACGCCTAATAGGAAACAACAGAGTCGATTTACCAAAACAATGCGTTACACCGAGAAAATTGTAACTGATTTCTTGGTTTATGTACAAAACAGACGCAAGAAACATAATTTAATTCGTTTTCAGAACAACTCCAATAACGCTGACGCGTAACCACAATGACCCTACAAATAACTTCATAACTCATTTATCAATGTAACCACAACAAAAGCAATAATTAAAATCCAAAACTAATTCAACCAATTTGCAATGCAAGCTTATGAATTTACTGTTAAATCACTGTTAAGTAACATTAATTAATCATGTTAACTATTATTTGGTGGTTTATATTTTTACAAGTTGTCATACAAAACAATATAAAGTGAGTCCAAAATATTACAACCAAAACAACTCAAAATATATCACAATACTTAAACAGATTGTGAGTATTTTAAATGCTAAATAAAATCAAACACAACAAATTGGGATTTCACAAAATAAGGTTTACACCATAACAACAACTTTTATTTGGTTAGTAAATACAAATTGTTTGATGCAACACTAAACTTGTGGGATAATTCCTAACCAGTTAGTAACACAGGCAAAATTAAACCTAAGCTAAATAATATGGTGGTTAATTAGCATTCCAAAAAATTCTAACAAAGTGCTCAAAATTGTACTAATAACTAATTCTAAAGTTGGGCGCCATTTGTCGCAGTCACTCCCGGCTAGTGTGGACAAAGGGTGTTTAAAAGGTACTAATATACGAATGAAATAAAGAAATCCGGGTATAGCATTTGGCAACAAAAGTTTATTCAAATTTGCTATTACACATCTACCTTTTAACACCTTCAAATACAAAACTTAATAGCTCAGAATTCAGTAGAGACTAAGTTAGGTTCTAATTGAGTTATCAATATCTATACTATTACAAATCTTAATGTTCACAAATTTCTAATTAAATAAAGATAAACCACCAATTTAAGTTTTTAATTTCCTAATTGATTCCAAAATTTATCCTCAAAGGGATTCCTAAATTATGCTTAAATTAATAGCTAAATTATCCCACTTTTCACTAAAGTTAAAGTAAATACAAGAAAAACCAACCTTGGATTTCCATGGAGGTTACTAATTCAAATCTTTGTTGCATCAAACTACAAACAACTCTGCAACGTTACCCCAAAATTTCACCAATACCGGTCCATCCTCAAAACCGCAGACAAGAAGCAAATCATTCCATAAGTAAAATCTGACTTCAAAAATAATCCAAATGAGGTCTAAGTAAGGTCTTAGTAAGGTCTTAGTAAGGCCTTAATAAGGTCACTGAAAAGAATTTACAAAAATGTTAGTTCAACGCACAAACCAAAGTAAAAGTTAAAAAACACTAACTTTTCATAATAAATATTTACCTGAGGTTACAACATGATCACCAAATTGTGACTGTACAACTTACAGACACATATCAAAAGCGAAACCTAGAAATAAAAGAAAGTTCTAGTTAACAACCAATTTTTTTTTCTAAGTGAGGGTGGTTATACTTTTCATCACCCTATTTATGAAATCTTTAATAAACCAATTTAATACCTGCAACAGCTGGCTCGCCATATAATTTCTGAATTAATTACTAAACATTTATGCTAATTTTCTATTTGAGACCTGAAATGATAAAAATTACAACTCTCAATACAATATGACCAGATGTAGGTAGGCTACATTTTCTTTACAAGGATTTCCAAAGGAGTTTCTCAACATACTTACCATTTTTCCAGTCATTTATATCAAATCATTTTCGAAATTAATTCATCCAAATTGACATGTTGGCGGCGTCTGAAACGATAAAAAGAACCATGTGCTCAGACTCTAAGAAATGTCTCGCAACAAACAAAAATCAACGCAAACCTTTCTGCAGATACTTACCAGGAATAACTATCAAACTACAAAATAATTTGGGGCGTGCCCCATATTCACATTTTTAAATTTATTACATATTAATACACGTTCCACTCCGACGCACGACCAACAGTGCGGAACCGGAAAAAAAGCAGCTGTCACACTTGACAAATGTCAGTGTCATCATATCTATTATGTCTATGCCAAAATATGGACTGGAGTCCTACATCCATTTAGCTTTTCGTTTCACGCGAACTTAGACAAAAATATACAACGTTACAATATTATTCAGGCAGAATTTTTTGTTAGCATAATTATTGTTTGGTCGAATATTTTTATGCCCGAATTTACAATGGCATATTTTTAAGATAGCAAAAATTTATAAGGCATAATTACCTTTGGCAAAATTTTACTTTGCATACTTTCGCTAAGCATAATGTTTATTAAGCACAATGTTTATTTGGCATAATTTTACTAGGCATACTATGAAGAAAGCAGAATTTTGTTTAGAATAATTTCACTACGCATATTGCTATTTCTTTTAAATAGTATTTTACCCTAAAATTGAATTAAAAAGTCATTAAGTTGTGGTACAAAAGTTAGTGACAGAAACGAATCGGTGCAAAGCCGACTCCACGCAGTCTTGTTGGCCCAACCCCTAGAGTGTAATTCAAAATCGCGCAGGCGCGGAGGGGCGACGCAGCCCGCGAGCTGAGGAGCAGGTGGTTTGAAAGCTCGCCGCCGCGGCTGAGGCTGCCTGAGCAAGCCGAAGCTGCGGTGGTGAGCGAAAACCATCTGCGACGATCAGCTCGCGTGGGACTGCCGGAGCCCCGCAGCGCCGGAGCCGTGACAGAAACCATGCATGTTGCATGCTTGCATGCAAGCTGTTGCTTGCTTGCGTGCTGCATGTATGCTTACTTGCTTGTTGCATCCTTGCATACATGCAAGCTGTTATGCATGCATTTTTGCTTGCATGCTTGCTTGCTTGCTGCATGCTTTGCTTGCATGCTGCATGCTTGCTTGCATGCTGCATGTTTGCTTGCATGCTGCATGCTTGCTTGCTTGCTGCATGCTTTGCTTGCTTGCTCGATGCTGCATACTTGCTTGCATGCTGAATTACTATGGGCTCAATTACTATGTTTCAATTACTTGTTTTCAATTACTATGGATATGAAATGTATGCCATAAGATGATTATAAATGTAAAATTTCTGAAATATGATAGTTCTGCCTTGTAATGATTTTAAATATGAAAAATATGCCAAAAGACGATTCGCACTGTGAACTTTCTGCGATAGGATGTTTCTGCCTATTAATGACTATATATACAAATTGTATGCAACAAGACGATTCTATCTGTGAACTTTCTGCGTTAGGATGATTGTGCTTTAAACTATTATGAATATTAAATTTCTGCCTAAAGATGATTCTAGCTTACACGATTATGCGTTTTTAACGTTTGATAAATGAGTGAATGCTAATTGATGTTCTGCAAAAGGAAGTTTATGCTATTTGATGATATGCCAAATAATAAAAATTCTGCGAAACAAGGTCGACCCATCCGTTACATTATCAATGAATGAGGATCTTAGTTCTTAATTACAATGTTTAAACTGCAATGTTCTTCTAATTCATTATTTAAAGTTGCCTACCAGCTAAGTTTAAATACCCACTCTCAATCTGCTGCACTCTGGATCTCTCCCGGCTGCACTCTCATTATTCGTGTCTCAACAACAAGTGTATCTTGTTGTTTCTTTAATGCACCCGTTAATTTACATTGCGGATTCGAACCACAAGAATGGTTAGTGAGTAAAGCGCATCCTTTAAGTTATAATTTTGTTTGAGTTGTTATATTGGTTTAGCTAAGTCAAATTCCTAATATACTGTTGTAAATCTATTGTTTTACACATTCATAGTTTCTTAAATCTAAAAAGTAAACTCTCGTCCACTATAATGTTGTAATCGTGAATATAATAATTGGGCCACGCCAGGAATTCATAAAAGTAGGATTAAATTATATGAATTATATAGTCTATGAGAAAACTCTCAAGATCAAAATTTATTGAATACGTTAGAAATTATTCAAAAATATTTTATAAAGTTTGTGCTATAACAAAATTCCATCACCTTCGCAAAATAGTCTCTAGCGCCCAAAATAAAGCAAAAGCTACATGGAGCATCATAAATAAAGAAACTTGTAAAAATAAATTGAGAGATGGTAAATTTGCATTAAAAATCAATGATAAAACAATAAATTCAAATTTAGAAGTTGCGACTGCTTTTAAGTCGTTTTTTTCACATATTGCACCAACAACAACGAAAGAACTTGATTCTTCATCAGTAATAGCCGAATCTATTCTAAAAGTTAATATCAGTGAATGTAATTCTCAACTGCACTTTAGGCATTTACCTGAAGTAATAATAAAAATATTTCTAGATCATATTCAAATATGAAAAAAATGGAGGATCTGTGGAGACTATCTGTGCATATTATTAAGTCAATTATTAACATAATAGCCCCTCAACTAGCATTAATTTTTAACAAGTGTATTGATGAAGGTCAGTTTCCTTGTTTAATGAAGATTAGTAAAATAATACCGCTTTTCAAAGCGGGTGACAAAAGTGACCCCTCAAACTTCCGGCCAATATCGATTCTGCCAGTCTTGAGTAAAATATATGAAAAGATAATAACTGCCTCGGTGGCGCAGCGGTAGGAGGGTCGCAATTTAAAGCGACGGCTGCGCCAGAGGTCCCGGGTTCGATCCCCGGGTCGGGCCAAAAAAATATATACCTGAGTTTTTCTGTTCAGAAATTCTTAGGGTAGCCCGAAGTTTGGAATACTTGGCGGTGTTTCACCCCTGTGCCTCGGAAAAGCACGTAAAGCCGTTGGTCCTGCGCCTGAGCTCTCTCCGGTCGTGTCAGATTGCTGTCCCATCGGGCTACGAGAGTGAAAGGAATAGAGAGTGCACCTGTGTTTGCGCATACACTTGTGCACTTTACTATGTCCCGCGCAGTCGGTTAGTCGTTGTGACTGGCCACCATATTCGAAATCGGCTAGGGGGACTACTACTACTATATGAAAATATTATATTCATTCAAATTTTAGCACACTTTTCATCGAACAAGTTATTACATAACAAACAATTCGGTTTTACTAAAGGAAGAAGCACCACGGATGCAGGAGTTGCTCTTTTAACACATGTTTTGATGCTTATGATAATAGGCATGATGCTTTAGGGATTTTCTGTGATCTATCGAAAGCGTTGGATTGTGTAGATCATGAAACATTACTTAAAAAAATTATATCACTATGGGGCATTATTGAACTCGTTAAAATTAAATCATTCATATTTCTCAGGTAGAATGCAAAAAGTATGTATAAACGGAACTGAGTCTTCTGGAGCACCTCTAACAATGGGTGTGCCCCAGGGATCTATATTGGGACCTCTTTTATTTTTAATATATGTCGGAAATTTCGTGATTGTCGGAAGTTACGTGACCGGACACAGCTAGCGCCATCTTCAATCGATGCCAGCGCCATCTACAATCGATGCCAGTGCAATCTATAGTCGACGCCAGCGCCCCCACGCAGCGCTTGACAGTGTCCATGACGTCGCGGTCGGCCGGGACGAGCTCATTCGAAGTTCATTGGTCGAACAGTGAAGACGTGTAGAAACTGTCGCGCGTCGTATTAAATCTATGTCGGTTTATTGCTGTGTAATTTCTCTATTACAAAGATTACAATTCTAAAAATTACAAGTGTGATTTACCAATTGTGGTGTTATAATTTTGCCAATACATTACCCATCGAGTGCCCACTAAGAAGTCTCACTATGGCTGAAAACGAGGACTTTGACTTGCCATCACCGATATTGCCAGTGTCGACATATACATAAGTGACCTCCCGCATTTTGTAGGGAATCTTTGTGATATAGTATTGTTTGCAGATAATACTTCACTTATATTTTTCAGGAGAGTCTGGCATCAAAGTCGTTTGGAAGCTGGCAAAAAAACATTTCAAAAGGCAGCAAATGATCTCAAAGACAGGCAAAAAAATTGGGAAAACCTCACTCTACAGACACGAATAGAATCTCTTACAGCCACCGCTTTAACAAATTACTCTCTTTGGAAGTTTACGAAAGAGTATGACAGACCGCAAACATCCAAGTCCCCTTTGAAAAAAGATCGTGGCTGGGCTCGTAACAACCAGGAGAAGGCAAACTTGTTTGCAAATCACCTTGCCACCGTTTTTCGCCCCAATACTAATGAAGACGTAGACTCAGAAAAGGAAGTAACAGATATCCTAAACCAAAACCTCCAAATGTCACTACCACCAGCGCCAGTAACAGTTGGCGAGGTCTGGAGAGTAATTAATAAGAGTCTCAAAGATAAAAAGGCACCAGGATTTGACCTCATCACATAGGAAGTACTGAAATAACTTCCAAAAAAAGCCATAGTGTTCCTTACCACGTTGTTTAACGGAATCCTTAGAGTCCAATATTTCCCAAAGCTCTGGAAAGTGTCGCAGATATTGATGATACACAAACCGGGAAAACCAGCCCATGAGGTTACTTCTTATAGACCAATTAGTTTGTTGCCCATCTTGTCCAAGGTATTCGAGAAATTGCTGTTACACAGAATCCTTCCTATCTTAGAAACGAACAACACCATCCCAACTCACCAGTTCGGGTTTCGGCACCATCACTCCACTGTCGAACAAGTTCATAGAGTGGTACAGAAAATAAGGAAAACCTTGGAGGAAAGGGAGTATTGCTCTGCGGCCTTCCTCGATATACAGCAGGCATTTGACAGGGTGTGGCACCGGGGACTACTCTGTAAGATCAAAGACAGCCTCCCACACAGCTTTTTCTTGCTGATCAACTCATACTTATCAGAGAGAATTTTTCAAGTGAGGGAGACAGGTTCTACCTCTCTTTTCTATGAAATAAAAGCGGGCGTGCCGCAGGGATCGGTGTTGGGACCAGTACTATACTGTATTTACACTGCGGATTTGCCGGTATCCCAAGACATCACTACGGCCACCTTCGCCGATAATACTGCTGTGCTTGCTAGCGATAAGGACCCAGACATCGCGACGCAAAAATTGCAAAATGGGTTGGATGAGGTGTCAATATGGCTCCATAAGTGGAAAATAAAAGCCAGCGCATCAAAATCAGTGCAAATCACATTTGCTCTTCGTAGAGGAAACTGCCCCCCTGTAAAACTGGAAAACACAACTCTGCCCCACCAAGACTGCGTAAGATACCTTGGGCTTCATCTCGATCGAAGATTAACTTGGAAAGATCACATCAAAGCCAAAAGAACTGAGCTAAATATGAAGTTCAAAAACCTTGCCTGGCTACTGGGGAGAAATAGCAGGCTTTTACTGGACAACCAACTGCTAATATATAAATCCATATTGAAACCGGTTTGGCTGTATGGGGTACAGCTGTGGGGTAGCGCATGCAACACAAGTATAAATATGATACAGAGAGCACAAAATGGTATACTGCGATCAATAAGCAACGCACCCTGGTTCGTTACAAATCCTGAAATCCACGCTAGTCTCATGATGGACACCGTCACAGAGGAGATAAAAAAAAAATATCACCAAGTATCGAGATCGATTGACTCGGCACCCAAATAAGCTCGCTGCCAATTTGGTTACTGCCAACATCGGAGAAGGCTGAAACGAAAAGAAATAATAGAATAATATATATATTTAATTCAAGAGTACATGGCTCACTGGAGTCACGCTCATCATGCGATAACGTTCTTACATATAATCTGCTTAAAGTGAAAGCACTGATCGCAGATAGTTAAATTGAATATTAAAAAAAACTTATATTTAAAATTCCAAGAGGTGAAGGAAATTTTGACGATTTAAATAATACTCTTTCACAAGTATTACATTGGTTTACTGTTAACAATCTCCTTCTTAATGGGAGTAAAACTAAATGTGTAAAGTTTACGATGCCTAATGTCCGACAGGCATCAACTCAGGTTAAGATAAAAGACAAACCGCTTGATACTATTGACTCCACAACATTCTTGGGAATCACATTAGACTCCAATGGGGTCCTCATATAGAGGCCTTGTCAGGCAAACTAAGCTCAGCTGCTTTTGCTATAAGGAAAATTAGACGTTTTACTGATGTAGAAACAGCTAGGTTAGTTTATTTTAGTTATTTCCATAGCTTGATGTCCTACGGCATTTTACTGTAGGGCGCGGCTGCTGATGTAGAATCAATCTTTGTGTTACAAAAAAGAGCCGTGCGAGCTATTTATAATCTTAAACCTCAAGATACCTTACGAGAGGTGTTTAAAGAAATTAGACTATTAACTCTAGCCTCTCAGTATATTTACGAAAATTTAATGTATGTACGGAAAAAAATACATTCATTCACGAAAAATAGTGACATACACGAATATAATACTAGGAATAAGGATAAGCTTGCTTTTGCACAATTAAGACTTCGAAAGGTTGGTAATTCTTTCATGGGGAAATGTATTTAATTTTTAAATAAACTACCAGAACACATTGTAAATTTACCGATCAATAAATTTAAAACTTTGATTAAAGAAACCCTAATGACGAAAGGGTATTATAAAGAAGATGAATATTTAAAAGATAATAATGTATGGACTTGCATGAATACTACAAACATTGTAAACCTTTTGAAAAGAGGCATTGACAATAGTGACTGAGTTTGTTGCGCAGCGTCTTCTCAGCACTAGCCCAAAATTGTCCCGAAGCTGTGGTAGGGTTTATATTGATACGTGTAAAAGTGCCCCCAGAGGGCCTATTTGCATAAATAAATGACTTTTGTGACTTTACTTTTATATCTAAGGTTAAACTCAGGACACACAGGGGATAAGTATCTGATATTGGAAGCTCGGATATATTGTGTCTCAGTGAATTTCTATTTATGATCCAATTTATTTACTGCCCCGAGGCTGATATCTACTTAGAGTGCGGTCTATCCAAGGGAAATGCCATTATCATACACCATTGGGAAATTTTAATAATAACAAAATAAAAGAGAGTTGTTAGTTTCAAATTCAAATTTTAATCAAGCTCATAGCTCTTAATAATGTGTTTTATGTTTACGTTAGGTTTATTTTATAGCAAAACCCGGACTGTTAGATTAATTAGACCAATGATCATTGCTTGCGGCGTAGTTCATTGGCCGAGTATTCTGATCGAGAGCCATACTAGTTTAAGGAGGGAAAACGTTACACTCAAATCCAAAAACCCTCCTAAGCTATCTAGAAATAAAGAGAACACACATGCACACGTTCATATAAACTATTTACACCCTAAATTAGTAAATCCACAACCTCTACAGCTTTAAAAGGTAATTATACATTATTTACAAGATGAATCTCGATTCTCTCCTCCCTTATATGCAAGGTAGCTCTGTTATTATTTCTTTTCGTACAAAGAGACATACATAGTTCCATACATCTATGGTCTTTCACCTTCCTCCAGGCCATAAAGTAAATAAAATAAAACGCCTTACAAAACTGACGAAAATCTTTAAGTAACGCATTTGTCTTCTGTTTTAAGTTTTTACGTCAGTTTTCGAGGGCGGTTTAATTTTTAACCGACTTCAAAAAAGGAGGAGGAAGGATTATCAATTCGACTGTATGTTTTTTTTGTATCTATGTTACCTCATATCTCAGTCGTTTGTCGACCGATTCGAAATTTTTTTCGCCTAACTAAAGGGTATACCTTATCGTTGATCCCATTGTTGCCAATTTGGGATATGATTATGGAATCTTGGTGTAATCGAAGGAAACCGTCAAATTTAAAAGTCACGTAAAGTGTTTTTATTACTAGAATCTTAATGTTGAGGTATTGTTTCAGCTGACAGTCAACATTTTGTGGGACTGAGCTGATGGTGGAAATCCTTAACGCTTAGGTTAACGTTTTGTAATCCCTAAAAATTAAGAAATAAAATTAACTTTAAAAAAAGCAACTTCAAAACCAAAATGCACTGTAAAGTCTTAAACAAACTCTTGACCATTGAAAGGAAGGAATCCATTTTAGGCAAACAATTTCTTTTTGGAGTCGGTGACTTTGACCATCAAGCATCATCTGTCACAGCACCGACTCCAAAAAGAAATTGTTTACCTAAAATGGATTCCTTTCCTTTCAATGGTCAAGATTTGGTCTGCCTCAGACACTTGTTAGCAATAATGCTACGGCGTTTACTTCTTACAAGTTTAAGGCGTTTTGTGCCTCTAACAATATCTCGCATTTGTCGACACCCGCTTATCATCCGGCCAGCAATAGACAGGCTAAAAGTAACGTAAAAGTTATTAAAAGCGGTATAAAATCTTGCATCATCAGGAATAACAATACCAACGTAGATAAACGGTTGCTACGATATCACATGGATACACATCAAATTGATTACCTCCTATTTTCAAGTCTGTAAACAGCACAGCTTTGCTTGGAGTTACGAGTTTGTACCTAACCTACCTACGGTTATCTCTCATGAACACAGACAATTCGTTTTTTCGCAGCAAAATAAAAACAAGCGTGACAGGTTTATGTATAAAGTATAAAATTATAGGACTTTTTTTTTTTTTTTAAATATCCGGAGTTTAGGTTTTTTTTAAATAACTACATATGCATACTCACTTCTGCGTATTATTTCTGTATGTTATTATGCATTATTTTTCGGTCTTACTTTAAAATTACAAACACAAGCCATTTCGTTCTTTTTTAAAATAACTTGCCAAGTTGCGGAACATAATTTTCTCAAATTATACCCATAACTTTATATGGCTGTGATAAATAATCAAAAACCACTAGACTCGTCGGGCTTCATGAAAACTTCTCTAAACAGCGCTTTAGGTAAAGGTTTGCGGCAAGTTTTGTAAATATTTAAACTACTCTGTAAATTTTCTCATTACGTGGCCCATGTCGCAAACTGCTGCATACATCACGCTGCGACGGGACCCCTCCCGATGCAGCGTCGGGGGCGTCGGGAACAAACTCAAAACGCGCGGACGAAGTCGCGGGAGACCGCTAGTAGCCATATAAAGTTGCAGGACAAATCAAATAATTACTACGTCTAACAATAAATAAAACAAAATTAGTAAAAATGCGTTTTCATTCTGAACACGAGTTTCTAATCGACTTACGTAAATACCCACTTTGAGTATTATCTTTAAATCGACCGTTACTCGATTAGCATCTGTTTCTCTTGTAGACTTTTGAGTAGTTTATGATTTAATTGTGTTGTGTGACCTTTTGGACTGAATACTTTTACTGCTGTTTACTTGTAAGTCCAATGTATCCTACCAAAGTATGCAGTAGCATTCCGGTAGACTACGGTAGACTTCATCTTTCCATAAAAAGCTAGGTAGCTTTCGTAGATTTCTTTTCAAAGGGAAAAATATTATTTATTAGAATTAAAAGGTTCAAGAAAATACATGCAAAACTAGTAGCTTAAAACCATATCAAAAATAAAACCGTGACCATGAGACAAAGAGGCGAGGATGCTGGCTGTAATTAATTAAATATTAATAGTAATTTCATTTAATTGTATGACGAATCATTCTTGTCAGAAATAAATGTTCCTGAAACTGAATTTAAAATAAATCATGGTCATGCATACAAAAATAGTAACTTTTATTAATTTTTAGTAAAATAAGTTTATTTTTACATAAAATGAAAAAAAAAATATGATAAAAATAGTCGCACAAATAAAGTTATGCAGGAAGTAAGACGTTTGCAAGAATCGGTATTTTGCATTTGGTACTTTATCTGGCAAATTCCTTATTAAAAGTAATCTACGACTAAAATAAGCTAAGTAGTATGCCGTAGTATTCCGTATTCTAAAGGAAAGATTAGATAGGCTACGGTAGACTTACAACACGACTGCTGTTACGCCGGCGGACTTTTATATTGATCATTAATTTGTTATTTTCGTTTGTTAAAGTTGAAGAAAAGTAAATATGTTCTAAGCAAACTAAAAATACCGAATTCCGGTCTGTCTTCCGAGTTAATTGGGGTGACCCATATTATCAAGGAGTTTGGGAAAAATCCTATATTTTCCCAAAATAGGTCTTTACCCGATATTTTCCCAATGGGTATTTTCCCGTTGCCCATTTCTAATCGTAAGTCATCTTATTATTTAAAATTTCAGCAATGCGTACATCAATAGTCACACAGGATGGACCTGGAACCTATTTAGTATCAAAAAAATTCATATAAATACAATAAGATTAAACAGGGCAATGTCATGCTCGTGGTCTGTCAAATCGAACTCCGAAAATACATAAGTATTTTAGGGAAGTGATATATTATTTGTACAGTTGTGTCATGTTCGGTTAAAATAATGTGTGCTGAAAAATCATGAAATATTTATTTTTTTAAAATCGTATGAAAATTTCACCCTGTATATTTTCTCTAACAAACATTTTCAACATCAATCGCTCACTTGTACACCCAGTCCATACTAGGTAGCAGTAGATACTAGCACCAGTATGGTAATTCGTTTCCATGAAACTGCCTCGACTCAGACTTGACTGAAACAACAGTTTACAAGAACTGATATTCCTCGGAAATATGATATGAAACTGATAAAATGATAGAAAATAGGTCATTATTGTGAGAATATCCATAGAAGTACTATCCTCTATCGGAAATAATTTTATGGTTATAACGCATATTGGCTTCACCAAAATGTTATCTTGTTATTTGACGACCCATCTGGTGTAGTGGTCGAGAAATCGCCTACTACGCAGCGGGTTGCGGATTCGATCCCCGCACAATTCAAACATTTGTGTGCATGAACATGTCTTTTGTGTGTATTTACAAACAAAAAGTATTTAAGTAGTATATCCGTTCATAAAGATGAAATAAGAAACCAAAAATTTGCGCACGGGCGGGACTTGAACCAGCAACCTTTTGGCAAACCGGGCCAAACGCTCTTACCAATTGAGCTACCGTGCTGTCAGTCCGACCCTGCGAAATTTGTGGTTTCTTATGAAAACGTCAATTGCGTGACGCTTAGCGCCATCTAGCCGTCTGTTTATGAAACAGATGGCCCAAGCAGTTATTCTTTACAGAATAAATTCAACTTGGAAATTGATGTCGCTTCGCTATCTAATGCTTTAGAATGTTTTTAACACTCACAGTGTCATATTTTATATTCATAAAGATGAAATAAGAAACCAAAATTTGCGCACGGGCGGGACTTGAACCAGCAACCTTTTGGCAAACCGGGCCAAACGCTCTTTCCAATTGAGCTACCGTGCTGTCAGTCCGACCCTGCGAAATTTGTGGTTTCTTATGAAAACGTCAATTGCGTGACGCTTAGCGCCATCTAGCCGTCTGTTTATGAAACAGATGGCCCAAGCAGTACTCAATTTCCAAGTTGAATTTATTCTGTAAAGAATAACTGCTTGGGCCATCTGTTTCATAAACAGACGGCTAGATGGCGCTAAGCGACACGCAATTGACGTTTTCATAAGAAACCACAAATTTCGCAGGGTCGGACTGACAGCACGGTAGCTCAATTGGTAAGAGCGTTTGGCCCGGTTTGCCAAAAGGTTGCTGGTTCAAGTCCCGCCCGTGCGCAAATTTTTGGTTTCTTATTTCATCTTTATGAATATAAAATATGACACTGTGAGTGTTAAAAACATTCTAAAGCATTAGTATATCCGTTGTCTGGCACCCATAACACAAGCTTTGAGTAGCTTACTTTGGGACTAGGTGGCGATGTGTGGGAATGTCCAAAGATATTTATTTCTTTATTTATCATACTTAATACAAGTCTTCATCTATTTATGTCACTTTAATGTAAAATTTCTCACTAAATAAACTACAAGTTTCGTTGTTTGCATTAAATAAGAAGCTGTTGTTAGTATAAAAGCCCATTTATGCTATGAAGGATCATTTTTCGTCTTAACCACAGACGTGTAGGGGCCTTCCTACATTGCGGGATAATGTATTGGAATGCAGTTGTGCCTAAATTATTTATGACTTAAATTGCTCGAAATACGACTAAGCACAAAAAATGCACTATCAGGGCACTTATTTATACTCAACATTGCTTCTGACGTTAGGTACGATCAACTCGAGTCGGAAATCGAGATGATAAACGTGAATGATCATAACTACCTACTTATAAACAAGAAGACAGTTACATGGTTTAATAAAATATAAAGTTAACATTTAGCGTGATTATGGTATATTTGCAAAGTGTAACAGAATGAACGCAAAACAGGAGCGTACCTTACTCAACTCATTTGTTTTAAAAACAACTCTGAAATATTTTTGGGTAGGTTTAGCCGCTCGGCAGTCCAATGGCACTACAGTGCCATTTTCTTTTTTACGGTAAACTGTCCGTGGTACTACAGTGCCCACCACTTGAAAATTATGTATTAAGTATAGTATATATATAAATTAAGTATAGTATATATTATAGTATAGTAAGTGTATTAGATTTTCAACTTTTTATATATTTATAACTATTACCTATCTACCAGTATTTTTGTTTTCGTAATCACAACTATACTTTTTTTATATAATCGTTTTTATCGCGCGACATGTCGCGCGATTTTATCATGCAACCGTCGCGCGATATCGCCGGACAGTTTTCCCACATCATAGTCTGACAGCGCGGACAGTCGAGTGGTTAGGTAGAAAATAGCGCTTTGATTTTTGGTAACTATTTGTTTTTATTTTATTAAGTTAAGAATGCTCGTCTGTTTTAAGTAAATACTTATATTCTTATTGGTTTATTAAAGTTTTGCGTTATTTACTTAAGTTTTGTGTATTAACAATTATTTCATATCACCGTCAACAAAAGCGTGGGTGTACGGAGCAAGTTGACATGTAGACATGACTGTTGCTGCTGATTAAACGCGATGTAAACTTACATGTCGGCTAAAGAACATATGACTCCAGGGACTATGTTTAGCTTCGACTAAAATAAACGTTAAAACTGATAGCGTTAAGTAGTAAGTGCTCTGATAGTTAATGGTCAAAATTATGGCACCGACTCCACAAAAGAAATTATTCGCCTAAATTGGATTTCTTTCTTTTAAAAGGTCAAGAGTTTATATGGAATATTATCACGCCTTTTTTGTTTTAAAGTCGGTTTTGACTTTTGTAAAGTTAATGTCATTTATTTATTTTTAGTGATGACAGGAGGTCTGCATCTTATGACTCAGCTCTTTAAGAAGTTAAAATTTACCTATCATAATAACCACTGAACTGCTAAGCGTTAAGGAATTCCCCCATCAGCCCAGCTCCACACAACGTTGACTATCAGACGCAACAATACGACAATATAAAGAATCTTGTATAAAAACACAATACGTGCGTTTGAAAATTAAGGGTTTCACTCGATTTCACCAAGATCCCATCATCAGATCCCGACTTGGCAGCAACGGGACCAACTAGAAGTTATAACCACTAGGTAGGCGAAACTTTCCAATCGGACTACACATTACTGTGATATGAGGTAACACAGTCACAAAAAAACCATACAGTCGAATCGATAACGTCCTTTTTGAAGGTGGTTAAAATCCAACTAAACATTTATTTTATTCGAAAAGACAGATTAAGGAAATAGCACCGTTTTAAGAGTAAGTAAGTAAGGTAGCAACGATCGTATTTTTTTTTACGAAAGGTATTCGGTACAAACTTTCAGTCGAAAAAAGAAAACTATAGTCTATTAGCTGGGTGTGTCAAAAAGTGCATTTCGCAATTTGCACTAAGCAAATAAAGTACCGGTGTTTTTTAAAACTATACTTATTTGTTGTTATTAAATGAGGTTCTTATTCAAATGATTTCGTTTTTAGAAGGGATCCTTTTGGGTAGGTTGATGGATGATTTAAAGCTTGTGATTAAGTTGTTTATCATAATTGTTTTGCTGTTCTTTGAGTATTTTTTTAAGTTATTACGTACCTACGAGTATATTATTGCTGAAGATCAATCCAAGCAGTTTTATTTTTATTTGCATATTTTCTTTGTTAGGTAACATTTTTTTTTGTTTCAACGATTATCTCTGGCGCTTTTACACTTAAATTATTAAATATTTATTAGTTAACCTCTAGTTCTCATCATTTATTTGTTTATTTTAAAGCTTCAACACCCAATCAGTTGTAGGCAACCGCATAACAATAGAATATCTTTTGGATCTCGTTTTCATAATTACTTTTGAAACAGATTATTACAATAACTGAAAATAATAAAATGCGGGTAGATGAAAAAAACTCACCTTGTTCTTCATGTTGCTAGATAACGTTCTCGTTTTAAATTGTAACACTGGCACACAACTTTTTCAAAGTTGGAATATTGTAAAAAAAGTTTTGCAAAGTTTCCGATGTCACTCGTGTACCAATGGCGAGTGTGTTTCCGCGTTAACGGTGATGTCGCGCATGCGCTCGGTGCGGCCGCGCGGTACTGGCTGAGATTTGCCCGGCGCGATTGTTTTTTATATCCCGCTATCGCAGCGCGCTGCAATTAGGGAATCGAGCCCGGGTTTACCTAAACCCGGGTTTTTTCGGCGCTGTTTAGTTTCGGAAAAACCCGGGTTTGCGCAAGCACAACCCGAATTTTTCAAGCTTTTCGGGTTTTACGTCAGTTATTTTAAAGCGGTTTAATTTTTAATAGTTTTTTTTTATTTCATGTTTTTCAGATAGTAACCCATGTCTCATTAACTATCTACTACATCGACTTTGGAAAAACTTGATCTGTACCCTACGTTGAAATATACCTAACCGAAATAAAACGTAATAATACGATACGACCTTCTAATACGAAATTTCAGGGCATAATTATTGATCCAAATTTACCTTGGAAAGGACAAATTGAAATGGTACCAAAGAAAATTAATGGATACGACTATCACTGCTTATTTTGCCTATGTTGAATCGGTTTTGAGATAAGGTTTGGCAGTCTCGGTAATGGCACTAACATCGGGAAACTATTTGTCTCACAGAAGAGCTGTATTAGATCTATTTGCAATATAGCACCCGATGTTTCATGGGTGCCTTATTTTAGATTGCTTAACATATAACCGCTGCCCTGCTTATACAGGGTGTAACAAAAAGGCGAAATAAAATTTTAAGGACGTGTAGAGTAGTAAATGTGTAGTTCCTATGCAAAACCAGAAACTCGTGCGAGTATAAATTACTGAATTAATTGATGCTAAAGTTTTAACAAAAACTTATCGGTGACAACCCTAAATATCAGCTGTTAGATGTAAACAAACTCATAAATCGAGAATAAATAGGAAAAAGATGTGAAACTTTCATAAAATGTGCAGTGATCCTCTCAATGATCATTGAATTAATTAAATAAACAATAAATTAGTCGTTTTAAGTGTTTCGGTTTCTCACTGTGTTGCAACGCTAAGATGTTATTACTGGTGAAGAATTGATTATTGAACTTTACCTAATAAAACAACTTTAAGACGATATTTGAGATTATGAGTTATCATGAAGCGTTTTAAGTCGTAGATGGGCTTTATTCACAATTCTGGTGCTGCATGACTTAGTATTGATCAACATCCTTAATGATTTCATTCATTCCCTCTACCGTTACCACCACCAATATGACAAAATTACCTCGACTACTTGACCTACCGGGTGATATCGGACACTACCGCGAACTAATGGCGCATAACGCCGCAAAACGTAGTAACTGCCGCTAGAGGCAGATATTACGTTTGTTACTTCGTCTGAATAAATCTGCTACGCTATTGTTTTGGGTTCGTTATTTTATTCGTTTAGACTTAGAAATAATAATTAAGAAATAAAAATAATAAGTTAGAGAGACAACTAAAAATAATAACAATTTCACAACAGCAGTAACTCGGCAAATACATTCTACCTCTAGTTTTAAATCAATGGCTCCTCTGCACTTATTTTATCATTGACCAAACAATGCAGTCCACGTGGACTGCGGCGCCTTTAAGTCAAAAGTCAAAGTGCGCCGAACCAATCAGTAATCGTTCCGTAAAAATTTGCAAAGATGCTTTAAGCCAATAATATTCTGTCGCGTGACCATCACCTACGCCTTAGCCCCGCCTCCCGGAAATATTTAAAAATATTGCGGGATCCGCATATTCGAAAAGATAAAATTTAAGACATTTTCGAAAATGTTTTAGTAAAAAAAATGTATTTGATGACTTAAGTTATTTGTTTCTTTAACTTAAAATAAGTTTTGTCATTCCTACTTTCTTTAAAATAGTAGTGAAACTTTAATTTATGTTAAGGGTTTTTTCCATTACTTACATGGAACCCTGCGAAATGTCCCTCCTTTTTTTCTACAATCTTCTAAATTTTTTTTAGTTGCTCGTATTCGTTCTCGTTGTACAGTTGTAATCCAACTTTTCCGAATTTCAATCTCGGATTTCGATCAGTATGTCTCGTGAAGAACATTCTTCGTATTCAAATAGTGAATACTATGAAATGATATTATGCGTGGGCGCTTCTTTCGGGAGCATCAATGGTGCTCGCGAGTTGTATCGTCAGCGGTTCATCGAAGGCAGGCCCCTCGCGGAGCAGCGGCGTTTACCTTCGTACACCTGCTTCAGGAACCTGTGTCTCCGGCTGCAGAGCACTGGCTCGTTTAGACCGCCTGCAAGTGAAGGTCGTCCAAGCACATGGGAGCGGTCAGACCTGGAGACCCAGATTTTGTCGCATTTCGAACGTGATCCACGAACATCTGGCGTACGCTGCGGTCTGATGGATTACATTCGTACCATTTCTCTCGAGTTCAGGAGTTGACCCCAGCGGACTTCGGTCCAAGGGTCACATTTTGTGAGTGGTACCGAAGCCGGATGGAAGAAGACGCCAGTTTCGGTGAAAATGTACTGTGGACGGATGAGGCGTCATTTACCCGGGGCGGCCGACGAGGAAGACGACGTTGAGGATTACTTAGAAGATTTGCTGTCAGTGTACCGGAGTATTGTTTACCAGCACGACGGTGCACCAGCGCACTACGCGCGCCGCGTGCGGGAATATCTCGACGGACGACATGGTGCTCAGTGTTGGCAGAGGGGGGCCCGTGCAGTGGCCTGCCCGTTCGCCCGACCTTACCGCTATGGACTTTTTTTTGTGCGGCTACGTGAAAAACCAAGTGTGCGCAGTGGAGTGCAATAGTGCTGACGAAATTCAAGCCATTACGCCTCAGATGCTGCAAAACGTGAACCGCAGAGTCCCAGCTTGTATTGAGCACGGTGGCAGACATTTTGAGCCATTTTTGTAAAATAATAATAATAATATGTAGGCTTTTTGTGTGTGTGAAAGTGATAATAAGGCAAACTTCCTAAAAGTCATTACGTTTGTAGTGAAGCTATGTGCACTAAGTGCTGGTAAGAGTATTTAACACAAAACAGATCATACAACTTGATGTTTGTTTATTACAATAAAAATATTACTAGGTAGCAAATTATGTCGTAGTTATGTTGTGTAGATTTTTACAGTGAGTACTAGTTATTAACGATCAAATAATTACCTACTTCATGCATATTAGTTTCATTGTATGAACTTCTTATCGTAAGATATTTTTTTCCCGTTTTGATTATTAGCGTTGTGTTTGTGACTGGTTATTTGTGACCGACTTCTACTACTACGACTACTAAATTACTAAAACATGTAGTTTATTCGGTAAAATTACCGATGGCCGGAAAAATATTCAAAAGGTTTTTCTGGTAAAATCTGTGTATTTGCTGGGTAAAATTATGAGGTACATCAAATAAGTGTGTTGTTCTTTGTAAATGTAAGTAAAAGTCATAGTTGGTGTTATTGTCCTAAACATTAATTACTGTTATCTGTAAATAATTTTAAAAAAGAAATGTTCCTACCTGAATATTTTCTCTTAATAATTTTGCAAATAAATGCATTAATCTGATTATCTTTGTTATCATTCAGTCCTATTCCCATCAAAGCTAAGATAGGTAGGTACTTAGGTAGTTTTGGGTGGGCGGGCTGTAAGAAGGCAGCGCGTCGCGGCGCGCAGCGTCCGCGCATCAGCTGATCGTGCGGCGGGCGAGGGGGCGGGCGGGGGTCCGCTAACGAATGACCGCAGATTCAGGGTTGTCAACACTTTCGGTTAAAAAACAATTTATTTACTTAGTATGGAAAAAAAAGTAGTTTATTTTTAACTAAAACTTTTACTACTTAATGTTCACATTACATACATACATACCCTTAAATATTATTTCGCCTTTTTGTTACATCCTGTATATTTTGGAGGTGAGTATGTTTGGTAAGCAAAATATTAATTAATTTTCGCTAGCACGAGACACAACACAGAGGTCGATGCGAAATCCAAATAAATTGCTACTTGTGTGTGTACCAAAAACAAAACGATTTCAAAATAATATTTTTGATATATGTATAATAGTTTATAATAAAATACCTGATCATATATAAGTTTAAATCACCAACTTCTCAAAAGTCCACAAGAGAACCAGATGATAATCGAGTAACGATTCAAAGATAATACTCATAAAAAAAACAACTCCTTTTTTTTTAAAAAAAAAAAACAAAAGATCGATATAAAATAAATAAAATGCCAAAAAAAATTTCAATAAAGAAAATGACAGCTTGTTATTGATTTAAATTAGTCATTTTCATTTGGCACTCGATTTACCAAACAACCCGTATACAAATACAAATGCGGTACATTTACCTTTTAGTCAGATTTTGAAGGCGGACGATTTTTGACCGACTTCAAAAACGACGATTATCAATTTGACATGTATGTAAGTGGTATTAATTATGTTGATCTATAAGGCTTTCAAGCACGTGTTCAAAATTTCGTTGGTGTAATGTTAGTTTGTATATTTGTGCGTTTGAAAAAAAACTAATATAGTTATTTTTACAGAACCTAAATTCCAGATATTTAAAAAGAAAAACAGTAACATACTATCGATATGAAATAAGTTATTGATCCAAAATATGTAACTTTGACAAAAAATCCAATAATTTTATACTTTATACATAAATCTGTTAACTGACACTGCCTGAAATGCTGTGTTATCATGGTGTATCCACAATGCCTGGCGTCATGTGCTAAGGGCCGAGCCGGCGGTCATACCGCTCACTCCGCAACGGCATTTTCCATAGTATCTGACAGTTTATTGTTGTATGCCGTCGGTAGAGCCGCCGGTCAGTGCGAATACAACAATACGTTAACATGTACTGCATCTTGTCATCATCATAACCCGTTTTCGTAGCACCGTAGCTTCGTAGCTCTCGTAGCAAGACAGATTACAATTACTGCTATTTATTTGCAAGTCCAATGTATCCTACCAAAGTATGCAGTAGTATTCTGGTAGACTACGGTAGACTTCTGAATCTTTCTAAAGTGCGGTAGCTTTCGTAGATTTCATTTAATTGTATCAGGAATCATTCTTGTGAAAAATAAACGTTCCTGCATCTGAATTTGAAATAAATCATGGTCATGTATACTAAAATAGTGATTTTTATTTATTTTTAGTTCAATAAGTCTATTTCAACATTAAAAAAAATATAAAATTATTATGATAAAAATAGTCGAAGAAATAAAGTTATGCAGGAAGGAAAACGTTTGCGAGAATCGGTATGTTGCGTTTGGTACTAAATCTAGCAAATTCCTTAATAAAATAAATTTATGAAAGCTACGCAGTATGCCGTAGTATTCCGTATCCTGTCGGAAAGATGAGAGAGGCTACGATAGACTTACAACACGACTGCTGTTACGCCGGCGAACTTTCATATTGATCATTAATTTGTAATTTTCGTTTGTTAAAGTTGAAGAAAAGTAAACATGTTCTAAACAAACTAAAAATACGGAATTTCGGTCTGTCTTCCGAGTAAATTCCATGATAATATGGGGTGACCCATATTATCAACCCAAAATGGGTTTTTACCCGGTATTTTCCTAATGGGTATTTTTCCGTCGCCCATTTCTAATCGGAAGTCACCTTATTAATAAAAAAATCAGCAATGCGTACAACAATAGTCACACAGAATGAATCTTGAACCTATTAAGTATAAAAATATATATATAAATATAGTATGATTAAACAGGGCAATCTCATGCTCGTGGTCTGGCAAATCGCACTCCTTTAATGTATTTTAGTTAAGTCATATTATTATTTGTACAGTTGTGTGATGTTCGGTTAAAAAATGTGTGCTGAAAAATTAGGAAATATTTTTTTTTTTTTTTTAAACGTATGAAAATTTCACCCCGTATAGTTTCTCTCACACACATTATCACCATCAAACGCTCACTTGAACACCCAGCCCATATACAGCTGGATACTAGCACCAATATGTTAAGACGTTTCCATGAAACTGCCTCGACTCAGACTTGACTGAGGAACCCTCAAGGAAAGTTTCGAGGATACCTCTTAATTGGTATTCTTAGTCAAAAACCGATTTGTAAGTATTTAGGTAGGTATAACGTAAAATATCTCACTAAATAAATTACAAGTTTCGTTGTTTGCATTAAAAAAGAAGATGTTGATAGTTTGAAAAAATACGACTAAGTACAAAGACATGCACTATCAGGGCACTTATTTGTACTCAACATTGCTTCTGACGTTAGGTACGATCAACTCGAGTCGGAAACCGAGATGATAAACGTGAATGATCATGACTACCTACTTATACACAAGAAGACAGTTACATGCTTTAATAAAATATAAAGTTAACATTTAGCGTGATTATAGTAAATTTGCAAAGTGTAACAGAATGAACGCAAACAGGAAAGTACCTTACTCAACTAATTTGTTTTAAAAACAACTCTGAAATATTTTTGGGTAAGTTTAGGTAGAAAGTAGCGCTTTGATTTTTGGTAACTATTTGTTTTTATTTTATTAAGTTAAGAATGCTCGTCTTTTTTAAGTAAATACTTATATTCTTATTGGTTTATTAAAGTTTTGCGTTATTTACTTAAGTTTTGTGTATTAACAATTATTTCATATCACCGTCAACAAAAGCGTGGGTGTACGGAGCAAGTTGACATGTAGACATGACTGTTGCTGCTGATTAAACGCGATGTAAACTTACATGTCGGCTACAGAACATATGACTCCAGGGACTATGTTTAGCTTCGACTAAAATAAACGTTAAAACCGATAGCGTTAAGTTGTAAGTGCTCTGATAGTAAATGGTCAAAATTATGGCACCGACTCCACAAAAGAAATTATTCGCCTAATTTGGATTTCTTTCTTTTAAAAGGTCAAAAGTTTATATGGAATATTGTCACGCCTTTTTTGTTTTAAAGTCGGTTCTTACGTTTTTAAAGTTAATTTTATTTATTTATTTTTAGTGATGACAGGAGGTCTGCACCTTATGACTCAGATTTTTAAGAAGTTAAAATTTACCTATCATATTATCCACTGAACTGCTAAGCGTTAAGGAATTCCACCATCAGCTCAGCTCCACACAATATTGACTATCAGACGCAACAACACGACAATATTAGGAATCTTGTATAAAAACACAATACGTGCGTTTGAAAATTGAGGGTTTCACTCGATTTCACCAAGATCCCATCATCAGATCCCGACTTGGCCACAATGAGACCAACTAGAAGTTATAACCACTAGGTAGGCGAAATTTCTAATCGGTCTACAAATTACTGTGATACGAGGTAACACAGTCACAAAAAAAACATACAGGCGAATCGATAACCTCCTTTTTTAAGGTGGTTGAAATCCAACTAAATACTTTTTTTATTCGAAAAGACAGATTTAGGAAATAGCACCCTTTTAAGAGTTAGTAAGTAAGGTAGCAACGATCGTATTTTTTTTTACGAAACGTGTTCGGTACAAACTTGCAGTCGAAAAAAAAAACCTATAGTCTATGGCTGGGTGTGTCAAAAAGTAGATTTCGCTATTTGCACTAAGCAAATAAAGTACCGGTGTTTTTTTAAAACTATACTTATTTGTTGCTATAAAGTAAGGTTTTTATTCAGTTGATTTCGTTTTTAAAAGGGATCCTGTTGAGTAGGTTTTGTTTGATGGATGATTTAAAGCTCATGAATAATTTGTTTATCATAATTGTTTTGCTGTTCTTTGAGTATTTTTTATTTTTTTAAGTTATAACGTCATATTATTGCTGTAGATCAATCCAAGCAGTTTTATTTTTATTTGCATATTTTCTTAGTTAGGTAACATTTTTTTTTTGTTTCAATGATACCCTCAGGAGCTTTTACACGTTAATTAAAAGTTAAGTTACGTTAATTAGTTGCCTCAAGTTCCCATTTGGATGTTGTAATTTGTTTATTTTAACGCTTCACGCTCGGTGCGGCCGCGCGGTACTGGCTGAGCTCCCCCGGCGCGATTATTTTTTATTTCCCGCCATCGCGACGCGCTGCAACTAGTGAATCAAGCCCGGGTTTACCCATACCCGGGTTTTTTCGACGCTTTTGAGTTTCGAAAAAACCCGGGTTTGCGAAAGTGCAACCCGAATTTTTCAAGCTTTTCGAGTTTTACGTCATTTGTACGTCAGTTGTTTTAAAGCGGTTTAATTTTTAATAGTTTTTTTTTATTTCTTGTTTTTCAGATAGTAACCCATATCTCATTAACTATCTACTGCATCAATTTTGGAGAAACTTACTCTGTACCCTACGTTGAAATATACTAAACCGAAATAAAACATAATAATAGGATACGACCTACTGATACGAAATTTCAGGGGTTAATTATTGATCCAAATCTATCTTGGAAAGGATAAATTGAAATGGTATCGAAGAAAATTGATGGATTCGCTTTGGCTTTATACAAATTAACCAAAGTAGCTACTGTACACACGGCTATCACTGCTTATTTTGCCTATGTTGAATCGGTATTGAGATACGGTTTGGCAGTCTGGGGCACTAACATTGGGAAACTATTTGTCCCACAGAAGAGCTGTATTAGATCTATATGCAATATAGCACCCGATGTTTCATGGGTACCTTACTTTAGATTGCTTAACATATAACCGCTGCCCTGCCTATATATTTTGGAGGTCAGTATGTTTGTTAAGCAAAATATTGATAAATTTACGCTAGCACGAGACACAACCCAGAGGTCGATGCGCAATCCAAATAAATTGCTACTTGAGTGTGTACCAAAAACAAAACGATTTCAAAATAATATTTTTGCTATGTGTATAATATTTTATAATAAAATACCTGATCATATTAAATAACTCCCTATACATCGGTTTAAATCGTCACTGCGTATGTGGTTATTAGACAAAAACATTTTATAGCATTGACGAATTCTTGAAATATAATAGTACATTATGATACAAGTGTGCTAAGTTGACCATTATATACAAGGCGATATTGTGTGCGCACGAGCAAAAGCGAGTGTGCCATAAGAAAGCCGCGTATATAATGGTCACAGGCACACGTGTTTCATACGACGTTTTTCAACACACTTGCGAGGAAAAAACAAGACTCTTCATTTACTAAGTTTTTAATTATTAAAACAGTAAAAATACATTTCACTCGATTTTGATGGCAAAGACTTTCGCACGCGTTTTTCGCCTCGTTACGTATGTCCGGCGGAGTTAATAATAGGTTTTCTTCATTTTCTTCACTTGAAGTAGACATTTTCATTAATATTAAACTTCATAATTAATCTAAACTATGTCACAACCGACTATTATTAATTACGAAAAATGGCGCGTTGTTTTTTTTTCTTGCCGCGATACCGATGCGCGCGCAAGGCTTAGGCGCGAACTAGATCGGCCAAAAGCCAAGATGAAAAATGTAATAATTCGTGTTTAAAACAGAAATCACAGAAAATGTTAAATGAATTTGAGCTACTTTTTAGTAATAAATCTGGATTTACCATTTATTGAAATAAATATGTAGATACTGTTATTTTTCGCATAAATACTGTTTGTTGTGTAAGTTATAACCCGACTAAATTATATCGCTTCATCTTCTTACTTACTACTTGGTACTAGGGTACAAATGTAAATTGGTCGGGTTTATAAACAAAAGGTACTAGTGCAATAATATACTGAAAAAGCACGCGTGTTTAATATCTATGATTATGTGCCAAAAATCGGTGGAATAAAAACGTCATTTTGAGCAAGTGTGTTGAAATAGTACATTAAGATACAAGTGTGCTAAGTTGACCATTATACACAAGGCGATATTGTGTGCGCACGAGCGAAAGCGAGTGCGCCATAAGAAAGCCGCATTTATTATGGTCACAGGCACACGTGTTTCATACGACGTTTTTCAACACACTTGTGAGGAAAAAACAAGACTCTTCATTTACTAAGTTTTTAATTACTAAAACAGTTAGTTAAAATACATTTCACTCGATTTTGATGGCAAAGACTTTCGCACGCGTTTTTCGCCTCGTTACGTGTCCGACGGAGTTAATAATAGATTTTCTTCATTTTCTTCACTTGAAGTAGACATTTTCTTTAATATTAAACTCCATAATTCATTCAAACGTCGTCACAGCCGACAATTTTTATTTACGAAAAATGGCGCGTTGTTTTTTTTTCTTGCCGCGATACCATTGCGCGCGCAAGGCTTAGGCGCGAACTAGATCGGCCAAAAGCCAAGATTAAAAATGTAATAATTCGTGTTTAAAACACAAATCACAGAAAATTTTAAATGAATTTGAGCTATTTTTTAGTAATAAATCTGGATTTACCATTTATTGAAATAAATATGTAGATACTGTTATTTTTCGCATAAATACTGTTTGTTGCTAAAATAAAAGTATTGTATAACCCGACTAAATTATATCGCTTCTTCTTCTTACTTACGACTAGGTACTAGGGTACAAATGTAAATTGGTCGAGTTAATAAACTAAAAGAACTAGTGCAATAATATACTGAAAAAGCACGCGTGTTTAATATCTATGATTATGTGCCAAAAATCGGTGCGAATCATGTTTTTACTTTTCCTTATATATATATTTTTTAAACATCTTTGTATCTACCATGTTTCTGGCGAATAAATAATTTAAGTTTGAGTATGAGTCAAGCTATGACTTCTTATTTACGAGAAATCCGTGAATAAACATACATACATGAGTTTTAACACTCACAATGTCATATTTTATATTCATAAATATGAAATAAGTAACCAAAAATTTGCGCACGGTCGGGACTCGAACCCAGCCAAGAACTCGAGCCAAGAAGTTGCTGGTTCGAGTCCCGCCCGTGCACATATTTTTGGTATCTTATTTCATTTTTATAAACATACATACACTTACAAAATTTTGCATACGTTTTTGAAAGCCTTTGATCAACATACTTAAATATTATGAAATTTCAACAATATCACGTAGATACACACAAATTGATTACCTCCTATTTTTAAGTCTGTAAACAGCACAACTTTAATTGGAGTTACGAGTACGTACCTAACCTACCTACAGTTATCACTCATGAACATAGAAAATTCGTTTTGTCGCAGCAAAATAAAAACAAGCGTGGATGAACTACTCACTGAGCAAAGTTTTCCACTAGAACACGGTAATATTATGTCTACAGTATTGTAACTTCATACAAACGGACACCGCGCGTACTATACCTACTCGCTCGGATGTTGGCATGCGCTCGGCATGCTACAGTCGCGGACGTGCCGCAGTGACGACCGGACCGTGTGTTGGTTTTTAATCAGTAACCGCGCGATTTTTTACCAGAAATAAGTGGAAATAAGTACAAGTAGCTGTTTAATATGACAAGTACAATATATTATGCTGTTTTTGGTTGCATGAATTCTTCAATAACGCACCCAGAGATAACACTTTTCGATTACCAGGAAACTCCGAAAGGTAAGACTATAAAATAATAAGACTTACTATTAGGTAAGTAGGTACCTACCTACTACGTAATTTGTGTCTTGTATCTTAATGGATTGGTATTTCCTTTTTAACCGACTTCAAAAAAAGGACGTTATCAATTCAATGTATGTGTAATATTGTTGGAATTGTACCATTTTTGCGTATATTAATCTCTACTACCTTCTGAACACGTGTGCCAAATATTATTCATGTTTGTATGTATGTAATATTTGTATGTATGAATGTATATATGCATGTTTGTCCACGAGTTTCTCGAAAACTAGAAGGTTGATTGCGATGATTTTATGTTATCATATTAATATTTCATATTGTTTTTATTTATTTATCTATTAGTATCTGTACTAATAGATAAATAAATAAAATTTACAATCTCAAAACTAGATAGAAACTCAAAGTAGGCAGATGCAATAAAATAAAACGCTGTAGGTGGGCGACAGCCCTATGCCCGTGCTAACGTACTGTGCTGGTGTAGGTACTTATTTCAAGGACACGGGCCAGTTACAATACTGATAGACATAATATTACCGTGACTAGAAGTAGTTGATTACCACTATTTCATTAAAATCTGTGTTGCTACGAGAGCTACGAAGCTACGAAGCTACGGCGCTACGAAAACGGGCCATGATGATGACAAGATGCAGTACATGTTAACGTAATGTTGTATGCGCACTGCCCGGCGGCCTAACCGACGGCATACATCAATAAACTGTCAGATACTATGGAAAATGCCGTTGAAGAGTGAGTGGTATGGCCGTCGGCACGGCCCCTAGCACATGACGCCATGCGTTGTGGATACCCATAATAACACAGCATTTCAGGCAATGTCAGTTAATAGGTTTATGTATAAAGTATGAAATTATTGGAATTCTTTTTTTTTCAAACGCACAAATATACAAACTTGTATTGCCCTAACGAAATTTTGAACACGTGCATGAAAGCCTTATATATTAACATAATTAATACCACTTACATACATGTCAAATTGATAATCGCCTTTTTTTGAAGTAGGTCAAAAATCGTCCGCCTTCAAAATCTGACTAAAACGTAAATGTACCGCATTTGTATTGGTATACGGGTTGTTTGGTAAGTCTGTCATTTTCTTTATTTAAAAATTTTTTTGGCTTATAATTTATTTTATATCGATCTTATGTTCTTTTTAAAAAAAAACGGAGTTGGTTTTTTTTTATGAGTATCATCTTTGAATCGACCATTACTCGATTATCATCTGGTTCTCTTGTGGAAGTTTGAGTAGTTGGTGATTTAATTGTGTTGTGTGACCTTTTGGACTTTTAGTGCAATTTGGTCGTTAGTCTAAAGTATGCAGTAGCATTCCGGTAGACTACGGTAGACTTCGGAAGCTTTCCATATAGTGCGGTAGCTTTCGTAGATTTCATTAAATTGTATCACAAATCATTCTTGTAAGAAATAAATGTTCCTCAATCTGAATTCGAAATAAAGTATGGTCATGTATACTCAAATAGTGACTTTTATTTATTTTAAGTTAACGATAAGTCTAATTCAACATAAAATAAAAATAAAATTATTATGATAAATAAAGTCGAAGAAATAAAGTTATGCAGGAAGTAAAACGTTTGCGAGAATCGTATGTTGCATTTGGTACTATATCTAGCAAATTCCTTAATAAAAGTAATTTATGAAAGTTACGTAGCATGCCGTAGTTTCCGTATCCTATCGGAAAGATAAAATAGGCTACGGTAGACTTACAACACGACTGCTGTTACGGCAACGGACTTTTGTATTGATCATTAATTTTGTTTTCGTTTGTTAAAGTTGTAGAAAAGTAAACATGTTCTAAACAAACTAATAATACCTAATTCCGGTCTGTCTTCCGAGTAAATTCCTTGATAATATGGGGTGACCCATATTACCAAGAATTTAATTGGGGGAAAATCCTATATTTTCCCAAAATAGGTCTTTACCCGGTATTTCCCACCCACCTCACCCATTTCTAATCGGAAGTCATCTAATTATTAAAAAAATAGCAATGCGTACAGCAATAGTCACACAGGATGTATCTGGAACTTATTTAGTTTATCAAAAATATATATAAATATAGTATGATTAAACAGGGCAATCTCATGCTCGTGGTCTGTCAAATCGCACTCCTGTAATGTATTTTAGCCCTTAACTGGACTGGAGGAAAATATTCCCCACATAGAATTTGAGGTTCTATTCGAGCAGTGTGCAAAAGGTTCCCACAATCTGTCAAAATATAAAATTATAATGATATTGTCTATGACTTGAAACATGGCTGCGTGAAACGGAACGTTTTGTTTCATAAAAATGTCAATGTCAATTTTTGAGAGGTTATTTTCTAGCATTATTTGTGTTCGTTGCGACTAGTTCTGCGGAAATTTTATCATTATGGAAAGAAAAAATCTGGTAAGTGGGAAATAATCTTTGCATTTTGAAGATTTTCAATAATTCTAAGTGATGCATAAGTTTTTCAAGTGAATTATGTTGTTTTTATGTAAAAAAAAGTTCTCGAAATAATGTGGGAACTATATACCTACTGCCCGTTGTCGTCCTAAGAATATTCTTGCAATTAGAACAAATTGATGGTTGAAAGTCAGATTTTTAGTTATTTCTGAAATAACTAACACTGATTATTTTAAACAATTCTTTTTATTTATAGCCTCCATCTAAAAAGGCACCCGTGAAGAAAAAAATTTGTATGGGTCTACAAAAAGATCAGGATGCAGTTTATCTTTCATTGCGAGATATGATGTCATCGGAAGAGGAAGATTACGATGATGAAGACGTTTTGATAAATGACAGACTAGATCAGCTGCAAGCAATAGACAGCGATCAAGACTTAGTTGATTTATTGACGGGTATGTGCAATTTTCTAAATTCAATCTTTGCTTTTCAATTAATTTTGTCTAACTCATTGCCTTTTTTCAGATAACCAAGCGAATACCGATGAAATCAATGAGGACCAGCCTCAAACTCCTGCAAATAATGAGCAAGTATCTACACCTACGTGTCACTTACCTGTCAGCACTTCCACAGTAGATGACCAATTTTCTGAAGCTGCTGGTCCTTCTGGATCATCAAACAATGAATCTTTGGCTACTAGAAGAACTAGACCTAGTTATGCCCAATTACAAAACAGAAGATGGGACTGGATCACTGATATTGAAGACTTTGAATCCCCTATATTTGACAAACCGATAAAAGTTAAAAATATCTACAATAACAGAAGTCAACCCAAAGATTATTTCATCAGCATGTGTCCTGATGAAGCGATTGAGAACATTGTTGAAAATACCAACATTTATGCACATTTTAGCCATTCTAAAAACTGGGTAGATATCACACATGAAGAAATGAATGCATTCCTTGGAATTTTTATACTGATGTCTGTAAATCCAATACATGATTATCAACTTTATTGGTCCACAGACCCGTTTTATAACAACCCCGTTATAAGTAATATAATGACTCTAAAGCGATTCAAGAAAATATTACAAAATCTTCATATAAATGATATAACAAAGGAAATACCAAGAACTTCACCTGACTACAATAAGTTATGTAAAGTACAGCCATTTATAGATATTTTGAATAAGACATTTGAGGAGGCATGTGAACCATCGGCATATCAATCTATTGATGAATCTATGATTAGATTCAAAGGGCGAAGTTCAATGCGGCAATATATGCCAATGAAACCTATCAAACGGGGTTACAAATGTTGGGCCAGGTGTGATTCCAAAAATGGTTATCTTCATCAATTTCAATTTTACACTGGAAAAACTGGCACAACAACTGAAGAAAACCTTGGCTATCGAGTTGTATTGGATTTATCAGAAAATTTGCCTGCTAATACTTTGTTAGCTTTTGACAACTATTTTACAAGTTTAGGACTACTATCGGCATTACACCAGCAGCAAATTCTTGCAGTGGCAACGATGCGAAGCACTAGAAAAGGATTGCCAAATGATTTGAACAAAAAAACAAGAGAAACACGGCTGGCACCAGGTGAGTTCACATTTTGGTACAGTAGACCTGTTTCGCTTATAAAATGGAGGGATTCAAAGGATGTTTTTGTAGCAACTACTGCATTCAGTCCCAGAGAAATAACCACAATAAATAGGAAGCAAAAGGATGGTTCTCGAAAAAACATGTTTTGCCCACTGGCAATACAAAAATACACCCAATATATGGGGGGTGTTGATTTGTTTGACCACTATCGATCATCCTATCCACTAGGAAGAAAGTCGAAAAAAAATTGGCATAGGCTTTTTTGGTTTTTATTTGATGCGGCTATAATAAACGCATATATTGTGTATATGGAAGGACACTCTGAAAGGAGAAACACGCACAGAGAGTTCCGACTGCGATTAGGTCGAGCTTTGATCGATAACTATTCCAACAGAAAAAAGGTGATACCAACATTCAAATCTAAAAAAGGCGGTGTATACGGGGTACCAAACGAAGTTCGTCTTGCAAATGTTGGTTGTCATATGCCAGAAATTGCCAGTTTTCGAAGATGCCGCTTCTGTAGCACACGTGCAAAGGAACAACGATCAAAATATGTTTGTAGCACATGTCGAATACCATTGTGTGCAGCACCATGCTTTGCAAGATTTCATCAAAATTTGAATCAGTAATCTTTGCATGAAAATTATTTCCCACATGGTCCTATGCTAATTAGATTCTACGAGGGCTGAGGGTATATATTTCCCACGTGATTTATTTTTGTAATAATAATAAAAAATTAAAAAATTAAATACTTATTTTATTTCTATGCCTTTCTAGCTTACAAAAGTTAATACAGATAGCATGTAATAGTTCTGTGGCACCGAGGCCCAGTTAAGGGTTAGTGAAGTGATATTATTATTTGTACAGTTGTGTGATGTTCGGTTATAATAATGTGTGCTGAAATATTATGTTTTTTTTTTTTTTAAAAACGTATGGAAATTTCACCTCGCATAGTTTCTCTCACACACATTATCATCACCATGCCGGTCCGAGTACAGGAACAGAATACGAGGGCGATTCCATTGCAAAAAGGTGTAAGACAGGGCGATGTTATATCTCCGAAACTGTTTACAGCGGCATTGGAAGACGCCTTCAAGCTCCTGGAATGGGAAGGATCGGCATCAGCATCAATGGCGAATACATAACACACCTCCGGTTTGCCGATGATATAGTCGTTGTGGCAAAGACGTTGGATGATCTTGGCACTATGTTCGAAGACCTCTCAACAAGTGGGTCTTAAAATGAACATGGAGAAGACGAAAATTATGTCGAATTCCCTTGTTGTACCCACTCCAGTATCCGTTGGGAACTCAATTCTCGAAGTTGTCGATGAGTTCGTCTACCTAGGCCAAGTGATCCAATTGGGTAGGTCCAACTTTGAGAAAGAGGTCAATCGACGAATCCAACTCGGCTGGGCAGCGATTGGGAAACTGCGCAAGAGCGTCTTCTCGTCTCAATTACCTCAGTGTCTAAAGACGAAAGTCTTCAACCAGTGGGTGTTACGTACGTGTTGTGTGTATGATGACATACGGATCCGAAACGTGGTCTCTAACTATGGACCCCATAAAAAAGCTCAAAATTACACAACGAGCGATGGAGCGGGCTATGCTCGGTTTTTCTCTACGAGATCGAATCAGAAACGAGGAGATACGTAGAAGAACTAAGGTAACGGACATAGCCTCGAGAATCAGTAAGCAGGGCACATAGCGCGAAGAACTGATGGCCGTTGGGGCAGGAAAGTTCTAGATTGGAAACCCTTCGACCAAAGACGCAGCGTAGGACGTCCACCGACAAGATGGACAGACGACCTTATAAAAATCGCGGGATCAAACTGGATGTAGGCCGCTAGTGATCGGTCGCTGTGGAAAGCTGGGAGGCCTATGTTCGGCAGTGGACGTCCTTTGGCTGATAGTGATGATGATGATGATGACATTATCACCATCAAACGTTCACTTCACGCTCACGAATACCCAGCCCATATACAGCTGGATACTAGTACCAGTATGGTAAGACGTTTCCATGAAACTGCCTCGACTCAGGCTTGACTGAGGAAACCCTCAAGGAAAGTTTCGAGGGTACCTCTAAATTGGTATTATTAGTCAAAAACCAATTTTTAAAGCAAAATGCATAAGAAAGTCTAAAATGAACTCGTGACCCTTCAAAGCAAAGGAATCCAATTAAGGCTAAAAATTTTTTTGTAGTCGGTGCCATCAGTTTGACCATCTCAAGCATCAACTATCAGAGCACCGACTCGAAAAAGAAATAAATCACTAAAAATGGATTCCTTTCCTTTCAAGGCTCGTTCTATCTTGAAACTATTGTTTTAACATTACGCGGTGTGTTGTTGAAACAACAGTTTACAAGATAGAACTAATGTACTCGTAAATCTGATATAAACTGATAAAATGATAGAACATAAGTCATTTTTGTAAGTAATATATTGACTTATATTACCGCTGCCCTGCTTTTGTATTTTGGAGGTCAGTATGTTTGTTCAGCAAAATATTAATAAATTTACGCAAGCACGAGACACAACACAGAGGTCTATGCGAAATCCAAATTAATTGCTACTTGAGTGTGTACCAAAAACAGAGCAACATAAACGTTAGCCCAGGATTGTTGTGATTGGAGTGCCGATATCAGTGGAAGAGTCTGAAGTTTTTAGCTGCATATACCATCAAAACTTAGCGGAAAAACTTCAAGACATGACTTTGGATAACTTTCTATCAGCAATCAAATTAAGCCACAAGTCAGGAAAAAAGGATGCCGAGACCTGTAATTACGTGATACAAGTCCCCGCTCAAATACGTAAGGCCCTTATAACAAATGAAAGAGTTTTGTAAACTGGGTTTCGTGTCCCGTGAGAGACTTTATACTCTTCACAAGGTGTTACAAATATCAGCAGTATGGCCACGCAGCCAAATCATGCCGAGAGAAGTCCAACACTTGCGGCCACTGCGGGAAAGTAGGCTATACAATGCAGGAATGTGCAAAGACTGCCAAGCCATCAAAATGTACCACATGCACGCGCCTTAATAAGCCAAACGCACATACAACGGGAAACGCCGAATGCCCTGCCAAAAAAGCCGCCGAAGCCCGGTATATAAACTGTTTAATTATGAAGGCATATAATATTACGTAATTATTTCTTATTTATAGCTAAAAAACTACCCCTGTTTTCTAAAATTTATGTATCTTAGGAAATAATATTGTGCTAACTTAACTATTTTTAGTCAATAAGATCGTCCTACTAACCTTTACCTTAGCCCCGATTCAGTAAAGAATTTTGCTGAATACTTAATACACTTCTTATATAAACAAACTTTACGTGATCTATGTATAATTTAATTTAACCTAGTAACAAATTTACTGACGCTTTTAGTTATTCATAACATACAATTGTTCGCAATGTAGCATTATATTATCGCCCTAATTTATTTTTATACCTAATTAATTTGTATACTGTTTTTCCTTCTTTTGTTTGTAGTTTCAATATATTGTTAATTTATTAAGATCCTATTATTTTAATGTGTTAGCTCTTTTTAGGCTGAGATACAGGTCAAACCTAATTCAGGCAAATGAATGATTGTACCTACGTGTTAATTTGTAAGCTTTTTGATTTGTTATTGTTCTTTTGAAACTAAATAAATGATTTATTATTTCATTTCATTAATGTTTTTTTTTAATTGTGTTCGAAATTTAATTGTATTATTTTATTGTCAATTCAATATTTACATGCCGGCTATCGGTAACACGTGTTGATACTTCAATTAAACAACACCTGTTATGTACACTACACATGTTTTGAGTAAATAAATGCATCTTAACTTATCTTATCCTAGTTGTTGAACTTACAACGTATCCTACCAAAGTATGCAGTAGTATTCCGGTAGACTACGGTAGACTTCGGAATCGTTCCATAAAGTGCGGTAGCTTTCATAGATTTCATTTAATTGTATCACGACTCATTCCTGTTAGAAATAAATGTTCCTAAATACTAAAATAGTGACTATTATTTATTTTTAGTTAAATAAGTTTATTTCAACTTGTTGTATGTATGTTTTTTTAAACTAACTAAAAATACAAAATTCCGGTCCGTCTTCCGAGTAAATTCCTTGATAATATGGGGTGAACCCATTTTACTCGGAGAAAAATCCTATATTATTCCAAAATGGGTATTTACCCGATATTTTCCCAATGGGTATTTTCCCGTCGCTCATTTCTAATCGGAGGTCATCTTATTATAATTTTCTCATAGCAATACATACATCAAGAGTCACATAGGATGGACCTGGAACATATTAAGTATTAAAATATATATATATATATATAAATACAGAACGATAACATGTTTTTTTTTACGTCTGGCAACATTACCGTTAACACCTGATCGGCTTTTGTCCCATAAAATAATTTTAATTTAATTAGTATTTAAGTGTTTAGTAGGTCAAAAACGTAAGAAAAACGTTTGATAATCGTATTCTGTGTGCGTTTGTGATAATCAGTATTTTAAATACGTATTTAGTGCTAAGTGCTACTAGTGATAACCGGTCAATGACTTAGCAAAAATTCAAATTGTTAATCGTTGTCATCGCTTTTATTTCATCCGATCTAGCATTATAACCGTGTGTATTCAATATATCACGCGTTTATAAGCTTATTTTTATGAATATCTTAAAATTAACTGAGCTACGGTTTTGTGTTTCTATCGCGTTGAGGTTATAACTTTGTTTGCATTCTATAAATAGCCTCGAGTTGGTCGAGCGGCACTTTGGTTTACGTTTTTGTTTTGATCCTTTGTATTTTGACGTAAATATGCTTACTCGCAAGGCCTGCGCTCGCCAGGAGGAGTCCAAGCTCAGGATGGCTTTCAGCGAACTACAGGCGGCCAAGGAGTCGATCGAAAAAACTGCATAGGGAAAGAGATGACAATGAAAAGGAAATGCTAGGTGAGTTTGACAGGAACGCTAAACTAAGAAAAGAGATGGCTGAGCTGCACACCAACTATAACTTGGTTGTTAAAGAACGGGACTAATTGAAATTGGTGATAGAAGGGTTCGGTGAGTGCTGTGAGGAGTATGAACGGAACCTGAAACGCATATCTGTTCTTGAACAAGATCTTGGTGATGCCCATGATTATATCAACCAGCTGGAGACGGAGAAACAGGACCAAATAAACAGCCAAACCACCCTTCTATTTAATAAGTTGGTTGGTAGTGCGCCCAGCCTGAAAACAGCTGCACCTAGTAATCAACCAATTTTGACAATAGATTTAACTCATGACACACCTTCTAAAGGTATTACTAAGTACAGCAAAAATAAGTTTAAGAAATATGTTAGAATAAACCGTTTCATAAAAAAAAACTAATAAATTAATCAAAAAACAAAAATCCTTACACACTAAAGTAAAATACATCAATGAGCGGAGACAACTTGGAGATGAACTGGATATGTATTCTTTAATATTAGAACAAAATGTTGGCAAATATGAGAAAGATGTTATGAGTTTAGAATGTCAAATTAGGGAACTTAAGCAGTCATTAAAAATAATGACTGAAACTTATAATTGTACAAATGTTTACATTACCTTACAGTAGTGGATTGCCAGACGAAGAAAATGATTTAAGATATAAAATTAATTTGCAACTGCATAAATTAATCATATGAGGTGAATAAATTCCACCTACTTGACATGAATAATTATTTTTAAAACAAAGTATATTTGACGCGAGATAATTATTATGTTAATAATTATTTCAAACGACAGATAGCAATGTCGCTATCATATTATTTTGACTATTCAGCCAAGAACTTGGCTACCAAATCTGCTTTTATTGAGCAGATTATTGACATGAATATTCAACCATTGGAATCAGTTCCAATAACAAACAATCATTTAAATTAGTAGATCAGACAATAGAGGATAACTCTTGCTTATCAGAAATTGTAGAATCAAATCAATTAAATATAGTACATCAAAATATTCAAGGCTTTTCTGGAAAAGATTTGGAAATTGAATTGTTTTTAAATAAAATGAATATTCATGTTCTCGGCATAACTGAGCACTGGCTCAAGCAGCATGAACTGATGTTATTGATAGATAATTATAATCTTATTAGTTCGTTCACTAGGGAGACTGCCATTCGCGGCGGGACACTTATATTAATTAATAATAAACTAAAATGTAAAGAGCGAAAAGACATAGTGTCTCTCACTATTGAGCGAACAATTGAGATATCGTGTGCGGAGCTGGACGACTACATTATTGTCTGTGTTTATAGACCCCCAAGTGGAAACTTTAAATTATTTGAATCTGTAATGGAAAATGTGTTAAACAAAATATGTAAAACTACAAAGAAAGTAGTTGTATGTGGAGATTCAATGTGGACATTTTAGATATTACGGAGGAACATCGCGTTCGGTTTTTGAGCATTTTCAAATCATTTGACCTCACTCCGGTTTTTGCTGAGCCCACTAGAGTAACTCCTACAACAGCTACTTGCTTAGATAATATTCTCTGCAACTGTAAAATTATCAAACAATCTATTATTAATTTTGTAAAATCGGATCATTGCGGTCAGATAGTTACAGAACCGTTTTATTCCACCCCGGCTAGAAATCAAATGCGGCCTGCATCTCGTAAGGACAAATTTAAAAACCTTGTAAGTGATAAAATACCGTTTATACCTTTTGATAAAAAAATGCTAGTGACTTGTATGAACAATTATTTCAGGTAGTTAAAAAACAACTTGATATTACTTTCCCTCCAAAGAAAATAGTTATCAATAACTGTAAACCGAAATTCAGTGACTGGGCTACACGAGGAGTCTATACAAGTAGGAAAAAATTGTTTGAATTGTATAACAAAAAAGCATATAGAAAGGATCTATCGTTTCATGAGTACGTTAAGAGGTACTCAAAAATTTTCAAAAGAGTTTGCTATGTAGCTAAGTCGAATTACATACGCGATAATATTAAAAAATCTAGTAATAAAATCAAAGAAACATGAAATATTATAAATAAAAAAAAACATGTAAAACGAAATCTCATGATAACAAATTTAGTCTAGAAATAAACAACAAGCTTATTAAATCTGATGACGAGGTAGCAAACGCTTTTGAGGATTACTTCTGTAATATTCCTATAGAGACGACTAAACAGTTGAGTTCTTGCTGAAGTCACGCGAAATCATTACTAGTGTCGAGTGTTCATAGGTGCGAATCCTCATTTAAATTCAGAAATATTGATCCTTTAGACATCATAAAAACATTTAAAGAATTAAAACAAAAGAAAACAGAGGATAAATCGGGTTTATCAATAGACACAATAAAACCCATTATACCTCTAATAGCTCCTTACTTATCTTATATCTTTAATTAGTGTATTGACCAAAATCAGTTTCCAAATTTATTGAAACATAGTAAGGTTGTCCCTTTATTTAAATCAGGGGACAAAAGTGACCCCAGCAATTTTAGGCCTATTTCAATATTACCCACAATAAGTAAAATTTTTGAAAAACTCATTAATAATCAATTACTTTCCCATTTTAAACTTAATAATTTACTACACGAAAAACAGTTTGGGTTCTCTAAAGGTAGAAATACAACTGATGCCGGAGTAGCACTCATCAGACACATTCTTGATGCTTATGAAGACAAACATGATGCCGTAGGTGTATTCTGTGATTTATCAAAGGCGTTTGATTGTGTAGACCATCAGACACTGCTCATTAAGTTAGAACACTATGGTGTCTCGGAAAACTCACTTAAGTTGTTAAGTTTGTACTTATCAGGTAGAATACAATCAGTTAACATAAATTGTACCTACTCTTCCGGAGCCCCTCTTCAAGTGGGGGTCCCCCAGGGCTCAATATTGGGGCCTTTACTTTTCCTGATATATGTAAACGACCTGCCATTTTATTCCACAAATCTATGTGAGATAGTTCTGTTTGCTGATGATACTTCTTTGATTTTTAAAATGAAAAGACATGAAGAAAATTTTGACGAAGTAAACAATACTCTCTCCAACCACCAATAACTTGCTGCTGAATGCTAGTAAAACTAAATGTGTAAAATTCACTTTGCCTAATGTAAAGCAACTTACACCAAATATTGTACTAAATGGTAATAATCTAGTCTTAATAGACTCCACTGTATTTCTGGGCATTACACTTGACTCAAAATTACAGTGGGGACCTCATATTGAAGCCCTAGCTAGGAGGCTAAGCTCGGCTGCCTTTGCAGTTAGAAAAATAAGGTATCTGACTGATGTTGAAACGGCGAGGCTTGTGTATTTTAGTTACTTCCACAGTATTATGTCTTACGGTCTTCTCTTGTGGGGTTCTGCTGCAGACATTGATACCATATTTATTTTGCAGAAAAGAGCCATTCGTGCTATTTATAAACTTAGTCCTCGTGACTCCCTGAGAGAGGTCTTTAAGAAAATCAACATGTTAACTGTGGCTTCTCAATACATTTTTGACAATATAATGTACGTCCGTAAAAAATTTGATAATTTCATGAAGAAGAGCGACATTCACTTATATAACACAAGAAATAAACACAAGCTTGTCGTTCCTAACTTCAGATTAGTTAAAACTAGTAATTCGTTCATGGGAAATTGTATAATTTTTTTTAATAATATACCACAAAATCTTGTCGAATTGCCGGTTGATAAATTTAAGAAACACGTTAAAAACACGCTTATGTCTAAAGGCTATTATAAGGTTCAAGACTACCTGAACACGAATGTGTGGTCTTTCCAGCCTGCACCGACTGATGTACTTACCTTTGATGATTTTGATTTTACGGCAGCTAGTGGTGACTGAGTTTGTTCCGGCGTTTCTTCTCAGCACTTGCCTAATTGTCTGTGTTCTGTCTCGAAGCGCTGGTAGGGCCCAAAAGATAAGGAGACATGATTCGGCCCCTTCAGGGCATATTTATTTTTATTTTATTTTACACTGTACATTTGACGTTCATAAGTGGCATATTGTGTCCTAAATTGAATAAAAATATTTGAATTTTGATTTTTTTTTGATTAAACAGGGCAATCTCATGCTCGTGGTCTGTCAAATCGCACTCCTTTAATGTATTTTAGTGAAGTGATATTATTATTTGTATAGTTGTGTGATGTTCGGTTAAAATAATGTGTGCTGAAAAATTAAGTAATATTTACTTAAAAATCGTATGAAAATTTCATCCTGTATTGTTTCTCTCACACATTAATATGTGTATGGTGATAATTCACCATCAATTGCTCACTTGAACATCGAGCTCATATACAGCTGGATACCAGCACCAGTATGTTTAGACGTTTCCATGAGACTGCCTCGACTCAGACTTGACTAAGGAACCCTCAAGTTTCGAGGATACCTTTGAATTTGTATTCTCAGCCAAAAACCAATTTTTATAGGTAACTGCACAAAAAAGACACAAATAAACTAGTGACCCTTTAATAATATATATATTTTTTAATTGACGTTAATGCTTTTCATTCCATTTGATTGTAACAGAGTCCTCTTGAAGAGCTGAGGGCTTGGATAAATCACAATTCATTTAAAAATAAGATCTAGCTAGAGTTTATCTCGCTTTTATAGCCAATGAATAAAAGTACTTTAATTACTTATCCTAGTATTACCTTTACCGACTTACTTTTCAAAAACTCAAATATTGTTACGTTCTACTGCACTTGTCCTCGTTATTTTAAATATTATTCATCATTTTTTAATAAATCTTTGGTAAAACTTTTGAATTTGTCACAATATGATAACTTAGCGTCAATCTGTCAATTGACAGTCTGATAAACAGTCCAAAATATAAAGATTACAAAAAAATATATATTTCTTCATTTTTCAATAGTCCAAAATTTTACATTTACTAACCCTGCCAAATATATTGATCGTAATTATGTTCCGTTATTGATTTCTCTTAGATTTTACTAGAATATCATGATATATTTCAATAATATTTATAAACAAATTCGCTTAACTTGTTTCTGTACGTGTCATTCGAGGGCCATATTTATGTTAGTATGACGTCATCTGCGTCAATGCTATCGAGCTTACTACACGACACGAGAAAGCTTCGTGCTGCCGACAAACGTTAAACTGCGTAATCTTGCTATGCTAACGTGACGAATATATCAAAAGTCGTTGTTCTGATAGTTGATACTTGAGATGGTCAAAGTGATGGCACCGACTACTCTGGGGTCACGAGTTTATTTAAGACCTTTTTTAAGCATTTTGTTTTTTCTAGTAAGTTTTTGACTAGGAATACCAATTTAAAGGTATTCTCGAAACTTTCCTAGAGGGTTCCTCAGTCAAGTCTGAATCGAGACAGTTTCATGAAAACGTCTTAACATACTGGTGCTAGTATCCAGCTGTATATGGGCTGGGTGTTCAAGTGACCAATTGATATATCTGTGAGAGAAACAATACAGGAAGAAATTTTCATACGATATTTTTTTAAATAATTATTTCATAATTTTCAGCACACATTTTTTTAACCGAACATCACGCAACTGTACAAATAATAATATCACTTCACTAAAATACATTACAGGAGTGCGATTTGACTGACCACGAGCATGAGAATTGCCTTTTTTGATCATTCTGTATTTATATAGTTTTTTCAATACTAAATAGGTGCCAGATCCATCCTGTGTGACTATTAAAGTATGCATTTCTAAAAATGTTTAATAATAAAGGTGTCTTGCGATTAGAGATGGGTGACAGGAAAATAGCCATTGGGGAAATACCGGGTAAATACCCTTTTGGGAAAATATAGGATTTTTCCCCAAATGAATTCCAGAATCATGGGAAAAAACGATTATTTGATAATATGGGTGATGACAGACCGGGTAAATTTCGAAAATCATGAAATTAAAAAAAAATGCACTCCGGGAGTGCCGGCAGAAGTGAAAACTTGAATATCAACGTTGTGCATTTTTGATTTTTTGGAATAGTTAGGGAATAATTTTGAATGAATTGCTCTTATTATCAATATAAAAGTACTATCATTTTTGTGATAGAATACAATAATAATAATACAATAATAATAATAATGTAATATTTTTATAGAATACAATATTTATTTATTGCGCTATCGTACACAAACATTACAATTTATATTATATTAAATTATATTAAAAAGTTTATCTCTCAGAAAAATCAACTTACATCCATAATTTCGCCAACCGTCTTACGGTTTTTCGATCAGCCCACGTGTCCTGACGCGAGTTTCACATTTTTCCCCCATCCCACAAAAGTGCTCAACGCCGCTAAAGAAGTTTTCACTTCAAAAAAACGATTTCAAATAACTGACAAAAAGCTCAAAATAACTTATTTATCTCTACTTAGCAGAAACAAATTCATTTGAAGTCGGTGCACGATGAATGATTAGTGTAGACTGTTGGTGTAGGTAAGCTTGACATTATACTGAACAGGTTTTTGAAGGTGGTTTAATTTTTAGTGGCATTTAAACTAAAAAAATCAGAAACAATGTTCAAGGTTTGAGTGAATTTACAGGCTTAATAATTTTTATCGTGATTCAAACGCTCATTATCCCTTCATCAATAGACTGAAACTTATTCGCAAACGTGCTGAAGTGGAGCGATTTTGGTATTCGTCTTACCTTTGCCTTCACCTTGTGTCGGAAGGAAGCTAGTCTGTGGCTCGCTGGCCGTTGCAGGCTGCATAGATGCAGCTAGGGCATCGAAACTCCGAACTGATTTCAAAAACCCGAGCTTTCGAGTTTTTTTGAGTTTTGACATATTTTTTTTAACAACAACAAACTTTTGAATTTAGATTTTCTGAAGCGAGTTGTTAACATTCAAGAAAAAAGGAAGGAATAATCAAAAAAAAAACATTTAAATGGCCAAAAATAGTTTTATTCTTAAAAACAAAAGGTTTTCTTTGCCCACCACCTAGAGGTAATACCTACTAGTTGGTCCCATTGTTATCAAGTCGGGGATTGATAATAGGACCAGTCTCATCTCACTACTAAAATCACAATCAAGCTGGTTGCGCCCTTATGTTTGATAATGAAAAGTGGTGGATGAGACCCAAAGCTGCTGGTAATGATGATGGTTTACTTCTTTCAAATTCGATGAGTCTGGATCTAACGCTGGATCCGGTAGCAGACAGAGGTTTTGTATGGCTCGGCAGATGATGCCTCGTGTAGTGTATAGTTCTGCTACCCTGGATACTACCAAAGCCTGGGTGTAATTTGAGTGGGCCATACGCCATTTAAGAGGTGGCGCGTAAGGTACGAACATTTAGAAAATTTATTTCTCACAAGGCTAATTCGTAATACAATTTTGATAGGCTCCTTGATGACGACTAGGTCTCCTTCCTGAAGTTCTCTTTGGTTGAGCTGCCGTTTCTGCTGCAATTCGCTTGGGTATTCGTTCCTCCAACGGTTTTTGTGCTTGCTTGTTTGTAGTACCTACACAGTATTAATTAACAGTGTGACTTTTTGACCGACATTATGAATCAAAATGGTTATTAGTTAAACTATTTTTAACCGCATCTATTCTAACGTGTACTTATTTAGTATGGATGATACCGTACAATGACAAAAAAATCGAATTTATTAAAACCCGAAGAGCTTGAAAAGCTCGTGTTGTGCTTTCGCAATACCGGGTTTTTTCGGAACTCAAAAGCTCGAAAAAACCCGGGTTTTTCGGTTAGGGTAAACTCGGGCTCGATGCTCTAGTTGCAGCGCGTGGCGATGGCGGGGAAGCGAAACAACCGCGCCGAGCGAAGCTCAGCCAGTACCGCGCGGCCGCACCGAGCGCATGCGCGACAACGCCGGTAACGAGGAAATACACTCTCCATTGGTACACCGGCGACATCGGAAACTTTGCAAAACTTTTTTTTATAATATTCCAAGTTTGAAAAAGTTGTGTGCCAGTGTCTCAGTTTGAAGCCTTCAGAACTTTTGTATTCGCATCATATTCGGATTGCGTAAATACGATCATGTCTCAGAGTACCGCGCTCAGCTGAAATGGTTGCCCATTCGCCTTCGTCGTGACTAACACGTACTATTCCTTCTCTACACTATTCTTTTCAACCCTAAATCTCTTCCATACTTGAAAGAGCGCTTCCAATTGATGCAGCCGCCCCAGGGTCGTGATATGCGGTCCTCTAAAACACTTCGCCTCCTTTTTCCTCCTCATGCTTCTCGTACGCACTCACAATCTTTTACTATACAGGCAATCCATTTATGGAACTCTATGCCCCTTTCAATCAGGGAGTCCAAAACGCTGCCACTTTTAAACGTAAAGTAAAAGCCTTTTTCCTTTCTCGTTTATAATTTCTACAGTATTTTGACAGTATCTACTTACTTACTTACTTCTCCTTTTATTCTTCATTGGCTCGGATCTGCTGGTTGCAACTGATTATGCATTTATTTTTACCTATTTATTTATATATATTTTTATGTAAATTTGTTTAAATATGTATTAGTTTATATATTTTGTATTATGGTGTGTATTTTGTGATCATTTATTGACATCTTTTATGTTGCTTCATAAAAACCTGTCCACTTCAAATTTGTTTAAAATAATTTCATCGCCGTACGCCGTACGCCGTCATACGAGTATTAGAATATTTTATTGTACTTTATTTGTTAATCGCTTATGAATTAGTTTTCGTAAAGAAACAAGCTTTTGCTTAAAATTCATCAGTTCGTTGGGATAGTATTCTGCTATGGTAAGTAGACTGTAGCGATACTATCCTGATAAAATTGTGTTAAGTTTCTAACTGACCATTTGGTCAAGGCTACTCCTTGATAATGTTCAGTGGATACGAGACACGAGTACGTGCAACTAAATAGCTAAATATAACAAATGACCTCAGTAGTTCGTCCATCCTAATAGGAAATATGAAAAGAAATAGGTATCAAATATTATCATGTCATTGCCTATTGTAGGTAGCTTGTTTAGTAGATTTAGAACAACCGTTCAACCTGCAACTGTTCAAGGGCTAATATTTTTGTGTTCATAAATAACTATACAATAAAAAAGAATTATTTCAGACTTTGCATTCATAATTTGTTAACAGACTTATAAACTATGTTAGTGAGTTCAACAATTGTGTGTTTTTGATCAATTGTGTTAAATTTCAACCAATTTAATCCAATTTAATTATTAATATTCGAATCTTTTCTTATTTCAATTCAATTTCGTTTGTTATATGACTTGAATTGAGTGCCCTTTAGGGTATATAATTTGTTAATACACCCATTGATTATGTAAGTGAGTTAAACAATACTGTTTTTTTTATTTATTTAACTGAGTTCAATTTAAACCAATTCAATTAAATTAAATTGGAATCTGTTTTTTTTCACTTCAATTCCATTTGATAGGACTTGATATAAAGGCATTTTAAGGCAAATGCCTTATTGCCAATTCAACCCAATTTAAATTCATATACATTTTTATTTTAAATAAATATATATTCGAATTAATTCAATACATAATTTGAAATAAAGGCCATAGTGTCAGATTTTACAAAGTAGTTTTAGCGGCCAGGTGTGTCGCGTGGGCCAAGAGTGTCCTTAAGTAGCGGCCAGGTGTGTCGCATGGGCCAAGTGTGACCTTATATAGCGACCAGGTGTGTCGCGTGGACCAAGTGTGTCCCTAAGTAGCGGCCAGGTGTGTCGCATGGACCAGTGTGTCTGTAAGAGGCAGCCAAGTGTGTCGCGTGGACCAAGTATGTCCTTAGGTAGCGGCCAAGAATGTCGCTTGGGCCAAGTGTGTCCATAATATAACATTTTTTATTTATACCTTATCAGACGGTTGATCCGATTCAAATGTTAGAACAGGTGTTAAAGTGCCAAAGTAACTAAAAGCTTATTGTAAACAAATAAAGACTATTTTCGAAACAAGTTTAAGTACAACGCCATCTAGCGTAACTATCTGAACTAAACGTGTGCATGCTTTTCAACGATATCTTTTAGAAAAATCGATACGATCTCGCTTGGAAGCAGTCGCGTATTTCGCGTAACGTCTCAAGCGCATCGATAGCCTAATGGTTAAGAACTCTGCATTGAATCATCTAAACCGAGTTCAAATCCCTCGGAACTGAAGAATCTTTTTACTGTTGATTTCATTATATTATATCGAAATAATGGCACCAAAAATGGTTCGTTGTAATAAATGTAAAGGAAACGCCTTCAAAAAAGACACCGTCCTATGTTCAGGATGTAAGAACAGATACGAATTTGACTGTATAGGACTATCAGAAAAATTATTTTGCTTAATGGATCGAGATAAAAAGCAAAACTGGAAATGCACAAAATGTAAGCCCAAACCTAAAAACACGCTTAACATTGATCAACACAAAGTTGTAACTACTAGGAAAAAGGCTGCAGTAAAGAATTCAAACTGTACAACAAGTAAGATGCTACATCCAGTACAAATATCTAATATCACAGATATACCAGAAAAATCAATGAACTCGCCACAGCATATTGCGGAATCCGTTGAATCCATCGATACAGATGGTACGCTATTCGATTCTTACATTTTGAGCGAAGACGACACAGCGATATACGATGACTCATTTGTAGCTACAGAAAGACTGTCTAAAAGTACAGAGAATACATTATTAAGTAACATGAACACTGAATACGAATTGCGCGAAGAAATTAAAAAACTAAAAATCAATCTCACATCGACCGAATGCGAACTTGAAAATATGATATTAGAAAATAACAATTTAAAAAAGACAATAGCGAAACTTAATAATGAAATACATTTGCAAAAAATTTTTGTATAACAACGCAAGGAATAAAACATGAAAGGCTTTCCCTGCCTCCTCCTATACTTGCAACTCCTCCAAAAGTGTCTTCCTCATTAGAAAAAAGGAAACTCACAGATAACTTTCACTGTCTGCAAATGAGGATAAGTCATCTTAAGAAGTCGTTATTGGATGCGAAATCAGTAATAGAGTCACTAAATAAGCAGATTACTGAACTCCAATTACGCCAAAGGCAACCACAAATGGACTCAATTCCATCGGTCATAAATCCCAGGCAATTCCAAAACCACCAAACAAAACCTCAGAATAATCCTACTATACATATCATAGGAGATGAGCAGCTGAAGGGACTATCGTCTTCGATTCTTCGCTCTAGGTCGGGAAAATAGAACGACAAGTACAAGGCCTCTGCAACAATCCTCTCGGGTGCAACGAGCTCGGAAATTCTGCCGTATTGTAAGGATCTTGCAAAAATTGTATGTCAGCATGATATTGATATTCTTGGTTTTGGTTCTAATGATAAGGATCTACACAAATTCCATTCAAATCTTTGTATTGCCATTAGCTTACTGGCCAAGATATCACTTTATGTTGTACCTGTAAAAAGCAACTCATATATGAATGAACACCAACTATACAGGGCTATGAAACTGTGGACAAGACACTTTGAAAATTGTCACCTACTTGACTTTAATAACGATTTCAATTTATGTAGTAATTCTAATTTCATTAATTTAATTTGTAATAAAATTAATATTTGTATTGATTATTGTGAATATAAGGCCAAATACTTGACATTCAATAAAAATAAATGTGACGCGTTAGTAATTAAATCCTCACCGCATGTAACATTGACTAAAAAAGATAATGAAAATGTAATAAAATCAAAAGCCTCTACTCTGCGAGATGCTCCTCAGAAAGAAACTATTCCCTATTATTGCTAAACACTGAAAAACACTCGCACACCTAGCATCGTAACACCAGCTCAAGATACCTTTTTTCGTTCCTATTAGCAAAGAATTAAAACCACTTAAATCGTTCATAATACTCCACCAAAATATTGCTACCATTTTATCGAAAAGTGAATTACTTGAGCTTGTATTAATGGATCTAGTCGAAGAAGGAAAGGATCCTGATGTTATTTGTCTAACGGAGACCTTCATAAAGTCTGGACAGGAAAAATATGTAAACATTAATAATTATCAAATGGCATTAAGCTACTCGCGAAATAAGAAACGAGGCGGCTCTTGTATATTAATTAAGGACAATTTAGCATTTAAGGAATTGATATATCTCTCTAATTATGCATGTGTTTCGTCTTTTGAATGTTGTGGGATAGATATCACGCACAATAACCTAATAATTATTTGTATTTATAGGACTCCATCCTCAGACCCGGACATATTATTGGACACACTTGAATTTAGATTGCATGACATCACAAAAAAATCTAAATTGAAAAGTATAGTTATAGCTGGGGATATAAATATTAACACCCTAATCCCAAGTGACTCTACCAAAAAAATACAGGAGCTAGCGTTGAACTTTAACCTAAAAATCCATGTTAGCGAACCTACTAGGAAGTCATCATGTTTGGACCACTTACTAAGCAACATTGAACAGGCAACGGCATCAGTCATACCTCTTCATCTCTCGGACCATGAAACAGCTCAGCTATTAAGTTTTCCAGTTAAATTTAAAGCTACCGAACTACAAGCCCGGTATATTTATAAGCGTGATTATAATATGGGTAACATTCTAAAATTTAAGCAGTGTTTAAAAGCCCTTTCGTGGATGGAAGTGTATAGTGAAAAAAACTTTAACAGGGGTTTACGCATTTCCACGAATTAATAACTTTACTCTATAAACTATGTTTCCCCTTGCTTAAAATCCGTGTTAGTCCCGCAAAGAACACTAATCAAACCTGGATTACTAAGGGACTGCGACTTGGTTGTAAAAGGAAAAGAAGGCTACGCTTGGAATATATTAAAAATAAAATTGAAATTAGTAAATTAAAATATTTAAAATATTCTAAAGTATTAAAAAAGTGTATCGCAAATTCAAAAAAGCGCAGTAACATAAAATTTATTAGTAACAGCAAAAAAAAATGTAATAAAATGGAAAGTAGTAAAAAATGAAATAAATCATATGAATACCAAAAATGACATACTTAAAATAAATTTGGACAAATCAATTTTGACAGATCCCCTTAAGATAGCTACTGCTTTTAACAATTTTTTTATTGACACTGCAAATTATATAAATTCTAATAATACAATTCAACAGACGTTTCTCAAAAATATTTGAGAAATGTATGCTAAATAGACTTACTGACTTCTTTCACAAATCGGCCGTTATAGATAAAAACCAATATGGTTTTTAGAAAAACAATCTACTACGTTAGCCGTGCACAAACTTTTAGATTTAGTTCTATCTGGGGTTAATGACAACAAATTTACTACTGCTTTGTTTGTTGACCTCACTAAAGCATTTGATCATGTCCATCACCCACTGCTGCTCAAAAAATTGGAATCTGCGGGAATTCAAGGTCCAGCCTTAGAATGGATTAAATCATACTTATGTGGAAGAAAGCAATGTGTTGTCATAAACAAATTAAACCGATTTAACGAAGTAGTACCACACTTCTCAGAGTACAAGTGCAATAGATATGGCGTCCCTCAGGGAAGTGTATTGGGTCCATTGTTGTTTCTTGTATATGTTAATGACATAAACTTAATAACTGACCATCAGTGTATCATGTTCGCTGATGACATTTCAATCGTAGTGACATCTAATAAAAAGGACAACACAATTGTTGACCACGTAAATGACATAAATAATAATCTTTCTAAATTAATTAAATGGCTTGACATGAACAATTCAAAAAAACAATCTGACCAAAATTAATTACATTCATTTTAATAACTACAAAAATATTGAATCAAAAAAAATTGACATTCACTATAACGACACAGAAATTGACGAAGCAAATGAAATTAAATTCTTAGCTTTAACTGTTGATAGAGATACTAACTGGAAAGCTCATAGAAATAACGTCGTTGGGAGAGTGAACAAGTTTACATACGCCTTGCGACGAGTGCGAACTGTTACTAATGTCCAAACTTCTTTAGTAGTTTATCATGCCTACATAGAATCCATATTGCGCTACGGTCTAGTATTTCGGGGCAATGGCACAGGCATTGATAAAGTATTTGTTGCTCAAAAGAAATGCTTAAGGGCCATGTTTGGTCTTGTACCCGACGCAACATGCCGCCCATGCGGCCATGGTTTAAAAAACATGGTCTCCTTACATTAACGTCCCTGTATATTCTTGAAATATGCTCATTTGTGAGGAAAAATAATAGCTTGTTTTCACAGGCGTGTAATATCTATCCCAGAAATTCAAGAAATGCCAACAGACTTGTAATAAATTACACACCTAGGATATCGCAATATAATAGGAGCTGCTTAACCATGTATGTGAGAATTTTTAATAATGTACCTAAACACCTCAGAACGTTAGATTTAAGAAGGTTTAAGATAACGCTACAGAAATGGCTTGTAATGAAATGTTTTTATAATTTGAAAGAATTTTTTGACCAAAAGCAAAGGAATGAACATAATTTAATAATAATAAAAATGTAATTAATTCAAATGTAAACAAAAATGACTAAAACTTGTGTAATTGTTAAAATATTTGCATGGTATTCGTTAGTGGCTAAATGGGCTGAACATAAAATGTATTTATAATCCTTTGTACCCCAATTAAGGCAAATAAAAGATTCTGATTCTGATTCTGATTCACAGTTCTGTACATTTAATTATTCAAAAGCAGCAGTAGTGGCCAAGTCAGTCAATCAAACAACCAAATTCATTTATTGTGGAATACACGTACATAAGGTATTCCACAATAAATGTGTATGTACATGTAAGTTATGTATAGTAGCTTTGTATTTTCCTCGATTAGATCGGGCCATTTGTGCTATGAAGGAGCTATGTATGTTTTACAAAGGGTCAAGTCTAACTGTGAATTCTTTTACTATAAATTTTCATTAGCAACGGTAATGTGAGCCATATAGGCGCTCTTACTTGCGTTCAGGATTATTTGCAACATTATTCCTTTACTAAAATTGTGTTCTAATAAATTAAGATATGGCTCCATAGTAATTAGATTTAAGGACATTTATTCTCATAAATACATACAGTTAATTTACAAACATAATTATTTAAACCATAAATTAGTAAATATTTACCATATCCAAAATATGATTTTGTTAAAAACAACACTAATGCTGGTATTCTTTTTCTTCCGAGGTGATGAGACTGAAGAGCACGAGGCCAAACCAGGCTGGTTTGGCCTAAAAAGACGAAAGAGCTCGCGATCGAGGTTGAGGACATCGACATCTTCTAAAGGAAGTCACAAATCATAAAGTACCCTTTTGGCGTCACCAACGCTCGAAACACTCGAGCCACCTGAAATTACCGTTTCACACAAAAATAAGTGACTGTTTGGCTCCGATCACAAAGAGGAAAAAAGAACAACTACTATGTTTTAACTGTAGTACCTATATTCATTCACTGGATAAGTTCTTGTACACACAATTCTCAGATATTTTTCGCGGAGGTTTATCTTGATTCCCGACGTTTTAAAACCATTGCAGCGTTCATGGTCGCAGGAAGGCTAGGATGTTATTTATCATTTACAAAAGACAAAAATATAATCACTTCTTCTTAGTAGAATGGTTTATTTTGTTGCGATTGATTACAGAATTTTGAATATATGTACAGTCGACAGCACATCAAATTACCCACTTTTGTTGCAAACTTAACCTTATTGCAATTGCATAAGATACCGCAGTTTTTACCTTGACGTGCTGTTTTCCGTATAACTGATAATTTTGGTAAATGTATAAACATCAGAAGCCCTTTTCACCGTCTTGTATGAGATCACTGTCAATGCTTTAATTAAAAATAAATTAGTGTAATCTTCATGTTGTAATCGCTGCCACAGACCTAATACCTATACTAAGTTGACTTTACTAAAAATACCGCGCATTTACCGCGATCATGAGAAAAAATATACCTATTAACACACGATTTCAGTAAATTCTTACTTGAATTAACGTCGTGACTTAATTATTTCAAAACAAAGATTTAATTAATTCATTGACGCGGTGATTTTAATGTCGGCTTACTTAAACGCTATTAAAGTCGCGTAACGCGTTACAATGCATTTCGTTTATATAACATTCATAGAAAATACCCTTACTTCCTCTATATAAATTGTTCTGTCGTTTTAACCATACTAAAACTATAAAGGGTAGCAGATTTCATTGCAATTTTAATAGCGCAGTTAACCGCCAAACTTGTAAGACATAAAATGTATATAAAAAAAAAAAAATTGCACTCCGGGAGTGCCGGCAGAAGTGAAAACTTGAATATCAACGTTGTGCATTTTTGATTTTTTGGAATAGTTAGGGAATAATTTCGAATGAATTGCTCTTATTATCAATATAAAAGTACTATCATTTTTGTGATAGAATACAACAACAATAATAATAATAATAATAATAAAACAATAATAATAATAATGTAATATTTTTATAGAATACAATATTTATTTATTGCGCTATCGTACACAAACATTACAATTTATATTATATTAAATTACATTAAAAACTTTATCTCTTAGAAAAATCAACTTACATCCATAATTTCGCCAACCGTCTTACGGTTTTTCGATCAGCCCACGTGTCCTGACGCGAGTTTCACATTTTTCCCCCATCCCACAAAAGTGCTCAACGCCGCTAAAGAAGTTTTCACTTCAAAAATATCAATTATCATTATTCAATGAAAGAAATACACAGTAAATAAATGATTAATTACTAACTTAACATCGCTCGCTACATGTGCACACCCGGTAGGGTACAGCAAAGTAAAACAATTTTATAGGTGAGTTTTACCTGTTAATAAATTGTGGAGTAATTATGTAAATTTTGGAACAGATGATCCTATACTTATACATATAAATATTAATTTATAACTACTATTAACATTTAGGAATCAAATAACTTACTACATATTTCTGTAATAGCAATATTACAGAAATATGTAGTAAGTTATTTGACAAACAATAAAAAAAATATATATTAAAATTATACATCAACAACGAGCTTCGGTAGGTATACTTTACTTTTACATATTAAATAACCTTCTTATAAGTATGCCTGACTAGTAGACAGTCAGTTATACATAAACTAATGTATCCTCAATGTCTATATAAATAAGTTTTAAATGACATTCTTTATCTATAAATCATAACTCCGACAATTTGTAAAAACATTTGTTTTGTAATATTATTTTTATACTTATTGTCTTTTAGCACTTATTATATACGTCTGTCTAGTTTTCGCTCAATCTAGTACTTATGTAAGAGACGAAAGGCATTGTCGCGGGTTAGGGTGCCCTTAAAGAATAATAATTTTTTTTGTTAGGAAAAATAAAATCGTATGCGCGCCAGTTTTCAAAAAAAAAATGGGTCCTCTTTCTATGTTATTGTTTGATGCACTATTAAAATATTATCACTGAAAACGAGGTGACCTTACATAATATACTAAGCATTGACTTGAAAATAAATATATTTTCATTTATGAATTTTATATTGACGCCAAACACTACGTTTGCTCTGCAATATGCTTGGGTTTGGAATAACTAATGTAGAGTATGTTTATATGTTTATGACGTATGACTAATTACACTATATATTTGATTGATTACTTATTAATAAACCAGTATTGTACACGCATCCGAATCTATCATTTCATCTCCCGAGCACCCAACCTTACATGGCGACCCTTGCCTTGTTCGGATTGTGGATGGCTCCGCGTCGCAGTGGCTCGCGTTACATACCCGTCGGTCACGCAGTATAAACCAACTTTAAAATCTATTAAGTGGAAAACCAGTAATAAATATGGGAAAATCACACAGCAAGCCGAACAACCCTCAAGAGATTTTGGAGCAAATCGAGAAACACAACGAGTTCCAAAGAAATAACGGCAGATTTGTGGAATATATGGGACAGATTTCCTGGTACATGTTCGTGGTTATCATCATCGTGGTTGTGGTGCTCATTGCCCTTGTCATCAGATACGTAAACAAATGCCTGAACAAGAGAATAGAGAGAAGAGCACGAGCTAACGCCTTCCGACTCAAGAAGATCGAATCATCCGAGGAGCAGCCCCCTGTTTAGTTCCCCCCCTACCCCATGTGTTGTGTTCAGTGAAGTGCGCGAGTGTTATCAAAATAAAGCCAATTCCAAACGACTAACTAGTGAAAGTACGCGATAAAAATAACTTTTACGTATTAACCGGTGCTGTTTATATGAACATTATTAGAGACTTTAAAATATTTATGTTTTAGTGATTCGATAAGTATTCTCCTATAAGCAAGATATTCAAGCCCAAAAAGGTATGTAACTTAGACACTAAGATATTAAGTCGAAGTTTTTTGCAATGTGTTTAATGATATGTTATGGCCGAATATGTGGAACAATTATATGGTGAATTATATAAAATAAGGACTTATCTAATTAAAATAGGCCCTAGTAGACGAGAAGGTAATATTTTAGTGAAAAAATTTGAGGAGGCAAAAGTAATAAGGGATAAATATAATGTATTTCTTGATGAAATCAGTCGTGTACGACCATTTAAAGATGTCGAAGAAAATGATTTAATAGATGTATTGTGTTCAAAGTTTAAGAACTTGTATAAGGAAATTGTGAATTTGACTCATACTCCTGTAAGTGACACAAGTAATTTATCAAAAATGGAGACGTTCGATTTTAAGGTCGCGTTGAGTTTATTGCCAGTTTTAGACGACAGTGAATCAGTAACACAGCAGCTTATAGACGGTATAGAATACTATAGTTCCGTCCTTGATACAGCGTCCAAGCCCAAATTAATTTCATTTGTTCTTAAAAATAGACTTTCCCAGTCAGCAAAATTAAGGCTATTATCAGAGTATCCCGATGTAGATTCTTTGCTTAATGATTTGAAACGAGTATTATTGCCTAAAAAATCCGCAGTTTCGATTCAAAATCAAATGCAACGTGCTAGACAAAATGATATGTCAGTAAATGATTTTGGAAAACAACTGTCAGAAATGTTTGTTGACCTCACGATTGCGCAAGCCGACGGTGACAATTCAAAGTTTTCAGTCCTTAAGCCTATTAACGAAAAACAGGCGATAAAACGGTTTGCCGATGGATTGCGTAATCGAAGGTTAAGTACCATCATCGCCGCTCGCAATTTTGAAAATTTAAAAGATGCTATACAAGCAGCGGTTGATGAAGAACTAGCGGTACCGTCTACTTCAAACGACATAATGACCATGAACCGCACTAACAACAATAACAATTTCAGGAGAGGAAATTCCTACAGGAATCGTAGTTTTCACGGCAGAGGAGGTAAGTACTACCAGCAGCAAGGCCGTGGCCGTGGCGGTTATGAAGGTTCTGGCGCTTTCCGGTCTGCTGAACGTGGACGCCGCCAAAACAACTATCGGAGAGGAAACCCGGGATACCGAAACTTTAACAGAGGTAGGTCCAATTATCATTATAATCGCGGTAACGTTGCGCATCCCTCACGAAACGAGAATTTGCAATTTTTAACAGAAACCTATAATCCTGTTCAAGACAAACTAGAACCCGAAAACAAGTTTTTTCGTGAATAACGAGTCAATTTTATCGTGTAATAATAAATCACTTTTAGTACAATTTAGTTTAGATAGTTCAAGTAACTCGTTATTATTTTTACTTGATACCGGTGCATCGATCTCGGCCATAAAGAGAGCGCATGTTCCAAATACGGTGGGAATAATTAAGGAGAGGATTATTATAAATGGAATAGGTGGTAGTATTGAAACAATCGGACACGTGTATCTTAAATTGGGAGTGTATAATGAAACGTACCTGAATCATAAGTTCTATGTATTTGATTCATTACCTTGTACGGCAAACGGTATCTTAGGTGATGACTTTTTTAGAATGTTCTCGGCGCAGATATGTTACGAATCAAATACTTTGTCATTGCGAAGTGCAAATAATAATCGGATTTGCTTACCTATTTATAGAAAACATAACAGTTTTATTATACCATCACGTTCAGAGTCAATTCATTACGTATCAACTTCATTATCAGAAGACGTGGTAGTTTGCACGCAAGAATTATGCGAAGGTGTATTTTTGGCAAGTTCGATCGTTACTCCTATTAATGGGAAAATTCCAATACAAATATTATATACTACCGAAAAGAACGTCGCCTTAAACGATATTGTTCCGACTTTGCACAAGTTACGTGATTATGACATATGTGCATTTAGCAAAAGCAATGTAGATTTAGACAGAGTAAAGAAACTATTTTCGTTATTGCAGTTAAAGCATTTAAACAAGGAGGAACAGATATCTATTGAGAATTTGTGTGCCAAATTTCCTGATATTTTTTATCTATCTGGCGATAAGTTAACAACTACTAGTATCTTTCAGCAAACAATAACATTAAAACCTTATTCGGAACCAGTCTACGTAAAACCATATAGGCTTCCCTACTCACAAAAAGGAGAGATTAAAAAGCAGTTAGATAAAATGTTAAGTGAAGGTATTATTGAACCATCTAAAAGCGAGTGGTCAAGTCCAATTTTACTCGTTCCCAAAAAATCGGATAATAACGGCGACAAAAAGTGGAGATTAGTTGTGGATTATAGAAAATTAAATAATGCCATTCAAAACGATAAATATCCACTGCCTAATATAACTGAGATTATCGATTCTTTATCTGGTTCTGTATACTTTAGTCACCTTGACCTGTATGCAGGTTTTTATCAAGTCAATTTAGACCCCAATAGTAGAAAATACACAGCATTTAATTCAGGACAACATCAAATGACCAGAATGCCTATGGGTCTCAAAACAAGTCCGAGCGCATTTTCAAGGTTGATGAATATAGCTATGTCCGGTCTAACTCAGGAAAAATGCCTAATATATTTGGACGATTTGATCGTTTTTGGAAAAGACCTATATTCTCATAATAAAAACCTTTTAGACGTTTTTTCTCGCTTAAGAAAATGTAACTTGAAACTAAACCCTGAAAAATGCGACTTCTTAAAGAAAGAATTACTCTATTTAGGCCATATTGTATCGGGAAACGGAGTATTACCCGATCCTCAAAAATCAGAAGTTTTAAAAAGTTATCCGATTCCAAAAAATGTCGATGAAGTGAAACGCTTTGTTGCTTTCGCTAACTATTATCGAAAGTTTATTCCCAATTTCGCCGACAAGGTACACCCTCTTAATAATTTATGCCGTAAAAATGTACCTTTCGAATGGGATCAACGATGTCAACAATCTTTTCAGACCTTAAAGGACAGTCTCATATCACCACCTGTACTTCAGTACCCAGATTTTTCAGAACAAAATACCTTTGTTGTTCAAACTGACGCATCTGGATACGCGATCGGTGCGGTTTTATCCAACAAAGATGGCAAGCCTGTAGCTTACGCTAGCCGAAGTCTAAATAAGGCAGAGAAACGATATCCCACTATAGAAAAAGAATTGCTCGCTATTGTGTGGGATGTAAAACACTTTAGACCATATTTGTATGGACGAACGTTTAAAATTCGGACTGACCACAAGCCTCTAATTTATTTATTTAATATGAAGGACCCGGCGAGTAGATTATTAAAGTTCCGCCTTGTTTTAGAGGAATATGACTTTGATGTAGAGTATGTGAAACGCAGCTGCAGATACATTGTCACGAATGGTTATAAGTTTGAATGATTTGAAAGAGATGAATGAGCATATTGTGAATGTTATGACTAGGAAACAGACACGACAACAAGACACGAATCTTCCGGTAAATATGATACCCACCGACTCTCGGCCTGATCAACCGATGGTTGTGGATACTCATATTAAACCGAAAGAGTCAATCGAATTACGATTTATAGCTGAAACTGACTTAAAAAAATTACGAGAGAATAGACAAATATCGAAAGAGAGTAAAACTTTTAGTTATGTGACGAATAAAAATACTATATTTATTAATCCAGCTTCTCGATCACAACTGACGCCAGGTGCATTTGTGAGAGAGCTTGGAGAGTTTTGTAAATCAATGAACGTCGACGAAATATATTTTGTAATAAATAATAATAATGAAATTTTCGTACAAAAGCTAGCTAGTGAAATAAAAAGTAATAAAACATGGACCGGTACTCGACTATGTGTATTAAAAGACATTAAGAGAATAGATAATATAGACGATCGTAAAGTAATACCAAATGATTTTCATCTTTTGCCCACGAGTGGCCACGCGGGCATTAGACGAATGGCCCAAACTATAAAAAGATATTATTTTTGGCCCGGTTTAGATACCGATGTTAAAAACTTCATTAAAAATTGTGAAAAATGCCAGAAACAAAAGCATTCTGTTCACACAAAAGAACCAATGGTAGTCACTACGACTGCAAGTTCTGCATTCCAGAAAATATTTTTAGATACTGTAGGACCCTTAGATAAAGATATAAATAATTATAGTTATATACTCACGATACAATGTGAACTCAGTAAGTACGTCGAAGCTTATCCTTTAGTTACTAAAAGTTCTTTAGAAATAGCGCAATGTTTTGTAAATAATTTTATACTTAGATACGGCGTGCCCTAGGAAGTAGCCACAGACCGAGGAACGGAATTTCTATCTTCAACATTCCAAGAGGTATGTAAGTTGTTGCACATAAACCAATTAAACTCCACAGCATATCACCATCAAAGCATCGGAGCATTGGAAAAATCACCCAGATGCTTGGAGTAAGTGGTTACCATATTGGTGCTTTTCATTTAACACCTCAGTGCATTCAGAAACGCAATTTACGCCGTTCGAATTAGTATATGGTAAGAAATGTATATTACCCAGTAACTTGTGTAATCAAACAGTTGACCCGCTGTATAATTATGATTCATACCCTGCTGAGTTACGGTATAGAATCCAAACTTCTCAAAAGGAAGCTTATAATAATTTAGTTAATAGCAAATTAAATAGGAAATCTAAGTACGATCAAGTTTTGAACCCCGTTACTTATAAGCCAAACGATATGATACTCGTGAAAAATGAAACCGGCAATAAGCTCGACAGCATTTATTTAGGCCCTTACACTGTTATTAGAGATATATCACCAAATGTTGAAATTATGAAAAATGGTAAATTAGATATTGTACATAAAAATAGAACTAAATTGTATCAGACCTAAAAATAATTTTAAATATAGTTAGTTCATACCTATTATTGAATAACATGTTATTTCATGTTTTATTTGTTGTTAAAACTAACTGGAAACCTTAGCTTAACTTATGTTAAACAAAATAAAATAAACTTTTGTAATTTTATTTTTTCCTTTCGGGGAAGGTGTAGAGTATGTTTATATGTTTATGACGTATGACTAATTACACTATATATTTGATTGATTACTTATTAATAAACCAGTATTGTACACGCATCCGAATCTATCATTTCATCTCCCGAGCACCCAACCTTACACTAAAGACGCGTCGCAATACATTTAAATGGGGACTAGGGACGTCTACACGCCACAACGTTAATAGGAGACCGTGATCTCATAGGTCAATTAATAAATAATTATGCACAATGGCTTTATTTCAAAACTAGTTTTTATTCTGGTTCCCCACTTTGATATTTTTCTGTATTCTTGGCAATATCATGCAGTTTATTCTTTTTTACATGTAACAGCATAATGTCGTTGAGTTTACTTTGCTGAGTAAATTGTATTCGTGGTAGGGCCTACTTATTAATGTCATTTCACTATTAAATCTAATCTCAATTCTATTTAAATTATTTGTATAATGCTTTATAAAGTGAAGTAGGTACTTGTTCCTACTACTTAATAAAAACCACATCTTCATGTACTGTTCGTAAATAATTAACAAATATGTATTAATATGGGCCCTGAAATATTGATTTTTTCTCATACGGACACACATAATATTAAAGACAGTTAAACTACAAAGTAATATTTTATGGAAACAATAAATTGTAAGATCATAAGAGATTCTATAAGTCACTCAGATAAAATAATAATAATAATGATCCCTTACATGTCTGTATCTCTGTAAACAGTCTTTATAAGAGATTGAGAACAGACATTAAGGTGGCCATTCAGTTCCAATTAAAAAAAAAAACAACGAGTTATTATAATATACATAATAGCTTAATTCTACTCGTATAAATTTAAGTGCTAAGATTCATAACTTTCATTGATATGCGCCACGCAAATTACGAAATTTAACTTTTAAAAAAAGGTATCTAAATAGCTTCAATAATTCTTGATTATGTTCTCCACGATTAACAAGTGACATTTATTTTGGATGCTTTAGTGACTTTCTTAATATCGACGGTTCCCGGGCTATTTGTATTAAGCGACATTTTGGGCGAAATTGACTTATATACATATTCGGAATCAGCGAATTTTTCCGCGTCGTTTGAGCTGGGTTTTGTGACGATCTGAGCACTTTTTTGTCGCTTCATACATTCGCATTTTCGGAGCCCATTTTGCACTGCGATGTATGTACCGACACAAAATTTTGTCAAATTTAGGAACTGTGTACTTAAGCTCACTAGGAAATACCAAAGAGTTACTTAAACCCTCATTCCTGGATCAAAATTTACAGGCAATGTACGTTAAACCAATTAGCCTCACCTTATAAATATTTTTAAATGTCGCTTCATACAATTCGCTTTACCTTATGATTATATAAGATTGACGCTTAATACAATCGGCCTTTCCTTACAGATACATAATAATGTCGCTACATACAATTAGCTTTACCTCATAAATACATAAGAATGTCGCCTAATACAATTAGCTAGATACTTGGATTTCCCAGATGTGGTCACTTCAAACATTAGGTTTTTATGTGAATTTTAATATGACAGTCGCTTGAGCCATTTAAGGTTTCAACATTAAAGTAAAGACGGCGAATAAACCTATATTCCTTACTATTATATTAAATTTGCACTGTCGCTTCAGTAACTACAAAAACAAAATGTTAGTACTTCAAGCAAATTTAATAATAGCCGCGTACACTTAATAAAATCAAAATTGACTATGGATTAACTATTGAGGCGTTGGTTAAAAATTGGTTTTGGTACCGATGCGCTGGCATCGCAGCACAACAAACCGCACGAGTTTTTTTTTATATTCCCGTCAGTCGATGCGAACCGTGGACTAGTTCGTACCTCTGGTTCTGACGTGTTAAGTGTTTTATGGGAGCTCGGGCCGCGCATAGTATTTAGTCGTCAATACTGGATTTTGGATGAGTTTTTAAATTCATGCATTAATTATTGTTTTACATTTTTAAGAGTAACACTGTTTAATGTTAACTTTACTTGCTTGATGAAGGTAGGTATAAATCGAAACATACAAGAAGTATTGGTTACCTCCTTATATTTTCCTATATTAAGACGCCGGTTTTCATGGTATAACTTTCTCTGGGGTCCAGAGTTCGATTCTCGGTCGGGTCGATATTGAAACTAGTTATACTATATTGAGTTGGGTCCGGGTATTGTGGTACTATCGAATTTGCATAATAAAAATGCTTTGGCTACTTCTTTAGAATGTTTTTAAACATACTCACAGTGTCATATTTTATATTCATAAAGATGAAATAAGAAACCAAAAATTTGCGCACGGGCGGGACTTGAACCAGCAACCTTTTGGCTACTTACTGGCATCTGGCATCAGATGAATGCACTTACATGGTGTTGTCCCACTTACCCAAATAACGAATTAATTAACTAATCATCACCATTAGTAACATTTGTTTAACTGGATGTGAAACTGGATACCTGCGTAATTTTAAATAATTTCAATTTTTTATTGTTTTGCAGTTCGATATCCAATTATGGAACCGAAAACAAAAAAGTGTTAAAAAAGAAAGTTCAATATTTTTTGGGGCCTGAAATACCAGAAAAAAAAGAAAATGGTTAAGGATAATAAAGTGCAAGACCAAAAAAAAATGGTGAATCCGTTGTCTGAAACAGTAACAGTTTTCGAAAGTCAGTCTTACATGGTACAAAACAAAGATCTGCTTATTCTGCAACTATTAGATTAAAAAAATGTTTCCCAAAATGTAGAAAATGACCTAAACACTAAAAATGAAGAACAGTGGTAAAATAAAAAAAACACCAGTATCAAACAAAGAAAATTAGGCGGGTATCTATTTTTTAATATAAATCAAGTAAATTTATTAATCCTACTAATATTATAAATGAGAAAATTTGTGAGGTTGGAATAAAAATAATAAGTATGTACATAGAAGAAGAAAAAGAGTAAAAAAAGAAGAAATTATAACAAGTATTAAGGAAAGGTTTGGTTGAATTTTAATTAAGGCGTTATTTTTTTATTGATTGTGATTAATAAAACAAAATGTGATTGTAGTACAACTACATGTTATAATTATTTAAGAAGTTTTTTTGTAAAGGGAGAGAAACAAGGCACGGTTCATAGAAGAAAAGAAGATTCAAATGCTTAATTTTTTGTTTTGTTTTTAATTTGAGATAGGTAGGTGTATGTAAGAATACTAAGTCATCATTATCATCATCATTATCAGCCAAAGGACGTTCACTGCTGAACATAGGCCTCCCCCACGGCTTTCCACAGCGACCGATCACTAGCGGTCTGCATCCAGTTTGATCTTGCGATCTTTACAAGGTCAACTGTCCATCTTGTCTTCTCGTCCTACGCTACGTCTTTGGTCGAAGGGTCTCCAATCTAGAACTTTCCTAGCCCCAACGGCCATCAGTTCTTCGCGCTATGTGCCCTGCCTATTGCCACTTGAGCTTTCTTATTCTGATGGCTATGTCCGTACACCGAGCATATCCCTCTCCATCGCTTTGTGGTTTTGAGCTTCTTTATGAGGCCTATAGTTAGAGACCATGTTTCGGATCCGTATGTCATCACACACTGGTTGAAGTCTTTCGTCTTCAGACTCTGAGGTATTTGAGATGAGAAGACACTCATCCCTTGCGCAATTTCCCGAACGCTGCCCAGCTGAGTTAAGAATACTAAGAACTTAAATAAATTAAAAATAAGTATGTATGTAGTTCGTTTAAATTATTTATATTGAGACTATAGGCTACATAAATAAAATACTGTTAACTTGTGATTTCTATACAATTGTGATAAAAACCTTAGTGGTTACTCTGGTAAACTGGAAAGTTACTGTAGTTCCTAGCTGATGATTATTAAAATAGAAAGTAAATTTGAGCAAAACAATCTCTTTTATTTCTCATTTCCATTCAATAGTTGACGAGATAATAATTCCTAGGTTCCTTTAAATTCAACAATATTTTAACTGCCCCTTTCAGTAAACTTCATTACTCAGGCACGATTAGAAACAAATTAGTAATCGGCGTAAGTAAATCGGCGCTTAAACTGAATAGGCCATACACGAAATTGTATGGTTTATGGCACTTAAATCATTTAGCTCAGCTATGAAATATGAAAACTCTTCAATTTAAACAATTTAACCTGGAGCTATTACATTCAGTACTAGGTGGTTATGTCATTTAACCTGGAGCAAGTATTAATAAACCTATGAGGATAAGTCATTTAGCCAGGAACAACAAAACCTAATGTTAGGCGGTAAAATCATTTAGCCTGGAACAAAAAAATAAAATAAAAGGATCATTTTGCATTAAACGACATGTATCTTCGTTAATAATAGGAATATCAGAAAAACCCTATCAGATTATGCAGACTATGTAACCTAATCAATAAATATCCAAATTTTTCTAAAATTTCACTATTTGCGATAGTTATGTTTTTTTTTTTCAAAACTTTAAACAGCTCTGGTATAAAGTTTACAAAATGTCGCTTAATACAAATAGCCCGGGAACCGTCGATATCTATCTCAATACATAGGTTTATATCCTAATACATTACTCAATATGAAAAATTAAAATCATGAGACTGTGTTTCAGAAAGAAACTTTATTGTTTTCACCTTATTATTTTATTTACTTTATACATATCATTACTACTGTGAACTATTATCATATTGCTGAATGCACTGATCAGTCATTTCTTTAAGTTATTAAAAAATTGAATTAGATGCAAAAAAATGTCGATAATAGAAATTAAAGAATCGAAAACATATTGTAATGGAGTATAATGATGTTATTTGTAGTAATGAGGTATTAATTTGACGACCTCCGTGGTGTAGTGGCTAGGCACGTTGGTTTCAAGGCGTCGCTGCTCAGAGGTCCCGGGTTCGATTCCCGGTCGGGTCAATATAGGTATCAAAATTTTCTATATTGTCTCGGGTCTGGGTGTTGTGGTACCACCTTTGTGTCTGATTTTCATAACACAAGTGCATTAGCTACTTACTTTGGGATCATAACAATATATGTGATTGGTGTCCAATTAATTTGTCTTTTACTGACTTGTTACTTTCTAAATAATATGTTGTTTATGTAGATAAGGTCCCTTTAAAGTTAGGATCGTTAATATGTCACACACTTAAAACTACAAAAAGTTACCTATAAATTTTCATTCATTCATCAATTTAAAAGTCAATTAAGTTAAAAATTATTTCCATTTTATAATCTTAAAATCAGATTTTTTTAAATTCCTATTAAATATAGTAGAACATAATAGACTGTAATAAATAAAATAAAAATGGCTTCGATAAATGACCCTTTGTCATTCATAGACAAGAGTAAAAAAAAGATTAGTTAAATTAATAATTACGAATGTGGTCATAAGTATAATAACATAACCATACTTAACTTATTAGCCTTTAGAACTAAATAACTATGAAACTATAGGTACATAATAGGTTATGAACCCGGTTACATAAAAGATATAAGATGTATAAAATGTTCGTTGCCGCAAGTCTTATAAGACACTGGATTAATACTTCACCCTTGATAAAGCATAATCAATCTAAAGATTCAATAGATCAATCTATATTGGTCAAGTAAACCAAAAATAATTTATAATTATAAAAAGTACTAGAAATGTGATAATTGTTATTAATAAGTATATTTTGTAATTATGTATTACTGAGTGAGCTCATCAGTATGATTGTAGCATAACCTTTATTTCTTGTTAAACTTAAATACCGAATGTGATGATTTTCTAATGTGTACTCAACAGCTTAATTTTGGCATAATCTTTATTGCTTGTAATATGATAAATGTAGTATACTGTAGTAGTATTGATATAAATGCGCCATTGTAAATATTTTTAATGCACCGGCACTAAGTCGGATGGCCGAATGTGATGATTTTTGTATTTAGATTCAATCAGTAGCCCTGTTGTAATCTTAACTCATTATAATAATAGTTAACGCTATTTCTATAAAAACGAGTATTGTTACTTAATCGAATAACGTTATCACTTTTTAAAAATGGCAACACTGGCTGCCCCTTCCCTTCTTATTTTCTGACTTGCGGAGTGCACTCAAAAGGCGAGCCAGTCTCACAGATGAATAATAAGTGCTGATCGCCGAAGCGAAAGGTTGTGGGAAGGAACCTATGTCAAAATGTAGTTATAATTATAAATGTGGCTAGATATAGTGATTTTTATCATAGATAAGTGTGGTGATCGAATAAAGAACTTTATAAACTCAACCGAGTTTGATTTACGTCATAATTTACGTGTAAACCTGCCTGAGGGAATCGTTGAAACAAAAAAATTAAATTACCTAACTAAAAACATGTACAAATAAAAACAAAACTGCTTGGATTGATTTACAGCAATAATATAGATACGTGATAACCTAAAAAAATAAAAAAATACTTAAAGAACAGCAATACAATTATGATAAACAACTTACTCATGAGCTTTAAATCATCCATCAAACAAAACCTACTCAAACGGATCCCTTCTAAAAACGAAATCAACTGAAAAAAAACCTATTTTTTACCTATTTTTTTCGAATGCAAGTTTGTGACGAACACCTTTCGTAAAAAAAATACGATTGTTGCTACCTTACTTACTAACTCTTTAAAGGGTGCTATTTCCTAAATCTGTCTTTTCGAATAAAATAAATGTTTCGTTGGATTTTAACCAACTTAAAAAATGAGGTTATCAATTCGACTGTACGTTTTTTTTGTGACTGTGTTACCTCATATCACAGTAATTTGTAGACCGATTAGAAATTTTCGCCTCCCTAGAGGTTATACCTTCTAGTTGGTCCCATTGTTGCCAAGTCGGGATCTGATGATGGGATATTGGTGAAATCGAAGGAAACTCTCAAATTTAAAACGCACGTAGTGTTTTTACTAGAATCTTAAAATTGTCGTGTTGTTACATCCGATAGGCAACATTGCGTGGTGCTGAGCTGATGGTGGAATTCCTTAACGCTTAGGAGTTCAGCGGTTATTATAATAGGGACATTTTAGCTTCTTAAAGAACTGAGTCATAAGGTGCAGACCTCCGCCCCCCTCCTGTAATCACTAAAAAAAAAACTTTAAAAAATAAATACCGTCTTTAAAACAAAAAGTAATTGAAATGTTTCAAATAAACATTTGACCTTTTAAAAGAAATCCATCCATTTTAGGCGAATAACTTCTTTAGTGGAGTCGGTGCCATCATTTTGACCATTAACTATCAGAGCACTTACCACTTAACACCATCGTTTTTAACATTTTTTTTTGGTCGTAACTAAACAAAATCACTGGATTCATATGTCCTATAGCCAACTTGTAACTTTATATTATCGCGTTAAATCAGCAGCAACAGTCATCGCCACAAGTCAACTCGCTTCGTACACCGACGCTTTTGTTGACGGTAATTTAAAATAACTGTTAATACACAACGTTTAGTAAATAACGCAAAACTTCTACAAACCAATCAGAATATAAGTACTTAAATAAAAAGGCAAGCATTGTTTATTATAACACAAATAGTAACATAAAATAATGGCGCTAATTACTACCTAAACCTACCAAAATATACTTCAGAGTCGTTTTTAATCAAAGTAGTTAAGTAAGGTACTTTCCTGTTTTGCGTTCATTCTGTTACACTTTGTGAATATTCCATAATCACACTAAATGTTACTTTATATTTTATTAAACCATGTAACTGTCTTCTTGTTCATAAGTAGGTAGTCATGATCATCCACGTTTATCATCTCAGTTTCCGACTCGAGTTGATCGTATCTAACGTCAGAAGCAATGTTGAGTATAAATAAGTGCCCTGATAGTGCATGTCTTTGTACGTAGTCGTATTTCGAGCAATTTGAGTCATAAGTAATTTCGGCACTACTGCATTCCGATACATTATCCCGCAATGTAGGAAGGCCCCGTCACGTATAACCTCAGACGAACAATGATCCTTCATAGCATTTTTTTTATACTATCAACCTCTTCGTATTTAATGCGAAAATCGAACTTATAACTTATTTAGTGAGATATTGTACATTATAGTTACCTAAATACTTGAAGATTTGTGTTGAATATGATAACATTTTGTTAATCCAATATGTTATATTACTTACAATAATGACTTATGTTCTATCATTTTATCAGTTTCATATCATATTTACGAGTATATCAGTTCTATCTTGTAAACTGTTGTTTTAACAATACACCGCGTATTGTTAAAACTATAGTTTCAAGATAGAACGAGCCTTTAAAGGAAAGGAATCCATTTTCATCCACACATTTTTCTAACTGAACATCACTACTGTACAAATAATAATATCACTTCAATAAAATACATTGCAGGAGTGCGATTTGACAGACCACGAGCATGAGATTGCCCTGTTTAATCGTACTGTATTTTTTTTTTGATACTAAATAGGTTCCAGATCCATCCTGGTGACTATTGATATACGCATTGCTAAACTTTAATTAATAAGATGACTTCCGATTAGAAATGGGCGACGGGAAAATACCCATTGGAAAAATACAGGGTAAAAACCCATTGTTAGCGACGCGATTACACAAATATTAGTACCCAATAAGTTAATTAATATTGTTTTTTACCTTGCTACTTTATGTCTAAATAGTTTCTCTTTTTAACCTAAAAATGCATAGAAGACCTTTACTGTTATTTATTCTGTGTAAGTTTTAAACTCGCAAGGAGCTCGAGGGGTTTGAGGGGCGCGGGACGTAGGCGCGCTGTGCATCCGCTTCAGTTGAAATATTTTGAAAACCAGTCTAAATGCGAGCCCCACGCACGCCGCGCGCTACTCTTCTCTATAAAAGCTGTAACCTCCCGTCGTTTTCAAAAATATAGTCGAGTCGTTGTCAAAGTTCAGTGTTTTCACTTTTCTACACCTACTGCATGTCTACACCGCACACCCATTTTGGGAAAATATAGGATATTTCCCTAATTAAATTCCTCGGAATTCACTCGGAAGATAGACTGGAATTTTGTATTTTTAGTTTGTTTAGAACATGTTTACTTTTCTTCAACTTTAACAAACGAAAATAACAAATGAATGATCAATATAAAAGTCAGTCGGCGTAACAGCAGTCGTGTTGTAAGTCTACCGTAGCCTATCTAATCTTTCCGGTAGGATACGGAATACTACGGCATACTACGTAGCTTTCGTAGATTACTTTTATTAAGGAATTTGCCAGATAAAGTACCAAATGCAATATACCGATTCTCGCAAACGTTTCACTTCCTGCATAAATTTATTTATGCGACTATTTTTATCACATTTTTTTTTCATTTTATGATAAAATAAACTTATTTCACTAAAAAATAATAAAAGTTACTATTTCAGTATTCATTACCATGATTTATTTCAAATTCAGATTCAGGAACATTTATTTCTCACAAGAATGATTCGTGATACAATTAAATGAAATCTACGAAAGGTACCGCACTTTATAGAAAGATTCCGAAGTCTACCGTAGACTACCGGAATGCTGCATACTTTGGTAGGATACATTGGATTTACAACTAATCAGCAGTAAAAGTCTTCAGTCCAAAAGGTCACACAACACAATTAAATCACCAACTACTCAAAAGTCCACAAGAGAAACAGATGATAATCGAGTAACGGTCGATTTCAAGATAATACTCAAAGCGGGTATCTGCGTGGGTCGATTATAAACTCGTGTTCAGAATGAAAACACATTCTATTTTTTTTTTATTTACTCTTAGACGTAGTAATTATTTGATTTGTCCTGCAACTTTATATGGCTTCTAGCGGTCCCCCGCGACTTCGTCCGCGCGTTTTGAGTTTGTTCCCGACGCTCCCGGCGCTGCCACGGGAGGGGTCCCGTCGCAGCGTGATGTATGCAGCAGTTTGCGACCTGGGCCACATAATGAGAAATTTTACAAATAAGTTTAAATATTTACATGACATGCCGTAAACCTTTACCTAAAGCGCAGTTTAGAGAAGTTTTCATGACGCCCGACGAGTCTAGTCGTTTTTGATTATTTATCACAGCCATATAAAATTATAGGTATAATTTGAGAAAATTATGTTCCGTAACTGTGCAAGTTATTTTAAAAAAGAACGAAATGGCTGGTGCTTGTAATTATCATGTAAGACCGCAAAATAATGCACAATAACATACAAAAATAATATGCAGATATGAGTTTTCATAAATAGTTATTTAAAGAAAAAAGCAAATTCCAAAATCCGGTTATTATAAAAATAAAAATAAAAACTGGCGTCATGTGCTGGGGGCCGTGCCGGCGGCCATACCGCTCACTCCGCAACGGCATGTTCCATAGTATCTGACAGTTTATTGTTGTAAGCCGTCGATAGAGCCGCCGGGCAGTGCGCATACAACATAACGTTAACATGTACTGCATCTTGTCATCATTATGACCCGTTTTCGTAGCACCGTAGCGTCGTAGCTTCGTAGCTCTCTAGCAACACAGTTTATAATGAAATAGTGGTAAACAACTACTTATAGTGGAAAACTTTGCTCAGTAAGTGGTACATCCACGCTTGTTTTTATTTTGCTGCAAAAAAACGAATTGTCTGTGTTCATGAGAGATAACCGTAGGTAGGTTAGGTACAAACTCGTAACTCCAAGCAAACCTGTGCTGTTTACAGACTTGAAAATAGAAGGTAGTAAATTTGATGTGTATTCATGCGATATCGTAGCAACCGTTTATCTACGTTTGTATTGTTATTCCCGATGATGTAAGATTTCATACCGCGTTTAATAACTTTTACGTTACTTTTCGCCTGTCCATTGCTGGCCGGATGATAAGCGGGTGCCGTCACAAGCGACATTCCATTAGAGGCACAAAACACCTTAAACTTGTCAGAAGTAAACGCCGTAGCATTATTTCTAACAAGTGTTTGAGGCAGACCAAATCTTGACCATTAAAAGGAAAGGAATCCATTTTAGGCAAACAATTTCTTTTTGGAGTCGGTGCTGTGACAGATGATGCTTGATGGTCAAAGTCACCGACTCCAAAAAGAAATTGTTTGCCTAAAATGGATTCCTTCCTTTCAATGGTCAAGAGTTTGTTTAAGACTTTATAGTGCATTTTGGTTTTGAAGTTGCTTTTTTTAAAGTTAATTTTATTTCTTAATTTTTAGGGATTACAAAGCGTTAACCTAAGCGTTAAGGATTTCCACCATCAGCTCAGTCCCACAAAATGTTGACTGTCAGCTGAAACAATACCTCAACATTAATTCTAGTAATAAAAACACTTTACGTGACTTTTAAATTTGACGGTTTCCTTCGATTACACCAAGATTCCATAATCATATCCCAAATTGGCAACAATGGGATCAACGATAAGGTATACCCTTTAGTTAGGCGAAAAAAATTTCGAATCGGTCGACAAACGACTGAGATATGAGGTAACATACATACAAAAAAAACATACAGTCGAATTGATAACCTCCTTTTTTGAAGTCGGTTAAAAATTAAACCGCCTTCGAAAACTGACGTAAAAACTTAAAACAGAAGACGATTGCGTTACTTAAAGATTTTCGTGAGTTTTTTAAGGCGTTTTATTTTATTTACTTTATGGCCTGGAGGAAAGACACCATAGATGTATGGAACTATGTGTGTCTCTATGTACGAAAAGAAATAATAACAGAGCTACCTTGCATAGAAGGGAGGAGAGATTTGAGGTTGATCTTGTAAATAATGTATTATAACCTTTAAAAGCCGTAGAGGTTTTGGATTTACTATTTTAGGGTGTAAATAGTTTATATCAATGTGTGCATGTGTGTTCGCTTTATTTCTAGATAGCCTAGGAGGGTTTTTAGGTTTGAGTGTAACTTTTTCCCTCCTTAAATTAGTATAGCTCTCGATCAGAATACTCGGCCAATGAGCTACGCCCCAAGCAATGATCATTGGTCTAATTAATCTAACAGTCTGGGTTTTGCTATGAAATAAATCTAACATAAATATAAAACACATTATTTAGAGCTATGATCTTGATTAAAATTTGGATTTGAAAGTGACAACTCTCTTTTATTTTGTTATTATTAAAATTTCCCAATGGTGTATGATAATGGCATTTCCTTTGGATAGACCACACTCTAAGTAGATAAGCCTTGGGGAAGTAAATAGATTGGATCATAAATAGAAAGTCACTTAGACACAATATATCCGAGCTTCCAATATTACATACCTATACCTAAGTCTCAGACTTCTGCACAGGGTCCTGAGTATAACCTTAGATATATTCACGATTACAACATTATAGTGGTCGAGAGTTTACTTTTCAGATTTAAGAAACTATGATTCTGTAAAACCTTAGATTTACAACAGTATATTAGGAATTTGACTTAGCTAAACCAATATAACAACTCAAACCAAATTAAAACTTCAAGCATGCGCTTTACTAACTAAACATTCTTGTGGTTCGAATCCGCAATGTTCATTAACGGGTGTATTAAAGAAACAACAAGATACACTTGTTGTTGAGACACGAATAATGAGAGTGCAGCCGGGAGAGATCCAGATTGCAGTAGTTTGAGAGTGGGTATTTAAATTAAGCTGTTAGGGAACTTTAAATAACAAATAAGAAGGACATTGCAGTTTAAACATTGTAGTTTAGAACTAGGATCCTCATTTATTGATAATGTTACGGATTTATGTGTTGGAACATGGTTTTACGGTGAACCTTTGATGCGTGACCTCTAGGCACCCGATACACACCCCATATGCAGCTGGTCTCCGACCTTTGGTTTGGCCAAACCAATAAAGTATTACAAACAAAATACAAACAATTAAAACCATGGTAAAAGGGGAAGTACACAAGTTGTACAAGAATAGATCTAATCCACGGATTAGCCATAAAATCTTAGCAGCGAAGGGAGACCAGGTCTGTTTCCCCAATAACCTGATTACAGGGCCAGTCACTGGCGTACTCTCATTAGTGCTAGCAGGGAGGTTGGATCGGGTAAGAGTGCTTGTCTTCCTAAGACGAAGCCATCCTAAACACTCTTTAGCTGATTTATTATCATACGAGTAATTATAGAGCTTTGGCTTTTGGCGAGAAATAAAGAAACGTGTGAAATAAAGATTACGTTTGTGGTCATATTATAATTCTAGAATTAAGACATGCAGTAGAAATATGAAATTTATTACAATATTTTTTATCTTATACTCTTTATTTTTAACTTGAAAAGAAATCAGGAACAGGGACACTTGTAACCGGTGTATCGATTTTGATCTTGTTGGGTTCATCTTTGCTCTGATTATGACATGTGGGAGTAATGAAGACCGCCGGAACTGCTAGACTCACTTTATTTGTTCTAGCTGGATAGGCGTATCTGTATACATTGTATTTCGGTCTGTCTTCATTCTGAAAAATTATATATATATATATATATAATTTTAAAGAATTATATATTTATATATATATATATATATATATATATATATATATATATATATATATATATATATTATTTATATATACCTATATTATTATTATATATACCTTAATATATATATATATATATATATATATATATTAAGGTAAATGCTTTTCATTCCATTTGTTAGAAACAGCGTCCTCTTGGAGAGCTGAGGGCTTGGATAAATCACAATTTCTTGAGAAATAAGATCAAGCTAGAGTTTACAGTACCGTGCGAACGCTTGTTAAGGTGACACGTATTTCTCGGTGCGAAAAAAAAAAAACTAACGTTTCTCAACATGTTCACATCCAAATGCGCTGGTTGTACTGACACAGTGGGTGATGGGCCAGAGTGCTCAATTTGTAATAAAAAATTCCATTTTGCCTGTGGAGGTATCACCGAACGTGGCTTTACCAGGCTTGGCTCCGGTAGGTCTTCATGGATGTGTGTGGCCTGCAGAGATGCCTCGCGGTCTGGGGTGGAGTCGCCTGGAATTGATACGACGGCTGTAAATACACCGAGTTCCTTAAAATTTTCCTCGGGACTTCAGCTGGAACGACATGCTGGCTCTTCATCGACACCTAAACGAAGTCCCATGCGGGAGGAAGACCTGAGCCCATCATTTATTACTTTATTGAATGAGGTCTCGACCAAGATAACGAGTATGCAAGAAGAAATAAGCCTCATTCGTGTTATCCAGCAGGATCTACAACAGGTGAAGTCTGAAGTGGCGAATCTCAGTTGCGCCGTGAACGCGAGGTTGGATCAGATCTCTGCCCGTGTGGATGACGTCGAAATAAGATTGTCCACGGTCGAAAGTCTCCAAGCGGAAGTGAATGAATTAAGGTCACAGATCGAGGTAGTCCTGGAAGAAGGCTATAAAAATGACCAATGGGTACGTCGATCAAATATCCAGATTAATGGGATACCACACAAGAATGGGGAGAATTTAATAAAAATTGTGAAGACCCTTGCGGATCGATGTGGTTTTCCCTTAAATACTGAGATTGACATTGACTTCGTCACACGTGTAGCGGTAAAAAACGATGTGGAGGGCAAAAGGAGTAAGCCTATAGTGCTGAAAATGCACTCGCGGTACAAAAAGGACGACTTTTTGGCTTCACTTCGCAAACTAAAGGACCTGAAAGCATGTGACATTGGATTCGTCGGTGTGTCAGGTCGCATTTATTTCAACGATCATCTATCATCTCGGAATAAACAACTCTTCCAACAAGCAAAACTCAAAGCGAAGGAGAAGAATTATGCATTTTGCTGGGTAAGGAATTGTACAATAATGGTGCGTAAATCAGATAAATCGCCAGTTTTACACATCACTTCCGAAGAGTCGTTAAAAAAGATCGTATAAGTAAAATTACAATGGCATGGACTTCCGATTGGTCATTTTATGTGGGGTGGTTATTTTTTGCTTCGTTGTGTCAATTTGCGTGCGAAAGTTTGAGCGCCGTATGCACCTATTCTTGGCCTGCTTACTACGCGCATTGCCGTGCGCCGATATTGTCGCCGTCCTTAACAACTATTGCAGAGTGTATAAAGAACAGTGTTCGAGTGCTGCATGCGCAGTACGCAATGTATGGTGTGGTCATCTCGTGTCTTCGGCGGCTGAGTATTTGTGGTTTTATGTTAAGAACTTTATTTCTAATGATCTATAGCTCGGACTTGTTTCGTAAAAATTGGGAGGTGAGTTGTTATAACTTGTTGGTTTTTAATGATAGTGCGTCCCGAATAGCGCACTGCCGCTTATTACGTTTGTGGGTTTACAGTAATACTTTTGCGGTTAGGGTTTTATTTTATGAAAACAGATCGCTTATTGTCACATTGATGGATGCAAAGTATTGCCTGGTCTTCTATGATGAAATGTACGGTGGGTTTTGTGTACATAATAATGATGTTTATATAATAATATTAATAATTTTAATAATGAATGATTTTGGACTTGCGGGATATACAGTGTTACTAGTTTTATTTGTTTCTAATGTCTATAAAACATATTAATTGCTTTTATCAAAACGTACGTGGTCTTCGGACAAAAACTAAAATATTTTATCAAAACCTTATCAATTGTTGTTACGATGTTATTTGTTTGAGTGAGACATGGTTGTTGCCTGGAATTTTTGATGCTGAGCTGTTCGATTCACGATATTACGTGTATCGGACCGATAGAAAATACGAGCTTTTGGACGTGACAAAGGGCGGCGGCACACTAATCGCGGTCAGGCGAGAACTGATGGCCGATTCGAATTGTCCTAGTAAACTCCCTGTATTCCCAGATGCAGACATGACACACCTGGACATACTGTTGTCCCGCGGTCCAAACGCTCAACGATTGCACTTATACTGCTGTTATTTTCCCGAAACTAGGGATCAGGTCACATCTGAGCAAACCTTCCTTGAATACGTGTCGGATCTTAGCCTGGATAGACCGGATGATTTATTTTTGGTTGTTGGTGATTTTAATATAAGAAAGGCTATATGGCTTGAAAACCAGGATCCTAGATGTCACAATTTAATTTTGTCTAACCCGTCTGTAGATGCTTTGTCATCCCAAATTTACACCTTTATGTCTCTTACCGGATTCCTACAATATAATGGAATAGAAAACGCTAACAATAGGTGGCTTGATTTGGTTATGTCTAACTTTCCGTGCGTAGTTAGCCGCATTGACCCGCTGTCTGTTCCCGAAGACGGCCATCACCCTTCATTGTTATTATCATTAGAACTGGATGCGACAGATGCGCACTTAAAACAATTACCCCGAAAAGTGCGTCGTTTTCATGCTGCTGATTATGATGCTATCAAGTCAAGGCTTCAGGATATAGACTGGGCAGTGCAACTTTCCGGAAGTGATGTCGAAAAAGCGTTAGATAGTTTTTACAATATTGTAAATGATATTATAGATAAACACGTACCAGTAAAATTGTAAAAAGATAGTAATATTTACCCAGTGTGGTTTTCCCCTACATTAGTTAAACTTATAAAGAAAAAACACAAATTTCACAAAAAATGGAAAATATACGGTAGATTAGCGGATTACGAAGCCTTTTCAGATGTGAGGCGTTCTGTTAAAAAAACGATTAGCTCTTGTTACGACTTATTCATAAAAAGATCTGAATCAAATATAAATCATTGTTCGAAGCATTTTTGGTCTTTTATAAAGTCAAAAAAAAATATTAGTAGTATCCCAGATTCGATGACACTAGATAACATGGTTGGCAACGATGGTCAGACCATCTCCAACATGTTTAATACTTTCTTTCAGTCGGTATTTGAAGATGACTCACATGCTCCGGGAAGCTTGGATAAAAATAACTCTGGTTCTGTGCTTATCAGTAGTATTCAAATCACTGAACAAATAGTAGAAAAATATCTCTCAAAGATTGACACGTCTAAGGGTAGTGGACCTGATGGCATATCTCCAATATTTTTAAAAAGTTGTTGTAAGCAGTTAGCATCACCTATTACATTTATTTTTAGATTATCTTTATCTAGTGGTCATATGCCTCACATTTGGAAACAATCTTATGTGGTTCCCATTCATCAGTCTGGCGACAAACACAATATACGCAACTACCGTGGCATTTCGAAATTGTCAATTCTACCTAAGGTTTTTGAAAAAATCGTTTACGACTCTGTATATCCCGCAATAAGCCCATTACTGACAACTTATCAACATGGTTTTATTGCTAAGCGCTCAACTGAGTCTAACCTTACTGAATTTCTGGACTTTGTACTTGACTCCCTGGAGATGGGATTTCAGGTAGATGCTGTGTATACCGATTACTCTAAAGCATTCGACAAAATTTCTCATTCATTGTTAATCAGTAAACTGGAATCAGTTGGTATACATGGTGATCTGCTTCGCTGGATAACTTCCTATCTCAGGGATCGAACGCAGGCCGTAACTGTTAAGGGTTTCACTTCATGTTTTGTCCCCATTACGTCAGGAGTCCCCCAGGGATCACATCTTGGTCCCTTGCTTTTTAATGTTTTTATCGATGACGTCATAAACTGTTTTAGTAATTCTAAAATCTTATATGCCGATGACTCAAAAATATACTCAGCTATAAGATCCGTTGAGGACTGTGAAAGGTTGCAATCTGACTTGAATCGGCTGTGTGAGTACTGTACTAACAATAAATTATTTCTTAATGTAGATAAGTGCCACACAATTACGTTTACCAGAAGTGCAAGTCCTATAAATTTTAACTATACTCTTTATGACAAACAATTGATAAGGGTTCAGGAGGTCAGAGATCTGGGGATCCAACTAGATAGTGGATTATACTTTGAGTCGCATATCAACTTGATTACCTCAAAAGCATATAAACTACTAGGCTTTATTTTTCGTCAAAGTATTGACTTTACAAACGTTAACACCCTTATTCTATTATATAACTCTTATGTTAGATCGCAGTTAGAATATGCTTCAGTAGTGTGGAATCCTCAATACTCAAAATACATTGATCAAATAGAGCGTATTCAGGATAAATTTATTAAACGATTAAGATATAGGTTTAAGAATTGCAGTACAGATAATATCCAGTCCCTGGTTACACGTCGCGAACACAGAGATCAAATACTTTTACACAAATTAATTCATAATGTTGTCGATAGTCCTTATCTGTTAAGTAGACTTTTATTTAAATGCACTAAATCCCGCACTCGACATAGAATAACTTTTGATGTACCTATTTGTAGGACAAATTACCGTAGAAATAGTTTTATCATAAGAGCCATGAATAAGTATAATTGTAAGTTCTGTAGTATTGACATTTTTCATGAGCGGTTGACGCGTTTTCGCTATCTCCTGAGATCTGTCTAGGCTGGGGCCTATTAGTATTAGTATATTAATCTTACTTTATTAAGCTCCCAGTTCCATGTTATTATTATTTTTGCTGTTTTTTCTCGCATTTGTCACCTTATTGGCAAAATTGTATTAATTATCATTGGAAACTTTAAATGCTAATGCGTGACTTCTTAATATTAAGCCTAATGTAATATTGTAAAGCTGTTTGTTTCCTTAATAAATAAATAAAATAAAAAAAAATAAAAAATAAAAAAATATCGCTATAAAAGTCAATGAATAAAAGCAATTTAATCACAAATCCTTTATCACTTTTACGCACTTACAATTTAAAAAATTCAAATATTGTTACGTTCTACTGCAAACGACTTGTCCTCGTTATTTTAAATATTTTTCATCATTTATAACTAAATCTTTTGTAAAACTTTTGAATTTGTCACAATTTTATGCCGTCAATATGTCAATTGACAGTCTAGTAAACAGTTCAAAAATCTTAAGATTACAGCAAAACATATATCTTCATATTTTAATAGACCAAAATTTTACATTTACTAACTCGGCCAAACATATTGATCGTAATTTTGTTATGTTATTGATTTCTCTTAGATTTTACTGGAATATCATAATATATTTCGATAATATTCATATAAAAGTTCGCTTAACTTATTTCTGGACGTGTCATTCAACGGCCATATTTACGTTAGTATGACGTCATCTTCGCCTAAACTATCGAGTTTACTCGATAGTTTAGGCGAAGCGACTTTACACGACACGAGAGTGCTTCGTGATGCCGACTAACGTTGTACTGCGTAAACTCGCTACGCTAACGTGAAGAATATGTCAAAAGTTCGTGATTGGGGTACAGGTCATAAGACGAACAATAGAGTGATAGAATGGTGGAGTAATGGAGGCTGTATAACGAAGTGTTTCACATAACTTCTATCTTTAGCAATATTTCAATCTGGAATGCAATTATACCTATAAATAATTAATGTATTCAAACCGCAGTGTCTTTTTCTTTCAGAACAAAACTTAAAAATTCCTTTTAAATTATTTCAGTCACTTAAACTAATAGACGATCACAAACAAAACTAAACTAGCTAGACAATCACAAAGCCATAATATTCACAGGAGTCAGTCCTTATGAAAAATCTAAGCTAACTGAATAATTATCATCAGGGTCATATTTAGTAATGCCCGACGATTTTCTTAAAGTTAGACAGAGGGGTATAGAGTAGGTGAGAGGTAAGTACAGAGGGGGGGGGGGGGGGGGGGTACCATCACAACTTCATGATTTTTAGTTATAACTCATATCTTAACATCTACTGGACCGATTTTGATGAAACATACACGTTTAATGCACTTAGCCAAATTAGCTTGAAAAGCAGACTGTACCCAATGTTACTAAATGAAAGTTGTGCAATTAAGAGTATTGAAGGCCAGCCTCATCGCGAGATTATCTCTTCTCGTTTAATGGCATTGTGTCATGCTATCAAAATAACCGCGATATAAACAGAACAAAACGCTTTTTTTTGCTAACCGACCGAAGTGGAGTGGAATTGAAACCGCAGTATTTAAAATGCAAAATATAAACTTAGTGTAACACCACAAACTTCTTTATAAGTAGTATACAGGTTATGAAACTTCTACTTGTGTATACTATCCTTTAGAAAAAAAGGTTGAAGAAGGGAAAACACGACAATAATTTAAAAAAAATAACTGCCTCCAAAAAATTAATTTAGAGTTAATAATATTTTTTCTCATGATTTTTTAGTTATTTACTCTCAAAAAACTACTGCACCGATTTTGATGAGACTTATATCGTACCCTAAGTTGATATATATCTAATCGGACTAAACACGAATCATGTCGCTATGACTCCTCTTTTTTGAGAAATCGGTGGACCAATATACAAACATACCTAGACTTAAGAAATTTGTACACGTGTTAAGAAGTCTTCATAGATTAACTTACCCAAATATTATTCAATTCCAACTATATCACAAACATACACATTGGATTGATTACCTCAATTTTTTGAAGTCGTTAAGAACTGTAAAAGTCGTTTTCATATGTTTATGCGTGTAACATTAGGTTAATATATTCTTTATTTATTCGACGATCCTCTGTGAAGCGTGGACGTAGTATATAAACTCATAATATTTACGGATAGGAAGTGGGATACATTTGCACACTCAAATCGGAAAAGTCTTTGTAGTATCATCTCAAATAACAATAATCTTTCAAACCTTCACGAAGCGGTGCCAAGTCAATCTGCCTGTAATCATCGCTGTCAGCGATTTCATTTAATTTTAGCTATTTTCTACTTAAGCGTAATAAATTCTAATTAAAGTTCTTTTTGTTTCCAGGTGAAGGACATTGATAGTGTGAGCCAGGCCAGATATGCCAGTATGCCAAACAACTGTAAACTTAAAAAAAAGCTGTAAGTAACATTATGTTTATATCTTGACCAACGGAACACAACCTTTATTTAAGAGGGGTACAGATACGTTTGTGAAGTGATAGTCCGGGCCGCAACACGAATTCCACCACCGCGAGCGTAGCATAGCTGCGGTTTTTTCATTCGATACAATACACTGTAGAATAAAGTATTCAACATTCATGGGGTCTTGGGTCAGACTGGCGGGCCGCACAAAAAGGCTCAGCGGACCGCAGTTTGAGTATGGCTGGTCTAGACCGTAGGCGAAGAGAGGCCTGCCTGTCGGCCTTCTACAGGTTACGTTTCGGAGAGTGTGCGAACGAATTGCATGACTTAATTCCAACGGCCTCTTTTCATCTTGGAAACACAAGACACCCCGGTTCTCATTTCATTTGCGTACGGCTAGGGAGTAGAATCCATCTTAGCCCGCATTGTCGCTTAACATCAGGTGGGATCTTGGTGGGGTGCCAACTAAAGTCCATGTTTTATCTTGAGCACAATTACTACAGTCATGTCACACAACATTTAATACTCAAGTATTATTATTCGTTATTGCTTTAAATTGTTTCCAAAACCATTTGGGATATGTTTGTTATAAAAACTGTTGGCACTCAAAATAATGATGTGTTCTTTGATCATACAATACAAATCAAATGTATAGATGCATAAAATTAAAATGAAAATTACTTAAAAATCTGCATCTGCTAATTAGGGTACATTATACCAACGTCAAATAAGACTTTTCTCACTGAATAAGTATGAAATATCCGATTTTAATTGTCATTTACATAAATTATTGCTGACAAATAGGTGACGCTTTCAAATTAAGCGTTTTGTATTTTATTCAACGAATATTCCTTATCTGACTTTGTTAAAATTAAGCGTTTATAAAGCAATCTAATAATCCATAAAGAGTCTAACCTCAATGAGAGGTTTGATAACAAAGAAGAAAAAAATAAAACCGGCCAAGTGCAAGTCGGACTCGCGCACTGAGGGTTCCGTGCCAACTTTAAATAAATTGGGGAATCCACTTACTTCTACTTAGTAAAATACCACAATATTTTGTTGACTGCAAATATAACTTTGTTTTTCATAGTGTTTGTTTAAAGTACAAAGTTATGTTTGCGGTTGTTAAAAACATGCTATATCTCAAAAACTACTCGTTCGATCTCGTTCAAACCAATTTTTTTTGAAAGTGTTTGTTACGATCTATATTACATATTTTTTTCAGAATTTACACTCTCTTGGTTTAGAAGTTAGATTGGGGGGGGGACGCCCATTTTACCACTTTGGAAGCGGATATCTATGAAACGTTAGTCTTTAAAAGAAAATGGTTTTAGGAACCTCAATATCATTTTTAAAGACCTATCTATAGACACCCCACACGCATAGGCTTGACTACAAAAAATTTTTTTGGTTATAGTTTCATGTATGGGAGCTCCCCCTTAAATGACATGCACGCTATATTTTTTATTTTTTGTATGAGAATCGGTAAGCTGTTAACAGGATACATCTTCCTACCAAATTTCAACAGTGTAATGCTTATAGTTACAGAATAAAAGGCTGTGACATACGGACGGACAGACAGACAGACAGACAGACAGATAGACAGACAGACTTGACGAAACTATAAGGGTTCCGTTTTTTGCCATTCGGCTACGGAACCCTAAAAACTAAGTCATGCAACATAAAAATAAATTTAAACCTACCTATACAAAAACGAAACCATTTCTTTTGCTAAAGTGGCTGCAATGCTGGCTGCTAATCCTTTAAATAAATTTAAACTAGAAGTAATTAGGCGTTATCTAATGGATAAGTACTCGTAGCTTACTAAATGCACAGGTTCGAATTTATCTGAGGTTAATTAGGCTGTTGTTGGTTATTTGCGTGTCTCGTGTTTGCATGTGCAGCTAGTTACGAGCTCTATTTTATTGAATTTCTGTCCATCAGCTTTTATGCATTGTTCTTGTTGTTGTTATCAGTTCCCTATAACTTCACATTATATGCGTTGTGTCATTAGTTTGTAATGCACCAGTAATACTCATTAATTTTGTTTACGTATTCGTAATGTGAACACCAGTGCCTATGCCTAAAGTTAATTCTTTCAACTTTGAATACTCAAAGTCGTGCATGCGTCCATATGATTTTGAATTTCATAATTTAGTATCAATAAACATGCATTCTCTCCACCATCAAGGAAATTGATAAATAGTTTTCGATATTTACATCAACTGAAGGTACATCCATACACCAACTTAATTAATATCAATGTAATTATTTAGATGCTCAATTCAGTAAGTTGTTACTACTTTCGCAAATACGACGACAAGACTGTAACGTTTTCCTTGAATTTCGAATTATGAATCTATACACTACGACAAGCATCTTCTGGCCAATAAATGACATTGACAGGGGGCGCTAGCATTTAATGAGGGTAGCCAGTGCAAGAAAATCTCCCTTGTCTCCTATTCATTAGGGATTTTTTATTCATTAGGGTCTTTTTATTTATTACCTTATATTGTTTGCCCGACTAAGACAAATGTAAGTAAGTAAAGTTAGCCTGTAACATCCCACCGCTGGGCAAAGGCCTTACCTCAACTATGAGGTAGTTTGAGCCAAACTCCACCACGCGGGCGCAGTGCGGGTTGGTGGAGGGGTGATTGCAAGGCAAGCTACTAACCCTGCTGTCAGATTTTATCCAGCCGCGCCCATAAGGCCTCTGACTTCGCTTAACGACTAATATCAACCGATATTAGCCGGGACCAACGGCTTGACGTGCCTAACGAAGCACGGAGATTCTCGCGATGTACGTCACTCATATGGTCGGAATGGTCACCCATCCAAATACGACCGTGCCTTAGGTTGCTTCACTTCGGTATCACTACCAAAGCGCTGCTACCACTGCGCTACGAGCACTTCAACACAAATGTGACAAAGGTGAACGGTAATGTTTATATAGATCAAATAATAGTGAAAATATCTCATTTGACCAACATTTTGAACCATCTTCATACAGTTGGCTAATATCGGAGGAAGCCACACGTATTAACTCAAACTTTACTGAGTTCAGATCAAACTGACTGAGACTGAAGACTGAGTCAAAGGTCGAATTTTTGTACAATAAAAAAAACAAAAAACCGAGCCAGGGGGATGTAAGAAGTGCAATAGGACGAAAAAAGATTTTTGACAAATTTCTTGTAGTTAATACGTAGCAATAATTTCAATATCGCTGAAGTTTAAAAATTAAACTCCACCTCATAAATTGATGATGATGGATATTTATAGCTAAATAACACTTGTTTCAGAAGGCACACAGTGTGTTGTGCCTCAGTGGTGACTGGCTTTTTGGGTCTGTGCCTCATCGCGCTGCCTGTCAACACGACTGCACATGTGCTGAAAGAGTACAAGAGCCCGCAGCCCTGCCTCAGCGAGGAGTGCGTGGGTACAGGTAAAATCAACAATTTTATCATAAGTTTTCTAAGAACCTTTTTTTGCTAGCGTCTTTAGCATCAATGCATAAAGTATTTTCGCCGGGCCATCCACACTCGTTTTTTTAAAGTGAAATTCATAATGTGTCCTGTCCTGTGTGTGTGATCCTGTTACTCTGTTGGCGCAGCGACCCGAATTGGATCTTGGCCTACGATACGCGATGGCGCCAGCGCGCCCTGTTTTCTGCATTCAGGGCGCGTAGGTCCTTCGCCACTTCATCTCTTCACTGGTATCGCGGTCGTCGACGACATACAGGCTGCCTAATGTACGCCTTCCTTACCGCCCTGTCATCCGGCATTCTTTCTAAATGGCAAAGCCAACGGAGTCTTGCTGCCTTTATCTCCTCAATGATGTCCGGTTTAGACACTAGATCCTCCAGTTCTTGGTTCTTCCCTTCTTCGTTCATCTGGTTGGTCATTATCCATTGGTTCCTTCTCCATCCTCCCTTTGTTTAGGTGCCAAGATCTTACGAAATATCTTCCTTTCGGCAATGAGAAACTTGTTTACCTCTTTCTGGGTTGGTGTCCAGGCCTCGCATACTAGGCAAGATAAATAGCTTTACCAAATTTAATGAACAAGGTTTGGACAACTGTTTAAATATGATATAGCCAGTTTAAAATCAACGTCAGACGCAAAAAATTTAAAATAGTACATAGTTCAAACCTTGTTTATTTATTTGTGGTAAGGATGTTTTTTTTATCTTTCGTCTTAGCTAAGGAACTTATTAACTTACATAAACAAAAAAAAATACACCATCAAGTATTTGTTACTAGGTAGAAATAGAATACTACTTCTAGATATCTACTCTAACAGTCAAAACAGTGAGAGGGTTTTTCTATTTTTCGCAACAAAAATATGCATTTCATCAAATGATATAAAAACGATAAATGAGAAAATCTGATTTGATATTGTGAAATTCTTATCTAACAAGCGTTTTATTTGTTTCATGATAAAATAAGTATTAAATAAAAATAAACTCAAGAGATTTCCTACACGTAGATAGCCCGTAACAAATGTATGATATATCCAGCACATAAGTGAAACAAAAGAAAGACGAAGCTCTATATAATATATTCATATATACATTATCTCGCACTAAAATACACACACACACATACACACACACATACACACACACAGACACACACACACACACAAACACACAAACACAAACAAACATACACACACACACACACACACACACACACACACACACACACACACACACACACACACACACACACACACACACACACACCATATTTAAGGTTATTTCAAGGTTTATGTAATAGTTGTAACTTACTGCCTATTTAGTTTTTGTAACTGTATTTGTATTTTAACTATGCCTACAGGACCTGTATTCTTCTAGTTCTAAATACCTCGGTGTGACCGTGCACCCATGTGACCAACCCCGTGACCAATGCATGACTTTTAAGCCCCATGTTCAATCGCTTGTTCCCTGGATACGTAAACTTATTTTTATTTTCAAAACCCTGTGTCACGCGGCTGACAGCCTTGTCAACAAAATGGTGTATTACGCCTTGTGCCAACCGCTTCTGAAGTATTGTATTTCCTTATGGGGAAGCACCCACAGGACTACTCTGCGGGAAGTGAAACGGGCTCAGAGATCGATCTTAAAAGTAAAAGCGGCAGCTGGTCCCCCAATTTTATACCTCATAGAAGACCTTTTCAGAAAATGGAACGTGCTTTCGGTGAGACAGACGTTCATTCTTCGGACAATCTTGACCATAAACTTAGGGTTAAGCTGTGACTTTCGCTTGGTGTAAGGAAAACGACGTTATAATCTTTTGTGTGACAGGCTACCTTTATAAATAAACTGCAACTGCACTGGACTTCAACTGCTACTTGGGAAGCTAAAACAAACTTCATATTGATCCTCCCTAGTTATGCACTTTAAATTATATTTAGTGTATTCTGTATCTACAGGCGGGGCCTGGCAACCTGTATCACCGGTTTTTTTCAGATCTATCTCAGGCGCCAGCCTCTCGCTTGTTAGAAACCTTTTAAACTGTTTATAACTAATTTGTACTTGCTACTTACCTATTGTGCTAGGAAGAAAGAAAAAGTTTATTCCTTATTATTATAAAACCACTTTTCGAAAACAAACAAATACGCCAACAAGTGCTCTATATTGCAATTACTGATGAAAATAATTGTAAAGTCTAAAGAGCGCATGTTCTAATCATTTCTACAAACTATGCTTAAAACGGGTATGTAAATAGGTACACCAGTAACTATTTAGATATCTGCCCATCGGCATCGTCTCCGGTATTCCGATAATTGCGCCGCAAAAATTATGTAAGTCGAACAAATTATAGTTATTTAAAACTATAGTTATGGAAGCAAAAAAATGATGCGATTAGATAAATGTGAGAAATATAAACAACACTATTGAGTCAAGTAATTTGTTTACATGACAGGACGTATAAATGACTGTGTGTCAGATATGACGTATAAATAATAATGAAGTTCAATTTCGATTATATAGCATTACTTATCAAGGACAATTAAAATGGTTCACCATCGATCATTTCGATTATACCTATATGGCGTCATATAATCCCTACAAGCTTTTACACGTGGTGCACCCAGGCCAGGCTGGTACTGCGCCGTTCTCACAAGAAAATGGTGCACATGCATCATCAGATCTTCAGATCAGTATTTCTAGTGCGTAATTTATCTTTTATTTACTTAGAGGCCGTGACTAAGCAAGCAACATAAGCAGATAAATAGACTTAATACCTATAATTGGAAGATAATCAGCTTTTTATGTACCACCTCTACAACTAAAGTTGACAGAATCATTAATGTTTATCAACCATGTGTTCAGGTCGATAAGTTAACGAATATGCCATTTTTATTAATGAGAGAGTAGACAATTAATATCTGGATGATAAATATTCAATGCACCCTCATATTTTTTTCAGTTAATACTCAGATGACTATAGATATATTACCGCATGTATTGTTATTTCACAGTACTTGCATTTATTGTCTATAAGAAAACTGTGGGTGTCTTTAATATGCGATAACATTCAAGAGATATGGATGATAAGTAATAATGATTAACGCCACCTTAATCTTTATGACAGCGTCAAGAATCCTACAGGCATTGAATAAAGATGTGGACCCTTGCACGGATTTCTACGAATTCGCGTGCGGCGGTTGGATCAAAAAAAAACCCTGTGCCCGAGTGGACGACTTCTTGGAACGAGTTCGAGAAGCTTCAAGAGCAGATGCTGATACACCTGAGGGAATTGCTGGAGGCTGAAGATGAAGACGGACTACCCATTAGTGTGAGGAAAGCGATGGTGTTTTACAGATCTTGCATTGACGTTGGTGAGTTGTCTTATTACTCATTGAGCTATTTAGTATTCGGATGAAACTGGTTTGAGGAATTGATGGATACTTAGCCTGATACGGAACCTTTTAGAAACAGAAGTGCAGACGAGCCTGAAAGCATACACAATCCCTTTTATCTTCGTTGCATAAATCATAGCTTGTTTTTATCACAGCCAAATTAGAAGAGAACGGAATCAAGCCCATTTAGAGCATCCTAGCGAAGCTAGACATGCCACCCCTGCCTCCCAAAGTGGCGAGCGCAAACTTCACGTGGGTAAAGAGTGCGGGGCGGGCGCTCAGGATGCTAGGACTCAACCTGCTGCTCAGCGTGAACGTGGCGGAGGACAAGTGGTTCGACTTCATCAGCAGGAACCGGATCTTGGTGAGCTAATCTCAACTGTTAAACTAGCTAATTCAGGAGGTATCGAACACAAGTTGCTTTCTCTCCTGTGGCAACCAAAACTTTACACTAGAGAAGGACTTAAAACAATGAGATGAAAGGTACATGCAGAATACAGCCACACTACAACACAGAAAATAAGTTTCAGGCCTCCTCCTTGTAAATTGCTTTATGTCATTAATGAGTAGGTGTCCCGATTTGCACGGAACGACCCGAGTTTTGGGGGTCTGGGGACGTAAATCAAAAAATGAAAAATAAAAATAAGATTTTTCATTAAAAAATACAAAGCAACCAAATATGATCTAAAGGATTGCAGATTGGACTTAAACCATTTTCTTTTTCCTTTTAGTTAACTTTATTGAAAATCGAAAAAATATACGTACTACGTTTTTTGACTTGGATCAATTTTATTATGAAGTTTATAAAACCAAAGAACTAGTGCAGCAGTGAAAAACAAAGACCCTGAATTCAACTCTGATTAAAAAACACCGTGTTCTTTGTTTACTGACCTAATCCGCAACCCTAAATCCCGATATTTTTTATCTCATGTACCTACCAATTTCAAACAAATCGCAGCTGGACTATTAATGAGGCACGAAGGCACATTTAACCAAATCCGGACTGCTCCAATTTTCGTGCAATTCTACGAGAAAAAGTTCACTGATCGAATTTTCTTCGTCGAAGAAAAAAAAAATTTTCATATCTCAGGGTCACGATTTTTATGTATTTAGCAGTTTCAATTCATTCCGTGTAGTTTTTTTATGTGTTAATATTTTACTTAGTTTTTTAGGTAAAAATGTTAAACTCGCAATCCAATTACCATACGAAAAAAGTTCGATTGCCGCGAGAATCGCCTCCTGACAGCGTCAAAATGTTTACTTAACCTGCATGTGAAAGCAATCACTTAAGCAACCGGTCCTCTGATGTTCGTTTACCATAGGCCACGTCTGAGCTATTCTGGTTTAGATAGGGCATAATGTCTTTCTGCTTTTTTAATACTTGTCATTTAGGTATAAGTTTTCATAAACCTCAATATTTTTCCCCAGATTGATCAAGTATCGCTCGATTTCAGCGAGCGCTACCTGCGGAAGCCTAAGCTGTTCGCGCTGGAGCTGGCGGAGTACCGCAAGTACATCCGCGACATGATTGCCATCGCCGACCCCGCTGCTGACGCTGACGACTTCGCCGCTGATATTGTTAAATTCAGCACGAGCTTGGCTAAGGTAATTAAGGCCGAAAATTACCCAAGATTGTATCATTTTCATTAGCCAGCTCTTGATCATAGGTTAAATGGTTAATGACCTGACCTCACAAGAGCACGTGGCCTAATATAAGTAGTAGCACTAATGGTATCGAAAGAATGACATTCCTTAGTTGACAACACAAAGTCAACGGTGTTTCTGGTGACATGACTAGCAAGATTGGAGGCACTAATGTAATGCTTCTTATGTTGACTGACTAAAACACTACGCATTTATTTCGCGCACCTTTATTTACAATTAAATGCCTGACCCTTTACTTATTCATCATCACCATCATCATCATTTTCAACCAAAGGACGTCCATTGCTGAACATTTACTATATTACTTTACTTAATCTCGTAAAAAAAGTGGATAGTGTAAAGACGTACCTACCTTATTTTTGCTCCTCATATTTATTATTCATAACAGTATAATAAGCAACTTATTCCAAACAAAATAATATGAACATCGGTTGATATTAGGCGTTAAGTCTAGTCAGAGGCCTTATGGGCGGCTTGATAACATTTGATAGCAATATTAAGCAGGTTACAGTTAACTTTTTATTTAGTTAAGGCTGAAAAGTAACGCCGGTATCTTTTGATTTCTAGTGGGTTTTATTGTTTTTAAAATGCGAGACGGCATTTTTGACGAATTCATTGACCAAATGTCACATTGCATAACATTTTGAGCGGGAGTGAGTGACTGGGATACCGCGCATGCGTTGATGTCCGGGACCATCAATTCATTTCGCACGAGGTTCCTTCGGGATGTCATTTCTATACGTAGTAGTATCGTTCAATGAAGGTAGATATCTTCATTGAACTATACTTACGTCCCCAGTTACTTACGTCAACCTAACCTTAAAATAAACAGAAACAGGCCAATTAACTTACTTTAAATTAAGCATAATATTTATAAGAACCTACCAAGACCTAAAGCTCCAAGCCTACTTCACCTTCACGAAAGAAGTTTCGTTGCATCCTGTTTATATAGACGAGGCTCTGGCGATCGACCGATGGCGGTATAACCATCCAATGTAAAGCGCAGCTACATATTGGACTGTGACGGGCAACAGCGTCACAGCTGCAAGGGGCTGCGCCTCTGCGCTCGCCAACCCGCCTGCCAAGCGTGGCAAGTATTGGCAAAATCCCCTCACATGAGAGTGCACAAGAAAACCAGGTCCCCAGTCTCAGGCAGCCTCGCTATTCCTGACTTTGGTAGCAGTCACGGTAACGGCGGGGCAGGGGGTGCTTAGAATCCCCGGAGGCGACCGCGCTGCCACCCCCAACGACAACTGGCCTTGGTAACTTATAACGCGAGCATACTGAGGACAGATGAAGTTGCTCGAGCTGGAGGAAGAAATGAGCAGGTTACACTGGGACATAATGAGTTTATCAGAAGTCCGTAGAGAGGGCGACGACACGATAAATCTACAGTCCGGCAACCTGAGACATGTCTACAAGCTGTTTTCAAGGGTTATCACAAATTGTCTCGCACGTAGGTTTGATGACTTCCAGCCTCCCGAATCACCATACATCCATACGCTTAGGCAATTATACAGAAGTTAGAGGAGTATAATATGCCTCTATGCTTAGCGTTTTGGAGAATGAGAAGGCCTTTGATTCGACCGAAACTTGGGCGGTGCTTCAGTCTCTGCAGCGGTGCCACATAGACTATAGGTATATATATAGGGGTGTTAAAGTGCCTTTACAATAACGTCACCATGTCGTTCCGAGTACAGGGGTAGAACACGAGGGCGATTCCACTGCGAAAAGGGGGGGGGGACAGGGAGATGTTATATCTCCGAAACTGTTCACAGCGGCATTGGAAGACGCCTTCAAACTTCTGGAATGGGAAGGAACCGGCATCAATGTTAATGGCGAATACATCACATACCTCCGATTTCCCGATTATATAGTCGTTGTGGCAAGGACGCTGGACGATCTTGGCACTATGCTTGAAGATCTTGACCAAGTCTCCCAACAAGTGGGTCTTAAAATGAACATGGAGAAGACGAAAATTATGTCGAGTTCCCTTGTTGTACCCACTCCAGTATCCATTGGGAACTCAACTTTCGAAGTTGTCGACGAGTACGTCTACCTAGGACAAGTGATCCAATTGGGTAGGTCCAAATTCGAGAAAGATGTCAATCGACGAATCCAACTCGGCTGGGCAGCATTCGGGAAATTAAGCAAGAGTGTCTCCTCATCTCAGTATCTAAAGACGAAAGTCTTCAATCAGTGTGTGTGTTACCAGTGATGACATACGGATCCGAAACATGGTCTCTAACTAAAGGCCTCATAAAGAAGCTCAAAATCACACGCCGAGCGATGGAGAGGACTATGTTGGCTATTTCTCCACGGGATCGAATCAGAAATGAGGAGATACTTAGAAGAACTGAGGCAACGTACATAGTCTTGAGAATCAGTAAGCTCAAGTGGCAATGAGCAGGGCACATAGCGCGAAGAACTGATGGTCGATGGGGCAGGAAAGTTCTAGATTGGAGACCCTTCGACCAGAGACGCAGCGTGGGACGTCCACCAACAAGATGGATAGACGACCTAAAAAAGATTGTAGGATCAAACTGGATGCAGACCGCTAGTGATCGGTAGCTGTGGAAAGCCGTGGGGGAGGCCTATGTTCAGCAGTGGACGTCCTTTGGCTGATAATGGTGATTATGATGATTACGTACCAAAGTACTCAAGTAATTTTGTGTTAGGATTTCACGTAGTCCAAAATCAAATAGTCCAAAAGCTATTATATTAAAGTTATGATTAGTTACATTGTTAATTCAGTAATACATTCATTAAGCCGACATGATTTGTATATGATGTGTATGAATGTGCCCAATAGTGTAATTTTCCATTGGTACAACAGCCATATTTTGACAAGTTTCAAATTTGTAGACTTAAAACAAAATGTGTGGCATGATGTCAATTGATACAAATCAATAAACACACTTATCTGGTGTTTGGATGCTGAAATAAAATACTATTTGTAATCAAACTTTCGATTTTTCCAAAAAATCCTCTCTTGACAAATCAAAACTTCCTTCCATACTTTTTTCATCTGTTTATTGTTTTCGCTGCGTTGCATTTTTCGAAATACTATTTTTTTAAGTCTGAAAAAAAATATGAAAAGAATTAGAAAATGAAAAGTCATCGAAATTATGGGTGTAAGTTGATTTTTCTGGGCGATAAACGTTTTAATGTAATATAATACAATGTAGTAAAATGTAATATAAATTGTAATGTTTGTGTACGATAGCGCAATAAATAAATATTGTATTTCTATCACATAAATGATATTACTTTTATATTGATAATAAAATCAATTCATTAAAATTATTCCTTAACTATTCCAAAAATTAAGAAAATGCACAACGTTAATATTCAAGTTTTCACTTCTGCCGGCACTCCCGGAGTGCAACCCGTTTTTTTTTACATACCTACCTAATTAATTGCCGAGTTATTACTACCCGAAAAGGCACCCGCTGTCACGACTAATGCTGAACGGGTGCTTTTTTGACTCAAGTAGGCTGCTTTTTGTAATTTATGCTTGATGTAATTTTTATTCTAATTACTTGAGTTAAATAAATTTATTTTCTATCTTTCTTTCTTAAATTTCAGAACCGAATATACTTCTTATGTAGAGATACGTGTTTTTTTTGCAGATAATGACTCCAGTAGAAGAGGTGCGTAAAGGTAGAGAGTTCCACAAAGGTAGTGTTCAACAGCTCAAACAGGGGTTTAACGACGCACCAGCACAATGGATAGAGGTTAGAGATCTTCGAATACTCAAAACTACCTATATCGATAATGTAGAACATAGTGACCTTCCTTTTTAAAGAGAAGTCAGGCTCAACATGTACAGCCACAAACTAGTCGCATTAATAATAAAAGCCAGCCAAGTGCGAGTCGGACACGCGCACTGAGGGTTCCGTGCTAACTTTACCTGAATTAGGGAATTCATTTACTTCTACTTAGTAAAATACCACAATATTTTGTTGACTACAAATATAACTTTGTTTTTCATAGTGTTTGTATGAAGTACAAAGTTATGTTTGCGGTTGTTGAAAATGTGCTATATCTCAAAAACTACTAGTTCGATCCCGTCCGAACTAATTTTTGTTGAAAGTATTGATTAAGATCCACATTATATATATTTTTCAAAATTTACACTTGCTTGGTTTAGAAATCAGATGGGGGGGGGGGGGGGGACGCCCATTTTACCACTTTAGAAGTGTCTTGCTATGAAACGTTAGACTTTAAAAGAAAATGGTTTTAGGAACCTCTATGTTATTTTAATGGACCTATCTATAGACACCCCACACGCATGGGTTTGACAAAAAAAAAATTTGGTTTTAGTTTCATGTATGAGAGCCCCCCTTAACTGTCATTATTTTTTATTTTTTGTATGAGAATCGGTAAGCGGTTAACAAGATACATCTTTCTACCAAATTTCAATTGTGTAATGCTTATAGGTACATACTAAAATGGCTGTGACATACGGACGGACAGACATACAGACAGACAGACTTAACGAAACTATAAGGGTTCTGTTTTTTGCCATTCGGCTACGGATTCCTAAAAATCAGAGTAGGCGTTTGGAGTCGAGCAATATCATTAGTAGCCCGGGATGACTGTTCCTACTGTCCTGTGACGCCTATTTCAGGCATTTATTTGAATGTCTCCTTTAGCTTACAAGTTCTGAGCCCCACGGCAGCTTTGCTCATAAGCCCTGTTAACCCCATTGCTCTTTTAATCTAAATAATGTATATTCCGCAGCATGACTGGGAGGAGTACCTGAAGCTGGTGTTCGCGAACACGTCGGTGACGCTGCACCCGACCGAAGACATCATCATCGTCATGGACCTGCCTTACCTGCAGAATCTCACCGTCCTGCTGTCGGAGACCAAGCCCCTCGTTATAGGTAAAGAACTTATAAATATACACAGCCGCACACTGATACTTATACAGGGCGTTAGTCAAAAGTTAAAGTCAAAAAAACATTTTCTTTAAATTATATACAAGTTTTATAAAAGAAAACCACTTAACAACATTCTAAAAAAACCGGCCAAGTGCGAGTCGGACTCGCGCACTGAGGGTTCCGTGCCAACTTTAACTAAATTACGGATCCACTTACTTCCACTAAGCTAAAATACCACAATATTTTGTTGACAAAAAATATAACTTTGTTTTTCATGGTGTTTATATGAAAAACAAAGTTATGTTTGCGGTTGTTGAAAATGTACTATATCTAAAAAAACTGCTAGTTCCATCTCGTCCAAACCAATTTTCGTTGTAAGTACTTGTTAAGATCTACATTATTATTATTTTTCAAAATTTACACTTGCTTAGTTTAGAAGTTAAAGGGTGGGGACGCCCATTTTACCACTTTGGAAGCTTATATCTCGCAAAAGTTAGATTTTTAGAGAAAATTGTTTTAAAAGACCTATCCATAGATGCCCATATATACCCCACTCGCATAGGTTTGACTAAAAAAATTTTTGGTTTTAGTTTCATGTATAGGAGCCCCCCTTAAATATCATTAGTTTTATTTTTTTGTATATGAATCATAAAGCGGTTAACAGGATACATCTTCCTACCAAATTTCAACACTGTGATGCTTATAGTTACAGAATAAAATGGCTGTGACATACGGACGGACAGACAAACAGACAGACAGACTTGACGAAACTATAAGGGTTCCGTTTTTTGCCTTTCGGCTACGGAACCCTAAAAAAAACGAATGAGGAAAGTCGCAACCTCGCGCGTAGCTACAAAATACTACGCCGTAGCGAGTAAGCTAGTAGGCGACCTGGCGCGACTAGTTTTGACACGCTCGCTAGTATCGCAATAATAAATTCATTTTGTGGGTTATTTCCACTTTTTTTTTACATTAGTATCGTTTGTACAACCGTCTCTGAGTCGGGTGTCGCTGACCAAAACAACACCCTGTATTTGTTGAACGCCAACGTACTATTATATCTTCTGTGGCGAAAGTATGATTGGTTATTGAGATTTCATATTTTATTATCACAAAATACTGAAACTGATGAAATAAAAGATGGCGAGACAAACGACCTATGGAGATGAGATGTTCTAATAAAGCTTAATCAGATCACTGAAACGACAAAAATCAGGTTGTATAATAAAACTGTGACTTGGAAAAAATTTAATTGATGCCTTTACAGATTCACAAAAATTTGATCGAAAGATATAAGCATTGCGAAATTGCAAATATTTTTACAAACTGATAAAGATATTATTGTAACTAGCTTGTTATGTAACAACGATGAAGCTAGTAACGTAAAGTAGCTAATACCTATTTTGTTATTTAATACCACCTACATACCTACACTTAGCTTGGTGGAGCCGGTAAAGTTAAAGGCCTAAGTAAAGCTCAACAACTCTTAGACTATGTTTCTTATAATGGCATCTTGGTAAAAGTTGTGAGTTAACTTTCGCAAAATCGGCAACGAATCAAATAATTAAAAACTGAGATTAGCTCTTTATGTTAGTAATTATAAGTCTACAATAGTTTTCATCAGATTGCACATTTGTGAAAACCCAGTGTTAATTCCAGACTGATCAATGTCATCTGTTTCTAGAGCGATTCCTCTGGTGGAGAGTCTTCTCAGAACTGGCTCCAATGACGCTCAGCGCCTTTCGAGACCGTGACTTCGAGTTCTCGAAAGCCGTCTACGGGTTGAAGCAGCGGACGCTAAGGTGGAAGAGCTGTACAGAGAATGTGAACGATAACTTTGGCGAAGCACTGAGCTATTTGTATGTGAAGAGGCACTTTGACGCGCAATCTAAGGAGAAGGTCAGTTGCATTTCAGTCTCACCATTTACACCGTCAAATCGAAGACAGGGATCACTTGAAGTCATAATGCTGGGCGCGAATTTGTCGCGAAGTCCTTGCTACTGCTGCAGAATTACGATTTTTGTCTTAACGATAAAAATGCACATATCTTATGGAGTTGTATTATTATCATAACTGATCTATTTATGATCATAAGTTTTCTTTTCACGTGTCACATTCACAGCCGAATGTCTACTACCATTTGGTAGATTTTTTTCTACACTTACACCAAAAAGCTGAAAGACAAATCTTCATATTCCAGTATAACCCTTTAAAATATATCGTCATCAGCTTTTATTATCATTCGCCAGGCTATTGAAATGGTGGAAGACATTCGCGAAGCGTTTGCGGAGGCGGTCCAACAGCTAGACTGGATGGACACCACCACGCGGCTCAAGACGCTCAACAAACTAAGAGCCATCAGAAACTTCGTCGGCTTCCCGGCCTGGCTGCTCACTAATGAACAACTGGATAAACATTATAAACATGTAAGTTAATTCAAAGTCCGAAGCACTCTCAGCCTTTCATGAACAGTTACCAGCATAGCAGGTTACCCACTTTTGTTACAAACTAGCCCTTATTGCAACTGCATAAGATACCGCAGTGTTTACATTGACGTACTGTTGTCCGTACCTACGCATATGGGTTGTCTGTCTGGATAAATGCTATTGCTTATGGGACAGTACCAATGAGCGATTCGATTGAAAATGAGTCGTTATAAAATAACGGCCCAAATCGAAATGAAAAAGTTAGGGCTAATCGAGGAGGCAGATTAAATCAAAACCTTTTTTTTCAGACCGAAGTTTTGGAGGGTAACTTTTTCGATACCTTTCTAAAACTGAAATGGGAAGCGGTGAAGAAATCTTTGGATTCGTTGCGAGAAAAACCAGACAGGAATAGGTAACATAAATATCCAAACAAAGAGTGCAGTTGTTGATCAGTGAGCTGGTACTAGGTACATAAAATACTAACAAATACGAATTTCAACAGATGGGTTGCAACAGCGACTACAGTAAACGCGTTTTATACACAATCGCTGAATTCAGTCAGTAAGTAGCCACACACCAACATAACAATCGAAAACTGATGTTAAAATTTAAACGCCTTTTTACATATTTTTTTTATCGTTTTCAGCAATACCTGCTGGTATTCTTCAACCACCGTTCTACGGAAACGGAATTGAGTAAGCACAACATTTTACTGTGATTAAAAACAAGTTTGTCAAAAGACCTAGAAGTAAATAAAATCTTAATTTTCAGAGCAATCAACTACGGATCTATTGGTGTCATAATAGGACATGAAGTCACACACGGGTTTGACGATCAAGGTAAGAATCAACAATACCTACTCTTACACATTCAGTCATGTGCATGCAAAAATAATACTGTCGCAGTTACTCCCAGCTGTTGTGGACAAAGGGTGTTTAAAATGTACTAAGATTCAATTAAAATACAAGAACAAGCGGGTATAGCATTTCGTAACATAATTTATTTATTTCTGCAATGATATAGATACCTTTTAACACCTTTGACAAACCACAATTAACAAAAACTCTATAGCTCAGAATTCTGTAGCGACTCGGTTAGGTTTTAATTTATGTTATCAGTATTAAATCTAATACAATTTTACGCTACAAAATTTCTAATAAAAATAATGACAAACCACCAATTTATTATCTTTCACAAAACCTATTTGTAATATTTAACCTTTCATCAAAGTACAAGAAAATTTCAAGTACACCAACCTTGAAGATGAACGGAGGTTCATGTTTTACTTTGTTGTTTGTTGCATCACCTGAGAATATAAACACCTAGAAGGGGCCTCTTCCTAACAAAGATCGTTCTCAAAACTGCGCACATTTTGTAGCTACGTGTGAGTAAACAATACCACTGTCACGCACACTAGTAAAGCAATAATGTTGTCAGAAAACCTCGTCTCTACTAAAAGGTAATAAAAAAATTTGCACTCCGGGAGTGCCGGCAGAAGTGAAAACTTGAATATCAACGTTGTGCATTTTTGATTTTTTGGAATAGTTAGGGAATAATTTTGAATGAATTGCTCTTATTATCAATATAAAAGTACTATCATTTATGTGATAGAATACAATAATAATAATAATAATAATATAATATTTTTATAGAATAAAATATTTATTTATTGCGCTTTCGTACACAAACATTACAATTTATATTATATTAAATTACATTAAAAAGTTTATCTCTCAGAAAAATCAACTTACATCCATAATTTCGCCAACCGTCTTACGGTTTTTCGATCAGGTCACGTGTCCTGACGCGAGTTTCACATTTTTCCCCCATCCCACAAAAGTGCTCAACGCCGCTTAAGAAGTTTTCACTTCAAAAATTAAAATATTAGAGAACCCAAGTAAAAAACGAACATAACCTTTTTAGTTTTATTCAGTGGTTAAATTTAGCTTGACCTGCTTAGTTGTTTGTTTGGGTCAAAATCTGATAATTGTTATTTTACCCTTTTCTGGTTGATCTAAAAATACACATTAACTTCTGATAACAATAAATCAGAGCATTTTGTACCATCGTAAATCCCAGATGGCCACCGCTACAAAATGGCGGATTCCTTTTTTTATCACTACTACCTCAACATGGGTATTAAATGTAAGGGCTTGATTAATAAAATAGAGTGAACTATAAACAAATTGAAAATCCTGATAAGGCCGCCAACAAATAGGGGATTGGAATGGCGGATGAATATAAAATGGAATGGATTTACAAGCCTGGACCTGAGCTTCTAGGTGTTTATACTCTCGACATCAAACCAAAAAACCGGGCAAGTGCGAGTTGGACTCGCGCACTGAGGGTTCCGTGCCAACTTTAACTGAATTAGGGAATCCACTTACTGCTACTTAGTAAAATACCACAATATTTTGTTGACTGCAAATATAACTTTGTTTTTCATAGTGTTTGTATGAAGTACAAAGTTATGTTTGCGGTTGTTGAAAAAGTGTTGTATCTCAAAAACTACTAGTTCCATCCCGTCCGAACCAATTTTCGTTGAAAGTATTTGTTAAGATCTACATTATATATTTTTTTCAAATTTACACTTGCTTGGTTTAGAAGTTAGATGGGGGGGGGACGCCCATTTTACCACTTTGGAAGCGTCTATCTATGAAGCGTTAGACTTAAAAAGAAAACGGTTTAAGGAACTTCAATGTCATTTTAAAAGACCTATACATAAACAGCCCACACGCATAGGTTTGATTAAAAAAAATTTTTTTGGTTATAGTTTCATGTATGGGAGCCCCCCCCCCCTTAAATATCATTATTTTTTATCTGTTGTATAAGAATCGGTAAGCGGTTAACAAGATACATCTTCCTACCAAATTTCAATTGTGTAATGCTTATAGTTACAGAATAAAATGGCTGTGACATACGGACGGACAGACAGACAGACAGACAGACAGACTTGACGAAACTATAAGGGTTCCGGTTTTTGCCATTCGGCTACGGAACCCTAAAAATATCTTTGTTACCCAAATTCTTCACAACTGTCGATCTATCCTCAAGACCAGAAGACAAGAAGCAAGACCGTCCGTCAAAGGAAGTTCTTAACCTAATAACTTACAAGTTCCAAACAAAAAGTACGGGTAAAGGTCACTGCAAAATTTACAAAATTTAAGTTCCAAGCACAACCCAAAGTACAAAGATTAAAAAATGCCTTTTTTATTGTAAATATTTTCCAGAGGTTACAATCATTATCACCAAATTGAGTCGGTACAACTTTCAGGCACATATAAAATGCGATAACCTAGAAATAAAATAAAGTTCTAGTTGACCTCATTTTTTTCTAAAAGAGGGTAAATATTTCATCACCCTATTCATGTAATGTTTCATAAACTAATTCATACCTGGATAACCTTGCTCGCCAATCAAATTTTAATGACTAATAAACAATCAAAATAAATATTCTATTGGAAACCTGAAAAGACAAAAATATAACTCTTAGTACAGATATAAAAAATTAAACCTACCTACAGGTTTCATTTTCTATACAAAGATTGCTAATGAATTACCCAAAAGTACTTACCATTTTCTGGTGATTTATTGCGAATTAATTTCAAATGTATTTATCAAAATTGACATGTTGGCGGCGTCAAGAATATCTAGCAAATTAGCAAAAAAATGGGGCGTGCCCCGTAGTCCAAAATTCCTTCTTTTACATTTTGAGCTTGTCCAGAAAGGACGAATTCGCCGCGATTCTCTCGCGCGTATTACGCGCGACCGTTGCGTCCACAAGGAGCGTACCAACGCGCGAGCATTTGGGGAGGAATTCAGTACGAAACATGGAGTTGAACGAAGCGGTCACGATGTGGTCGACTGCCGTGGCAAGACAAAATGATCTAATTTTCTTTGTTTGTTACTAATTAATAAAATAATAATAATAACTCACATAAATCTTTCTTTTTTCCTCGGAGTCTTCTTTATCAGAAAATATTAATACCAATTCTTCCCAAGACCTACGTTTTAAAATCCTATTAGCATAATCAGGTGATTCCAAATCCCATATCGCCGGTCTTTTTTCTATTTCGTCTATAAACAATTCCGTGTCAAAATTTTGGCGCTCCATTTCCCTCGATACGTGCACTCGCTCTAGAGTTCGCGCGTTAATTGGACGCAGCAAGGCGTCCCTAGTATCTCGACTCGCGCGCAATACGCGCGAATCAAGCGCGAGTCGAGAGTCTGACGTAGTGCACGCGATTTACGCGCGTATTTTGAATTCGCGCGATGCTTGTGGACGCGATGTATTGATGTCTAGTACCTCGACAACGCGCCTATGAATTCGCGCGATACGATTCGCGGCGAATTCGTCCTTTCTGGACAAGGCCTTTAGAGCACGTTCTACTCTGACGCACGACCAACAGTGCCGAAAACAAGATCAAGATGCCATACCCAGAAAATCTTTTCCCTAGAAAGAACATTCTAGATCCCACCATATTCCATATTTTATTCAATAGCATAGAAGCTGACGGATACTAGTGAAAACAAAGTGCCAATACCAAAAATTGAAAATTCCGCATATAACTTCATGAGTTCAGTTTTCTTTTTTTTTCAATGAAATAACACGAACTCTTACAAGTTTACTTCTACAAAATCAACGAAATACCTACTCCAATACATTTCATATACGAAAAAAATGTTTAAACCCGTCCTCCTGTAAACCTATTTTTAACACAACTGAAAAACAATGCGAAATTCTCCCTATTTACCTTGAAAGCCTCTCACGACTGGTATCACTCTAAATGACAAGCAGCTGTCATACCTGTCTAACAAATGTCATCTGTATGTAGCTTCTCAGTTCTGTCATATCTATGCAAAACTTTCAAAACAATGGACGGGAGTCCATTAAGCAACATTTACGAAGATATCCATTTGGCACCTCGGTTTCACGCGAACTCAAACAACAACAAAATACAACGTCACACTATACAATCACCAACATTTGAAATACAAACATGGAGGTTGCAATTAAAAATATACATAAAGAAAAACGTTTACTTCATTAATTTAATCATATTCAAAAATCAAATAACTCGGAGGTAAACAAGCAAGGCTTTCTACAAGGTACCATATTGAGCCCTACACAATTTATTCTAATAATAATGAATTATTTTATTGATAGGTTGTAGATTCGACGAGGAGGGCAATCAGAAGGAGTGGTGGTCTGCGGCCACGCTGGAGCACTACAACAGGAAGGTGCAGTGCATCATCGACCAGTACAGCCGCTACCACATGCCCCAACTCTCTAACTTCACGGTAAGACTACACGGATCTTGACAAGGCAATTCACACATCGTTCAAATGTTTATAATGTCTAGGTACTCTAAATAGGTCTATCAATAGTTTAAAAAGTGACTTTTGAAGCACGGATGAACTAACTACCTACATTTAAGTAGTCCTAGTTACTCCTTTAGGTGACGACGGCGCTGAGGATTGTCAACTCTGATCACTAGCAAAGTCGCTTACTTACTTACTCAAAAACTTGCGCACGAGAGCACGAGATACAGCTCGTTCTTGTTAGAGTAAAAAGTTTCCACGTCTATGTAATTCCGCTTTTTCAACAAAAAAATCTCGTATATTATCGGGACATGTGTTGACGAAACAAGTAGATGCGTACCTATGCATTTTATTTTTATGATACAACCTCGACCGTATTATCAATTTATTATCATCAAGCGAGATTGAATAAAATATTCTGGCTAGTTAGTTTAGAAGTTAGAGGGAGGGAGACGCCCATTTTACCACTTTGGAAGAGTATATCTATCAAACGTCAGACTTAAAAAGTATAATTATTTTGGTATAATAATCGCAAAGCGTTTAACAGGATAAATACCAACCATACCAAATTTCAACGGTGTGATGCTTAAAGTTGCAGACAGACTGCCTCGGTGGCGCAGCGGTAGGAGGGTCGCACTTTAAAGCGAAGGCTGCGCCAGAGGTCCCGGGTTCGATCCCCGGGTCGGGCTAAAAATTTGTACCTGGGTTTTTTATTTCGAAATTCTTAGGCAGTGCCTCGGAAAGCACGTAAAGCCGTTGGTCCTGCACCTGATCTCTCGCCGGTCGTGTCAGATTGCTGTCCCATCGAGCTATGAGAGTGAAAGGCATAGAGAGTGCCCATGTGTTTGCGCACACACTTGTGCGCTATAATATGTCCCGCGCATTCGGTTAGTCGTTGTGACTGCCCTCCGTAGTCGAAATCGGCTAGTGACATACGGCCGGATACACAGACAGACAGACTCGATAAAACTATTAGGGTTCCTTTTTTTGCCCTTCGGCTACGGAACCCAAAAAAAAAACTCAACATAATTTATTGTTACAGGTGCACGGGTTCAAGACGCAAGGCGAAAACATAGCGGACAATGGAGGCCTACGAGTGGCGTTCAGTGCCTACCGACTGCACTTGGCACGCAACCGCGCGCCGCGCGACGCGCTGCCCGGCCTGCTGAACTATAAGCCTGAGCAGCTGTTCTTTTTGGGCTACGCACAGGTGATTTTTACTTCTATAAAGCGCCACTATACCTAGTTCTAGTCAGACTGACAAACCTCAATTGAATCGATGCGCTCAGGTTTTACCTGTGTCGTTGATACTATTGATAGCAAAGGGTAAGACCCCTTACACACTGCGACTGCGACTTTTAACATCCCGAATCACGCAATTAACAGATTTAATTTAGTAAGGATGCAATCGCCATAATTCAGCTTCTGCCTCGCGACTGTATCAATGCTAAAAGTATGTCGAAAATGTATCGATGCAGTCGTAATGCTAACGCGCGTTAGCACTGCATCGCTGCTAAAAGTCGCAGTGTGTAAAGGGTCTAAGAGCTAATGTAGGTTCTCAAAAATATGGAAAGCTCTTATACTCTAATAAGGCTATTCAGAATTTCAGATCTTTCTTGTTAAGTTGTCACATGTAATTTCACAGCATTTGTGCGGCAACTCCACCACCGGAAAACTCAAGTACCAGATGGTGGAAGATGTTCACAGTCCAATCAAAATCCGAGTAATCGGAACACTCAGCAACTCTAAGGAGTTTGCTGACGCCTGGCAGTGCCCCAAAGGTTCTCCCATGAACCCCGAACACAAGTGCATACTATGGTGACGAACTGTTAGGGAGACTCAAGCAAATGTGATGTTAGACATAAGTTTACCAAAGACATTTAATCTCCTCGGTTACCGTAAAGTTACCGCCTTAGCTTATAATGTCCTTTCCTTTCCTTTATGTAACTATGTATGTCACTCATACTTATAAATAATGAAGTAAATTATAAAGATCGCAGGGATATTGTGTCACTCTCTTTAGAACGTACTATCGAATTAGCGTGTACTGAGCTCGAATATTATATTATTTTATCTGTGTATAGCCCCCCCGACGCTACTTACCAACTTTTTGAACCAATTATGGAATCAGCGCTAGAAAAGGTTTCAAAATCTAATAAGAAAATAATAGTATGTGGCGATTTTAACTTTGATATTTTAAAAGAATGGAATACCGCCATTCGATTTCTTAACCTTTTCAAATCTTTTAATTTAAAAAATCTCTTTTGTGAACCTACAAGGGTAACTCCTACCACGGCCACTTGCTTAGATAATATTTTTTGTGACAAAAACGCAAGTGTCATTGATAAAGGTATTTTAATTGGCCTCAGTTCTGATCATAGAGGTCAAAAGGTTTTATTTGAACATAATCATACCGCAAGTTTACCTGTGGAAACTATGTATAGGCCTGTCACAGAAAATAGGTTACATAGATTTAGGGATACAATTAACGATACACTATATTCAGTGAAACAAAATACTAATGATAGTGTAGATAAACAATATGATGACCTCTTTAACTTAATTAAAAACGATTCTAATGAAATTTTTCCCATAAAAAAGACTAAATCAAATAAGGTCAAATGTCAATTTAATAATTGGGCCACGCCAGGAATTCATAAAAGTAGGATTAAATTATATGAATTATATAGTCTACGAGAAAACTCTCAAGACCAAAACTTTATTGAATACGTTAGAAATTATTCAAAAATATTTAAAAAAGTTTGTGCTATAGCAAAATCCCATCATCTTCGTAGAATAGTCTCCAGCTCCAAAAATAAAGCAAAAGCTACATGGAGCATCATAAATAAAGAAACTTGTAAAAATAAATTGAAAGATGGTAAATTTGCATTAAAAATAAATGATAAAACAATAAATTCAAAATTAGAGGTTGCAACTGCTTTTGAATCGTTTTTTTCACATATTGCACCAACAACAACGAAAGAACTTGCTTCTTCTTCAGTAATAGCCGAATCTATTCTAAAAGTAAATGTCAGTGAATGTAATTCTCAACTGCACTTTAGGCATGTAGGACCTGAAGTAATAATAAAAACATTTTTAGAGTTGAATATGAAAAAAACGGAGGATCTGTGGAGACTATCTGTGCATATTATTAAGTCAATTATTAACATAATAGCCCCTCAACTAGCATTAATTTTTAACAAGTGTATTGATGAAGGCCAGTTTCCTTGTTTAATAAAGATTAGTAAAATAATACCGCTTTTCAAAGCGGGTGACAAAAGTGACCCCTCAAACTTCCGGCCAATATCGATTCTGCCAGTCTTGAGTAAAATATATGAAAAGATTATATTCAATCAAATTTTAGCACACTTTTCATCAAACAAGTTATTACATAACAAACAATTCGGTTTTACTAAAGGAAGAAGCACCACGGATGTAGGAGTTGCTCTTTTAACACATGTATTTGATGCCTATGATAATAGGCATGATGCTTTAGGGATTTTCTGTGATCTATCGAAAGCGTTTGATTGTGTGGATCATGAAACATTACTTAAAAAAATATGTCACTATGGGGCATCATTGAACTCATTAAACTTAATTAATTCATATCTCTCAGGTAGAATGCAAAAAGTATGTATAAACGGAACTGAGTCTTCTGGAGCACCTCTAACAATGGGTGTGCCCCAGGGATCTATATTAGGACTTCTTTTATTTTTAATATATATAAATGACCTCCCGCATTTTGTAGGGAATCTTTGTGATATAGTATTGTTTGCTGATGATACTTCACTTATATTTAAAATTCCAAGAGGTGAAGGAAATTTTGACGATGTAAATAATACTCTTTCACAAGTATTACATTGGTTCACTATTAACAATCTCCTTCTTAATGGAAGTAAAACTAAATGTGTAAAGTTTACGATGCTTAATGTCCGACAGGCATCAACTCAGGTTAAGATAAAAGACAAACCACTTGATACTATTGATTCCACAACATTCTTGGGAATCACATTAGACTCCAAACTACAATGGGATCCTCATATAGAGGCCTTGTCAGGGAAACTAAGCTCAGCTGCTTTTGCTGTAAGGAAGATTAGACGTTTGACTGATATAGAAACAGCTAGGTTAGTTTATTTTAGTTATTTCCATAGCTTGATGTCCTACGGTATTTTACTGTGGGGCGCGGCTGCTGATGTAGAAACAATCTTTGTGTTACAAAAAAGAGCCGTGCGAGCTATTTATAATCTTAAACCTCAAGATTCCTTACGAGAGGTGTTTAAAGAAATTAGAATATTAACTCTAGCCTCTCAGTATATTTACGAAAATTTAATGTATGTTAGGAAAAATTTACATTCATTAACGAAAAATAGTGACATACACAAACATAATACTAGGAATAAGGATAAGCTTGCTATTCCACAATTTAGGCTTCGAAAGGTTGGTAATTCTTTCATGGGGAAAGGTATAAAATTTTTCAATAAACTACCAGAACACATTGTAAACTTACCGGTTAATAAATTTAAAACTGTTATTAAAGAAACCCTTATGACGAAAGGGTATTATAAAGTAGATGATTATTTAAAAGATAATAATGTATGGATTTGCATGATCACTACAAACATTGTAAACCTTTTGAAAAGAGGCATTGACAATAGTGACTGAGTTTCTTGCGCAGCTTCTTCTCAGCACTAGCCCACAATTGTCCCGAAGCTGTGGTAGGGTTTATATTGGGACGTGTAAAAGTGCCCCCAGTGGGCCTATTTGCATAAATAAATGACTTTTATGACTTTTTTATGACTTTTTGTAAAAAAGATTTTTTTAAAATATCATTTTGAAATCCACTTCGTTAATTACAATATTAAGCAGAACTTAGACATAATCAATAATTTGAGGCATAATAGCCTTCATTAAATATCATCACATTTGATATTACTTTTGTTTTCCTAATTTTATTTACGAAGGTTAAATAAAATCTGATGGTTTGTTTATTGTTATTTTTGTAGATAAATTACGCTCAATGATGCGACATCTCATATTATTATAGTTATATAGGTCAGATTGTACCTAGTTTGAATTTTCAGACGGGATACACTATTGTCCGTGTGCATAGGTGACCTTGCCAAACAATTTATATGAAAGAAAGAAAGATTTTATTTGCTAATGAAAAAGGATACATTTTGATGTTATAAATCTATGGTTAGCTCAACTTTTTCAGCTATCATTTAATAGCATGCAAATACATATTTCAATAATAAACAATTGACCTAGTCAGAATTCATAATTTTAATACATACCTCAAAGTTTTTAAAAATATTAATACAATTTCAATTAGTTTCAATAATAATAGTACGGGTCAAACATCATGACTTCAAATTTATCAAATACTCTACTTTATAAAAATAATGGTGAATAAGCCATTTGTAAAGAGCACTTTTAAATCTGTTAAACTGTTCTGTCTTTTATATCATGAGGTACTTTGTTATAAATAAGAGTACATATATACAGTAACAGTTATTTTCGAATTTTGCACTTTTCGGAGTGATATCTGCTACAAGTCTCTTGCCGCTTCTGGTGTTACGCATATAAACCTCCTTTGCTTGCCTTAAAAATGCATATTTCGTTTATCAAACTTATCTCAAAAATATAAAGACATGGAAGAGGTAGTATTTGTAGGTAAGTAAATAACGGCCTGCATGGCTCATCAGGTGCAGTACCATTTATTGCCCTAATGCAATTTGTTTGTGCAATGGAAACTTTATTTGCATCAGAGCCATGACCCCATATGATAAGTCCGTAACGTAACTGTAATGTAGGTATACAAATTATAAATATTAAGATGGTAGATGTAAATCTTTTATGGTACACCAGTCTGGAAGTAAATTCACAAAGGTTAGACGCGTGTTTCCTTTAACTCCCAGTTAGATACTGTTATATCGGAATTAACGTAATAATAATAGTAAAAGCGTAAATTCGCTAAAGTTGCATTTCTATTGCATTGACGTCAATGCAATAGAAACCTCAGTTTTCATTTTTTATTCGGGGCGATCGATTAGTCAGTTGAGATTGGACCGTCGCTTTAAACGCCGCTATTCTGTTACTCAGTTAATGTAACGTTATTTTCGTGGGTTTTTTTTATTAAATTAATCGACCCACCCCGTAACAATGGTGTCAGAAGTGGGATATCAGCAAATAAATCGTCTCGTTTCGCTGGTATCTCAAACGCGCGTCGCGACAAAACTCTGAAGAAGTTCCAGCCAGCCAAACTCCCGTGTAGCTCAGTGCAGCACGCCGACAAACTCTGTCCGTGTGGTCATCGTCACGACAGTAAGCCTTCCAACCGAAGCCTCCTGACGGGCCGCCCAAAGACTACCATCCAGGCGAGCCGTCCGAGCCGCCCTATCCAGTTCTTGCCGCCCGCCCAGTGCGTGCCGCCTCATCGCCATCGTCACCAGGAGAGTGACGTCCTGATCACCGCTGCTTCCGTGGGTCTGTTACTTGGCCCCGTAACTGCAGTTTTCACCATCAGCGTGCCACTCCGCGTCTCTGTCTACGCTGTTCCTGATAGCCGCTCGTCCAGTCTGCGTAGCCCGGTGATAATGATGTCCTTCTTGTTCTCGATTCTGTTTACCCTGTAAGTGAAACATTTTATTAACTGTTATCGCTATTTCTTTTAATCCTAAATAATTGTGTTCTTAATATCATCGGTACTTACTTTACTATATTAAATCTAACTTCAACTAATTTTTACAAATATAAATCGCTAAATCTATTTCCTTAACTTACTTGTTTATTTCTTACGTGAATTATCTTAGAAAACTCCAAAATGACTGACAGTAAGCCAGCTGATTCCAAAAGGAACACTTTTACAGAAGTACTCACTATAGAACCTTTTCCGATTCAAGTTTTATGCAACTACAAGGGTGAGCGTGAAACCCTCACAGCCTTTTTAACGAATTACCAGAATGCCTTGGATCTGGCGACACCTAACCAAAGGGTTATCTTATTTAAATATATTATTGCCAAATTAGAAGGTAAGGCACGAATAGCCTGTTCAAATAAAATTTTTGACAATTTGGATTCCTTAAAAAGTTTCCTCAAACAAAATTTCGTAGAAAGGAAACATTATAATCATCTTTTACTTGATCTTCAATCATGCAAACAGCAGTCCAACGAGACGGTAGCTGATTTTGCCTTACGCATAGAAAGTTGCTTAACTGACCTTCAGTCAGAAATTCATAATTCAGACTCCCTTAAGAAAGGTCTTTCAGGTCGAATAGCTATGACCGAAGATCTCGCGCTGTTTACCTTTAGTTTAGGCTTACATCCGCGTCTGAGTAACAATGTTAGGTGCAGAAGCCCCAAAAACTTGAATGACGCTATTAACATTACATAAGAAGAGGAGAAAATTTAAAACCTCTTATCCAAAACTTCAAATATTAAGCCCAAATGTAGAATTTGTGGAAGGTCAGGTCATTCCGAATCTGATTGCCAAAACGATAAACGTATGGGCCAGCCAAGTGCTTCTTTTCAAACTTCAAATCGACCTTCGAACTCGCAACAAATATCGAGCTCAACTAACTGTAGATACTGCAAAATTAAAGGTCATGATATTTCACAATGTCGAAAACGACAATATAATTAATCTAAAAATCAAAGTAATTCCAAGCCGGTTCACATTTCTTATGATGAACCGCCGCCGTCGTCGGCATCATCGCCAACACCGGATCAAATTCCGTGTGAATATGACGGCGAATCCGATTGTGATTTAAACTAGGTGGTCGGGTTACGAGTCAGTGTCGTCGTATTCCGATAAACTTAGGCACTAAACCATTTCTTAGAAACATGCATAAATGCCATTTTATTTTTAACAAAAAACCACCTAATAAAACTACATTTATTATTGATCGTAATCGTTCAAACGCAACTCAATCGACCCCTCAGGGATCTAATAAGTCATTGAGCATTAGCGTAAATAATAAAACTCAGTCGACCCCTTCGGGATTTTCCAAGTCACTGAGACCCTCGAGCGAACAAACTCAGTCGACCCCTAAGGGATCTGCCAAGTCACTGGGTCTTTCAAACAATCGAGCTAAGTCGACCCTGTTGGGATCTTCTAAGTCACTGAGTCCTTATAAACCTCAGTCGACCCCAATAGGATTTACTACGTCACTACGGTCACTACACTACGGTTTATATTGGGACGTGTAAAAGTGCCCCCAGAGGGCCTATTTGCATAAATAAATGACTTTTATGAGCTCCAATAAACCTCGGTCGACCCCTCTGGGATCTAATAACTCGCCGATTCCCCTTAATGACAAATCTCAATCAATTCCTTCGGGAATTTCTAAGCCATTGATTCTCGAAAACGAAAACTCTAATAGTACCCCGATACATGAAGTTAATTCGTCCCTGAATAAGATATCTTTACCTCATATCTTAAAGACTAAATACGCTCAAAAGCCACTTTGTTTTTTGATAGATACAGGTTCAACTGTCAGTATTCTTAAACTGACCAACCTCGATACTAGACCATCCTTATCATGTGAGAAAATAATTCTAAGGGGTTTAAGTAATAATGATTTATCTTGCGAAACCCTAGGCTCTCTACAGTTAGAACTTCAATGCCAAACAAACAACTCACTCTACCCTGCTAAACTCACATTTAAATTCCATACTATTGATGAGAATGTTAGCCTTAGATACGACGGAATTTTGGGGAGCGATCTTCTAAAATAACTGGACGCCGACATCCAGTACTCCCAAAATTGCCTAATCATTCAAGGCCATTCACTTCCGTTTTATTTTAATCAGCCTGCTTACACTATTCCTGCACGTTCAGAGGCAATCATTGAATGCCCACTATCTAATCCGTCATCAGAATTATTAAATGTTACTGAGGGTTTAATTCTCGATCACAACATCTCAGATGGAGTTATCTTAGCAAACTGCATAGTATCAGTTCAACCCAATAAACGAGTAAATATCTCAGTTCTTAACACTACAGACTCTGAAGTCGTTATCAAAGATTATTTTGTCCATCTTTAAATCCATCCTTTTGACAGTCAGCCATCAGTTCTTCTCGAACATTCTCACAATATTCAACAACAGTATACATCTGTTAATAGGAACCGAAAAGTCCTTGATCTTATAAGAACTTTACATCTGAATACTGAGCAAAAAGATGCACTTTTAGACTGCTGTTCTTAATACACAGATATATATCATCTCGAAAGTGAACCACTATCATGTACTAACGCTACCGAGCATTCAATCAATACAAATGATGCTGCTCCTATACATGTCAAATCATACCAATTCCCAGAATGTCACAAAAACAAAGTCGAAACCCAGATCAAACAGATGCTCGACCAAAAAATAATTCGTCCTTCAATTCCACTTTGGAGCGCCCCAGTATGGGTAGTCCCGAAAAAGCTGGATGCATCTTGTAAACAAAAGTAGAGGATAGACATAGACTATCAGAAGCTTAACGACGCAATAATTACAGAGATTTACCCTCTTCCTCTAATAACCGACATCCTGGACCAACTAGGACACTCCAAATACTTCACTACCCTTGATTTAACATCGGGGTTTCATCAATTAAAACTCAAGGCCGAACACGCCCCAAAGACAGGTTTTCACCATTGGTGATCACAGGATCACCAATGGTGATGCGTCAGGCCACTACGAATTCACTAGAATGCCATTTGGTCTTAAAAACGCACCATCCACCTTCCAAAAATTTATGAACACAGTGCTATCTGGCCTTCAAGGTCATCATTGCTATGTTTACCTCGATGACTGTATCCTGTATGGTCCTGATCTAAGTTCCATGAACAATAAACTCAACCTTTTTTTTGACAGACTTCGTAAATTCAACCTCAAATTACAGCCAGATAAATGTGAGTTCTTACGACGTGAGGTTGCCTACATAAGGCACATCATAACTGATAAAGGTGTGTCCCCTAATCCAGAAAAGATCAGAGCAGTGACCGAATTTCCAACTCCTAAAAACCCAAAGGACATAAAATCATTCCTAGGACTAGTTGGATACTATCGACGTTATATAGAAAACTTCTCTAAACTAACAAAACCTTTAACTTCACTCCTTAAAAAGGATGCTGTTTTCCAATAGTCCCATGATCAAGAGCAATCTTTCAATCTGATAAAGGAGAAATTAACTTCTGCTCCTCTTCTGCAATATCTGGATTTTAGCCAACCTTTCCTTTTAACAATTGATGCCTCAAATTATGCAGTAGGTGCTATTTTGTCCCAAGGTGAAATAGGAAAAGATAAGCTTATAGCATACGCATCACGCGCTCTTAACAAAGCCGAAGGTAATTACTCCACAATCGAGAAAGAGCTTCTAGCTATCTTGTTTGGTGTAAAAACCTTCCATCCCTACCTTTACGGTCGCAAATTCCGCATTGTTACTGATCATAGGCTTCTAGTATGGCTATTCAATGTCAAAGATCCTGGATCCCGACTCATCAGATGGCGTCTCAAATTAAAAGAGTACGATTATGAGATAGTATATAAACAAGGCAAACTGAATTCTAACGCCGATGCGCTATCTCGTTTCCCTATTAACACTCTAGATTCAAATTCATTATTATGTAACCCAACACAAACCATTCATAATAATGACTCAGACAACTCACGTTCATTATCTGAGACATACGAGCAATACCTAAAAGTATCTAAACAAACAGCTGTGCTTCCTACAACACTGTAATTCAAGAGCACAATGAATCCTTACTCAAGGCCAAATGTCGTTTTATCGCATACCCTACGTCAGTAGACCTTGATGAGTCAGTCCCCTACTGCTTAGACATCATAAACTTGTCTACAAGCAATCCAGACATTTGCGAGCTAGAACGCGAACTACACCACACTTACTATTCAACCTCTAACGATAAACACGTCTACACTCATCTGTTTCTGAGAGAAAATCATTTTGATGAAATGACGTATACAGATATTTTTAACATACTCCGAGAATATCGAGACATAATTAAATATTGGTACATGGAAGAAAAGGAATTTGCTATATCGGATTTTAATGATCCTTTCAGTAAATTATCCTTTTCTAAAATTTATAACATCATATCCTTTCTCTTTCACAATACTGGAATTAAACTCAATATTTACCACAATTCTATTAAATATCCTACTCCAGATAAAATGAAGCAAATCTTTAAAGATAATCATGACTCCCTTCAGCTGGTCATCCCGGTATCTCCCGTATGTTAGGTAGGATCAGGTCTCAGTTCTGGTGGAAGAATATGCGACAAGACATTGAAGATTACGTTAAGAACTGCCGGTCTTGTCAAATTAACAAACCTTTAAGATTGACAAACCGAGCTCCAAAGATAGTAACTTCTACCGCTACTCGTCCCAATGAAAAGTTATTCTTAGATCTAGTCGGTCGTCTACCTGAAACATATGAATATTAATATTAATTTATACCTTACAAGATGATTTAACCAAATACTCACAGGCCTATCCGATGCAAACGTGTTCCGCAGAAGAAACAGCTAGATCATTTGTTAATTATATTTCACACATAGGTATCCCTAAAATGATAGTAACTGATCAGCCCCCCGATTCCGCAATTTACAACATGAGTCGTTCGTCTTTAGCTTTAGCAGTGGTGCGTTTGTAGTTACACTTGAAAATATGACACTAAACGGTATTCTGCTATTCATTTTACCAAACTTAAGCTGAAACACAACGTAAACAAACAGGCAAAGAAGCACAGATTAATAAGAGTATGTCTAAAGACAAGGAAGGAAGGGAGATGTTACCATAGACAAAAAATTACACTCCTGTGCTTCTAGTACACAACTTGGTGGTGACTCGGGATATTATTTTTTATCTGTGTAACTCGATTCTCGTTGTGACGACCGAGAGGTGGGTCCGAGGGTCGATTTCACTAATGTCACAAGCTTGTAACAAGAAGAGATGTTTAAAAAAAATATTTGTAGTATTTTGTTCCATAGGTACTCGTATATCACACCGTCCGGTGGTATGTGCCGGCAGCCGTGCCGGCCATGCCGCTCATGCCGCAGTGACATTTTCCATATTATCTGACAGTTAATTAACGTATGCCGCCGGCAAAGCAGTCGGGTGGTGTGGATACACCATAATGGGTGGTTAGGTTAGAATCGTTTAAAAACAAGAAACGCTGAATATTCATGGTTGCATTAATAAATTTGAGTTTTATGTTTTTTGGGCACTTTATATACGAATCCTAAATCTTATAGCTAAAACATTTGTGTCTCATTTTTGAGTTTTAGTATTACATATCGATAAATACATAATACGAGATTTTCGTAAGATTCGTTACTCAATGTTTGATAGTCTAAACCGTTGTTGTTCAAGGAATTGTAAAAAAATGTTACAGACTTAGCGCAGCGACATATCTGCGCACGTGGCAATTCCAGGTAGATTAAAAGATAAAGGGCAAGACATATTATTCTAAATAAACAGGTAAAAAATATAAGCGTTATCGGTTGCGACCAGCGGATCAGATAGTCACTTGGAGAGAAAAAAGAAGTATTTATTATTTATTACTTGTCTTGTTTATTATCTTTCTAATTTGTAAAATACTTTCTTGGTATTCACAGAATAACTCGTTAACGTGACGTTTCGTAAAATGCTCTAAAGTTTACACAATGATATTATATTGGTTTAGGTACACGTCGAGTACCTACTCTAGGTGGCACTATTTAGTAGTTAATGTGTCAATAAGGTTTCTTAAATTTCAACTACAATATATAATTTACATTATAATTGAGACAACTCTTCATAAAATTTTAAATGTCTGTAGGTTCGTACTTATTTCTAAGATCCACAAATATGCACAATGTACTGTATTGAAAAAAAGTTGTCGTGTAAAACTTTACACAGTCTCGCTCTTACCCTCTGGGATTGCCCACATGCAGTTATGTACTGTGTTTGCGACTAAATGATAGTGTTTATTAGAATAACCATATTTATAGTATAGTATTATTAACTACCTAAAAATACATTAAGTGGCAACAGAAAATGTATAACTTCAAAAACGATGTATCACTTATTTTTTTAAACAGGCCTCGAATGTTAGTGTATTTTTTTTCTAGCGCTACGATCACTCAATGGCTATATTGGCAGTATCCCACAAGCGACAAGTACGCAAATAAAAACAATACCTTTCCACTCCTTCCCGTTCTCTTTTGGGATTGCCACGTGCACAGCGCCAGCGCCGTTTGCTATACTTGTTTGTTTTGTATGAACTGTCACTACGCGTAGTCTTTGTAGTAACTATTTTTTTAACAATTCCTCGACCAACGACGAATTTGCGGTAGACTTATAAACAATGAGTAACGAAGCTTAGCAAAATCGCGTAGTGTGCATTAATTGTTATGTAATACTAAATAAAAGAATATTTTAGCCACAAGATTTAGGATATATATACTGTTTTATGTGCCCAAAATAAAGCTACCAAGTATTCCGTCATCAAGTGAAATATTGCAAAGTCGAGATAACTCATTTTGTCTGTCTTAATATCTTGCAGTTGAAGCCCCAAACTTAATATGGATCCTAAACGCTCCAAGAGCTTTCCAATCTATCTGCCATATATCTATGGCTGCGGTTTGGTCGACGTCAACGTCAAAACATTAGTAGAATACGAATCGGCTAATCTTCGATCGAACGATAAAGTTGAACTAAACCACAGCTGCAACGCAACCATTTGGATGGGAAAAACTGAAAAAGTTGATAATCTTCACCAATGCAGTTGACGTTTAGTAGTATTTTGACAAGAGAATTGCCCCCCTGGGAACCAATTTTTGTTCAGAAGTGTTTACACAGTTAGAAAAATTATACGGCACTAAACACATATTTGCATTTCCCTATCACCCCCAAACCTGTGGCACCCTGGAGCGGAGCCACTCTACCCTCAAACAGTACTTAAGATCATATATAGGAGAAAACCAACATACTTGGGATCTCTACATCCCCAATGCGATGATCGCTTACAACTCTAATGTGCACAGCACAACAGGGTTTTCACCCTTAGAACTACTATTTGGTTATAAACCATACATCCCTAGTAGTATAGATGCTCTGGATAATAATACCTATACTGATTATATTCGCGCTCTCAATCATCGACTTTATTATTACCGCCTTAGGGCTCTCGAAAACATTCAATCGTCTAAAGAGAAATCTAAGACGTATTACGATGCGCGAACTTAACCTATTAAATACAATATTGGCGACATGGTGTTGTATTCGTTGTCATCACAAGCAAAATAAAGCCTTATCTCCCGTATGGAAAGGGCCATTTAAATATCCTTTATCCTTATAAATATATATCCTTTGGACATTCCCACACATAGCCATCTAGTCCCTAAGTAAGCTACTCAAAGCTTGTGTTGTGGGTGCCAGACAACGGATATAATACTTAAATACTTTTTGTTTGTAAATATATACATGATATACATAGAAAACACCCAGACCAATACAAACAGACGTCATGTTCATGCACACAAATGTTTGTATTGTGCGGGGATCGAACCCGCAACCCGCTGCGTAGTAGGAGAATTCTCGACCACTACACCAGACGGGTCGTCTGTGTAACAGTAATCATACCGTCATCGTTTTAATTAATCGTAAGCACATATGTCACCATTATGACGAGATAAAGCTCGCCGCAGATCACACCTCGTCATAGTTAGTTAGTAAATAATCGACCTACCTCAACAATATCTTTCTCTTGTAGGTCAGTACAGCCGTTGGCCACATGCGACTATGTCACAACTATCGTATCCAGTCCAGGCTTGCATTACGACAGACTTTTAGATGCTAAGTTTACCAACTTGACTTATGGTCCTATGTCCCCTAGATGGGGCAGAGGGCGTCCACAACAGTCCTCCATCGCGTTCGATTTTGAGCTTCGCCTTCATTTCACTCCACGTCTTGCCTATTCTTTTCGCCTCGTCTGCTACAGTGCGCCGCCAAGTTTGTTTGGGGCGACCACGTTTGCGCCTCCCTTGGGGGTTCCAGTCCAGAGCCTGCCTGGGGATGTGATCCGGGTCCCTTCGGAGAGTGTGGCCAATCCAATTCCACTTGCGGCGCTTGATCTGCTGGTCGATCGGGATTTCGTGGCAGCGTTCCAACAGTTCGACGTTGGAAATTTTTTCGGGCCAGTATATACCGAGGATTCGGCGAAGACAACGGTTGACAAAGACCTGGAGCTGCTGCGAGATGACTTTGGTGACCTTCCACGTTTCGCATAAGTTTACCAACAGCGACTGGAAAATAGTAACATACATTGACATAGGTCACATTAGCCCTAACCTAGATAAAGTAGAATTTTTATTTGAGAGAATCAATTCATTTTCTAACTCCTTTAAATCTTCCAAGATTTCATCTGATTGCAGTAATTCACTATCAGCGTTGAAAATCCAACATCTTAACAATGTAAATAAATTCTTATCTGTGTCATGTTTGATCTCCGATGATAAGCCTAAAACACGTGTAAAAAGGGGTCTAATCGATTTTGGCGGATCATGTCTTAAGACTCTTTTTGGTACATTAGGTTCGGAAGATGCAATTAAATTCTCCCAAGCAATAGACGAAGTAAAGTCGGATGAAAATAAATAAGCACATTTCATGAAAGATAATATCCATAAAATAAAATCAACCATGAAATCTTTTAACAACTCCATTTCGAAAGTTAACGAAAATCAACATCACCTCATGGAAAATATTGAGATAATTCATAATATCTTAGATAACTTTTCAAAGATAAGTGATAAAACAGAAATAAAAACACAAATAAACTCCTTACTCAATTCATTACAGTCAATAATCTTAACTTTGTCCTTTGATATTGACGATGTTAATAACGCTATTCTAATTTCGAAAATGAATATTCTGCACCCGACAGTACTCAATCCGTATCAGCTGTATAGCGAGTTAGATAAACACAGGAATAGCCTGCCAAAGCATTCTGAGCTCCCAGTGTCATTGACTTTGCAAAATGTCCATGAACTGATAGACATATCAGAATGAGTCTGTTACTACCATCTCAATAAAATCATCATTATTGTCAGCATCCCATTAGTTTTTCCACAAACATAATTTGTATAATATAATACCGCTACCTGTACCGTATGATATATCGAAACCAGTCACTTTTGCACTCATCGAGCCAAATACCAACTATTTAGCGATAACTGGTGATCATATGTTTTACTCACAGATCAAAACGCTAAGTGAGTGTAAAGTGATCAGTGAAAAATATTACGTCTGCAAATTGGTGAACGTTTCCTCGACAATAGCGAGTCCCGCGTGTGAGATGATTATTTTAACGGAAGTAGTTAATAAGTTACCAGATAGTTGTAATGTTAAGTTACTACATGGATCAGTAGACGTTTTTCATAGGTTAAGTAATAATAGATGGATATTTGTTCAATCAGACCCTAGCAATTGTCACATAACGTGTAATAATCAAATTGAAAGTTCGGATGTAATTTTGTTTGGAACTGGAATCTTGACACTTCCAAAAGTATGTACAGCATTCTATAAAACCTTGCAGTTTATCCCCGATGGTATTACTATCAAAAGAAATGTATCGAATATATTGACGACTTGTGAAAAAACTAAGCACAATAAATCTATTACAAATTTACCATTTACGAAATTAGATAATCTTAATAGTCTAGACTCATTACTGCAAGCCAGCATCTCGACATTCTCGAACTAGAACTAAACCACCTCAAAAGTCCTTCTCATTTTGAAAAAAATGGAGTTCATTATCTTTCAACTAGTTATTTTGTTTGTGGAATTTTGCTTATTTATATTATTTATAAAATCAGGAAAATGTTTTGTAAGAGAAGGCAGAACTCATGGTGTATACAAATCTTTAACCAGTGTAATAACAAAAAATCTGTGAAAAACTCTCAATGTATACGAGATGTTGAAAACCAGTCACCATCCTCATCTTCAGATGTTGAACCGGAGATGAAATGCACACCAACTCCCTTAAGGAGAAACATTATAATTTCAAATTAGAGTCATTACTCAAATCTGCATCCATCTAGATAGTTCATAAGTAATTATAAGATAATAAGATTGGTAGAAATAGCACTAGGTAATAAGTCCAATCACTTATTCTTTCTCCATTATTAAATATTATTACTCTTTTGTGTAACGAAAAATTAATTATACCCGGTGCTACAGCTACACGCGTGCTAATCAAAGATGGTCCAAACTCTTAATCTCTCATCTCTTAAGATGTGATGAGAGATCTTAACGGGGGGGGGGGGGGGGTTGTTATATCGGAATTAACGTAGTAATAGTAGTAGAAGCTTAAATTCGCTAAAGTTGCATTGCATTGACGTCAATGCAATAGAAACCTCAGTTTTCATTTTTTATTCGGGGCGATTGATTAGTCAGTTGAGATTAGACCGTCGCTTGAAACGCCGTTATTCTATTACTCAGTTAATGTAACGTTATTTTCGTGGTTTTTTTTTCATTAAATTAATTCGGGTTTAAATAAAAGTGTTTTTTTAAAAAAGCTTATCCTGACCCACCCCGTAACAATACGCTCGGTACTCCATATTTGTCAGTGGCGATATTTTTAGAACTGGGCGCGTGCAAGCATTAACGATGCCAATCTCTACGGCTACGGAACCCTAAAAATGGTAAAACTGCTTTATTGGGCAGACAATGGCAGAATCGAATATACAGTTGCCTAAGTTTGAGTGTAGTAATGTAAATAATGTGGTAAACGGTTCGTGTCCAATCTCAGTTCCAGATAGTGTAATGTGTTCGCGGAGGGACTGAGCCGGTACACCGGCGGGCCAGTGAGCGTCCACGTGCGAGAGGGCGTGCGGCCCGTGTTCCTGCGCGCGCACCCGCCGGCGTGCGCGCTGCGCGAGCCGGTGGAGCGCGCGCTGGAGCAGCACGTGCAGGACGGCATCCTCACTCCCGTCGAGCGCTCCGACTGGGCGACGCCTATTGTACCGGTCGTTAAGAAGGATGATAGTATCAGGATCTGCGCCGATTATAACCTTACCTTAAATAAAGTGTAAGAAATTGACCGTTATCCATTACCAAGGGTAGAAGACTTGTAAGTTAGTTTGCACGGAGGGCAGCGGTTTAGCAAAATTGATTTATCGCAAGCATATGCACAATTAGAACTGGATGACTCCAAGAAATACACCGTACTAAACACACAAAGATTTATTCGTCTATAAATAAAATAAACAAATAAAAATCTTTATTCATCAGACAACTGGGATCCATAAAGTGTTAGTAGCACAAAAAAAAAAAAAAAACTTATACCTATGTTAGTATTTAATACCTAGTTTAGTGCGAGTTAACTGGCACATGTGCTCGACAAGCGGACAGTCCCCACTGTCGGCGATGGCTTGCAGAACTTTGTTGCGGCTGCCACGAACTCGCCGTAAAAGTGAGCCTGCTTTTTTACGTAGTATGGTTGGGAAACTGTCAACCCCTGAGTACGCATCGTACGTAACGTACTATAATCGTTTAGTGTATGGCTTAGCCTCTAGGCATTTTTCAACGTCATTTAGAGGAAATGTTCGCAGATTTACCTTGGGTCGGGGTATTTTTGGATGATATTATTATTACTGGTAGCAATCCGGACGAACACATAGAAAACTTGTATAAGGTATTCAAGAGATTACAAAAATATGGCCTGAGGGTTAAAAAGGAGAAATGTGAATTTTTATGGAGTCAATTAGTCATGTAGATCACGTTATAAGCGAGGACGGGGTTCATACTTCCCCGAACAAGATAAAGGCCATTATTAGCAAAGCTGCACCACGAAATGTATCCGAACTTCGATCATTTATTGGAATGATTATGTATTATGCTAAGTTTGTGCCAAACGTCAGTACCTTATTAGCACCGTTGTACAATTTACGTAAGACCAGTGTAAAATTTGAATGGAGCGATGAATGTCAAAGAGCTTTCGAGGAGCTTAAGAGTAGGTTGACTAGAGCAACGCCGTTCTCACGCACTACTCGGCGACGCTGCCGCTGGTGCTGACGGCGGACGCGAGCAGCGTGGGTGTGGGCGCGGTGCTGGCGCTCGTCACGCCGGCCGGCGAGCGGCCCGTCGCCAGCGCCTCGCGCTCGCTCTCGCCCGCCGAGCGGCATTACGCGCAAAAAGATCGAGAGGCACTTGCAATTGTGTTTGCTATACGTAAATTCCATCAGTAATTATACGAAAGGCATTTAATTCTGAGGACTGATCACAAACCGCTGACTTATATCTTGGGTAATAAAGTAGGTCGCGCTTACAGCGATGAGCTGTGCTTTTGTCGGGTTATCGGTACGATATTGAATATGTTACTTATAAGAAAAATTGTGCTGATGCATTGTCGAGATTGCCACCGAATGTCAATAAGCAAACGAAAAATAACAAGAACGAGGAGGTAGCTTACAGTAATTTTAAAGAAAACTTTTTGCCTGTAATTAACGCTATGGTCAAAGAGGCTACGGCGCGAGATAAAACACTACATTGAATCTGGTTGGCCAGTGACATGCCCAGAGGAAGCACTCAAACCATATTTCATGAGGCGGAACGAATTATGTTTGGATAGTGGGTGCCTTATGTGGGGATATCGAATAATTATACCTGATACATTACGATCGGTTGTATTAAAACAGTTACATATTAGTCATCTAGGGATCGTGAAAACAAAGAGTTTAGCTCGAAGCTACGTTTGGTGGCCACGTATTGATGAAGATGTAGAACAGCAGTGCCGTGCGTGCGAGACTTGCGCGCGGGAGGCGGACGCGCTGCCGCGAGCCACCCCGCGCCCGTGGCCCTACGCGCCGCAGCCGTGGACGCGACTTCACATTGACTTTTTAGGACCGTACCGTTTTTAGGTTTTCATATTTAGTTTTGATTGATTCCAGTTCTTAGTGGCTCGAGGCTTCGAAATGAAACAAAAAACTGCGGCATGTGTCATAAAAATACTTCGAAGTACATTTGCGCGATTTGGTTTACCAATGGAATTAGTGTCAGACCAAGGTCCACCGTTTACGAGCACTGAATTCGGGGCATTTGTACAAAACAAAGGAATCAGATAATTGTTTTCGCCAGCTTATCACCCATCATCAAACGGAGCTGCTGAGAATGTAGTCAAGTTGTGCAACCGTACTATAAAAAAAAGCCTTACGAGTAGGTGTATATTGGGCATTCTAATTCACTTTTTTCGAATGAGCGAACGAAGAGAGCGAATGGTGAAGAAAAAAGTGAATTAGAATGCCTAATATACACAAAAAAAACGAAATCAGGAAACATGCCGGTGAAATGTATTTTACGGAGATCCAGTGTCTCACAATATACTTGATTTAGAATTTTAGAATAAAAGCAGTATCTTTTTATTTAACTGTTTTTAAGATTCAGCTTTTTGAATAAACTGTCATTTTGCTGATATCCATGAAACATGAAAGTCGATTTGATTAAGTTATAATGAAGTTCCTGATACAAAAATAATCTATGCAGTTAGAAAACATCTGTCTTGCTGCGATATCAACGGATACAAAAAGACATGGCGACTTATTACCAAACACCATACGCAGTCTTGTTTGTAGTCCGTCAAACTGTGGACAAACAAATTTAGTTTTAAGTTTGTTACTACATCAGGATGGTCTATGTTTTCAAAACCTCTATGTGTACTCGAAATCTTTATACCAACCTAAATACATATATTTAGAGAAAGTGATAGATGAGGTTGCAGATATTTCATATTACAAATATAACCATAACAGTGAGATTTTGAGTCCTCACGAAGAAGCTTTACCAAACTCAATAATTTGTATTGATTGAAGAAGTCCCGTCTGTTCAGTATATAAATGGATAAGATGGTAACTAACTCCCTAGTGGCATAGATATCCCTTTGCCTAAGATACTAAGTCCCTAGAGCCCTTTTTTTTAACGTCAGAAAATGCAGATTATGCACCGTACCTCTCCGTCGGGGAACGGAGGGGCGTGTGTGGGCTTCCGCCGGATTCGGGTATACCCACTAAAACCTGACGACGCCCGCCGCGTTTATTGGCTGTGACAGCAGGGGCCGCGGTGTCTCAATAGTGCTGCGACCCTTGCCATCAGCAATGTTCACCCTCTATCAGAAGGGTGGATCTCCATGAAGTGGGGTGTGAAGCTCACATCCCACTCCAGACGGCACACTGGCACCTCAGGAGGGTCCCTGGTGATTGGACATAGGTGTCCTCACAACGTCTGTCCGAGACCCTCCCGACGAGGCGATCCACGCCCGACGGCAAATGCACACTGAGCTCGCCCAGAGGACCAAAGTCCTCAGGACATCCCCTGCCTCCTCTGATAAACCAGAGGGGTGCCGGGAGTCCAACGACTTTTAGTGAGCCGCCACTCGATGCGAGACAGACGCGACTCACTAGTGCAACTGCCGCCCGATACGGGAGCAGACGCAGCGGCACTCTCCACGGAGCATCTTGGCTTCACCTGCCGCTGGATTGCGACAGGCTACTGAGCCCCCCGCCATGACAAGGTGTGCTCCATTCGAGGGGGAAGTCCCTAGAGCCCTAGCCCAGCCTAACAATAGATACTTAGATATAATAAGGAAGTTGAGGTAGGATAGCTGCTCCCCCCCCCCTCGAATGGAGCACGCCTTGTTGTGGCGAGGGGGCTCAGTAGCCTGTCGCAATCCAGCGGCAGGTGAAGCCAAGATGCTCCGTGGAGAGTGCCGCTGCGTCTGTTCCCGTATCGGGCGGCAGTGGCCATAGTGAGTCGCGTCTGTCTCGCATCGAGCGGCGGCTTACTAACAGTCGTTGGACTCCCGGCACCCCTCTGGTTTATCAGAGGAGGCAGGGGATGTCCTGAGGACTTTGGTCCTCTGGGCGAGCTCGGCGTGCATTTGCCGTCGGGCGTGGCTCGCCTCGTCGGGAGGGTCTCGGACAGACGGTGTGGTGATACCTCTGTCCAATCACAAGGGACCCTCCTGAGGCGCCAGTGTGCCGTCGGGAGTGGGATCGCCCCACTCCGTGGAGATCCACCCTCCTGATAGAGGGTGGAGGTTGCGCTGGCAAGGGTCCGGGACTGTTGAGACACCGCGGCCCCTGCTGTCACAGCCAACAAACGCGGCGGGCGTCGTCAGGTTTTAGTGGGTATACCCGAATCCGGGGGAGTCCCACACACGCCCCTCCGTTCCCCGACGGAGAGGTACGGTGCGTAATCAGCATTTCCTGACGTAAAAAAAAAAAAAAAAAAAAGGATAGCTGCTCCCAGGTTACCCAGGTTAGCAGCGTTCGGACGGTAGGTAGGTGGCGTGGACCCGCTGCCAGTCTGGCAGGCTCACCAGACTATTCTAGTGACGGCTAAAGGTGTTGGCCGCAACGGAGGGAAATGAGAACCACACGGACGGTTGATATCTAGTTTATTTGAACTGAATAAGTTGTATTTATAACAATTGTATCGTGCGTTAACATATAAAGGTTTATGCTTGTGTGCCGCCAGTGAGAGTGCCGACGGTGCTTGCTGGGTCCATCGGTCAGCCGCTGCAATGTATGTCGCTGACGCCTTGCTTGTCGCAACGTACGATGCTAGCTCGTACATATTGGCATCTTCGAAAAAAGAAAGGAAGAAAATGCGGCCTCATCTCCTAGTGTTCAGTGACGTGTCTCGAAGATGCAATGTATACTAGCACCATTCTTAGTTGCTGTTGGTGTCATCTGCTTGTTGACCTATTGCAGATGTTACGTGGACTAACTCGATATATTTCTTGCTTGCTGCGTGCTTGATGTTCATATAATGTTCGTTTGACTCTGACCCGTCCAAAGTCCTGATGCCTGGCCAAGCTGGTTATCGCCCTCCGGGGCGACGATGTTGGCGTACAAGCCTCCTGGCTTGCACAAGGGTAAGAAGAGAGTACACGCCTCCTGGCCGAGGCTCCAAATGTGTTGCTTGTGGCTGCAAGCCTGCTGACCTGCACCGTGTTCAAGATGATGGCAAGCCGCCTGGCTTCCATAGATGAATTGAAGATTGCAGCCTCCTGGCGTGCAAGGATAAGTAGCCTCTCTCCGTGTTGATGATGATGGCAAGCCTCCTGGCTTCCATCGATGAATTAAATATTGCAGTCTCCTGGCGTGCAAGGATCAGTTGGTGAGTCGCTCATGTTAAATATCGATAAGATCCTTTTCGAATTTGGTTGTTAATGATGATGATTTTAAGCTCGTTCGCTCCTCCTCTTCTTGACGATATTCATGTTCTTCTTTGTACTGAACAGCATGCGGTGGTGTTTCATTTACTGGTGAGACCCGCTTCTGGGAGGTCAGTAACCGAACCGCTACTGTCAGTTGTCGATTTTCTTTCTTCTTAGATGTTGATTGTTTCATGGTAAGCTCTCATGCTTGCTACTTCCGTAGAAGATCTCCGTCGGTTGATCCTCAGGATGTTTAATAGGACAAGACAAGGGAATAGGAAAAGGTTGATAATAGTTACAATGTTATATTTGTTTATACCTATTCAAGTCCCTGTCGATTTAATATAATATTAAAGTCACTGATGAATAATACGTAGATAAGTAAATTTTGATAAGTCGGGATGTCTTTGTGCCAAAACAAGACAAGGGTTAAGTCATGGTGTCAGAATATAGAATAAATAGTTTCGGCGTTCCTCAAGAAAGTGTCCTTGGACCTTTACTGTTCTTCATCTATATTAATGACCTGCCTCAAAATGTACATAAAAACTTGGTGCTGTTCGCCGATGACAGTGCTGCTATTATTAAATGTGACGACCTAAAGGAGTACGAATTTGACATAAATAATACTTTAAATGACATTATTCAATGGCTGGATATAAATAATTTGCAAATTAATTTGCTAAAAACCAAAATTATGCATTTTTATAATGAAAAGTTACCTCCTAATGTCATGCAAAGTTTTTTGGCCTCACTATTGATGACAAATAAACTTGGACACCTCACGTTAAAGAAGTTTGTAAGAAGTTGAATAAATCAGCCTATGCTTTGTTCAGAATTTCAAAAAAAGTAATATTAGAAGTTCTTTTATTAGCTTATCATGGCCTAGTCACACCCCATTTAAATTATGGTGTTATATTTTGGGGTAATTCGGGGGATAAGGGTGAAGTTTTAAAGCCCAAAAAAGATGTTTAAGATAAATGTTTGGATTAAGTTATAGAGACAGCTGTGTTCCTATTTTTAAAACATATGAACTGTTAACGCTTCTATGTATTTACGAGTATAATATTGGAACTTTGTGCTTTTGTTAAATGTAATCCACAGTTGTTTATAAAAGTAGCGGATATAAACAAATAAATAAATAAATCATTTATTTCTCTCTGGCACATTAGGGAAGTAGCAAGTACAAAATTTGTTGTTCTTAATTTATAAGGTTCCCAACGTGCGAGAGGCTGGTGCCTGAAATAGGTCTGAAAAAACCGGTGATACAGGTCGCTAGCCCCCAGCCGTAGATACATAATACTATATAGGTTAAAAATTTATAACTAGGAATCAATATGAAAAAGAGAAATGAAACATATTGGAAATTAAATAATACTGGCCTAACTGTAAGTGTGTAAGCGTATTTGATTGAATGCGAGTGTATGTGTGTTTATGTATATGTGTGTGTTTGCATTCGTGGGTGGAAAAAAACAACTAACGGATCAGATACTCCATTAAGGTAAAAACTCGAACTGTCATAGAATTGATTACGTTGATTATTAGCGATGATAAAAGGATAGGTATTATTTGTATTTGTAAGGTCTGATTTAATTTATTAATGTCCAATATAATATTTTACACCAATAAGTATTTAAGTATCTATTAAAATAAATAATTGAAATAGTAGAATAATATTTTTTATGCTGGCAACTCTGACTAGATTGGTGGGTAGTCAAATGAGCGATTGGAAAGAGGTAACTTCCGGCAACGGTAGCGGGGATCAGTTCACTCAGCGGGTTGGGCTTTCAGTATCGATCAGTGGAAACGGTCAGTAGTGTCGTGATGAAAGTGTATCTATCGAGGTGAAAGTAATAAAATATTGAAAAAGAAGATCGGTTTGACTGGCGTACAACCCTACATATTCATAGCATTTTAATCATTTGTTTACTGGGGAGCTAAAAGAAGCAGTTCATATAAGCATAAAAGAATCAGGTCAATTCATATAAGAACCCAGTATTGTATACAAAAGCTGGTAACTGGAGGCCACAAAACCTCTATGGTGGACAAGAATGTAATTGGAATGGCTCCCATTATATTCAATAAAATGCCGAATGTTTAAAAAAAATGATTCAGTGACATTTAAAAACAAATTAAAAAAACTACTGATAGAAAAATGTTATTATTCAGTTAGACTTTTTGAATGATATTTTATTTTAAGCAATTTTATTTAAAATTTATTAAATGTATTTTTGTTGTATTTTATTTGTAAACTGAATGACTATTATATTGTAATGTACTAAAATATTGTATGTCTAATATGGCAGGTCACAGTGAGACGTCATTTTTATTAAGATCTTATTTACCTGTGTTCCACAATAAAGTCACCGTTGTTCCCTATAATGCTAATGTTTGTTTGTCATATAAACTAAGGCGGGATGCAGGTGGTTGTAAGGCACCTGACCCTGTAATGAGCTTGTTTTGATAATTGCTAAACATGGTCTCCTTGCTGAGTCCCAAGTAAGACTTGAGCTCCTTGCTGAGCTTCAAGCCATGATAAAGCTAAAACTTGAGCAACTGATGAGCCTCAAGTTATGTTTGTTTGCTAGCTAAAACTTAAGCTACTGATGAGCTTCAAGTTATGTTTAATTGCTTGCTAGATAAAACGTGAACACCACGTCGAGTGTCAAGTTATGATAAAGCTAAAACTTCAACTACTGTTGAGCTTCAAGTTATGTTTATTTGCTTGCTGAAACTTGAGCTACTGATGAGCCTCATGTTATGTTAGGTCAAGTCAATGTTATGATGGATAGTGGTGGATGTAAGTCATCACTCCAGTTAGTTGATATCGTGCTATGCTATGTCGCAAAGCGGTGTTTGTAAATCACCACTCCCAGTTGATAGTCTTTATTGTCTGGATGGGCTAAGCGGATGGCGATTTATTAAAGAAAACAACTTCGACTATTCCAAGCGTATATTTATGAAGATATTCTCATTGACAATCTATTGACAGTGACATATTATATAAATGACAGTACTATTTCAAGGTTGTTATTTTAACGTTGGACATATACACTACTTATTTTTTCAATACCATCACTTACTTCAACGATAGAGTTATTTTTGTGTAAAGAACTTTTCAAGAGCTGAGAAACCTTTGCTTTTGATGGAAATATCACAAACTGAACAATATTGATCTATTCGCCATTCTGTTATATTGGATTAATAGAAATTAAATAGACTGAGCCCTGAGTATTAAATAATGCATCTATAACATAAGTAATAATAATCTTATTACATTAATAAAATATATATGACACCTTTAAGATAAAGTTCTCTATTATTTTATCTTATTGGCGAAAAATGTACCCTCCTCAACAAAATCCGCGCGCGCTAGCTTTATAAACTGACGCAGTTGATCCACTCCATCAGCAGCAGAATCGGTTTGGTACTATAAGGACAGAAGGGATTTCTCCCAGCGATCCTTGGGGGCTACAGACCTTATGTCTTTCGTGTTATAAACCCGAAGATCTTATAAACTAGATTTCGTGTTATAAACTATAAGAGATCACCGGGTAAGCTCGCTGTGCGGCGCAGGTTCCCGTCGGCAATGCGGCGCGTGAGCACAGACTGCAGGCGGCGGGAGGCGCGCGACATCACTCGATCTCCTCCTCGTCGTCCAGCTCCAACTTCCAACCTGAAGCTGGAGCTCTCTTTTCCACGCTCGTAGAGGGCTTCTGCTTCTAGGCTGCCGGTCGATTTTTTTTTTGCAGCTTTACTTGCTCTGTAATCATAAGGTTCTTAATGAATATCATGAAACTTTATTGAGAGTACCTGATTTTATCATAGAACATGCTATAGAGTTCACCAATATCTATAAGTAATTTCCTAGTAACTGTATCACATTTTCATACTTATATAAAAACTAAATTAGGTGAAAGTTCTCTGTTTCCCCTTTATTAATCTCTGTTAGCCTATGTATGGATAATTGTATGTATTCAAGTATGTTTAAGTAGGTTTATTTGTTATTATTTATGTAAGTATATTAGTAGTTTAAATTTAATTTGTTGCTTTTATGTGTAATTTTACGCCGCCTCAATCGTTTCTGTTTCACCCACTGGTTGACTGGTAGAGAATGCTTTAAGCATTAAGTCCGCCATTTGTACTTTAGTTTTGTCAGTGCAATAAAGAGTTAAAAAAAAAAAGTTTTGTGCATGCACTCAGAACTAAATCGAAGTTGATAAAAATTGATATTCGTAATTATTTGAGTTACACATAATCATTAATCAATCTTATAACCGTTGTTAAATAATAGTTTGACTGTCAAATCTAAACGACTGTTAAGTTAACGTAACGTGAATGATTTAAACTTAAAATTTATTTTGTTGCTCGTCTTCTGAATCGGTGAGCTCTTCCTCAGCTGGCTTGCGCTTCTTTGACGCGGTTTTAATAGAAATGTTAAGTATATTAAAAAGTTAAAACTTTGTTGATCATAAAAAAACAATAATAAATTTTACAAAGGCAAACATTTTCACTAGAAGATTAGGAGATTAAACACACCTCTAATAAATATAACGAAACTTTATTGAGAGTACTTGATTTTATCAAACAACATGTAATAGAGTTCACCAATATCTACAAGTAATTTCCTAGTAACTGTATCACATTTTCATAGGTACTTATATAAAAACTAAATTAGGGGAAAGTTTTGTGCATGCACTCAGAACTAAATCGAAGTTAATAAAACTTGATATTCGTAATTATTTGAGTTACAAATAATCATTAAATCAATCTTATGACCGTTGCCGAATAAAAGTTTGACTGTCAAATCTAAACGACTGTTAAGTTAACGTAACGTGAATGATTTAAACTTACTGTTTATTTATTTGCTCGTCTTCTGAATCGGTGAGCTCCTCTTCAGCTGGCTTGCGCTTCTTTGACACGGTTTTTTCCCGTCTTACTTTTTTACTAAAATAAAAACGTAAATATAAATAAAATGTAGTAATAAAATGTAATAATATTTTTTTACTGAATATTGATAAATATGTTAAGTATATTAGTAAATTAGTAATAAATTTTACAAAGGCAATCATTTTAACTAGGAGAATAAACCCACCTCTTAGAGATTTGTTCGTCCTCAGAGTCGGGAAATACTGTGTTGCGCGAGCGCTTGACGGCGAACTCGTCTTCAGAGTCTGAGACTTCTCGTTGTAGGTAGTATTCAGTGGTCGACCTAAAGACGGAAGATTAGATTAGTAAAATTTACACTATAAAGAGTTTTCAAAGTAAGAGTGAATTGCTAAAAAACTAATGCCCATGATGGATATGTAGGGAATGTTCTTGCTTGCAGGAACTGGAGAGTCACTTGAAGGAACTGATTGTAATTTTGATATAAATACGAAAAACAAGGTAACGAAAAACACTATTAAATTTTCACTATGCATACATAGAGAAATGAAAAATGTAAAATTTGGAGGCAATCTTGATATTTGAAGATATCTTACTCGTATTTCCATTCCGATAAAACTTTGAATAATTCAAAAAGTGTTAATTATATCTAACTTTATAAATCAAACAAAACCATACCTATGGACGAATGTCATTCCCGTTGACTGTACTTTTGTACGCTGCGGTGTTTGGCATTAATGTATTGGTAGCGCTAGGGTTCCTGGTAGATTTACAACTTTGGTCTTTTGAAGGAGATCCTTCATCGCTGAAAGTGATCTATCAATGGGAAAAATCAATCACAGATAATTTTTCGATCTCATATTATTCTTATACTTAAAAAAAATAAAAAAGGCAATAAGCCAAGTAAATTCCTAATATAAAATCAAGATATAGATAGACCGATCATTGCTGCTTAGGGACAATGATATTTTCGTCACAACGGGAACGCGAAATAAATTGATTGTTTCTTTGAATGATTATTACGTGAAAACTAATTTGAAAAACTTATCTAACGGTTTACTCCTTGATCGCAACTGTTGTTTGGTATAGGGAGTGTGATTAGTGTGTGGTTGATTATTTATTTAATTCTTTTAGACTATTGACTATGTTTTTAAACAGAGAATGAAAAGTATTTAAAGTAGTTTCTTTAGTTATAATTTCAGGGATACGGAATGTATTTAAATTAAGACATCGGGCAGCTACAATATTGTTCATGCGTTTGGATTCGAATCTGGAGCAGTGTTCTATAAGATGGTTCCAAGTTTGTAAAGTATTATCATCGCAAGGACATGTATCTGTAGTGACAATATGGAAACGTTTAAGATATTCGCGGTGGTAAGCGTGGTTCGTGAGGTATTGAGTTATAGCGAAAGTTGGTCTGACTTTGGAGAGATAGTTGTTGAGGGTGTCGTAAGTCGGAAATAATGTCTTAGTATATACATTACATGCGTTGGGTTCTTCGTACAGTGCCTTAGCCGCCTCCAAGGTTTACTCCTTTTTTTTAAGTTTAATGAAGCTTATTGGTGAAGCAGTGTAGTCTGGAAGCTTTGAAAGAGTAGCTGCAGCTTTAGCTGCAGCATCGGCATTTTTGTTACCAATCAATTTATCCACGCGAATTCAACGCTAAGTCCCTCTGTTCGAGCTACAAGCAGATGACGGTGTATGTGTAGACACGGCAAAACAGTTGTGGCTATATGCATTCGTGAGCTCCGTTAGACCGGACTTACTGTCTGAAAGAATTATGGTGTTGGGATACTGGCGTTCGAGCACGTGTTTGCAAGCCTGTCCTATGGCAAACATTTCTGCTTGGAACACAGAGCCATTGTCATGGTGCTTGAGTTTTACCGTGGTCTCTTGTTGTCCATTAGGTTGGTAAACTACAAATGCAGCGCCAACTTTGCCGTTATGTTTGCTTCCATCGGTGAAGATTTTCCACTTACTGTTGTTCATCGAAGCTAAGTCTGAGGTAGAGGAGACTTCTTTGAACTCAATGCTTTTTCTTGCTGATGGATGTAGTAGTTCCGATGGCAAGCAAAGTCGTTCGACAGGAACATTTGCTGCAAGAAATGACGAAGTACCCTGAAGCTTAGTTAACTTGCTATTGCATTTGCATCACTTCCGATACTCGGACAGTAGGCAGCAGGAACTAAGTGCTAACGCGTCAGATATGAACCACTCACTTTGTTCATGAATGTGTGTAATTGTGCATCAGTATTTATTGAACGCTACGAGCGTTACACGAAGTGAGGTTTATACTTGGTGCAAACAATTACGATGAAACAGATCCAAGTAGTTAATATTTTCAATTATTCAGCAACATCGGCACGACCAAGCGGGCTAGAATGTATCATTCCCCTGTAGAAGTTATCAATTCTAGGTGCCAATGTTTACGTCGGTACGACCAAGCGGGCTAGAAATAACAACTCCTCAGATAACTAAAGAATGGGTTTTGTTCTGGGTGCCGACGTTTTCCGAGACAAACACCACAACGGTCTGGTTCAACAATACTTAGGAATACTGAAATAGAATAAACCTTACCTACAAAAGTGATTCCTCTCGGTGTGCTAACAAAATATAGTGCAATGAATAAAAAAACTGTGATCGAGGTAAAGCGGTGAAAGACAAGTTTATTGCGAGACAATGGATATCTGGGGAATACGATTCACCGTTATGTTTTCTGATTTTGTAATTTTGTGGTGTATATTGGGCAGGAATAATTCACTTTTTTCGAATGAGCGAACGAAGAGAGCGAATGGTGAAGAAAAAAGTGAATTAGAGTCCTGCATCTTTATTTATTTATTTATATATTCTTAGAAAGATTTACAGTTTTAATATTCACTATATCTAAATAACTTAATGCTTACATCAATACTAATAATAAATCTCCACATATGAGTAGTCAGATATCAAGATAAGGTCCGATTGGGGCAACTACAATCCAAAGAAAAAAAACAATAATGACTTAATACAAAAAAAAAGTTAAAAAAAAGTAAAAATATATATATCTAAGGAACAATGGTGTTAGTCCAATTTATAACGAAGATTGAGAATCTCAAAATATGATTTAGTCATTAATCGCTTAATAGAGGTAGTGCTTGTAAAGAACAGGTAAATGTCGATAGATAATTTGGAAAAACTTTTACAACTACTGATCAGAAATGCGTTCTGCCTGTAATTTGCATGGACTAAGGGTACATATAGTATTAGGCGTGATCGGAACCTTAGCATGTTGGTGTTTAATGATATTTTCGATAGAAGTTATGGGCTATGACACCGGTGGCAATCTTTGCCAAGAAACAAATGTCACTTATGTTGCGTCTTGTCTCTAGTGGTAGGAAATGGTATCGCTCACACCTATGTTGGTAATCGGTACTATACACATGCGCTTTAAAATCTAAGAAACGAAGGACACTTTTCTGTATGCTTTCAATTCTATTGATGTAAATAGAATACTGGGGATTCCATACCTGTGATGCATATTCCAAATGGCTACGGACGTAAGCACAATACAATATTTTATGGTCTTTAGCGAACGAAAGTCGACTAAAATCCTCATAATAAAACCCAAGGCCTTTGATGCTTTTAGCACTATATTATCTAAATGTTTGTCAAAGATGAGTTTAGAATCATGAATTACTTCTAAATCCTTCAAGTCGTCCACTTCTTTAAGTTGAGTATTAAATAAACTATAACCTATTTTCACATTTACTAGTTTGCGAGATAAAGTAATATAAAAACATTTATTAACATTCAGGTCCAACTTATTTAAAGAACAGTACGATTGAAATCTAAGCAAGTCCTCCTGCAAGTTGTGGACGTCCGTTAATGTAAAAATAACTTTGAGGATCTTCATGTCGTCAGCAAACAATAATATCTTAGAATAATGAAAGCAGTGAGTAATGTCCATTATATGGCTATTAGCGGTCCTCCGCGACTTCGTCCCCGCGTTTTGAGTTTGTTCCCGACGCTCCCGACGCTGCATCGGGAGGGGTCCCGTCGCAGCGTGATGTATGCAGCAGTTTGCGACCAGGGCCACGTAATGAGAACATTTACAAAGAAGTTTAAATATTTACATGACATGTCGGAAACCTTTACCTTAAGCGCAGTTTAAAGAAGTTGTCATGAAGCCCGACGAGTCTAGTCGTTTTGATTATTAATCACAGCCATATAAAGTTATAGGTATAATTTGAGAAAATTATGTTCCGCAACATTGCAAGTTATTATAAAAAGAACGAAATTACTTGTGTTTGTAATTTTGAAGTTAGACCGCAAAATAATGCACATCAACATACAAAAATAATATGCAGAAGTGAGTATGCATATATTTTTATTTAATTAAAACCAACTCCGGATATTTAAAAAAAAAGATTTATATAAAATAAATAATTAAGCCAAAAAAAATTTAAATAAAGGTAATGACAGCTAATGAATGACCTCGATTAGTCGTTTTCATTTGGCACGCGATTTACCAAACAACCCGTAGAATACAAATGCATGAATGCAAATACATTTACCTTTTAGTCAGATTTTGAAGGCGGACGATTTTTTACTGACTTCACAAAAGGATGTTATCAATTTGACATGTATGTATTAGGTATCAATTATGTTTATCTATAATGCTTTCAAGCACGTGTCCAAAATTACGTTGGTGTAATGTAAGTTTGTATTAGTAACAAAAAAAAAGGTTTCTTTATACATAAACCTGTTAACTGACACTGCCTGAAATGCCGTGTTATCATGGTGTATATACGTGCTGGGGGCCGTGCCGGCGGCCATACCGCTCACTCCGCAACGGCATTTGCCATAGTATCTGACAGTTTATTGTTGTATGCCGTCGGTAGAGCCGCCGGGCTGTGCGCATACAACATTACGATAACCACATGTACTACATCATTACCCGTTTCGTAGCGCCGTAGCTTCGTAGCTTCGTAGCTCTCGTAGCAACACAGCTTATAAGGAAATATAGCTTATAATATAAAGTAAGGCACCCATGAAACATCGGGTGCTATATTGCATATAGATCTAATACAGTTCTTCCGTAAGACAAATAGTTTTCCGATGTTAGTGCCATTATCGAGACTGCCAAACCATATCTCAAAACCGATTAAACATAGTCAAAATAAGCAGTGATAGCCGTGTGTTCAGTAGCTACTTTGGTTAATTTGTATACAGCCAAAGCGAATTCATTAATTTTCTTTGATACCATTTCAATTTGTCCTTTTCGAGATAAATTTGGATCCATCCAGTAGATAGTTATTGAGATATGGGTTACTATCTGAAAAACATGAAATTACAGAAAAAAAATATTAAAAATTAAACCGCTTTAAAATAACTGACGTACAAATAATGGCAACAAAATCGCTTTTATTAAAACCCGAAAAGATTGAAAAACTCGGGTTGTGCTTGCGCAAACCTGGGCATTTTCGGCACTCAAAACCGCCGAAAAAACCCGATTTTGGGTAAACTAGGGCTTGATTCCCTAGTTGCAGCGCGTCGCGATGGAGGGAAATAAAAAACAATCGCGCCGGGCGAAGCTCAGCCAGTACCGCGCAACGGTAATATTTAGACATAATATTACCGTGGTCACGGTAATATTATGTCGCGCGGCCGCACCGAGCGCATGCGCGACATCGCCGGTAACGCGGAAATACACTCGCTATTGGTACACGAGTGACATCGGAAACTTTGCAAAACTTTTTTTTACAATATTCCAAGTTTGAAAAAGTTGTGTGCCAGTGTCGCAGTTTAAAACGGGAACGTTATTTAGCAACATGAAGAACAAGGTGAGTTTTTTTCATTTACCCGCATTTTGTTATTTTCAGTAAGCGTTAAAATAAACGAATAACAAAACCCAGATGAGAACTTGAGGTAAACTAATAATTATTTTATTATATTGAAGGAACCGTTGAAACAAAAAAAATATGTTACCTAACTAAGAAAATATACAAATAAAAATAAAACTGCTTGGATTGATCTACAGCAATAATATAGGTAAGTAATAACTTAATCAAACAAAACCTTCACAAAAGGATCTCTTTTAAAAACGAAATCAACAGAATAAAAACCTTACTTACTAGCAACAATTTGGAAGGTGCTATTAATCTGTCTTTTCGAATAAAATAAATGTTTAGTTGGATTTTAACCTACTTAAAAAAGGAGGTTATCGATTCGACTGTTTGTTTTTTTTTGGGACTGTGTTACGTCATATCACAGTAATGTGTAGACCAATTAGAAATTTTCGCCTACCTGGAGTTTATAACTTCTAGTTGGTCCCATTGTTGCCAAGTCGGGATCTGATGATGGGATCTTGGTGAAATCGAGTGAAACCCTCAATTTTCAAACGCACGTATTGTGTTTTTATACAAGATTATTTATATTGTCGTATTGTTGCGTCTGATAGTCAACATTGTAAGGAGCTGAGCTGATGGTGGAATTCCTTAACGCTTAGCAGTTCAGTGGTTATTATGATAGGTAAATTTTAGGTACTTAAACATCTGAGTCATAAGGTGTAGACCTCCTGTCATCACTAAAAATAAATAAATAAAATTAACTTTAAATAAGTAAAAACCGACTGTAAAACAAAACAGGCGTGACAATATTCCCAATAAACTCTTGACCTTTTTAAAGAAAGAAATCCAATTTAGGTGAATAATTTCATTTGTGGAGTCGGTGTCATCATATTGACCATTGACTATCAGAGCACTTACCTACGGGTATCTATCATAACACAGAATTTCTTGATATCGAATTTCATTTCACAGAAAACTATTCAATGAATGTTAATATCTTTTTTTCTTGTTTAATCGAATGGTTATTCATCGTCGTTTCATAACATTGAATAACAGTTCACCAAAAAAATGTTTCGCAAATGTTTTGTTAAGCAGAATAACGATATACCAAACTAATGTTTCATAGAATTATTAAGTTATCGATATAACCTTTCATAAAAACTTCTTTCAATGTGTAACGGTTCCCATATATATTTGCATACGCATGCAAGTAAGAAGGCATGCGCATGCATACGCATGCAAGTAAGAAGGCAAACATGCATACATTAATGCATGCAAGTAAGCAAGCAGGCATGCATAAATGCATGCATGCAAGCAAACAGGCATGCATGCAGCAAGCAAGCAGGCATGCAAACAAGCAGCATGCATTAGTATTTCCTCGTCTCCGGCGCTGCGGGAATAGCAGCCTCGTCGCCCTTGCGTAACAAGGCGCAGTCACCCACGCTCGCCTACACCTTGTTACAGCGGGCGGAGGCTGCTCTCCCTCCGCGCCTACGGCTTTTAAATTACACTCTAGTATCAGGCAGACTAGTACCACGGCGAGGAGACCACGGCGAGTCGGGATTAACGCAATTTATTTATTAGATCAATATATATTACATATTTATATCAGTTATGCTTTAAATTGTCTATTAATAAAGTATGCAATAAAAGATTAGTAACAAATTCGTTTGGAAATACGGTCTTTATTGAAGTAAAATTCGATGTTTCAAGAATTCTGCATATTGAAACTTACGTGGAAATAAAATTATGGGTAACAAAATAGAAAGCTAACGTTACTTCGATAAAATACGTAATTTATGAAAAGAAGTAACGATGAAGTAAATTTGTAGATAATAAGCATTCGAGTAAATGAAATTGTGATGAAACAAGATTCTAGAATTTGTTGAATTATATTTTGAAACATCTGCGAATCGTTTTATGGGAAATGAAAATCGATGAAGAAAATTGCGTTTAAGTGATGGGCTTTAACTTTTATTTTAGTCGAGTCTGAACAAAATCACTGGAGTCATATGTTCTTTAGCCGACATGTAAGTTTACATCGCGTTTAATCAGCAGCAACAGTCATGTCTACATGTCAACTTGCTCCGTACACCCACGCTTTTGTTGACGGTAAAATAAAGTAATTGTTAATACACAAAACTTAAGTAAATAACGCAAAACTTTTATAAACCATTTAGAATATAAGTATTCACTTAAAAAAGGCAAGCATTGTTTACCTAATAAAACAAAAACAAATAGTTACAAAAAATTAAAGCGCTACTTAAACCTACCCAAAAATATTTCAGAGTCGTTTTTAAAACAAATTAGTTGAGTAAGGTACTTTCCTGTTTGCGTTCATTCTGTTACACTTTGCAAATACACCATAATCACACTAAATGTTTACTTTATATTTTATTAAACCATGTAACTGTCTTCTTGTTTATAAGTAGGTAGTTATGATCATCCACGATTATCATCTCGGTTTCCGTCTCCAGCTGATCGTACCTAACGTCAGCAGCAGTGTTGAGTATAAATAAGTGCCCTGATAGTGCATGTCTTTGTACTTAGTCGTATTATTTTTATACAATCAACATCTTCTTTTTTGATGCAAACAACGAAACTTGTATTTTATTTAGTGAGATATTGTTCATTATACTTACCTAAATACTTGAAGACTTGAGTAGAATATGATAACATTTTGGTAAGCCAATATGCGATAATACTTACAATAATGACTTATGTTCTATAATTTTATCAGTTTTATATCAGATTTACGAGTATATCAGTTCTATCTTGTAAACTGTTGTTTCAACAATACACCGCGTATTGTTAAAACAATAGTTTCAAGATAGAACGAGCCTTAAAAGGAAAGGAATCCATCTTAAGTGAACAATTTCTTTTTCGAGTCGGTGCTCTGATAGTTGATACTTGAGATGGTCGAATTGATGGCATCGACTACAAAAAAAAAAATTCTTACAATAATGACTTATGTTCTATCATTTTATCAGTTTTATATTAGATTTACGAGTATATCAGTTCTATCTTGTAAACTGTTGTTTCAACAATACACCGCGTATTGTTAAAACAATAGATTCAAGATAGAACGAGCCTTAAAAGGAAAGGAATCCATCTTAAGTGAACAATTTCTTTTTCGAGTCGGTGCTCTGATATTTGATGCTTGAGATGGTCGAACTGACGGCACCGACTACAAAAAAAAAAAAACGCCTAAATTGGATTCCTTTGCTTTGTAGGGTCACGAGTTTATTTTAGACTTTCTTGTGCATTTTGCTTTAAAAATCGGTTTTTGACTAAGAATACCAATTTAGAAGTATCCTCGAAACTTTACTTGAGGGTTCTTCAGTCAAGTCTGAGTCGAGGCAGTTTCATGAAAACGTCTTTCCATACTGGTACTAGTATTCAACTGTATATGGGCTGGGTATTCAAGTAAGCGTTTGATGGTGATAATGTGTGTGAGAGAATCTATACGGGCTGAAATTTTCATACGTTTTAAAAAAAAAAACATATTTTTTCTAACCACTTTTTTTTATTCATAAAGATGAAAATAAGAAACCAAAACTTTGCGCACGGGCGCTAAGCGTCACGCAATTGACGTTTTCATAAGAAACCACAAATTTCGCAGGGTCGGACTGACAGCACGGTAGCTCAATTGGTAAGAGCGTTTGGCCCGGTCTGCCAAAACGTTGCTGGTTCAAGTCCCGCCCGTGCGCAAATTTTTGGTTTCTTATTTTCATCTTTATGAATATATAATATGACACTGTGAGTGTTAAAAACAATATAAAAAGCATCACATTTTTTTAACCGAACATCACACAACTGTAATATAATATAATGTAATAACTGTAATTATAATATAACTTCACTAAAATACATTAAAGGAGTGCGATTTGCCAGACCACACGCATGAGATTGCCCTGTTTAATCATAATATATTTATTTTTATACTTAATAGGTTCTAGATCCATCCTGTGTGACTTTTGCTGTACGCATTGCTGAAATTTTAATTAATAAGATAATTCCGATTAGAAATGGGTGACGGAAAAATACCCATAAGGAAAATACCGGGTAAAAACCCATTTTGGGAAAATACAGGATTTTTCCCCGATTAAAATTCCTTGATAATATGGGTCACCTCATATTATCATGAAATTTACTCGGAAGACAGACCGAAATTATGTATTTTTAGTTCGTTTAGAACATGTTTACTTCTCTTCAACTTTAACAAACGAAAATAACAAATTAATGATCAATATAAAAGTTTGCCGGCGTAACAGCAGTCGTGTTGTAAGTCTATCGTAGCCTCTCTCATCTTTCCGGTAGGATACGGAATACTACGGCATACTACGTAGCTTTCATAAATTACTTTTATTAAGGAATTTGCTAGATTTAGTACCTAATGCAACATACCGATTCTCGCAAACGTTTTACTTTCTGCATACCTTTATTTCTTCGACTATTTTTATCATAACAATTTTATATTTTTTTTAAGTTGAAATAGACTTATTGAACTAAAAATAAATAAAAGTCACTATTTTAGTATACATGACCATGATTTATTCAGATTATTTATTTCAAATTCAGATGCAGGAACATTTATTTTTGACAAGAATGATTACTGATACAATTAAATGAAATCTACGAAAGCTACCGCACTTTCGAAAGATTCAGAAGTCTACCGTAGTCTACCAGAATTCCAGCATTTCAGGCAGTGTCAGTTAACAGATTTATGTATTAAGTATAAAATTATTGGTTTCTTTTCAAACACACATTTTTTGGCTCCATAACTTATTTAATATCGATATTTTGTTTCTGTTTTTTTTTAAAATATCTGGGATTTAGGTTTTTTAAAAATAACTATATTACTATTTTTTTTAAACGCACAAATATACAAACTTACATTACACCAACGAAATTTTGAACACGTGCTTGAAAGCCTTATAGATCAACATAATTAATGCCACTTACATACATTGTTTTTTTTATGAGTATCATCTTTGAATCATTACTCGATTATCATCTGGTTCTCTTGTGGACTTTAGAGAAGTTGGTGATTTAAACTTATATATGATCAGCGGGCGAAGTCTGATGCATCATTTTTGACATTTCGCGTCGACAATTTCAATTTTATGATTTTCTAATTCATCAAACATCATTTTAACTTAGCTTTAGCTATATCTTTCATAAATCTTAAAAATATTTGTAGTTTTTTAAAGAATCATTCAATAATTCTTCTCAATCAATAAATACACGAAAACACCAATTTTGTCTCAGCATTTTTCGGGCGCCACCTGGTGGTTTTACACGGAACTATGTCGAGACTTCCGATACAGGTATTTCATTATAAATTATTATACATATATCAAAAATATTAATTGAAATTGTTCTGTTTTTGGTACACACTCAAGTAGCAATTTATTTGGATTTCGCATCGACCTCTGTGTTGTGTCTCGTGCTAGCGTAAATTTATTAATATTATGCTTACCAAACATACTCACCTCCAAAATATATAGGCAGGGCAGCGGTTATATGTTAAGCAATCTAAAGTAAGGCACCCATGAAACATCGGGTGCTATATTGCATATACTTAGATCTAATAAAGCTCTTCTGTGAGACAAATAGTTTCCCGATGTTAGTGCCATTACCGAGACTGCCAAACCGTATCTCAAAACCGATTCAACATAGGCAAAATAAGCAGTGATAGTCGTGTGTACAGTAGCTACTTTGGTTAATTTGTATAAAGCGAAAGCGAATCCATAAATTTTCTTTGATACCATTTCAATTTGTCTTTTCCAAGATAAATTTGGATCAATAATTATGCCCCGAAATTTCGTATCAGAAGGTCGTATCGTATTATTATGTTTTATTTCGGTTAAGTATATTTCAACGTAGGGTACAGAGCAAGTTTCTCCAAAGTCGATGCAGTAGATAGTTAATGAGATATGGGTTACTATCTGAAAAACATGAAATAAAAAAAAAACTATTAAAAATTAAACCGCTTTAAAATAACTGACGTACAACCCGAAAAGCTTGAAAAATTCGGGTTGTGCTTGAGCAAACCCGGGTTTTTCCGAAACTCAACAGCGCCGAAAAAACCCGGGTTTGGGTAAACCCGGCCTCGTTCCCTAGTTGCAGCGCGTCGCGATGGCGGGAAATAAAAACAATCGCGCCGGGCAAATCTCAGCCAGTACTGCGCGGCCGCACCGAGCGCATGCGCGACATCACCGTTAACGCGGAAATACACTCGACATTGGTACACGAGTGACATCGGAAACTTTGCAAAACTTTTTTTACAATATTCCAACTTTGAAAAAGTTGTATGCCAGTGTTACAATTTAAAACGAGAACGTTATCTAGAAACATGAAGAACAAGGTGAGTTTTTTTCATCTACCCGCATTTTATTATTTACAGTTATTGTAATAATCTGTTTCAAAAGTAATTATGAAAACGAGATCCAAAAGATATTCCATTGTTATGCGGTTGCCTACAAGTGATTGGGTGTTGAAGCGTTAAAATAAACAAATAACAAAACCTAGATGAGAACTAGAGGTTAACTAATAAATATTTTATAATTTAAGTGTAAAGCGCCTGAGATAATCGTTGAAACCAAAAAAAATGTTACCTAACAAAGAACATATGCAAATAAAAATAAAACTGCTTGGATTGATCTGCAGCAATAATATACTCGTAGGTACGTAATAAATTAAAAAAATACTCAAAGAACAGCAAAACAATTATAATAAACCACTTTATCACGAGCTTTAAATCATCCATCAACCTACCCAAAAGGATCCCTTCTAAAAACGAAATCATTTGAATAAAAACCTCACTTAATAACAACAAATAAGTATAGTTTTAAAAAACACCGGTACTTTATTTGCTTAGTGCAAATTGCGAAATGCACTTTTTGACACACCCAGCTATATATAGACTACCTATAGTTTTCTTTTTTCGACTGCAAGTTTGTACCGAATACCTTTCGTAAAACAAAATTACGATCGTTGCTACCTTACTTACTAACTCTTAAAAGGGTGCTATTTCCTAAATCTGTCTTTTCGAATAAAATAAATGTTTAGTTGGATTTTAACCACCTTCAAAAAGGACGTTATCGATTCGACTGTATGTTTTTTTGTGACTGTGTTACCTCATATCACAGTAATGTGTAGACCGATTGGAAAATTTCGCCTACCTAGTGGTTATAACTTCTAGTTGGTCCCATTGCTGCCAAGTCGGGATCTGATGATGGGATTTTGGTGAAATCGAGTGAAACCCTCAATTTTCAAACGCACGTATTGTGTATTTATACAAGATTCTTTATATTGTCGTGTTGTTGCGTCTGATAGTCAACATTGTGTGGAGCTGGGCTGATGGTGGAATTTCTTAACGCTTAGCAGTTCAGTGGTTATTATGATAGGTAAATTTTAGCTTCTTAAAAATCTGAGTCATAAGGTGCAGACCTCCTGTCATCACTAAAAATAAATAAATGACATTAACTTTACAAAAGTAAAAACCGACTTTCAAACAAAAAAGGCGTGATAATATTCCATATAAACTCTTGACCTTTTTAAAGAAAGAAATCCAATTTAGGCGAATAATTTCTTTTGTGGAGTCGGTGCCATAATTTTGACCATTAACTATCAGAGCACTTACTACTTAACGCTATCGGTTTTAACGTTTATTTTAGTCGAAGCTAAACAAAGTCCCTGGAGTCATATGTTCTTTAGCCGACATGTAAGTTTACATCGCGTTTAATCAGCAGCAACAGTCATGTCTACATGTCAATTTGCTCCGTACACCCACGCTTTTGTTGACGGTAATATAAATAATTGTTAATACACAAAACTTAAGTAAATAACGCAAAACTTTAATAAACCAATTAGAATATAAGTATTTACTTAAAAAAGACGAGCATTCTTAACTTAATAAAATAAAAACAAATAGTTACCAAAAATCAAAGCGCTACTTTTTACCTAAACCTACCCAAAAATATTTCAGAGTTGTTTTTAAAACAAATTAGTTGAGTAAGGTACTTTCCTGTTTTGCGTTCATTCTGTTACACTTTGCAAATATACCATAATCACGCTAAATGTTAACTTTATATTTTATTAAAGCATGTAACTGTCTTCTTGTTTATAAGTAGGTAGTCATGATCATTCACGTTTATCATCTCGGTTTCCGACTCGAGTTGATCGTACCTAACGTCAGAAGCAATGTTTAGTATAAATAAGTGCCCTGATAGTGCATTTTTTGTGCTTAGTCGTATTTCGAGCAATTTAAGTCATAAATAATTTAGGCACAACTGCATTCCGATACATTATCCCGCAATGTAGGAAGGCCCCTACACGTCTGTGGTTAAGACGAAAAATGATCCTTCATAGCATAAATGGGCTTTTTATACTAACAACAGCTTCTTATTTAATGCAAACAACGAAACTTGTAGTTTATTTAGTGAGAAATTTTACATTAAAGTAACATAAATAAATGAAGACTTGTATTAAGTACTAGCTGTGCCCGCGACTTCGTCCGCGTGGAATAGTGACTTTGGGGTAGATTTTTTAATTATTTAGGCTAATTATTTTACAAATAAGATATACCGCGAATATGTTGCAGCAATATTCTCAAATAATAGCATTCAGTTTGAGACGGATGGACGTTGTAGACGTGGCAGACTGCCGAGAAATCTGAGTCCTTTTTCTATGCATTCAACTTATTAATTCAGTAGGTACTTTTTTATTAAAAATTATAATTTGGTAGGTAATTAAAAAATGGTGAGAACATAAACAAAACTTAACAATTTTGTCATAAAAAATGTCCAAAACGTCAAAGCTTTGTAGAGATTCAACAAAACAATACCCAATTACAATGAAATCAAATTTTGCATTAAGATTGGTAAATATAAATTAAGTCAACCAACCTATTAATTAAGCATTAACCTAATGTAATCAATCACTTTACAGAGAATAAGAAGAACAATATCAAATCAAATTACCTACTACAAAATCAAATTATAAATGCACATTTATATTTAATACCTACTTTAAATGGTACTTATTGCTAAGTCAAGTTTTTTTTTATTATATGCTGAGATGAGCTATCGCAGTTACTTATACCTGCATAAATCAGAAGAAAGAATAACAAAAGTAATTACCTACTAAATCTATTAAACTTAATAATTAATAGATGCATTCAAAATTAAAACCTACTCAGTGGCGAAAAGAAAATTTTAACCTGCATAAATCTGAAGAAAGAATTTTAACCAAAAGTATTACTGAATCTACCTAATAGAAAATATCTGCAATCAAAATAATGAGCTCAAGTGCTTTACTACTCAGTAGCGAAAGGAAAACTATGTACGAGTATTACGCGCTGAAATCACTTGAAGTATCGCAAAAAAGCAGTTGCGCGGGACAACCGTTCCGACTATATTAATCTAATAGGTATGTATAAGGAAAATATTTCACCGCAAAACACATATTTTAATGTAAGTGAGAAGCCACCAACCATACTTAACGCAAGCTCCCGTTGTAAGTACTTAAGCTGCGGGTATTATTTTGGTGTGGAGTTATTTCAAAACTGTGATAGCTTCTAAGATATTTATTGAAATCAAATGATGTGAACTTTGTTCAAAATAAAATGCTCGTGATGATGAATGTATTTATTTTGATAAGAATCAATACCCGTGTGTATAACACCTTCAAAATTAATGTTCGAATAAAAATAGTAAAATATTTTAACGCAAAACATATGCATCAGTTGTATTGTAACTAAGAAACCAGCAACCATAGCAATTAGCGCAAGCGCACGTTGTACTTAAGCTGCGAACATTATTTTGGTGCGGAGTTATGTTAAAACTGTGATAGCTCCTAAGATATTTATTGAAATCAAATGATATAAAGGGCAACTTTGTTCTAAATGAAATGCTCGTGATGATGAATCTATTTATTTTGATAAGAATAAATACATGTGTGTATAATACACCTCTAAAAACATTGCATTATTTTTTTACAAATTTATTAACATAAAAAAGGTTGTAGTAAGTCAACCACAAAAGATAGACATATGCTGTCGCGGATTTTATAATAGAACTCTTGATGCTGAACAATCCTGTCATACATAAGTTTTGTGTAAATTAAGCGGTTTCCGCAGCGTACGCAGCGGAAGCTCTCAAAAGGAATATCTTTCTCCCGTTTTCGCAACATTTTTCATTGCTGCTGTGGTCTTATGAGTTGTATCTTTATGTTATATAGCCTAAAGCCTTCCTCGATAAATGGACTATCCAACGTAAAAATAATTTTTCAAATCGGGCCAGTAGTTTCTGAGATTAGCAGGTTCAAACAAACAAACAAACAAACTAACTCTTCAGCTTTATAATATTAGTATAGATGATAAATAAATAAATAAATATCTTTGGACATTCCCACACATCGCCATCTAGTCCCAAAGTAAGTTACTCAAAGCTTGTGTTATGGGTGCCAGACAACGGATATACTACTTAAATACTTTTTGTTTGTAAATACATACATAATATACATAGAAAACACACAGACCAATACAAACAGACATGTTCATGCACACAAATGTTTGAATTGTGCGGGGATCGAACCCGCAACCCGCTGCGTAGCAGGCGATTTCTCGACCACTACACCAGATGGGTCGTCAAATAACAAGATAACATTTTGGTGAAGCCAATATGCGTTATAACCATAAAATTATTTCCGATAGGGGATAGTACTTCTATGGATATTCTCACAATAATGACCTATTTTCTATCATTTTATCAGTTTCATATCATATTTCCGAGGAATATCAGTTCTTGTAAACTGTTGTTTCAGTCAAGTCTGAGTCGAGGCAGTTTCATGCAAACGAATTACCATACTGGTGCTAGTATCTACTGCTACCTAGTATGGACTGGGTGTACAAGTGAGCGATTGATGTTGAAAATGTTTGTTAGAGAAAATATACAGGGTGAAATTTTCATACGATTTTAAAAAAATAAATATTTCATGATTTTTCAGCACACATTCTTTTAACCGAACATGACACAACTGTACAAATAATATATCACTTCCCTAAAATACATTACAGGAGTTCGATTTGACAGACCACGAGCATGACATTGCCCTGTTTAATCATATTGTATTTATATGAATTTTTTTGATACTAAATAGGTTCCAGGTCCATCCTGTGTGACTATTGATGTACGCATTGCTGAAATTTTAAATAATAAGATGGCTTACGATTAGAAATGGGCAACGGGAAAATACCCATTGGGAAAATACCGGGTAAAGACCTATTTTGGGAAAATATAGGATTTTTCCCAAACTCCTTGATAATATGGGGTGACCCATATTATCAAGGAATCAACTCGGAAGACAGACCGGAATTCGGTATTTTTGTTTGTTTAGAACATGTTTACTTTTCTTCAACTTTAACAAACGAAAATAACAAATTAATGATCAATATAAAAGTTCGCCGGCGTAACAGCAGTCGTGTTGTAAGTCTACCGTAGCCTATCTAATCTTTCCGGTAGAATACGGAATACTACGGCATACTACTTAGCTTATTTTAGTCGTAGATTACTTTTATTAAGGAATTTGCCAGATAAAGTACCAAATGCAAAATACCGATTCTTGCAAACGTTTTACTTCCTGCATAACTTTATTTGTGCGACTATTTTTATCATATATTTTTTTTATTTTATGTAAAAACAAACTTATTTTACTAAAAATTAATAAAAGTTACTATTTTTGTATGCATGACCATGATTTATTTTAAATTCAGTTTCAGGAACATTTATTTCTGACAAGAATGATTCGTCATACAATTAAATGAATTAACAATTAATATTTAATTAATTACAGCCAGCATCTTCGCCTCTTTGCCTCATGGTCACGGTTTTATTTTTGATATGGTTTTAAGCTACTAATTTTTGCATGTATTTTCTTGAACCTTTTAATTCTAATAAATAATATTTTTGAAAAGAAATCTACGAAAGCTACCGCTTTTTATGGAAAGATGAAGTCTACCGTAGTCTACCGGAATGCTACTGCATACTTTGGTAGGATACATTGGACTTAAGTAAACAGCAGTAAAAGTATTCAGTCCAAAAGGTCACACAACACAATTTAATCACAAACTACTCTAAAGTCTACAAGAGAAACAGATGCTAATCGAGTAACGGTCGATTTAAAGATAATACTCAAAGTGGGTACCTACGTTAGTCGATTAGAAACTCGTGTTCAGAATGAAAACGCATTTTTACTAATTTTGTTTTATTTATTGTTAGACGTAGTAATTATTTGATTTGTCCTGCAACTTTATATGGCTACTAGCGGTCTCCCGCGACTTCGTCCGCGCGTTTTGAGTTTGTTCCCGACGTTCCCGACGCGGCCACGGGAGGGGTCCCGTCGCAGCGTGATGTATGCAGCAGTTTGCGACCTGGATCACATAATGAGAAAATTTACAAATAAGTTTAAATATTTACATGACATGCCGTAAACCTTTACCTAAAGCGCAGTTAAGAGAAGTTTTCATGACGCCCGACGAGTCTAGTCGTTTTTGATTATTTATCACAGCCATATAAAATTATAGGTATAATTTGAGAAAATTATGTTACGCAACTGTGCAAGTTATTTTAAAAAAGAACGAAATGGCTTGTGCTTGTAATTATCATGTAAGACCGCAAAATATTCCACAATAACATACAAAAATAATATGCAGATATGAGTATGCATATAAAGTTATTTAAAGAAAAAAACAAATTCCAAAATCCGGTTATTATAAAAAAAGACCTGGCGTCATGTGCTGGGGGCCGAGCCGGCGGCCATACCGCTCACTCCGCAACGGCATGTTCCATAGTATCTGACAGTTTATTGTTGTAAGCCGTCGGTAGAGCCGCCGGGCAGTGCGCATACAACATTACGTTAACATGTACTGCATCATGTCATCATCATGACCCGTTTTCGTAGCGCCGTAGCGTCGTAGCTTCGTAGCTCTTGTAGCAACACAGATTATAATGAAATAGTGGTAAACAACTACTTATAGTGGAACACTTTGCTCAGTAAGTAGTTCATCCACGCTAGTTTTTATTTTGCTGCGAAAAAACTAATTGCCTGTGTTCATAAGAGATAACCGTAGGTAGGTTAGGTACAAACTCGTAACTACAAGCAAAGCTGTGCTGTTTACAGACTTGAAAATAGGAGGTAATCAATTTGATGTGTATTCATGCGATATCGTAGCAACCGTTTATCTACGTTTGTATTGTTATTCTCGATGATGCAAGATATTATACCGCTTTTAATAACTTTTACGTTACTTTTCGCCTGTCCATTGCTGGCCGGATGATAAGCGGGTGTCGACACATGCGAGATATTGTTAGAGGCACAAAACGCCTTAAACTTGTAAGAAGTAAACGCCGTAGCATTATTGCTAACAAGTGTCTGAGGCAGACCAAATCTTGACCATTGAAAGGAAAGGAATCCATTTTAGCCAAACAATTTCTTTTTGGAGTCGGTGCTGTGACAGATGATGCTTGATGGTCAAAGTCACCGACTCCAAAAAGAAATTGTTTGCCTAAAATGGATTCCTTCCTTTCAATGGTCAAGAGTTTGTTTAAGACTTTATAGTGCATTTTGTTTTTGAAGTTGCTTTTTTTAAAGTTAATTTTATTTCTTAATTTTTAGGAATTACAAAGCGTTAACCTAAGCGTTAAGGATTTCCACCATCAGCTCAGTCCCACAAAATGTTGACTGTCAGCTGAAACAATACCTCAACATTAATTCTAGTAATAAAAACACTTTACGTGACTTTTAAATTTGACGGTTTCCTTCGAATACACCAAGATTCCATAATCATATCCCAAATTGGCAACAATGGGATCAACGATAAGGTATACCCTTTAGTTAGGCGAAAAAAATTTCGAATCGGTCGACAAACGACTGAGATATGAGGTAACATACATACAAAAAAAACATACAGTCGAATTGATAACCTCCTCCTTTTTTGAAGTCGGTTAAAAATTAAACCGCCTTCGAAAACTGACGTAAAAACTTAAAACAGAAGACGATTGCGTTACTTAAAGATTTTTGTGAGTTTTTTAAGGCGTTTTATTTTATTTACTTTATGGCCTGGAGGAAAGACACCATAGATGTATGGAACTATGTGTGTCTCTATGTACGAAAAGAAATAATAACAGAGCTACCTTGCATAGAAGGGAGGAGAGATTTGAGGTTGATCTTGTAAATAATGTATTATAACCTTTAAAAGCCGTAGAGGTTGTGGATTTACTATTTTAGGGTGTAAATAGTTTATATCAATGTGTGCATGTGTGTTCGCTTTATTTCTAGATAGCCTAGGAGAGTTTTTAGGTTTGAGTGTAACGTTTTCCCTCCTTAAATTAGTATGGCTCTCGATCAGAATACTCGGCCAATGAGCTACGCCCCAAGCAATGATCATTGGTCTAATTAATCTAACAGTCCGGGTTTTGATATGAAATAAATCTAACATAAATATAAAACACATTATTTAGAGCTATGATCTTGATTAAAATTTGGATTTGAAAGTGACAACTCTCTTTTATTTTGTTATTATTAAAATTTCCCAGTGGTGTATGATAATGGCATTTCCTTTGGATAGACCACACTCTAAGTAGATAAGCCTTGGGGAAGTAAATAGATTGGATCATAAATAGAAAGTCACTTAGACACAATATATCCGAGCTTCCAATATTACATACCTATAAGTCTCAGACTTCTGCACAGGGTCCTGAGTATAACCTTAGATATATTCACGATTACAACATTATAGTGGACGAGAGTTTACTTTTCAGATTTAAGAAACTATGATTCTGTAAAACCTTAGATTTACAACAGTATATTAGGAATTTGACTTAGCTAAACCAATATAACAACTCAAACCAAATTAAAACTTCAAGCATGCGCTTTACTAACTAAACATTCTTGTGGTTCGAATCCGCAATGTTCATTAACGGGTGTATTAAAGAAACAACAAGATACACTTGTTGTTGAGACACGAATAATGAGAGTGCAGCCGGGAGAGATCCAGAGTGCAGAAGTTTGAGAGTGGGTATTTAAATTAAGCTGTTAGGGAACTTTAAATAACAAATAAGAAGGACATTGCAGTTTAAACATTGTAGTTTAGAACTAGGATCCTCATTTATTGATAATGTTACGGATTTATGTGTTGGAACATGGTTTTACGGTGAACCTTTGATGCGTGACCTCTAGGCACCCGATACACACCCCATATGCAGCTGGTCTCCGACCTTTGGTTTAGCCAAACCAATAAAGTATTACAAACAAAATACAAACAATTAAAACCATGGTAAAAGGGGAAGTACACAAGTTGTACAAGAATAGATCTAATCCACGGATTAGCCATAAAATCTTAGCAGCGAAGGGAGACCAGGTCTGTTTCCCCAATAACCTGATTACAGGGCCAGTCACTGGCGTAGGATACTCTCATTAGTGCTAGCAGGGAGGTTGGATCGGGTAAGAGTGCTGTCTTCCTAAGACGAAGCCATCCTAAACACTCTTTAGCTGATTTATTATCATACGAGTAATTATAGAGCTTTGGCTTTTGGCGAGAAATAAAGAAACGTGTGAAATAAAGATTACGTTTGTGGTCATATTATAATTCTAGAATTAAGACATGCAGTAGAAATATGAAATTTATTACAATATTTTTTATCTTATACTCTTTATTTTTAACTTGAAAAGAAATCAGGAACAGGGACACTTGTAACCGGTGTATCGATTTTGATCTTGTTGGGTTCATCTTTGCTCTGATTATGACATGTGGGAGTAATGAAGACCGCCGGAACTGCTAGACTCACTTTATTTTTCTAGCTGGGTAGGCGTATCTGTATACATTGTATTTTGGTCTGTCTTCATTCTGAAAAATTATATATATATCTAAACTATCGAGTTTACTCGATAGTTTAGGCGAAGCGACTTTACACGACACGAGAGTGCTTCGTGATGCCGACTAACGTTGTACTGCGTAAACTCGCTACGCTAACGTGACGAATATGTCAAAAGTTCGTGATTGGGGTACAGGTCATAAGACGAACAATAGAGTGATAGAATGGTGGAGTAATGGAGGCTGTATAACGAAGTGTTTCACATAACTTCTATCTTTAGCAATATTTCAATCTGGAATGCAATTATACCTATAAATAATTAATGTATTCAAACCGCAATGTCTTTTTCTTTTAGAACAAAACTTAAAAATTCCTTTTAAATTATTTCAGTCACTTAAACTAATAGACGATCACAAACAAAACTAAACTAGCTAGACAATCACGAAGCCATAATATTCACAGGAGTCAGTCCTTATGAAAAATCTAAGCTAACTGAATAATTATCATCAGGGTCATATTTAGTAATGCCCGACGATTTTCTTAAAGTTAGACAGAGGGGAAGAGAGGGAGGTGAGAGGTAAGTACAGAGGGGGGGGGGGTACCATCACAACTTCATGATTTTTAGTTATAACTCTTATCTTAACATCTACTGGACCGATTTTGATGAATGTTACACGATGATTCCCGATCCTAGTCTGCCCCACTTATTTACTTAGTTCTGTAATAGTAGACTTATGCACTAAAACATACTCACTGTGTGTGACTTATGTAACCCCACTGTATTCACTTAATTACACATTCTCTTCCTCATATTATGTTCAATACATCATAATTTATACACATATCTAGGTGTCAAACCTATTTAACGTTTGTTATGGAAATGCCGGAAGAGTCCACCATGTTAAATGTAACTTGGCTATGATATAAGAATATTTTGGATTAATCTTTAGATTATCTTATTATTGTAACAATATTTTATTAATTGTAAATTGATTATTTAAAGATTATTGGGACACTTATTAGATTCTTATGTTTGCCGTATAACAAATGTTCATTTTGCCGCCAAAAGGAAGTTGACTCTGATTGGTTGGTGGAGGTTAGATTTATTTTAAATATTGTAACTATTAAAATAATAATCTAAAAGGCTTACTAAATTCATTACGATGAATAACTAAATAATTAATGAATTTATATATTTAATAAGCACATTGTTTATCCCTACAAATAAATATTATAGTAAATATTCATATATGGAAACGGATATCGTCCCCACTGTTTTCCTACCGTGTGGTTCAGGATTTTGATTTGTATAAAAGCGAGCTTCATGCCAGAATATAGTCTCTGTTTGTACTTACTCTCACTTTGTGCCCTATCTTTGTGCTATTTTGTTAGAATAAAACTATTGGAGAAGAACTTGGAGATTTATACTACGTCTTTATTATTCAAGCACCCCCACACACGGTCACATGAAACTTACACGTTTAATGCACTTAGCCAAATTAGCTTGAAAAGCAGACTATACCCAATGTTACTAAATGAAAGCTGTGCAATTAAGAGTATTGAAGGCCAGCCTCATCGCGAGATTATCTCTTCTCGTTTAATGGCATTCTGTCATGCTATCAAAATAACCGCGATATAAACAGAACAAAACGCTTTTTTTTGCTAACCGACCGAAGTGGAGTGGAATTGAAACCGCAGTATTTAAAATGCAAAATATAAACTTAGTGTAACACCACAAACTTCTTTATAAGTAGTATACAGGTTATGAAACTTCTACTTGTGTATACTATCCTTTAGAAAAAAAGGTTGAAGAAGGGAAAACACGACAATAATTTAAAAAAAATAACTGCCTCCAAAAAATTAATTTAGAGTCGGTGCATTAATAATATTTTTTCTCATGATTTTTTAGTTATTTACTCTCAAAAAACTACTGCACCGATTTTGATGAGACTTATATCGTACCCTAAGTTGATATATATCTAATCGGACTAAACACGAATCATGTCGCTATGACTCCTCTTTTTCGAGAAATCGGTGGACCAATATACAAACATACCTAGACTTAAGAAATTTGTACACGTGTTTAAAAGTCTTCATAGATTAACTTACCCAAATATTATTCAATTCCAACTATATCACAAACACACACATTGGATTGATTACCTCAATTTTTTGAAGTCGTTAAGAACTGTAAAAGTCGTTTTCATATGTTTATGCGTGTAACATTAGGTTGATATATTCTTTATTTATTCGACGATCCTCTGTGAAGCGTGGACGTAGTATATAAACTCATAATATTTACGGATAGGAAGTGGGATACGTTTGCACACTCAAATCGGAAAAGTCTTTGTAGTATCATCTCAAATAACAATAATCTTTCAAACCTTCACGAAGCGGTGCCAAGTCAATCTGCCTGTAATCATCGCTGTCAGCGATTTCATTTAATTTAAGCTATTTTCTACTTAAGTGTAATAGTCGGGCTTATCAGTGTAATTCTAATTAAAGTTCTTTTTGTTTCCAGGTGAAGGACATTGATAGTGTGAGCCAGGCCAGATATGCCAGTATGCCAAACAACTGTAAACTTAAAAAAAAGCTGTAAGTAACATTATGTTTATATCTTGACCAACGGAACACAACCTTTATTTAAGAGGGGTACAGATATGTTTGTGAAGTGATAGTCCGGGCCGCAACACGAATTCCACCACCGCGAGCGTAGCATAGCTGCGGTTTTTTCATTCGATACAATACACTGTAGAATAAAGTATTCAACATTCATGGGGTCTCAGGTCAGACTGGCGGGCCGCACAAAAAGGCTCAGCGGACCGCAGTTTGAGTATGGCTGGTCTAGACCGTAGGCAAAGAGAGGCCTGCCTGTCGGCCTTCTACAGGTTACGTTTCGGAGAGTGTGCGAACGAATTGCATGACTTAATTCCAACGGCCTCTTTTCATCTTGGAAACACAAGACACCCCGGTTCTCATTTCATTTGCGTACGGCTAGGGAGTAGAATCCATCTTAGCCCGCATTGTCGCTTAACATCAGGTGGGATCTTGGTGGGGTGCCAACTAAAGTCCATGTTTTATCTTGAGCACAATTACTACAGTCATGTCACACAACATTTAATACTCAAGTATTATTATTCGTTATTGCTTTAAATTGTTTCCAAAACCATTTGGGATATGTTTGTTATAAAAACTGTTGGCACTCAAAATAATGATGTGTTCTTTGATCATACAATACAAATCAAATGTATAGATGCATAAAATTAAAATGAAAATTACTTAAAACTCTGCATCTGCTAATTAAGGTAGATTGTACCAACGTCAAATAAGACTTTTCTCACTGAATAAGTATTAAATATCCGATTTTAATTGTCATTTACATAAATTATTGCTGACAAATAGGTGACGCTTTGAAATTAAGCGTTTTGTATTTTATTCGACGAATATTCCTTATCTGGCTTTGTTAAAATCAAGCCTTTATAAATCAATCTAATAATCCATAAAGAGTCTAACCTCAATGAGAGGTTTGATAACAAAGAAGAAAAAAATGAAACTAAGTCATGCAACGTAAAAATAAATTTAAACCTACCTATACAAAAACGGTAACTTTGTGCTAAAGTGGCTGTAATGCTGGCTGCTAATCCTTTAATTAAATTAAAACTAGAAGTAATTAGGCATTATCTAATGGATAATTACTCGTAGCTTACTAAATGCACGGGTTCGAATTTATCCGAGGTTAATTAGGCTGTTGTTGGTTATTTGCGTGTCTCGTGTTTGCATGTGCAGCTAGTTACGAGCTCTATTTTATTGAATTTCTTTCCATCAGCTTTGATGCATTGTCCTCGTTGTTGTTATTAGTTCCCTATAACTTCACGTTATATGCGTTGTGTCATTAGTTCATAATGTACCAGTAATACTTATTAGTTTTGTTTACGTATTCGTAACGTGAACACCAGTGCCTATGCCTAAAGTTTATTCTTTCAACTTTGATTACTCAAAGTCGTGCATGCGTCCAAATGATTTTGAATTTCATAATTTAGTATCAATAAACGTGCATTCTCTCCACCATCAAGGAAATTGATAATTAGTTTACTTCGATACTAACATCAGCTGAATGTATATCCCTACACCAACTTTATTAATACCAATGTAATTATTAAGATGTTCAATTCAGTAAGTTGTTACTACTACGTATAGAGAAGCCATGAGAAGCAAAAATGTATCGCAAATACGACGACAAGACTGTAACGTTTTCCTTGAATTTCGTATTATGAATCTATACACTGCGACAAGCATCTTCTGGCCAATAAATGACATTGACAGGGGGCGCTAGCATTTAATGAGGGTAGCCAGTGGAAGAAAATCTCCCTTGTCTCTTATTCATTAGAGTCTTTTTATTTATTAGGTTGTTTTTATTTATTACCTTATATTGTTTGCCCGACTAAGACAAATGTAAGTAAGTAAAGTTAGCCTGTAACATCCCACCGCTGGCCTTACCTTAACTATGAGGTAGTTTGAGCCATACTCCACCACGTGAGCTCAATGCGGGTTGCTGTCAGATTTTATCAAGCCGCCCATAAGGACTAGGCTTAACGACTAATATCAACCGATAGTAGCCGGGACCAACGGCTTGACGTGCCTTCCGGAGCACGGAGATGCTCGTGATGTACGTCACTTATATGGTCGGAATGGTCACCCATCTAAACACGACCGCGCCTTAGGTTGCTTCACTTCGGTATCACTACCAAAGCGCTGCTACCACTGCGCTACGAGCACCTCAAGACAAATGTGACAAATGTGAACGGTAATGTTTATGTAGATCAAAATAGTAAAAATATATCATTTGACCAACATTTTGAACCATCTTCATGCAGTTGGCTAATATCGGAGGAAGCCACACGTATTAACTCAAACTTTACTGAGTTCAGATTCTGGTCAAAGGTCGAATTTCTGTACAATAAAAAAAACAACAAACTGAGCCAGGGGATGGAAGAAGTGCAATAGGACGAATAAAGATTTTTGACAAATTACTTGTAGTTAATACGTAGCAATAATTTCAATATCGCTGAAGTTTAAAGATTAAACTCCACCTCATGAATTGATGATGATGGATATTTATAGCTAAATAACACTTGTTTCAGAAGGCGCACAGTGTGCTGTTCCTCAGTAGTGATTGGCTTTTTGGGTATGTCCCTCATCGCGCTGCCTGTCTACACGACTGCACATGTGCTGACAGAGTACAAGAGCCCGCAGCCCTGCGTCAGCGAGGAGTGCGTGGATACAGGTAAAATCAACAATTTTATCATAAATTTTGTAATGACCTTTTTTGCTAGCGTCTTTAGCATCAATGCATAAAGTATTTTCGCCGGGGCATCTACACTCGATTTTTTAAAGTGAAATTCATAAAGTGTGTGATAGGTTCCAGAAACACGTAGACCATTGCTAAAAAAAACTTACATATACAGCAGTACTACGTAAACTAAACTAACCTAACCTAAACTTTGTAATACCTACAGTTAGTACATACTTAGCTAGAGACAAATACTACTACTACTGTTACTCCGTTGGCGCAGCGACCCGGATTGGATCTTGGCCTCCGATACGCGATGGCGCCAGCGCACCCTGTTTTCTGCATTCAGGGCGCGTAGGTCCTTCGCCACTTCATCTCTTCACTGGTATCGCGGTCGGCCAGCCAGTCGACGACCTACAGGCTGCCCAATGTACGCCTTCCTTACCGCCCTGTCATCCGGCATTCTTTCTAAATGGCCGAGCCAACGGAGTCTTGCTGTCTTTATCTCCTCAATGATGTCCGGCTCAGACACTAGATCCTCCACTTCTTGGTTCTTCCCTTCTTCTTCCATCTGGTTGGTCATCATCCATTGGTTCTTTTGTGTAGGTGCCAAGATCTTACGAAATATCTTCCTTTCGGCAACGAGAAGCTTGTTTACCTCTTTCTGGGTTGGTGTCCAGGCCTCGCATACTAGGCGAGATAAATAGCTTTACCAAATATAATTAACAAGGTTTGGACAACTGTTTAAATAGGATATAGCTAGTTTAAAATCAACGTCAGACGCATAAAATTTAAAACAGTAGTTCAAACCTTGTTTATTTATTTGTGGTAAGGCTGTTTTTCTATCTTTCTTCTTAGCTAAGGAACTTATTAATTTACATAAACAAAAAAAAATACACCAGCAAGTATTTGTCACTAGGTAGAAATAGAATAATATTACTAGATACCTACTCTATCAGTCAAAACAGTGAGAGGGTTTTACTATTTTCCGCAAAAAAAATATGCATTTCATCGAATGTAACGATACATGAGAAAATCCGATTTGATATTGTGAAATTCTTATCTAACAAGCGTTTTATTTGTTTCATGATTAAATAAGTATTAAATAAATTTAAACTTAGGAGATTTCTTACACGTAGATAGTCCGTAACAAATGTATGATATATCCAGCACATAAGTGAAACAAAAGAAAGACGAAGTGCTCTAATAGTGATAAGACTGTCTTTTCAGGAGGTGAATATTTATACGGACGGTCATTTGATGTCCGAAATTTAATAATTTTATATTAGATTGAGACGAATACCAATGTACTTAATATCTTACTAATGTCTGAATAAGATTATAAAAAAAAAACATAAACAACATAAATCCCTCCTGAAAACCCTTTCCTCCTGCAGTATAGAATTGCTCCGTATTAAAATTATTTAACTTAACTTAACTTACCTAACTTATCTTAACTTGATTAACTTAATTTTATTGAATTTACCGGGAACAAATTAAATTAGTCCAATATCTCGTTATATAATATATTCATATATACATTATCTCGCACAAAACACACACACACACACACACACACACACACACACACACGCGCGTAAATGTATAAGTTTAATCATAACTTCCTATTTATTAGTTTTATTAATCTCAATTAGTAATCGCCGAACGCTGCCCTTAGCCGTCCAGGTTACATTAATTTTCTAGGTTCATTAATTTGCTTGTAGAAAGTATGTATTATGTGCTACCTATTATTGTTCTTATGTTGTTTACGCATATGTAAAGCTCAAAAACTGTCATTTTAAAACCTGTCAAAAAAAGGTTTTAGAATGTTTTATTTTCTTAAATAATGAAGATCTATTTATATGTTATCTTATTTAAGGTTATTTCAAGGTTTATGTAATAGTTGTAACTTACTGCCTATTTAGTTTTTGTAACTGTATTTGTTATTTTAATATTATCAGTACCATTTTTACTGTATCTGCTATACCTACAGGACCTGTATACTTCTAGTATTAAATATCTCGGTGTGACCTTGCACCCATGGTTAAGCTGTGACTTTCGCTTGGTGTAAGGGAAATGACGTTATAATCTTTTATGTGACAGGCTACCTTTAAAAACTGCAACTGCACTGAACTTCAACTGCTACTTGGAAATCTAAAACAAACTTAATTAGCTTCTTAACATGTACCCCTTAACCAAGAATAATGCAAGTCGACAGTTACTACTTACCTTAAGAGTCTATACTATGAATCCACCAAACTGCTTCTTTATGTTCTCAGTAAAATAGATAATTAGAATGGCATAAATTTAAATAATACCTATCTTTTTATCATCACTTATAATCTATGAAATTAATTCTACCACAGTTCGAGGTTTAAACCTTAATGGAGTACCTTACTGGTCACACATTCATACAAACACACAAACACACACACACACACACACACACACACGCGCGCGCGCGCGCACAGTTAGGCCAGTATTATGTATTTAATTTTCAATATGTTTCATTTCTCTTTTTCATATTGATCCCTAGTTATACACTTTAAATATATTTAGTGTATTCTGTAACTACGGCAACCGGTACGTATCACCGGTTTTTTTCAGATCTATCTCAGGCGCCAGCCTCTCGCTTGTTAGAAACCTTTTAAACTGTTAATAACTAATTATGTACTTGCTACTTACCTATTGTGCTAGAAAGAAAGAAATAATTTATTGTTATTATTATAAAACCACTCTTCGAAAACAAACAAATACGCCAACTCGTGCTCTACATCCAATTGTTGATGAAATAAATTAAATAATTGTAAAGTCTAAAGAGCGCATGTTCTAATCATTTCCACAAACTATGCTTAAGACGGGTATGTAAATAGGTACACCAGTAATTATTTAGATAACTGCTCATCGGCATCGTCTCCGGTATTCCGATAATGGCACCGCAAAAAATATGTAAGTCGAACAAATTATAGTTATATAAAACTATAGTTATGGAAGCAAAACAACGATGCGATTAGATAAATGTGAGAAATCTAAACAACACTATTGAGTAAAGTAATTTGTTTACATGACAGGACGTACAAATCTGTGTCAGATATGTTGTATAAATAATAATGAAGTTCAATTTCGATTGTATAGTATTAATTATCAAGGACAATTAAAATGGTTCACCATCGATCATTTCAATTATACCTATATGGCGTCATATAATCCCTACAAGCTTTTACACATGGTGCACCCAGGCCAGGCTGGTACTGCGCCGTTTTCACGAGAAAATGGTGCACATGCATCAATTGATGATATCAGATCTTCAGATTAGTAATTCAAGTGCGTATTTTACCTTTTATTTACTTAGAGGCCGTGACTTAGCAAGAAACATAAGCAGATAAATAGACTAATACTTAAAATTCGAAGATAATCAACTTTTTATGTACCACCTCTACAACTAAAGTTGACAGAATCATTAATACTTATCAACCATGTGCTCAGATCGATAAGTTAACGAATATGCTATTTTTATTAAAGAGAGAGTTGACAATTAATATCTGGATGATAAATAATCAATGCATCCTCTTATTTTTTCAGTTGATACTCAGATGACTATAGGTATATTACCGTATGTATTGTTATTTCACAGTACTAGCATTATTGTCTATAAGGAAACTGTGGGTGTCTTTAATATGCGATAGCATTCAAAAGATACGGATAATAAGTAATAATGATTAACGCCACCTTAATCTTGGTGACAGCGTCAAGGATCCTGCAGGCATTGAATAAAGATGTGGACCCTTGCACGGATTTCTACGAGTTTGCGTGCGGCGGTTGGGTCAAAAAAAACCCTTTGCCCGAATGGGCGACTTCTTGGGACGAGTTTACAAAGCTTGAGGAGCAGATCCTGATAGACCTGAGGAAATTGCTGGAGGCTGAAGATGAAGACGGACTACCCAGTAGTGTGAGGAAAGCGAAGGTGTTTTACAGATCTTGCATTGACGTTGGTGAGTTGTTTTATTACTCGTTGAGCTATTTAGTATTCGGATGAAACTGGTTTGAGGAGTTGATGGATACTAAGCCTGATACGAAAGCTTTTATAAACAGAAGTGCAGACGAGCCTGAATGCATACACAATTCCCTCTTATCTTCGTTACATAAATCATAGTTTGCTTGTATCACAGCCAAATTAGAAGAGAACGGAATCAAGCCCATCCAGAGCGTCCTAGCGAAGCTGGACATGCCACCCTTGCCTCCGAAAGTGGCGAGCGCGAACTTTACGTGGGTAAAGAGTGCGGGGCGGGGGCGCAGGATGCTGGGACTGAACCTGCTGCTCAGCGTGAAGGTGGCGGAGGACAAGTGGTTCGACTTCATCAGCAGGAACCGGATCTTGGTGAGCTAATCTCAACTATTAAACTAGCTAATTCAGGAGGTATCGAACACAAGTTGCTTTCTCTCCTGTGGCAACCACAACTTTACGCTAGAGAAGGACTTAACACAATGAGATGAAAGGTACATGCAGAATACAGCCACACTACAACACAGAAAATAAGTTTCAGACCTCCTCCTTGTAATTTACTTTATGTCATTCATGAGTAGGTGTCCCGATTTGCACGGAACGACCCGAGTTTTGGGGGTCTGGGACGTAAATCAAAAAATGAAAAATAAAAATAAGATTTTTCATTAAAAAATACAAAGAAACCAAATATGATGTAAAGGATTGCAGATTGGACTTAAACCATTTTCTTTTTCCTTTTAGTTAACTTTATTGAAAATCGAAAAAAATATACGTACTACGTTTTTTGACTTGGATCAATTTTATTTTGAAGTTTATAAAACCAAAGAACTGGTGCAGCAGTGAAAAACAAAGACTCTGAATTCAACTCTGATTTAAAAACACCGTGTTTTTTGTTTACTGACCTAATCCGCAACCCTAAATCCCGATATTTTTTATCTCATGTAGGTACCTACCAATTTCAAACAAATCGCAGCTGGACTATTAATGAGGCACGAAGGCACATTTAACCAAATCCGGACTGCTCCAATTTTCGTGCAATTTTGAGAATTTTGAGAAAAAGTTCACTGATCGAATTTTCTTCGTCGAAGAGATTTTTTTTTTTTCATATCTCAGGGTCACGATTTTTATGTATTTAGCAGTTTCAATTCATTCCGTGTAGTTTTTTAATGTGTTAATATTTTACTTAATTTTTTAGGTAAAACTGTTAAACTTGCAATCCAATTACCATACGAAAAAAGTTCGATTGGCGCGAAAATCGCCCCTGACAGCGTCAAAATGTTTACTTACTTAACCTGCATGTGAAAGCAATCACTTAAGCAACCGGTCTTCTGAAGTTCGTTTACCATAGGCCACGTCTGAGCTATTCTGGTTTAGATAGGGCATAATGTCTTTCTGCTTTTTTAATACTTGCCATTTAAGTATAAGTTTTCATAAACATCAATATTTTTCCCCAGATTGATCAAGTATCGCTCGATTTCAGCGAGCGCTACCTGCTGCAGCCCGAGCAGTTCGCGCTGGAGCTGGCGCAGTACCGCAAGTACATCCGCGACATGATTGCCATCGCCGATCCCGCTGCTGACGCTAACGACTTCGCCGCTGATATTGTTGACTTCAGCACGAGCTTGGCTAAGGTAATTAAGGCCGAAAATTACCCAAGATTGTATCATTTTCATTAGCCAGCTCTTGATCATAGGTTAAGTGGTTAATGACCTGACCACACAAGAGCACGTGGCCTAATATTAGTAGTAGCACTAATGGCATCGAAAGAATGACATTCCTTAGTTGACAACACAAAGTTATCGGTGTTTCTGGTGACATGACTAGCAAGATTTGAGGCACTAATGTAATGCTTCTTATGTTGACTGACTAAAACACTACACATTTATTTCGCGCACCTTTATTTACAATTAAATGCCATAATAAACCGATTACTTATTCATCATCACCATCATCATCATTATCAACCAAAGGACGTCCATTGCTGAACAATTACTATATTACTTTACTTAATCTCGTAAAAAAAAGTGGATAGTGTAAAGACGTACCTTATTTTTGCTCCTTATATTTATTTTTCATAACAGTATAATAAGCAACTTATTCCAAACAAAATAATACGAATATCGGTTGATAATAGCCGTTAAGTCTAGTCAGAGGCCTTATGGGCGGCTTGATAACATTTGATAGCAGGGTTAGTCGTTTGCCTTGCAAACACCCCTCCACCAACACGCACTGAGCCCGCATGGTGGAGTATGGCTCAAACTACCTCATAGTTGAGGTAAAGCCTTTGCCCAGCAGTGGGATGTTACAGGCTAACTTTACTTATACATACAACACATTTTAAAGAAATTGAAAAAAATATTAAGCAGGTTACAGTTAACTTTTTATTTAGTTAAGGCTGAAAAGTAACGCCGGTATCTTTTGATTTCTAGTGGGTTTTATTGTTTTTAAAATGCAAGATGGCATTTTTGACGAATTCATTGACCAAATGTCACATTGCATAACGTTTCGGGCGGGAGTGAGTGACTGGGATACCGCGCATGCGTTGATGTCCGGGACCATCAATTCATTTCGCACGAGGTTCCTTCGGGATATCATTTCTATACGTAGTAGTATAGTTCAATGAAGATAGGTATCTTCATTGAACTATACTTACGTCCCCAGTTACTTACGTCAACCTAACCTTAAAATAAACAGAAACAGGCCAATTAACTTACTTTAAATTAAGCATAATATTTATAAGAACCTACCAAAGTAGACGTAAGGGAGCTTGACCAAGACCTAAAGCTCCAAGCCTACCTCACCTTCACTAAAGAAGTTTCGTTGCGTCCTGTTTATACAGACGAGGCTCTGGCGATTGACCGATGGCGGTATAACCATCCAATGTAAGGCGCAGCTACATATTGGATTGTGACGGTCAGCTGCAAGGGGCTGCACCTCTGCGCTCGCCAACCCGCCTGCCAAGCGTGGCAAGTATTGGCGAAATCCTCTCACATGAGAGTGTACAAGAAAACCAGGTCCCCAGTCTCAGGCAGCCTCGCTATTCCTGACTTTGGTAGCGGTCACGGTAACGGCGGGGTAGGGGGTGCTTAGAATCCCCGGAGGCGACGACACCCCCAACGACAACTGGCCTTGGTAACTTATAACGCGAGCATACTGAGGACAGATGAGAAGTTGCTCGAGCTGGAGGAAGAAATGAGCAGGTTACACTGGGACATAATGAGTTTATCAGAAGTCCGTAGAGAGGGCGATGACACGATAAATCTACAGTCCGGCAACCTGCTCTACTACCAGGAAGGCAAGCAACAAAAGTCCCAAGGCGGTTTCGGGCTTCTCGTTCACAAGTCTCTCGTCAACATATCGACGGTGAAAAAGAAATAGGGGATAAGCGACAAAAGATGAAATGTTTAGGAGAGCCGTTCAAAGCTTTAAATTTTAGAAAAACTGACGTATTTTTGTCATTTAGATATTGTGAAAGATATTGTGAAAAGTAAAACAGTTCAGATAAAAATGGAACAGTTACTAGTATTCTTAGTTTTAGTGATTTGACATTATTGAAAGTAGTTTTTGTCGATTATAACCACAGCGTTTAATTTTTGAATGAGGAAATATGGCATAAGATACAAATGACAAAATCAAATATTAAAGGATAAGAAGCATATGCGACATACCAATTTATCATTTTGCAAGGTAAAAGGGTATAAGTGACTAGACCGTTCAAACAATATTAAAGGAAAAGAAGGATAAGTTACTTTTCATAGTGGTTGTATAAAAGATAAAAGTGCACAAGAAACAGTTGGCATTCAAAACAATACCAGGATATAAGACATTAGTAACACACAAATTCGCTACAAAGCAGAGAAATGTGGATGAACAGACACCCTAAAAATAATAAAGTAGCGCAACCAACACAATCATTCATTAGGAAAATATCCAAAACAGATGTAACATGACACCATAATTGTGTCTCTAACTTCTGGAGTAGGGTGAAATTGCTAAGGAGTAAATTTTCACAGAAACATACTAAGGATCTATCTTACTAAGAGGCCTATTACAGTATACCCTGCAGTAATTTTACACTAAATGGTAGATTTTAAAGATAATAGCTCGTCATTTTATATTTACCAACGAGCAGACAGTATGATATTTTTTGAAATAAAAAAGGAGTTTTTGTTAATATTTTTTTTAATCAAGAAAAATCAAAATTAACCCCTTACTAATAAAAACTAGAATCGCTTAATAAATATTTTAAGCTTAATCACTGTTTTGTGTTTTTCTTTCATAACGCTGTCAAAATTTGAAAAAAAGTGTTAGCATTTGAAAAAAGTAATAAACATTCATCATCATCATCATCATTATATCATCATTTTACGACCTCCGTCGTCGAGTGGCTAGCACGCTGGTTTCAAGCGTCGCTATTTCGTGAGGTTCCGGGTTTGATTCCCGGTCGGGTCAATGTAGAAAACGATCTTTTCTATATTGTCTCGGGTCTGGGTGTTGTGGTTCCACCGTTGTGTCTGATTTCCATAACACAAGTGCATTGGCTACTTACTTTGGGATCAGAGCAATGTATGTGATTGGTGTCCAATATTAAAATAAAAATAAAAAAAATATAAGCTCATCATACATAGGCCTCCCCCACGGTTTTCCCACAGCGACCGATCACAAGCGGTCTACATCCAGTGTGATCCCGCGATCTTAACAAGGACGTCCGTCCATCTTGTCGGTGGACGTCACATGCTGCGCTTTTGGTCGAAAGGTCTCCAATCTAGAACTATTTTGCCCCAACGGCAATCAGTTCTTCGCGCTATGTGCCCTGCCCACTGCCACTTGAGCTTATTGATTCTTAGGGATATGTCTGAACGTCGATCTATGGCACTGCAGACCTCCGTTAATGCTGAAACCAACAGACAGCTTAATAGACAAATATGAAAGTCCCTGCGACATGACATACGTTTCTTTAACACGAATAGTGTTAAAGAAACAATAGAGCGGAACCAAGGCTCCAAAGTGTTTGCAAGGAACATGTTTATTAGGCAAAGCCTGTTGACGATATTAGAACGGAGGACGGCAGTGTAGCGTCGACGAAAGCTGAAGTTTCGAGGGAGATCGAGAAGTTTTATGGGCAGTTGTACATCTCAGTAGCCAAACCCGTTAACAGCTCGGTCAGAGACCCAAGAGCTATCCTGACCCGACACAACACCGAAGACATCCCAGACATCAGCCTTTACGAGATTCAAGGCACCTGGCGAGGACGGAATCACAGCAGAGTTTCTGAAAGCGGGTGGAACACCGGTACTCAAAGTCCTTCAGAGACTCTTTAATTCCGTGCTGCTAGAGGGTATCACGCCTAAGGCACGGAACAAGAGTGTGGTGGTGTTGTTCTTTAAAAAAGGAGACAAATTCTTATTAAAGAACTATAGACCTAACTCACTTCTGAGCCATGTCTACAAGCTGTTCTCAAAGGTCATCAGGAATCGTCTCGCACGTAGGTTTGATGACTTCCAGCCTCCCGAACAAGCTGGATTCCGAAAAGGCTACAGTTCCATAGACCAAATCCATACGCTAAGGCAAAATATACAGAAGTCCGAAGAGTATTATATGCCTCTATGTGTAGCTTTTGTGGACTATGAGAAGGCCTTTGATTCGATCGAAACTTGGGCGGTGCTTCGGTCTCTTCAGCGGTGTCACATAGTCTATAAGTATAAAGAGGTATTAAAGTGTCTGTATAACAACGCCACCATGTCGGTCCGAGTACAGGAACAGAATACGAGGGCAATTCCATTGCGAAGAGGTGTAAGACAGGGCGACGTTGGAGGAATGGGAAGGATTCGGCATCTGCGTCAATGGCGAATACATAACACCCACTCCAGTATTTGTTGGGAACTCAACTCCTGAAGTTGTCGACGAGTATCGAGTATTGTAGACGAATCCAACTCGGCTGGGCAGCATTCGGGAAATTACGCAAGAGTGTCTTCTCATCTCAGTGTCTAAAGACGAAAGTCTTCAATCAGTGTGTGTGTTACCAGTGATAACATACGGATCCGGAACATGGTCTCTAACTATAGGCCTCATAAAGAAGCTCAAAATCACACAACGAGCGATGGAGAGGACTATGTTGGCTGTTTCTCTACGGGATCGAATCAGAAATGAGGAGATACTTAGAAGAACTGAGGCAACGTACATAGCCTTGAGAATCAGTAAACTCAAGTGGCAATGGGCAGGGCACATAGCGCGAAGAACTGATGGTCGTTGGGGCAGGAAAGTTCTAGATTGGAGACCCTTCGACCAGACGCAGCGTGGGACGTCCACCAACAAGATGGATAGACGACCTAAAAAAGATTGCAGGATCAAACTGGATGCAGACCGCTAGTGATCGGTCGCTGTGGAAAGCCGTGGGGGAGGCCTATGCTCAGCAGTGGACGTCCTTTGGCTGATAATGGTGATTATGATGATTACCTACCAAAATACTCAAGTAATTTTGTGTTAGGATTTTACGTAGTCCAAAATCAAATAGTCCAAAAGCTATTTATAGAGTTATGATTAGTTACATAGATCATTAATTGAGTAATACATTCATTAAGCCTACATAATTTGTATATGATGTGTATGAATGTGCCCAATAGTGTAATTTTCCATTGGTACAATAGCCATATTTTGACAATTTTCAAATTTTTAGACTTAAAACCAAATGTGTGGCATCATGATGTCAATTGATACAAATCAATAAACACACTTATCTGGTATTTGGATGCGGAAATAAAATACTATTTGTAATCAAACTTTCGATTTTTCCAAAAACCATCTCTTGACAAACCATAACTTCCTTCCATCCTTTTTTTCATCTGTTTTTTGTTTTCGCTGTGTTCCATTTTTTGAAATACTGTTTTTTTTAATTATGAAAAAAATATGTGAAAAGCATTAGAAAATGAAAAGTCATCGAAATTATGGATGTAAGTTGATTTTTCTGGGCGAGAAACTTTTTAATGTAATATAATACAATGTAATTTAATGTAATATAAATTGTAATGTTGGTGTACGATAGCGCAATAAATAAATATTGTATTCTATCACATAAATGATATTACTTTTATATTGATAATAAAAGCAATTCATTCAAAATTATTCCTTAACTATTCCAAAAAATAAAAACTGCACAACGTTAATATTCAAGTTTTCACTTCTGCCGGCACTCCCGGAGTGCAACCCGTTTTTTTTTACATACCTAATTAATTGCCGAGTTATTACTACCCACAAAGGCACCCGCTGAAAATCAGCGTCGTGGTATGCGTCCCGCTGCCACGACTTATGCTGAACGCAGGCTACTTGAGTCAAAAAGGCACCCGCCTTTTTGACTTAAGTAGGCTGCTTTTTGTAATTTATTCTTGATATAATTTTTATTATAATTATTTGAGTTAGATAAAAATATTTTCTTTCTTTCTTTCTTAAACTTCAGAACCAAATGTACTTCTTATGTAGAGATACCTGGTTTTTTTTGCAGATAATGACCCCAGTAGAAGTGGTGCGTAAAGGCAGAGGGTTCCACAAAGGTAGTGTTCAACAGCTCAAACAGGGGTTTCACGACGCACCAGCTCAATGGATGGAGGTTAGAGATCTTCGAACACTCAAAACTACCTATATCGATAATGTAGAACATACTGACCTTCCTTTTTAAAGAGAAGTCAGGCTCAACATGTACAGCCACAAACTATACAGCGAGAAACTAGTCCCATTAAAAATCAGAGTAGGCGTTTGGAGCCGAGCAGCATCATTAGTAGCCCGGGATGACTGTTCCTACTGTCCTATTTATTTGAATGTCTCCTTTAGCTTACAAGTTGTGAGCCCTAGGGCAGCTTTGCTAATGAGCCCTGTTAAACCCTTTGCTCTTTTAATCTAAATAATGTATATTCCTTAGCACGACTGGGAGGAGTACCTGAAGCTGGTGTTCGCGAACACGTCGGTGACGCTGCAACCCACCGAGGACATCATCATCGTCATGGACCTGCCTTACCTGCACAAGCTCTCCGTCCTGCTGTCGGAGACCAAGCCCCTCGTTATAGGTAAGGAACTTATAAATATACACAGCCGCACACCGATACTTATACAGGGCGTTAGTCAAAAGTTAAAGTCAAAAAAACATTTTCTATAAATTATATACAAGTTTTATAAGAGAAAACCACTTAACAACATTCTAAAAACACCGGCCAAGTGCGAGTCGGACTCGCGCACTGAGGGTTCCGTGCCAACTTTAACTAAATTACGGATCCACTTACTTCCACTAAGCTAAAATACCACAATATTTTGTTGACAACAAATATAACTTTGTTTTTCATGGTGTTTATATGAAAAACAAAGTTATGTTTGCGGTTGTTGAAAATGTGCTATATCTAAAAAAACTGCTAGTTCCATCTCGTCCAAACCAATTTTCGTTGTAAGTACTTGTTAAGATCTACATTATTATTATTTTTCAAAATTTACACTTGCTTAGTTTAGAAGTTAAAGGGTGGGGACGCCCATTTTACCACTTTGGAAGCTTATATCTCGCAAAAGTTAGATTTTTAGAGAAAATTGTTTTAAAAGACCTATCCATAGATGCCCATATATACCCCACACGCATAGGTTTGACTAAAAAAAATTTTTGGTTTTAGTTTCATGTATAGGAGCCCCCCTTAAATATCATTAGTTTTATTTTTTTGTATATGAATCATAAAGCGGTTAACAGGATACATCTTCCTACCAAATTTCAACACTGTGATGCTTATAGTTACAGAATAAAATGGCTGTGACATACGGACGGACAGACAGACAGACTTGACGAAACTATAAGGGTTCCGTTTTTTGCCTTTCGGCTACGGAACCCTTTAAAAAACGAATGAGGAAAGTCGCAACCTCGCGCGTAGCTACAAAATACTACGCCGTAGCAAGTAAGCTAGTAGGCGACCTGGCGCGACTAGTTTTGACACGCTCGCTAGTATCGCAATAATAAATTCATTTTGTGGGTTATTTCCACTTTTTTTTTTTACATTAGTATCGTTTGTACAACCGTCTCTGTAGGTCAACTACGAAAAACGATATCCGACAAGACGATTATCGTTTGGCCGATTGCTTACTATATAACACTTCGAATCCGACATCGGAAACGATGCTCGTTGTTTTGACGTATTCGTCGAAAAATGCTACTACGAAACCGAGACTGACAGGCGATAGATCGAATTTTGACGTTAAGAGTTTCGGAAATTAACCTCAAAACATACGATAGCTGTACAGGTATCGTTTTAAAGTACTTTAGCAAAAAACAATGGAATTATGCTAATTATTCAGTCTCTCCTTACTCAAGAAGCGATTTTAGAAGACATTACCAAGAAAAGTAGAAGAGCGAGAGGATTAAATTGACAAAATGTTTTTAAAATATTCCCGACTATTAGATGTTGATGATTCATGATGCTCACATCTTTGAAGTACAAATGAAAGAGAATATATATGCATAAAGGTGCATAAATATCAAAGTGCCGTGGCAAGACATCTAACTTGCCTTGCATGTGTGTCTCTCACTGCTATACTTCAATTAAGTCCACAAGATTTAATCAAAAATAGAGAGGAAATGCCTAAAACCAGAGGAAGTTCAGTTGAAGTGCCATGCCATAACATAGTCCAACACTTGCATAACATGTGTGTGTGTCACTGCTAGACTTTAATTAAGTTCACTAGATTGAAGTACAAATTAGAAAGAATATGCCAAGAGCGCTGCGCTAAGAGCTATACTTGCACACCATTTGTGATACTGCAAGTCCTTCAAGTTCAAATAATATATAGCAAAGTTGTCTTTATTTCCAACACAAAATACATATCAGCCCGGTACAATTTCATTTCATCTTAAATATAATCAAGTGTGTTATTGCTGCCAGTCGGCAACTACTCTAGTTGACTGTAGTCCAATATGTTTATGTAGCTACCACAGTTATTATTCGAATCTGATAATAATAACAATAATGCTTGATTACAAAATGTTCAACACTCAATATTCAACTTTCCGAACAGCCTGGGTTAGCATCATGCTTCTTTTCAGAATCTGAATATGAGTGACTTTCCTTGTGAATTCTGGCTGAAGTTAGTGGCACTGACTGACTCATAGCGATTCCCCATAATGCCCTGAAAATTAAAATTTATTTTTTTAATTGTATAAGAAACATAAAATGCAGGTTATACTTCAGTATTGATAAACAGTAAATAAATGATTTGTTTTATTGGTTGTACATGTAAATAACAATCTCAGTCTAAGCATTTTTAACAAAACCATTACTCTCAATCAACAAATAATAAATTGTCAAATATTTTATCAACTGGCACCTTATATAAGAAGACAATATGTTGTTATAGTCTTCAGGTGTTGTCATGAAGATATGCCGTACTATTTTTTGTTCTTGTCTTGGTTTACTTTTTAAATTACGCTATTACACAGTTAACACATAAACGGATATTCAACAAAGTTATGTTTGCGGTTGTTGAAAATGTGCTATATCTAAAAAAACTGCTAGTTCCATCTCGTCCAAACCAATTTTCGTTGTAAGTACTTGTTAAGATCTACATTATTATTATTTTTCAAAATTTACACTTGCTTAGTTTAGAAGTTAAAGGGTGGGGACGCCCATTTTACCACTTTGGAAGCTTATATCTCGCAAAAGTTAGATTTTTAGAGAAAATTGTTTTAAAAGACCTATCCATAGATGCCCATATATACCCCACACGCATAGGTTTGACTAAAAAAAATTTTTGGTTTTAGTTTCATGTATAGGAGCCCCCCTTAAATATCATTAGTTTTATTTTTTTGTATATGAATCATAAAGCGGTTAACAGGATACATCTTCCTACCAAATTTCAACACTGTGATGCTTATAGTTACAGAATAAAATGGCTGTGACATACGGACGGACAGACAGACAGACTTGACGAAACTATAAGGGTTCCGTTTTTTGCCTTTCGGCTACGGAACCCTTTAAAAAACGAATGAGGAAAGTCGCAACCTCGCGCGTAGCTACAAAATACTACGCCGTAGCAAGTAAGCTAGTAGGCGACCTGGCGCGACTAGTTTTGACACGCTCGCTAGTATCGCAATAATAAATTCATTTTGTGGGTTATTTCCACTTTTTTTTTTTACATTAGTATCGTTTGTACAACCGTCTCTGTAGGTCAACTACGAAAAACGATATCCGACAAGACGATTATCGTTTGGCCGATTGCTTACTATATAACACTTCGAATCCGACATCGGAAACGATGCTCGTTGTTTTGACGTATTCGTCGAAAAATGCTACTACGAAACCGAGACTGACAGGCGATAGATCGAATTTTGACGTTAAGAGTTTCGGAAATTAACCTCAAAACATACGATAGCTGTACAGGTATCGTTTTAAAGTACTTTAGCAAAAAACAATGGAATTATGCTAATTATTCAGTCTCTCCTTACTCAAGAAGCGATTTTAGAAGACATTACCAAGAAAAGTAGAAGAGCGAGAGGATTAAATTGACAAAATGTTTTTAAAATATTCCCGACTATTAGATGTTGATGATTCATGATGCTCACATCTTTGAAGTACAAATGAAAGAGAATATATATGCATAAAGGTGCATAAATATCAAAGTGCCGTGGCAAGACATCTAACTTGCCTTGCATGTGTGTCTCTCACTGCTATACTTCAATTAAGTCCACAAGATTTAATCAAAAATAGAGAGGAAATGCCTAAAACCAGAGGAAGTTCAGTTGAAGTGCCATGCCATAACATAGTCCAACACTTGCATAACATGTGTGTGTGTCACTGCTAGACTTTAATTAAGTTCACTAGATTGAAGTACAAATTAGAAAGAATATGCCAAGAGCGCTGCGCTAAGAGCTATACTTGCACACCATTTGTGATACTGCAAGTCCTTCAAGTTCAAATAATATATAGCAAAGTTGTCTTTATTTCCAACACAAAATACATATCAGCCCGGTACAATTTCATTTCATCTTAAATATAATCAAGTGTGTTATTGCTGCCAGTCGGCAACTACTCTAGTTGACTGTAGTCCAATATGTTTATGTAGCTACCACAGTTATTATTCGAATCTGATAATAATAACAATAATGCTTGATTACAAAATGTTCAACACTCAATATTCAACTTTCCGAACAGCCTGGGTTAGCATCATGCTTCTTTTCAGAATCTGAATATGAGTGACTTTCCTTGTGAATTCTGGCTGAAGTTAGTGGCACTGACTGACTCATAGCGATTCCCCATAATGCCCTGAAAATTAAAATTTATTTTTTTAATTGTATAAGAAACATAAAATGCAGGTTATACTTCAGTATTGATAAACAGTAAATAAATGATTTGTTTTATTGGTTGTACATGTAAATAACAATCTCAGTCTAAGCATTTTTAACAAAACCATTACTCTCAATCAACAAATAATAAATTGTCAAATATTTTATCAACTGGCACCTTATATAAGAAGACAATATGTTGTTATTAATGTTTACTTACCAATTTTATTTTATGTATGTTATGGTTTAATACTATTCTCACAAAAAGCAGCTGTTTTTTCTATACCATTACCTAGTACAGGTTATGTTAATTAGGTAACTTTTAGTTCGATTGAACACCTTGTTGAACATCAGCAGGGCTATGCTGGTTCTCTGCGTCGAGGGAGACCATCCTCACTCCTTTTATGACATGCTGTGGGTCTCCAGGATCACATAGTCTTCAGGTGTTGTCATGAAGATATGCCGTACTATTTTTTGTTCTTGTCTTGGTTTACTTTTTAAATTACGCTATTACACAGTTAACACATAAACGGATATTCACAAAACCTGATAAAACCTATGGTTTGTTCATTTCTAAAATGAGAAAATAAGAGAAAATCAACAACAATATTTATCAAAACAAATGACATCCCATAGACAAATTTACTTTTTAAATCTTTGTTTATAGGTTTGGGATACTGATTTTGAGCCAAAATTTGCCAAATAAAAGTCATAGAAAATATCTTATATCAATTAAATATCATTCAGTTTAGCAATAGGAAGATCAAACAACTATTATTTAACCATTAATTATCTATTATGGTCCTCAATCATTAATTTTATTTTGATTATCGGTTTTTGGAAATAGTCCGATAAAAAACAGGTGAAATACAACCCTATCATTCGTTCACGATACCGCTCCGAAATATTGTCTTTGGATGCGATTGAAGCATTGAGATCCGAAAGGGTTTCATGGTAAGCCAAACGCTATCGTATCGTTGAGGTATCGTTTCGGATGGCGTATCGCATATCGATTTTCGTAGTTGACCTTCTGAGTCGGGTGTCGCTGACCAAAACAACACCCTGTATTTGTTGAACGCCAACGTACTATTATATCTTCTGTGGCGAAAGTATGATTGGTTATTAAGATTTCATATTTTATTATCACAAAATACTGAAACTTATGAAATAAAAGATGGCGAGACAAACGACCTATGGAGATGAGATGTTCTAATAAAGCTTAATCAGATCACTGAAACGACAAAAATCAGGTTGTATAATAAAACTGTGACTTGGAAAAAATTTAATTGATGCCTTTACAGATTCACAAAAATTTGATCGAAAGATATAAGCATCGCGAAATTGCAAATATTTTTACAAACTGATAAAGATATTATTGTAACTAGCTTGTTATGTAACAACGATGAAGCTAGTAACGTAAAGTAGCTAATACCTATTTTGTTATTTAACACCACCTACATACCTACACTTAGCTTGGTGGAGCCGGTAAAGTTAAAGGCCTAAGTAAAGGTCCACAACTCTTGGACTATGTATCTTATAATGGCATCTTGGTAAAAGTTGTGAGTTAACTTTCGCAAAATCGGCAACGAATCAAATAATTAAAAACTGAGATTAGCTCTTTATGTTAGTAATTATAAGTCTACAATAGTTTTCATCAGATTGCACATTTGTGAAAACCCAGTGTTAATTCCAGACTGATTAATGTCATCTGTTTCTAGAGCGATTCGTCTGGTGGAGAGTCTTCTCAGAACTGGCTCCAATGACGCTCAGCGCCTTTCGAGACCGTGACTTCGAGTTCTCGAAAGCCGTCTACGGGTTGAAGCAGCGGACGCTAAGGTGGAAGAGCTGTACAGAGAATGTGAACGATAACTTTGGCGAAGCACTGAGCTATTTGTATGTGAAGAGGCACTTTGACGCGCAATCTAAGGAGAAGGTCAGTTGCATTTCAGTCTCACCATTTACACCGTCAAATCGAAGACAGGTATCACTTGAAGTCATAATGCTGGGCGCGAATTGGTCGCGAAGTCCTTGCTACTGCTGCAGAGTTACGATTTTTGTCTAAACGATAAAAATGCACATATCTTATGGAGTTGTATTATTATCATAACTGATCTATTTATGATCATAAGTTTTCTTTTCACGTGTCACATTCACAGCCGAATGCCTACTACCATTTGTTAGATTTTTTCTACACTTACACCAAAAAGCTGAAAAACAAATCTTCATATTCCAGTACAACCCTTTAAAATATATCGTCATCAGCTTTTATTATCATTCGCCAGGCTATTGAAATGGTGGAAGACATTCGCGAAGCGTTTGCGGAGGCGGTCCAACAGCTAGACTGGATGGACACCACCACGCGGCTCAAGACGCTCAACAAGCTAAGAGCCATGAGAAACTTCGTTGGCTTCCCGGCCTGGCTGCTCACTAATGAACAACTGGATAAACATTATAAACATGTAAGTTAATTCTAAGTCCGAAGCACTCTCAGCCTTTCATGAACAGTTACCAGCATAGCAGGCTACCCACTTTTGTTGCCAACTAGCCCTTATTACAACTGCATAAGTTACCGCAGTGTTTACCTTGACGTGCTTTTGTCAGTACCTACGCATATGGATTGTCTGTTTGGATAAATGCTATTGCTTATGGGACAGTAATAAGTCGTTATAAAATAACGGCCTAAATCGATATGCAAAAGTTAGGGCTAATCGAGGAGGCAGATTAAAACTAAGACTTTTTTTCAGGCCGAAGTTGTGGAGGGTAACTTTTTCGATACTTATCTGAAACTGACCTGGGCAGAAGTGAAGAAATCTTTGGATTCATTGCGAGAAAAACCAGACAAGAATAGGTAACATAAATATTCAAACAAAGAGTAAAGTCGTTGATCAGTGAGCTGGTACTAGGTACATAAAATACTAACAAATACGAATTTCAACAGATGGGGTGCAACAGCGACTACAGTAAACGCGTTTTATACACAATCGCTGAATTCAGTCAGTAAGTAGCCACACACCAACATAACAATCGAAAACTGATGTTAAAACTTAAACGCCTTTTTACATATATTTTTTATCGTTTTCAGCAATCCCTGCTGGTATTCTTCAACTACCGTTCTACGGAAACGGAATTGAGTAAGCACAACATTTTACTGTGATTAAAAACAAGTTTGTCAAAAGACCTAGAAGTAAATAAAATCTTAATTTTCAGAGCAATCAACTACGGATCTACTGGTGCCATAATAGGACATGAAGTCACACACGGGTTTGACGATCAAGGTAAGAATCAACAATACCTACTCTTACACATTCAGTCATGTGCATGCAAAAATAATACTGTCGCAGTTACTCCCAGCTGTTGTGGACAAAGGGTGTTTAAAATGTACTAAGATTAAATTAAAATACAAGAACAAGCGGGTATAGCATTTCGTAACATAATTTATTTATTTCTGCAATGACAAAGATACCTTTTAACACCTTTAATACAAAACAAAAACTCTACTGCTCAGAATTCTGTAGCGACTCGGTTAGGTTTTAATTTATGTTATCAGTATTAAATCTAACACAATTTTACGCTACAAAATTTCTAATAAAAATAATGACAAACCACCAATTTATTATCTTTCACAAAACCTATTTGTAATATTTAACCTTTCATCAAAGTACAAGAAAATTTCAAGTACACCAACCTAGAAGATGAACGGAGGTTCATGTTTTACTTTGTTGTTTGTTGCATCACCTGAGAATATAAAAAACACCTAGGAGGGGCCTCTTCCTAACAAAGATCGTTCTCAAAACTGCGCACATTTTGTAGCAACGTGTGAGTAAACAATACCACTGTCACGCACACTAGTAAAGCAATAATGTTGTCAGAAAATCTCGTCTCTACTAAAAGGTAATAAAAAATTAAAATATTAGGGAACCCAAGTAAAAAACCGAACATAACCAATTTACAAGCCTGGACCTGAGCTTCTAGGTGTTTATACTCTCGACATCAAACCAAAAAACCGGGCAAGTGCGAGTTGGACTCGCACACTGAGGGTTCCGTGCCCACTTTAACTGAATTAGGGAATCCACTTACTGCTACTTAGTAAAATACCACAATATTTTGTTGACTGCAAATATAACTTTTTTTTTCATAGTGTTTGTGTGAAGTACAAAGTTAAGTTTGCGGTTGTTGAAAAAGTGCTATATCTCAAAAACTACTAGTTCCATCCCGTCCGAACCAATTTTCGTTGAAAGTATTTGTTAAGATCTACATTATATATTTTTTTCAAATTTACACTTGCTTGGTTTAGAAGTTAGATGGGGGGGGGGGACGCCCATTTTACCACTTTGGAAGCGTCTATCTATGAAGCGCTAGACTTAAAAATAAAACGGTTTAAGGAACCTCAATGTCATTTTAAAAGACCTATACATAAACAGCCTACACGCATAGGTTTGATTAAAAAATTTTTTTTGGTTTTAGTTTCATGTATGGGAGCCCCCCCTTAAATATTATTATTTTTTATCTGTTGTATAAGAATCGGTAAGCGGTTAACAAGATACATCTTCCTACCAAATTTCAATTGTGTAATGCTTATAGTTACAGAATAAAATGGCTGTGACATACGGACGGACAGACAGACAGACAGACAGACAGACAGACAGACTTGACGAAACTATAAGGGTTCCGTTTTTTGCCATTCGGCTACGGAACCCTTAAAATATCTTTGTTACCCAAATTCTTCACAACTGTCGATCCATCCTCAAGACCAGAAGACAAGAAGCAAGACCGTCCGTCAAAGGAAGTTCTTAACCTAATAACTTACAAGTTCCAAACAAAAAGTACGGGTAAAGGTCACTGCAATATTTACAAAATTTAAGTTCCAAGCACAACCCAAAGTACAAAGATTAAAAAATGCCTATTTTATTGTAAATATTTTCCAGAGGTTACAATCATTATCACCAAATTGAGTCGGTACAACTTTCAGGCACATATAAAATGCGATAACCTAGAAATAAAATAAAGTTCTAGTTGACCTCATTTTTTTCTAAAAGAGGGTAAATATTTCATCACCCTATTCATGTAATGTTTCATAAACTAATGCATACCTGGATAACCTTGCTCGCCAATCGAATTTTAATGACTAATAAACAATCAAAATAAATATTCTATTGGAAACCTGAAAAGACAAAAATATAAATCTTAGTACAGATATAAAAAATTAAACCTACCTACAGGTTTCATTTTCTATACAAAGATTGCTAATGAATTACCCAAAAGTACTTACCATTTTCTGGTGATTTATTGCGAATTAATTTCAAATGTATTTAGGCAGCGTCAGGAATATCTAGCAAATTAGCAAAAATATGGGGCGTGCCCCGTAGTCCAAAATTCCTTCTTTTACATTTTAGAGCACGTTCTACTCTGACGCACGACCAACAGTGCCGAAAACACGATCAAGATGCCATACCCAGAAAATCTTTTCCCTAGAAAGAACATTCTAGATCCCACCATATTCCATATTTTATTCAATAGCATAGAAGCTGACGGATACTAGTGAAAACAAAGTGCCAATACCAAAAATTGAAAATTCCACATATAACTTCATGAGTTCAGTTTTCTTTTTTTTTCAATGAAATAACACGAACTCTTACAAGTTTACTTCTACAAAATCAACGAAATACCTACTCCAATACATTTCATATACAAAAAAAATGTTTAAACCCGTCCTCCTGTAAACCTATTTTTAACACAACTGAAAAACCATGCGAAATTCTCCCTATTTACCTTGAAAGCCTTTCACGACTGGTATCACTCTAAATGACAAGCAGCTGTCATACCCGTCTAACAAATGTCATCTGTATGTAGCTTCTCAGTTCTGTCATATCTATGCAAAACTTTCAAAACAATGGACGGGAGTCCATTAAGCAACATTTACGAAGATATCCATTTGGCACCTCGGTTTCACGCGAACTCAAACAACAACAAAATACAATGTCACACTATACAATCACCAACATTTGAAATACAAACATGGAGGTTGCAATTAAAAATATACATACAGAAAAACGTTTCATTAATTTAATCATATTCAAAAATCAAATAACTCGGAGGTAAACAAGCAAGGCTTTCTACAAGGTACCATATTGAGCCCTACACAATTTATTCTAATAATAATGAATTATTTTATTGATAGGTCGTACATTCGACGAGGAGGGCAATGAGAAGGAGTGGTGGTCTGCGGCCACGCTGGAGCACTACAACAGGAAGGTGCAGTGCATCATCGACCAGTACAGCCGCTACCACATGCCCCAACTCTCTAACTTCACGGTAAGACTACACGGATCTTGACAAGGCAATTCACAAATCGTTCAAATGTTTATAATGTCTAGGTACTCTAAATAGGTCTATCAATAGTTTAAAAAGTGACTTTTGAAGCACGGATGAACTAACTACCTACATTTAAGTAGTCCTTAAAGATAGTTACTCCTTTAGGTGACGACGGCGCTGAGGATTGTAAACTCTAATCACTAGCGAAGTTTTACTCAAAAACTTGCACACGAGAGCACGAGATACAGCTCGTTCTTGTTAGAGTAAAAAGTTTCCACGTCTATGTAATTCCGCATTTTCAACAAAAACTTCTCGTATATTATTGGGACATGTGTTGACGAAACAAGTAGATGCGTACCTATGCATTTTATTTTTATGATACAACCTCGACCGTATTGTCAATTTATTATCATCAAGCGAGATTGAATAAAATATTCTGGCTACTTAGTTTAGAAGTTAGAGGGATGGGGACGCCCATTTACCACTTTGGAAGAGTATATCTATCAAACGTCATACTTTAAATGGTTTTTTTTTGGTATAATAATCTCAAAGCGTTTGACAGGATAAATCTTACTACAAAATTTCAATGGTGTGATGCTTATTGTTACAAAATAAAGTGTGTGTGACATACGGCCGGATACACAGACTGACAGACTCGATGAAACTATTAGGGTTCCGTTTTTTGCCATTCGGCTACGGAACCCTAAAAAGAGCTTAACATAATTTATTGTTACAGGTGGACGGGTTCAACACGCAAGGCGAAAACATAGCGGACAATGGAGGCCTACGAGTGGCGCTCAGTGCCTACCGACTGCACTCGGCGCGCCACCGCGCCCCGCGCGACGCCCTGCCCGGCCTGCTTAACTATAAACCAGAGCAGCTGTTCTTTTTGGGCTTCGCACAGGTGATTTTTACTTCTATAAAGCGCCGCTATACCTAGTTCTAGTCAGACTGAAAAACCTCAATTGAATCGATGCGCTCAAGTTTTACCTGTGTCGTTGATAGCAAAGGGTTAAGACCCCTTACACACTGCGACTGCGACTTTTAGCATCGATGCAATCGCGTGTTTAAACGCGCTTCAGCATCAACAGAATCACGCAATTAACAAATTTAATTTAGTATCGATGCAGTCGCCATAATTCAGCTTCTGCCTCGCGACTGTATCGATGCTAAAAGTAGCGTAAAGGTTGACATTTTGCGATTAAATCGCTGCAGAAGCGAGACTGCATCGATGGTAACGCGCGTTAGTATCGGTGCAATCGCCATAATTCAGCTTTTGCCTCGCGACTGTATCGGTGCTTAAAGTAGTGCAGTGTGTGAAAGTTGACATTTTGCGACTGCAACAAGGCTATTCATATACATACTCTAACAAGGCTATTCAGAATTTCAGAACTTTCTTGTTAAGTTGACACCTGTAATTTCACAGAGTTTGTGCGACAACTCCACCACCGGAGCACTCAAGTACCAGATGGTGAAAGATGTTCACAGTCCAAAAAAAATACGAGTAATCGGAACACTCAGCAACTCTGAGGAGTTTGCTGACGCCTGGCAGTGCCCCAAAGGTTCTCCCATGAACCCCGAACACAAGTGCATACTGTGGTGACGAACTGTTAAAGAGACTCAAGCAAATGTGATGTTAGACATAAGTTGACCAAAGACATTTAATCTGCGAGGTTACCGTAAAGTTATCGCCTTAGCTTATAATGTACAAAAGTTTTTTTTTTTATATCTTGTTGTGATGCACTTTGTTAAATCAACGTTAAGCAGGACTTTGTCATAATCAATAATTTGAGGCCTAAAGGCCTTCAAAAAATATCATCACATTTAATATTACTTTTGTTTTTCTTATTCTATTTACGATCAGCCAGACAACAGGTTTAATAAAATCTGATGGTTTGTTTATTATTATTATTTTTCGAATTTTGCACTTTTCGGAGTGATATTTGTTACGTGTGCCGTGTGGGTAATCGACCTGGGCACTTAAAATGGGTGTGCCCTAACCTAACTAACCAATATCACGTGCAGGCTTCGGTTGAAGGTAAAAATAGCAGTAACAGTGACCATAGTGAAGAGGTAATATTCATTGATGTAAATAAGTTAACCTTAAATGATTGTAAACCAATAACAATTTCACTTAAAATTGATAGCAAATTAGTAGATATGGAGTGTGATACTGGGAGTGCTGTATCTTGTATTACCCAAGAAATATTGTATAAAAAGTATTTTAGCCATTATAAAATCCAACCATGCAATTTATTACTGAGTTATTATACAGGAGAACTTGTTAGACCGATACGAAAGATACACCCCTATGTAAAATACAATAGTTCTGTAAAGACATTTTATTTTTTATTTATAATGAATTTACAATAAGAACTTAATTAAGAAACTATGCTATTCACAGCGTTACATAAACCATCTGTGGTTTTACCGAACGCTGCGCTTGTTGAGTCGTCATCGTACTCGTACTTACAATATATATTCTATACTAAAAAAAACTATTACTAAATTGCATGCAAATTATATAACATTTACGCCGATCAGATAGTCAGCCAGAAATACTGAGTTTGCGATCCACCCGACCCGCGCGCCATAGCACTCGCAAACAGTACCGGTTTTAAACTAGGCGGGTCCACACGGGGTGATTTATGTGCACTTAGTCAGATCGTGATGTTTGCAAATCCAGAAAGTAACGTTTATGTTTATATTTAATATTATTTTTGGTAATTTGTGCTTTTAGTGTTGGCGGTAAGTCATTAATAAATTTCGGTACCACATACTTCAGAAGCTGCTTGCCGTATAGGTTATTAAATTTTGGGACTTCAAGTTTCTCTTTTAAGGCAACTCTAGTTTTTCCGCTACGGTAGACATAGGTTTTTGGTGGATTATTGAAAAAGTTTTCATTAAGTATTATAATTTAACTTGGTCATGTATAGGTATTACGTTACAAAGGTGGAAGAGCTCATGATAGTTATGTTGGAAAGCAATTTTAATTTTTTGAGGTACAATAGTTTTAAGTAATCTGATTTGGAGATTGTAAATAGGATATAAGTGAGATTTGCTAGTTCTGCCATAGCTGCCGAGTCCATAATATATTTTAGTTTCAGCTAATGCCTTGTATAATTTTAAAAGTGTCTCGTAAGGTATTTTGTTCTTGACCAAGGCGAACTTAGCCAGCATAGCCCGAAGTTTGTCACATACATGGTTGATATGTTCCGTCCATTTGAGTCTATCGTCGATTATTAGACCTAAATATTTATGCCTACGTACAAGTTCCACAGGGGGACATAAACAGCCAGAAACATTGTCATGCAAACATTTGTGGGTGTACGCAATTCAGGTGAGATTTTGTATTTTCCTATTTTTGCTTGAGCTTATATACATAAGTTTAGTTTTATCAGCATTTAGGACCAGACATGCGTCATGCGACCATTTTGTTAACAGTGTGACTTTGCAGTTGAGCTAAAGCCAGAGCAGGATCAGTGCTAACTGCTATTAGGCAGGTATCATCGGCAAACTGGTACATTTCACATTCAGTCACTGTGTTAACAGCGTCATTAACGTAGGTAATGTAGTGCAACGGCCCATGGACGGAGCCTTGTGCTGTGCCATCTGAAACGTTAATTTTAGTGCTTAGGTGCTCTCCTACCTTAACAATAAAAGATCGATCCTCAAGGTAGTTTTGACACCACTTGTTTAGGGGGCCTTGGACGCCACAGTCGTAAAGTTTTTCAAGAAGTGTATTATGTCTTAGCGTGTCGAAGGCTTTACTGTAATCGATAAATAATATCAAAACGTGCTTTTTATCATTAAGGTGTTTATAGATTTTATCTGTGATTATTGATAGAAGTTGCGTTGTACTATTTTTGGGTTGAAACCCGAACTGCTTCTCTGTTATTACATTGTTGATTTTGAAGAACGAATGAATTTGCTTAGCTATTGCTTTTTCAACAATTTTATCTATGGCAGAGAGAATAGTAATTGGACGATAGTTGTCATACGAGGTCTGACTTCCCTTTTTATTAATAGGTCTGACTATGCCCATTTTTAGATCTTTTGGGTATTAACCTTGATTAACAGACTCGTTGATAAATTGGGCGATAACAGGAGAAATCTTGGTATCAATAACGCGCTATGCGCGTGTATTCATTGATCCCACAATCTATGCCATAAGTGTACATAGTGGTGTTGTAAATATGTTTAATGGGCCTGTTTAGGCGCAGGTCAATATTATATCACCTAAGATATAAAATACGCAATTATTCTTAGCATTTTTGAGCAGGTAGAGTAGTTTTTTAACAAACAGGTGTTTACAACTATTTGGTGGGCGGTAGATGCAGCACAGAGAGGCGGAGTAACCAGTGGGCGTGTTTATTGTACCTAATAGACTTTCACAGTGATGTGTTTTAAAGTTTGTGATGTTAAACTTATGTTTACTATTTACATAAATTATTATACCTCCGCCTCTTCGGTTTTTTCGCAGCTGCGTGTACATTCTATAGCCTTTTAGTTGGTAAAGACAGCTCAGGGATTCATATAAATTTGGTAAGCATTATAACATCAATAGCTTGTTTAGAAGTTAGCACGCATTGTTCGAGTGAGACAAAATTCTTAATAAGATATCCGATGTTCATGTGTATACATAGAAGTTTTAGATTTTTTGGAATGCAGTCTATAAATTTATTTATATTTAAACAGTCAGTGACTTGATAAATATCTTCTAGTGAGTAAGTATCCATTATAGCAAGACATTACAAAAAGTTATTATAGAAAACTGTCGTGATAGTTTACATAGCGGTAGACTAAGGTTCAAACCTTAGTCTACCGCTATGTAAACTATATTATTACTATATATTGATTCTTTTAATGTCTTTTTTTGTACGAATGATTAAAGTTTTCTGGTTTTCGCCGTCTTTGCGGACCCATAGTATACCTTTTTTGATCAATATGTAGCAGAAAGCTTCTTTTAGGTCCAGCTTAGCTTGGTACAACAGCTTTTTGTTGAATGGTGTAAGTGCTTCGCCTATGAATAAAACATCACTAGCTTCAGAAGACGGACTGCCTGGGGATCTTTTCGTTTGTTTGATGTCGTCAGTATTTTGGTTTAGCGTTTTTGCCACATTCTCGACAATCTTTCGTAGGTTTTTATTTTCGTTTTGTGGAATGTTATGTATTTCAATAGTAGATGATAGTTTTTGCTGTTCAAAATCATGGATGCGCTGTTCGAGAACACCTGCTCTAGTTGTCAAGTTGTTGTTTGTATTGGAAAGTTCAATATTTTTCTTCTGGAGAGCTGAGATATTCTCCTGCATGGTGTCTACTTTTTGAAGAAGCTCGTTCATCTTGTCAGATTAGAATTTTAGTGCGTGAGTGACATCTTTCAGCTCATTTTTTTTAGACCGTTCTATCTCTTTAGAAATGTCACCCAACCATAACATTGGATCTTTATATGATTAAAAATGGTAAAACTGCTTTCTGCCACGGTTAGAAGACGTTAACGCTTTTGAAGCATACGCAATAGGGTTTTTGTCGTTAAAGATTACTGCACCTACTGCGTCTTTTGATGCATAGACTGAAATTCAAATAGGTTTACTTATATCATAATGAACTAAAACTGAAGATTTACAAATTAATGATTTTAGGTTTTTAAACTGTTCATCACGATTGTGTGTCTATTGCCAGATGTTACTCTTTTTTAATAAATCTCTAAGAATGCTTGTTTCATTTAAAAGATGATATAATATGAACCTAAATAATGTATCATACCTAAGAAACATTGTAGTTCTTTTACATTAGTAGGTTGTGGCATGTCAATGATAGCTTTTACCTTAGACTGGTCGGGAGTTATACCATTTTGATCAAATATGTGTCCAACATATGCTATTTGAGATAGTCCAAATTGACACTTTGATTAATTGAATTTTGAATTTGCCTCTCTTGCACGTTTAAAAACATTTTCTAATCGTTCATTATGCTGGGTCTCATCACATGCATGTACAAGAATATCATCGACAAAAACTATGACACCAGGTAACTCTTCGAATGAATTTGACATGATTCTATGAAAATTTTCACCGCTAGAGTTAATACCATACGGGAGTCTTAAAAATTTATACCTGCCTTGAGGAGTATTAAAGGTACAGAGGTCACTGCTCTCTTCATCAAGAGTTAGCATCCAATAGCCTGAATTAGCCTCTAATTTTGAAAATATTTTAGAGCCTGCTACTTTCGATCGAAGATCATTAAATGTAAGAAATGGGTAATGCAGTCGTTTAATTGCTTTGTTCAAATTTCTTGGGTCTAGACAGATTCTTAAATTACTATTAGCCTTTTCTACTATGACAAGTGAATTAACCCAATCTGTAGGTTTCGTAACCTTTTCAATAACATTTAAATCTTCCATTCGATTAAGTTCTTGTTAAAGTTTTTCCTGGAGGGAATATGGTATTTTACGCACTGGACATATTTTAGGTTGTACACTTTTATCAATATCTAAATGTACTTAAGTAAGTAAGCATCCTAATCCTACAAAGGTATCACTGTATTTATCAATAATATTTTGTACTGACCTTTGACAAGTTTTAGACTCGTTACTTGTGTTTGTAGAATTTGTAAATTGAAAAAAATTTCACAAGTTTTCCATCCCAAAATAGCTATTTTTATATATTTCTAAAATGTTACACACATCTTTGTTAAGATTTTCTAAAAATATTTCAACTCAATCATGACCTCTATAGAAATTGTATCGGTTTAATGAACTATCATAAGAACATTCAACATAATAAGCAAATGCTGCTGGAATATGTATTTGAAACACTTCCACACAACTAAAACAAAACAAAAGGCTTGTCCTGCATTTTTTGATAGTTTTTAAATTGTACGAGTGAACCACGCTTCGGTATAATAGTAACAACACCGCCGCATACATGAGCGTTAAGTTTCTCGTCATTTTGAAAAAATATCATACAATCTTCACAAAAATATATTTTAACGTGATGTTTAGTTATTCGGGATCTCAATAAACGATTTAGGTCTTTTATCAAACAATAATATGAAATATTTCCTTTTTCTATGTATAACAGGTTAACGTGTTCATTTTTTTTCTTCTTTTAGGTTCGATATAATGGACCAACAATGTTCGTTTTGTTTTAAATCCCATAAACATTAACGCTTATAGAAGGGTTATATTTTTCAAACGTCTTTATATCAGAAAATTTGACGGGAAACGACATGTTACGTGCATTAGGCACCGTCTCCAAGTGAGGGAAAGGCGAAGTTCGATGTTCATTACTTTTAATAAGGAAATAACGCAGCTACAATGCTCCATAAAAAACAAATATTATCTTTGTTTTGAATAAATAAATAAATAAATGCACGCATGTTTTAACTTCAAAGCTTTTGGCAATGCAATATATCTAGATGCTCTCAAGGGATTATACTTATTAATATTAATTTCCAAGTGACAATTACGTAGAAATAATCAACCACTATCCCGTTCTTCAAACTCATCAATTTTAGCTGAGATAATGCTGATTACCCGAGTAAAAATTTCGTAAAAATCAAAGTTTTTGTGTATGATTATGTTTTGCGTAGCGAAAGACTTGATTTCAGATATTTCCATTTCACTATTCCTCAATCAAAACTCGGCATATAACTCGAAGTTACCTTTGATACTGTTAAAAGTCATCTGGCGCGCTAGTAGAAGCTGTCGGACGCACGAGCGCAGGCTGCGGAGAAACTCGACCGGCGCGAGCGCGCCGCTGTCGCCCTCGCCCGACGCGCTCGGGCACATCTCGCTACTGCGCAATCGATATAATGCTATTCGACTACGGAAAGCACTACTTATTTTTCAATACCATCACTTACTTCAACGATAGAGTTATTTTTGTGTAAAGAATTCTTCAAATGAGCTGGGAAACTTTTGCTTTTGATGGAATTATCGCAAACTTAACAATATATTGATCTATTCGCCATTCTGTAATATTGGATTAATTAAATTAAATAGACTGAGCCCTGAGTATTAAATAATGCACCTATAACATAGGAAAAATTATAATAAGATATATATATGACACCTTTAACATAAAGTACTCTATTATTTTTTCTTATCGGCGAAAAATGTACACTCCTCAACAAAATTCGCGCGCGCTAGCTTTATAAACTGACGCAGTTGATCCACTCCATCAGCATCAAAATCGGTTTTGTACTTTAAGGACAGAAGGGATTTCTCCCAGTGATCCTTGGGGGCTACAGACCTGATGTCTTTCGTGTTATAAACCCGAAGATCTTATAAAACTAGATTTCGAGTTATAAACTATAAGAGATCACCGGGTAAGCTCGCTGTGCGGGGTTCCCGTCGGCAATGCGGCGCGTGAGCACAGACTGCAGGCAAAGGCGCGCGACACGACTCGATCTCCTCCTCGTCGTCGAGCTCCAACTTCCAACCTGAAGCTGGAGCTCTCTTTTCCATGCTCGTAGAGGACTTCTGCTTGTTGGTTGCCGGACGTTTTTTTACAGCTTTACTTGCTCTGTAATCATAAGGTTCTTAATGAATATCATGAAACTTTATTGAGAGTACCTGATTTTATCATAGATCATGCTATAGAGTTCACTAAGTTAAGTAATTTCCTAGTAACTGTATCACATTTTCATACTTATATACAAACTAAATTAGGGGAAAGTTTTGTGCATGGACTCAGAACTAAATCGAAGTTGATAAAACTTTTTGATAAATCAATCTAATGAACTTTGCCGAATAAAAGTTTGACTGTCAAATCTAAACGACTGTTAAGTTAACGAAACGTGAATGATTTAAACTTACTGTTTATTTATTTGGTCGTCTTCTGAATCGGTGAGCTCCTCTTCAGCTGGCTTGCGCTTCTTTGACGCAGTTTTTTCCCGTCTTACTTTTTTACTGAAATAAAAATGTAGGTAAATATAAATAAAATGTAGTAATAAAATGTAATAATATTTTTTTACTGAATTTTGATTAATATGTTAAGTATATTAATAAATTAATAATAAATTTTACAAAGGCAATCATTTTAACTAGGAGAATTAACCCACCTCTTAGAGATTTGTTCGTCCTCAGAGTCGGGAAACACTGTGTTGCTCGTCTTGCGCGAGCGCTTGACGGCGAACTCGTCTTCGGAGTCTGAGACTTCTCGTTGTAGGTAGTGTTCAGTGGTCGACCTAAAGACGGAAGATTAGATTAGTAAAATTTACACTATAAAGAGTTTTCAAAGTAAGAGTGAATTGCTTAAAAACTTACGCCCATGATGGATATGCAGGGAATGTTCTTGCTTGCAGGAACTGGAGAATCACTTGAAGGAACTAATTGTAATCACAAGTAACGGCACTGATGCAAATGGTGTGTATTGATTTAGGGCAAGATACAAAATATTTTATTTATTTAATACAAAATAATGCAAAGTCAGATAAGGTGGTCGTCAACAATTTCAATTTTTAACTTAACTACATAAACGTAAACTTAAACGCTTCAACACCCGAGCGGTTGCAGGCAACCGCATAACAATAGAATATCTATTGTGTCTCGTTCACATACGCTTGAGGGATTTATTTTTCATACAAATATATCATTGAAAAAAGATTGGCGAAACCTGACATATTTTGTAACAATCAGTGAATTATAAAATGTTAATATTTTTTTGTGGAAAACTAAGCTAAGTAGAATTTCGCAAACACAAATCCAAAGGTCAATTTAAGTACAGTCGGCAGAAGTTTAGATATCTCGTATAATGATTACCTATATTAGTATGCAGTGCAGTCCTTAGTTTATTAAATAATACAATAGAATTTGAGCACCAGTCATTTATAAAAAAAGGGTATGAATGTTAGATTCTTAACTGCTCTACGATTTTTAAAATGTATATCCACCTATGGTGTGTTTAATGCAATAGAGTAACTTATTTTAAGTATTCTTAACATACAAATATATAACAGTAATGATAAAAAGCCTAACAACACGCACATAAAAACTATCAATGACGCATTCCCTTGCGGCTTATACAAATTTACTATTTTTAATCAACCTATTAAATTGATATAAGCAACTAGGTACGTAGATACAAAAAAACTACGTAGAGAAAAGTATTAAGGAACAATTAATAGTTCATTGTTTATTTGTAATTCTGTGTCTGTTGACTGTACCTTCATGTATTAAAATTTCTGTGTAAGCTTATACTAAGTATAAAACTGCATATTCCACAGAACAGAAAAAACTTTACATAAAGTAGGTACAGTTAGAACCAAGCATGTTAATAACATATTTTGTATTTTATATTTATTACAAAATTTTATACCTACATAAAATACACGTTTTGGTTGTTGTGATTTTGATATCAAATAAATACGAACAAACGTTGACATTTCACTATTAAATTTTCAGTATGCATGCATAGAGAAATGAAAAATGTAAAATTTGGAGGCAATCTTGATATTTGAAGATATCTTACTCGTATTCCCATTCCGATAAAACTTTAAATAATTCAAAAAGTGTTAATTATATCTAACTTTATAAATCAAACAAAACCATTCCTATGGACCAATGTCGTTCCGGTTGACTGTACTTTTGTACGCTGCGGTATTTGGCATTAACGTATTGGTAGCGCTAGGGTTCCTTGTAGATTTACAACTTTGGTCTTTTGAAGATGATTCGTCATCACTGAAAGTGATCTATCAATGGGAAAAATCAATCTCAGATAATTTTTCGTATCTCATATTTTTCTTATACTTAAAAAAAATAAAAAAGGCAATAAGCCAAGTAAAATCCTAATATAAAATCAAGATATAGATAAACCGATCATTGCTGCTTAGGGACGATGATATTTTCGTCACAACGGGAACGCCAATAAATTGATTGTTTCTTTGAATGATTATTACGTGAAAACTAATTTGAAAAACTTATCTAACGGTTTACTCCTTGATTGCAACTGTTGTTTGGTATAGGGAGTGTGATTAGTGTGTGGTTGATTATTTATTTAATTCTTTTAGACTATTGACTATGTTTTTAAACAGAGAATGAAAAGTATTTAAAGTAGTTTCTTTAGTTATAATTTCAGGGATACGGAATGGATTTAAATTAAGACATCGGGCAGCTACAATATTGTTCATGCGTTTGGATTCGAATCTGGGGCAGTGTTCTATAAGATGGTTCCAAGTTTGTATACTGTTATCATCGCAAGGACATGTATCTGTAGTGACAATATGGAAACGTTTAAGATATTCGCGGTGGTAAGCGTGGTTCGTGAGGTATTGAGATATAGCGAAAGTTGGTCTGACTTTGGAGAGATAGTTGTTAAGGGTGTCGTAAGTGGGAAACAATGTCTTAGTATATACACATGCGTTGGGTTCTTCGTACAGTGCCTTAGCTGCCTCCAAGGTTTTCTCCTTATTTTTAAGTTTAATGAAGCTTATTGGTGAAGCAGTGTAGTCTGGAAGCTTTGAAAGAGTAGCTGCAGCTTTAGCTGCAGCATCGGCATTTTTGTTACCAATCAATTTATCCACGCGAATTCAACGCTAAGTCCCTCTGTTCGAGCTACAAGCAGATGACGGTGTATGCGTACGGCAAAACAGTTGTGGCTATTTGCATTCGTGAGATCCGTTAGACGTCATGGTGTTGGGATACTGGCGTTCGAGCACGTGTTTGCAAGCCTGTCCTATGGTAAACATTTCTGCTTGGAACACAGAGCAATTGTCATGGTGCTTGAGTTTTACCGTGGTCTCTTGTTGTCCATTAGGTTGGTAAACTACAAATACAGCGCCAACTTTGCCGTTATGCTTGCTTCCATCGGTGAAGATTTTCCACTTACTGTTGTTCATTGAAGCTAAGTCTGAGGTAGAGGAGACTTCTTTGAACTCAATGCCTTTTCTTGCTGATGGATGTAGTAGTTCCGATGGTAAGCAAAGTCGTTCGACAGGAACATTTGCTGCAAGAAATGACGAAGTACCCTGAAGCTTAGTCAGCTTGCTATTGCATTTGCATCACTTTCGATACTCGGACAGTAGGCAGAACAAACGTGACGTTGCATTAGAATGTTTTTAACACTCACAGTGTCATAATTTGTATTCACAAAGATGAAATAAGAAACCAAAAATTTGCGCACGGGCGGGACTTGAACCAGCAACCTTTTGGTAGACCGGGCCAAACGCTCTTACCAATTGAGCTACCGTGCTGTCAATCCGACCCTGCGAAATTTGTGGTTTCTTATGAAAACGTCAATTGCGTGACGCTTAGCGCCATCTAGCCGTCTGTTTATGAAACAGATGGCCCAAGCAGTTATTCTTTACAGAATAAATTCAACTTGGAAATTGATGTCGCTTCGCTATCTAATGCTTTAGAATGTTTTTAACACTCAGTGTCATATTTTGTATTCACAAAATATGACACTGAGTGTTCTAAATGAGTGTTCTGAGTGGGCCAAACGCTCTTACCAATTGAGCTACCGTGCTGTCAATCCGACCCTGCGAAATTTGTGGTTTCTTATGAAAACGTCAATTATCACGTCATCTTTTAAACGTCATCTTTGTGAATACAAAATATGACACTGTGAGTGTTAAAAACATTCTAAAGCATTAGATAGCGAAGCGACATCAATTTCCAAGTTGAATTTATTCTGTAAAGAATAACTGCTTGGGCCATCTGTTTCATAAACAGACGGCTAGATGGCGCTAAGCGTCACGCAATTGACGTTTTCATAAGAAACCACAAATTTCGCAGGGTCGGATTGACAGCACGGTAGCTCAATTGGTAAGAGCGTCTGGCCAAAAATTTTTGGTTTCTTATTTCATCTTTGTGAAAACGTGACGTTACCTACAAAAGTGTTTTCCCTCGGTGTGCTAACAAAATATAGTGCAATGAATAAAAAAACTGTGATCGAGGTAAAGCGGTGAAAGACAAGTATATTGCGAGACAATGGATATCTGGGGAATACGATTCACCGTTATGTTTTCTGATTTTGTAATTTTGGGGTGTATATTGGGCAGGAATAATTCACTTTTTTCACTATATCTAAATAATTTCATGCTTACATCAATACTAATAATAAATCTCCACATATGAGTAGTCAGATATCAAGATAAGGTCCGATTGGAGCAACTACAATCCAAAGGAAAAAAAAAATCTCTTAATACAAAAAAAAAACAAATTAAAAAAAAATATATCTAAGGAACAATGGTGTTAGTCCAATTTATAACGAAGATTGAGAATCTCAAAATATGATTTAGTCATTAATCGCTTAATAGAGGTAGTGCTTGTAAAGAACAGCCCCCTTACTCTGGACACAAAACCCGATCCAATGAATATACTCATCCCTGTCACTCATAGCAGGCCGTGTATGCGTGTGACAGGGATGGGTATATTCATTGGATCGGGTTTTGTGTCCAGAGTAAGGGGGCAGGTCAATGTCGATACATAATTTGGAAAAACATTTACAACTACGGATCAGAAATGCGTTCTGCCTGTAATTTGCATGGACTAAGGGTACATATAGTATTAGGCGTGATCGGAACCTTAGCATGTTGGTGTTTAATGATATTTTCGATAGAAGTTATGGGCTATCTATGACACCGGTGGCAGGCAATCTTTGCCAAGAAACAAATGTCACTTATATTGCGTCTTGTCTCTAGTGGTAGGAAATGGTATCGCTCACACCTATGTTGGTAATCGGTACTATACACATGCGCTTTAAAATCTAAGAAACGAAGGAAACGTTTCTGTATGCTTTCAATTCTATTGATGTATTTATAATACTGGGGATTCCATACCTGTGATGCATATTCCAAATGGCTGCGGACGTAAGCTCAATACAATATTTTATAGTCTTTAGCGAACGAAAGTCGACTGAAATCCTCATAATAAAACCCAAGGCCTTTGATGCTTTTAGCACTATATTATCAAAATGTTTGTCAAAGATGAGTTTAGAATCATGAATAACTTCTAAATCCTTTACGTCGTCCACTTTTTTAAGTTGAGTATTAAATAAACTATAATCTATATCCACATTTACTAGTTTGCGAGATAAAGTAATATAAAAACATTTATTAACATTCAGGTCCAACTTATTTAAAGAACAGTACGATTGAAATTTAAGCAAGTCCTCCTGCAAGTTGTGGACGTCCGTTAATGTAAAAATAACTTTGAGGATCTTCATGTCGTCAGCAAACAATAATATCTTAGAATAATGAAAGCAGTGAGTAATGTCCATTATATGGCTATTAGCGGTCCTCCGCGACTTCGTCCGCGCGTTTTGAGTTTGTTCCCGACGCTCCCGACGCTGCATTGGGAGGGGTCCCGTCGCAGCGTGATGTATGCAGCAGTTTGCGACCAGGGCCACGTAATGAGAACATTTACAAAGAAGTTTAAATATTTACATGAAATGTCGGAAACCTTTACCTTAAGCGCAGTTTAAAGAAGTTGTCATGAAACCCGACGAGTCTAGTCGTTTTGATTATTAATCACAGCCATATAAAGTTATAGGTATAATTTGAGAAAATTATGTTCCGCAACATTGCAAGTTATTATAAAAAGAACGAAATTACTTGTGTTTGTAATTTTGAAGTTAGACCGCAAAATAATGCACATCAACATACAAAAATAATATGCAGAAGTGAGTATGCATATATTTTTATTTAATTAAAACCAACTCCGGATATTTAAAAAAAAAGATTTATATAAAATAAATAATTAAGCCAAAAAAAAATTAAATAAAGGAAATGACAGCTAATGAATGACCTCGATTAGTCGTTTTCATTTGGCACGCGATTTACCAAACAACCCGTAGAATACAAATGCGGTACATTTACCTTTTAGTCAGATTTTGAAGGCGGACGATTTTTGACTGACTTCACAAAAGGATATTATCAATTTGACATGTATGTATTAGGTATCAATTATGTTTATCTATAATGCTTTCAAGCACGTGTCCAAAATTACGTTGGTGTAATGTAAGTTTGTATTAGTAACAAAAAAAAATGATACTTTATACATAAACCTGTTAACTGACACTGCCTGAAATGCCGTGTTATCATGGTGTATATACGTGCTGGGGGCCGTGCCGGCGGCCATACCGCTCACTCCGCAACGGCATTTGCCATAGTATCTGACAGTTTATTGTTGTATGCCGTCGGTAGAGCCGCCGGGCTGTGCGCATACAACATTACGATAACCACATGTACTACATCATTACCCGTTTCGTAGCGCCGTAGCTTCGTAGCTTCGTAGCTCTCGTAGCAACACAGCTTATAAGGAAATATAGCTTATAATATAAAGTAAGGCACTCATGAAACATCGGGTGCTATATTGCATATAAATCTAATACAGTTCTTCCGTAAGACAAATAGTTTCCCGATGTTAGTGCCATTATTGAGACTGCCAAACCGTATCTCAAAACCGATTAAACATAGTCAAAATAAGCAGTGAGAGCCGTGTGTTCAGTAGCTACTTTGGTTAATTTGTATACAGCCAAAGCGAATTCATTAATTTTCTTTGATACCATTTCAATTTGTCCTTTCCGAGATAAATTTGGATCAATAATTAAGCCCGGAAATTTCGTATCAGAAGGTCGTATCGTATGATAAAGTTTTATTTCGGTTAGGTATATTTCAATGTAGGGTACAGAGTAAGTTTCTTCAAAATCCATCCAGTAGATAGTTATTGAGATATGCGTTACTATCTAAAAAAACATGAAATTACAGAAAAAAATATTAAAAATTAAACCGCTTTAAAAACCTTCGTCGTGCGGCCATCTTGATTCCCGAGTGACGTCGACTGAGTTACGCCCGTCCCGCCAAAATGGCCTTTGACGACTCCGGTTACAAAAAACAGCGATAAGCGAACACCACTTGGCATGTGTGCGTGTGATTTATAAGTCGAGTTCCTCGAAACACAAGCTAGCTCGTTGTATTAAAACGTAAACACATGCGTATTTGTAATACGCACATTATTTTGCTCAAGTGGGTATTTGCACTTGAGTTCCGCCATTTTTATTTTGAACCCTAATACGTAGTAAATAAGGTTCATTACTACTCGGCGGCCCAAACGCTCCGTCAAAAATGGCTGAATTCTAAGAAAAAATGTATGCCTGCCGGTCTGCTGTTGCCATATTTGCCATCCTTGTTTATCATACAGTGTTTTGTTTCATTCTTACACGCTTTCGTTCACAGGTGACGTGACGTCATTTAGACCGACTTTGCCGTTAACTGGCAGAGCAGACATATTATGTCTGTTCCGCGGTCAACGGTTTTTTGACAGCAGACATAATATGTCTGCTGCGCAGTCAGAAGACTGAACTGCTAAGCGTTAAGGAATTCCACCATCAGCTCAGCTCCTTACAATGTTGACTATCAGACGCAACAATACGACAATATAAAGAATCTTGTATAAAAACGCAATACGTGCGTTTGAAAATTGAGGGTTTCACTCGATTTCACCAAGATCCCATCATCAGATCCCGACTTGGCAACAATGGGACCAACTAGAAGTTATAAACTCCAGGTAGGCGAAAATTTCTAATCGGTCTACACATTACTGTGATATGACGTAACACAGTCCCAAAAAAAAAAAAAAACAGTCGAATCGATAACCTCCTTTTTTAAGTAGGTTAAAATCCAACTAAACATTTATTTTATTCGAAAAGACAGATTAATAGCACCTTCCAAATTGTTGCTAGTAAGTAATGCCCAGGTTTGCGCAAGCACAACCCGAGTTTTTCAATCTTTTCGGGTTTTAATAAAAGCGATTTTGTTGCCATTATTTGTACGTCAGTTATTATGATAGGTAAATTTTAGGTTCCTAAACATCTGAGTCATAAGGTGTAGACCTCCTGTCATCACTAAAAATAAATAAATAAAATTAACTTTAAATAAGTAAAAACCGACTGTAAAACAATACAGGCGTGACAATATTCCCAATAAACTCTTGACCTTTTAAAAGAAAGAAATCCAATTTAGGTGAATAATTTCTTTTGTGGAGTCGGTGCCATTATATTGACCATTAACTATCAGAGCACTTACCTACGGGTATCTATCATAACACAGTTTTTTTTGATATCGAATTTCATTTCACAGAAAACTATTCAATGAATGCTTATATCTTTTTTTCTCGTTTAATCGAATGGTTATTCATCGTCGTTTCATAACATTGAATAACAGTTCACCAAAAAAATGTTTCGCAAATGTTTTGTTAAGCAGAATAACGATATACCAAACTAATGTTTCATAGAATTATTAAGTTATCGATATAACCTTTCATAAAAACTTCTTTCAATGTGTAACGGTTCCCATATATATTTGCATACGCATGCAAGTAAGAAGGCATGCGCATGCATACGCATGCAAGTAAGAAGGCATACATGCATGCATTAATGCATGCAAGTAAGCAAGCAGGCAAACATAAATGCATGCATGCAAGCAAACAGGCATGCATGCAGCAAGCAAGCAGGTATGCAAACAAACAGCATGCATTAGGATTTCCTCGTCTCCGGCGCTGCGGGAATAGCAGCCTCGTCGCCCTTGCGTAACAAGGCGCAGTCACCCACGCTCGCCTACACCTTGTTACAGCGGGCGGAGGCTGCTCTCCCTCCGCGCCTACGGCTTTTAAATTACACTCTAGTATCAGGCAGACTAGTACCACGGCGAGGAGACCACGGCGAGTCGGGATTAACGCAATTTATTTATTAGATCAATATATATTACATGTTTATATCACTTATGCTTTAAATTGTCTATTAATAAAGTATGCAATAAAAGATTAGTAACAAATTCGTTTGGAAATACGGTCTTTATTGAAGTAAAATTCGATGTTTCAAGAATTCTGCATTTTGAAACTTACGTGGAAATAAAATTATGGGTAACAAAATAGAAAGCTAACGTTACTTCGATAAATTACGTAATTTATGAAAAGAAGTAACGATGAAGTAAATTTGTAGATAATAAGCATTCGAGTAAATGAAATTGTGATGAAACAAGATTCTAGAATTTGTTGAATTATATTTTGAAACATCTGCGAATCGTTTTATGGGAAATGAAAATCGATGAAGAAAATTGCGTTTAAGTGATGGGCTTTAACTTTTATTTTGGTCGAGTCTGAACAAAATCACTGGAGTCATATGTTCTTTAGCCGACATGTAAGTTTACATCGCGTTTAATCAGCAGCAACAGTCATGTCTACATGTCAACTTGCTCCGTACACCCACGCTTTTGTTGACGGTAAAATAAAGTAATTGTTAATACACAAAACTTAAGTAAATAACGCAAAACATTAATAAACCATTTAGAATATAAGTATTCACTTAAAAAAGGCAAACATTGTTTACTTAATAAAACAAAAACAAATAGTTACATAAAAATTAAAGCGCTACTTAAAATAAATAAATAGATAAAATAAAATAAAATAAAATCTATTTATTTCGGAAACATGTCTATAATAGTAGTAGTAGTTAGTAAAAAAAAACTCTTAAAAACGATGTTAGTAAATAGGGATTATAATTAATTTTGGTGTCTTTGGCGAGTTGAAACTAAGTCCAGTATCGCATAATGACACTGTCCGTGTCCAACCTCGCCGCGACCACCATCAAGAGGCTGTTGGAGCTCATGGAGGATCTCATATTTAACCAGGTCGAAAGCTTTTGACAGGTCCAAAAACAATGCATAGACTGGCGTCTCCCTTGCAGCATAGTAGTGCACAGTCTGCTTGAGGCACAGTATAGCAGTTTCTATGGAGAGACCAGGTCTGAACCAAAACTGCGCATCATTGAGTTTGACGCACTCACCTAATTGTCGCTCAAGCAGCCTGTCCAGCACCCTCGCCACAATAGTCGTCAGAGAAAAAGGTCTATAGTTGGACCTGTCACTAATACTACAAGTTTTTTTTTTGACAATAGGAACTACTATAGTCTTAATCATACTGTCAGGCAAGTAGCTGTGACTCAAACACAGAGAGAAAAACATTCCTAGCACACGCGGTAAATGCACGCCAGCATATTGCAAGTGCTCTAGACTTAGGTGGTCGTGTCCGGGTGATTTACCCCTAGTCATTGCTTGCAAGACCGATCGTATGTCCTTGGCCTGAATCACAACCACTTTCCTCCCAGAAAATCGCTCACTACCTGGCTCATCGTTAGACATAGACACAGAGAAACTGTCAGAAGGGAGCACTCTAAAATGATCCTTAAACATATTTGCTATTAGAGCGGGTTCAGTCACCCCATCAATACTCGCTGGAGCACTTGGCCTGGGACTCAGCTTTTTTGTGTGTATCCAGAAATTCGAGAACTTCTTATTTGCATGTTCGGTGGCTAAAATATTCATTTTAATTTGTTGGTCATTATTTTGGCACCACTTTAATTTGGCTTTAAAAACATTTCTAGAAACACGCATCTTTTCATACAAATATTCCTCACGGGGCCTGTTGTACATTACCTAGTAATTAAACCACAACCTAGCCTCACTATGGGCGGTTTTTACATATTTATTCCACCCGCACACATATTTATTTTTAGAATTAAACTTTTTAGTTCTACTGCTAGAAAGTGCGCCATCTGTTAGCGTATTTATTATCTGGTCGTAGAGATCTAATAATACAACTTTATGTTCAGGATCTTTACACTCTCTATCAGCACATGACGAAAATACAGAGGGAAAGTCAATCAGCTTCAATCTTTCATTACAATACTTTGTATATTCTAATATCTGTGATTCATCCCGTTCTCCCCATAGAATGTGATTAAACTCACTACTGCGAGACTCATTTTTAGGTATTAAAGTATTTAAGTTGCACTGTATCTCTAGGGGAAAATGGTCTGACCAAAACACTCCATAATTAATTGACACTTTATCGACAGTATCACGAGCTGCCTGGGTCACCACACAGTGATCCAGCCAACTAGTGCTCCCGTGACATTCACTTACATAAGTGTACGCTCCTGAGTCCGGTCCAAGTAACTCCATGTCCACACCTTCCCATTTCTGCTCAGCACAGAACCTTTGTAATTCAACATCAAAACGCCTACCCGGGTGTGCGTTTAAATCACCTAGAATGTTACTATATTCTGTATCGCAACTATCTATAATAGCTTGAATTTCACTCAGGCAATGTGCGAACTCCACTAAATTCACAGGGTCATCGGTGGGCATATATACTGAAAACACTAAGAAAGAGCGCCCTGCCTGTTGATTCACAAAGTCAACCTCGACACTGATCCATATATGGACCTTCGCCTGGGTCGAGAAATTGGTATTCACAAACTCTCATCGAATCTAGCGCCGATCACCTCAAACGGCGTGAGTTGAAACATTTTTATAGTTAATTGTGCAAAAAGTCTTACAAGACCACTGTCAATACTATTCAGGCGTTCATTATCAGTGGGTACCGTACCCAAATTATGGAAGGCCGCATTTATAACTCCAATACACAAAAGCGGTAATAGAAGTGAGGTCAAGAACTACAGACCGATTTCAAAATTATGTTTGTTTGCCAAAGTTTTTGAACGCATAGTGTATAATCAAGTCTATAATACGTTATCGAGTCTGTTTATACCTGAACAACATGGATTTCTTAAAAACCGCTCAACTACTACGAACTTAATAACGTTTACTGATTTCTTGACTACTGCAAAGCGTTTGATCGGATAGACCACTCAATACTCCTAAATAAGCTACTGTCTGCCGGAATACATGGTAATCTTTTCAGGTGGTTCACCTCCTACATAGAGAATCGAAGTCAAGCAGTAGCTACGAATGGTTACTGCTCCAAGTGGAATTCCGTCCCTTCTGGTGTGCCTCAAGGTTCGCTTCTAGGACCCTTGCTGTTTAATATTTTCATTAATGACGTGTCTATCTGTTTTCAAAATTCAAATTTTCTTTTATACGCGGATGACATGAAAATATATAAACAAATAAACAGTGTCAATGACTGTAACTTACTTCAGCTGGATCTTGCTAGATTTGAAGAGTATTGTAATAAAAATAAATTAGATTTAAATATTTCAAAGTGTTTTAGTATATGTTTCAGTCGTAAAGTCAATATGACAGAATATACGTACTCGCTCAAAGGGACGGAATTAAGTAATGTTGATGAAATTCGGGACTTAGGTGTAACCCACGACTCCAAATTAACCTACGAGGCTCACGTAGATCAAATAGTCAAGAAAGCCACCAGGTCACTAGGTTTTATAATGCGTTCGTGCTCTCAATTTCGCAGACTGAAAGTTGCTAAGCTCTTATATTGCACATATGTGCGCAGTATCCTCGAGTATAGCTCACAGGTTTGGAACCCACGGTATGACGTTTACATTGATAAAATAGAATGCATACAGCGTAAGTTTATGAGATTTTTGCAATACAAAAGCAGAACCTACATAGAAAACTATAAACACAGGTGCAATAAACATCATACTCTACCGCTGCAAGAAAGAAGTGTGGCTGACTTAGTACTTCTATTTAAAATAACTCAGTCAAAAATAGATTCTCCACGCCTCCTTTCTTTAATTAATCTCAGAGTACCGCACAGAACCCTGAGGAAGCCGGCGGCTCTTTCCATCCAACACAGTGCCACGAAATATAGGCAGAACTCTTTTTTCATTAGAGCTTCCAATGCATTTAATGTTATGGCCGATGAACTCGAGTTAGACTTATTTAACACTAGTATTATCACTCTAAAAAAGCGTTACTCACAACGATAGTTTGATGCGGTGCACTGACTGGACGTATCTCATACTTCGTTTACTTTGTTAAATTTTTAACCCATTTCGCTTGTTATTTTTATAAGTTACCGTAATATGTACTTACAAGCTGTACTTAGTATTTATATGTGGAAACACGTAAATGGTTTAAAGTTATTTATCTAGTGTTTAATCTAGTCTTAAGATACTGTAGTGTTTTCCTAATAAAAATAAAATAAAATAAAAAATAAAGCTATTGAAGAATCCGATTAAGCTTGTGGTACTCTGTGTCGTTAAGACTCCTGGAGCCGCCACAGTAATATAAGCTGGATCTTGGAGCATAATTTTGCGAGATAGTATACATTTTCTGCCTGAGCGAGTATCAAGTTCACGTCGGAGCAATATCTTGAACCTTTTTTTAACGGAAAATCCTCGTGGTGCCGATTCTCAAAGAGAATGAAGACACGTTCATCCAACTTTAAAAACTACAGTCCTACTCTAACCAAAGGTACTAAATAGAAAGGCTAGCTAGCCTAAAATAATGCTTTGGCTAAGCACGCGATACGTGTAATCAATCAATTTTATAAAATTCCGGAGGCATATGAAATATAACCTATATTTTATCGTTTGCTGTTGTTTCAGATTCTATGTAGGTATAGTGTATTTTTATGAGATGACATCAGACATGTTGAAAATTATGAAAAGCTATATTTTTATCTAAGCATCACTGAGACGGAGTAGAGTAGAAAATACAGCACAGTGCTTAATATCGTTTCGTTTGTCCACAATATGCAGATGTCACGTTCTTACTTTGTTATTTCGGTTATCCACTTCCAAGATGAACTTGATTATTTGTGCCAATGTAAAGAGCAAAAGAGCTAGAGGGAAAATCTCATTTAAATGATTGAACTAAGTAGAGCAGCTCCTATAAGTTTGAGGAAGAGATCCAGTATTGCTACTGACCCCAAGAAATGGAGAGAATGTAAAACACTAGTATGTAATGCTTAGGTTTATTGCTAAAAAACTTAATAAAATAAAGTCATTTATTAAATGCATTTTTTATTTAATACATACACTTATAGGTATGATGGATGGATGATTCAGTCTACTAAACGTGCCAGATGCTGTGTTTTTGTTTTGCTCTGTTGACCTGGTATATGCTCGTTCCTTTTATTTTATTACAAAAATTAGGTACTTAATTCAAGATTTCATCAAAAATACTTATTTGCTAAACTAAACCATAATACCGTAACATAATATAAATGGCAAGTTTATGGAATTGTTCCTTGCCCAGACCGTTTTCTGGTTAAAACCCAGGGCTCGCGTGCCTACGAGTAGCACAACATGCTCCTAAAACCAGCCCTCAGTGTCTTGACGATCGCGACGCAGCAACATTTACTTGATTGGTAACATCAAAAATATTTTTTTCAGGCTTTTGCTGGCTAGAGTTGAAGAAATAATGATGAATATAGAGCTGAAAAATTATTTAAAAAGCTTGAAAATAGCATAAGACTTATTTTATTTGACATCTCACGAATGTATTTTAGCTCAGGCGATGTTCTGAATCGGGCGAAATACGTCATGGTTGTAGATACAGAAAGTATTTTAATGTTTAAGACTGTAAAGTTTATTTTTGCTTAACCATAGCCGTCACATCAACAAAGGCGCATAGTTAGGGCGAGGGCGAGAGCGAAATCTAATTAAAAACTTAACCATAAAGCAAAAGACATAGACATTTGTGTCAATCAAATGGTGTATCCACATCGCCCGGCGGCATTACGTCAAAAATGTCAGATACCATAGTATCGTTATTTTTCATAGATAATGCCGCTGCAGCCCTAGATTATTATATTTTTCTCAGTATGAGCAGCAGAGCCGTCAACACAATACGACCGGGTGGAGTGGACACAATAAATATGCACAAATGATTTTTCCCTTTTTACGGTTTCCAGGTCTAAAGCCATGCAGCCAACATAAAACATAAAACTTGCCTTGTTTATTTCAAGGCTTTAATTGAGTTTGCTGTTCATACCATTTAGTTTGATATAACAGTCCTCATCGCAGCTCCGTCGATTTTTCTAAACAGTATTTACCACATAATTTCGAATATTGTTTAATCCAAGACATGAAACAATGTTTTAGTATTTATAGTAAGGCTGAAGGTTTGACTTGGCGATTAAAGACACCAATAGTGTATTTTTTAATAAGATATTGTTATTAGAACGCGTTTTTTTAAATCCAGATCAAAACTTTATTTTTCAATAAAAATATTTAATTTTTATCTCTCTGTTTTTGCTCTTTGGTTCAATTACACCTTTCATTTGATCTCGCCTCGCCCTTGCTTGCTTACTCGCCATTGTTGATGTCACGGATATGCAAAAACTTACTTTACGACTTCACGTTTAAAATACTTTTTTGCATCTATAACCGTGACGCACTTCGCCCGATTCATGACATCGTTTGAGATGAAATACATCCGTGAGATTTTGACATAAAAATGGCATATCAGTAGCAATATTTGCAAGCAAATAAATCAATTTACAGTCATTTCATAACTATTTTTCCAACTCTGACCAGCACAAACCTAGAAATAATGTCCTTGAAGATGCCAATCAAGCAAATTTATGATGCTCCGTCGTCAAGACGCTTAGAGAGTAGTTGCTGTTAATCATCTTGGGTTGCTGCGTTCTAGAGCATAGTGTGCTTGATACGTGAGCAATGGATTTTATCAGAAATCGTTCTGAGCGAGGAATGTCTGTACCTCTTGTGCAGGAAGAACAAACACCTAATATATCGAAAAACAAAAGGAGTCTCATTTTTCTATGTTACGTCCGTTGAACTATTCAAAACGACATTAAACAGTTAAAAATTTTCAGAGGGAGATACTCATTGTGAGAGTAGCTCCTTGATATGAGGAAGTGATCTGTATTGCTGCTGATGACTGCGAATAAGGGGTAATACCTAACAAACCGGGTAGGTCAAGCATGAGTAACCATGATTATAATGACAAAGGATCAGCCACATAAAAAGAAAGATAGCGTGAGTGCTTAGGCATATAAAAGCTTTTATGAATAAAAACATTTATCAATGTTAATGATTGTATTTATTCCTTATAAATTTTAAAAACTTTAGTGCAGATTGTAATTGATGTTGTGCTGAAATGTAGTAAGTGTCTGCTCCCTTGCTGCTTAAGGCAAATTCATGTTATTTCTTTAACTTGTGTTCATCACCTTTTGAGAATGTATTTTTCGAATGTTAATATCAAATTTCTTGAATCTTCTGTAATGTGAATAAGGAAGCTTTCTTTAATCATGAAAGAAAATACAAACATAAATACGTACATAGGTAGGTTGCTACCTACTTAATAGTATCTCTGGACGGCTTACTATAGGTAAAGCCAGATATTAAACATGCACGTCTATCACAATGAATATAACATTTCCATTGGTGACTATTATATAAGGCATGCAACATGTACATAACTATTGTTTTGGTTGGTGGCGATCGAACATAAGTTCACCAGCGTGGGCTCACTGAAAAAAGATTACCTACTTACATGATCAGTGGCTCACTGTTCTGTCAAATTACATTTATTTGTTTTTTATATATGATGACAAGCTTCTTGACAAACCATGGCGTGACACAAAACTTGTGTCAAACGTATTTTCTTTTTTAACGGTTTTTGTCTCTGGTGGTGTATCCTCTCCGCCTGGCGGCAAAAGATCTTGACGTAGGCCTGCGGCGAAGCCGCTGCTGGTCGGGGTGTGGATACACCATTAAAATGTATGTGGGCAAATAGGTAAATTTAAATTAAACTAGGTTCAATACATTGTGTTGTTGATTCATTAGAGTTTAAAATAAATTAAACTGAATAATTCTGGTATTTTTTTGTTTCAGTTTTAGAGTTCAGATCAGCACATTAAACCTTATTTTACATTATTTTACTTTTCATTTCAAGTTTATGCTCTATGGTTAGACAAAACTTCGCATCCTTACTTATAGTATGTACGTTGGTTTGTTGTAAATAATAAAGACAATTGTGTTTATACGCAATAAGTATACAGCTGATGATGACTTTCTACCTATTAAGAAACATTAACATGTGAAATTATGCATCCGCGAGTGCTGAAACATTGATGCCAGTAATAGCGTCCTTGAAAGTCATCAGCGGGTAAAAATGCGTGACATTGCTAGTTGTAATTTCATGCAGCGACGATGTTGTGAATACCACGCATCACTACTGGAGCGGTGTCCATCGCGGATGTCAAAATGTAGGCGACCTATTGGTGAGCAGTCCGCGGCGACCTTTCACGGCCATGTGGCCGTGAGTTTACAAGCTTGAATTACCCCCCTGCACTAGATATCTTCACAGCCACTATTCTATCACTACTACACGGCACGACTGATACGGCACTGAAAGCGTTTTTCCTTCATAAAATAGCGACCCCTCCGAACGGCCGACCACGAAGAACACCTGCTGAGGTATCAACCGCCGACTTCCCAGTGAACTCGAAGTCCTGGCTTACGGTGCCCAGTAGTGGGATATCATGAGGCATAAGAAACGCAATATTGTGGAAAATGAGCACTATGTTTATTCAAAGATTTTTATTAATTTTAAGCAGTCTAAGCTACCAATAGAAAGGCGCTTTATTAATCTATTTATCAAACAATAATTATATTTTATTATTATCTACGCACATGCAGTAAATAATACATCATAAATTCATTATAGTGACAACATAATATCAGAGTAACATAGTAATATTCAGTTTACCTGAAGAGCTCTGTCCGAGGCGGCGGCCGGTCGACAACTGACTGCCCAGCGCACTGCACTCGCTTATAAAGCGTGGCGTAAACAACTTGCGAGGCGAGGTGGGAGCGCAGAGTGGGGAGGAAGTGCGTAGTATTATTTGTCTTATGCTTTAATTTTGATAGTAAGTTATTTTTAAAATAATAATTCGACATTTTTATTTACAATACTATTATTTTAATATTAAAAATCAATTAATCTCCCACATACATTCCCGCACAATCTCAGCCAGTGTTCTTGGATTAGTCGCCTTAATCGGCGTAGAAAAATGCTCCCTATTACTACCGCATAGGGATTTCTCTCTCGGTACGGATTCGCCGATACCAAACGCAGTCGGCTGCGGCGCAATAGAGGGCGACGACGATGACATACGAGTAGGTACCTTTTCATATGAGTGCGAGTGAGATAGCACTTGCTGTTTATCCGCATCAGTAGCTGATCCACTAATTGCATGCGCTGTCGCTGTCACCGGAGTGTGCGGCAGGCCTACCAGTCCACTATCGTAACCGCCAATAATATTTCTAAAACCACCGCCTCTATTGTAATTCACAAATGCGCCCTGTGTAGAAACAATCGAGGCATTTTTTGCATTTCGTAAGTCATTCTTGATTTCGTGCAATTGTTCTTGTATAACATAGGAGTCCTTTATTTCTTTTAACTCAGACTTCAACACAATGATATCCTTAAGCAACCTCGATGCATCTATATGGTCGAAGGTCAACGGAGGCAGTCTCTGTAGCTCCTTGGCAACAAAAATCGGCAACTCATCAGGGTTTGTTTCCTTAAAAACTCTAGTAATATCATGTAGATTTTTATAAGACTTCCTCGTTTTCTTCCTGGTTATTTTTCGTTGCGAAACCGCCGAAAACAATAGACTTTTGGCTGCCTCAATTTCTTCCTCAGAGAAGCTAGATGTGCACAAGTTCACTATTGATTGCTCATCCATTACATCTTGCTTGTTTTGTATATGAATGCAAGAAGTTCACTAATTACTATATTGCACGACGAACACTTCAGCATAGACGATGACATTGTGCACACGCGCAAAACGCAACCGCTCGCTAGCGCTCAAGGACGTGAACTGAGAAAAAATTCACGGGGACTTTCTTTTCAATATTTTTACCCTTTCTTGTTTTTTGAGAGCCTAGGATTAGATATGACAACTTAAACCTACCCAAAAATATTTCAGAGTCGTTTTTAAAACAAATTAATTGAGTAAGGTACTTTCCTGTTTGCGTTCATTCTGTTACACTTTGCAAATACACCATAATCACACTAAATGTTTACTTTATATTTTATTAAACCATGTAACTGTCTTCTTGTTTATAAGTAGGTAGTTATGATCATCCACGATTATCATCTCGGTTTCCATCTCCAGTTGATCGTACCTAACGTCAGCAGCAATGTTGAGTATAAATAAGTGCCCTGATAGTGCATGTCTTTGTACTTAGTCGTATTATTTTTATACTATCAACATCTTCTTTTTTTAAGCAAACAACGAAACTTGTAATTTATTTAGTGAGATATTTTACATTATACCTACCTAAATACTTACAAATCGGTTTTTGACTAAGAATACCAATTTAGAGGTATCCTCGAAACTTTCCTTGAGGGTTCCTCAGTCAAGTCTGAGTCGAGGCAGTTTCATGGAAACGTCTTAACATATTGGTGCTAGTATCCAGCTGTATATGGGCTGGGTGTTCAAGTGAGCGTTTGATGGTGATAATGTGTGTGAGAGAAACTATACGGGGTGAAATTTCATACGTTTTTTAAAAAATAAAAATATTTCATAATTTTCAGCACACATTTTTTAAACCGAACATCACACAACTGTACAAATAATAATATGACTTCACTAAAATACATTAAAGGAGTGCGATTTGCCAGACCACGAGCATGAGATTGCCCTGTTTAATCATACTATATTTATATATACTTAATAGGTTCTAGATCCATTCTGTGTGACTATTGTTGTACGCATTGCTGAATTTTTTATTAATAAGGTGACTTCCGATTAGAAATGGGCAACGGAAAAATATCCATTAGGAAAATATCAGGTAAAAACCCATTTTGGGAAAATACAGGATTTTTCCCCGATTAAATTCCTTGATTATATGGGGTGACCCATATTATCATGGAATTTACTCGGAAGACAGGCCAAAATTCCGTGTTTTTTCTATTTCGTTTAGAACATGTTTACTTTTCTTCAACTTTAACAAACGAAAATAACAAATTTATGATTAATATAAAAGTTCGCCGGCGTAACAGCAGTCGTGTTGTAAGTCTACCGAAGCCTATCTAATCTTTCCGGTAGGATACGGAATACTACGGCATACTACGTAGTTTTCATAAATTACTTTTATTAAAGAATTTGCTAGATAAAGTACTAAATGCAACATACCGATTCTCGCAAACGTTTAACTTCCTGCATAACTTTATTTCTTCGACTATTTTAATCATAATATTTTTATTTTATGTTAAAATAGACTTATTGAGCTAAAAATAAATAAAAGTCACTATTTAACTATACATGACCATGATTTATTTCAAATTTAGATTCAGGAACATTTATTAATGACAGCTTATTAATGATTAAAATTAAACATTTTCATTTGGCATTCGATTTACCAAACAACCCGTATACAAATACAAATGCGGTACATTTACCTTTTAGTTAGATTTTGAAGGCGGACGATTTTTGTCCGACTTCAAAAAAAGGTGATTATCAATTTGACATGTATGTAAGTGGTATTAATTATGTTGATCTATAAGGCTTTCAAGCACGTGTTCAAAATTTCGTTGGTGTAATGTTAGTTTGTATATTTGTGCGTTTGAAAAAAAAGAAGTTTTCATGAAGCCCGAGGAGTCTAGTCGTCTTTGATTATTTATCACAGCCATATAAAGTTATAGGTATAATTTGAGAAAATTATGTTCTGCAACTTTACAAGTTATTTTAAAAAAGAACGAAATGGCTTGTGTTTGTAATTTTGAAGTAAGACCGCAAAATAATGCACAATAACATACAAAAATTATACACAGAAATTAGAATGCATATATAGTTATTTTTAAAAGACCTAAATTCCATATATTAAAAAAAAAAACAGAAACAAAATATCGATATGAAATAAATTATTGAGCCAAAAAATGTGTGTTTGAAAAAAAATGCAATAAATTTATACTTTATACATAAACCTGTTAACTGACACTGCCTGAAATGCTGTGTTATCATGGAGTATCCACAACGCCTGGCGTCATGTGCTGGGGGCCGTGCCGGCGGCCATACCACTCACTCTTCAACGGCATTTTCCATAGTATCTGACAGTTTATTGTTGTATGCCGTCGGTAGGGCCGCCGGGCAGTGCGCATACAACATTATGTTAACATGTACTGCATCTTGTCATCATCATGGCCCGTTTTCGTAGCGCCGTAGCGTCGTAGCTTCGTAGCTCTCGTAGCAACACAGATTATAATGAAATAGTGGTAAACAACTACTTACAGTGGAAAACTTTGCTCAGTAAGTAGTTCATCCACGCTTGTTTTTATTTTTCTGCGAAAAAACGAATTGTCTGTGTTCATGAGAGATGACCGTAGGTAGGTTAGGTACTTAACTATACTTACGAGTACTTACTCGTAACTCCAATCGCAGCGATTATATGTTAAGCAATCTAAAGTAAGGCACCCATGAAACATCGGGTGCTATATTGCATATAGATCTAATACAGCTCTTCTGTGAGACAAATAGTTTCCTGATGTTAGTGCCATTACCAAGAATGCCAAACCGTATTCCAACCGATTCAACATAGGCAAAATAAGCAGTGATTGCCGTGTGTACAGTTGCTACTTTGGTTAATTTATATAAAGCCAAAGCGAATCCATTAATGTTCTTTGATACCATTTCAATTCGTCCTTTCCAAGATAAATTTGGATCAATAATAAAGCCCTGAAATTTCGTATCAGAAGGTCGTATCCTATTATTATGTTTTATTTCGGTTAATTTTACTTCAACGTGGGGTACAGTGTAAGTTTCTCCTAAATCCATGCAGTAGATAGTTAATGAGATATGGGTTACTATCTGAAAAACATGAGATAAAAAAACTATTAAATATTAAACCGCTTTAAAATAACTGACGTTCAAATGACGTAAAACCCGAAAAGCTTGAAAATTTTGGGTTGCGCTTGCGCAAACCCGGGTTTTTTCGAAACTCAAAAGCGCCGAATAACCCGACTTTGGGTAAACCCGGGCTCGATTCCCTAGTTGCAGCCCGTCGCGATGGCGGGAAATAAAATACAACCGCGCCGGGCGAAGTTCAGCCAGTACCGCGCAGCCGCACCGAGCGCATGCGCGACATCGCCGGTAACGCGGAAATACACTCGCCATTGGTACACGAGTGACATCGGAAACTTTGCAAAACTTTTTTTACAATATTCCAACTTTGAAAAACTTGTGTGCCAGTGTCTCAGTTTAAAACGGGAACGTTATCTAGCAACATGAAGAACAAGGTGAGTTTTTTACATCTACCCGCATTTTATTATTTTCAGTTGTTGTAATAATCTATTTCAAAAATAATTATGAAAACGAGATCCAAAAGATATTCTATTGTTATGCGGTTGCCTACAACTGATCGGGTGTTGAAGCGTTAAAATAAACAAATAACAAAACCTAGATGATAAGTTCTCATGAACTTGAAGTTAACTAATAAATTGTGGCGTTTGTCGATTTCCGAACGACACACGCAGTAGCGTTCGTTCCTTTCCGAACGACACAAAAAATGTCAATGTCAAACAGTGACGTCTATGTAAAACATGCTTGTTTTGGTCTGTCAATTAATTAGATTGCAACAATTTGGTATCCGGCTGTTTTATTTCAATAATTACCTCTTGAAATCAGGAGAATAGAAGACCTATCTGTAGAAGATAAATTTGGTGGCCCACCACAGTGGCCATATTGGTGACCCCGACGCGAGTGATCAAAATAATCACTTTGAAGCCGCGCAACATCTTCTCCTCCTTCACCTACGAGTTGACCGTCGCGTATCAACCCAATCGACAGCAACGAAGGGCTACGTGTTGACCAGCCAGCCGTCGCATATCTATCTACGCAACAATGTTCAAACCATAGCATCAGTGACTGCAACGAGGGAGCCAGTACGCCGTTCTCAGGGACGCTATCGCGGACCACACCGGTTCCAAGTACACCTTCGACGCACCCAACTTCAGCCTATCTCAAAACTTGCCATCAAAGCTCAACCTGGACACTGGATTCAACCTGGACTGGACTGAACTATATTGCCATCAAAGTTTTGTGTTTTAAAATTATATTCAACTTTTAACAAGTTAATATTGCAATAAGGTTAGTAGTGTTAGGTTGCTAATTATTGTTATTAAGTATATTTTTTCTTTACAATGGCAGAAATGGAAGAACGTTTTGCTGCATTAGAGGCCCGCTATGCGGAATTGCAATCTCAAAATGCCTCGCTGCAGGCATTGCTCGCTTCGATGCGAGAACCAAATGCCGCCACCCCTTCCCAACCTTCAACATCAGAACCTTCAACATTAATAGGAAAAGAAATTTTTAAAGTAGCCGCTAAATTGCCACCCTTTTGGCTAGACCGACCAGCCACCTGGTTCGCTCAAGTGGAATGCCAATTCAACATAGCAGGCATAGTAGCGGACCAGACAAAATATGATTATGTAGTGGCTCAATTGGATTCTAGGGTCATTGGAGAGGTGGAAGACATTGTGACGAAACCCCCTAATAAAGATAAATATGTAGTTTTAAAGTCAGAGCTTATTAGGAGACTAAGCACATCGGAGGAACAGCGGGTCCGGCAGTTAATTAGTGAGGAGGAGCTTGGGGACCGGCGCCCCTCACAATTTTTAAGGCACCTGCGTTCCCTAGCTGGCGTCACACTATCTGACGAAAATATTTTACGCCAGTTGTGGTTGCGCCGTCTGCCCCAGCACCTCCAAGCTATATTGGCAGCTCAGGCGGATTTACCCCTGGAGAAAGTAGCAGAGCTGGCAGACCGAATCGTCGAAGTCTCTCCAGGTACTCCATCGCAGCGCCCGCCATCTGTTTTCTCTACCTCAGACCTATCCGCCCGCCTAGACGAACTAACTAAGCAGGTAGCTGCTTTGACCAGCGCTGGCCCACGCAACCGCAGTAGGAACAGGTCGAACTCTGCCGCCAGAAGCAAGACCCCCAGTCAAAAACGCACACCCACACCCGCAGGTGAGAAACCGTGTTGGTACCACCGCGTCTTCCAAGACAAAGCTACCAAATGCCAATCTCCGTGTAACTGGGCTGCGGAAAACCGGCAGGGTTGCCAGTAGTGTCGGCAGCTGGCAGTCCTTCTCACAGTCGCCGACTATTCGTCACGGAACTGATATCTCGCCGCCGTTTCCTAGTAGATACCGGGTCCGATTTGTCTTGTTACCCGCGTCGGTGGCTAACTACCCGATTTGAGACCACAGGTTACACACTGCACGCCGCCAATGGCAGTGATATAGCAACCTATGGCACCATGCACCTCTGCCTAAACCTGGGTCTCCGCAGGGACTTCCGCTGGACATTTATTATTGCTGACGTGAGTACAGCCATTATAGGTGCAGACTTTCTAGCTCATTACCACCTTTTGCCCGATTGTGCTGGCAAGCGTTTGCTTGATGGAGAAACTGGTCTTCAATGCAGCGCCGTCGTAGCTTCTATCGAGCAGTGCAGTATCAGGGCTGTTTCTTGCGACAACAGTACTCCACTTTTTCAAAAAATTTTGGCAGAATTTCCCGAAATCACCCGACCACCTGGAACACCTAGGGAGGTAAAGCATGACACCTATCACCATATTAAAACTACAAATGGCCCGCCTGTCTCATGCCGCCCTCGCCGCCTTGCTCCACAAAAACTGCAAGTTGCTAAACAGGCCTTCGAGGAGATGGTAAAATGTGGAACTGTCAGACCGTCAAAGAGCCCCTGGGCCTCTCCCCTGCACTTAGCGCCCAAAAAGGATGCCTCGTGGTGCCCCTGCGGGGATTACAGAGCCTTGAACGCCCGTACGGTCCCGGATCGGTACCCCGTCCGACACATTGGGGATGTTTGCAACAACATTGCTGGCTGCACCATATTCAGTACGCTAGACCTGGTAAAAGCCTACCAGCAGATCCCAGTAGCTCCCGACGACGTGTGCAAGACGGCAATCATAACCCCTTTTGGCCTCTATGAATTCCCTTATATGCCATTTGGCCTCAGGAATGCTGGCCAAACGTTCCAGCGTTTTATTGATCAGGTCATAGCGGGGCTTGATTTCTGTTTTGCATACGTTGATGACATCCTGGTATACTCCAGCTGCGAATCCCAGCATGTCGAACACCTGCAAATTCTTTTCCAGAAGTTACGCGAGTACGGTGTAGTCATCAATCCTGCAAAATGCGTTCTAGGCGCTTCAGAGGTGTCATTTTTGGGTTGCTGTATCAATGGAGATGGCACCAGACCACCTGACAGCCGAATCCAGGCGTTGAAAGAATTTCCGCCCCCAAAAACAGTCCAAGGTCTGCGGCGATTTTTGGGAATGGCTAACTTTTATAGGAAGTTCCTTCCCAAAGCAGCACAACATCAGGCCCCTCTAATTGACGCAATCGTAGCCATCAATGGGAAAGGTAACACTCCCATGAACTGGACGCCCGAACTTCTAAAAAGTTTCGATGCATGCAAGGAAAGCCTTTCCAACGTCACGCTTTTATCACATCCATTAGGCGATGCTCCGCTTGGTCTATTTACTGACGCTTCGAGCACCCACATTGGAGCGTGTCTACAACAGCGTGTTGACGGCAGCTGGAAACCCATCGGTTTCTACAGCAAGAAGCTTTCACCCCGTCAAAAAGAATGGCCGGCATATTATCGAGAGCTTCTCGCAGTGTATGAAAGCGTGCAACATTATCGGCACGTCCTGGAAGCGCAACATGCAACCATTTACACCGACCACAAACCCCTGGTGTACGCTTTCACACAGCGTCGAGAACGCCTCCCCCCAGCTCAGCTAAATCAACTAACGTTCATTTCACAGTTTACAACCGACGTCGTCTATATCAAGGGCGAAGACAACATCGTCGCGGACGCAATGTCGCGCATAGAGTCGATCACAATCGAAGCTGATTTCGCAGACCTCGCGCAGGCGCAGAAGTATGACGACGAATTAAAGGCCTTGTTAGCAGATGAAACCTCATCATCTCTCGTCTTGAAAAAGACCGACGTTCCAGGCACAAAATACAACCTGGTCTGCGACTTTTCCAGTGGCAAACCGCGACCATACGTTCCCCCACCACTCCGAAAACGGGTGTTCGACAGGATTCACAACCTGAGCCACCCCGGAGCTAAGGCAACCAGTCGCCTCATCTCTGACCGTTTCGTCTGGCCTGGCATTCAAAAGGACTGCCGTATTTGGGCTCGTTCATGCATTCCCTGCCAGCAGAGTAAGGTTACCAGGCACATCAAAATGCCGCTGGGACATTTTACCAACCCGACAGCAAGACTGAAACATGTCCATATAGACATCATCGGTCCGCTGACGCCTTGTAGGTCCTATCGCTACTGTCTCACTGCGGTCGACCGATACACTCGATGGCCGGAGGCATGGCCCATGATTGGCATCAGTGCTGAAGAAGTCGCCAGCACGTTCATCTCCGGCTGGATCGCCCGATTCGGCGTCCCCACCATCATCACCACGGATCAGGGACGCCAATTCGAATCGGACCTATTTCGCCGGCTTCTGCAATGCTGTGGCACTATCAGAGCTCGAACAACCAGTTACCATCCATGTGCGAATGGAATGGTTGAACGCTTACATAGTCAGCTTAAGTCCGCTCTTACCTGCCACGACGAGACATGGTTAGAAGCCCTACCTCTTGTCCTTTTAGGTATCAGATCAGCTGTTAAAGAAGATATTAAAGCATCAGCTGCTGAACTTCTCTACGGCGAGACGCTGCGTCTTCCAGGCGAATTTTTCACACAATCTGCTTCCATGCGTCAGGAAGACCCCTGCGATTTTGTAGTAAGGTTCCGCCAACAGATGTCTAAACTGCGCCCAGTTTCAGCATCAAGGCACTGCCGCCCGGTAAGTTTCGTGTTCAATGAACTACCAAGCGCTACCCACGTTTTTCTGCGGGACGACGCCGTTCGCAAACCACTTACACCACCTTATACTGGACCACACCGCGTGCTCGAGCTGAAAGAAAAGACCATAGTTCTGGAATTGAACAGCAGGCCGGCAGAGGTAAGTTTGGATCGCGCGAAGCCAGCTCTGATAGAGCAGACATCACAGCCTCCACCTTCATCACCCTCCTCGCCACCGCTGCCTTCGGTTATTCCTTCTGCAATTTCGCCGCCTGCGTCACAATGCTTTCCACCATCTCTGACACCTTCACCACTGTCACCGGAGCCCGTTCATTCTCCGCTTGCCTCTACTATGCCTGGCAAGAATTACACTACTAGATCTGGTCGCAGGGTGCGTTTTGCGGCTCCTTTCGATCTCTAACCTTATTTCTCCGTGGGGGGGTGGTGTGGCGTTTGTCGATTTCCGAACGACACACGCAGTAGCGTTCGTTCCTTTCCGAACGACACAAAAAATGTCAATGTCAAACAGTGACGTCTATGTAAAACATGCTTGTTTTGGTCTGTCAATTAATTAGATTGCAACAATTTGGTATCCGGCTGTTTTATTTCAATAATTACCTCTTGAAATCAGGAGAATAGAAGACCTATCTGTAGAAGATAAATTTGGTGGCCCACCACAGTGGCCATAAAATATTTTATAATTTACGTGTAAAAACGCCTGAGAGAATCGTTGAAACGAAAAAAAAATACCTTACTAATATGCAAATAAAAATAAAACTGTGTACGAGCTAGCATCGTACATTGCGACAACCACGGCGTCAGCGACCTACATCGCAGCAGCTGACCGATGGACCCAGCAAGCACCGTCGGCACTCACACCGGCGGCACACAAGCATAAACCTTTATATGTTTACATACAATTAAATCATTATAAATACATGTATCGGAACAACAATAAACCAGATATCAACCGTCCGTGTTGGTTCTCATTTCCCTCCGCTGCGGCCAAGACACCTTTAGCCGTCACTATGATCAGTCTGGTGAGCCTGCCAGACTGGCAGCGGGTCCACGCCACCTACCTACCGTCCTAACGCTGCTACCCTGGGCGACCTGGGAGCAGCTATCCTACCTCAACATCCTTATTATATCTAAGTATCTATTGTTAGGCTGGGCTAGGGCTCTAGGGACTTAGTATCTTAGGCAAAGGGATATCTACGCCACTAGGGAGTTAGTTTCCATCTTAACCTTTTATATACTGTACAGTCGGGACTTCTTCTCGCCTGTACAACTGCTTGGATTGATCTGCAGCAATAATATACAAGTAGGTACGTTATAACTTAAAAAAATAAAACAATACTCAAAGAACTGCAAAACAATTATGATAAACAACTTAATCATGAGCTTTCAATCATCCATCAAACAAAACCTACTCAAAAGGATCCCTTCTAAAAACGAAATCATTTGAATAAAAACCTCATTTAATAGCAACAAATAAGTATAGTTTTAAAAAAACACCGGTACTTTATTTGGTTAGTGCAAATTGCGAAATGCACTTTTTGACACACCCAGCCATAGACTATAGTTTTTTTTTCGACTGCAAGTTTGGACCGAATACCTTTCGTAAAAAAAATACGATCGTTGCTACCTTACTTACTAACTCTTAAAAGGGTGCTATTTTCTAAATCTGTCTTTTCGAATAAAATAAAAGATTAGTTGGATTTTAACCACCTGCAAAAAGGACGTTATCGATTAGACTGTATGTTTTTTTTGTGACTGTGTTACCTCATATCACAGTAATGTGTAGACCAATGGGAAAGTTTCGCCTACCTAGTGGTTATAACTTTTAGTTGGTCCCATTGCTGCCAAGTCGGGATCTGATGGTGGGATCTTGGTGAAATCGAGTGAAACCCACAATTTTCAAACGCACGTTGTGTTTTTATACATGATTCTTAATATTGTCGTGTTTTTGCGTCTGATAGTAAACATTGTGTGGAGCTGGGCTGATGGTGGAATTCCTTAACGCTTAGCAGTTCAGTGGTTATTATGATAGGTAAATTTTAGCTTCTTAAAAATCTGAGTCGTAAGGTGCAGACCTTCTGTCATCACTAAAAATAAATAAATGAAATTAAGTTTTAAAAAGTAAAAACCGACTTTAAAACAAAAAAGGCGTGATAATATTCCATATAAACTCATGACCTTTTAAAAGAAAGGAATCCAATTTAGGCGAATAATTTCTTTTGTGGAGTCGGTGCCATAATTTTGACCATTAACTATCAGAGCATTTACCACTTAACGCTATCGGTTTTAACGTTTTTTTTTGTCGAAGCTAAACAAAATCATAGTCCCTGGAGTCATATGTTCTTTAGCCGACATGTAAGTTTACATCGCGTTTAATCAGCAGCAACAGGCATGTCTACATGTCAACTTGCTCCGTACACCCACGCTTTTGTTATCGGTATTATAAAATAATTGTTAATACACAAAACTTAAGTAAACCAATTAGAATATATGTATTCACTTAAAAAAGACGAGCATTGTTTACTTAATAAAATAAAAACAAATAGTTACCAAAATCAAAGCGCTACTTTCTGCCTAAACCTACCCAAAAATATTCCAGAGTCGTTTTTAAACAAATTAGTTGAGTAAGGTACTTTCCTGTTTTGCGTTCATTCTGTTACACTTTGCAAATAAACCATAATCACGCTAAATGTTTACTTTATATTTTATTAAACCATGTAACTGTCTTCTTGTTTATAAGTAGGTAGTCATGATCATCCACGTTTATCCTCTCGGTTTCCGACTCGAGTTGATCGTACGTAGCGTAAGAAGAAATGTTGAGTATAAATCAGTGCCCTGATAGTGCATTTCTTTGTGCTTAGTAATTTAGGCACAACTGCATTCCGATACAATATCCCGCAATGTAGGAAGGCACCTACACGTCTGTGGTTAAGACGAAAAATGAGCCTTCATAGTATAAATGGGCTTTTTATACTAACAAAATCTTCTTATTTAATGCAAACAACGAAACTTGTAATTAATTTAGTGGGAAATTTATATTATAGTAACATAAATAGATGAAGACTTGTGTTAAGTATGATAAATAAATATCTTTGGACATTCCCACACATCGCCATCTAGTCCCAAAGTAAGCTACTCAAAGCTTGTGTTATGGGTGCCAGACAACGGATATACTATTTAAATACTTTTTGTTTGTAAATACATACATAATATACATAGAAAACACCTAGACCAATACAAACAGACATGTTCATGCACACAAATGTGTGAATTGTGCGGGGATCGAACCCGCAACCCGCTGTGTAGTAGGCGATTTCTCGACCACTACACCAGACGGGTCGTCAAATAACAAGATAACATTTTGGTGAAGCCAATATGCGTTATAACCATAAAATTATTTCCGATAGGAGATAGTAGGTACTTCTATGGATATTCTCACAATAATGACCTATGTTATATCATTTTATCAGTTTCGTATCATATTTCCGAGTATATCAGTTCTATCTTGTAAACTGTTGTTACAGTCAAGTCTGAGTCAAGACAGTTTCATGGAAACGAATTACCATACTGGTGCTAGTATCTACTGCTACCTAGTATGGACTGGGTGTACAAGTGAGCGATTGATGTTGATAATGTTTGTGAGAGAAACTATACACGGTGAAATTTTCATACGATTTAAAAAAATATATATTTCATAATTTTTCAGCACACATAATTTTAAACGAACGTGATACAACTGTACAAATAATATATCACTTCCCTAAAATACATAACAGGAGATCGATTTGACAGACCACGAGCGTGAGATTGCCCTGTTTAATCATATTGTATTTATATGAGTTTTTTTGATACTAAATAGGTTCCAGGTTCATCCTGTGTGACAATTGATGTACGCATTGCTGAAATTTTAAATAACTTACGATTAGAAATGGGCAACGGGAAAATACCCATTGGGAAAATACCGGGTAAAGACCTATTTTGGGAAAATATAAGATTTTCCCAAACTCCTTGATAATATGGGTCACCCCATATTATCAAGGAATTAACTCGGAAGACAGACCGGAATTCGGTATTTTTAGTTTGTTTAGAACATGTTTACTTTTCTTCAACTTTAACAAACGAAAATAACAAATCAATGATCAATATAAAAGTCCGCCGGCGTAACAGCAGTCGTGTTGTAAGTCTACCGTAGCCTATCTAATCTTTCCGGTAGAACAGGGAATATTACGGCATACTACGTAGCTTATTTTAGTCGTAGATTACTTTTATTAAGGAATTTGCCAGATGAAGTACCAAATGCAAAATACCGATTCTTGCAAACGTTTTACTTCCTGCATAACTTTATTTGTGGGACTATTTTTAAAATATTTTTTTTTCATCTAATGTAAAAATAAACTTATTTCACTAAAAATTAATAAAAGTTACTATTTTTGTATGCATGACCATGATTTATTATTTAAATTCAGATTCAAGAACATTTATTTCTGACAAGAATGACTCCTGATACAATTAAATGAAATTACAATTAATATTTAATTAATTACAGCCAGCATCCTCGCCTCTTTGTCTCATGGTCACGGTTTTATTTTTGATATGGTTTTAAGCTACTAGTTTTGCATTTATTTTCTTGAACCTTTTAATTCTAATAAATAATATTTTTCCCTTTGAAAAGAAATCTACGAAAGCTACCGCTTTTTTTGGAAAGATGAAGTCTACCGGAACGCTACTGCATACTTTGGTTGGATACATTGGACTTACAAGTAAACAGCAGTAAAAGTATTCAGTCCAAAATGTCACACAACACAATTAAATCACAAACTACTCAAAAGTCTACAAGAGAAACAGATGCTAATCGAGTAACGGTCGATTTAAAGATAATACTCAAAGTGGGTATCTACGTAAGTCGATTAGAAACTCGTGTTCAGAATGAAAACGCATTTTTTCTAATTTTGTTTTATTTACTCTTAGACGTAGTAATTATTTGATTTGTCCTGCAACTTTATATGGCAACTAGCGGTCTCCCGCGACTTCGTCCGCGCGTTTTGAGTTTGTTCCCGACGCTCCCGACGCGGCCACGGGAGGGGACCCGTCGCAGCGTGATGTATGCAGCAGTTTGCGATCTCGGCCACATAATGAGAAAATTTACAAATAAGTTTAAATATTTACATGACATGCCGTAAACCTTTACCTAAAGCGCAGTTTAAAGAAGTTTTCATGACGCCCGACGAGTCTAGTCGTTTTTGATTATTAATCACAGTCATATAAAATTATAGGTATAATTTGAGAAAATTATGTTACGCAACTGTGCAAGTTATTTTAAAAAAGAACGAAATGGCTTGTGCTTGTAATTATCATGTAAGACCGCAAAATAATGCACAATAACATACAAAAATAATATGCAGATATGAGTATGCATATAAAGTTATTTAAAGAAAAAAACAAATTCCAAAATCCGGTTATTATAAACAAAGACCTGGCGTCATGTGCTGGGGGCCGAGCCGGCGGTCATACCGCTCACTCCGCAACGGCATGTTCCATAGTATCTGACAGTTTATTGTTGTATGCAGTCGGTAGAGCCGCCGGGCAGTGCGCATACAACATTACGTTAACATGTACTGCATCATGTCATCATCATGACCCGTTTTCGTAGCGCCGTAGCTTCGTAGCTTCGTAGCTCTCGTAGCAACACAGATTAAAATGAAGTAGTGGTAAACAACTACTTATAGTGGAAAACTTTGCTCAGTAAGTAGTTCATCCACGCTTGTTTTTATTTTGCTGCGAAAAAACGAATTGTCTGTGTTCATGAGAGATAACCGTACGTAGGTTAGGTACTAAACTAAACTTGCGAGTACTTACTCGTAACTCCAATCGCAGCGATTATATGTTAAGCAATCTAAAGTAAGGCACCCATGAAACATCGGGTGCTATATTGCATATAGATCTAATACAGCTCTTCTGTGAGACAAATAGTTTCCTGATGTTAGTGCCATTACCGAGACTGCCAAACCGTATCTCAATACCGATTCAACATAGGCAAAATAAGCAGTAATTGCCGTGTGTACAGTTGCTACTTTGGTTAATTTATATAAAGCCAAAGCGAATCCATTAATGTTCTTTGATACCATTTCGATTCGTCCTTTCCAAGATAAATTTGGATCTAATAAAGGAAATAATAATCTATACTTATTACTTATTACTTATAATATTATAAAGCTGAAGAGTTTGTTTGTTTGTTTGTTTGTTTGAACGCGCTAATCTCAAAAACTACTGGCCCGATTTGAAAAATTTTTTTTACGTTGGATAGTCCATTTATCGAGGAAGGCTTTAGGCTATATAACATAAAGATACGACTCATAAGACCACAGCAGAAATGAAAAATGTTGCGAAAACGGGAGAAAGATATTCCTTTTGAGAGCTTCCGCTGCATACGCTGCGGAAACCGCTTAAGTTACACAAAAATTATGTATGACAGGATTGTTCAGCATTAAGAGTTCTATAATAAAGTCCGCGACAGCATACGTCTATCTTTTATGGTTGACTTACTACAACCTTTTTTATATTCATAAATTTGTAAAAAAATAATGCATTATTTTTAGAGGTGTATTAAACACACAGGTATTTATTCTTATCAAAATAAATACATTCATCATCACGAGCATTTTATTTAGAACCAAGTTGTCCTTTATATCATTTGATTTCAATAAATATCTTAGCAGCTATCACAGTTTTAACATAACTCCGCACCAAAATAATGTTTTGTTTGTTTGAACGCGCTTATCTCAGGATCTGCTGGACCGATTTGAAAAAATATTTCTGTGTTGGATAGTTTATTTATCGAGAAAGGCTTTAGGATATAAAACATGACGCTGCGACGGGAGGGGAGGGAGCAAACTCAAAACGTGCGGAGGAAGTCGCGGGGGACCGCTAGTGGAAATAATAAAGCCCTTAAATTTCGAATCAGAAATTTGTATCCTATTATTATGTTTTATTTTGGTTAATTATATTTCAACGTATACGTACGGTACAGTGTAAGTTTCTCCAAAATCCATGCAGTACATAGTTAATGAGATATGGGTAACTGTCTGAAAAACATTTAATAAAAAAAACTATTAAATATGAAACCGCTTTAAAATAACTGACGTTCAAATGACGTAAAAACCCGAAAGGCTTAAAAAATTTGGGTTGCGCTTGCGCAAACCCGGGTTTTTTCGAAACTCAAAAGCGCCGAAAAACCCGGGTTTGGGTAAACCCGTGCTCGATTCCCTAGTTGCAGCCCGTCGCGATGGCGGGTAATAAAACACAACCGCGCCGGGCGAAGTTCAGCCAGTACCGCGCGGCCGCACCGAGCGCATGCGCGACATCGCCGGTAACGCGATAACGGTAATACACTCGCCATTGGTACACGAGTGACATCGGAAACTTTGCAAAACTTTTTTTTACAATATTCCAAGTTTGAAAAAGTTGTGTGCCAGTGTCTCAGTTTAAAACGGGAACGTTATCTAGCAACATGAAGAACAAGGTGAGTTTTTTCTACATCTACCCGCATTTTATTATTTTTAGTTATCGTAATAATCTATTTCAAAACTAATTATGAAAACGAGATCCAAAAGATATTCTATTGTTATGCGATTGCCTACAACTGATCGGGTGTTGAAGCGTTAAAATAAATAAATAACAAAACCTAGATGATAAGTACTCATGAACTCGAAGTTAACTAATAAATATTTTATATTTTACGTGTAAAAGCGTCTGAGAGAATCTCAGATTCATCTTATCTCAGTTGAAACGAAAAAAAAAAATACCTAACTAATATGCAAATAAAAATAAAACTGCTTGGATTGATCTGCAGCAATAATATACAAGTAGGTACGTTATAACCTAAAAAATAAAACAATACTCAAAGAACAGCAAAACAATTATGATAAACAACTTAATCATGAGCTTTCAATCATCCATCAAACAAAACCTACTCAAAAGGATCCCTTCTAAAAACGAAATCATTTGAATAAAAACCTCACTTAATAGCAACAAATAAGTATAGTTTTAAAAAACACCGGTACTTTATTTGGTTAGTGCAAATTGCGAAATGCACTTTTTGACACACCCAGCCATAGACTATAGTTTTTTTTTCGACTGCAAGTTTGGACCGAATACCTTTCGTAAAAAAAATACGATCGTTGCTACCTTACTTACTAACTCTTAAAAGGGTGCTATTTCCTAAATCTGTCTTTTCGAATAAAATAAAAGATTAGTTGGATTTTAACCACCTGCAAAAAGGACGTTATCGATTAGACTGTATGTTTTTTTTGTGACTGTGTTACCTCATATCACAGTAATGTGTAGACCGATGGGAAAGTTTCGCCTACGTAGTGGTTATAACTTTCAGTTGGTCCCATTGCTGCCAAGTCGGGATCTGATAGTGGGATCTTGGTGAAATCGAGTTAAATCCTCAATTTTGAAACGCACGTATTGTGTTTTTATACAAGATTCTTAATATTGTCGTGTTGTTGCGTCTGATAGTCAACATTGTGTGGAGCTGAGCTGATTGTGGAATTCCTTAACGTTTAGCAGTTCAGTGGTTATTATGATAGGAAAATTTTAGCTTCTTAAAAATCTGAGTCATAAGGTGCAGACCTCCTGTCATCACTAAAAATAAATAAATAAAATTAACTTTCAACCGAAAAAACCGACTTCCAAACATAAAAGGCGTGACACTATTCCAAATAAACTCTTGACCTTTTACAAGAAAGGAATCCAATTTAGGTGAATAATTTCTTTTGGGGAGTCGGTGCCATCATATTGACCATTAACTATCAGAGCACTTACCTACCACTTAACACTATCGGTTTTAACTTTTATTTTACTCGAGTCTAAACAAAATCCCTGGAGTCATATGTTCTTTAGCCGACATGTAAGTTTACATCGCGTTTAATCCCTCAAGCGTATGTGAACGAGACACAATGCAAATTCTATTGTTATGCGGTTGCCTGCAACCGCTCGGGTGTTCAAGCATTAATCAGCAGCAACAGTCATGTCTACATGTCAACTTGCTCCGTACACCCACGCTTTTGTTGACGGTAATATAAAATAATTGTTAATCCCTCAAGCGTATGTGAACGAGACACAATAGGTATTCTATTGTTATGCGGTCTCATGCGACCGCTCGGGTGTTGAGGCATATACTCAAAACTTAAGTAAATAACGCAAAACTTAAGTAAACCAATTAGAATATATGTATTTACTTAAATAAGGCGAGCATTGTTAACTTAATAAAATAAAAACAAATAGTTACCAAAAATCAAAGCGCTACTTTCTACCTAAACCTACCCAAAAATATTCCAGAGTCGTTTTTAAACAAATTAGTTGAGTAAGGTACTTTCCTGTTATGCGTTCATTCTGTTACACTTTGCAAATATACCATAATCACACTACATGTTTACTTTATATTTATTAAACCATGTAACTGTCTTCTTGTTTATAAGTAAGTAGTCATGGTCATCCACGTTTATCATCTCGGTTTCCGACTCGAGTTGATCGTACCTAGCGTAAGAAGAAATGTTGAGTATAAATAAGTGCCCTGATAGTGCATTTCTTTGTGCTTAGTCATATTTCGAGCACTTTAAGTCATAAGTAATTTAGGCACAAGTGCATTCCGATACATTATCCCGCAATGTAGGAAGGCCCCTACACGTCTGTGGTTAAGACGAAAAATGATCCTTCATAGCATATATGGGCTTTTATACTAACAAAATCTTCTTATTTAATGCAAACAACGAAACTTGTAATTAATTTAGTGAGAAATTTTACATTATAGTAACATAAATAGATGAAGACTTGTGTTAAGTATGATAAATAAATAAATAAATATCTTTGGACATTCCCACACATCGCCATCTAGTCCCAAAGTAAGCTACTCAAAGCTTGTGTTATGGGTGCCAGACAACGGATATACTACTTAAATACTTTTTGTTTGTAAATACATACATAATATACATAGAAAACACCCAGACCAATACAAACAGACATGTTCATGCACACAAATGTTTGAATTGTGTGCCCTGTTTAATCATAATGTATTTATATGATTTTTTTTGAAACTAAATAGGTTCCATGTCCATCCTGTGTGACTATTGATGTACGCATTGCTGAAATTTTAAATAATAAGATGACTTACGATTAGAAATGGGCAACGGGAAAATACCCATTGGGAAAATACCGGGTAAAGACCTATTTTGGGCAAATATAGGATTTTTCTCAAACTCCTTGATAATATGGGGTGACCCATATTATCAAGGAGTTTGGGAATCAACTCGGAAGGCAGACTGGAATTCGGTAGTTTTGTTTGTTTAGAATATGTTTACTTTTCTTCAACTTTAAGAAACGAAAATAACAAATTAATGATCAATATAAAAGTTCGCCGGCGTAACAGCAGTCGTGTTGTAAGTCTACAATAGCCTATCAAATCTTTCCGGTAGAATACAGAATACTACGGCATACTACTTAGCTTTATTTTTTATTTTTTTTAATTTATTTTATAACTTTATTTGTGCGACTATTTTTATCATATATTTTTTTTTCATTTTATGTAAAAATAAACTTTTTTTACTAAAAATTAATAAAAGTTACTATTATTGTATGCATGACCATGATTTATTTTAAATTCAGTTTCAGGAACATTTATTTCTGACAAGAATGATTCCTGATACAATTAAATGAAATTACAATTAATATTTAATTAATTACAGCCAGCATCCTCGCCTCTTTGTCTCATGGTCACGGTTTTATTTTTGATATGGTTTTAAGCTACTAGTTTTGCATGTATTTTCTTGAACCTTTTAATTCTAATAAATAATATTTTTCCCTTTGAAAAGAAATCTACGGAAGCTACCGCTTTTTATGGAAAGATGAAGTCTACCGTAGTCTACCGGGAAGCTACTGCATACTTTGGTAGGATACATTGGACTTACAAGTAAACAGCAGTAAAAGTATTGACATATGTTCGATGTAGCTCCGATATTGACATATGTTCGATGTCTCTTTGTAAATTTCGCAAAAGATTATTTGAATTGTCTTAGTTTTAGATTTGTAGCACTTTCTTTTCTTAAACGACTTTTTCCTTTAATAATTGTATAAGTGACTTTTTCTTGTGCATGCTGTGTTTGCCTGTAAGAGACTGTACATTTAGCAAATTTTAATTACGTGAATTATATTATATTAAGAAACAATGTACTAGTTGTAGGTGAACCTATTAAATAAATAAAATAAAAATAAATAAAGTATTCAGTCCAAAAGGTCACACAACACAATTAAATCACAAACTACTCAAAAGTCTACAAGAGAAACAGATGCTAATCGAGTAACGGTCGATTTAAAGATAACACTCAAAGAGGGTATCTACGTAAGTCGATTAGAAACTCGTGTTCAGAATGAAAACGCATTTTTACTAATTTTGTTTTATTTATTCTTAGACGTAGTAATTATTTGATGTGTCCTGCAACTTTATATGGCTACTAGCGGTCTCCCGCGACTTCGTCCGCGCGTTTTGAGTTTGTTCCCGACGCTGCCACGGGAGGGGTCCCGTCGCAGCGTGATGTATGCAGCAGTTTGCGACCTGGATCACATAATGAGAAAATTTACAAATAAGTTTAAATATTTACATGACATGCCGTAAACCTTCACCTAAGGCGCAGTTTAGAGAAGTTTTCATGACGCCCGACGAGTCTAGTCGTTTTTAGGGTTCCGTAGCCAAATGGCAAAAAACGGAACCCTTATAGTTTCGTCAAGTCTGTCTGTCTGTCTGTCTGTCTGTCCGTCCGTATGTCACAGCCTATTTATTCTGTAACTATAACACTCACACTGTTGAAATTTGGTAGAAGTAGGTATCCCGTTAACCGCTTTACGATCCTCATACAAAAAATAAAATCATATGCTCCCATACATGAAACTAAAACCAAAAAAAAAATTTATACGTGTGGGGTGTCTATAGGTAGGTCTTTTAAAATGACACCCAGGTTCCTAAGACCATTTTCTTTTAAAGTCTAACGTTTCGTAGCTAGACGCTTCCAAAGTGGTAAAATGGGCGTCCCCCCATCTAACTTCTAAACTAAGCAGGTGTAAATTTTGAAAAAATATATAATGTAGATCTTAACAAATACTTTCAACGAAAATTGGTTCGGACGGAATCGAAAGAGAAGTTTTTGAGATATAGCACATTTTCAAAAACAGCAAACATAACTTTGTACTTCATACAAACACTATGAAAAACAAAATTATATTTGCTGTCAACAAAATATTGTGGATTTTACGAAGTGGCAGTAAGTGGATTGCCAAATTCAGTTAATGTTGGCACGGAACCCTCAGTGCGTGAGTCCGACTCGCACTTGGCCGGTTTTGATTATTTATCACAGCCATATAAAATTATAGGTATAATTTAAGAAAATTATGTTCCGCAACTGTGCAAGTTATTTTAAAAAAGAACAAAATGGCTTGTGCTTGTAATTTTCATGTAAGACCGCAAAATAATGCACAATAAAGTACAAAAATTATATGCAGATATGAGTATGCATACACAGTTATTAAAAGAAAAAAACAAATCCCAAAATCCGGTTATTTAAAAAAAATCGACATGAAATAAATTATCTTGATCTATAAGGCTTTCAAGCACGTGTTCAAAATTTCATTGGTGTAATGTATGTTTGTATATTTTGTGTGTTGTAAAAGAAAGAATCCAAAAGTTTTATACTTTATACATAAACCTGTTAACTGACACTGCCTGAAATGCTGTGTTGTCATGGTGTATCCACAACGCCTGGCGTCATGTGCTGGGGGCCGTGCCGGCGGCCATACCGCTCACTCCGCAACGGCATTTTCCATAGTATCTGACAGTTTATTGTTGTAAGCCGTCGGTAGAGCCGCCGGGCAGTGCGCATACAACATAACGTTAACATGTACTGCATCTTGTCATCATCATGACCCGTTTTTGAAGCGCCGTAGCGTCGTAGCTTCGTAGCTCTCGTAGCAACACAGATTATAATGAAATAGTGGTAAACAACTATTTATAGTGGAAAACTTTGCTCAGTAAGTGGTACATCCACGCTTGTTTTTTATTTTGCTGCAAAAAAACGAATTGTCTGTGTTCATGAGAGATAACCGTAGGTAGGTTAGTTACAAACTCGTAACTCCAAGCAAACCTGTGCTGTTTACAGACTTGAAAATAGGAGGTAGTAAATTTGATGTGTATTCATGCGATATCGTAGCAACCGTTTATCTACGTTTGTATTGTTATTCCCGATGATGTAAGATTTTATACCGCGTTTAATAACTTTTACGTTACTTTTCGCCTGTCCATTGCTGGCCGGATGATAAGCGGGTGTCGTCACAAGCGAGCTTCCATTAGAGGCACAAAACACCTTAAACTTGTCAGAAGTAAACGCCGCACATAGGGGTATTTGGACAATCTGGGCGGCCAAAAACAAAGTTTCTCAACTTTAATGAGGATAGACAAAAAAGTATTTCTAATTAACTTAAACATTGAACGGATCAGAAAAAGCAAATACCTACCTTTTCGTGCAATCCCAGCCTTTGTAATGCTACTCGAAACTTGGACGTCAATCAAAGAGAAACGTATATCTTTTCGGCTTTAAATTTATGCGTAACTTTTAAATGCTCATTTCTTTAAATAAGTGTAAAACATAAAGATAAAAAAAATTGATTGTGTTGAAGAAGGTAAGAGTATTTCGTTTCTATAGTGCTTCAAAGCAATATTTTTTATAATGTCGGAAATAAATAGAAACATAGATGAGTGATTATTCATGGGTTTATTTTCAAAAACTTTAACAAACTCGAGAGTAAAAGTTGTTTACACCGAAGAGCCCCGGCATTGATTTTCTATTTAGAAAATTCTTTGAGATCTCAGCTATCTTATGGTGCAAAAATATTTTGCTACTTTTTGCTTCTTCTTGAGATATTCTATTTTTAAGGGGTAGTCATAATTAACGAATATTTAAGTACATATTGTTAGTTTTTTTCCATTGTTATAGGACCATCAAATGTCAAAGTAATGACCCGAAAATATTTATTTTGTGCAACGCAACAGCAGAACTATAATATGATTGGAGAAAAGTTGGACTTTTTTTGAAAATTACCTTTTGCAGCTCGAACCTTTTTCTTCAGAGCAAATATTTAAAATTTATAACGATTTTTTGCGTTTAAAGGCTAAATTAAGCATAGGTGGTCACAAAATGTATACGCAAAATAATGCGAAATGACTTGAAGGTACATTCACCGGGCGGCCATCCAAGTCGATTGATCAATCGAGTGATAAAATCAAAAGAAAGAAGACCGAAGATCTTCGTATATCTTCTGACTTAGAACGGCTTACCCATGCTACAATGTTTATATTAAGGAAGAGTGGCAAGAGAGATGCTGCTGTTGTTCTTAAAGATATTTTATCATCACCAAAGCGAGCTGCAAAACATTAAAAAGCATTTTGCTCATGTCGGCAAGATAAAGAGATAAAATTGTCCCCAGCCTTGTCTATTTTTGTTTTCTAGTAGGCAGTACCAAATAATAACGAGTGCTAATAAATATACTGTTGGTGCTATTTTGCAAAAAGAGATTTGGATAATACTCCTAGTGTTACCCAAATCAAGAATCGTATCGCGTAACTGAAACATGTGCTGAAACTATGCTGAAATCTTTAATTGATTATACAGTCACATGATTACTAATACATTTGGAAGAAGTTGTACAACATCTCAATGAGGAAGAGAGGTTATCATTAACCAAAATTTGAAAGTGGGGTTGTGCCGGGGCTCAACAATCTCAATATAAACAATGCTGACTCTGATACCAACCTATTCCAGAGTTAATTTGCACCCCTGCAACTCATCTGTTCTTCCAACAATAATCTTGTATGGTTAAACCCAACTCCTACTTCGCCGAGAAAAAAATGTTTTGATTTTTCTATAAAAAAAATATTTTTTTATGTAAAATGTATTTTATTTTATTTTTTGCACTATCCTCTTATTAAATAATATATTTAGAATTAACTAAACCGACGAAATAATTTCGGCCGCCAAAATTGTTCAAATACCCCATAGTGCGCCGTAGCATTATTTCTAACAAGTGTTTGAGGCAGACCAAATCTTGACCATTAAAAGGAAAGGAATCCATTTTAGGCAAACAATTACTTTTTGGAGTCGGTGCTGTGATAGATGATGCTTGATGGTCAAAGTCACCGACTCCAAAATGAAATTGTTTGCCTAAAATGGATTCTTTCCTTTCAATGGTCAAGAGTTTATTTAAGATTATTTAGTGCATTTTGGTTTTTACTTTTTTTAAAGTTAATTTTATTTCTTGATTTTTAGGGGTTACAGGAGAAGGGGGGGGGGGGTTAATTGCACCTTATGACTCTGTTCTTTAAAAAGCTACAAACTACCTAGCATAAGTTATGTGATTATAATTACTGAACTCCTATGCGTTAAGGATTTCAACCATCAGCTCAGTCCCACAAAATGTTGACTGTCAGCTGAAACAACACCTCAACATTAAGATTCTAGAAATAAAAACACTTTACGTGCCTTTTAAATTTGACGGTTTCCTTCGATTACACCAAGATATCATCATCAGATCCCAAATTGGCAATAATGGGACCAACTAAAAGGTATACCCAATAGATAGCCGAAAAAAAGAATTCGAATCGGTCGACAAACGACTGAGATATGAGGTAACATACATACAAAAAAAAACCTACAGTCGAATCGATAACCTCCTTCTGTTTTGGAGTCGGTTTAAAATTAAAACGCCTTCGAAACTGACGTAAAAACTTTAAACAGAAGACGAATGCGTTACTTAAAGATTTTCGTAAGTCTTGTTTTATTTTATTTACTTTATGGCCTGGAGGAAGGCGAGACACCATAGATTTATGGAACTATGTATGTCTCTATGTACGAAAAGAAATAATAACAAAGCCACCTTGCATACAAGGGAGGAGAGAATCGAGATTCATCTCGTAAATAATTTTTAATAACCTTTAAAAGCTGTAGAGTAAATAGTTTATATAAACGTGTGCATGTGTGTTCTCTTTATTTCTAGATAGCCTAGGAGGGTTTTTGGGTTTGAGAATAACGTTTTCCCTCCTAAAGTTAGTATGGCTCTCGATCAGAATACTCGGCCAATGAACTACGCCCCAAGCAATGATCATTGGTCTAATTAATCTAACAGTCCGGGTTTTGCTATAAAATAAACTAACATAAATATAAAACACATTATTAATGACTATAACTATAAGCTTGATTAAAATTTGAATTTGAAACTAACAACTCACTTTTATTTTGTTATTATTATAATTTCCCAATGGTGTATGATAATGGCAGTTCCCTTGGATAGACCACACTCTAAGTAGATATCAGCCTCGGGGCAGTAAATAGATTGGATCATTAATAGAAATTCACTGAGGCACAATATATCCGAGCTTCCAATATTAGATACCTGTCCTGGGTCCTGAGTATAACTTTAGATATATTCACGATTACAACATTATAGTGGACGAGAGTTTACTTTTGAGATTAAAGAAACTATGAATGTGTAAATCCTTAGATTTACAACAGTATATAATAGTTAGGGAGGCGAATAGGGGAATTTTCGGTAATACTCGAGCGTGGCAGTTTAAGATATGAGAGATACCTTGGACCTAATAGAACAACCTTGTAAAGTATTGAGCTCTATATGTAGTGACGCGCGCCTAGGATAGACGATCAGATTAGTAAAAAAAAATCGATAGTCTGTAATACTCGAGCGCGTCAGATTAAGATATTGGGGGTTGATTTTAGTGTTTTAAGACTAAATTTAACTAATCTGACGATAAGTCCTTGACGCCGCCAAGTTATAGGGTCGCGAACTTGTAAAAAAAAACGTTAATCCGGCATTCTCGAGCGCGATTTTTTTATTTTTTATTAAGAATGTAATCTAAAACGTACTAAAAATACAAAATCTGCCGGTTTCCGCATGACCAGGAGTGTGGAGGAGCCATTTCGTCTTCCGAAAAACGCGTTGCGGCATATAAGTCGCGAACGATACATTTTACAAAAAAAAAGTTTAAATAAACAAAAAAGGTAATTTTATTTTACACAAAAAAGGTCTCTTTACATTTTTGTCCAAAGTTAAAACTTTTTGACTTGAAGCATCATAAAAACTCAAACTCCCGGTTTTTTGAGTATATCTTGAAAACTGAGGGTGTTAAAAAAAATGATATGAAATAACGATGATTAATTTATGTTACTTTTATCTCAAAATTTTTTTTTTCTAAAGCTTCTCGACAACTTTCGTGGACTTGGAAAAGGTTACGCGTATCTGTATACAAAAGTATTATTAACATGTACAGTTTCATGTATGTATATTATTCAATAGCCTGTTGATCCTCAAATTGTTTCGTACCGTCAGTAAAACGAAGTGAAGAATTATTAAAAAGCAAGAAGAAAGGAAAAAACAAGAAACCAAAAAACCTTTCCGGTCAGATTAAGAGAACCCACCAACATTTTTATCAGATTAAGAAAATATGCTTTCAGGATACCGAGATGAACCTCCCCTATGAAAATCTGACGCGCTCGAGTATTTCAAAAAAACTATTTCTTTTTGCATTTTCAAAAATTCATCGTAACTTATGGTCACGCCAAAATCGTCAGTTTTTTTAAAGGGAGCTTCCTTGGGGCCTACTTAACACCCCTTCCGAAAATCTGACGCGCTCGAGTATTTTTTTTTGCATTTTTGACTACTTTATATGCCTACCCCCACCACGCAAACCGGCAGATTAGTATACCGTTGTTATCAGAGGCACTTGGGGCATATGAATATCTGACGCGCTCGAGAATGCCCAAGTAACTGTTTTTTTTTTTACATTTTTGAATAACCGTACACGCCAAACCCACCGCTAAAATGGTTTTTACCATACGAGCTTTTCTTTTCGAAATTATTTTATCTTTCGATTTTGATAGGTCTCGACGGCGCCGTTGAATTACGCCATTTAGCTACTTCGCCTCCCTAACGGAATTTGACTTAGCTAAACCAATATAACAACTTAAACCAAATTAAAACTTAAGCTTTACTAACTAAACATTCTTGTGGTTCGAATCCGCAATGTACATTAACGGGTGTATGGAAGAAACAACAAGATACACTTGTTGTTGAGACAAGAATAATGAGAGTGCAGCCGGGAGCGATCCAGAGTGCAGAAGTTTGGGAGTGGGTATTTAAATTAAGCTGGTAGGGAACTTTAAATAACAAATTAGAAGGACATTGCAGTTTAAACATTGTAGTTTAGAACTAGGATTCTGATTTATTGATAAGGTTACGGATTTATGTATTGAAACATGGTTTTACGGTGAACCTTTGATGCGTCACCTCTGGGCACCCGATACACTCCCCATATGCAGCTGGTCTCCGACCTTTGGTTTGGCCAAACGAATAAAGTATTACAAACAAAATACAAACAATTAAACCATGGTAGAAGGGGAAGTACACAAGTTGTACAAGAATAGATCTAATCCACGGATTAGCCATAAAACGCTTAGCAGCGAAAGAAGACCAGGTCTGTTTCCCCAATAACCTGATAACAGATCCAGTCACTGGCGTAGGATACTCTCATTAGTGCTAGCGGGGAGGTTGGCTCGGGTAAAAGTGCTTGTCTTCCTAAGGCGAAGCTATCCCAGCACTCTTTAGCTAATTTATTATCATACGAGTAATTATAATCAAAAAACTTTTGCCACGCAAGAGCCATAACTTTTCACTCTCATTCCTTAATAACACAATTAGATTCAGTTCATAAGACGAACAATAGAGTGACAGAATGGTAGAGTAATGGAGGCTGTATAACGAAGTGTTTCTCATAACTTCTATCTTGAGCAATATTTCACTCTGAAATGCAATCATTCCTATGATTAATGTATTCAAACCGCAGTATCTTTTTCTTTCAACAAAACTTAAAAATTCCTTATAAATTATTTCAGTCACTTAAACTAATAGACGATCACAAACAACACTAAACTAGCTAGACAATCACGAAGCCATAATATTCATAGAAGTCAGTCCTTATGAATACTCTAAGCTAACTAAATAATTATCATTAGGGTCATATTGAGTAATGCCCGACGATTTTCTTAAAGTTAGACAGAGGGGTAGAGAGAGAGGTGAGAGGTAAGTACAGAGGGGGGGGAGGTACCATCACAACTTCATGATTTTTAGTTATAACTCATATCTTAACATCTACTGGACAGATTTTGATGAAACTTACACGTTTAATGCACTTAGCCAAATTAGCTTTAAAGGAAGACTATACCCAATGTTACTAAATTAAAGCTGTACAATTAAGAGTATTAAAGGCCAGCCTCATCAAGAGATAAACAGCACAAAACGCTTTTTTTTGCTAACCGAACGAAAATAAGTGGAATTGAAACCGCAGTATTTAAAATGCAAAATATAAACATAGTGTAATACCACAAACTTATTTATAAATGTTATACAGGTTACGAAACTTATACTTGTATATACTATCCTTTAGAAAAAAAGGTTGAAGAAGGGAAATCACGACAATTATTTAAAAAAAAATTGATTCGGTGCATTAATAATATTTTGTCTCATGATCTTTTAGTTATTTACTCTCAAAAAACTACTGCACCGATTTTGATGAAACTTATACCGTACCCTCAGTTGATATATACCTAATCGGACTAAAAACGAATCATCTCGCTATGACTCCTCTTTTTCGAGAAATCGGTGGACCAATATACAAACATACCTAGAGTTAAGAAATTTGTACACGTGTTTAGAAATCTTTAAATATCAAATATTATATAAATATTATTAATAAAAAATATTATTAAATTCCAACTATATCACAAACATACACATTGGATTGATTACCTCAATTTTTTTAAGTCGTTAAGAACTGTAAAAGTAGTTTTCATTTGTTTATGCGTGTAACATTAGGCTGATATATTCTTTATTTATTCGACGATCCTCTGTGAAACGTGGACGTAGTATATAAACTCATATTATTTACTGATAGGAAGTGGGATACATTTGCACAATCAAATCGGAAAAGTCTTTGAAGTATCATCTCAAATACCAATAATCTTTCAAACCTTCACGAAGCGGCACAAAGTCAATCCATGCCTGTAATCATCGCTGTCAGCGATTTCATTTAATTTTAGGTATTTTTAACCGACTTCAAAAGAGGAGGAGGTTATCAGTTCGACTGTATGTTTTGTTTTGTATCTATCGTTTACTAAGAGGATTTACCTTATAGTTGAGTCATAAGGTGCAACTTCCCCCCCCATCCTGTAAACTCTAAAAACAAAGAAATAACATTAACTTTAAAAAAAAGTAATAACTGACTTTAAAACCAAAATGCACTAAAAATTCTTAAATAAACTCTTGACTATTGAAAGGAAAGGAACCGATTTCAGGCAAACAATTTCTTTTTGGAGTCGGTGCCATCACTTTGACCATCATGCATCCTATCACACCATCGACTCCAAAAAAAAATAGTATGCCTACATAGGTTCCTTTCCTTTCAATAGTCAAGAGTTTATTTAAGACTTTTTAGTGCATTTTGGTTTTGAAGTCGGTTTTTACTTTTCTAATTAATAGTCGGTCTTATCAGTGTAATTCTTATTAAAGTTCTCTTTGTTTTCAGGTGAAGGACATTAATAGTGAGATCCAGGCCAGACATGCCAGTATGCCAAACAACTGTAAACTTAAAAAAATGATGTAAGTAACATTATGTTTAAATCTTGACCAATGGAGCAGATACCTCTGAGAAGTGGTAGTCCGGGCCGCAACACGAATTCCACCACCGCGAGCGTAGTATAGCCGCGGTTTTTTTATTCGATACAAGACACTGTAGAATAAAGTATTTAAGATTCGTGGGGTCTTGGGTCAGGCTGGCGGGCCGCACAAAAAGGCTCAGCGGGCCGCAGTTTGAGTATGGCTTGTCTATACCGTAGGCGAAGAGAGGCCTGCCTGTCGGCCTTCTACAGGTTACGTTTCGGAGAGAGTACGAACGAATTGCATGACTTAATTCCAACGGCCTCTTTTCATCTTGGAAACACAAGACGTGGGCGCAGCTGCCACCACGGTTCTCATTTCATTTGCGTACGGCTAGGGAGTAGAATCCATCTTAGCCCGCATTACACAATTACTACAGTCATGTCACACAACATTTAATACTCTAGTATTATTATTCGTTATTGCTTTAAATTGTTTCCAAAAACATCTGGGATATGATTGTTATAAAAACTGTTGGCACTCAAAATAATGATGTGTCCTTTGATCATACAATACCAATCAAACGTATAGATGCATAAAATTAAAATGAAAATTATGTACTTTAAAATCTGCACCTGCTAATTAAGGTAGATTATACCAACGTCAAATAAGACTTTTCTCACTGAATAAGTATTAAATATCATTTTTAATTGTCATTTACATATATTATTGCTGACAAATAGGTGACGCTTTCAAATTAAGCGTTTTGTATATTATTCGACGAATATTCCTTATCTGGCTTTGTTAAAATCAAGCCTTTATAAATCAATCTGATAATCCATAAAGAGTCTAACCTCAATGAGAGGTTTGATAACAAATAAGAACAAAATAAAACTAAGTCATGCAAGATAAAAATGAATTTAAACCTACCTATACAAAAACGGAAACTTTGTGCTAAAGTGGCTGTAATGCTGGCTGCTAATCCTTTAATTAAATTTAAACTAGAAGTAATTAGGCGTTATCTAATGGATAAGTACTCGTAGCTTGCTAAATGCACGAGTTCGAATTTATCTGAGGTTAATTAGGCTGTTGTTGGTTATTTGCGTGTCTCGTGTTTGCATGTGCTGCTAGTTACGAGCTCTATTTTATTGAATTTCTGTCCATCAGCTTTTATGCATTGTTCTTGTTGTTGTTATCAGTTCCCTATAACTTCACATTATATGCGTTGTGTCATTAGTTTATAATGCACCAGTAATACTCATTAATTTTGTGAACGTATTCTTTACGTGAACACCAGTGCCTATGCCTAAAGTTTATTATTTCAACTTTGATTACTCAAAGTCGTGCATGCTTCCATATGATTTTGAATTTCATAATTTAGTATCAATAAACGTGCATTCTCTCCACCATCAAGAAAATTGATAAATAGTTTTCGATACTAAAATCAACTGAATATACATCCCTACACCAACTTTATTAATTTAAATGTAATTATAAAGATGCTCAATCCAGTAAGTTGTTACTACTACGTACAGAGAAGCCATGAGAAGCAAAAATGTATCGCAAATACGACGACAGTATTGTAACGTTTTCCTAGAATTCATGAACATCGAATTATGAATCTATACACTTAGACAAGCATCTTCTGGCTAATAAATGACATTGACAGGGGAGCCCTAGCAATTACTGAGTTTAGCCAATGCAAGAACATCTCCCTTGTCTCTTATTCATTAGAGTATTTTTATTTATTACCTTATATTGTTTGCCCGACTAAGACAAATGTCAGTATATAAGTAAAGCCTCACCTCAACTATGAGGTAGTTTGAGCCATACTCCACCACGCGGGCTGAGTGCGGGTTGGTGGAGGGGTGATTGCAAGGCAAGCGACTAACCTTGCTGTCAGATTTTATCAAGCCGCCCATAAGGCCTCTGACTAGGCTTAACGACTAATATCAACCGATATTAGCCGGGACCAATGGCTTGACGAGCCTTCCGAAGCACGGAGATGCTCGTCATGTACATCACTCATATGTTCGGAATGGTCACCCATCCAAACACGACCGCGCCGTAGGTTGCTTCACTTCGGTATCACTACCAAAGCGCTGCTACCACTGCGCTACGAGAACCTTAAAACAAATGTGACAATTGTGAACGGTAATGTTTATGTAGATCAAATAATAGTGAAAATATCTCATTTGACCAACATTTTGAACCATCTTCATGCAGTTGGCTAATATCGGAGGAAGCCAAACGTATTAATTCAAACTTTACTGAGTTCAGATTCTGGTCAAAGGTTGAATTTCTGTATAATAAAAAAAAACATCGAACCGAGCCAGAGGATGTAAGAAGTGCAATAAGACGAATAAAGATTTCTGACAAATTACTTGTAGTTAATACGTAGCAATAATTTCAATATCGTTGAAGTTTAAAGATTAAACTCCACTTCATAAATTGATGATGATGGATATTTATAGCTAAATAACACTTGTTTCAGAAGGCGCACAGTGTGCTGTTCCTCAGTGGTGATTGGCTTTTTGGGTATGTCCCTCATCGCGCTGCCTGTCTACACGACTGCACATGTGCTGACAGAGTACAAGAGCCCGCAGCCCTGCGTCAGCGAGGAGTGCGTGGGAACAGGTAAAATCAACAATTTTATCATAAGTTTTGTAAGGACCTTATTTTGTTAGCGTCTTTAGAATCAATGCATAAAGTATTTTCGCCATGGCATCCACACTCGATTTTTTAACGTGAAATTCATAAAGTGTGCGATAGGTTCCAGAAACACGTAGACCATTGCTAAAAAAACTTACATATACAGCAGTACTACCTAAACTTATTTCTAGAGCTTTCGTGCAACTTTGTAATACCTAAAGTTAGTACATACTTAGCTAGAGACAAATACTACTACTACTACTGTTACTCCGTTAGCGCAGCGACCCGAATTGGATCTTGGCCTCCGATACGAGATGGCGCCAGCGCGCCCTGTTTTCTGCATTCAGGACGCGTAGGACCTCCGCCACTTCATCTCTTCACTGGTATCGCGGTCGGCCAGCCGGTCGACGACCTACAAGCTGCCCACCCAATGTACGCCTTCCTTACCGCCCTGTCATCCATCATTCTTTCTAAATGGCCGAGCCAACGGAGTCTTGCTGCCTTTATCTCCTCAATGATGTCCGGCTCAGACACTAGATCCTCCAGTTCTTGGTTCTTCCCTTCTTCTTCCATCTGGTTGGTCATCATCCATTGGTTCTTCCTCCATCCTACCTTTGTGTAGGTGCCAAGATCTTACGAAATATCTACCTTTCGGCAACGAGAAGCTTGTTTACCTCTTTCTGGGTTGGTGTCCAGGCCTCGCATACAAGGCGAGATAAATAGCTTTATCAAAAATAATCAACAAGGTTTGGACAATTGTTTAAATATGACATAGCTAGTTTGAAATCAACGTCAGACGCATAAAATTTAAAACAGTAGTTCAAACCCTGTTTATTTATTTGTGGTAAGGCTGTTTTTCTATCTTTCTTCTTAGCTAAGGAACTTATTAACTTACATAAACAAAAAAATATACACCAGCAAGTATTTGTTACTAGGTAGAAATAGAATACTACTACTAGAAACCTACTCTATCAGTCAAAACAGTGAGAGGGTTTTACTATTTTCCGCAACAAAGTTTTGCATTTCATCAAATGTAACAACGATACATGAGAAAATCTGGTTTGATATCGTGAAATTCTTATCTAACAAGCATTATATTTGTTTCATGATAAAATAAGTATTAAATAAATATAAACTCAAGAGATTTCCTTCACGTAGATAGCCCGTAACAAATGTATGATTTATCCAGCACATAAGTGATACAAAAGAAAGACGAAGCGCTCTAATAGTGATAAGACTGTCTTTTTAAGAGGTGAATATTTATACGGACGGTCATTTGATGTCCTAAATTTAATAATTTTTTATTAGATTGAGACGTATACTTCTTACAAATGTCTGAATAAGATTATAAAAAAATCATAAACAACATAAATCCCTCCTGAAATCCCTTTCCCCGTGCAGTATAGAATTGCTCAGAATTAAAATTATTTAACTTAACTTAACTTAACTAACAATTTTAACTTGATTAACTTCATTTAATTGAATTTACCTGGAACAAACTAAATTAGTCCAATATCTCGTTATATAATATATTCATAAATACATTATCTCGCATTAAAACATACATACACACAAACACACACGTAGTCGCCAAACGCTTATCGGCTGCCCTTAGCCGTCCAGGTTACATTAATTTTCTAGGTACATTAATTTGCTTGTAGAAAGTATGTATCATGTGCCACCTATTATTGTTCTTATGTTGTTTACGCATATGTAAAGCTCAAAAACTGTTATTTTAAAACCTGGCAAAAAAAGGTTTTAAAATGTTTTATTTTTTAAAATATAATGAAGATCTATTTATATTTTATCTTATTTAAGGTTATTTCAAGGTTTATGTAATAGTTGTCACAAGGTGCTTATCTCTTACGAATTTTCAAAAGGTGCATATCTCTTACAAAGTATTATTTGCAAAAACAAAATACTATCGTAGTTCTCGTGTTTATACTTGCCTTAAATGTTTCTTTAATACATAATGGTTTAACTGTGTCGTTATCATAATCAAGAAACAAGTACTGTGTCTTGTAAATCCATGGACAAAAAGTGCAACGAACGTAACCTCAAAACAGCTGATTAGTGCAGTGTCACTGACCTTATTACGTGGTGAATAATAATATAGCTCTCACTCTGATTCACTTGGAACGCTATATTCCATCTCTGTCGTTCACTCACTCCACAGGTGTACACCGAGGCGTGGAACAGGAGTGTGGTGGTTATGTTCTTCAAAAAAGGAGACAAAACCTTATTGAAAAACTATAGACCCATCTCACTTCTGAGCCATGTCTACAAGCTGTTTTCAAGGGTCATCACGAATCGTCTCGCACGTAGGTTTGATGAGTTCCAGCCTTTCGAACAAGCCGGTTTCCGAAAAGGCTATAGAACGGTAGACCACATCCATACGCTTAGGCAAATTATACAGATGTAAGAGGAGTATAATATGCCTCTATGCTTAGCGTTTGTGGACTGTGAGAAGGCCTTTGATTCGATCGAAACTTGGGTGGTGCTTCAGTACATCTGAGAAATGTCTTAATACACCAAAAAATAATATAAACAAATGAAGAAAAGTTTTTGTTTTTTCAGACAAAATAGGAGTAGGTTATGGTTCCTTACTAAATAAAAACCTTAACTGTAATGTTATTAACCATTATATGCCAGATGCATCGATTGTGCATGCTCGTGATCCAAATCAAATAGTTAATTATATAATAAATTGAAATTTTAATTCAAATTCCGGGGAACCGACAAGGGTACCCCTAGTACGGCCAACTGCTTAGATAATATTTTTTGGGATGAAAATGCCAGTGTTGTTGACAAAGGTATCTTAATTGGTCTCAGTTCTGACCATAGAGGTCAAAAGGTCTTTTTTTGAACACAATTATATTGTATTAAGAACTAGATTACCAGTGAGAGGCTGAAAGATAGTCAAGCAAACACCACCTCACGTCAAAGTGAGGTCTTAACTTTGACTTAGTCTGTTTTTGATGGCGTCAGTGTCTCAATGCCTCAGTGCGCCTTTAAACTGCAGAAACAACTAACTAAATAAGAAAAATACAGTCCGAATATCATATTTTCGTTAAGTAAATTGTATTTAATGATGCCGACCATTCATCATTGAAGTATTTTCAATAAAATTAGTGAGTTTTGTTTCTTAGCCAACCCACGGACCAACATGGTCGATATTATAAGACAGTGCCATACATGGAGTAGTTTGGTACTATATGTTTTAATAATAATTTATCGACCATCATAGTGTGGTGGTTTACGTTCCGGACTACAAAGATAAGCAGTCTCGGGTTCGAATCCCGCCCGCACGACCCTAACACATATGTCTATATACATGTATGTTGATATGTCTTTGTTATTGATATGTATTTAACTAGATTTGGGTACGAAGCGCGTAGCGTGCAATCAAACAGCCAGCTAGATGCATACTAACTTTTATTGTTTGCAATATACCTACTTCACATCGTGCAGGGCTTCCGGCAGCGCCAGATCACTTGCTAGCTTATAGCTTCCTTCGCTCAACGCACTCAGTAAAATCGCCCTACGTTTGACCTTCCCGACGTCCGTTGCATCCGACACGTCATTGGCAATAAACCACTGCGTAAGTCGTGATTTAAAAGTGTTCCAATCGTTGGTTTTATGGTCAAAACTGCTGAGGGCACCCAAAACACTGTTGTAGGCCATATTTCACGTGAATTCACTCGTCGCCAGTTGATATGTATTTAACTAGATTTGGGTACGAAGCGCGTAGCGTGCAATCAAACAGCCAGCTAGATGCATACTAACTTTTATTGTTTGCAATATACCCTCTAAATACATAACAGTTATATAACTTTTATAGTACACCTTCAATTTCGTAGACGCTCACGAATCAAAAGGTTACCGGCGCTCGCGTTAACAAAAGACTGTTGATAAACACATCAGTGAGGGATGATCCTCACGATTGTAGAAAAAGCGCTCTGGAGGACCTATGGATTATGATTAGTAAGAAAACTGGATCAGGTGAATTTTCCTTGAACATTTACTTAGTTTACTTGCCTCCCGACCTAAAAAGCGCTCAAATAAAATATTTTTATAATCACTGCTCTAATAGGCTTCTTGAAGTCAATAACCTAGATAGTAAAATAATTATTCTTGGCGATTTTAATATACATACTTTGATTTGGACTCCGGACGTTATTCAACCATCGCATATGCTTCCAGGTAAGGCTCAGGATGTCAAATCTTTACTGCTTTTGGATCTACTAGAGTTGGGTGGGTTGTGCCAGTACAATCATGTTCATTCTTTTTTTTTTTTTCTAGCGACAAGTTACTTGACCTCTTTTTGACAAACCACTCAGATCTGACCTTATCAGAATAAACACCTGATCGCCACCATCTAGTTATTGAGATCGAGGCACGTTGTATTGAAACTTGCTCAAAAAATGCTAAATCTCATGTACGAACTCTTAACTATCGCAAGTGTGACTTTGTTAAATGTTCGGAGGATATTTTAGGTATGGACTGGCCCAGCACACTATGCCATAGCAATGTAGAACCAGATGTTGATGCATTTTATGACGTTTTAAAAAGGATCATTACCTCAAATTCCCCATGCAGGCAAGTTAACCGAACTCGGTTTCTAATTTGGTTTTCCGAAGCCTTGAAAGCTTGTATTATAGAAAAGAAAAAAGTTCATAAAAATACAAAAAATACCACAACCCAAGAGATTACGATGAATTCTGCTTACTACGAACCAGATTTATGAAGCTTATCAAAGTATGTTACGACTCGTTTATACAGAGTGTCGAGAGGTATCCATCGGAGACCACCAAGTTATTTTTCTCATTTGTTAAAACTAAAAAATCTACGCCTTCAATTCCTAATACTATTAAGTTCAGATTCGGTTCGGTTTGTTCGGATCGTATTTTTCCTCTGTCTTTGAGGCTGATAGCAACAGCACACCACCCGTAGATAGCGTAGAACCCTCAGTCAATTACACTTTGTCTAGGACACAGATATCAAGTGAGTGTATTCACAAGAAACTTCTAGCCTTGGATGCAAAAAAGGGTGCTGGATCGGACGGGATTCCTCCGCTCTTTATCAAAAACTCTGCAAAAGCACTTACAGAACCATTGTTCATAATACTGAACAAATCGTTGCTCAACGGCACATTCCCTAGTAAGTGGAAGGAAGCGCATATTATACCTATCCATAAATAAGGTGATACCAATGATTGCTCCAATTATAGGCCTATAAGCATACTGAGCTGCTTTGCTAAAATATTTGAATCCCTCGTCTTTGATCAGCTCTATTACCATATTCAGCCATTCATCTGCCACCAACAACATGGGTTTGTAAGAGGTAAATCGACGGTCAGTAACCTGGCAGAGTACACTGATTACATCTGCCAATCGTTTAATGGGCATGGTCAGGTTGACTCAGTTTATACAGACTTCCAGAAGGCGTTTGACAAGGTTAACCATAGAATAATGATACACAAGCTCGAGTCAGTGGGTATTCATGGTAGTCTCTTGCGTTGGCTGAAATCTTATATTTCAAATAGGACTCAACATGTCGCCAAGGTTGTCGCTCAGAACCAGTATATATAACGTCCGGTGTCCCCCAGGGATCACATCTAGGTCCTTTGATGTTTATAGTTTACATAAACGATCTCATCCCTAGGCTCCTAAACACATCTTTATTATACGCAGACGACCTGAAAATTTTTACACGCATTAACTCCGTCAGGGACTGTATCCAACTCCAAAGGGATATCGATACAATTGCAGATTGGTGCAAATCCAATAAAATGAGACTCAGTATTAAAAAGTGCTCTATTGTTACTTTCACTCGAGTAAAAACTCCAGTAGTTTTCGAATATAGTATAGAACGTATAACGCTTGAACGAAAAACAGTAATACGAGATTTGGGGGTTGTATTCGATAGTGTGCTTAGCTTCAGTCAACACTATGAAGCATTATTGAAATGCAACGGGCTTTTAGGATTCATATGTCGTGCCTCTAAAGATTTTAAATCCTCTAAAAGCTTAATCACCCTTTACAAGTCCCTAATCCTCAGCCAGCTGGAGTATGCTTCCCCGATTTGGTCACCTCAATATAACATACACGTTGATAGGCTAGAATCCATCCAAAGACGCATGGTGAGGACCCTTACATACCCTTACATACCGCTGCAAGTTAAAACGAGAGCTTACGACATACGAGGATCGCCTCCATCATTTCAAACTCAAAAGTCTCGAATCTCGGCGGAAAGTGGTTGATTTGACTTGCTTCTACAAAATCCTGAACGGTTCCCTTAGCACCACCCTCCTGACTGAAATTTCTCTTCGAGTTCCCAAAAAGTCTCCCAGACATGATCATCCATTCTCAATTCCACTCTGTAACAATAATGTGTCCTCTCACAATCCAATTTACAGAATGTGTCGCAATTACAATGATTTACTCAGCAGACTGGACAATGTACCTGGCATATTCGGATCATGACTACATAAATGGAAATCCGGCCTCCATAAAATTATCAATTAGTTTTAATAATTGCAAATCATGTTGAGTATTAATGTATATTATTGTATATGTATATATTTATTATTATTATTATTATTTGTAATTGTACGTACTTAGGAAGAAATTTATTTATTAAGTTATATTCGCTCTATCGTCTTCAATTTTAATTACACTTTAGTCTGTTTAGAAGCGTATGCACTATAGGAGCGAAATCAAACGCGTTACTTGAGTATAACGGCTGTTTACTTGTAACGTAATACCGATATGAGTCACAGAGCGCGCGCAAGCGACACGGGCTTCGCGTGGTATAGGCAGATGCGGACTGGCGGCTGACCGTTCGCGAATGAGCGGCGCACGCGGCGATCGTACGTTCGTAGCTATAGCGCATCGATGTACACTGCCCGCCGCATACTACTGGTTTCACCTGACTATGCTTGTTAGTTTAATTTTATAATGTGTTTGTGAAACTATTAGTAAGATTGCATGAAATATGAATGTTATGTGTTAGATAGATGTATAACGTGTAAGCACGTTTATAATAAATATTTATTTATATAATGCTTTAGAATATGTTTTTAACACTCACAGTGTCATATTTTATATTCATAAAGATGAAATAAGAAACCAAAAATCTGCGCACGGGCGGGACTTGAACCAGCAACCTTTTGGCTGACCGGGCCGAACGCTCTTACCAATTGAGCTACCGTGCTGTCAGTCCGACCCTGCGAAATTTGTGGTCTCTTATGAAAACGTCAATTGCGTGACGCTTAGCGCCATCTAGCCGTCTGTTTATGAAACAGATGGCCCAAGCAGTTATTCTTTACAGAATAAATTCAACTTGGAAATTGATGACGCTTCGCTATCTAATGCTTTAGAATATGTTTTTAACACTCACAGTGTCATATTTTATATTCATAAAGATGAAATAAGAAACCAAAAATCTGCGCACGGGCGGGACTTGAACCAGCAACCTTTTGGCTGACCGGGCCGAACGCTCTTACCAATTGAGCTACCGTGCTGTCAGTCCGACCCTGCGAAATTTGTGGTCTCTTATGAAAACGTCAATTGCGTGACGCTTAGCGCCATCTAGCCGTCTGTTTATGAAACAGATGGCCCAAGCAGTTATTCTTTACAGAATAAATTCAACTTGGAAATTGATGACGCTTCGCTATCTAATGCTTTAGAATATGTTTTTAACACTCACAGTGTCATATTTTATATTCATAAAGATGAAATAAGAAACCAAAAATCTGCGCACGGGCGGGACTTGAACCAGCAACCTTTTGGCTGACCGGGCCGAACGCTCTTACCAATTGAGCTACCGTGCTGTCAGTCCGACCCTGCGAAATTTGTGGTCTCTTATGAAAACGTCAATTGCGTGACGCTTAGCGCCATCTAGCCGTCTGTTTATGAAACAGATGGCCCAAGCAGTTATTCTTTACAGAATAAATTCAACTTGGAAATTGATGACGCTTCGCTATCTAATGCTTTAGAATATGTTTTTAACACTCACAGTGTCATATTTTATATTCATAAAGATGAAATAAGAAACCAAAAATCTGCGCACGGGCGGGACTTGAACCAGCAACCTTTTGGCTGACCGGGCCGAACGCTCTTACCAATTGCCCGTGCGCAGATTTTTGGTTTCTTATTTCATCTTTATGAATATAAAATATGACACTGTGAGTGTTAAAAACATATTCTAAAGCATTAGATAGCGAAGCGTCATCAATTTCCAAGTTGAATTTATTCTGTAAAGAATAACTGCTTGGGCCATCTGTTTCATAAACAGACGGCTAGATGGCGCTAAGCGTCACGCAATTGACGTTTTCATAAGAGACCACAAATTTCGCAGGGTCGGACTGACAGCACGGTAGCTCAATTGGTAAGAGCGTTCGGCCCGGTCAGCCAAAAGGTTGCTGGTTCAAGTCCCGCCCGTGCGCAGATTTTTGGTTTCTTATTTCATCTTTATGAATATAAAATATGACACTGTGAGTGTTAAAAACATATTCTAAAGCATTAGATAGCGAAGCGTCATCAATTTCCAAGTTGAATTTATTCTGTAAAGAATAACTGCTTGGGCCATCTGTTTCATAAACAGACGGCTAGATGGCGCTAAGCGTCACGCAATTGACGTTTTCATAAGAGACCACAAATTTCGCAGGGTCGGACTGACAGCACGGTAGCTCAATTGGTAAGAGCGTTCGGCCCGGTCAGCCAAAAGGTTGCTGGTTCAAGTCCCGCCCGTGCGCAGATTTTTGGTTTCTTATTTCATCTTTATGAATATAAAATATGACACTGTGAGTGTTAAAAACATATTCTAAAGCATTAGATAGCGAAGCGTCATCAATTTCCAAGTTGAATTTATTCTGTAAAGAATAACTGCTTGGGCCATCTGTTTCATAAACAGACGGCTAGATGGCGCTAAGCGTCACGCAATTGACGTTTTCATAAGAGACCACAAATTTCGCAGGGTCGGACTGACAGCACGGTAGCTCAATTGGTAAGAGCGTTCGGCCCGGTCAGCCAAAAGGTTGCTGGTTCAAGTCCCGCCCGTGCGCAGATTTTTGGTTTCTTATTTCATCTTTATGAATATTTATTTATATATTTAAATAATAAACGTGTATTAAAGTACATTATTGTGATGAGTCACCCACAACACTCCCCTCCAGAGTCCGTGCCTACGGACGATAATGATCAGGAAAATGTACTCGTCTACCTGAACGAGTGGTTCTTACGTTATTTTGAGGTTCTGATTGCTGTGGTTGCTGGTCTGATTCTGGGGTCAGTGGACGTTCATCGACATTTTGAGATGGCGTTGTGTCGTCAGTCAGTATGAAGGCCGGCTTAAGGCGGTCAATGGATACTGTGACGTCTTTGCCTTTTAATTTAATTTTAAAAAATTTGGCACCTCGCTTGATAACTTCATGGGGGCCTGTGTATGCTTGTTGGAGTGCGCTACGTAGTATTTCTTCTCTGAGGAATACGTGACTACATGTAGCAAGATTTTTGTGTACGAATACCTTCTTCTGCGAGTGATGTTGAGTTGGAACTGACTGGATTTTCTCAGCGAAAGCTTTCATGCGAGCGGTGAATTCGGTGATATCAGTGGTATGTGCTGGTTGACTATGACCAAAAAATTCGCCGGGAAGACGAAGTGGTTCACCATATACGAGCTCGGCAGCAGAAGTGTTCAGGTCTTCCTTGATCGCGCTTCTTATACCGAGTAGAACTATTGGTAATGTTTCAGTCCAGCTCGGATCAGCATGACAGGTTAAGGCAGCTTTTAGTTGCCGATGAAATCGCTCGACTAATCCATTGCACTGGGGGTGGTAAGCAGTAGTCTTACGGTGCTGAAATCCTATTGATTTGGATAGTTGTTGAAATAGCGCTGATTCAAATTGCCTACCACGATCAGTGACAATGTCGGTAGGACAACCGAAACGAGCTACCCAAACTGAAATAAACGCTTTGGCTACCGTCTCTGCTGTAATATCGGAAAGGGGAACGGCTTCCGGCCAGCGTGTGAAGCGATCCACAGCTGTTAGGCAATATCTATACGGGCCAGATGGAGGTAGCGGACCGATTAGGTCTATGTGAACGTATTTAAAGCGTTCTGAAGGTAAATCGAGCGTACCCAATGGTGAGAGTACGTGGCGAGTTACTTTTGAGCGCTGACAAGTTAAACACGCTTGAGACCATTCGCGGCAGTTCTTGCGCATCTGGGGCCAGACAAAACGCTGCGCAACTAACTTGGCTGTGGCGTTAGCACCTGGGTGGCTGAGAGAATGAAGGCAGTGAAATATCTGCTTGCGAAGATCTTTTGGGACAAAAGGCCTGGGAGACGCTGTACTGACGTCGCAGTACAAATCAGTCCGACTCCCGGGTACTTTCATTTTCTTTAGGCGGAGAGAGTTTTCGCTAGTAAGGTATTGCGCTAGTTCCAAGTCTGTTGACTGTGACTTAGCCAAGGCCTCTAGATCTACGGGTGATATTTGGACTTCATTGATTCTAGAAAGGGCGTCGGCGACGACGTTGTCCTTTCCGGAGATATGTTGAATATCCGTGGAAAATTGTGAAATAAAATCCAAGTGCCTGAATTGGCGTGGGGAACAATTTTGCTTTTTTTCAAAGAATGCATAACAAAGTGGCCTATGGTCTGTATAAATAGTAAAGGTAGCTGCTTCAAGCATGTGCCGAAAATATTTTATGCTCTCGTATATAGCGAGGAGTTCCCGGTCATATGGAGAATATTTGACCTGAGAAGGACACAGTTTTCGAGTGAAAACGGCTAATGGCTGCCAACTACCATCTTTGAATTGCTGTAAGACTGCACCTATCGCTGTGTCAGAGGCGTCAGTGACAAGTCATAATTTAGCATGACTGTCGGGATGTGCCAATAAAGCGGCATTCCGAAGGCTATGTATACAATCCTGAAAAGCTTGTAGGTTATTATCTTTTAGATCTATTGGCTGATTTGGTTTGAGTTGGCCAGTTAAGAGTGCATGTAAAGGGGCTTGTATTTGAGCAGCTTTTGGGATGAACCTCCTGTAAAAATTTATCATGCCCAAAAAACGTCGTAGTTCCCGGACAGTTTTTGGAACAGGGTAATCAGAAATAGCTTGAACTCGAGTTTCCAAAGGTCTAGTACCATGCTCCGAGATCTGATAACCTAAGAATGTGACTTCTGAGACGCCGAATACACATTTGTTTATGTTTATTAGAACACCGTAATCTCTCATGCGGCTGAAAATTTGACGTAGGTGGTCTTCGTGCTGTTCCATATTCTGCGAAAATACGAGAAAATCGTCGAGATACGGGTAACAAAAGTCAAGGCCACGCGTTAATTCATCAACGAATCTTTGAAAAGTCTGTCCGGCATTCCGTAGACCAAACCCCATAAACGGAAATTCATATAACCCGAAGGGTGTGGTGATTGCTGTCTTCGGAATATCTTGCTCATTTACTGGGATTTGGTTATATGCTTTTACTAAATCTATGGTCGAAAACACTGAACAACCGGACAGACTGTGTGAAAAATCGTGTATGTGTCGAATTGGGTATTTATCGGGTATGGTCCTAGCATTTAATAGTCGATAATCGCCACAGGGGCGCCAACCATTATCTTTTTTAGTTACAAGATGCAATGGAGATGCCCAAGGGCTGTCAGAAGGTCTAACTGTACCACTAGCAATCATAACCTCAAACTCTTTCTTAGCTATTGCAAGTTTATCTGGCGCTAATCTACGCGGAGAACACGACACTGGGGGGCCTGAGGTAGTACGAATGTAATGTGTAGTTTGGTGTTTTACTTTACCTTGAGTACCGGCGGGGCGAGTGATCTCAGGATATTCAGCTAATATTGCGTGAAACTTACTATCGCCACCAGTCAGCACCTTTACACTCGACACCAACAAACAATCAGATTTATTAGCAACAGCTGCTATAGTACTCACGTTGGTAAGGCCATCAATAAGTTTACGGTTAGTTATGTCAACAATGAGATGATAGTGACAAAGAAAATCTACTCCAATAATCGGTTTTGTTACGTCAGCAATTATAAAGCGCCACGGAAAGTTGCGACGCAGGCCTAAATCTAAATTCAGATGAATACAACCGTAAGTATCGATGGCTGAACCGTTAGCAGCACTTAATTGGTACGTAGTTTTTTTACGACACTCGCGAAGTTCTGATTTCGGAAAGACACATATATCACTGCCCGTATCCACTAAAAATTGTTTTTTTTAACACTGGGTCCATGATGAACAGACGACTCGATGAACTTTGGCAATCGTCGGCCGCCATTACGGATTGCCTGTCGCGTTTCCCTGGTTGAAATCACATGGCTTCTGGCATTTCTTAGCTTGCGTACCAAATTTATGGTGGTACCAACAAACTGGAAATTTTCTGAAATTTGAATCTGAACGGCGTGACGAAGATCGGTTGCGTTGACGTCCGTGAAATCTCTCGCGTGATCGTCCTCTGTCGTTAGCGTTGCTTGTGAGGGCACTGACTTGCTTGGTTAACTCAGCGACTTGACGAGTGAGTTCCTCTAACGGCGAACGTGTCGAAGTTGCAGTGACCTGATGAACTTGTGGGGCGATGTCGTGAACTCGGTCGGCAAGCTCGGCTAGGGCGTCCAAAGAGAGGGTAGTTTGGGACGCAACTATGGGCTGCATACTGCTCGGCAAACGACTGCTCCAAATAGTTTTTAGAAAATCTTCGGGTACCTTAGGGCCAGCGAGATGTTGAAGGTGCCTTAGGAATTGTGAAGGTTTACGGTTGCCTAATTCCTCGTGCATCAGTAGTTGTTTGACTTTATTTTCTCTAGATACCGACAAACGCTTAATCAATTCACCCTTTAGTTTTTCATAATCAGGCGGGCCAGTCAGGATATCTTCTACTTCAGACGCGCATTGTCTATCTAGGTTGCCCAATATCATGTAAAACTTCGTGGCTGGGTCTACAATTCCGGAAATCGCAAATTGGCCTTCCACCTGCGCGAACCATATAGCGGGTTTTTCTGGCCAAAATGGAGGTATCTTGATAGGCATTGTCGCAGCTGGTAGTGTAACCGACGAAACACCGGTTTTTTCAGAATCCGCCATTAATTTGATCCGTGGTCGGGTATTTACGTTATTCAGTGCTTCTTCGAATTCGCTATCACTAGGCATGTCACTATTTGCTCGATATGAGGGGTCACCAGTTTAGTCTGTTTAGAAGGGTATGCACTATAGGAGCGAAATCAAACGCGTTACTTGAGTATAACGGCTGTTTACTTGTAACGTAATACCGATATGAGTCACAGAGCGCGCGCAAGCGACACGGGCTTCGCGTGGTATAGGCAGATGCGGACTGGCGGCTGACCGTTCGCGAATGAGCGGCGCACGCGGCGATCGTACGTTCGTAGCTATAGCGCATCGATGTACACTGCCCGCCGCATACTACTGGTTTCACCTGACTATGCTTGTTAGTTTAATTTTATAATGTGTTTGTGAAACTATTAGTAAGATTGCATGAAATATGAATGTTATGTGTTAGATAGATGTATAACGTGTAAGCACGTTTATAATAAATATTTATTTATGTATTTAAATAATAAACGTGTATTAAAGTACATTATTGTGATGAGTCACCCACATACACTAATATTATGTTATTGTAATAATTTGTCTACATCTGTATTATGTTTCTTCTATTGTTAGATACCTTATCATGCCATGTGCACGTATTTTAAAGTTACATTGTATTAATGATAGTATACCTAAAATACTATATAATGTAACTATCTGTAATTCTGTTTGTGTACTGAATAAATAAATTAAATTAAATTAAAGTTGTAACTTACTACCTATTTAGTTTTTGTAACTGTATTTGTAATTTCAATATTATCAGTACCATTTTTACTGTATCTGCGATACCTACAGGACCTGTATACTTCTAGTTTTAAATACCTCGGTGTGACCGTGCACCCATGTTTAACCCCGTGACCAATGCATGACTTTTGAGCCCCATGTTCAATCGCTCGTTCCCAGGATCCGTAAACTTATTTTTATTTTCAAAACCCTGCGACACGCGGCTGACAGCCCTGTCGACAAAATGGTGATTACGCCTTGTGCCAACCGCTTCTGAAGTATTGTATTTCCTTATGGGGAAGTACCCACAGGACTACTCTGCTGGAAGTGAAACGGGCTCAGAGATCGATCTTAAAAGTTGCAGCTCGTCTTCCAATTCTATACCCTACAGAAGACCTTTTTAATGAGCTTCTTGACATTTACCCCTTAACCAACACACACACACACACACACACACACACACACACACACACACACACACACACACAGGCCAGTATTATGTATATAATTTCAATATGTTTCATTTCATATTTATCCCTAGTTACACACTTTAAATATATTTAGTGTATTCTGTATCTACGGGCGGGACCTGGCAACCTGTATCACCGGTTTTTTTTTCAGATCTATCTCAGACGCCAGCCTCTCGCTTGTTAGAAACCTTTTAAACTGTATATAACTAATTATGTACTTGCTACTTACCTATTGTGCTAGGAAGATATAAATAATTTATTCATTATTATTACAAAACCACACTTCAAAAACAAACAAATACGCCAACTTGTGCTCTACATCGCAATTGCTGATGAAATAAATTGAATAACTGTAAAGTCTAAAGAGCGCATGTTCTAATCATTTCCACAAACTATGCTTAAGACGGGTATGTAAATAGGTGGACCAGTAATTATTTAGATAACTGCTTATCGGCATCGTCTCCGGTATTCCGATAATGGCGCCGCAAAAATTATGTAAGTCGAACAAATTATAGTCATATAAAACTATATTTATGGAAGCAAAACAACGATGCGATTAGATAAATGTGAGAAAACAACACTATTGATTAAAGTAATTTGTTTACATGATTGGACGTATAAATTTGTGAGTCAGATATGTCGTAAAAATAATAATGAAGTTCAATTTCAATTATATAGCAATAATTTTTAAGTACCACCTCTACAACTAAAGTTGACAGAATCATTAATATTTATTAACCATGTACTCAGTAGGCCTAACATGCACGCCTCGATACCGTTTATCGTGTCGATAAAACGATTTTATTTCCTAAACAACATGTTTTCCAACATTTGTTTGACTTATAATATAATCCTTATTGCTTTTAAAAACAAATGAAAACATAAAAGTTAGTAAAAACCTTTTTAAATATGATTAAAAAGTCGTTTGAAATTTATCGATTGATGACGAATAGGCGCGCATCTTAAGCCCGCAGGTCGATTAGTTAACGAATATGCTATTTTTATAAATGAGAGAGTTGACAATTAATATCTGGATGATAAATATTCAATGCATCCTCATATTTTTTCAGTTAATACTCAGATGACTTTAGGTATATTACCGCATGTATTGTTATTTCACAGTACTAGCATTATTGTCTTTAAGAAAACTGTGGGTGTCTTTAATATGCGATAGCATTGAAGAGATATGGATATTAAATAATAATGATGATTAACGCCACCTTTATCTTTGTGACAGCGTCGAGGATCCTGCAGGCATTGAATAAAGATGTAGACCCTTGCACGGATTTCTACGAGTTTGCGTGCGGTGGTTGGGTCAAAAAAAATCCTGTGCCCGAATGGGCGACTTCTTGGGACGAGTTCACAAAGCTTTACGAGCAGATCCTGATAGACCTGAGGGAATTGCTGGAGGCTGAAGATGAAGACGGACTGCCCAGTAGTGTGAGGAAAGCGAAGGTGCTTTACAAAACTTGCATTGACGTTGGTGAGTTGTTTTATTACTCATTAAGCTATTGAGTATTCGTATGAAACTGGTTTGAGGAGTTGATGGATACTAAGCCTGATACGAAAACTTTTAAAAACAGAAGTGCAGACGAGCCTGAAAGCATACATAATTCCCTCTTATCTTCGTTGCATAAATCATAGTTTGTTTTTATCACAGCCAAATTAGAAGAGAACGGAATCAAGCCCATCCAGAGCGTCTTAGCAAAGCTGGACATGCCACCCCTGCCTCCCAAAGTGGCGAGCGCCAATTTCACATGGGTAAAGAGTGCGGGGCGAGCGCGCAGAATGCTGGGACTCAACCTGCTGCTCAGCGTGGAGGTGGCGAAGGACATGAAGAACACCAGCAGGAAGCTGGTCAATGTGAGCTAACCTTAACTTATAAACTAGCTAATTCAGGAGGTATAGAATACAAGTTGCTGTTACGATTTTATCATATTCGAATCGTACGTTAAATTTTCATATTTTTCTCGTATAATTTAATGGTAATATATTTTCTTCAAATAAGAAAATACACATACAATACTTATTATTAAAGTTAATTAAGTCGGAAAATATGTATAATAGTTTTCCAATGATATCAATAGATTAAATATTTTAACGCAATAAAATATTGCCTTACAGAACATATTACTAAATATAATGTTATTACCTTACATTTAGTATCGGAAATGAAAATTCAGTACTCGTAATATTATAATGATTTCATTCCGTTCCGTTTTTTATACCACTACTTGAATAGTAGGTAGGATAACGTTTTTATTTGGTGTATCAAATGGATGATGTAATTATACTTCTGAGGTGCACAATATTAATTTGAAATAAGAACACTTATTTCTATATTTCTGTGATACCCTCTAGCAGCATGGAATTAAAAAGTATCTGAAGGACTTACAACTGCCAATAGAACTTTAAATTATACATCCAATTTATCGGAGCAATGCAAATTGCTTGCAGAGACTTTTCAGAACAACTGCAAGGTTACTCTAGCTCAATCAAGTGAGCATGATGAGTCAGTTGCTGCTTCATACCGGTCTTTACAAAACCCCTTGAAGCACGTACTAACCTACCCTGTTCATCCGGCTGAAATAGCTAAACACATCCGTAAAATGCAACTACGTAAGGCACCAGGACAAGAATTATTTGATAATACGCTGCTCAAATATTTACCCTACAAAGCAGTCATTCAGTTGACTAAGATATTTAACGCTTGCGTAAGCATTTCTTAGTTTCCTGTTGTTTGGAAAATAGCCAAGGTTATAGGTATTAAAAAACCCGGAAAGGATCCAGAAATTCCCACAAGCTACCGACCTATAAGCTAGCTTTTATCGTTGGCTAAACTTTTTGAAAAAGTTATCTACACCAGACTACTTCGAGATACTGCAGATCTTATTATACCTGAACAGTTTGGATTTCGGGCATTTCATTCTACCATACAGCAATTGCAGCTCGCATCGTTGAACACAAAGCTCACAATCTAAACCTTAAGAATTCTACTGGCATGTTCCTGCTTGATCTCGAAAAAGCTTTCGACACTGTCTGGCATAAAAGGCTCATTCATAAGTTGTTGAATATGCATGTCTCCTTATACCTTGTCAAAATTATCTACTCTTACCTATCAAACTGTGTTATAAGAGTTCACATTGGAAATTCATATTCATCGTTGTTTGATATTCTTGCTGGTGTGCCACAGGGTTCTATTCTTGGCCCATATCTATTTACACTTTTTCTGAATGATTTGCCTATACAACCCAGAACTAGTCTAGCATGTTATGCCGATGATACGGCCACTCTGACATCGTCTAAAGACATCGATCTAATCACAGACAGATTCGAACCCATCGAAGACCGAATCCTGTGTTTTCTACCTACGCAACAGAGAGGCTAAGCGCAAATTAAACATCATCTGGAAGGGAGTGCCTATAACACACAATGACTACCCCAAATATTTGGGTATTACACTGGACAGGTTTTTAACCTATAAAAAACACTGCCAGAATACCAAGGCTATAATTCATGCCCGCAACAACTTAATTCGTCGTCTTACCTCCACTAAATGGGGCGCGTCACCGGATGTCTTGCGGACCTCCGCTCTGGCCCTGTCGTTTTCCGTTGGCGAATACGCATGTCCAGTTTGGGGTCGATCTGCTCATACAACGCTGGTGGATACAGCCTTAAACGAGACTTGCCGAAATATTACAGGCTGCCTAAAACCCACCCCGGTAGCAATGCTGTATTCACTAGCTGGTATCGCACCTCCGGACATTCGCAGGCGAGTGGCTAGTGGAGTGGAGCGTCGTAAGCAGGAGACGAGCGCACTTCATCCAATGCACGCTTACTGTACGGTCAGTCAAAGACTAAAAAGCCGCAGAAGCTTCATGAAGTGCGTTCCTCCTTTTGACCGCGACCCCTCTACTGCGAGACGTGTCCTTTGGGAGAACGGCCCCTTACCGCCTGCTCCTTTTGTTCCTCCTTCCGAACATCCTCCTGCAGGACACAAACTGCCATGGCCCACCTGGAAGTCCCTTAACAGACTCCGGACCCAAGTGGGTAGATGCAAGGACTCCATGTACAAGTGTGGATTTTCCGACGGAACAGATCTGTCCTGTGTTTGCGGGTTTACTCCACAAAACATGTCCCATTTATTGTCTTGTCCTGCGTGCCCTGATTCGTGCTTGCTAGAAGACCTTATGTGTGCTAACGACAAGGCAATCCACGTCGCCCATTACTGGGCACAAAAAATTTAAGTCGGTTTACCATCGACACGATAAGAAGATAGACAGATTACTAATGTCCCTTGATAATCTCTTAGAATATTTCTGTAAATGGAAACTTAAATTAAATGGATCGAAAACTGAGGCCATAATGTTAACCCGGCAAAGGAAAATGCCATCTAGACAACTTAGAATTCTAGATCATCATAACCCTTGGAAAGTGACAGTAAGATATTTAGGTGTAGATCTAGACCGTAACCTAACTGGAGCCAACATCGTATTGCTTAGTAAAAAAGGTAACAAAGCAATCGGTGCTCTTAAACCTATACTCAACGGTATACTCCTCTGCATGAAAGTTCTAAAATAGGTATTTAAAACACGCTTATTAGACCCGTCATCACCTACGCCTGTCCTGTATGGAGCACATGTGACCACAACTTTGAAATGCTTCAAAGGGTACAAAACAAAGCGGCGAAATCTCATACAATACCCCTCGATTCACGAAAATAACTAAGTTGCATAAAAGTATTAAATTGCCACTACTACAAGATTTTATCTTAAAACAAACAAAAAGGTTTTATCTGCATACTAATTTGGACCATAAAAACAAATTAATTGCAAATATAGGAAAAACGCAACTAGCAGACCAGGGGTGCGATTGTGTAAAACAATCGTATTCATTTGACAATTCAAAACGTACGGTATGATCTGTCAAACGGTAAAGAACAAAGGGTTTGACAGCAATCGTATTCATTTGACAGTTCATAACGTACGGTTTGATCTGTCAAACCCTTTGTTCTTTACCGTTTGACAGATCATACCGTACGTTTTGAACTGTCAAATCTCAATTGGAATGTTTATTTTGTTTAGGTGTAATATTTTTAATAAGACGTAAAGCTTTAAATGGACTGTGGTCTACAAAGCTAAATTTGCTTCTTATTATACTAAATCTAGGAAAGTGAATGTACACTAGTTGTTTAGTATCGTATTGTAAATTCTTTTCACTTTTTAATAAATACCTTTTATAACAAAACAAACAACTCTGCAAGTCACTTGTGCTATCCAAGCTTAATTATTGCGGCATGGTGTATGGTCCCAGTGTGCCGGCGAGGTCGGAAAAGCTTATTCAGCGAGTGCAAAACGCCAGCGTGCGCTTCTGCTATCATATCCTACCTCGAACTCACGTCTCTCCATACATTAGTGCTGCGAGCATGCTGCGAATGGATGCACGGGGGTGGAAATGGGCATGGCAGGTGCTATGCTAGCATGTTTTTGTCCGCAAGACACCGCACAGTTGAATGCCACGGCTCCTTCAAATTATACGCTGTTATCGCCGTTGCGCGCACTGAAAGTAAAAACAACCTTAAATTGAAACTCAAACAGCACTTATAACTTAATCAATGTGAAGAGGAAAAGCACAGGTTAACTTACTAACGGGGTATACGCATCGAGCGAGGGGGTCGCGAACCCAGACATAGGTAATCCGACGCCGTGCGTCGCCGTTCAGGGTTCTTCTTCGTACTTTCAACTGTCCGCGTATGCATGCATACAGTTTATCGTGCGTGGCGGTAAAGCGTGGTGTCCCTCGCAGTCTTTGGCATTGACCAGTTCCGGATGATTCGCGTGATTGACAATTTATTTTGATTTCTCGTTTGTCAGCCATTAACACAACACAGTTACTGCTATCGAAAAAAAAATGCTATGCAGCTTTACCGCGGCAGTCTCCTTGTGCCACAAGTATTTTTTTATTTTTCACTTCTTTTGGGAAAAGACACAAATACAGGACAGAAATTATGCCATATATGTCATCGGTTTTTATTAATAATTATTTGAATTATGAATGAATATTTGAATTTGTATCCAATAATTGGTATTATTTTAAGTTAATACACATTGATTTTATTTATATTCAAATATTGTGTAAGACATGCAACATAAAAAATAATAATTAAAATCTACCTTTTCCAAAAAGAAACCATTTCCTTGCGGCAAGGAGGCTATGATGCTGGCTGCGTTGCTGCGTTGGATATCTATGCTATTCCTTTGAGCCAGGAACCAGCCAGCTTAATTATTGGCTGTTACAAAATTTAATTTTGGTGCAATTTTGCTAAACAGCAATTTAGCAGAGGGTCCCCACGGCCCAAATGTTTCAACGCCAAACGGCGCAAGCACATAATCACTTGCAAGTGAGACGACCTTGCGACGCTTGGCGTTTTCAGCCAACTCCGCTGCTGTTCCAGCTTTAAGGGCTGATTCTCTGAGATGGGAGGGGGGAAAAAGTATCGACACAAGTTGCATCCCAAACTAAGGCCCGACCCCGTTCCCAGGGAATAAGCGTAAGGCTATCGGGTCTCTTGCCATCGTCACAGACCAAACCACGTGGTTCCAACGTGTAAGGAACATTAATGGTGGCTCTTTTGATAGTGTCATTAAGGGTAGCGTGACGGGCGAGACGCCCAGCGCTTTGCTAGTAACAAAGGCAGTCGAGACCAAATTTGGCTGCAAGATGACGAAACGTTGAGCCAATAGCAATAGGGCGAATGCCACCATCTTTCTTTCGAAAGGCACAAAGTCTAGCAGGTCCGACTACAGGAGCAAAACACGAGGGCGTTTCCGCTGCGGAAAGGTGTGAGACAGGGAGATGTTATATCTCCGAAACTGTTCACATTGGAAGACGCCTTCAAACTTCTGGAATGGAAAGGAATTGGCATCAATGTTAATGGCGAATACATCACACACCTCCAATTTGCCGATGATATAGTTGTTGTGGCAAAGACGCTGGACGATTTTGGCACGATGCTCGAAGACCTTGACCGAGTCTCGTTGTGCGATTCGTCGTGCGATACTCGTTCAAGGAACATCATTACCTCTTTTATCATCGGATATTAATTCAAAGTAGTGGTAAAAAGTGATCATTTACCGCTTAATTTATAACCAATATAAAGCCAGTGAAGTGACTCTTACATTGATACAAACAGTTATTCAATATTCAGTGTCATTACGGAGTAATAAGAGCAGCAAGTTTGAATATTTCTTAAAACGGCTACTGCACCGTTTCATCGCCAGCGTAGCTAACAGCGCGCCGTACGATGAGTCACCGTCACCGCCGCTACAAGTAACCGGTTGCGGACAAGTGCTGCGTTCAGACGGACTGGATAGCCACCGTGCCTCGTTCACACGACGTTTTTGTGCAAGTACTTTACTGATTACGGTTTTTTGTGCCTTATATTTTCCCATACAAAAGTGGCTCCCAAATGCAATATGTGTGCTAAATGTCAGAGAAAAATTCAAGACCGACGCTTCTTAAATTGTGTGTCATGTAAAAAAACATTCAACATCGAGTGCGCAAATATGTCGGAAAAACTGTTTTACCTTACGGAACATTTACGAAAATTACTATGGACATGTGAAATATGTATGGGTAAATGAAAAAACTAACCCACTACCAGTACACCAAATATAAAATCTAAATTAACAACAGCTCCTAGTAAGAAAAAACATGCAAATCAACAGTCAAACGCAACCGCTTTAGGTAGTGGGGAAAACCTTAATGCTGAATCTTCTAGAACTAAGATTGAGGAAGTAATAAACACAATACCACAGCAATCGGTACTTTTCTCGTCAACTTCACCACACGACTCTTTGCCAACTGTTGGCAAAGAGTCGTGTCTTGTGGTGAAGTGCTTTTACAGCAGTCTTCAAATCTGCGCCCAATTGCCCTGGAAAAGGCTCCACAGGAAGCAATACCTGGGGTGGATATCTGTGGTGTATATGTATATCTAAGCACACAAATTTACAGACCAATTTGACACCCGACCCAAAAACAACGTTACCTTCTCTTGCCATAGGTACTACTTCTGAAATTGTCAAACAAACCTCAACCCCGATAAGCCCCACATTAGTCTCAACATCAGCCGTATATCATGTACAAGAAGTTTCCGATTACTCAATTTATGTGACACAGCGTAGAAAAAGAAACTTTAATGACATTTCATTCATAAACATGAAAAGTGAAGACTCTTCCCTGTCGACATCAGCGTCAGCATTTGGCAGTTTGACAGCAAGAAGTTTACCAGATCTGTTGACACTTCAAAATCATGAATTGGAAATAATGAAACATGAAATTTTAGAACTAAAGAAAAAACTAGAAGCCACTGAGAACGAAATGGATAACCTAATGTTAGGAAATAAGTGTATGGCTAAAAAAATAAAAGAACAGGATCAAAAAATTAAAGACTTACTAACCATTTGTTCAACACCTAACAAAACAAAAATAATAGAAAAAACGCAAGAGAGACAAAGCAAATGACCAAAAACAAAACATTTACGACATGGAAAAGCTAAACCGGCAAGATATACAGAACATTACACTCGTGCTCGAGAAACCTCACCTAACACCATTAGCAACACCTTGTACGAAAAGTAGAGTTATAGAAATAGCTGACCATCAAGGGCGAGGTGTACAGCAAACATTGCAGAGGTTATTAGGTGACGATTACGTGGTATCAAGCTTTTGGAAAGAGGACGCGTGCCTTCGGGAAGTTCTAAATACCTGCAAAGAAGAACTAAATAATCTGACATCGAGTGACTTTATTGTAGTTAAAGGAGGTATATATGACAAAAGCTCATTAAACCTAAAAACCACGGGTTTAAAAGGGTTTAACTTGACCTGCCATACAAATATTATTGTATGTGGTTTACCTTTGAATGCAAACTTGAACTTTAATCTTAAAAGGGAAATAGAAATTACATGTAAGGGCTTCATCCATTGCACTTTTGTATAACTTCACTATAGGAAATGTAATCTGGGCTCTTGACATTTCGTGATAAACTTATGTTTTGTCATATTTAGAGATATAATACATGTATCCCATCAGTCCTATTGCAAATCACGTAATAATGTAATTCTTACCATGTTTCAATGCAAATAAATCAATATTCTATTCTATTCTATTCTATTCTATTCTATTCTATTCTATTCTATTCTATTCTATTCTATTCTATTCTATTCTATTCTATTCTATTCTATTCTATTCTATTCTATTCTATTCTATTCTATTCTATTCTATTCTATTCTATTCTATTCTATTCTATTCTATTCTATTCTATTCTATTCTATTCTATTCTATTCTATTCTATTCTATTCTATTCTATTCTATTGTATTCTATTCTATTCTATTCTATTCTATTCTATTCTATTCTATTCTATTCTATTCTATTCTATTCTATTCTATTCTATTCTATTCTATTCTATTCTATTCTATTCTATTCTATTCTATTCTATTCTATTCTATTCTATTCTGTTCTATTCCTTTCCATTCTATTCTATCCTATTCTATTCTATTCTATTCCCAACAAGCGGGTCTTAAAATGAAAAAGGAGAAGACGAAAATTATGTCGAGTTCCCTTGTTGTACCCACTCCAGTATCCATTGGAAACTCAACTCTCGAAGTTGTCGACGAGTACGTCTACCTGGGACAAGTGATCCAATTGGGTAGGTCCAACTTCGAGAAAGATGTCAATCGACGAATCCAACTCGGCTGGGCAGCGTTCGGAAAATTACGCATGAGTGTCTAAAGACGAAAGTCTTCAGTGTGTGTTACCAGTGATGACATACGGATCCGAAACATGGTCTCTAACTGTGGGCCTTATAAAGGAAGCGCGTAAAACTGATGGTCGTTGGGGCAGGAAAGTTCTAGATTGGAGACCCTTCGACCAAAGACGCAGCGTAGGACGTCCACCAACAAGATGGACAGGCGACCTTAAAAAGATCGCAGGATCAAACTGGAAGCAGACCGCTAGTGATCGGTCGCTGTGGAAAGCCGTGGGGGAGGCCTATGTTCAGCAGTGGACGTCCTTTGGCTGAGAAAAATTATGATGATGATGACAAAGTCTAGCACCACATAAAAATGGGAGAAAATTTTCAGTAAATATTGTGTAATTTATATTTTATTGTTAATTCTATGTTATTTTGTTTGCATTTTGTTTGTATATACCTAACTAATTGCCGAGTAATTACTACCCACAAAGGCACCCGCTGAAAATCAGCGCCGTGGTAAAAAACAGGAATACGTCAAGTAACCTACTTTTGCAATTTATGCTTGATGTAATTTTTATTGTAATTATTTGATTTGTCAAATATATTTTTTCTTTTTTTCTTTCAAAATATGAGTAAGTGCCATTTTTTCCTCTAATAAAGGTTCTATACAGACTAATATTTATATCAGAACCATCATAGGGCACCACCCACATAGGATGAACTGGCGTACCTATTCACCGTTTTGCAGTGAATTAGGGGACCTGACTATTGAATTGCATTTACAATCAAATGTGAGAACTTATAATTTGGCTAAGAGTCTTTATCATCACTCTTTTCTGAGTAATGGAACTGCTCTTATTGTCGACTTATTTCAACTGACGCACCTAACATTGAAGTAGGTAGTAGAGTGTGGCAAATCATGTATCTTCTACGCCAAAATCTCCATCAGTCACAGCAGTATTTTCTTATCTGGTGTTAAAGAAGTTATACATTCTGAGACCGAGTCATTCCTGTTTCCTACTCATGAAAAATGTTATGCAAAGATAATGGTTTTGATAAGAAATAACTATAATAAATATGTTTACTCAAAAATCCGATTCATTATGGTTGTGCCAACCAGACCATATATGTGTTCATGAAATTAGTGGCAAGAAAATAGTGTCAAAATATGAAATTGTTTGTATTTAATTTTCATTATGATAACTTAAGTGTTTTTAAGTTTCTATTTTTACTTGTGCATTTTCAAATTACTAACAAAAACATTATGTAATCCTTACTTTTCTGGGACATGTTTTACAAATAACTTACCTTCCATATTGGTTTCTACAGTTAACACCTTACAACTAAAGCTTTTAAATAAAGTCTCAATTCTCCTGAAATACATCACATCTTGGAGGTAGTTTTTTTTTTTATTTGTCAAATCCCATGTATGGGTCAGAAGATCAATATGTGAGGCACAAAGGCACATTTAACCATATCCGGACTGTTCCAGTGGGCAAATTTTCGTGCAATACACATACGAAAAAAGTTCACTGATTTTCACAAAATTTCTTCGTCGAAGAAAAAAAAAATTGATTGTATCTCAGGGTCACGATTTTTATGTATTTAACAGTTTAAGTCGATGATTCTTAAGATAAAAAGTTCGATTGCTGCGAGAATCGCCCCTCTAGAGCGTCAAAATGCTTACTAAACCTGCATATGAAAGCAATCACTTAAACGAGTGGTCCTCTGAAGCTTGCTTTACCATAGGCCACGTCTGAGCTATTCTGGTTTAGATAGAGCGTAATGTCTTTCTGCTTTTTTAATACTTGTCATTTAAGTATAAGTTTTCATAAACCTCAATATTTTTCCCCAGATTGATCAAGTATCGCTCGATTTCAGCGAGCGCTACCTGCTGCAGCCCAAGCAGTTCGCGCTGGAGCTGGCGCAGTACCGCAAGTACATCCGCGACATGATCGCCATCGCCGACCCCGCTGCTGACGCGGACGACTTCGCCGCTGATATTGTTTACTTCAGCACGATCTTGGCTAAGGTAATTAATGTCGAAGATTGTATCATTTTCACTACCCAGCTCTTGATCATAGGTTAAATGGTTATTGACCTGACCATACAGGAGCACGTGGCCTATTCTTGTAGTATCGTTATCGAAATAATGCCATTCCTTAGTTGACAACACAAAGTAAGTCAACGGTGTTTCTGGTGATATGACTAGCAAGATTTGAGGCACTAATGTAATGCTTCTTATGTTGATAAATTAAAACACAACACATTTATTTCACGCACATTTATTTAAAATTAACTGCCGAAGGTTTCGAATCGTTTTCAGCATCCGTGAGCATCTTAACTTTGTCATCATCACCATGAACCAAAGGACGTCCGCTGCTGAACATAGGCCTCCTCCACGGTTTTCCACTTTACTACATTGTTTTATCTTATTCCCGTAAACTTAAGAACCATTTATACTTCTTATGTTAAATAGTACATTGTATGTTTTTTTTGCAGATAATGAATGCAGAAGAAAAGACACGTAACGACACACTGCCCAAATTAGTTAGTGTTAAACAGTTCATACAGGGCTTTAACGGCGAACCAACTGAATGGAAAGAGGTGAGAGCAGGTGAACGAAGAAAGGGAAAAGAGTATCATTATTAGCCCGTGATAACTGTTCCTACTGTCCTGTGACGCCCATTTCAGGCATTTATTTGAATATCTCCTATAGCTTACAACTTGTGAGCCCCACGGCAATTTCACTAATAAGCCCTGTTAACCCCTTTGCTAATTTAATCTAAATAATTTATATTCCTCAGCACAACTGGGAGGAGTACCTGAAGCTGGTGTTCGCGAACACGTCGGTGACGCTGCACCCCACCGAGGACCGCGTCGTCGTCAGGGACCAGTTTTACCTGCACATGGTCTCCATCCTGCTGTCGGATACCAATATGTCCCTCGTCATAGGTAATAAACCTGAAAATGTACACAGCCGCACACTGACACTTAGTTAGTCAAAGTCAAAAAAATATTTTCTTTAAATTATATGCAAGTTTTATAAAAGAAAACCTCTTCACAACATTCAAAAAAAAATTAAAACGAATTAAGAAACTCGCAACCTCGCGTATATCTACAAAATACGACGCCGTAGCTAGTAGGCGACGTGTCGTGGCTTGTTTTGACTCGCTCGCTAGTATTGCAATAATAAATTGATTTTGTGGGTAATTTCCACTACTTTTTTTTTTCGCATTAGTATCGTTTGTAAAACCGTCCCTGAGTCGGGTGTCGCTGACCAAAACAACACCCTGTATTTGTTGAACGCCAACGTTTTATTATATCTTTTGTGGCGAAAGTATGATTGTTATTGAGATTTCATATTTTGTTATCACAAAATACTGAAACTGATAAAATAAAAGATGGCGAGACAAACGGACTATGGAGATGAGATGTTCTGATAAAGCTTAATCAGATCACTGAAACGACAAAAAATAGGTAGTATAATAAAACTGTGACTTGGAAAAATTTTAATTGATGCCTTTACAGATTCACGAAAATTTGATTGATTGATAAATGCAAAAGCATCGCGAAATTGCAAATATTTTTACAAACTGATAAAGATATTATTGTAACTAGCTTGTTATGTAACAACGGTGAAGCTAGTAACTTAAAGTAAGTAATACCTATTTGGTTATTTAACACCACCTGCATACCTACACTTAGCTTGGTGGAGCCGGTAAAGTGAAAGGCCTAAGTAAAGGTCAACAACTCTTGGACTATGTGTAAGTTAACTTTCGCTAAATCGGACACGAACACTTGCACATTTGTGAAAACCCAGTGTTAATTCCAAACTGATCAATGTCATCTGTTTCTAGAGCGATTCCTCTGGTGGAGAGTCTTCTCAAACCTGGCTCCAATGACGCTCAGCGCCTTTCGAGACCGTGAGTTCGAGTTCTCGAAAGCCGTCTCCGGGTTGAAGCGGCGGACGCCAAGGTGGAAGAGCTGTTTAGAGAATGTGGACGCTAACCTTGGCGAAGCACTGAGCTATTTGTATGTGAAGAGGCACTTTGACGCGGAATCTAGGGAGAAGGTCAGTTGCATTTCAGCCTCACCACTTATACCGTCAAATCGAAGACAGGGATCACTTAAAGTCACAATGCTATGCGCGAATTTTTTCGCGAAGTCCTTGCTACTGCTGCAGAATTACGATTTTTGACAAAACGATAAAAATGCACTTATCTTATGGAGTTTTATTATCATCATAAGATCTATTTATCATCATAAGTTTTCTTTTCACGTGTCACATTCACAGCCGAATGCCTACTACCATTCAGTAGATTTTTTCTACACTTACACCAAAAAGCTGAAAAACAAATCTTCATATTCCAGTACAACCCTTTAAAATATATTTGCATCAGCTTTTATTGTTCTTTGCCAGGCTATTCAAATGGTGGAAGACGTTCGCGAAGCGTTTGCGGAGGCGGTACAACAGCTGGACTGGATGGACACCACCACGCGGATCAAGACGCTTGACAAGGTCCGAGCCATAAGAAACTTCGTCGGCTTCCCGGACTGGCTGCTCAATAATGAACAACTGGATAAATATTATAAACATGTACGTTAATTCAAAGTACAAAGCACTCTCAGACTCTCATGTACAGTTACCAGCATATCAAGTTATCCACTTTTGTTTCCACCGCAGTGTTTACCTTGACGTGCTGTTGTCCGTACCTACGCTTATGGGTTGTCTGTCTGGATAAATGCAATTGTTTATGGGACAGTACCAATGAGCGATTCGATTCGAAAATGAGTCGTTATAAAATAACGGCCCAAATCGAAATGAAAAAAATAGGGCTAAACGAGGAGGCAGATTAAAACTAAGACTTTTTTTCAGGCCGAAGTTGTGGAGGGTAACTTTTTCGATACTTATCTGAAACTGACCTGGGCAGAAGTGAAGAAATCTTTGGATTCGTTGCGAGAAAAACCAGACAAGAATAGGTAACATAAATATCCAAACAAAGAGTGAAGTTATTGATCAGTGAGCTGGTATTAGGTACATAAAATACTAACGAATACGAATTTCAACAGATGGCTTGCACCAGTGACTACAGTAAACGCGTTTTATGCACCAACGCTGAATTCAGTCAGTAAGTAGCTACACACCAACATAACAATCAAGGACTTTTGTTAAAACTTAAACGCCTTCTTACATTTTTTTTTATCGTTTTCAGCAATTCCTGCTGCTATTCTTCAACTACCGTTCTACGGAAACGGAATTGAGTAAGCACAACATTTTACTGTGATTAAGGAAACGTTCGCTAAAAGACCTAGAAGTAAATAAAATCTTAATTTTCAGAGCAATCAACTACGGATCTATTGGTGCCGTAATCGGACATGAAGTCACACACGGGTTTGACAATAAAGGTAAGAATCAACAATACCTACTCTTACACATTTAGTCATGTGCATGCAATAATAAAGTCACAAAACATTTTACACGTTTGAAGCTCGAGTGAGGATCATCTTGAATACTGTCGCAATTACTCCCAACTGGTGTGGACAAAGGGTGTTTAGAATGTACTAAGATTAAATGAAAATCCAAGAACAAGTGGGTATAGCATTTCGTAACATAATTTATTTATTTCTGCAATGACACAGGTAACTTTTAACACCTTTAATATAAAACAAAAACTCTATAGCTCAGAATTCTGTAAAGACTAGCTTAGGTTTTAATTTATGTTATCAGTATTAAATCTAATACAATTTCACGCTACAAAATTTCTAATAAAAATAATGATACACCACCAATTTAATACATTTCACAAAACATATTTGTAATTTTTAACCTCTCATCAAAGTCGAGAAAAGCAAGTACACCAACCTTGAAGAGAACGGAGGTTTATGTTTTACTTTGTTGTTTGTTGCATCACCTGAGGTTTTCTGGTTGACCTTAAAATACACATTAACTTCTGATTACAATAAATCAAAACATTTTGTAACATCGTAAGTCCCAGATAGCCACCGCTACACAATGGCGGATTCCTTATATTATCACTACTACCTCAACATGGGTATTAAATGTAAGGGCTTGAATAATAAAATAGAGTGAACTATAAACAAATTGCAAATCCTGGTAAGGCCGCCAACAAATAGCGGATTGAAATGGCGGATGGATATAACATGCAATGGATTAACAAGCCCGGACTGAGCTTCTAGGTGTTTATATTCTCAGCATCAAACCAAAAAACATATCTATGTTACCCAAATTCTTCACAACTGTCAATCCATCCTCAAGACCAGAACACAAGAAGCAAGACCGTCCGGCAGAGGAAGTTCAACTTACAAGTTCCAAACAAAAAGTACGGGTAAAGGTCACTGCAAAATTTACAAAATTTAAGTTCCAAGCACAACCCAAATTACAAAGATTAAAAAAGTGCCTTTTTTATAATAAACATTTTCCTGAGGTTACAATCATTATCACCAAATTTTGTCTGCATAACTTTCAGGCACATATAAAATGCGATAACCTAGAAATAAAATACAGTTCTAGTTGACCTCATTTTTTTCTAAAAGAGGGTAAATATTTCATTACCCTTTTCATGTAATGTTTCATAAACCAATTTAATACCTTGATAACCTGGCTTGCCATATCAAATTTCAAATGACTAATAAACAATCAAAATAATTATTCTATTGAAATCTGAAAAGACAAAAAAATATGACTCTTATTACATATATAAAAAATGAAACCTACCTACAGATTTCATATTCTATACAAAGATTGCCAATGAATCACCCAAAAGTACTTACCAATTTCTGGTGATTTATTGCGAATTAATTTCAAAATGTATTTATCAAAATTGACATGTTGGCGGCATCAGGCTAGGTGATTTGCTAGATATTCTAGCAAATTAGCAAAAATATGGGGTGTGCCCCGTAGTCCAAAATTCCTTCTTTTACATTTTAGAGCACGTTCGACTCTGACGCACGACCAACAGTGCCGAAAACAAGATCAAGTTGCCATACCCAGAAAATCTTTTCCCTAGAAAGAACATTCTAGATCCCACCAGATTCCATATTTTATTCAATAGCATAAAAGCTGACGGATACTAGTAAAAACAAGTGCCAATACCAAAAAATGACAATTCTACATATAACTTCATGAGTACAGTTTCTTATTTTGTTCCAATGAAATAACACGAACTGTTACAAGTTTACTTTTACAAAATCAACGAAATACCTACTCCAATACATTTCATATACGAAAAAAACGTTTAAACCTGTCCTCCTGTAAACCCATTTTTAACACAACTGAAATACAATGCGAAATTCTCCCTATTTACCGTGAAAGCCTCTCACGACTGGTATCACTCTAAATGACAAGCAGCTGCCATACCTGTCTAACAAATGTCATCTGTATGTAGCTTCTCAGTTCTGTCATATCTATGCAAAACTTTCAAAACAATGGACGGGAGTCCATTAAGCAACATTTACGAAGATATCCATTTGGCACCTCGGTTTCACGCGAACTCAAACAACAACAAAATACAACGTCACACTATACAATCTCGACACAGTAATTCTTTACATTTGAAATACAAACATGGAGGTTGCAAATAAAAATGTATATACAGAAAAACGTTTTCTTCAAGGTACCATATTGAGCCCTACACAATTTATTCTAATAATAATGAATTATTTTATTGATAGGTCGTAGATTCGACGAGGAGGGCAATCAGAAGGAGTGGTGGTCTGCGGCCACGCTGGAGCACTACAACAGGAAGGTGCAGTGCATCATCGACCAGTACAGCCGCTACCACATGCCCCAACTGCCTAATTGCACGGTAAGATTACATGGATCTTGACAAGGCAATTCACAAATCATTCAAATGTTAATGATAATGCCTAGGTACTCTAAATAGGTCTATCAATAGTTTAAAAAGTGACTTTTGAAGCACGGATGAACTAACTAGCTACATTTAAGTAGTCCTTACAGATAGTTACTCCTCTAGGTGACGACGGCGCTGAGGATTGTAAACTCTAATCACTAGCGAAGTTACTTTCTCAAAAACTTGCGCACGAGAGCACGAGATACAGCTCGTTCTTGTTAGAGTAAAAAGTTTCCACGTCTATGTCATTCCGCATTTTCAACAAAAACTTCTCGTATATTATTGGGACATGTGTTGACGAAACAAGTAGATGCGTACCTATGCATTTTATTTTTATGATACAACCTCGACCGTATTGTCAATTTATTATCATCAAGCGAGATTTAATAAAATATTCTGGCTACTTAGTTTAGAAGTTAGAGGGATGGGGACGCCCATTTACCACTTTGGAAAAGTATATCTATCAAACGTCATACTTTAAATGGATTTTTTTTGGTATAATAATCTCAAAGCGTTTGACAGGATAAATCTTACTACCAAATTTCAATGGTGTGATGCTTATTGTTACAGAATAAAGTGGCTGTGACATACGGCCGGATACACAGACTGACAGACTCGATGAAACTATTAGGGTTCCGTTTTTTGCCATTCGGCTACGGAACCCTAAAAAGAGCTTAACATAATTTATTGTTACAGGTGGACGGGATCAAGACGCAAGGCGAAAACATAGCGGACAATGGAGGCCTACGAGCGGCGCTCAGTGCCTACCGACTGCACTCGGCGAGCCACCGCGCCCCGCGCGACGCGCTGCCCGGCCTGCTGAACTATAAGCCTGAGCAGCTGTTCTTTTTGGGCTTCGCACAGGTGATTTTTACTTCTATAAAGCGCCGCTATACCTAGTTCTAGTCAGCCTGACAAACCTCAATTGAATCGATGCGCTCAGGTTTTACCTGTGTCGCTGATAGCAAAGGGTAAGACCACTTACACACTGCGACTGCGACTTTTAGCATCGATATGCAATCGCGCGTTTAAACGCGCTTCAGCATCCCGAATCACGCAATTAACAGATTTAATTTAGTATCGATGCAGTCGCCATAATTCAGCTTCTGCCTCGCGACTGTATCGATGCTTAAAGTAGCGCAGTGTGTGAAGGTTGACATTTTGCGACTGCATCGATGCTAACGCGCGTTAGCATTACGACTGCATCGCTGCTAAAAGTCGCAGTTTGTAAAGGGTCTAAGAACTAATATAGGTACTCAAAAAGAAGGAGATAATTATTTTTATACTCTAATAAGGCTATTCAGAATTTCAGATCTTTTTTGTTAAGTTGACACTTGTAATTTCACAGAGTTTTTGCGGCAACTCCACCACCGAAGCACTCAAGTACCAGATGGTGGAAGATGTTCACAGTCCAAACAAAATCCGAGTAATCGGAACACTCAGCAACTCTAAGGAGTTTGCTGACGCCTGGCAGTGCCCCAAAGGTTCTCCCATGAACCCCGAACACAAGTGCATACTGTGGTGACGAACTGTTAGGGACTGAACTCAAGCAAATGTGATGTTAGACATAAGTTGACCAAAGACATTTAAACTGCTAGGTTACCGTAAAGTTATCACCTTAGCTTATAATGTACAAAAGTATTTTTTTATATCTTGTTGTGATGCACTTTGTTAACTCAACATTAAGCAGGACTTAGTCATAATCAATAATTTGAGGCCTAATACCCTTAAATAAATATCATCACATTAAAAATTACTTTTGTTTTTCTTATTCTATTTACGATAAGCCAGACGATAGGTTTAATAAAATCTGATGGTTTGTTTATTGTTATTTTCGTAGATAAATCACGCTCAATGATGCGACATCTCATATTATTATAGTAATATAGCTCAGATTGTACCTAGTTTGAAATTTTCAGACGAGATACACTGTTGTCCGTATGCATAAGTGACCTTGCCAAACAATTTATATGAATGAAAGATTTTATTTGCTCATGAAAAAAGGGTACATTTTGATGTTATAAATCTATGGTTAGCTCAACTTTTTCAGCTATCATTTAATAGCATGCAAATACATATTTTAATAATAAATAATTAAAAATAAACAATTAACCTAGTCAGAAGGTTTTAAAAATATTAATACAATTTTAATTAGTTTCAATAATAATAACACGGGTCAATCATCATGACTTCAAAGTTATCAAATCGTCTACTTTATAAAAACAATAGTGAATTAACTATTTGCAAATAGCACTTTTTATTTGTTGATCGGCAGGTCTTTTATATTATGAGGTACATTGTTATAAATAAGAGTACATATCCAGTAACAGTTTTTTTTTTAATTTGAATTTTGCACTTTTTGGAGTGATATCTACCACAAGTCTCTTGCCACTTCTTGTGTTACGCATATAAACCTCCTTTGCTTGCCTAAAAAATGCATATGTTGCTTAAAAATCTTACAAATCTCAAAAACATTAAGACATGGAAGAGGAAGTAATTGTTAGTAAGTAAATAACGGCCCGCATGGCCCATCAGGTGCAGTACCATTTATTGCTCTAATGCACTTTTTTGTGCAATGAAAACTTTATTTGCATCATAGCCATGACCCCATATGATAAGTCCGTAACGTGACATGGATTCCATATACGCAAAGTAAGCGACTTTACTTAATTTAAACAGTGCGTATGAAAATCTGTTCTTTTCTTGCAATTTTTTTCGATTTAATCTTTCCAAATAAGTTTATCATCTATCCATACAACTAAGAATTTCGTCATATTTGCACTTTTCAGTTTTTGTTCTTCGAAATTTAAGTCCATTGCCTGATATATAATATTATTAAAATAAATGATGTAAGTTTTGTACATTTTTATACGTAAATTATTAGTTGTAAGCTATTCAATTAAAGTTTTAAGTGTATTATTAATGTAATGTTGTGACAATCACAACTGTATCATCTGCGAATAAAATACATTTGTGTTTAAGTTTTCTGCCTAGATGCATACCAAAATATTGTACGTCCTCCTGGTGTGGTGGTGATTTAAAATTACTGAATCTCAACTGACTTCAATTTTAAATTCGTAATATAAATGAAAAGAAAGGTTTGGTGTTTTTTGTTTAGTTTTAAAATAGTTACTTGATTTTAAGTGCACCTCCACCTAATACAAAATGAACAAAAACTATTCATTAATAAAGAAAACTTCAACTTTTTATTCCTTCCTCACATACGGGAACTCATAAACGGGAGCAGAGACTTTGGTGTCCCTTTAAATTTTCTTAGGTTTCTTAGGTTTCTTAGGTTAGGTTTAGCACTTTAGCGTCCTGCAAATAGTGCTTCAGTTCAATTTTTTGCTGGATTCTCTCAATTCCTTCAATGTTTCTATCCTTTTAGATACTTCATTGTATGTTTGGTCTCTCATTTTCTTTATGCTTTGGACAGTCTGCAAAGTAAAGGTTATTCCAAAAGTTGGCTTATTCCCAAAGGTCCACGATTCTTTTGTTCTGCTTTTCCAAAAGGGTCCATGAAAAAAGTTTAGTTATATTTTTAATGCTCATACATAAGTTCCCAACGTATCCACGAGATTCTATACAAAGTACAGTCATTAACAAAATAGCTGAGTAAATATTTAATTAAGGGACGTAAGGGAGCTTGACCAAGTCCTACAAGCCAACCTCACCTTCACGTGGTGCGTCCTGTTTCTACAGACGAGGCTCTGGCGACCGACCGATGGCGGAATAACCATCCAATCCAGCTAAATTTTAGACTGTGAAGGGCAGCAGCGTCACAGCTACGAGGGGCTGTGCCTCTACGCTCGCCAACCCGCCTGCCAAGCGTGGCGAGTATTGGCAAAATCCCCTCATGGTTGCACACAAGAAAACCAGGCCTCCAGTCTCCAGCAGCTCCGCTATTCCTGACTTTGGTTGAGGTCACGGTAACGGCGGGGCAGGTGCTAAGAATCCCCGGAGGCAATCGCGCTGCCACCCCCGACGACAACTGGCCCTGGTAACTTATAACGCGTGCACACTGAGGACAGACGAGAAGTTGCTCGAGCTGGAGGAAGAAATGAGCAGGTTACACTGGGACATAATGGGTTTATCAGAATTCCGTAGAGAGGTCGAGGACACGACAACTCTGCATTCCGGCAACCTGCTCTACTACCGGCAAGGCAACTAACAAAAGTCCCAAGGTAGTATCGGGTTTCTCGTTCACAAGTCCCTCGTCAACAATATCGAGATCATCGACAGTGTGTCGAGCAGGGTGATATACCTTATACTAAGAATATCCAAGAGGTATTCCCTGCAGGTCATACAGGTATATGCATTATGCACCGACCTCGAAACACCCGGATGAAGAAATGGAGGAAATGTATGAGGACGTAAGTAGAGCCATATATACTTCCAAAACCTATTTTACTGTTGTAATGGGGGACATTAACGCAAAACTGGGCAATCGAGGCGAGAATGAGTTGAAGGTGGGACCTTTTGGATGGATTCGGGCAAAGGAACGCCAGGTGACAGGGGCTGGACGACTTTCTGGAGAAGGAAAGGGAGTGGACCTGGTTCCATCCTGACTTCATCATGACCTCCAAGAGACGGTTATTCAATGATGTCTCCGTGATCTCCGTGATCTATAGGGTGAAAACCGGTAGCGATCACTGAATGGTTTGAGGCACATTAAATATAAATTACAAATTGGAAAGGTCCTGCCTGAAAAAGTCCACGCTCCAACCGACTTGTCCTCATATCCAAAATCCCGAGAGCTTTCAACTCGAGTTATCAAACCGCTTTGATTGTCTAGAAAATTGCGTTTCAGTGGACGCAATAAACAACGGGTTTGTGGAAACCATCCAAACGGTGGGATATTTTGGGCCTGGCCGTAAAAATAGGCCTCAAAAACTCTCTCAAAAAATAGACCCTGGAACAGTAAAAAAACAACAAGGCACCTGGCGAGGACAAAATCACAGCAGAGCTTCTGAAGGCGGGTGGAACACCGGTACTTAAAGTCCTTCAGAGACTCTTTAATTCCGTGCTACTGGAGGGCATCACGCCCGAGGCGTGGAACAGGAGTGTGGTAGTTATGTTCTTCAAAAAAGGAGACAAAACCTTATTAAAAATTATAGACCCATCTCATTTCTGAGTCATGTCTACAAGCTGTTTTCAAGGGATATTACGCATCGTCTCGCACGTAGGTTTGATGAATTCCAACCTCCTGAACAAGCCGGTTTCCGAAAAGGCTATAGTACGGTAGACCATATCCATACGCTTAGGCAAATTATACAGAAGTTAGAGGAGTAAAATATGCCTCTATGCTAAGCGTTTGTGAACTATGAGGAGGCCTTTGATTCGATCGAAACTTGGGTGGTGCTTCAGTACATCTGGGAAATATCCTAATACACCAAAAAATAACATAAACAAATGTAGAAACGTTTTTGTTTTTTCAGAAAAAATAGTATTAGGTTATGGTTGCTTACTAAATAAATACCTTAACTGTAATGTTATTTAACCATTGTATACCAGATGCATCTTTGGATCAAATAGTTAATTATATAATAAATTGTAATTTAAATTCAAATTCTACATTAGTAATTATGCTAGGAAATAGACAAAATCTTAGTAAAAAATTACTTATCAAAAATAACGAAATAGTTTCGAATTTAGATGTACACAAAATAATCTTTAGTGCCATACCATCTTCGAAAAACCACTCGACGCAAGAAAATATCTGTATTCATGTATTGAATACTATATTATTTAATTTAACCCAACGTCATAGTAACAAATTTGTGTTTTTTGACACAAACAAATTTACTAACAATTCATTTTTACTGACTTGCGGCTCTTTACACCTGCCTTATAGAATCAAAAAACGAATTGCTACTTTGTTAGATCGTTTTTTCACATATTGCGCCCACTACAACTAAAGAACTTGCCTCTTCTTCAGTAATAGCCGAATCTATTCTGAAACTTTATGTCAACGAATATAATTCTCAATATCACTTTAGGCATGTAGGACCTGAAGTAATAATAAAAACATTTCTTGAGTTGAATATGCAAAAAACTGAGGATCTGTGGGGACTATACGTGCATATTATAAAATCTATTATCGACACAATAGCTCCTCAACTAGCAATAATTTTTAATAAGTGTATTGATGACGGCCAATATCCTAGTTTAATGAAGATTAGTAAAATAATACCGCTTTCAAATCGGATGACAAAAGCGACCCCTCAAACTTCGGGCCAATATCGATTTTGCCAGTTTTGAGTAAAGTTTATGAAAAGATTATATTTAACCAAATTTTAGCTCACTTTTCATCAAATAAGTTACTACATAATAAACAATTCGGTTTTACTAAAGGTAGAAGCACTACGGATGCAGGAGTTGCTCTTTTAACACATGTTTTTGATGCCTATGATAATAGGCATGATGCTTTAGGAATTTTCTGTGATCAATCCAAAGCGTTTGATTGTGTGGACCATAAAACATTGCTCAAAAAATACGTCATTATGGGGCATCATTAAACTCATTAAATTTAATTAAATCTTATCTTTCAGGTAGAACGCAAAAAGTATATGTAAACGGAATTGAGTCTTCTGGAGCGCCTCTAACAATAGGGAACACTTTTATTTTTGTTATATATAAACGACCTCCCGTATTTTGTAGGGAATCTTTGTGATATGGTATTGTTTGCAAATGATACTTCACTTATATTTAAAACCCCAAGAGATAAAGAAAATTTTGACGATGTAAGTAAAACTCTTTCACAAGTACATACATTGGTTTACAATTAACAATCTCCTTCTTAATGGAAGTATAACTAAATGTGTAAAGTTCACAATGCCTAATGTCCGGCAGGCATCAACTCAGGTTAAGATAGAAGACAAATCGCTTGATATTATCCAACTCTATCGCTTGATATTACTCCACAACATTCTTGGGAATCACTTTAGACTCCAAACTACAATGGGGTCCTCAAATAGAGGACTTGTCACGGAAACTAAGCTCAGCTGCTTTTGCTGTAAGAAAGATTAGACGTTTGACTGATATAGAAACAGCTAGGTTAGTTTATTTTAGTTATTTACATAGCTTGATGTTCTACGGTATTTTACTGTGGGGCTCGGCTGCTGATATAGAATCATTTTTTGTATTACAAAAGAGAGCCGTGCGAGCTATTTTTAATCTAAAACTTCAAAATTTCCTACGAGAGGAGTTTAAAGAAATTAGAATATTAACTGTAGCCTCTCAGTATATTTATGAAAATTTAATGCATGTCCGCAAAAAATTACATTCATTCACTAAAAAAGTGATATACACAATTATAATACTAGGAATAAAACTAAGCTTGCTATTCCACAATTTAGGCTTCGAAATGTTGGTAATTCTTTCATAGGGAAATGTTTTTTTTTTTTAATAAACTACCAGAACACATTGTAAACTTACCGATCAATAAATTTAAAACTGTCATTAAAGAAAGGGTAATGTCGAAAGGGTACTATAAAGTAGATGAATATTTAAAAGATAATAATGTATGGACTTGCATGAATACTACAAACATTGTAAACCTTTTCAAAAGAGGCATTGACAATAGTCCACGACGACTCGATCCAGCTAGATTACAAATTGCCAAGGCAGAGTTCAACGAAATGTTGAAAAACGGCATGGTTCGCAGATCAAAAAGTGCTTGGTCTTCTCCTCTTCATCTAGCTCGCAAGAAAGACGACGGCTGGCGACCGCGCGGCGACTACCGAGCACTGAATGCACGTACAATACCAGACAGATACCCAGTACCCCATATCCAAGACTTTGCTTACCAGCTGGCGGGTAAAACAATATTTAGTACTCTTGATTTGGTTAAGGCGTACAACCAAATACCGGTCTTTCATGAGGATATACCCAAGACGGCGATAACAACCCCATTCGGAATGTTTGAGTATCCGTTTATGGGCTTTGGCCTTCGCAACGCAGCTCAAACGTTCCAGAGATTCATTGACGAGGCGCTTAAGGACTTCGACTTCTTATATGGATATATCGATGATATATTGGTATACTCCAGCTCGGAAGACCAGCATCGGCAGCACCTATCGCAGATTTTCCAGCGTCTTAAGGATTATGGTATTCTTATTAACGTCAACAAATGCAAGTTTGGCCAATCAGAGGTAACTTTTTTGGGCTATTCAGTCTCAGCCGATGGTATACGTCCCCTTGATGAGAAGGTCCAGGCTATCCAAGAGTACCCACCACCGAAAACCGTCAAGGAGCTAAGGAGATTCTTAGGTATGATGAACTTCAATAGACGTTTCATACCTAAGGCTGCATCAATACAAGCGCCACTCAACTCAATCTTAGCTGGTCCTAAAGTTAAGAACACTCATCCAATAGACTGGACCCCAGAGCTACAAAAGGCTTTCGACGACTGCAAATCCAGCATAGTCCAAGCAGCGCTGCTGGCACACCCAGATTCTACAGCAGAACTAGCCATACAAACTGACGCCTCTGATGTCGCAATTGGAGCAGTGCTGCAACAGCGTAAAGGTGATGACTGGCAACCACTCTCTTACTTCTCTAGGAAACTCAACAACGCCCAAAGGAAGTATAGTCCCTACGATAGGGAGCTGTTAAGTATCTATGAGGCTATACGCTACTTTAGATACATGGTCGAAGCTAGGACTTTCTGCGTCTATACCGACCACAAGCCCATAACTTTCACCTTCAGCACACGTCGCGACAAATGCTCCCCTCGCCAGTTCAGATACCTAGATTACATCGGCCAATTTACAACCGACATAAGATACGTGCCTGGAAAAGAGAACACGGTCGCTGATGCACTCTCAAGGATAGAGGAGATAACCATGCCCAGCCACTTAGATTACCAATCCCTTGCTCGTGACCAGGCAACAGATCTCGTATTGCAGGACTTACTGCGGAACAGCACTAGCCTGCAACTTCGACAACTGCAAAGGGACAACACCTCCATTTACTGCGACACGTCAACCAAAAATTACAGGCCCTACATCACACCAAACTTCAGACGTCAAGTTTTCCACCTGGTTCACAACCTCAGTCACCCAGGAGTAAAAGCGACAGCTCGTTTAGTCGCTGAGAGGTTTGTATGGCCAAACATGCGCAGGGATTGTCGACAATGGGCGAAGGCATGTCAGCAGTGCCAGCGCAGTAAGGTCACGAGGCACACCACATCACCAACTGGTAACTTCAAACTACCTTCAGCCCGCTTCAGACATGTACACATGGACTTGGTCGGTCCCTTACCTATCTCTAATAACTTTAGGTACTGCCTCACTGTAGTCGACCGGTATACCCGTTGGCCCGAGGCATACCCCATCTCAGATATGACGGCAGACACCTGCGCAGCAGCATTCATCTCAGGGTGGGTGGCCCGTTATGGATGCCCGGAGCACATCACCACAGACCGTGGCCGTCAATTCGAGTCACAATTATTTAAGGCCATGGCTGCTACACTCGGAGCTTCACACCACACCACAACAGTATATAACCCAGCCGCTAATGGGCTCGTCGAACGACTACATCGACAATTGAAGGTCGCGATCACCTGCCACACGACAACTCGATGGACCGAGGTACTGCCTTTGGTACTTTTAGGAATCCGCAGCGCATGGAAAGAGGACATACAATCTTCAGCAGCAGAACTGGTATTTGGTGAGCCACTGCGTCTACCAGGCCAGTTCTTCTCATCATCATCCCCATCATCAGAAGGCGTGATCACCGAAGCCGATTTCGCCACCAGATTACGTGAGCATATCTCGAAGCTCACCCCTCAACCAACTTCTAGACACTCAAATAGGCTGTTTTATGTTCCCAGGGACCTTAACGACACCACACACGTCTTCCTTCGCCAGGGTCCACTACACCGACCACTCCAGCCAGCATACTTGGGTCCATACAAGGTGCTACGTCGAGGAACCAAGACCTTCGACATCGAAGTTCAAAGAAAAACAATGACTGTGACAGTCGACCGACTTAAGCCCGCCTACACGGAGAACACAGAAGAGAAAACAGCGTCATCAACACCACCACCACCGTCGTCACCATCATCATCATCACCACCACTGCCGAGCACCAGCCCTGACGAAGCTACGAAAAAAACAAGGAGTGGGAGAATGGTCAGATTCCCTAACTACTATCGACCGTAGTAACGGTCTCGGTAGGGGAGTGTTGTAGCGTCCCAATCCGCTTACGCTTCCGCTACCGACTATGAGCTTGAGCCATACACAAAGATCGTACGATGATCAGGTGATTTTCGCATCTACGCATAACTATACCTGCGCGCCCGACTTCGCTCCGCCCGACTGCAATATGGCTGCGCGTGCGCTTTTGTTCTAAGCTCCGCCCCTGCGTCCGGACACAACATGGAGTCGCGCGCGCCTTTGTTTCTATCCTGCGTGACGTCACATGGGACAGCGCTTGCAAGATGGCCACCTAATTTTCAGCTCCCACTACGACTAAGGATCATCGTGCATAAAAGGACGACGGACCACAACGGGATGACTCACTCGCTCTGCATTCGCCTTCGTAATTAGCATTCTTGCCTATTTGTTGTTGTAATATTCATTATTTATTTCAATAATTATTCTTACTGAGTGAGACGTATTTCATTTATTCGTCCTATTAGGCTTTCTATACCACTAAAGTAAATTAATCTAATTCATTCATAGTATATTATAAAAATAGGAATCCTAGGAAACATACTATAAAATACCTAGGGTTCCTATAATATAATAAATTGTAATTTAAATTCAAATTCTACATTAGTAATTATGCCAGGAAATAGACAAAATCTTAGTAAAAAAATACTTATCAAAAATAACGAAATAGTTACGAATTTAGATGTACACAAAATAATCTTTAGTGCCATACCATCTTCGAAAAACCACTCGACGCAAGAAAATATCTGTATTCATGTATTGAATACTATATTATTTAATTTAACCCAACGTCATAGTGACAAATTTGTGTTTTTTGACACAAATAAATTTACTAACAATTCATTTTACTTGCGGCTCTTTACACCTGCCTTATAGAATCAAAAAACGAATTGCTACTTTGTTAGATCGTTTTTTCACATATTGCGCCCACTACAACTAAAGAACTTGCCTCTTCTTCAGTAATAGCCGAATCTATTCTAAAACTTTATGTCAACGAATGTAATTCTCAATATCACTTCAGGCATGTAGGACCTGAAGTAATAATAAAAACATTTCTTGAGTTGAATATGAAAAAAAACTGAGGATCTGTGGGGACTATACGTGCATATTATAAAATCTATTATCGACACAATAGCTCCTCAACTAGCAATAATTTTTAATAAGTGTATTGATGACGGCCAATATCCTAGTTTAATGAAGATTAGTAAAATAATACCGCTTTCAAATCGGATGACAAAAGCGACCCCTCAAACTTCGGGCCAATATCGATTTTGCCAGTTTTGAGTAAAGTTTATGAAAAGATTATATTTAACCAAATTTTAGCTCACTTTTCATCAAATAAGTTACTACATAATAAACAATTCGGTTTTACTAAAGGTAGAAGCACTACGGATGCAGGAGTTGCTCTTTTAACACATGTTTTTGATGCCTATGATAATAGGCATGATGCTTTAGGAATTTTCTGTGATCAATCCAAAGCGTTTGATTGTGTGGACCATAAAACATTGCTCAAAAAATACGTCATTATGGGGCATCATTAAACTCATTAAATTTAATTAAATCTTATCTTTCAGGTAGAACGCAAAAAGTATATGTAAACGGAATTGAGTCTTCTGGAGCGCCTCTAACAATAGGGAACACTTTTATTTTTGTTATATATAAATGACCTCCCGTATTTTGTAGGGAATCTTTGTGATATGGTATTGTTTGCAAATGATACTTCACTTATATTTAAAACCCCAAGAGATAAAGAAAATTTTGACGATGTAAGTAAAACTCTTTCACAAGTACATACATTGGTTTACAATTAACAATCTCCTTCTTAATGGAAGTATAACTAAATGTGTAAAGTTGACAATGCCTAATGTCCGACAGGCATCAACTCAGGTTAAGATAGAAGACAAATCGCTTGATATTATCGACTCCACAACATTCTTGGGAATCACTTTAGACTCCAAACTACAATGGGGTCCTCAAATAGAGGACTTGTCACGGAAACTAAGCTCAGCTGCTTTTGCTGTAAGAAAGATTAGACGTTTGACTGATATAGAAACAGCTAGGTTAGTTTATTTTAGTTATATACATAGCTTGATGTCCTACGGCAGGGATGCACAGACCGCGGCCCGCGGGCCGCTTGCGGCCCGCCGGTCGAATACTGGTGGCCCGCCGACAGCAAAAATAATACTCTCGTACATTCGAAAAATATTGAATTCTATTCCAGAATAAAACCAAAAAAAATATGTTCGAAAAGTAATTTGAATCTCGCGCGCGCGCTCTTAAGTGCACGAATTCCCGATTGCTCGCGTAGGTAGATACACGAAGCTTCCAGAGTCGGTTCCGAGATTTCTCCAGACAGTTTTCGACTCTATACGCGCGGTATAAAAGCCACGCTAACCGCAGCGACCCATAGTTCGGTTTTAATTTGAGTGAAGTGTCAATAGTTCTAGTGTAGATTTTAACTCGACTAGCCGGTGTCATATATTTTGATCCACATTCAACGTAGATTTTCCGTCAAGTGCCGTGTATAATTGTGTTGTGAAATCGTAAGTAAAACTCTGTTATTAATAAGTGTTTCCCTACCTATTTAAATCAATTATTTTTGCTAATTTAAAAAAGGATGGGTAATTTAAGTAGGTACTGTAATTGTTTTTAGGTGCTGTGTTAATCCTAGCCAGGATTAGAACGCAACATGGACAAGCCAGGATCTAGTAAAAAACGTAAGGTTAAAGATGAAAAACGGCAGTTTCAAGAAATTTGGACTGAGAAATACTTTTTTGTATGGTCGCATAATAAAGTCGTTTGTTTAATTTGCAAGAATTCTGTTGCGATTGCAAAGGAATATAATGTAAAAAGGCACTATGAAACGCAGCATCCTACTTTTACCAAGTTTACAGGCGAATTAAGAAAGCAAAAAATGTTGTCTTTAAAACGGGAGCTTATTGGTCAGCAAGCTATGTTTACAAAACCCATCCAAGATTCAGAAACAGCTACAGAAGTTAGTTATGAAATTTCTCGAATGATAGCAAAGCGCAGTCGCCCCTTCAATGATGGGGATTTTGTAAAAGAATGCATAGAAATTGCCGCTAAGAAAATGTGTCCAGAAGCAGCAAAAAAGTTTAAGAAAATTCAACTGAATCGTATGACTATCCAAAGACGTATTATGTCTTTGTCAGGTAATATTGCGGAACAATTAAATGAAAAAACTAAGATCATTGAATTTTTTTCATTAGCACTTGACGAATCCACTGATATTACTTCCACAGCTCAACTTCTCATATTCATACGAGGTGTTACTCAAGATTTTGAAGTCTTAGAAGAGTTGTTAGGAATGTGTTCATTGAAAGGTCAAACTCAATGTACTTTTGGATGAGTGTTCAAAAACTGATTTGGACTTATCAAAATTATCGGGAGTTGCCACTGACGGTGCTCCTTCGATGATTGGTGTCAATTGTGGGCTAGTTACTTTGCTGAAAAAGCATCTGCAAGAAAAAAACATAAACTCTGAAGATCTCATGCAGTTTCACTGCATTATACACCAAGAAGCCCTCTGTTCTAAAAAAATTGAATTTCAAAATGTCATGAAAGTGGTAGTTTCGACTGTTAATTTCATAAAATCACGAGGACTCAATCACAGGCAATTCAAACAATTCCTTGATGACATCGAAAGCGAATATGGAGATTTACTGTATTATACAGAAGTAAGGTGGCTAAGTTGTGGATTGACCCTGGAACTATTTCTAAATTTAATAGAAGAAATTGGAATATTTCTGGCGGAAAAGCAAAAGGATGTCCCGGAACTTAAAAATCCTGATTGGTTGTGTGATTTGGCTTTTTTAGTTGACATTACAAATCATTTGAATGTCTTGAACACACGGCTTCAAGGCAAAAATCAACTGATATCCCAGCTCTACGCTCACGTATCATCCTTTCAATGCAAGCTGACACTTTTCAGATCGCAATTGAATTCTGGAAATTACAATCATTTTCCGAATTATAAGAAAATGGCTGAAAAATTCAACAAAACTGCGATTAATTTCAGTTATGTAGAAAAGCTAGATATTTTGATTCAATCTTTTCAAGAAAGATTTTCGGAGTTTAAAAAAGTGAAACCTCTGTTGGACATATTCAGCAATCCTTTCACGATTTCAGTTGAAAATGCGCCAGAGTCAATGCAGTTAGAAATTATCGACATTCAAAACGACCAAGATTTACGCAACAAATTCAACGAAGGAGACTTGCTGAACTTTTACTGCTGCATTGATAAAAATACGTACAAAGAGTTGCGCATAAACGCTCTGAAATGTGCCAGCTTATTTGGTTCTACCTATATATGTGAACAAACCTTTTCAATACTAAATAATAATAAAACAAAAAATCGAAACCGCCTTGCAAATGAAAGTTTGGAAGCAGTTTTACGTGTTGCTACAAGTAAATTTGAGCCAAATATAAAAAAGATTGTAAGCACTATGCAGTGCCACGCTTCAAATTAATAAATTCTTTTTCAATTTTAATACATAATTATCAATTCTTTATTGTCTTTAATTACCTATACTTCTGGCGGCCCGCCATCAGTTCATAATTTGCCCGAGTGGCCCCTAGTCTTAATAAGTCTGTGCATCCCTGTCCTACGGTATTTTACTGTGGGGCTCGGCTGCTGATATAGAATCATTTTTTGTATTACAAAAGAGAGCCGTGCGAGCTATTTTTAATCTAAAACTTCAAAATTTCCTACGAGAGGAGTTTAAAGAAATTAGAATATTAACTGTAGCCTCTCAGTATATTTATGAAAATTTAATGCATGTCCGCAAAAAATTACATTCATTCACTAAAAAAGTGATATACACAATTATAATACTAGGAATAAAACTAAGCTTGCTATTCCACAATTTAGGCTTCGAAATGTTGGTAATTCTTTCATAGGGAAATGTTTTTTTTTTTAATAAACTACCAGAACACATTGTAAACTTACCGATCAATAAATTTAAAACTGTCATTAAAGAAAGGGTAATGTCGAAAGGGTACTATAAAGTAGATGAATATTTAAAAGATAATAATGTATGGACTTGTATGAATACTACAAACATTGTAAACCTTTTGAAAAGAGGCATTGGCAATAGTGACTGAGTTTGTTGCGCAGCTTCTTCTCAGCACTAGCCCCAAATTGTCCCGGAGCTGTGGAAGGGTTTATATTGGGACGTGTAAAAGTGTCCTTAATGGGCCTATTTGCTAATTTAAATGACTTTTATGACTTTTAGTCTCTGTAGCGGTGCCACATAGACTATAGGTATATAAAGGTGTTAAAGTGCCTTTACAATAAAACCACCACGTCGGTCCGAGTACAGGAGCAGAACACGAGGGCGATTCCACTGCGTGAGACAGGTGTGAGACAGGAAGATGTTATATCTCCGAAACTGTTCACAGAGGCATTAGAAGACGCCTACAAGCTTCTGGAATGGGAAGGAATCAGCATCAATGTGTGGGTTTTAAAATGTACATGGAAAAGACGAAAATTATGTCGAGCTCCCTTGTTGTACCCACTCCAGTATCCGTTGGGAACTCAAATCTCGAAGTTGTCAACAAGTACGTCGACCTGGGACAAGTGATCTAATTGGGTAGGTCTAACTTTGAGAGGGAGGTCAATCGACGAATCCAACTCGACTGGGCAGAGTTCGGGAAACTGCGCAAGAGTGTCTTCTCATCTCAACTATAAAAGTGTCTGAAGACGAAAGCCTTCAACCAGTGTGTGTTACGAGTGATAACGATACGGATCCGGAACATGGTCTCTAACTATGAGCCTTATAAAGAAGCTCAAAATCACACAACGAGCGAGTGGAGAGGGCTATGTTGGATGTTTCTCTACAGGATCGAATCAGAAATGAGGAGATACGTAGAAGAACTAAGGTAACGGACATAGCCTTGAGAATCAGTAAGCTCAAGTGGCAGTGGGCAGGGCAAATAGCGCGAAGAGCCGATGGGCGTTGGGGCAGGAAAGTTCTAGATTGGAAACCCTTCTACCAAAGACACAGCGTAGGGCGTCCACCGACAAGATGGACAGACGACCTTATAAAGATCGCAAAATCAAACTGGATGCAGACCGCTAGTGATCGGTCACTGTGGAAAGCCGTGGGGGTGGCCTTTGAGTAGCTTTCTTAATATATTTTTAATGTATGTATGTAGGTACATTACAATAGACTCGTTGGCCTAATTTGAAAATTGGGTTCACACTTTAGCTCGGTAGCATATTAATCAACAAAAACATTTTATTTTCAAACTATTTAACATTTAAAATATTGAATAATTATCTAATAAATGCAATTTAAATGTATCACGTGAAACGCCATAGCGCTAATATCAGAGTCACGTTCACTGCTAGGCATTCACGATCACGTGACCACATGTATAATTTTTTTTAAATAAAATTAATTAAAATATTTACAGTCCTTATTTTAATGAATAAACAAATATTTATTAATACACCATAGCCATCTGGCATAATGTAAACAGGATGATTCCTTCAAATAACACGCAAATAGTGAGCCTACATATTTTTTCTACAATCGTGAGGTTCATCCCTCACAGATGTGTTTATCAACAGTCTTTTGTTATACTTTTGTTAACGCGAGTGCCGGTGACCTTTTGATCCGTGAGCGTCTACGCTGTTACTTTAAAAAAAATGAAGGTGTAATTTATACTTATATAACAGACATATTAAGATACATTTCCATAGACATATTTGTTAGGGTCTTGCGGGCGGGATTCGAACCCGCGACTGCTTATCTTTGTAGTCCGGAACGTAAACCACCACACTGTGACGGTCGTTAAATTATTATTAAAAAATATAGAACCAAACTACTCCATGTATAGCACTGTCTTAGAATATCGACCATGTTAGTCCGTGGGTTGGCTAAGAAACAAAACTCAAAATCTGCGAGGTCGGACTGACAGCACGGTAACTCAATTGGTAAGAGCGTTTGGCCCGGTCAGCCAAGAGGTTGCTGGTCCAAGTCCCGCCCGTGCGCAAATTTTTGATTTCTTATTTCATCTTTTTGAATATAAAATATGACACTGTGAGTGTTAAAAACATTCTAAACCATTAGATAGCGAAGCGGCATCAATTTCCAAGTTGAATTTATTCTGTAAAGAATAACTGCTTGGGTCCACGGTTTCATAAACAGACGGCTAGATGGCGCTAAGCGTCACGCAATGACGTATCCATAAGATACCACAAATTTCGCAAGTTCGGACTGACAGCACGGTAGCTCAATTGGTCAGAGCGTTTGGCCGGGTCAGCCAAGAGGTTGCTGGTTCAAGTCCCGCCTATGGCCAATTTTTGATTCCTTATTTCATCTTTATGAATGATTTTTCACATTAAAATAAATAATAGATGTAAAACGTTACATAAAGCTATAAATAAATTTAATACATAAAACAATTAGGGAGTAAAAAATGTAAGGTTCTCTTGCAATAGCAATATTCTCGTTTGAATTTTATAATATTTTCTATAAATAAATAATGAGTAATAATGATAATCTTTGTAGAAATTCAGATTTTATAATCAGTTTTATTGTAAGAGAGATGATCTCTATCTCTCTATCGCCTCGCTACGCTGACCTGACGCTGAAAATTTTATTGGTCTACAGCAATACCCTTAAAACTTTGCAATACCGCTAACCTGTTGATACATATCTTTTATCTACCTAACAGGAGACGCAACGCAGCACACGCCCCATCTCGTCAACTCTTTCCTTTTTCGCAATGGCTATCGGAGGGGTACGAGGGTCAAACTGAAAGTTCTTAGAAAATCAAAAACTGATTACATTAGCCAGTTATTAGTTTTATTATATCTTTTCAAAATATTGTCCATTGACGTCAATACACCGCTGCATGCGATGGAACCACTGGGAAAAGCACTTTGCCCACTCGTCCTTAGGGGTCTCTTCAATGGCATCGCGATACGCAGCCACCGCTTCTTCAGCATTCATAAACCGCTTTCCTTTAAGTTATTCTTTATTTTTGGAAATAAATAAAAATCACAAGGCGCGAGGTCGGGGCTATATGGCGGGTGACCCAGTAATTCAACGTTTGATGTCGCCAAATAGTCGATCGTTCGCTTGGCGGTGTGCGACGAGGCGTTGTCGTGGTGAAGGAGGATCCTACTGCGAGGTCGTTTCTCTCGAACTTTTTCCAAGACAAGTGGCAAACAATTGGTAGTGTACCATTCTGCAGAAACTGTTTTTTGATCCTCTAACACAATTGTTGCGAAATGATCTATCCTTCCAAAGAACGAGGCCACCATTTTTTTTCCCGCACTTCGATCTCTCTTCACTTTAGTTGGCAACTCCACGAAAGGAAACACCCACTGAGCAGATTGTCTTTTGGTTTCAGGATTATAACAGTAAATCCAGCTTTCGTCACCTGTTAGTATGTGGAACACAGCATTTGAGTCACCTCCGTTAAATCTTTCAATCATTTTACGGCACCAATCCACACGATGGAGTTTTTGAGCCTTAGTCAAATTATGAGGTATCCACCGGGCGCAAAGCTTCCTGACCGCTAAATGTTCGTGGAGGATTTTGTGCACTTGACTCATACCGATGCCTAAGCTTGTCCGAATCTGCTGATAGGTCACTCTTTTGTCAGTCTCTATCATACGCCGCACAACACAGATGTTATTTTCAGTCGTCGCCGTAGAAGGCCGTCCCTCACGTACATCATCAGTGAGATTAGTGCGACCACGTTTAAACTCATTAAACCAGTTGTAAACAGTCGCACGAGATGGGGCTTCATCGTGAAAGGCCAATCGTAGTCTATCATAACTTTCTTGTTGACTTAAATGGCATCGAAAGTCATAAAAAATCATTGCACGAAAATTTTCTCGTGTTAAATTCATGTTGACGTGACACAGACAAATTTCAATTTTTCAACAAATGACAAATGAATGAAATATATACTCAGTAATATTGGCAAAGAGTTCTATTTTCAAATTTTAGAATATTTTTTTTATTTTAATGTTTATAAGTGGCCAGTTCTAAGAACTTTCAGTTTGACCCTCGTAATTCAAGCTTGTAAACTCACGGCCACATGGTCATGAAAAGTCGTCGCGGACTGCTTACCAATAGGTCGCCTAACATTTTGACATCCGCGATGGACACCGCTCCAGTGATGCGTAGTATTCACAACATCGTCGCCGAATTAAATAACAACTAGCAAAGTCACGCGTTTTTACCCGTTGATGACTTTCAAGGACGCTACTGTCATCAATGTATTCATAAATATGAAATATGACACAGTGAGTGTTAAAAACATTCTAAACCATGTCATCAATGTTTCAGCACTCGCGGATGCAAATTTCACTTATTAATGTTTCCTAATAGGTAGAAAGTTATCATCAGCTGTATACTTATCGCGTAAAAACACAATTGTCTTTATTATTTACAACAAACAAACGTACATTATTTAACCCTTGATACTCCAGAGTTTAAACCCAAATATTGTATGTGTGCTTAGCACAATACCATCTGACAGTAGTACATAAGTGAATAAGTTAGTAAGCGAAGTTTTGTCTAACCATAGAGCAAAAACTTGAAATGAAAAGTAAAATAATGTAAAATAAGGTTTGGTGTGCTGATCTGAACCCTAAACCTGCAACAAAAAAATACCAAGATTATTTAGTTTAATTTATTTAAAACTCCAAAAAATAAACAACACTTTTTTATCTAGTTTAGTTTAAATTTACCCATTTGCCCACATAAATTTTAATGGTGTATTCACACCCCGGCCAGCAGCGGCATGCCGCAGGCCTATGTCAAGAACTCATGCCGCCAGGCGGTAAGGATACACCACCAGAGTCAAAACCGTTAAAAAAGAAAACACGTGTTACACGACGATTCCCGATCCTAGTCTGCCCCACATATTTACTTAGTTCTGTAATAGTATACTTCAGCCACCACCATAACCATCGTTCGCAGACCACAGGCGTGTATGCTTTCAACTAAATTTTAAACTAACAGACCCTGTCCCATACCGCAATCCTCGGAGGACAGACGTGAAACAATATTGCAACATACTAACAAAAACACTAAATGATTCTGAAACAGTCGATGTAACCCTTAACACTAATAACATAGAACATACCGTGGAATCCCTAACAGCTATGAACAGGCCTGCCCCACCGTTACACCGAAAAACTCGGGCAACACTCAATGGTGGGGACCAGAACTTGAAAGGCTAAGGAAGGCGCTCAGGACACTGTTTAACCGAGCAAAAAACACCCGCACCGATGAGGACTGGGCGAAATACAAAACAGCACAAAAACACTACAAGAAACGTATCAGGTTCCGGAGAACGGAGGCCTGGCACAACTTCTGTAGTAGCATAGACTCAACAAACCAAGCCGCGAGAGTAAAGAAAATACTGTCTAAAGGGGATCTCAACCTCCTTGGTTCTCTTAAAAAAGAAGACGGTACGTTTACAAACTCAGACCAAGAAACCTGCAAGGTTTTACTAGAAACCCACTTCCCAGGCTGTCAAATCACGCCAGATCGAGAATGGCCAGACGAAATCCGGGAAACACCGACGTCACAGGAATGGGAAGTCGCAACCAAAATCGCGACAACGGATAAAATCAGATGGGCCCTAAAAAGCTTCCAACCATTCAAATCAGCGGGCTTAGATGGAATTTTCCCAGCCCTGCTACAATGGAACTCTCAAAATATAACCACCCACCTACTACCAATATTCAGAGCATGTATAGCGTTCAAATACATACCAAAGCAATGGAGAGAAGCAAAAATAGTCTTCCTACCTAAGCCCGGAAAGGGAGACTATACGTTGGCCAAATCATTCAGGCCAATCAGCCTGACTTCTTTTCTGCTAAAAACATTAGAACGACTAATAGACAGATACCTAAGAGATGAGTTTTTAAGAAACAAAACACTTCACCCACAACAGCACGCATTTAGGAAAGGCAGATCCACAGAATCAGCATTACATACTGTTGTGCACAAAATAGAATCGGCCATTAACAACAAATCATTAACACTTGCCGCCTTCATAGACATAGAAGGGGCTTTTGACAAAACTATGCACAACAGCATTAACCTAGCCCTAAGAAAACTAAGGGTAGAACCAGTAATTACAAAATGGATAAACGAGCTGGTTAGTAAAAGGGCAGTCCAAATAACCACACAAACCACCACACGTGCGACAGTAGTCAGGGGATGCCCACAAGGTGGCATCCTCTCTCCACTTTTATGGAACATAGTGGTAGACAGCCTCCTGAGTAGGCTAAATGAAAGAGGATACACTACTATTGGTTACGCAGATGACTTAGCTATACTGATAAACGGTAACGCGGAAAACCTCCTATGTGGGATAATGCGTTCCGCTCTTCAGATAGTGGAAAAATGGTGTAACGAGCACCAGTTCTCAGTAAACCCGAAAAAGACAGAACTAATCCTTTTCACTAACAAAAGGAAATTACCTGAACTAAAGCTACCAATACTGTTTAACACCGAATTGGCTCTCTCATCACAGGTGAAATATCTTGGCATCACCTTAGACAGTAAACTCAACTGGAGTAGCCATATCGATGATAAAATGCAGAAGGCCTGTATAGCTTTTTATCAATGCAAGCGACTAGTCGGCAAGAGATGGGGTCTAAATCCAAAGATCACATTATGGCTATACACATCGGTTATTAGGCCTTCTTTTACCTATGGATCAGTTGTATGGTGGCCCAGAACGCAACTGTCCACAATCAAATCAAAACTTCAAAGCCTACAACGTTTAGCAAGCATCGCAGCTACAGGTTGCATGAAAACCACTCCATCAGCCGCACTAGAGTTTCTCCTGAATCTAAAACCGCTGCATCTGGTAATTCAGGAAGAAGCAAAGGCAGCTGCCCTACGACTTAGAGCAAACGAACTATGGAAACAAAACATAGCGACCACACATTCAAAAATCCTAGATGGGTCTCTGAAAGAAAGACCACTTTTAGACGCACCCATGGACAGAATACCATGCCAACATGTATTTGATAGAAATTACAACATCCAACTCACGGAAGAGCCCAGTGACAGCTCAGGCACAAAAGAGGTCCGTATATACACAGACGGCTCCAAAACCTCAAAGGGTACAGGAGCTGGTGTGTTCTCAAATGACCTAAACATTAAAATATCAACAACTTTAGACAAGCTGAACACTATCTTCCAAGCAGAATGCATCGGCATCACTAGGGCAGCACAGGCAGTTGCAGCCAGGGATGTCAAAGACCTACATATTAAAATCGTCTCGGACAGCGCATCGGTGCTCCAAGCCCTAAAAAACAACAGCATAACATCTGTCCTTATTTTGGAGTGCCATAAAGCACTACAATCCATAGCAAACACAAATGAGGTAACTCTGCAATGGATCAAAGGACACAGTAACTCACTAGGTAACGACGCAGCTGATGAACTAGCCAAGAGGGGATCAGCAACGACAGTATATGGACCGGAACCTTTGCTGCCCCTACCGCTGGCCCAAATAAGAACTTGGCTACGTGAAGAAACTGAAGCAGCACACCAAGATGAATGGAGAAATGGCGATGGTTGCAGGCAAACTAAGGAGGCTGTTCCGGAAGCATCGAAAAGGCTTGCCCGCAACCTCATCCGATTACCAAGAGACAAACTACGCTTAGCCATAGGCACCATAACTGGTCATAGTCTCTTAAACAAACACCTTTTCACAATAGGTGTCACAGACAGCCCCCTATGCAGAGGGTGCATGGGGGCGGAAGAAACACCACATCATGTGCTCATGGAGTGCACAAGTGTGGCAGAACAACGGGCAAATATTCTCAAATCCCCAGCTACTTTCCCAGAGGCCTTTTGCAACCTGAGCAGGTTGCTAGCCTTCTGGGAAAGCCTGGGTTGGTTAGAATAGAAAGGAGGGACATACGCACAATGGCCCAATCATAAGGCTAAGTGCGGAAATCACCCCAGCCAAACTAACTAACTAACTAAAGTATACTTCAGCACTAAACCACATAATCACTGCGTGTGACTTATTTAACCCCATTGTATTCACTAAATTACACATTCTCTTTGTCATAATATGTTTAATACATTACAATTCATGTGCCTATCTAGATTTGAAATATTATGATTAACGTAAATGTCGGAAGTGTCCACCATGTTGAATGTCATTAGGCTATGATACAAGAATAACTTGGATTAATCTTTAAGTGATTTAATTATTAGAATTGTATTTATTTATTTTATATTAATTATTTAAAGATTATTGAGACACTTCTGTCTGTCTGTCTGTTTGTCCGTCCGTATGTCACAGCCATTTTATTCTGTAACTATAAGCATTACACTGTTGAAATTTGGTAGGAAGATGTATCCTGTTAACCTCTTACCGATTCTCATACAAAAAATAAAAAATAATGACATTTTTGGGGGGGCTCCAATACATGAAACTAAAACAAAAAATTTTTTTTTAGTCAAACCTATGCGTGTGAGGTCTATAGATAGGTCTTTTAAAATGACGTTGAGGTTCCTAGAACCATTTTCTTTTAAAGTCTAACGTTTCATAGCTAGACGCTTCCAAAGCGGTAAAATGGGCGTCCCCCCCCCCCATCTATCTTCTAAACCAAGAAAGTGTAAATTTTGAAAAAAAAATAGAATGTAGATCTTAATAAATACTTTCAACGAAAATTGGTTCGGACGGGATCGAACTAGTAGTGTAAGAGATATAGCACATTTTCTACAACCGCAAACATAACTTTTTACTTCATACAAACACTGTGAAAAACAAAGTTATAATCGCAGTCGACAAAATATTGTGGTGTTTTACTTAGTAGAAGTAAGTGGATTCCCTAATTCAATTAAAGTTGGCACGGAACCCTCAGTGCGCGAGTCCGACTCGCACTTGGCCGGTTTTTTATCTATTGTTCAAGGTTCGTATTTGTATAAAAGCGAGCTTTATGCGAGAATATGCGCTCCATTTGTACTTTCTCTCACTTGGTGCCCTATTTTTGTGCTATTTTGTTGGAATAAAACTATTGGAGAAGAACCTGGAGATTTATACTACGTGTTTATTATTCAAGCACCCCACACGCGGTCACACACGTTTGACACAAATTTTGTGTCATGCCATGGTTTGTCTAGAAGCTTGTCATCATAATTAGAAAATTAAGGTTATTTGACGGAACAGTGAGCTACTGAACAGGAGACGCAACGCAGCACACGCCCCATCTCGTCAACTCTTTCCTTTTTCGCAATGGCTATCGGAGGGGTAATTCAAGCTTGTAAACTCACGGCCACATGGTCATGAAAAGTCGTCGCGGACTGCTCACCAATAGGTCGCCTAACATTTTGACATCCGCGATGGACACCGCTCCAGTGATGCGTAGTATTCACAACATCGTCGCCGAATTAAATAACAACTAGCAAAGTCACGCGTTTTTACCCGTTGATGACTTTCAAGGACGCTACTGTCATCAATGTATTCATAAATATGAAATATGACACAGTGAGTGTTAAAAACATTCTAAACCATGTCATCAATGTTTCAGCACTCGCGGATGCAAATTTCACTTATTAATGTTTCCTAATAGGTAGAAAGTTATCATCAGCTGTATACTTATCGCGTAAAAACACAATTGTCTTTATTATTTACAACAAACAAACGTACATTATTTAACCCTTGATACTCCAGAGTTTAAACCCAAATATTGTATGTGTGCTTAGCACAATACGATTAAGTTAGTAAGCGAAGTTTTGTCTAACCATAGAGCAAAAACTTGAAATGAAAAGTAAAATAATGTAAAATAAGGTTTGGTGTGCTGATCTGAACCCTAAACCTGCAACAAAAAAATACCAAGATTATTTAGTTTAATTTATTTTAAACTCCAAAAAATAAACAACACTTTTTTATCTAGTTTAGTTTAAATTTACCCATTTGCCCACATAAATTTTAATGGTGTATCCACACCCCGGCCAGCAGCGGCATGCCGCAGGCCTATGTCAAGAACTCATGCCGCCAGGCGGTAAGGATACACCACCAGAGTCAAAAACCGTTAAAAAAGAAAACACGTGTTACACGACGATTCCCGATCCTAGTCTGCCCCACATATTTACTTAGTTCTGTAATAGTATACTTCAGCACTAAACCACATACTCACTGCGTGTGACTTATGTAACCCCATTGTATTCACTAAATTACACATTCTCTTTGTCATAATATGTTTAATACATTACAATTCATATGCCTATCTAGATTTGAAATATTATGATTAACGTAAATGTCGGAAGTGTCCACCATGTTGAATGTCATTAGGCTATGATACAAGAATAACTTGGATTAATCTTTAAGTGATTTAATTATTAGAATTGTATTTATTTATTTTATATTAATTATTTAAAGATTATTGAGACACTTATTAGATTTTTTATGTCTGTTCATTTTGGCGCCAAAAGGAAGTTGACTCTGATTGGTTGGTGGAGGTTATATTTAATTCAAATATTGTAAATATTAAAATAATAATGTAAAAGGCTAACTAAATTCAGTACAATAAATAACTAAATAATTATTGAATTTACATATTTAATTAGCAGATTGTTTATCCCTACAACTAAATATTTTAATAAATGTTCGGATTTGGAAACGGATGTCGTCCCCACTGTTTTTAGGGTTCCGTAGCCGAATGGCAAAAAAACGGAACCCTTATAGACAAACAGACAGACAGACAGACTTGACGAAAGTCAAGTCTGTCTGTCTGTCTGTTTGTCTGTCTGTCTGTCTGTCTGTCTGTCTGTCTGTCTGTCTGTCTGTCTGTCTGTCTGTCTGTCTGTTTGTCCGTCCGTATGTCACAGCCATTTTATTCTGTAACTATAAGCATTACACTGTTGAAATTTGGTAGGAAGATGTATCCTGTTAACCGCTTACCGATTCTCATACAAAAAATAAAAAATAATGACATTTTTGAGGGGGCTCCAATACATGAAACTAAAACAAAAAAAATTTTTTAGTCAAACCTATGCGTGTGAAGTCTATGGATAGGTCTTTTAAAATGACGTTGAGGTTCCAAAAACCATTTTCTTTTAAAGTCTAACGTTTCATAGCTAGACGCTTCCAAAGCGGTAAAATGGGCGTCCCCCCCACCATCTAACTTCTAAACCAAGCAAGTGTAAATTTTGAAAAAAAAAATAGAATGTAGATCTTAATAAATACTTTCAACGAAAATTGGTTCGGACGGGATCGAACTAGTAGTGTAAGAGATATAGCACATTTTCTACAACCGCAAACATAACTTTTTACTTCATACAAACACTGTGAAAAACAAAGTTATAATCGCAGTCGACAAAATATTGTGGTGTTTTACTTAGTAGAAGTAAGTGGATTCCCTAATTCAATTAAAGTTGGCACGGAACCCTCAGTGCGCGAGTCCGACTCGCACTTGGCCGGTTTTTTATCTATTGTTCAAGGTTCATATTTGTATAAAAGCGAGCTTTATGCGAGAATATGCGCTCCATTTGTACTTTCTCTCACTTGGTGCCCTATTTTTGTGCTATTTTGTTGGAATAAAACTATTGGAGAAGAACCTGGAGATTTATACTACGTGTTTATTATTCAAGCACCCCACACGCGGTCACACACGTTTGACACAAATTTTGTGTCATGCCATGGTTTGTCTAGAAGCTTGTCATCATAATTAGAAAATTAAGGTTATTTGACGGAACAGTGAGCTACTGATCATGTAAGTAGGTAATCTTTTTTCAGTGAGCCCACGCTGGTAAACTTAAGTTCGATCGCCACCAACCAAAACAATAGTTACCTACATGTTACATGCATAAATAGTCAACAATGGAAATGTTATATTCATTTTTTAATACTGGTCTGTATAGTTTAGCCGCCCAGAGAAGCTATTAGGTAGCAACCTACATTAGTACAAATTTATATTTGTGTTTTCTTTCAAGATAAAGGAAAGACTCTTTATTCACATTACAGAAGATTCAAGAGATTTAATACAAACATTTACAAAAGGTAATGAACACAATTTGAAGAAAGAACTTGATCCTGCGTTTAGCAGCAAGGCAGCATACTTACTGCATTTCTACACAACATCAATGACCATCAATCACCTAACTAAAGTATTTAAAATTGATGCAAAATAAATAAAATCATTTACATTAAATACAATGTTTTATTCATAAAAGCTTTTATATGCCTAAGCACTCACGCTATTTCTCTTTTGTTACCATGAGTTTAATGACAAAAGATCAGCTACATTGATATTTTGTCATTAAACTCATGGTCACCCACCATGCTGGCCCTACCCGGTTTGTTAGGTTCACTTATTCGCAGTCATCAGCAGCAATACAGATCACTTCCTAATATCAAGGAGCTACTCTCTCAATAAACACCACTCTCTAAGAACTCATAAAGTGTTTAATGTCGTTTTGAATAGTTCAACGGACGTTGAAAAAACGACTCCATATGTTTTTCGATATATTAGGTGTTTGATCTCCCTGCAATTGTGTAGGTACAGACTTATTCCTCGCTCAGAACGTTTTCTGATAAAATCCATTTCTCACGTGTCAAGCACACTATGCTTTAGAACGCAGCAACCCAAGATGATTAACAACAACTACTCTCTAGCATCTTGACGCCGGCCAGTGCGAATACAACATTACCCGTTTTCGTAGCGCCGTAGCTTCGTAGCTTCGTAGCTCTCGTAGCAACACAGATTATAATAAAATAGTGGTAAATTAAATAGTGTAAAACTTTGCTCAGTAAGTAGTTTATCTACGCTTATTTTTATTTTACTCAGAAAAACAAATTTTCTATGTTCATGAGAGATAACCGTAGGTCTTACGAGTACGTACCAAACCACGTACTCGTGACTCCAAGCAAAGCTGTGCTGTTAACAGACTTAAAAATAATAGGAGGTAATCAATTTGATGTGTATCTACATGATATTGTTGGAATTTCATAATATTTGAGTATGTTGATCAAAGGCTATGATCATCATACTCAAATATGCCAATGTCATGCCAATATCAATATAACCAGCAACTTCTTGGCTTGGTTCGAGTCCCACCCGTGCGCAAATTTTTGGTTACTTATTTCATCTTTATGAATATAAAATATGGCACTGTGAGTGATAAAAACATTCCAAACCATGTATGTATGCTTACTCACGGATTTCTCGTAAATAAGAAGTCATAGCTTGATTATATATTAGATTAGGTATTAGGTTAAGAATGTATGGAAACTGTTTCTGAAATAAATGATTTCAATTCAAAGATTATTATGTTTTATTTCGATTAGGTTTATTTCAACGAAGGGTTTAGTGTAAGTTTTTTCAAAATAGATCCAGTAGATATTTATTGAGGTATGGGTTACTCTCTGAAAAACATGAAATTAAAAAAAACTATAAAAATCCAATCGCTATAAAATTACTGACTTACAAATAATGACAAAAAAAACGAATTTATTAAAACCCGAAATGCTTGAAAAACTCTGGTTGTGCTTGCGCAAACCCGTGTTATTTCGGAACTCGAAAGCGCCGAAAAATCCAGGATTTACAATATTTCTTTGAACAAGATATGGTGAATATCTACAAAATTTGTTTTAATAAATAATGTCATAATTAGGAACACATATCCTAAATTATTATAAGTTATTTCGTTGTAACGTAGTCAGTCACAGGCTGGGAGTATAATCACAGTCACAGGCGCGTGGCGCGGTCCGCGAGCGGCAGCCCCGCGCTCATTTATGCTCGGCGCGTACCGAAAACATCTACTTTTTTAATGCAAAAAACGAAACTTCTAACTTTTTTAGAGACATTTATACATTATAGTTACCTAAATACTTGAAGACTTGTGTAGAATATGATAATATTCTGGTAAGCCAATATGCGATATCACTTACAATAATGACGATGTTCTACCATTTTATCAGTTTCATATCAGTTCTATCTTGTAAACTGTTGTTTCAACAATACACCGCGTCTTGTTAAAACAATAGTTTCAGAATCCATTCTAAGTGAACAATTTCTTTTTGGAGTCGGTTCTCTGATAGTTGATGCATAAGATGGTCGAACTGATGGCACCGACTACAAAAAAAAAATCGCCTATAATGGGTTCCTTTGCTTTGAAGGGTCACGAGTTTATTAAAGACTTTCTTGTGCATTTTGCTTTAAAAATCGGTATTTGACTAAGAATACCAATTTAGAGGTATCCTCGAAACTTTCCTGGAAGGTTCCTCAGTCAAGTCTGAGTCGAAGCAGTTTCATGGAAACGTCTTACGATACCGGTACTAGTATCCACCTGTATATGGGCTGGGTGTTCAAGTGAGCGATTGATAATGTGTGTGAGAGAAACTATACAGGGTGAAATTTTCATACTTTTTTTTAAAATAAATATATCACTTCACTAAAATACATTACGGGTATGCGATTTGACAGACCACAAGCATGAAATTGCCCTGCTTAATCATACTGTATTTATATATTATTATTTTTTTGATACTAAATAGGTTCCAGATCCATCCTGTGTGACTATTGATGTACGCATTGCTAAAATTTCAAATAATAAGATGACTTACGATTAGAAATGGGCGACGGGAAAATACCCATTGGGAAAATACCGGGTAAAAACCCATTTTGAGAAAATATAGGATTTTTCCAGATTAAATTCCCTGATAATATGGGTCAGCCCATATTATCAAGGAATTTACTCGGAAGACAGACCGGAATATAGTATTTTTAGTTTGTTTAAAACATGTTTACTTTTCTTCAAATTTAACAAACGAAAATAACAAATTAATGATCAATGTAAAAGTCCGCCGGCGTAACAGCAGTCGTGTTGTAAGTCTACCGTAGCCTATCTAATCTTTCCGGTAGGATACGGAATACTACAGCGTTTTATTATTATTGGTTGATGGGCTCTATTGTTGCCAGCTCCACCAGGTATGATCTATTGTGGCAGCCCTTATATTTAAATTTCACTTCTTAGTCCCGTGATATCTGCTTTCTCATCCGGGTGCATGATGTGCCGCCCGAGATGGATACTTTTTTGCTCATAAGCGGTCCGCATGAGCAGAGGATATGCATGGCCGTTTCGTCTTATGTATTACAAGATCTACATAGAGCGTCTTCGGTCATGTTCATATTGGCCAAATGTTTGTTAATTTTATCATTTTGACAACCCGTCTGGTGTAGTGGTCGAGAAATCGCCTAATACGCAGCGGGTGCGGGTTCGATCCCCGCACAATAAAAACATTTGTGTGCATGAACATGTCTGTTTGTATTGGTCAACATGCTTACAGAGGATAATTAGAAGCGTAGTGGCGCGTTGTTTGGTGATGCCACATAATGGTTATACGCCGATTTGAGGGTTATCGGCTCTTTCTCTAGCAAGTTCATCTGCTACTTCGTTTCCTTCAACCTTTGAATGCCCTGGTAAGTGTGACTTTCTTGTTGTTTCCCAGTTCATTCAATGCCTCAGTGCATGTTTGCACCAGTTTTGACATTTGTTCGAAGGATTTTAGAGCCAGCAATGCAGCCTGGCTATCTAAGTTGTTCTTCTCAAGGTTTATCTCTGCACATTTGTTTATGGCAAAGACCTCGGTTTGGAAGATGGAGGATTCAGTCCCCATGTTTACACTTACTTTGAGCTTAGGCCTCTCTCCGTAGACCCCACAACCTATATCATTTCCTTTTTTGGATCCGTCCGTGTACCAGACGTGGCTACCTTTCATAAATGACATTTGGCCTTCAAGCTATTTGTCTCTAGAAGGTATTACGGCATACTACGTAGCTTTCGTAGGTAACTTTTATTAACCCTTTGTACGGTCTGCTAACCGCACACCTTTCTTGCTATGCTGATGGTGAGAGTAAATCCAAACTCCTTGTTGAGCACACGAGATTTATCGTCACACAAATATTACAAATAATAAATGCTATGAGCCGCGGCCGTCTTGCTAGGCACAAAATGCGAACTAAATATAAAATAATAAAGTAAATATTAAAGTTACGAAATGGGGTCAGCCGCGCATAGTAACTTTATTGCTGATGACGGGAAATGTACGTTGCTACACCGTACATGCTGGGGGCCGCCAGAGATGGCGGTGAGATTAAAATTTATTGTGTAAATAGGGAGGCAGTGTTAGTTACTATGGGCGACGTAGACTTATTTAAACACTGAACACTGTGTATCTGGTTGGCTTGGCTGTCTTCGTCTTCACAAATGCTGTTTCGAATGAAGGAGAGGCGCACGGTCGTACGTTCCGCTGCTATGGGAGCCGCTACCGGCGCCGGTCGCGCGCGCCGCACGCGCCGCCACGCCCAGCACGCGCCGAAGATGACTGCGATGCCGATGATGATGTAGATAAGAGCGTACTGATGTACATCATGGTATGATATATCAGTGCTCAATACTGCTTGCTCTTTCAAATTCTTCAACCCTTGTTCAATACCCTTAAGTTGTCTTTGGCGCTCGTTTATAGTATCGTCCACTATGGGTGTGATTGGGACTGAGGCGTTGATGATGTTATTTATAGGGCTGATATCTTGTGTTTTGATATTGATGCTCGTTTTGATAACATTACGATCAAGGTTACGAGAGTGCACCGTAAATAGGTCGGACTTGACAATGCACCCGTGTGAAATGCTGACGATGCCGGCTTGCTCCAGCTGTGGCGCGGTCACCTGATCCGCGCATATCACTCGTAACTGACACCTCTCACAACAAAAGTATAAGTACTTGTTTAATGTATTTAATGCGACCCACTTATTGATGCAGGGGTTAATAGCCGTTTGGCATTGTTTATTGTTCTTGTCATATTTACAGATACTTTCTTCTTGCTTGAGATGATATACAGGTTTTTTGGACTGACACCAGTAAGTCTGATCTTGTTGATGACACGATGTAATAATATCTTCGTTTTCCATTATTATGTAGGCATCTTTTGCTAAATTGATGGCCAAATATTCCGAAACTGGCACCGTGCTTATCATCTTGCTATGATTTGTCACGATTGGCACGGGAATGAGATGAAACATTTCGAAAGAATCTCTGCTGACTAGTGGAACCTTGACTTCAAACAGCAGGTATTCGTTGCACATTCTTGCTTTGATGGTAAGTAGATGATATATGCTCTGTAAACTTGTATGTATATTATCTATAGTCAGTCATAAGTCAGTTCATTTGATATTTGGCTTGCTATGATACTGAGCTCGCTTCTAAGTTGTTTCGGTGATAAAAGATGATAGTTAAATCTTCCGTGGTATATATCTGTGATCGTAGCCAAAAGTGATTCTTGTATGTTTCGAAGTTCATTGATCATGTTACTTGCAGCAATAGCGGTGAGTGTAATGTAATTTGATTGCGAAATGTTGTTCACCTCTGCGTTTAATATGTTGACGGCTTTTTCTATTTTTAGTAGGTGTTTGTTTACTAATTTGTATTGCTTGTTTATGGCGTCCTCGCTTCTTTTAAGTAAATTGTATTCTGCTTCAACAATCGATGTTTGATTGCGCCATAAAGTTGCTAAATGTTGCTGATTGTCTTGTATGAGCATTATATCTTTCTGATACTGCTCGGCAAACTTCTCGTCTAAGACGCCAAACAATGTATTCGCTACAGAGCCGACAGCATTAATGAGACCACGCCTCCTTCGCGAGCGCGTGCTTGTATGTTGCGTCATCAATATCGTGTTGTAGTGCTGAAGTTCGTCGTAACTGTGACGTAGCTGCCAAAGTATAACGTCACATTGAACTTGCTCGCCCAGTTTCTTGCAGGTTTCTTCCAGATGATTAAAGTACATTTCGAAATTTTTGATGCCTTGCCAGTAGGGTTCCAACTTGTAATATACCACTACTGTCCAGTCGTCTCTTATAACTTGCATATTTGCGACCTTATCGAAATAAATGCCTTGGTTTGATCTCAGCGGAGTGTTGATATAGGTGCACGATGAAGTGGTAAGTATACTCATGAAATATAATATAGCCAATGCTAGCGACTTGAAATTAAAGCGCGGTTTCTTCGTGTGTTTCATGTCATTTTGCGATAAGTTAAATGTACTTGCTATGTTTGTTTGTTGGCGGTCGATGTTTGAACTTTGATTAACGGGCAGTAAAGATAGTTTTACGACTGGTCGCTTCAGATAACCGTTCTTGGTTTTAAGCGTAACCACTCGAACTTTCCCATCGGATCCTGGGTGTAGTTTATCGACTCGTCCCATTGCCCACCGTCCTGCTGGCAGGTTGTCTTCATGTATGATAACGAGATCATTAACCTTGATGTTTTCTTGATTTCTCATCCACTTGCTTCGTGTAGTTAATTGACTTAGGTATTCTCCTCGCCATCTTTTCCAGATATCATTGTAAATCCTTTGACATAGATACCATCTTGTTCTCAAATCTTGCTCTGTATCGAACAAAGATAGCACAGGTCCGCTTGCTAGGAAGTGAGACGGAGTGAGGTAATCTATATCTTCCGGGTCTTCAGTGAGAGCACACAAAGGTCTTGCGTTTAAACATCCTTCTAGTTGATACAGGATGGTGGTAAACTCTTCGTAAGTCAGCTTTTGTTCACCGACGACGCGTTTGAGATGGTATTTCAAACTTTTCACTGCGCTCTCCCACAAACCCCCAGCTGAAGGCCAGGAAGGTGCATTAAAATGCCACTGTATGTTCATTTCGATGATTTCTTGCATAAATTCACTGTTGTTTTCGGTAATGATAGCTTGTAACATCTCATCAGCTGGGGGTTTGTGGGAGAGCGCAGTGAAAAGTTTGAAATACCATCTCAAACGCGTCGTCGGTGAACAAAAGCTGACTTACGAAGAGTTTACCACCATCCTGTATCAACTAGAAGGATGTTTAAACGCGTGACCTACGTAGACGTATACCTTTGTGTGCTCTCACTGAAGACCCGGAAGATATAGATTACCTCACTCCGTCTCACTTCCTAGCAAGCGGACCTGTGCTATCTTTGTTCGATACAGAGCAAGATTTGAGAACAAGATGGTATCTATGTCAAAGGATTTACAATGATATCTGGAAAAGATGGCGAGGAGAATACCTAAGTCAATTAACTACACGAAGCAAGTGGATGAGAAATCAAGAAAACATCAAGGTTAATGATCTCGTTATCATACATGAAGACAACCTGCCAGCAGGACGGTGGGCAATGGGACGAGTCGATAAACTACACCCAGGATCCGATGGGAAAGTTCGAGTGGTTACGCTTAAAACCAAGAACGGTTATCTGAAGCGACCAGTCGTAAAACTATCTTTACTGCCCGTTAATCAAAGTTCAAACATCGACCGCCAACAAACAAACATAGCAAGTACATTTAACTTATCGCAAAATGACATGAAACACACGAAGAAACCGCGCTTTAATTTCAGTTATGACACCCTTACATTGACGTCTTTGTAATGAAAGAAGTTGTGCTGCTTTTTCGGTTATAATAGATGTTTGCGATCCTTGGTCTAGAAGTGCTCGCAGATTATAACACTGCCCATTGGCGGATTGAACTTGGACGATCGCAGTAGCTAATAATATTTCTGATGATTGACCTTGAGATGGCGATGTTATAGATGAGTTACTGTAGTTAACCATTCTTGATGTGTTCGGACGATTTGAATTAACTTGTGTATCGAATGCTTCGTGCAAAATAGTGTTGTGGAGACCTTGACATTCACGACAGCGCTTGTTTGATGTACACTTGCCATTGTGATTGAATAAGCAATTAGTGCACATCTTGAGTCTTGATATTGTGTTGAGTTTTTGATGTGGTGACATCGCCATAAATGTGTCACAATAATAAATTCCATGATCGTTGTTACAAAGAGGGCACTTGATAGCTCGAAATTGGTTGTAATTTGTTTTTGTTGGTTCTGCTCTGTTGTTTGAATAAACTTGAAATCTTGATTTATTTTGTCTTGCTGCAGGTTGATATGTTTGTGGTCTTGTGGTGGCTTGCTCTTGCTTTCGACGTGAGGACTCCATTGCTGTGAACTTGCATTCTACAAAGTTCAAGAAGTCTGATAGTGTTGGTAGTTCTCTTGGCTGCTCTAGACATTCGTTATAGTCGTTAAATGACTCATTGTCTAGCTTTTGCGAGAGTAGGTGTACTAGCAGTGGGTCCCAGGTACTAATGTCAATACCTAGGTTTTTCACTGCATTTAGGGTTTCAAGGGCCGTGTCATGAAGGCGCTTGAGTTGATTTAGTGATTGCTGCTGCATGGTAGGTATCGAAAGTAGGTTGTTAATGTGCGAGGTGAAAATGAGCTTCTTGTTATTATAGCGATGGTTAAGTATTTCCCAGCATACGGTGTAGTTTTCAGAACTAATAGGTAGATGCTGTAACAGTCTTTCTGCTTCTCCTCGTACCTTGCCCTTAAGAAATTGCATTTTCTGAGCATTCGATAGCGAGGGATTATTGTGAATAGTTTCATTGAATAAATCTTTGAAGGACGTCCACTGATGATAACTACCACCGAATGTAGGAATGTCCATCTGCGGCGTTGATTTTTCTCTGTGACATACGGACCATAGCTTGCTGTTAATGGACCGTTTGATGTTGTTATACATTTGCTCATAGGATAAAAATGCTCTTTCATAATCGTTGTTAGTGGAACCTTGAGTTTCAATGTCAATCTCCCAATGCAGCTTGTCGATAGCAGACCACCTTGACTGCAGAGAATGAAGCAAATCTTCGAGCTCCCATTTCTCTGTCACGGAATCTGGGTTAGTGCTTGTAGCTGTTCGATGAAACGCTCTGAAGTTACTTGCTTGCTTTTTCAGTAAATCTTCAGTTTTGCTATTGGTGCCTCGTGACTCCTTAGACACTGACGGGGATGCAGATGTTAATGGGTGTCCGAGCAGCGTTGCAGGTTTTAGCATACTAGGAGTCGGCGGCCTTGCTTCCGTTGTTGACCCGTATGTTTGAAGTAATGTCTTGATTTCTTCATAATTAGCTTTCGTTATATCGTACTGATTTTCGGTGAAATATGAATGAGATTTATCTTGAAATGCCCACAGCTGAAGATGGTTGTTGTTAAACTCCATCCAGTAGCTTTCTAGGGTTTTTAGTCTACGATTTATGTAATCAGTAGTTTTTCTTTCAGGCCCATCCTTTTTGAAATTCGTCCGAATTTTGGCGATTTCTTCGATGAGCTGTTGCTGGTTGGCTAGGAGATTTTCCATTGTTGCCATGTTCTTGCTTGCTTGCTAAATGATTTGAAATTGATTAGGTACCTACTTGTTTAAAAGTTTCACAGTTGGCGTGCTTGCTTACTTGGTGATATCCTTGCTTGCTGAATTTTTCACTAGCTTGCTTGATAACTTGCTCACTAACTTGTTTGGTTTGATAACTTGCTAACTAACTTGCTTGATAACTTGCTTGATAACTTGCTAACTAACTTGCTTGATAACTTGCTAACTAACTTGCTTGATAACTTGCTAACTAACTTGCTTGATAACTTGCTAACTAACTTGCTTGCTGATAGATCACTAACTTGCCTGATAACTTGACTTGCTAATTTCTTTGCTAACATGCTTGCTTGAACTTGCTAGATAACTTGCTAAATTTCTTGTTAACTTGCTTGCTTACTTGCTGGTTCTCAATGTCGTTGCAGTCCCGAACACAGATATGCGCCTTCTCAATTCCGTTGGTGACACCCGCTGGTGGGAGGCCAAGGAACCGATTCGCTCTATGCACGAGATCCACAAAAACACTGAGCCTTTTCGAAGGACCATAAGATGTACGGTCTGCTAACCGCACACCTTTCTTGCTATGCTGATGGTGAGAGTAAATCCAAACTCCTTGTTGAGCACACGAGATTTATTGTCACACAAATATTACAAATAATAAATGCTATGAGCCGCGGCCGTCTTGCTAGGCACAAAATGCGAACTAAATATAAAAGAATAAAGTAAATATTAAAGTTACGAAATGGGGTCAGCCGCGCATAGTAACTTTATTGCTGATGACGGGAAATGTACGTTGCTACACCGTACACCCTTTGACGCTTAAAATTGATTGGAAAGTTTTATTAGGAACTTATTGACATTTATATGATGTTATTGATGCATATCCTATACATTTTTCAATGTTCGTTACTAGATACCAAAACCCATGTACTTACCAATTGTGTAAAATAAACTCCTGATTTTTGTAAATAAACAATATTTATTAATTTAAAATAATATTTTATGCATGGAAATCCGCAAAACAATTTATATCTGCTGTGAATCACAAGTGAACACCTCATGTATCACAAATATTATTTGGTGCGATTTTCTATTCGGGACTTAGCACACTGAACACATCTTTTTCGGTTTCTTGCCTTCATCATTACATGACTCGGCAACGTCATCTTCTGACTGCGACTACTGAAATTTTTTAATCCGTTTTCTAGTCATAGACATAGAAGGCAAAACTTTTTTTCTTGATAAAAATCCTCCTATCATTGATCTTGCTACTACCTGATGATATTCTAATGACGTTATTAAGCTGCCTACAATTTGTTCATCGTGCAGTTTAGTATAAATTGTATATAAGTTATTCATTGCTATATCCAAGAGATCAAAAAATAAGCGCAAGTAATATTTTATACGGGATTTTCGATCGACTTAATACATAACCTTTATAAATAAATATAAATATTGGACACCAATCACATACATTGCTCTGATCCCAAAGTAAGTAGCCAATGCACTTGTGTTATGGAAATCAGACACAACGGTGGTACTACAACGCCCAAACCCGAGACAATATAGAAAATATCGTTTTCTACATTGACCCGACCGAGAATCGAACCCGAAACCTCATGAGATGGCGACGCTTGAAACCAGCGTGCACCGCTCGACCACGGAGGTCATCTATACCTAGTCTTGCCATAAATATTGTCACAAAGTTTTTTTTTAATGCAAAAAATATTTATTACTTCTACAGTGTGTTAGTTTAATACATAAATATAAAACAATTTAATTTATAAAAAAGCTTCAAAGTAGTCTCCATTGGCTGCAATACAGTCCTTTTAACGTTGAGGCCAGTTATCAATAGAAGCACGCACTCTTTCCATGGGAAAATTCCTCACTGCCAATCGTATGGATTGTTTTAGGGACTCTTAACTATCATGGCGTTTAGAACAAGCCGTACTCTCTAAAACTGATCTTAAACCATAATCCAGCGGATGAGGATCGGGACTAGACGATGGCCAGTTTTCAGCTCTGATGAAGTCCGAAACGTTCGCTTCTAACCAAGACTGCGTGGACCGAGCTTTATGACCCGGCGCCGAGTCTTGTTGGATAGACCATGCTTGGTTATTGAACATGGTTGTTGAAGGGCTTAACTACCTTCGCAAGATTGGTATCTTGATTCACTTGTGCCGATATTTTGATACCTTTTTCACAAAAATATGGCTCAGTCACTCCTTCATAGCTAACACCCCACCAATCCATCACTGAAGTCGGGTAATGCCCACGTTGCACTCTGCCGACTATTGAGAAGCTTTCTTAGAGGTTTGAGCATAAATACGGTCATTTTGTTTGTTAAAATGTTGCTCAATTGAAAATATTTTCTCATCCGTAAACATTTTTTTTCTGAGACCTCCCTTTGCGTATTGCTTCAGTAGTTTTTTTCGATTTTACCACCCTATTCTTTTTTAAATTATCAGTTAAAAAATGACCAGTGCGTCTCTTACAGGCTGCAAGTCCTAAGTCATCTTTTAAAATACGGCGACATGGTTCTGGGTGCTATCTTAATCTCCTGAGATAAAATCTTTTGCTTTCGGACAGGATTCCTGCGAATTCTTTCCCTTACTGCTTTGACCACCTTTTTCGTACGAACACTACGTGGACATGGCCAGATCCTTTTCTGTCACAAACAGAAGAGGTCTCATTGTACCTATTGATAGCCCGGTACACAAACATTTGACTAATGCCAAGCGTATGGAGAGTTTTAAAAATTGCATTTGGCTCCATACCAACTTTGTGTAATGCAATCACAGCGATTTTGTTCTCTTTATCACCCCACTCAATTTTAATGTCGCAAAATATTATAAAATGTATTGACGCCAAAATTAGGAAACACAATGAGCAATCGTATAAAAATGACAGATTCCAAATTGAAATGTAATATCTTTCTTATTTTTGATTGTAACAGTATTTATGGCCAGACTGTGTATATATCGTCCCTTTTCATAACCTTATCAGCTGGTAAGTTTTTTGGGATATTTTTTCGCTGTATACGCACTGTGCCACAAGCCTTTATGTTGAGTTTTGCTAAATTATGCTGCAATATGGGTGATTTCAAATTGATATAAATATCCTGTTGCAGAATCAGCGCGACACCAGATTTTGAAACCTCTTTTGATCGGTTTGTTTTGAATGTACTGCTTGATAATATGTGGCCCTTGAATTTTACCATATCTTCGTCGACTGCTTGCGTTACAGTATTATTCAGGGCCTTCTGAAAGCTAGAGTTGAAGTGGTCCATTACCCGACGAATTTTGTAAGCCCTATTATAGTCGGGTGACGATGTTTGGGGCTGTATTTGGTTATTACAAAATTAGCATGACATTAGCTACGTAAAGTACACCCATATGGGGCTCAGTAGACCAATAATTACGTAAAGAAGGCAACTCATGGTAACCCATTACGTAGTTCATTCCTATGAATGCAGTGCGTACAGCATGGACTCAGGTATATTGATATCTTCAATAAGCATTTTTATATTCGTGACCGCCTTGAATACATCAAATGGATTTGGAGATATACGTACTTGGAGTACATTTATCTTAACAAACTCATAATCGCTTTGTGGAAAATTGCATGGCCTGCAAGTATTCGTTCGCCATCGAAATTTGGTATCGTGCTGGAAAAGGGAACCGTATTACACGATGACGTCGATGCTGCTGGAATAGGTGCTCGGTCGTGTGCGCGTGCTGATTCAATAACAACTTCTGAAACTCCTGCTGCAATATCTTGTTCTATAAATGCCTGATCTTCTTCATCCAAAACCAGAACGTCTTCAAAGTTGCTAGTATCAGCCATGAGATACTCTTCTATTTTGGAATGTTGTAAAGAAAATACTCTCGTCCCTGTGTAAGCCTAAAACAATAAAAATAGCCATGACTAACTCGACCAAACATGTATAAAACTCAAATACTAACACAAAATAAACTCATACATTAGTTGACCGATAGCGCATATTGGGACACCATTGTCCCTTTCAGTAATTTGGCCATACAATAACTTTACACTAGCTTATCACTGTAAAAGCCTATAAATATGCTTATTTACTTACCGGTGCAATGGTAATAAAAGGTACAATAACTTCAATTGTAATAAGCTTATGCTCATAAAGAATAATTATATTTGACAATGAAAAAGTGCAATACAAACTTCCACTTTACCGCAAAATATTTCTTTTTTTTTCACGCTCAGGACTGCCAATAAATTATGTTGATCTACAAGGCTTTCAAGCACGTGTTCAAAATTTCGTTGGTGTAATGTAAGTTAATATATTTGTGCTTTATACATAAACCTGTTAACTGACACTGCCTGAAATGCTGTGTTATCATGGTGTATCCACAACGCCTGGCGTCATGTGCTGGGGGCCGTGCCGGCGGCCATACCGTTCACTCCGCAACGGAATTTTCCACAGTATCTGGCAGTTTATTGCTGTATGCCGTCGGTAGAGCCGCCGGGCAGTGCGAATACAATTTTACGTTTACATGCCTGCACCTACATCATTACCCATTTTCGTAGCGCCGTAGCTTCGTAGCTTCGTAGCTCTCGTAGCAACACAGATTATAATGAAATAGTGGTAAACAACTACAGAAAACTTTGCTCAGTAAGTAGTTTTTATCCACGCTTGTTTTTATATTGCTGAGATAAACGAATTTTCTATGTTCATGCTATTAGGCTAAACAAATTTTGATATGCTGTTTACAGACTTAAAAATAGGAGGTAATCAATTTGATGTATATCTATATGATATTGTTGGAATTTCATAATATTTGAGTATATTGATCAAAGATTTTCAAAAACGTATGCCAAATTTTGTTAGTTACTCAAGAGTTATTAATAACCCAAAACAATGCCATGCAACAACCAAATTAAGTCCATGAAACAATTTATTATGTTAATTTATATTTCAAGAATTCGTCAATGCTATGAAATGTTTTTTCTAATAACCACATACGCTGTGACGATTTAAACCGATGTATAGGGAGTTCTTTAATATTATCAGGTATTTTATTAAACTTTATACACATATGCAAAAATATTATTTTGAAATCGTTTTGTTTTTGGTACACACTCAAGTAGCAATTTATTTGGATTTCGCATCGACCTCTGGGTTGTGTCTTGTGCTAGCGAAAATTTATTAATATTTTGCTCAACAAACATACTGACCTCCAAAATATATCAGCAGGGTAGCGGTAATATGTAAAGCAATCTAAAGTAAGGCACCCATGAAACATCGGGTACTATATTGCATATCGATCTTATACAGCTCTTCAGTGAGACAAATAGTTTCCCGATGTTAGTGCCATTACCCCAGACTGCCAAACCGTATCTCAAAACCGATTCAACATGGGCAAAACAAGCAGTAATAGCCGTGTGTACAGTAGCTTGACGACCCGTCTGGTGTAGTGGTCGAGTAATCGCCTACTACGCAGCGGGTGCGGGTTCGATCCCCGCACAATACAAACATTTGTGTGCATGAACATGTCTGTTTGTATTGGTCTGGGCGTTTTCTAAGTATATTATGTATGTATTTACAAACAAAAAGTATTTAAGTATTGGTATCCGTTGTCTGGCACCCATAACACAAGCTTTGAGTAGCTTACTTTGGGACTAGATGGCGATGTGTGGGAATGTCCAAAGCTACTTTGGTTAATTTGTATAAAGCCAAAGCGAATCCATTAATTTTCTTTGATACCATTTCAATTTGTCCTTTCCAAGTTAAATTTGGATCAATAATTATGCCCTGAAATTTCGTTTTAGAAGGTCGTATCGTATGATTATGCTTTATTTCGGTTAGGTATATTTCAATGAGGGTACAGATTAAGTTTCTTTAAAATCCATCCAGTAGATAGTTATTGAGATATGGGTTACTATCTGAAAAACATGAAATTAAAGAAAAAAATATTGAAAATTAAACCGCTTTAAAATAACTGACGTACAAATAATGACAACAAAATCGCATTTATTAAAACCCGAAAAAATGGAAAAACTCGGGTTGCGCTTGCGCAAACCCGGGTTTTTTCGAAACTCAAAAGCGCCGAAAAAACCCGGGTTTGGGTAAACCCGGACTCGATTCCCTAGTTGCAGCCCGTCGCGATGGAGGGAAATAAAAAAAAATCGCGCCGGGCGAAGCTCAGCCAGTACCGCGCGACGGTAATATTTAGACATAATATTACCGTGGTCACGGTAATATTATGTCGCGCGGCCGCACCGAGCGCATGCGCGACATCGCCGGTAACGTGGAAATACACTCGCCATTGGTACACGAGTGACATCGGAAACTTTGCAAAACTTTTTTTTACAATATTCCAAGTTTGAAAAAGTTGTGTGCCAGTGTCGCCGTTTAAAACGGGAACGTTATTTAGCAACATGAAGAACAAGGTGAGTTTTTTTATCTACCCGCATTTTGTTATTTTCAGTAAGCGTTAAAACAAACGAATAACAAAACCCAGATGAGAACTTGAGGTAAACTAATAATTATTTTATTATATTGAAGGAATCGTTGAAACAAAAATAATATGTTACCTAACTAAGAAAATATACAAATAAAAATAAAACTGCTTGGATTGATCTACAGCAATAATATAGGTAAGTAATAACTTAATCAAACAAAACCTACACAAAAGGATCTCTTTTAAAAACGAAATCAACAGAATAAAAACCTTACTTACTAGCAACAATTTGGAAGGTGCTATTAATCTGTCTTTTCGAATAAAATAAATGTTTAGTTGGATTTTAACCTACTTAAAAAAGGAGGTTATCGATTCGACTGTATGTTTTTTGTGACTGTATTACGTCATATCACAGTAATGTGTAGACCAATTAGAAATTTTCGCCTACCTGGAGTTTATAACTTCTAGTTGGTCCCATTGTTGCCAAGTTCGGATCTGATGATGGGATCTTGGTGAAATCGAGTGAAACCTTAATTTTTAAACGCACGTATTGTGTTTTTATACAAGATTCTTTATATTGTCGTATTGTTGCGTCTGATAGTCAACATTGTAAGCAGCTGAGCTGATGGTGGAATTCCTTAACGCTTAGCAGTTCAGTGGTTATTATGATAGGTAAAATTTAGGTTCTTAAACATCTGAGTAATAAGGTGTAGACCTCCTGTCATCACTAAAAATAAATAAATAAAATTAACTTTAAATAAGTAAAAACCGACTGTAAAACAAAAAAGGCGTGACAATATTCCCAATAAACTCTTGACCTTTTAAAAGAAAGAAATCCAATTTAGGTGAATAATTTCTTTTGTGGAGTCGGTGCCATCATATTGACCATTAACTATCAGAGCACTTACCTACGGGTATCTATCATAACACAGAATTTTTTGATATCGAATTTCATTTCACAGAAAACTATTCAATGAATGTTAATATATTTTTTTCTTGTTTAATCGAATGGTTATTCATCGTCGTTTCATAACATCGAATAACAGTTCACCAAAAAATTGTTTCGCAAATGTTTTGTTAAGCAGAATAACGATATACCAAACTAATGTTTCATAAAATTATTAAGTTATCCATATAATCTTTCATAAAAACTTGTTTCAATGTGTAACGGTTCCCATATATATTTGCATACGCATGCAAGTAAGAAGGCATGCGCATGTTCTTTTAAAATCGGTTTTTGACTAAGAATACTAATTTAGAAGTATCCTCGAAACTTTCCTTGAGGGTTCTTCAGTCAAGTCTGAGTCGAGGCAGTTTCATGAAAACGTCTTTCCATACTGGTACTAGCAGTGGCGGCTGTACCTTAAGTGCGCTCGTGCGCTGAACCACCAATTCAAAAGATTTAAAAATTACAAAATATTAAGTACTTTATCTTTATTTTTAAATAACCATTTTAATAGTTATTTTTAAAGATACAAAAACGTATAAAAGATTAAATCTCCAATTATGGTGAATCAGTTTGAGCGCTTTACTAAACTGTTAAGACTTATTTTCTTGTAAAGACAAATTCTCGTGCGCTTCGGCGAGTGCACGAGGACTGCTAATATAACTTGTAGGAGATACTAGTTAATACGCCTAACGCGTGAAACAAAAAATAGTTCATAGAAATGTACCGAGTAATGAGCGAGTTTTCGAGCGCCGCACGTGCGGACCGAAGATTGCCGAGAGCACCCGATGTTTGACGAAGTGGCCGGCCGGCATGGGCGCGAATCGACGACGGCAGCCATGATTGACATCATGACATGTTTCGCTCTATGTGTGACGCATTAATTATTGTTTGTTTATATTACCTACCGTAATTGTTTTTAGTTTTTGTTTCGATTTTCTTAAAGTGCACTACCAGTTCGATAACCCACCAGCCGCCACTGGGTACTAGTATCTAACTGTATATGGGCTGGGTATTCAAGTGAGCGTTTTATGGTGATAATGTGTGTGAGAGAATCTATACGGGCTGAAATTTTTATACGTTTTAAAAAAAACATATTTTTTTAACCACATTTTTTTATTCATAAAGATGAAAATAAGAAACCAAAAATTTGCGCACGGGCGCTAAGCGTCACGCAATTGACGTTTTCATAAGAAACCACAAATTTCGCAGGGTCGGACTAAAAGCACGGTAGCTCAATTGGTAAGAGCGTTTGGCCCGGTCTGCCAAAAGGTTGCTGGTTCAAGTCCCGCCCGTGCGCAAATTTTTGGTTTCTTATTTTCATCTTTATGAATATATAATATGACACTGTGAGTGTTAAAAACAATCTAAAAGCATCACATTTTTTTAACCGAACATCACACAACTGTAATATAATATAATGTTATAACTGTAATTATAATATAACTTCACTTAAATACATTAAAGGAGTGCGATTTGCCAGACCACAAGCATGAGATTGCCCTGTTTAATCATAATATATTTATTTTTATACTTAATAGGTTCTAGATCCATCCTGTGTGACTTTTGCTGTACGCATTGCTGAAATTTTAATTAATAAGATAATTCCAATTAGAAATGGGTGACGGAAAAATACCCATAAGGAAAATACCGGGTAAAAACCCATTTTGGGAAAATACAGGATTTTTCCCCGATTAAAATTCCTTGATAATATGGGTCACCTCATATTATCATGAAATTTACTCGGAAGACGGACCGAAATTATGTATTTTTAGTTCGTTTAGAATATGTTTACTTCTCTTCAACTTTAACAAACGAAAATAACAATTTAATGTTTCAATATAAAAGTTCGCCGGCGTAACAGCAGTCGTGTTGTAAGTCTATCGTAGCCTCTCTCATCTTTCCGGTAGGATACGGAATACTACGGCATACTACGTAGCTTTCATAAATTACTTTTATTAAGGAATTTGCTAGATTTAGTACCTAATGTGTAGATTAATGTATGTGTGTATCCATAGGCAGGTCTGACTTCAATAAGGTATTCTTTATTTTTCCTTTTTAACAAATTGGTTTATTTCTTGAATAAGTAGTACAGTGAAATTTAATTAACAAGATGGAGTAGTGAGCGGGAGGACGAAGTTAGAAACAGTAACATGACCAGCAAAATTCAAAGAGAGGGGCGAGGGGGGTTTCAGCCTACGATGTAGGGCGCAGCCAGCGCCATCCAGTCGAAGTTCGCAGAACCAAGCAGTCGCCGATCCTCCGCATGTCGATGCGTGCGATCGATGGGTCGACCACATCCTGCGCAGTCCGACAGCTCACCGATAGATGGCGTGAACATCCCGGCGGGCGTTGAGAGAACCAACTCTCAATCAAGTTGACTGTTGACTTTCATCTTCATCATCAGCGGAGACTGGAAGAGGGCAGATTTTTGAAAAGGCCCTCAGAATTACTCCTGTTGCTGTACGAATGTTGGCAACTCTGGTAACGCCATCTTTTCCTGGAAAAACAGAAATAATTCTTCCCAAGCGCCATCTGAGCGGTGAGAGATTATCTTCCTTTATGATGACTAATGAGCCCAACTCGATGTCCTTGCCCTTAGATTGCCATTTAGTGCGCTTTTGTAGCTCAGCCACATAGACCTTTGACCAAGACTTCCAAAACTGCTGCCTTAGCTGCTCAATCCGCTTGTATCTAGACAGCGCTGTCATCGTCGTGAGATCATCCTGGTCAGCTGGAGCGGTCAAGGGCCGGCCAATAAGGAAATGACCTGGAGTGAGTGGATTGCAGTCTTCGGGGTCTGTAGACATAGGATACATGGGACGGGAATTCAGGACGGCTTCGATTTGTACTAAAACCGTATTGAATTCCTCATAAGTTAAGTTTACATTCCCTAATACGCGGGTTAAATGGTGCTTACAGGATCTAACCGCTCTTTCATGAATCCCACCAAAATAAGCTGCTGAAGGGGGCTGAAATACAAATTGAATATGATTGTCAGCGGCGAAATCTATAACTGACTGAGAGCAGCCCTGTAAAAACTGTGGAAAATCCTTTACGGCACCTACAAAATTTGTGCCATTGTCCGAAAATATTTGCAAAGGTTTTCCGCGGCGAGACATAAACCTTTTAAGTGCTAAAATATAGCCTTCAGTTGATAAGCTAGTAACTGCCCGGCCTGCCGAACTATAAGCCTGAGCAGCTGTTCTTTTTAGGCTTTGCACAAGTGATTTTTACTTCTATAAAGCGCCACTATATCTAGTTCTAGTCAGACTGACAAACCTCAATTGAATCTATGCGCTCAGGTTTTACCTGTGTCATTGATAGCAAGGGGTAAGACCCCTTACACACTGCGACTGCGACTTTTAGCATCGATGCAATCGCGCGTTCAAACGCGCTTCAGCATCCCGAATCACACAATTAACAGATTTAATTTAGTGTCGATGCAATCGCCATAATTCAGATTCTGCCTCGCGACTGTATCGATGCTAAAAGTTGTCATTTTGCGACCGCATCGCTGCAGAAGCGAGACTGCATCGAACGCGTAACTGATAACTATAACGATAAGTGATAGTAGCGCGCGTTAGAATTGATGCAGCTGTATCGATGCTTAAAAGACATTGATAAAACTCGCCTAAGAATCAACACAAATTTGTCAATTACCAAAATTCATGTCTTCTTTTTTGCATAAATAAACATACATTAGATTGTAGCGGACACTTTTGTTTCGTGAAATCAATTTTAAAAAGACTTTCTTGATTTTGAACTCTTTACATAATATTTTTTTATACTACTTATTGTGTTCTGTATGGGGTTTTTGATTTGGCCACAATACGGTCTTCACTAACTTACTTTAGTTATTAAATAGGCTAAAAAGACAAATTATTATGTGCCTCAGGAAAATGGAATGCTGTAATTGAACGTTTTTTATTTACAAAAAACAATATGATTGTGCCGTCATTGGCTAAATCACCTTTGTTCCTCGAAATAAAGGGCAGATGACATGAGTGACCCAACCATTTCAAAGTCAGAAATAAAAGCGCGGGAACCTTGGAAAAAGAAAGGCGCCCAATTGTTAATGTAGGTAGGTACTATGACATTACGGTATTATTAAACATCATGTTTGAGAAATAAAGTAGCAGGCAAAACAAGCTGCCAGTACTTAGTATGACGATAAGATAGCTGTTATAATGAAATTAAATAGTAGATTGTTATACAAGGGGAGAAAGTGACCCATTTCACTCGAGAAGTTCTTGGCAGTGAAATGGGTGCTTTCACCCGAGTTACACAAACTATTTTTCATTTCGACTGTGAGGAAAAATAAATAAATTTATTTAGATATTATAATGTTTGGCGAGAGATGAAATCTCGAGTTTTTACATCACATATCAGTTTGTTTACTGTCGTTATACATAAAACACAAGATCAGAAAGACAGTAAAGGCACGGAAAACCACAAAGTACTAGATACATAAAACGCGGACGATATCAAATATTTCAAATCATTGTTAAAAATATCGATCGATTTTTTCTCACAGACAAAATAATAGGAGAAGAACGCAACCTTGCAAAAACAAGGTTACTTGTCACCAAAACTACCACAGATTATGTCAAATTCCAGGTTCAATTTTGCCTCATGAGATAGCGCTATGAATGACAGCTAAAAGTGGGAGTGAGTAAAAAGATTAATGAACAACAAAAATTGCGGCAAGTCGCCTCCTTCTACTTAATAATCTATGCAGTAATCGATAAAAAATAGCGTCAAAGACATACAAAATGTGACAATTTAAAATGAAAAAAATGTGACACTATGTATGGCGGGCAACCGAAATATATTTGTAGACTTTAAATTGTAAAAAATAGACCAACTATACATTTTTCAATTCAGTCACCATAATAAACACGCTTTTAATGTTTGGCTAATCTTAAAAATATGAAAAGCTTAATTATTTGAATAATATAATGTGACTCAATTTTAGCTCCATATCTGATCATAGCAATTAAAACTAAATTACTTTCCACCCTAGGGATGGAAAAGCTATTTTCCACCCGTCTATCTTCACATGAAAGTTCAATTTTACGAACAGAAGAAATGAAAATAATGTTTCATATTAATAAAACAGAACCTAAAATTCACTGTGATGAAGCTATAATTATGTTCTTATAGAAGTGTCCATCAAAAATTATTGTTCTTACTTACAAATACATGTCATTTCGAACCTAGAAAGGTACTTTTCATCACTGTTGGTTCTTAAGCGAACGATGTATGGACTCAGAACAATGTCTTTAGCGCAGTGTGTGAAAGTTGACATTTTGCGACTGCATCGATGCTAATAACGCGCGTTAGCATTACGACTGCATCGCTGATAAAAGTCGCAGTTTGTAAAGGGTCTAAGAGCTAATGTAGGTTCTCAAAAAGAAGGAAATCATCATTTTTATGCTCTAACAAGGTTATTCAGAATTTCAGATCTTTCTTGTTAAGTTGACACCTGTAATTTCACAGAGTTGGTGCGGCAACTACACCACCGGAGCACTCAAGTACCAGATGGTGGAAGATGTTCACAGTCCAAACAAAATCCGAGTAATCGGAACACTCAGCAACTCTAAGGAGTTTGCTGACGCCTGGCAGTGCCCCAAAGGTTCTCCCATGAACCCGAACACAAGTGCATACTGTGGTGACGAACTGTTAGGGAGACTCAAGCAAATGTGATGTTAGACATAAGTTGATCAAAGACATTAAATCCGTTCCGTCGGTTACCGTAAAGTTATCGCCTTAATGTACAAAAGTATTTTTTTTATATATCTTGTTGTGATTCACTTTGTTAAATCAACATTAAGCAGGACTTAGTCATAATCAATAATTTGTGGCCTAAAAGCCTTCCATAAAAATCATCACATTTAAAATTACTTTTGTTTTTCTTGTTCTATACAGGGTCTAACGAAACTAGAGATCGATAGCCAACGGGGGGAATCTATAAATCATTATGATCACGCTCACCAAATTTGGTCCAAAAATACAAGCTAATTTCTGAGATAATTAACAAAACATCAGAGTGTTTTATAAGTGATAAAAGACACCATTTACAGCTGCTTTTGCAGTACTACACTGACAAATACGTACACCAACAAAAATAACTGACTACGCACGCACAGAGGTCAACATTCGGTCAGTGCCCATCGAGTATTACCAGCAGCATAAAGAAAATTGCACGAATTATACGAAAAACTTATTATGTAGGTAAAAAATTGAAATTTGGCGATTATCTTTGATAAAAAAGATACCTAAGTACTTTACTGACGTTGTAAATGTGCAGTATTATTCTGAATTAAAAACAAAATAGAAATTGAGTTTTAATTGTACAACTAACAGTGCAATAAAGTTTAAATAAATAAATAATTTTGTAAGTTACCTCAGAATTCATAAATTGTTGACATTCTTTAAAAAGGAATTGTTTTAGTAAGATTAATATCGTTTGAATTTCAAAATGTATTTCGTAAATTTAAATTAATAGCACCAGAAATTATTATCATTTTATTTTGAAAAGTATGTACCTATTTACGACTATTGTATTCCCATTCTTTAAACAAATCGTGCAATTTTTTTCATAGCAATAGCAACCCTTTTTCCCAGTTTTTCTCTAACAGAAAGATTCAAAGAGCCGCTAGCACAAACGCACATCTAAAGTAAGCCCTAATTCAATGGCATACGGTTCGGCAGATTTATGTCGGCATGGCGGTTTAAAAACGTCAAAGACACCGCCGCCGGCGCCACCGCCAGGTTTCCGCTTCTGTTATGACTACATGGAGGGTGACAACGGTTTCATAAAGTATTATTTTGAATAAAAAAGCTATTATTCCAAATTGAATTCTTTTATGTTTACATTAATGTGGAGGTGTGTTTAAACAACTAAGAATTAAAACTTTGTTGTTTTTAAAAAAGTTGGATTACATCGTTTTATTTAGGTTTTAAATTTAAGTACGTGTTTCAGTTTTGACAGTTATTTACGTTCGATTGAACATAATTGATTAGGTAAAGTTGAGAAAATGGTAACTTACTCAATTTCTGGATTCTCAAGAAGTTGACAAGTAGATAGTGTCCTGAAGCATGCTTATTATGTAAGACCCATCATCCACTTCATTATTATTTATTCACATACAAAAATGTAAAGGGTTTAATTTCGACTTCCTTACGAGAATACGTTTAAAAGCGCAAACCTTAAAAGAAAGTTGCGATTGAATAATAGTCTTTGAAAAACCTCATTTTTGTACTTAAATAGCAAGCATTTAGTAGCATGGACACCCTACACTGCTACTGCCTACGCGCCACGACGCGTCGCGTCAGCATAAGTCAATCGCCACAGTTGCTTCGAAAGTCGTCAGTCTCATCTCGAAATTGTAACAGTAAAGTCCTGTCATCGGGATGCCATATCGTTACATGAACATCGACTATTTGCGTATGGTAATGTACGAGTATTACCGTGACATGCTGCAGACTACAATTGCGCTGAAGCCTCGCGGAAGTACGCCGAGATCTACGGTGTCACGCAGCGCCCGCCTCAAACCTGACTGCAATGGGGGTGTGAGTGGCATCCTCAGGCGTACCGAGAGGCACACATAGTAGTATGTGTATGTTCCCCGGGTGCAGGGGCTGAAGCCGCAGGACTTCGAACGGCTGAACGGCAAGACGTACCTGGACTTCCTGCAGAACACCCTAGAGGAGCTGCTAGCCGACGTACCTCTACATCTTTGCGGGGATTGTACTTCCAGCAGGACGGAGCGCCGACCCACTTCGATCGCGACATACGTTCATACCTAACGAACCGGTCCGCCGTCCGCTGGCCCTATACCCTGGTCAGCGCGTTCTCCCGACCTTACTCCACTGGACTGTTTTGTTTGGGGTACTATTATGGACTTGGTTTACAGTGACAATAGGCATCACATCAATAGCTTAGAAAAAATACGCCAACGTATTGTAAATGCCTTCGAAATTGTTAAAAGTGAATAGAGACAAGTGTGTGTGAAAATATTATAAAAAGGGCAGTGTAAGCAGTGTTACGTGTGAATACCCAAGGAGGACACTTTCATATCTTTAAGTACTGTATTTTTTTTTGTAAATATTGTGTCAAATTGTGTAAATACTTTCTAAGTTAGTGTCCTTTTTTATTTAATGGTTTATTAAATAAAACAATTCAATTAAAAATTAAGTTACGCTAACAATTCTTTAATGCTTTTTAAACAAATCATCCTAAAATAAAGTTAATGTTTTGGCCTTAATTTCTTGGTTATATCAATAACACTAACCTGCCAGTCTAAAGCTTGCTTATGTGTGATTGTAAGTCATAATAAATTATTAAAGTAATCCCGCATTTTCCTTTTATTCCAATCTACCTATGCTACACCTCATTTTGCTAGTGGAAAAAATACAAATAAAACTTACTTAAACTTTAATTTGCTAATCAAAGCCTTTTTGTGTCTTATTAAACATTTCATTTCTAACAAAGTTTTTACTTTTGGCTGTTCGTTCATTTAATTGTCATAGGCTTGACTTTCATAATACGATTGTTTTCTGATATCATTGGGGTTTTAAGTAGGTAGGATCATTTAGATTGACCTAAAGGAAATCATGAGAAGTAAGTATGTAAATCTGTCACTGCACTGGTAAACTAAATGAGTAGCCTGGTGTCCTACTCTGAATGCATGATTTTGACTCTAGCCGTCACGCTCGCTCGCCCTATCATGGTATCACAAATGAAAGAGACGGTTCGAGTAAAAACATGTCATTGATAACAAAGTAGGTACCTTATTTTTTGTCACGCTCGCTCGCGCAGACCTGATAGAAGAAATGACAGAGACGGATAGCAGACCCGATAGAAGAAATGACAAAGTTCGGCCATACAAAGTAGTTATTTCTAGCCTTCTCGACCATCCACACACACACAGCTGTTATATGGCCTTACTAATATCATCTAACAGCTGTGTGTGTGTAAATAGCGCACAATGCTCCTTGAATTAATTTGAACAGTGTGCGTGTAAGTGTACAATATCTGTGGGTTGAAGCCTGTGTGTGCGTAAGTAAACGACAGCATGTTTTCTTAATTAATTGAATTATTTTGTTTGAAAACATAACTTTGAAAAATCACTATAAAACATATGTCAATATTTTGTCATCGTATTCAGTATGATGTATAGATACCCCCCGTTGGCTATCGATCACTAGTTTTGTTAGACCCTATATACGATCAGCCAGACGACAGCTTTAATAAAATCTGATGGTTTGTTTATTATTATTTTTGGAGATAAATCACGCCCTATGATGCGACATCTCATGTACGAGTATTTAAGCGCAGATTGTACCTAGTTCGACCTTTTCAGACGGGATACATTATTGTCCGTATGCATAAGTGACCTTGCGAAACACTTTCTATAAAAGAAATAAAAAAAGATTTTATTTGCTCATGAAAAGAGGTACATTTTGATGTCATAAATCTATGGTTAGCTCAACTTTTTCAGATATCATTTAATAGCATGCAAATACATATTTTAATAATAAATAATTCATAATAAACAATAGTCTAGACCTAGTCAGAATTCAGTGTACATCCGGCCGTCTGAGCCAGGCTTCTAGAGAGCTCTAGTATATCTACGCTGATAACGAATCGTTAGTGACGCTGATATATCTAGGTTTCATCGTTTGTGACGCAATAGTTTTCTTGGAAAATCAAAAAAACTAGGCTCAGACAGCCAGAATTTCGCATTTTCTGACTTTCCAGATCTCAACTTTCAGACGGTTTCAGGGCGCTGTTTCTTATAAAATGTGATGTGACGCGTAAGTGACGGTCATCCGAAGTAATTTCATCCATTTTAATCCAGTAATTTTTGAGAAATCGTGATAAACGTGTGGCTCAGACAGCCTGATATCCGGTCGTCTGAGCCAACTTGTTTTTCTTTATATTTCACGAAATGTTGTGTTTCGAACAAATGTTTTTAGGATTTACTGATGTGACGACGTTAGTGACAGCTCTTGACCAGATTTGAACCATCGTGACGCACGCATTTTGGGGAAATTGAGAAAAAGCTACTGGCTCAGACAGCCGGATGCTGGCTGTCTGAGCCACCTAGTTCTACCACTTCCAGGTGTTGTACGAAGCTGAAAACTCATCTTATCTGATGTGACGCGGCCTCTAAGTACAAAAAATCGTAAGTGACGGCTCTATATGCCGCCAATCAAAACTTATAAGCATTTCAAATGTTTCCCATACATTGATGCATTTGGGTGGCCATACTTCGCACTTTTTATGGGAACGGAAAGATAATTTAGTACAAAATGTAAGCTAAAGCCCTATATCAAGGCGGATGCTTTCTCCAGTTATTTAAATACTTAATTACGTAGTCAATAACTACGCCGATGAAGGAAAATATGTTAATTATTTATGGTCTCAGGTATTTCAAGAAAAAAATCGTTTGATTACTATTTATTTAAAAACAACCGCTTGTTTCAGTAAGGTACTACAATATTAGAGAATTTTGGTTAAGTACATACTACTTACATATTCTTCGACTCTTCCCATGTGATAACGGCCCACTTGGGATAAAATGGAAAAAACAATATAAATACTTACTTCATTATGCAAATCGTTTCCTTTTTTTGTTTGGATGGAAATTTAGTAATTCATCAACTCGTCCCCACCATGCCTATAAAATATTTGGGACAAAATGCAGAAAATTAAAGATATATTTACATTCTGCAGCTCGTCCTCAGTAATTCTTAAACTTGTTCAACGTTAAGAGGAGGCTTTTATTTTTCATTACTAGTTTAAATGAGATGTACTTACCAAGATCATATTTTATCAGACTATGTACAGGCTCATATTTTATTCACCATTTAAAAAATCGAGGTGCTATCAAATTAAAGAAAATATGTTAAATGAGAACTTTAAAAAAACAAAACTTTTTGATCACTGTTAATTCGAAATGCAAGATAGCGTCAGACGAAAAAGTTGACATTAACAGTGATGACAGTTGCTGAAAAAAAATCCACATTACTGATTAGTGATTGATTTACTGACAAGGAAAACGTGCACTTTCGAAATTAATCATCAAAAAACGCAATTAAAGAAATTTATGGTGATGATATTGGGCTAGTTATACTAAAAGGGGGCACAAAGACTTATGACAATAATCAGGCATGTTTTGACGTAAGCTCCAGACTCAGAACTCGGTCAGCAGATCAGTATTTAGTTAGACTACTTACTACTTTTAATAGGAGTAGTCCGCGTTCTCTTACAAAAAGCTAGGCTCCAGGCTGACTAGGCATACTGACTACTTAGATAGCTGTTTACTGATAATTCTGATCACACCCAATGTCTAAAAAATACGATGTGGAAGTCTCCTGTTGTTGATATTTTAGTAAATAAAAAAGTTATTTTACGGATTGTTTCTGGTGTAGCATTAATACAAATAGTAGCTCAACAATTCATCCCATATAATGTCTGCGGCTCATTTTGGACGAGATGCAGATAATTTAATCAAATTATTTTTTCAGCGTGATTTAAAGTAATCAATATGTTAAAACTATCAAATTGAGTATATTTAGAATACGATTGTAGTTATATAAAAGGAAACCCTTTTATATATTACAAAGTAAAATATAACAGGTCCAAAACACAAAATTTTATTTAATTGTTTTCATAAGTTGGTCCCTACGCACCTCTCTAACTGCCATATCCATTGTAACTTACTTATATTTTTATTTATTATGTATACATTTTGTAAGATACATATTAAAACTTTCTTGTTAAATTCAACAAAAATCTTTTGAACTATAAAATAAATGATATTAAGTGGATGATTACTTTAAATCCTACATAATTTTATAAATATGATCAGCCATTTGACCACTATTACACCTGGTGGTAAGTGATGATGTCGTCGAGGATGGATATGTCTGATCAGTAATAGCTTAATCACTCTTCTCTTGAAAATGCCCAAATTAAGGGTTTCGGGAACATTCCATTCTTTATCCGTCCGCATCAGAAATATTGATCGAAACTGTTTAGTGCGCATTGACGGCATGTCAACCGAAATGTGTTCCGAAGGTGAAATAAGGCTGGCTTAGTAATTTTTGATCGTAATAATAATAAGCGGTCCCAGCGAACTGCGTTTCACCTTCGGCGCCGTTTTATGGTTATTATTTTGCAACCAAAGAAGCAGGAGACAATTTTCATAATGATAAAAAAAATATTATTGCATCTTGTCCCAAATAGGCCGTAATCATATGGGACGAGTAGGAAGAATGTATTTTATACCGAAATAATCTTATTTTGTTGTAAATAGCTGGAACTAGCCATTATTTTCAAATAAATAGTAATCAAACGATTTTTTTTCTTGAAATACCTGAGACCATAAATAATTAACATATTTTCCTTCATCGGCGTAGTTATTGACTACGTAATTAAATATTTAAATAGCAGGAGAAAGCATCCGCCATGATATGAGGGGCTTTAGCTTACATTTTGTACTAAATTGTCTTTCCGTTCCCATAATAAAGTGCGAAGTGTGGCTACCCAAATGCATCAATGTATGGGAAACATTTGAAATGCTTATAATTTTTGATTGACGGCATATAGAGCCGTCACTTACGTTTTTTTGTACTTAGAGGCCGCGTCACATCAGATTAAATGAGTTTTCAGCTTCGTACAACATCTGGAAGTGGTAGAACTAGGTGGCTCAGACAGCCAGCATCCGGCTGTCTGAGCCAGCAGCTTTTTCTTAATTTCTACAAAACGCGTGCGTCACGATGGTTCAAATCTGGTCGAGAGCTGTCACTAACGTCGTCACATCAGTAAATCCTAAAAACATTTGTTCGAAACATAACATTTCGTTAATTAATAATCATCATGACTTCAAAGTGATCAAATCCTCTTGTAGACGTGTGCACAATTGCCTTGCCGGAACGGGCTGATTGTGACACTCTGGGTCAGAGCCTTGGATGGACTCTGCCAACAGTTAAGAACGATTCGCGGTTCACTCGCCACCACCGAATAACAAAGCACTTACCAGTGGGAGGAGGCTTTTCCACGTACGAGTGGAACAGGATAGCTGATGATGCTTGTTTGTAGCTGGTGAAGGCATGAAGATCAGGTGGCCACGCGATAGTCGTGGCACCGATGTCAATATGGATGAATTGAAATTCTTATGCTCACTATAGGGCACAAACACCGCGCACACACTTACACTTGTAGTTCACATAAATAATGTCTGATTTTCAAAATATTAATGGATTTGCAGCTGACGAGTTTTTGTAGCAGCTCGCGGCGGAGACGGACATCACACTCTCGTGGTGGCCAATCATAAATCGACTCCCGCCGATATGCCCTAACATTGGGCCTTTGTTATTGGTTGAGCGAATGAATGAATCGTCCGCCACCAGCCTGTTGGCGGCACATTTCAAATTAGGAACGTTTACTTTACATACCGCCCACCAAAATACAGCTGGTATTTTCGGGATAATGAAGAAGAGAATAAAGAAAGTAAACGATAAAATACCTACTGTTTAAAAACGACTAACACAAAAAAACTTAGATGAAGTTACTTAGTTTTAGAACGAATAAAATTAATTACTAAGTTTTAGTACCCAGTCAAAAAACGAGGAAAATAACAAATTATTTAATACGAGTTACGTTTCTATAGGAAGAGGACACAGTTTTACAAGAGGGCGTTTGATAAAACCACCTTTGGTTTTGATAGTTGCCACCCGAACGGTTCCGTCGGGACCCGGATGTAATTTATATACTCTTCCTAAAGACCATTGCAAAGGTACGCGATTATCATCTTTGATGATTACGATTGAATTGACGGATAACGGTTTAGACGCCTTCGTCCATTTCATGCGTTGAGAAAGAGAAGTTAAATATTTATTTTTCCAACGTATCCAAAAGTTTTGAACAAAGGATTGAATTAATTGCCATCGGTTAAGTTGATACAATTTAACTGAAGAATAATCCTCATCGGGAACGCTTGTAAGTGGTTCCAAAGTCAGAAAGTGACCAGGGGTCAAGACGTTTAAATCATTCGGATCAGCACTCAAAGCACACAAGGGTCGCGAATTTAAAACGGCCTCAATTTGAATGAAAAGAGTGCTAAGCTCCTCAAATGTTAAAACTTGATTGCCAACAATACGATAAAGGTGCGTTTTTGCAGCCTTTATTTGGATTTCCCATACTCCCCCAAAGTGAGGCGAAGAAGGAGGGTTAAAAATGAATTTAATCTGTTCGGCCTGCGACGCTTCTTCTATTAACGATAAAATATTGCTAGCACCTACGAAGTTCGTGCCGCAGTCGGCATGAATTATACTACAACGTCCACGACGACCTACAAAGCGACGTAATGCAGCTATAAACCCATCAGTAGAAAGAGATGATACCACCTCAAGATGGACCGCCTTAGTAGCTAAACAGACGAATAAGCAGAGGTAAGCTTTGTCCATCCTCGCACCGCGATGGTTCCCGATTTTAATGCGGAACGGTCCACCGAAATCAACACCTATGACCGAAAATGGTTTAACTTGGTTAACACGATAAGAAGGAAGGTCGCTCATGAACGGTTGTAATGGCTTAGGATTAGTTCTGTAGCATCCGATACATCTTGAAAGACAACGACGAATAGCTCGTTTAGCAGATAAAACCCAAAACCGTTGCATGACTAAATAATGAGTAGTATTTTGCCCTGTATGACAGTACTTACGATGAGTGGATTCAATAAGTTTATTTGTAAAGGGATGATCACAAGGTAAGAGCACGGGATGTTTTTGATCATATTCTAAACCAGCGCGAGATATCCTACCGCCCACCCTGAGAATACCCGCTTTGTCAATAAAAGGATTCAATTTTTGAAACGGTTTAGGTAACGATTGGTTCAATTTAACACGTTGAATTTCACTTTCAAACGATGATTTTTGCACAGATTTTACGATTAATAATAACGATTGATGGTTTTCATCGTCAGTAAGAATGGAACCGCTATGGCGCTCGTCTGTACTTTTAGAACGAGTGTTATGTATAAATCTTCGAATATAAGAAACGATACGAGTTATTTTATCCAAAGAAGAAAAGCGTTTTAATAAAACATCGAATATCGTATCTTGCTGTCCATTGCTATCTTGATCGGTAATCAAAGTAACTGAGTGTCGTTCCTCAGTACGCACAATTTGCTCTTCATCATTGGTAAGAAACCTTTGAGAATTTTTCGGCCAACAATCAAAAGTTTGTGACAGCCAGGATGGACCTGACCACCACAACGAATTATTAAGAAGATCGTGAGGAAGTTGACCACAAGAACATACATCCGCAGGATTATCACCTGAGGCGACATGATGCCATGAATTCGCAGAGATAATATCCTGAATGTGGCTAACTCTATTTGCGACGAATGTAGTCCACCGAGACGAGTGCGACCGAAGCCAGGAAAGGACAACAGTCGAGTCAGTCCAAAGATGAATACAATCGATAGGTATTTTGGACTGATACGCATCCAGTACGAATTTTGTGAAGTCTGCGAGCATAACAGCACCACAGAGCTCCAAACGAGGTAAAGAAAGACGTTTCAATGGAGCGACGCGTGCCTTGGCGCATAACAGCCGAGTATGAATAGATCCGTCAGCACACAAGACCCGAAAATAAATAACAGCTCCGTACGCGAGTTCGGAACTATCACAAAAGCCATGAAGCTCGTATGAAATTACATTATCGAGAGTGAGACGACGTGGAATACTCAGCGAGCCAATAATAGGCAGCTGATCACAGAAAGATTTCCAGACGTTAATTATGTCATGGGGCGGCGTCTCATCCCAAGAAATTCCGAGAAGCCAAAGTCTCTGCAGTAAACATTTGACTTGAATAGTAAGCGGTGATAGAAACCCCAAAGGATCAAATATCTTAGCAATCTCACTAAGGATAACACGCTTAGTACATGGTCGATCAGAAGGAGTCACATCGAATAAAAACGAATCTGATACTGGATTCCACTTGAGTCCAAGTACCTTAAGAGTAGGATATTGTTCATCAGAAAACGATTTAGAATCCAGAAGACATTCTGCCTGGGAAAGATCTGATAACAAACTTGGTGAATTACTAGCCCATTTTCTTTATACGAAATGACCTAGTTGGAATAATTTAACGATTTGTGATTTAGCTTCCAACGCGGCGGTCAGATTTTCACAACCAGTAACAATATCATCTACGTAAATATCGGTCGATAACATTTTCTTAGCCAGGGGAAATTTACTACCTTCGTCCTCTACTAGCTGCTTGATTGTCCTACAAGCAAGAAACGGAGCGGATGAAACCCCATAATTTACCGTATTAAGTCTATATTCCTTTGACACCTGATCAGGACCTGATCTCCAGAAGATTCTCTGATAATCTCGATGTTCATCAGAGACAAGAATTTGTCTATACATCTGACGTATGTCAGCCATAAAGACAACCGAATGTATTCGATAGTGGAGCAGAATCCCAACGATGTTAGATTGAAGTTTAGGTCCCGTCAACAACGTGTCATTTAACGAAATGCCCTTAGCATCCTTTGCCGATGCATCAAAGACGACGCGTAATTTTGTTGTGGTACTATCTGGTTTAGTGACGCAATGATGCGGAATGTAGAATTTGCCTTGGTTCAACTCCGCCGGATTCACTAAAGACATGTGGCCGGATTTTTCATAGTCATCCATAAATTCACAGTATTGTTGATGTACAAGAGGATCACGAGATAAGCGACGTTCGATCGCATGGAAACGTCTCAAGGCAATATCACGAGAACCTTCAAAGACTGGTTCCACAGTGTCTTTAAAAGGAAGACGCACTCCGTATCTACCACTCAAATCACGATAGTAGTGGTCAGTTGTATAAGCTTGCTCGCACAAGATCTCCTCGGGTGTTAGAGGTGACGCCTGAGGAACACTATCCACCTCCCAAAACCGTTGTATGGCCGTTGCCAACTCGATGTCGGATTTTGAAGAGACTTGTACCAACGATGAGGATGCAAGTGGCGTTCTACCTAATAAAAGCCAACCGAATACCGAATTAATTGCAAGTGGCTGATTTGCATTGCCTTTCAAGCGCTGACCAAGAAGTGACTCGGCTAAAACATCTGCACCAAGCAAAACATCGATAGGACCAGGGATGTCAAAACCTGGATCAGCTAACGGTAACGAGTTAATGTGAGTCCAACCCGACGAACTAAGTTTAGCTATGGGTTGCTCACCACAGATATTTGATATAACGTGCATGTCTAAATCGAATAACGAATTATTGTTTGAACCGACTGAACAACGAATTAAGCCGACGACGTCAGTAGCAACACCTCCCAAACCATTGATATTCGCTTCGCATGAGATCGGTTGAAGGTTTAGACGCTGAACTGCGTGTCGCGTTATAAAATTATTTTGACTTCCGGTGTCGAATAATGCGCGAAAAGAATGATACCTACCGTCCGAGTCCTGTATTTGAATGATAGCCGTAGCTAACAACACAGTTGTATTAACAAAATTTGTTGAACACTTAGAATTTTCCTTAACAAATAGGGAAACGGATTTAGACTCTTTGGAGTTATCATCATCACTAGGTTTTTTGTTATCACGATCCCTATGAAGTAACGTGTGATGTTTATGTTTACATTTCAAACAACGAAATATCGATTTACAATCCTTCAGGTGATGAGATGATTTCAAACCGTTGAAGCACAATTTGGCCTCTGTTGTATAAGACATACGATCGTCTACGGATTTAGCGAGAAATATTTCACAACGTGTTATTGAATGATTAGCTGAACATAAGGAACATACCAGAATTGGTTTATCAACTTTATCTAAGGCTTGTCCGTGAATTTTATTACCTGCCAACAATGTGTGGGTGACCTTGGAACCTTTAGAAAAACTATTGAAAGTAGGTTTCGCGTTTGAAACGAAAGCTCGACCGTTTGATTCCTTAGTCGTTGGATTTCCTTTATAACCCTCAGAAAAATGATTATCGCGTGACAGCGATTCACATTTAGAATGTAAAAAGCCCTTCAGCTGAGAATAGTCCGGAATCTCAGTGTTGAAATACTTCTCTTCGAATTCACGACGTATCTTCGAGTCCAATTTAGATAAAATATGATACACGAGAATAAAATCCCATTTGTGCACCGGAAGGTCTTGTTTACGTAAAATGCTCAAGTTTTCGTCAATACAATCTAACGATCGACGAAACTCGGTCGCGTTGTTGAGTTTGAAAGAAACGTTTAAAATATCTTTCCAACAAGTAAAAGATAATTCACGCTTATGTTGATAACGCGCAACTAAGGCCGCGTGCGCATCGGAGTAGTAATCACCTGTTACGGGATATTTCCGAATAAGCGATAGCGGGTCACCGCTAAGTGTCGACACCAGACATTGAAATTTCTCCACATCGGTAAGAGAATGACAGTCATGGATCAGTGAATTAAAGGAATCAATAAATTCGGGCCATTGTTTTACATTACCTGAAAACGTAGGTAACGAAATTTTAGGTAACTTGATGTGAGACTTTAATGGTGTAGACTCAGCTCTATGATTCCTAGTGACTTCTGATTCCGCCTTTTGTAAAAATCTCGATATTGACATAACACGAAAATATGTGTCATCAAAACGAGTACGAATATCATCATCAACACAATTTTCCTCATCACAGGCTGAATTAGATGAATCCAGTAATTCAAGTATTGAGAAGTGTGCAAGTTCGAAATCAGACCTAATGTTTGACAATTGATCACAATATGAAAAGAAAAGATCGCATTGATTAACATCCGATTCGGCAACAATACCGACCTCTAATGCCTTTAACATACGGTTCAAAGCTATAGTACGCTTTCGACGTAATGACGGTAAGTCTTGAATAGTGTATATTTCAGAAATATTTTTCAATTTAGATTTAGAATGACTAAGTTTCCGAGTAGCACGCTTCGGATTAAAAGACATGATAACAAGTTATTGTACTTAAAAGGTATAACACGACTACTTACGATTCCACTTCACGTGATTGCGGTGAAATGAACTAAATAGGTATATCAAACGAGTAAAAAAAATGTGTTGTTTACGAATAAAACGATTGATTGGAGTGTGAAAGCGTATGATTTTGTTAAAAACGAATAAGACTAGCGTATTTATTATCACAGCCGACTATGTATACACAAAGCACCGAATTTAATTGTATAGCTTGCTAGTGTATGATCTGTAATAATAAATAGGTATGAGTACTGAAAGTAAAATATAACAGCCGAATAAAATATACCCTTAAACGGAATTGAATAGGATTGTATAGATATGATCTGTTATTATTACTCAACGGATTCACGAGTGCACGAATTAAAGCTGCAAATCGACAATAATAAATGATTGTTTACAATGATCAACTTGAAGTTGCCGAGTAATACGGGTTACGATTAAAATGACCGTAATGAACGATCTGAAATAAATAATGAGTACAAATGTCACTGTTAATTGTGAACGATGGCACCATACATGTTGGAACGAATGAGATTGATCTGTGAATGAGCAATTGAAATGTTTTTTGTGAACTTCCGTTACGTGGAGTGAAAAAACGAATGAACTCAAACGCACACATAAAACGGACGAATTGCGAATTAATATTATATAAATGAGCAATGGAATGCAACGTGTACCTACTTACTTGCTTCTACGAGGGTCAAACTGAAAGTTCTTAGAACTGGCCACTTATAAACAATATAATAAAAAAAATATTCTAAAATTTGAAAATAGAACTCTTTGCCAATATTACTGAATATATATTACATTCATTTGTCATTTGTTTTACGATTTGGCGGCAAATTGAAAATTGTCTGTGTCACGTCAACATGAATTTAACACGAGAAAATTTTCGTGCAATGATTTTTTATGACTTTCGATGTCATTTAAGTCAACAAAAAAGTTATGATAGACTACGATTGGCCTTTCACGATGAAGCCCCATCTCGTGCGACTGTTTACAACTGGTTTAATGAGTTTAAACGTGGTCGCACTAATCTCACTGATGATGTACGCGAGGGACGGCCTTCTACGGCGACGACTGAAAATAACATCTGTGTTGTGCGGCGTATGATAGAGACTGACAAAAGAGTGACCTATCAGCAGATTCGGACAAGCTTAGGCATTGGTATGAGTCAAGTGCACAAAATCCTCCACGAACATTTAGCGGTCAGGAAGCTTTGCGCCCGGTGGATACCTCATAATTTGACTAAGGCTCAAAAACTCCATCGTGTGGATTGGTGCCGTAAAATGATTGAAAGATTTAACGAAGGTGACTCAAATGCTGTGTTCGACATACTAACAGGTGACGAAAGCTGGATTTACTGTTATGATCCTGAAACCAAAAGACAATCTGCTCAGTGGGTGTTTCCTTTCGAGGAGTTGCCAACTAAAGTGAAGAGAGATCGAAGTGCGGGAAAAAAAATGGTGGCCTCGTTCTTTGGAAGGATAGGTCATTTCGCAACAACTGTGTTAGAGGATCAAAAAACAGTTTCTGCAGAATGGTACACTACCAATTGTTTGCCACTTGTCTTGGAAAAAGTTCGAGAGAAACGACCTCGCAGTAGGATCCTCCTTCACCACGACAACGCCTCGTCGCACACCGCCAAGCGAACGATCGACTATTTGGCGACATCAAACGTTGAATTACTGGGTCACCCGCCGTATAGCCCCGACCTCGCGTCTTGTGATTTTTATTTATTTCCAAAAATTAAAGAAAAACTTAAAGGAAAGCGGTTTATGAATGCTGAAGAAGCGGTGGCTGCGTATCGCGATGCCATTGAAGAGACCCCTAAGGACGAGTGGGCAAAGTGCTTTTCCCAGTGGTTCCATCGCATGCAGCGGTGTATTGACGTCAATGGACAATATTTTGAAAATATATAATAAAACTAATAACTGGCTAATGTAATCAGTTTTTGATTTTCTAATAACTTTCAGTTTGAGCCTCGTACCTACCTGACCGGTCACAAAATAAAAATGTATCTGCGTAATTGTGAAAAAATATCGTTTGAAACGTATTGTATTTTGAATTTACGACTTAAAAAGGCTACAAATGACTATTTGTTATATGAACTGACTATGCGTTTTGGTACTATTTTAAGCGAAAAAACGTGAAAATACCAGCTACATTTATAGGGCGAATTTTACAATTAAGATCATGAGCCACCCATTCCCGGGTTTCGGCACCATGTAGACGTGTGCACAATTGCCTTGCCGGAACGGGCTGATTGTGACACTCTGGGTCAGAGCCTTGGATGGACTCTGCCAACAGTTAAGAACGATTCGCGGTTCACTCGCCACCACCGAATAACAAAGCACTTACCAGTGGGAGGAGGCTTTTCCACGTACGAGTGGAACTGGATAGCTGATGATGCTTGTTTGTAGCTGGTGAAGGCATGAAGATCAGGTGGCCACGCGATAGTCGTGGCACCGATGTCAATATGGATGAATTGAAATTCTTATGCTCACTTTAGGGCACAAACACCGCGCACACACTTACACTTGTAGTTCACATAAATAATGTCTGATTTTCAAAATATTAATGGATTTGCAGCTGACGAGTTTTTGTAGCAGCTCGCGGCGGAGACGGACATCACACTCTCGTGGTGGCCAATCATAAATCGACTCCCGCCGATATGCCCTAACATTGGGCCTTTGTTATTGGTTGAGCGAATGAATGAATCGTCCGCCACCAGCCTGTTGGCGGCACATTTCAAATTAGGAACGTTTACTTTACACCTCTACTTTATACAAAACAATGATGAATTAGCCATTTGTAAAGAGCACTTTTAAATCTGTTAAACGGCAGGTCTTTTATATTGTGAGTTACTATGTTATAAATAAGAGTACATATCTAGTAACAGTTTTTTTCGAATTTTGCACTTTTCGGAGTGATATCTGCCACAAGTCTCTTGCCGCTTCTGGTGTTACGCATATAAACCTCCTTTGCTTGCCTTAAAAATGCTTTTTTTGTCGATCAAACTTACTAATCTCAAAAAAAAAAGACATGGAAGGAAGAGGTAGTATTTGTAGGTAAGTAAATAACGGCCTGCATGGCTCATCAGGTGCAGTACCATTTATTGCCCTAATGCATCAGAGACATGACCCCATATCACGGTAATATTATGTTTATCAGTATTGTAAATGGCCCGTGTCCTTGAAATAAGTACCTACAGCAGCACAGTACGTTAGCATGCGATAGGGCTGTCGCCCACCTACAGCGTTTTATTTTATTGCATCTGCCTACTTTGAGTTTCTATCTAGTTTTGAGATTGTAAATTTATTACTTTTTATTTATTTATCTATTAGTACAGATACTAATAGATAAATAAATAAAAACAATATGAAATATTAATATGATAACATAAAATCATCGCAATCAACCTTCTAGTTTTCGAGAAACTCGTGGACAAACATACATATACATTCATACATACAAATATTACATACATACAAACATGAATAATATTTGGCAAACGTGTTCAGATGGTAGTATAGATTAACATACCCAAATTTTTTTCCCTTTTAAGTCGGTTAAAAAGAAAATACCAATCCATTAAGACACAAGACACAAATTACGTAGTAGGTAAGTACCTACTTACCTAATAGTAAGTCTTATTATTTTATAGTCTTAGCTTTCGGAGTTTCCAGGTAATGGAATTTTTTTTTATCTCTGGGTGCGTTATTGAAGAATTCATGCAACCAAAAACAGCACAATATATTCTACTTGCCATATTAAATAGCTACTTGTACTGATTTCTAGAAAAAAAAACGCGCGGTTACTGATTAAAAGCCAACACACCGTCCGGTCGTCACTGCGGCGCGTCCGCGACTGTAGCATGCCGAGCGCATGCCGAGATCCGAGCGAGTAGGTATAGCTAGCGCGTCGTCCGTTTGTATGAAGTTACAATACTGTAGACATAATATTACCGTGCCCATATGATAAGTCCGTAACGTAACTGTAATGTAGGTAGGTATACAAATTATAAATATTGCGATGGTAGATGTAAATCCTTTATGGTACGCCAGTCTGGAAATAAATTAACAAAGGTTAGACGAGTGTTTCCTTTAACTCTCAGTTAGATACGATCGGTATTCCATATTAGTCAGTGACGATATTTTTTAGAACTGGGCGCATGCAAGCGTTTACGATGCCAATCGGAAAAATAAAGGAGTTTGACGTGTACAAAGATGATTGGAATCTTTATATTGAAAGGGTGGAACAATATTTCGTCGTGAATGAAGAGAAAAACGAGTTAAAAGTGCCAACGTTAATAACAGTTATGGGAACAGAAAGCTACGAATCGTTAGTGAATTTGTGTACTCCTGCGAAACCTAAAGACAAAACGTTTTCGGAAGTTGTTGACTTCATGGGAAAACATTTACAAACTAAGCCCAATGAATTGGCCGAACGGTTTAAAATTAGACATAGAACACATAACAAGGATGAAGGTATATCGGAGTACGTAGCGGTGATGAAAAAAAAACAAAATCTTGTGATTTCGGCAGCTGGCTCGAAGTAAGCTTATGCGATCAGATGGTATGCGGCATAAGGAGTGAGGTCATCCGACAAAGATTATTTGCCGAGACCAACCTTGATTTCGAAAAGGCGTACACCATAGCCATTAGCATGAAAGCGGCGGAAAAAGATGCAGCCACGGTAGAAGGTCATAGGTCAGCGGCTGAAACACTGTGGAATGCCAGGCGATATCGGCGGAAACAAGGCGCGTCAGCAACGTGACAAAGACGTCGAGACGCGACCGTGGTGATGCTGGGGCGCGGGATTATCTTTGCAAGGCGCAGGTGCATAGCGGTCAAAAGGAATGCGTGCAGGGCCAGGCCGCGCTGGTGAGCGGGATCAGCGAGGTCAAGGCTGCAGTGCGTGTGGTGGCAACTCACATGACTTATCTAGCTGTAATTACGTGTGCCGTGTGGGTAATCGACCTGGGCACTTAAAACGGGTGTGCCCTAACCTAACTAACCAAAATCACGTGCAGGCTTCAGTTGAAGGTGAAAATAGCAGTGACCATAGTGAAGAGGTAATATTTATTAATGTAAATAAGTTAACCTTAAATGATTGCAAACCAATAATAATTTCACTTAAAATTGATAGCAAATTAGTAGATATGGAGTGTAATCGACCTGGGCACTTAAAACGGGTGTGCCCTAACCAAACTAACCAAAATCACGTGCAGGCTTCAGTTGAAGGTGAAAATAGCAGTGACCATAGTGAAAAGGTAATATTTATTGATGTTAATAAGTTAACCTTAAAGGTAAAAATTTATGTTGTTATATTATATGTGATACAATAGAAAAAAAAAGAAAAAAAAAATTAACCTAAATTAAAACAAATATATAAACTATTTACAAATAAAAAACATTTCCCAAATCTGAGACCTGCAATAGCGGCATGGTGCCGAGAAGGCTGGCTGCATTTCCTCTTTGGATTGCTAAACTAATCCTTTGGCCAAGAAATGCGCCAGCCCTCCGGTCGCCCGTACAATCAATTAACCGCTTGGCTAATCCATTGTACAGGCGATGTGCACTAGGCCCCCACGGCCCAAGAGTCTCAACCCCAAACGGCTCAAACATGTAAGAGCTGCTTAGCCCAGCATATTTGCGCCGTTTGAGAGACTCGGCGGAAGCAGCAGCGCTTCCAGCCCCAGACGAGGTTTGTGGAAGATGAGATGGAGCCAGGGAATCGACGCAGGTCGCGTCCCACACTAGCGGTCGTCCCATCTTCCACGGAACCAGAGTCATACCATCAGGCCTCTTACCATCGCTCCGGACCAACCCATTCGGTTCAAGAATAGCAGGAATCGATGCGGTGGCAAGAGCCCTGCGGATTATGTCGTTAAGGCTGGCATGACGAGAGATTCTCCCAGCGCTTCTGCTGCACGAAAGGCCGTGGTGACCCAGCGAGTCCACCATGACGCCGCAGGTGCAACGATGTGGGACAATGCAAGGGGCCCCCAAACGTAGTGCTAATGATAAGGTAAAAGTGGAATTATCTAAAAGTGTGCCAATATTAAAAGAAGGGAGAGAGTGAAGCCAAAGACCTGACTCCCATTCAGCCACAGCAAGGAGACGAGCACGGTCTGCATGACTAGATGACGTGTTAAGTAAATTATTCCGTTCTAGTTTGCAGATCGGCTCGTCCCAAAGCTTTTGCGATGAAACTGTCAAAGGAGGCTCTTCGGAACATAATTGCCTCCAAAAGTGAATTGCTTCGGACAAATATGCAATAGAAGATGTTCCTGACTTGTTCAAAATTTTTCTAACTAGCTCCATAGTACCATGGGCCGAGGACAAAAAAGCAGGAAGAGCTATACTTGAAATTTTGCGAATACCCAGACCACCAAACCTGATTGGAAGGGTGGCCTGAGTCCAGGTCCGATCGTCAAAAGAAATGTTTAGCACTGATGACATACAGCGTTGAATAGCGCTATCTAATTTGGTACACAGACCTGGAAATTTCCAAAAATGAGAAGAACGAACGCAGTATGTGAATTTAGGGACAAAAAGACAATATCGAATAATTGTGTAGGTCATATGAGTATTAATTTTGACAATGCGCTCCAAAACGTTATTAAAAATTTCAAATTTTTCATCAACAAAAGAGGCAAAAGACTCTTCCAAAATTGGGGATCCAAGCAGATAAAGTGAGTCATTTTTAATAATTTTGATATTAGGGGCCACTTTTCTAAAATTTTGTATGATCAATTCCGCATTTGGTAAAGAATCTGGAAGGAATAATTCACATTTAGAAAAATTAAGCTCCAAACCTGCAGAGCTAAAATTTTGAATTAGGTTAATAAAGTCAGCCAAAACTGTATCCGGAGCGCCTCCCAAGGATCCATCATCTAAATACCACACGTTGAATTTGGAATTTAAAAGACTTAAAAAAGGATGTATCGATAACCCAAAAATAGCTGGGCCGAGAGGGTCACCCTGTTGACACCCCACTGCAGAAAGAATAATATTATCTTTATATTGAAGGTTACTAGGGGTACTATAACACTGCCAAAGAAAAGGATAAATAATCGGTGCTTGTGCTTTTACTTGCGACAGCAGGGTGGCTCTATCGACGGAGTTAAAAGCATTCTTAACATCTACTTTGAGAAAGACATCTTTCGAATTGTTACAAAGAAAAGTACGAGCTGAATGGATAGCGGCTTCGCACCTACCCTTAATGCCAAACCCAAGTTGAAGCGGTTCAAAATAAGTTGCTAGGCTTTGCGAAATCTCAGAACAACAAATTTTTGCCGCAAGACGCCTAAAAGTGTAGCCCACAGCAATAGGCCGAATGCCACCATCCTTTTTTTTAAGTGCGCAGAGGTTTGCGCCATATAAAAATTTTGTAAACAAAGGATTTACTTTACCTGAAAGCATTAAATTTACAAGGCTTACTAAATTTCTAAGAAGTGCAGAACCGGCTTCCCCACAGCTGGCACTCACCAAATCTTTCAGATGCTGTGGAGTGAGGCCATCCATTCCCCCGGCGGAGCCACTATGAAAGGAATTAATTGCCTTTAATACAGCATCAGAAGTTGTGACCAGTGCATGCTGCGAAGGGCAAGGTTGATCTGGTAGTTGAGTATTGTTGGCTGAGGGTGGGTGTTTGCTTTTAAGCGCTGAGAGGGTGTCTGGGGTATTCGGAGCAATGAGATCGTCGGAAAACAAAAGACGTGCTGCCCCTTTAATATCACCATCACTAACTTTTGATTCTATTAATTTGCTATTGAAGGAAATATTGGTTCGTAAAGGGGCTGTGTATGAAAGTAAATTGAAAGAATGATTCGAAAATTTGGCGGGAAGACAATTTTCTTTAATTTTTTGTGTTAATGAGCAGGTTTTATTATGACTTGGAGCGATATGTAGGACTCTATAACTAAAACAAAATAAATTTTCCCAAGCCTCAAGAGAGTTTTCGGCAAGTACTCTGGTAATTGAAGCACTTAACGATTGTGCAACCACTTGGCGGGCACCACGGGGAATGCGTTTAATAATAGGTAATGAATGTTTGCAAAAAGAAATTCGTTTATCAAATGATTCTGATAATGTGGTTGGGGTTTGGGAAAGAGTATTATCTTTATTATTTAAATTGAAAGAAGTTGATGATGTGTGAATTTTACTAGTGTGAATTTTAAGTCCACGTTGGCCTTTAAAATAACGAGGTTGGGGGCAAAGTGGGCAGCGGGCTATGTTCTCCGAGGAATCATTGCTAGGTACGTTAGGGGCCACAGAAGACGCACAATGGGAATTAAACATAGAACATTGAGTTACTTTCTTATAAAATAGAACTTTAAATTAAATTAAACACTAAATTATATCACAAAATACACACAAAATACAATATACACAACAATAAACACAATTATAATAAATAAATAAGACAAAAGTCAAAATCTTGACAGTGGTAGTATTCACATAGGTATCACAACACAAAGTGACATAAACAGACGGCGTTGCTAGGCTTTGAAGCATCTGATTGGCTAGCAGCCAAGCGGTTGCTAAGCGATGAAAGGAGACAGAAATGGCGTCCTTGGATATTGCAATAAACAAGTCACAGCTGATTTTGAAAGAATCACAATTGGGCAAAAAACTCATCAAAAGGCCTGACATCAGACACAGCAGGGCATCACATCCCCCGCTACAAAACACAGTGTGTAAAAACAATCATGCAAATCCTATTTAATTTTTAAATTAAAATTTGGGAACGACAACATGACATCCAGTCGTGTTTTTTTTTTTTTTTTTTTAATGATTGCTTACCAATAATAATTTCACTTAAAATTGATAGCAAATTAGTAGATATGGAGTGTAATCGACCTGGGCACTTAAAACGGGTGTGCCCTAAATTGGCTAAATAATTTTTATACATCTCTTGGCTAATACACTCCATGTATATTAGCCAAGAGATGTATAAAAATTATTTAGCCAATTTAAAATCCAACCATGCAATTTATTACTAATTTATTATACAGCAGAACTTGTTACACTGATAGGAAAGATACACCCCTATGTAAAATACAATAGTTCTGTAAAGACATTGGATCTTTATATGATTAAAAATGGTAAAACTGCTTTATTGGGCAGACAATGGCTGGCAGAATTGAATATACAGTTGCCTAAGTTTGAGTGTAGTAATGTAAATAATGTGGTAAACGGTTCGTCATTGTTGTCCGATCTCAGTTCCAGATAGTGAAATGTAATTTACCTTAAATAAAGTGTTAGAAATTGACCGTTATCCATTACCAAGGGTAGAAGACTTGTAAGTTCGTTTGCACGGTGGGCAGCGGTTTAGCAAAATTGATTCATCGCAAGCATATGCACAATTAGAACTGGATGACTCCAAGAAATACACCGTAATAAACACACATAAAGGTTTATTTGTCTAATCGTTAATCGTTTAGTATATGGCTTAGCCTTTAGCCCGGGCATTTTTCAATGTCATTTAGAGGAAATGTTCGCAGATTTACCTAGGGTCGAGGTATTTTTGGATGATACTATTATTACTGGTAGAAATCCGGACGAATACATAGACAACTTGTATAAGGTATTTGATCGATAACAAAAATATGTCCTGAGGGTTAAAAAGGATAAATGTGAATTTTTCATGGAGTCAGTTATCTAGGTCACCTTATCAGCGAAGACGGGGTTCATACTTGCCCGAGCAAGATAAAGGCCATTATTAACACAACTGCACCACGTAATGTATCCGAACTTCAATCATTTATTGGAACGATTATGTATTATGCTAAGTTTGTGCCGAACGTCAGTACCTTATTAGCACCGTTGTACAATTTACTTAAGACCAGTGTAAAATTTGAATGGAGCGATGAATGTCAAATAGCTTTCGAGGAGCTTAAGAGTAGGTTGACTAGCAGCGCCGTTCTCACGCACTACTCGGCGACGCTGCCGCTGCAGTGGTGCGGACGGCAGACGCGAGCAGCGGCGGCGTGGGCGCGGTGCTGGCGCTCGTCACGCCGGCCAGCGAGCGGCCCGTCGCCTGCGCCTCGCGGTCGTTCTCGCCCGCCGAGCGGCGTTACGCGCAAAAAGATCGAGATGCACTTGCGATTGTGTTTGCTATACGTAAATTCTATCAGTATTTATACGGAAAGCATTTTATTCTGAGGACTGATCACAAACCGCTGACTTATATCTTGGGTAATAAAGTAGGTATTCCGGTGATGGCAGCGTCGTGCTTACAGCGATGGGCTGTGCTTTTGTCGGGTTATCGGTACGATATTGAATATGTTACTTCTAAGAAAAATTGTGCTGATGCATTGTCGAGATTGCCACCGAATGTCAATAAGCAAACGAAAAATAACAAGAACGAGGAGGTACCTTACAGAGAAAACTTTTTGCCTGTAACTAACGCTATGATCAAAGAGGCTATGGCGCGAGATAAAACACTAAATAGGGCTAAGATTTACATTGAATCTGGTTGGCCAGTGACTTGCCCAGAGAAAGCACTCAAATCATATTTCATGAGGCGGAACGAATTATGTTTGGATAGTGGGCGCCTTATGTGAGGATATCGAATGATTATACCTAATACATTACGATCGGTTGTATTAAAACAGTTTCATAATAGTCATCTAGGGATCGTGAAAACAAAGAGTTTAGCTCGAAGCTACGTTGCTACGTTTGGTGGCTACGTATTGATGAAGATGTAGAACAGCAGTGCCGTGCGTGCGAGACTTGCGCACGGGAGGCGGACGCGCCGCCGCGAGCCGCCCCGCGCCCGTGGCTCTACGCGCCGCAGCCGTGGACGCGACTTCACATTGACTATTTAGGACCGTACAGAGGGTTTTCATATTTAGTTTTGATTGATTCCAGTTCTTAGTGGCATGTGTCATAAAAACACTTCGAAGTACATTTGCGCGATTTGGTTTACCAGTGGAATTAGTGTCAGACCAAGGTCCACCGTTTACGAGCACTGAATTCGGGGCATTTTCACAAAACAACGGAATCAGATAATTGTATTCGCCAGCTTATCACCCATCATTAAACGGAGCTTCTGAGAATGCAGTCAAGTTGTGCAACCGTACTATAAAAAAAAGCCTTACGAGTAGGTGTATATTGGGCATTCTAATTCACTTTTTTCGAATGAGCGAACGAAGAGAGCGAATGGTAAAGAAAAAAGGCTGCCGTCATGTTGTCGCTGACGCCTTGCTTGTTGCAACGTATGATGCTAGCTCGTACATATTGGCATCTTCAAAAAGAGAAATGAAGAAAATGCGGCCCCGTCTCCTAGTGTTCAGTGACGTGTCTCGAAGATGCGATGTATGCTAGCACCATTCGTAGTTGCTGTTGGCGTCATCTGCTTGTTGACCTATTGTAGATGTTACGTGGACTAACTCGATATATTTCTTGCTTGCTGCGTGCTTGATGTTCATTAAATGTTCGTTTGACTCTGACCCGTCCAAAGTCCTGATGCCTGGACAAGCTGGTTATCGCCCTCCGGGGAGACGATGTTGGCGTACAAGCTTCCTGGCTTGCACAAGGGTAAGAAGAGAGTACACGCCTCCTGGCCGAGGCTCCAAATGTGTTGCTTGTGGCTGCAAGCCTGCTGACCTGCACCGTGTTCAAGATGATGGCAAGCCTTCTGGCTTCCATCGATGAATTGAAGATTGCAGCCTCCTGGCGTGCAAGGATAAGTAGCCTCTCTCCGTGTTGATGATGATGGCAAGCCTCCTGGCTTCCATCGATGAATTAAAGATTGCAGCCTCCTGGCGTGCAAAGATAAGTTGGTGAGTCGCTCATGTTGAATATCGATAAGATCCTATTCGAACTTGGTTGTTAATGTTGATTGTTGTTGACGACCCGTCTGGTGTAGTGGTCGAGAAATCGCTTACTACGCAGCGGGTGCGGGTTCGATCCCCGCACAATTCAAACATTTGTGTGCATGAACATGTCTGTTTGTATTGGTCTGGGTGTTTTCTATGTATATCATGTATTTATTTACAAACAAAAAGTATTTAAGTATTATATCCGTTGTCTGGCAACCCATAACACAAGCTTTGAGTAGCTTACTTCGGGACTAGATGGCGATGTGTGGGAATGTCCAAAGGATATTTATTTATTTATTTATAATGATGATGATTTTATGCTCGTTCGCTCCTCCTCTTCTTGACGATATTCATGTTGTTCTTTGTACTGAACAGCATGCGGTGGTGTTTCATTTACTGGTGAGACCCGCTTCTGGGAGGTCAGTAACCGAACCGCTACTGTCATTTGTCGATTTTCTTTTTTCTTAGATGTTGATCTTGCTTGTTTCATGGTAAGCTCTCATGCTTGCTACTTCCGGAGAAGATCTCCGTCGGTTGATCCTCAGGATGTTTAATAGGACAAGACAAGGGAATAGGAAAAGGTTGATAATATTTACAATGTTATATTTGTTCATACCTATTTAAGTCCCTGTCGATTTAATTTAATATTAAAGTCAGTGATGAGTAATACGTAGATAAGTAAATTTTGATAAGTCGGGATGTCTTTGTGCCAAAACAAGACAAGGGTTAAGTCATGGTGTCAGAATATAGAATAAATAGTTTCGGCGTTTCTCAAGGAAGTGTCCTTGGTCCTTTACTGTTCTTCATCTATATTAATGACCGGCCTCAAAATGTACATAAAAACTTGGTGCTGTCACCGGTGACAGTACTGCTGTTATTAAATGTGATGACCTAAAGGAGTACGAATTTGACATAAATAATACTTTAAATGACATTATTCAATGGCTGGACATAAATAATTTAAAATTAATTTGATAAAAACCAAAATTATGCATTTTTATAATAAAAAGTTACCGCCTAATGTCATGCAAAGTTTCTTGGCCTTACTATTGATGACAAATATACTTGGACACCTTACGTTGAAGAAGTTGAACAAATCAGCCTACGCTTTGTTCAGAATTTCAAAAAAAGTAATATTAGAAGTTCTTTTATTAGCTAATCATGGTATTGTTACACCCCATTTAAATTATGGTGTTATATTTTGGGGTAATTCGGGGGATAAGGATGAAGTTTTTAAAGCCCAAAAAAGATGTTTAAGATCAATGTTTGGTTTAAGTTATAGAGACAGCTGTGTTCCTATTTTTAAAACATATAAACCTGTTAACGCTTCCATGTATTTACGAGTATAATATTGGAACTTTGTGCATTTGTTAAATGTAATCCACAGTTGTTTATAAAAGTAGCGGATATAAATAAATAAATAAATCATTTATTTCTCTCTGGCACATTAGGCAGTAGCAAGTACACATTTTTTTGTTCTCAATTTATAAGGTTTCCAACGTGCGAGAGGCTGGTGCCTGAAATAGGTCTGAAAAAACCGGTGATACAGGTCGCCAGCCCCCAGCCGTAGATACATAATACTATATAGGTTAAAAATTTATAACTAGGAATCAATATGAAAAAGAGAAATGAAACATATTGGAAATTAAATAATACTGGCCTAACTATGAGAGTATTTGATTGAATGTGAGTGTATGTTTATGTATATGTGTGTGTTTGCATTCGTGGGTGGAAAAAAACAACTAACGGATCAGATACTCCATTAAGGTAAAAACTCGAACTGTCATAGAATTGATTACGTTGATTATTAGTGATGATAAAATGATAGGTATTATTTGTATTTGTAAGGTCTGATTTAATTTATTAATCTCCAATATAATATTTTACACCAATAAGTATTTTAAGTATCTATTAAAATAATTAATTGAAATAGTAGAATAATATTTTTCATGCTGGCAACTCTAACTAGATTGGTGGGTAGTCAAATGAGCGATTGGAAAGAGGTAACTTCCAGCAACGGTAGCGGTGATCAGTTCACTCGGCGGGTTGGGCATTCAGTGTCGATCAGTGGAAACGGACAGTAGTGTCGTGATGAAAGTGTACCTATCGAGGTGAAAGTAATAAAATATTGAAAAAGAAGATCTGCTGTTTGACTGGCGTACAACCCTACATATTCATGGCATTTTAATTATTTGTTTACTGGGGAGCTAAAAGAAGATCATATAAGTACCCAGTATTGTATACAAAAGCTGGTAACTGGAGGCCACAAAACCTCTATGGTGGACAAGAGTGTAATTTGAATGGCTCCCATTATATTCAATAAATTGCCGGATGTTTAAAAAAAAATTGATTCAGTGACATTTAAAAACAAATTAAAACAACGACTGATAGAAAAATTTTATTATTCAGTTAGACTTTTTGAATGATATTTTATTATAAGCAATTTTATTTAAAATTAATTCAATGTATTTTTGTTGTATTTTATTTGTAAACTGAATGACTATTTTATTTTACTAAAATATTGTATGTCTAATATGGCAGGTCACAGTGAGACGTCATTTTTATTAAGATCTTATTTACCTGTGTTCCACAATAAACCAATTTGATTTGATTTGATGGAGGAGGTAGTTACGTATCGGGTGCCGGGTGGGGAGTTTTTGAAAACTAACTAAATTAATTAAAATTAAAATGCGAGTAATGTCTGCACCGATTCGAAGATGATTTATTACTGGCTAACTTATTCTAAATACAGGCACGGGCCGTTGAGGCTAAAACGGCTAAGTCGATGATAAAATACATGAGCTTGCCCTTAATTATGCTGAGGCAACCCTAATCTAAGACAGAAGGGCGAGGGGGTTCCATCACTCCTCCCTCCTTAAGAGTGAAATTATCGGAACGATCATTTTCAATATCTTTCCGACCATTTCGCACATTTTTTAATAACCTTTTACGAAACACATATAAAGGGAATACAATTAAACATATTATAACTAAACATAATATGACAAAATAACCTAAATTAACACCGAAGGTAATGTCCTTTTTATCACTCAAAACACTTTCCACTTCCGCACTGTGCTTTAGAGCATATGACATATATTTTATTTCATCCAGGTTAACTCCAACCATATTTAGTGCGTGTGTGCTTGATAGATTCGTATGACCGTGCATCACAGGTAAGTTTATGATCGGGATCGGTTTCGCGGTATCTAGCGACTCGTAGATATGGTGATTGATTTTGAGTCCAAGGACTTCTAGGTTGCAGGGTTCATCAATAGTAACGAGGTAAGTCCCAAAAATAGGCTGCTAACTGTTCTCGTCGTGGTTATCACACAGACTAGTTATCGTTGTTGGTCTTTGACTATACAAGATCCAATTGTTGGTATTTGCCCTCTGGATTCTTACTTCTTCGATTTGTATTTGATGCTGGTGACAATGTGTGACAGTATTGTCAAACTCCATAAGCTGCTCCGCACAGGTAGGTTCATGGTAGACAGCTTGGTTGTCTGTCGTACACAAGAAGTGGTCGCCAGCAGCGAGCGCGCGGCATGGCTTGGAAATTGGTATGTAATTAGACTTTCTCGCCAATAGGTAAGGAAATTAAGGAAAGATTGATATTGTGATGTTTTGTGACTCATGGAATATTGGTAAGGAATAAATCTTATAATAACTATACGTATGATTATCAGTTAATGGTATCTCCATTATAAATGTTATCTTGCCTTTCTTAACGTATGATTTGACATAAATTGTTTCCTCTAATTTAAACAAATTATCCTCGTTGGGTAAATACATAAGATTTGCAAATTGAGATATCGATTTTAAATGATTTAGTAATTCTTTCGAATTAACTATGGATTGATGTAAAACTGACAATTTACTTAAGGCTAGAGCTGTTTCAATCTCACTTAGTCTAATAAAAATCGTACGAAAGCTACTTATAAATATATTAAACAATCCGACAATATATGTAGAAAACATCCATTCAGACTGATTAGAAATAGCTTCATTTAACTTAGTCTCAATTTTATCTAATCGTTTTTCGAACATGACTGAACTATTATAAATTGTTTCAGTGGTATTAATAAAGCTATCGAACATTTGAGAGACCAAAATATATTTTTTTAATTAATCATTTGATTAGAATTTAATTCAGTTATGAGTTTATCGTATCGTTGGGCATCTTCATGGTCAAGATTACCTGTTACAATTTTTATAATTGAGCCCAATGGATTAATTAGACCTCATCTTTCACGTCGCGGCATAAGTTGATAATACTTTTCGATTGTTATATCGCGGAAAAATCTGTATGTGTTTTTAGGGTAATATATTCCTGATGAGCTGGATTATTGTAATCTATTAAATCATTAAACTGTTTATATGATGTTGAAACATGATTCAAGTCATCGAATATTTTCTCTAAATTAATGACCTTTATAATAGTCCAATGATCTATTTGAAAGAACGCCTGACCTTCCTTAATCGGCAATATGCCTGGATTGCCTTCAAGTGGTTTGAGTTGAAGGGCTAGCACCGGCGTCACGATCAGAAAGCAATACCTGTGGAGGGCGTTTAACATTTTTAATAGGTGCTTTCGTATCTCTCTCGCCCACTCTAATTGGTACTACATTTCTCTCTATGCCTCCTACAACTTGGGTTTTATCGTATCTGGGCTTATCTTGACTTTTTCTTTTATTTACTCCCTTTACAAAAATAGTCTCACCCTTTTCAAACTCAATGCCGGTTTCTCCTCCTCTCTTTTCCCTAACTCTTTCTTTATTTGCTACCATATTATCCCCTCAATACTGATATAAGAATTAAGTTCGCTTAGCATGGTCTTTAACTAGTTGTTGCATGTACGCTTTTTCAAAATTAATATTGTAAGGAGTTTCAGCATCAGTATGACCAAATAGTCTATAGATTTCAATAATAGTTGAATGGAAACGTTCAATTAGTCCCATAGAATTTGGGTTATTGGGCGTGCCGATGTGAAGTTCAACATTATGTAAACACAAAAACTCTTTAAGCAATTCATTATTGAACTCGGTACCCGAGTCGGAACTTATCTTTTTGGGAATACCGTAAAAGGAAAAGTATTTCATTAGGGCTCGCACCACTACGGGGGTCGATTTATTTGATATTTCCATGCATTGGCCTAGCTTGCTGAACGCGTCAATCAATGTTAAATAAGTGGAACCTTCTGTCGAGAAGAGGTCGATAAAGATTTCCTGAAAGGGGGCATCTTGTGTTTGACTCAATTGTAAAACGGGTTTTATAGGTTTTCTATCATACTTCATTTTACGACACGCTTCGCATGAGTTGATGATTGCTGACACTGTTTCCTGCATGTTCTTCCAATAATAATTTCTACGAAGTCTAACCAATGTTTCTTTGATACCGCGATGGCACGTTTTTCCTTCATGATATTTTAATACAACCGCCTTTTGCTCATTTTCCTCCTCAATGTAAACTACACGTTCGGTACATTCGTACAGTTGCACCATATCCTTTTTGAATAGCTGTATGACTAAATTGCTAAACTGTTTGCGATGTTCATCGTGTTCAAAATAGATAAAGTATTTTATTTTGGGCCTTATATATTGCTTTAGAAAATCTTTTATTAACTCCGTATTGTTAACGGGTAAAAACACTTCCAGGACTTTTTGCTTGTCCCTCGATTGGTCGGTGACTTGCATATTGTTTTTATACCAAAAGAATACCAATATCTGACTCGGTTTCGTATCTATAGCTTCTTTTAATATTGGAATACCTGTGGATTCTAAGGCAACAGCTGAGTGACTCGTTTGCGATTTGGTGCTTGTATCAGAAGGTGATGGTACTGGATATTCTAGTTCATTTTCCAAGAATGGTGAATTAGGGATGTTTACCGGACTATTTGATGCTGTCCTACTTAAATCTGATATCGCAATAGTAGAAGAGTCACTTTGTTCATCCTTTTTAGTAGATAATTTCACAATTTCTTCAACCACGCCTTCGAGATGTACCCTAAGTCGTTCCTCCTTTTCGTCAACATATACCTTCATTGATTGGCCATCTTCTTCCGACACTAAAGCATTAACTTTGCTTCTGGATAGGGCATCGGCTTTAGTGTTCTGTTTGCCTTTTTTATAAATGATTTCGAAATCAAAGTCTTGCAATCGTAGTCTCCATCTAGTAAGTTTACTGTTCGGGTCTTTTAATGAGTTAAGCCACGCTAAGGGCCGATGATCAGTGAAAATATAGAATTTCCGTCCGTACAGATACGGTCGAAAGTGTTTAGTTGCACAAATGATAGCAAGTAACTCCCGCTCAATCGTACTGTACCGTGATTCCGTATCACTTAATGTACGGCTTGCGTACGCTACCAGCTTATCGCTACCTATTTTTCCTTGTGACAGGACTGCACCTAGGGCTACGTTGGACGCATCTGTCGTAAATATGAATGGTTTTTCATAATCGGGGTATTGTAGTAACAGTGTATGTGTTAAAAGCTCCTTGCATTTATTAAATGAATCGATGTATTTTTAATCAATGACAATTTTGTTACGCTTCTTTAGACATGAAGTCAGAGGTTGTGTAATTTTGGCGAAATCTTGTATAAAACGTCTGTAATATCCCACTAGACCGAGAAAACTCTTAACTTCTGTTGTAGTTTTTGGCAACGGGACGCTTAAAACAGCTTGAATTTTATCATTATTTGGCTTAAGGCCATCTTTTTTTATAGTGTGACCTAGATACAGAACTTCTGTTCTCAAAAACTCCGATTTGTATAGTTGTACCTTTAGATTTGTCGCCCTAAGCCTGTCAAAAACTGACCGTAAATTTTGAATATGTTCTTCTAAACTGCTGGAAAATGATGACGTCATCTAAATATACCATCCAGTGTAGTCCCTGTAGTCCTCTTAGGACACTGTCCATCGCCCTCTGGAATGTTGCTGGTGCAGTTTTGAGACCAAACGGCATTCTCAGAAATTCGTAATGGCCATTTTGTGTGCTAAATGCTGTCTTTTGCCTGTCGGACTCCTCTATTTCTATCTGGTGTTACCCACTGGCTCGATCTAAAGTGGTGAAAAAAGTTAGGCAACGGGTACTTGTCATCTACTGTTATGTCATTCAAGCGTCTCTAGTCTACGACCATTCTATACTTGACTTCACCTGACGCGTCTGGCTTTTTAGGTACAATATGTACCGGTGCGCTCCAAGGAGAATGGAACTCTTGAATGACCTTATTTTGCAATAGTTTTTCAACTTGGTTATTTATTTATTCCCTTTGAGCCTCAGCTTGTCTGTATGCTTGGCTTTACGGAGATTGGGTCTTCATTTTTTGTCCGTATGTGATGTTTGACCTCATTAGTAAATGTCAAGGGTAACTGATCGCAATAAAATATGTCTTTATATTCGTTACAGAGTTTAAAATTTTTTTTCGTTCTTCGTCGTTAGTGTGATCTAGCCTTACCTTAGCCAAATTTTCCTCTAATAGTTTAGTTGTTTCTACATTTGTAAAATTTTGGGTATAATTTAAATTGCATTCTATTCCTTCGAACTGTACTACTGCCAGTGGTTGTGTTAAGGTCAACGTCATCGGGTCTTCTGTAGAATTTTGAATCACTGTCGTAGCATATCCATTAGAGCAGTTTACAATTGCACTTGGCATTCGCACTTCGCTTGCGAATTCTCTAAATTCGAGGATAGCATCACCTGAATGGTGGTTAACGGGAATCTTAACTCTCTGTTCTGTTCGCGGCGCTATATCAATGAAGTAATTGAGATTGTTATTGATAATTGGAATTAAGGTCGTTTTGGTTTGCAAGACCTGGTTCTTCAGATCAATTACAGCATTGAGCTGTTGTAACAAGTCGTTTCCTATGAACCCTTCATAACGAGCATCTACGGCGTAAACATAGAATTTGGGACAATCTGAGCTATGGAAAGTAGGCAAAAGAGGAATCGTTATGGTTTCATCATGTACACTTGACGCGTGAGTACTCACTACTTGAAATGGTTCCTTTTGAATAAATTGTTTAAAGTATTGATGAGCTATACGAGGACTGAAGAATGACCGCATGTTACCTATGTCAATCATCATTTTGGCGTCTATTTCCTCTAAGTATACATAGGGCAGTTTAAGATTTGAGTCACAATTTATTTCTACTATTTCTCTTTCGTCTTTTCTATCGAGGCATCTTCGCAAAAATTTAGGACGCATCTACGTCATTATTTTCGGACTCGTTTACAGTATCTTCCGTATGTGTGAAATAATTTAGATAGTTATCTGGTGAATAAAAGTCGCAATAACTATACTCATCCTGGTTGAAATCAGGGTAGTATTGTTCTTCACAATCATTCAGCGTTAATTCATTTAATTTAAAACCAGGCTGAGGTTTAGGGGGTAGTGTCCTTATCGACACATCCGTTGATTGCATATGCGGTGGTTGCATTTGGGGTTGGCTATAGCCAAATTGCTGTGGTGGTTTATAGCCAAATTGTTGTGGTAGCTTATAGCCTAATTTTTGGGGTGGCCTGTAGCCGAATTGTTGAGGTGGCATAGGCCACCCCAACAATTCGGCTACAGGCCTCCCCAGCAATTCGACTATAAGCCACCCCAACAATTCGGTTATAGAACCGAATTGTTGGGGTGGCTTATAGTCGAATTGCTGGGGAGGCCTGTAGCCGAATTGTTGGGGAGGCCTGTAGCCGAATTGTTGGGGGGGGGGGGGGCTATAGCCGAATTGTTGTGATTGATTATTCATTTGTAAATTTTTAGGAATTCCGAATTTAAATTGTGCATTTGAGTAACAACTCAAATGCACAATTTAAATTGGGTTTAAAACCCGTAGATTCGGGTAATGACCCACCAAATTTAAAACCATATGATTGTGATGGACCCATGTTCATGTTGGGTATCATAGATCCTTGATTGTGAAGGCGATTCCGCATACTATATTGTTCAAAGAAATTCATTTCTTCAAGGACAATGCTCAATGCAGACTCTAGCGTACTTGGTGCCTTCAATCTAACTATGCGTACAAGGTGCTCAGGCAAGTTATACAAAAATACATTCAGAGCGGTATTATTATAAATAGCTAATTTTGCACGTTTAATTTCATTATCCTGAATAAAGTTTACTTTGGAAATCAGTAAGGATCGAATACTTTGAATTCGATTGCAAAAGTCGAGGTAACTTTTACTGGATTTGATTTTTAACGATTCTAATTCAATATTAATGCACGCTTCATTTCTTGGGTCTCCGAAATGTCGTTGCAATAATTCCTTTAATTCAGACCAGGCCAAAACAACCTCCTGTTCTGATAAAAGCGACGCTGCATTCTCGGTAAGCCGACTCGTTATTGCATGATACACGTATAGGTTTTGCTCTTCATTACCTCTATAATTCGTAATGATATATTAACATTTTCGAGTAAAAAGGTTTAAAAGTTTTTTATCTCCATTAAACAACGGTATTACTCTAAGCATATTGGCAGGAATTATGACAATAGATTCCGTATTAGCCATTGCAGAGTAATATAAGGCACAGAGAACGCAATGTCACTAATGTAGTATATAAAAAAATAACACACACGAAAAATACACCATACCTAAATTAAAAGACACACAATATTAAATAAAATAGAATTTGCAATAATTGTTTGAGGTAAAAACTCATATTCTAAAGAAAATTATTCACATGAATTACTTTTTGGGAGATAAATCCTTTCTATTCATTTAATTTGTATTTATCACACCTTTGTAATCATTTATTTTACTATTTTCCGTATTATTTAACACATTTATTTCAAACACAATAGTGAGGTTTCTAAACATGAAATTACTCTGTAAAAATCTATTTATAGACACAAACACTAGAGGCCAGATAAAAGTTCATATACTGACAACCGTAAGTTATAATGAGAGAAGTCCTATCTCAAAATATCACTTTTAGGAAACTAACATAGATTTAGGATGATGAGGGAAAGGCTGGCAAAAAGTCTTACTCACCAGCCAGCCGCAGCACCCATAATCAGCACTCTTACACCACACCCGATATTTAACAAATTTATTTGGTTCGCGGATTTTTCGTTTCACTGTCGTTTCCGTAGATTTGGTGAATTAAGACACACAGGAAAACACAGAAACTCCTTGAAAAATCGGATCCGGCTGCGCCAGTTACGTATCGGGAGCCGGGTTGGAAGTTTTTAAAAACTAACTAAATTAATTAAAATTAAAATGCGCGTAATTTCTGCACCGATTCGAAGATGATTAATTACTGGCTAACTTATTCTAAATATAGGCACGGGCCGTTGAGGCTAAAACGGCTAAGTCGATAATAAAATACATGAGCTTGCCCTTAAATTTGCTGAGGCAAGCCTAATCTAAGACAGAAGGGCGAGGGGGTTCCATAACTAGGTCGTTAGTCACCGTTGTTCCCTATAATGCTAATGTTTGTTTGTCATATAAACTAAGGCGGGGTGCAGGTGGTTGTAAGGCACCTGACCCTGTAATGAGCTTGTTTTGATAATTGCTAAACATGGTCTCCTTGCTGAGTCCCAAGTAAGACATGAGCTCCTTGCTGAGCTTTAAGCCATGATAAAGCTAAAACTTGAGCTACTGATGAGCCTCAAGTTATGTTTGTTTGCTTGCTTAAACTTAAGCTACTGATGAACTTCAAGTTATGTTTAATTGCTTGCTAGATAAAACGTGAAAATCACGTCGAGTGTCAAGTTATGATAAAGCTAAAACTTGAACTACTTTTGAGCTTCAAGTTATGTTTATTTGCTTGCTGAAACTTGAGCTACTGATGAGCCTCATGTTATGTTAGGTCAAGTCAATGTTATGATGGATAGTGGTGGATGTAAGTTATCACTCCCGTTAGTTGATATCGTGCTATGCTATGTCGGAACGCGGTGTTTGTAAATCACCACTCCCAGTTGATAGTCTTTATTGTCAGGATGGGCTAAGCGGATGGTGATTTATTAAAGAAAACAACTTGGGGTTTTCGACTATTCCGGGCGTATATTTATGAAGACATTCCCATTGAAAATCTAATGACAGTGATATGATATAAATGACAGTAATATTTGAAGGTTTTTATTTTAACGTTGGACATATACACTACTTATTTTTTCAATACCATCACTTACTTCAACGATAGAGTTATTTTTGTGTAAAGAACTTTTCAAAAGAGCTGAGAAACCATTGCTTTTGATGGAAATATCACAAACTGAACAATATATTGATCTATTCGCCATTCTGTTATATTGGATTAATAGAAATTAAATATAATGAGCCCTGAGTATTAAATAATGCACCTATAACATATATAATAATAATCTTATTACATTAAACAAAATATATATGACACCTTTAACATAAAGTTCTCTATTATTTTTTCTTATCGGCGATAAATGTACCCTCCTCAACAAAATCCGCGCGCACTAGCTTTATAAACTGACGCAGTTGATCCACTCCATCAGCAGCATAATCGGTTTGGTACTTTAAGGACAGAAGGGATTTCTCCCAGCGATCCTTGGGGGCTACAGACCTGATGTCTTTCGTGTTATAAACCCGAAGATCTTATAAACTAGATTTCGTGTTATAAACTATAAGAGATCATCGGGTAAGCTCGCTGTGCGGCGCAGGTTCCCGTCGGCAATGCGGCGCGTGAGCACAGACTGCAGGCGGCGGGAGGCGCGCGACACGACTCGATCTCTTCCTCGTCGTCAAGCTCCAACTTCCAACCTGAAACTGGAGCTCTCTTTTTCATGCTCGTAGAGTACTTCTGCTTGTTGATTGCCGGACGTTTTTTTACAGCTTTACTTGCTCTGTAACCATAAGGTTCTTAATGAATATCATGAAACTTTATTGAGAGTACCTGATTTTATCATAGAACATGCTATAGAGTTCACTAAGTTAAGTAATTTCCTAGTAACTGTATCACATTTTCATACTTATATTAAAACTAAATTAGGGGAAAGTTTTGTGCATGCACTCAGAACTAAATCGAAGTTGATAAAACTTGTTGATAAATCAATCTTATGACCGTTGTCGAATAATAGTTTGACTGTCAAATCTAAACGACTGTTAAGTTAACGTAACGTGGATGATTTAAACTTAAAGTTTATTTTGTTGCTCGTCTTCTGAATCGGTGAGCTCTTCCTCAGCTGGCTTGCGCTTCTTTGATGCGGTTTTAATAAAAATGTTAAGTATATTAAAAAGTTAAAACTTTGTAGATCATAAAAAAATACAAAGGCAAACATTTTAACTAGGAGATTAGGAGATTAAACACACCTCTAATGAATATAACGAAACTTTATTGAGAGTACTTGATTTTATCATACAACATGTAATAGAGTTCACCAATATCTATAAGTAATTTCCTAGTAACTGTATCACATTTTCATACGTATATAAAAACTAAATTAGAGGAAAGTTTTGTGCATGCACGTAGAAATAAATCGATGTTGATAAAACTTGATATTTGTAATTATTTGAGTTGCACATAATCATTAAATCAATCTAATGACCGTTGCCAAATAAAAGTTTGACTGTCAAATCTAAACGACTGTTAAGTTAACGTAACGTGAATGATTTAAACTTACTGTTCATTTATTTGCTCGTCTTCTGAATCGGTGAGCTCCTCTTCAGCTGGCTTGCGCTTCTTTGACGCAGTTTTTTCCCGTCTTACTTTTTTACTGAAATAAAAATGTAGGTAAATATAAATAAAATGTAGTAATAAAATGTAATAATATTTTTTTACTGAATTTTGATTAATATGTTAAGTATATTAGTAAATTAATAATAAAATTTACAAAGGCAATCATTTTAACTAGGATAATAAACCCACCTCTTAGAGATTTGTTCGTCCTCAGAGTCGGGAAACACTGTGTTGCTCGTCTTGCGCGAGCGCTTGACGGCGAACTCGTCTTCAGAGTCTGAGACTTCTCGTTGGCTCGTTGGTCGACCACTGAAGGTAGCGTTCAGTGGTCGACCTAAAGACGGAAGATTAGATTAGTAAAATTTACACTATAAAGAGTTTTCAAAGTAAGAGTGAATTGCTTAAAAACTTACGCCCATGATGGATATGCAGGGAATGTTCTTGCTTGCAGGAACTGGAGAATCACTTGAAGGAACTAATTGTAATCACAAGTAACGGCACTGATGCAAATGGTGTGTATTGATTTAGGGCAAGATACAAAATATTTTATTTATTTAATACAAAATAATGCAAAGTCAGATAAGGTGGTCGTCAACAATTTCAATTTATAACTTAACTACATAAACGTAAACTTTACTTATATTTCATACAAATATATCATTGAAAAAAGATTGGCAAAACCTGACATATTTTGTAACAATCAGTGAATTATAAAATGTTAATATTTTTTTGTGGAAAACTAAGCTAAGTAGAATTTCGCAAACACAAATCCAAAGGTCAATTTAAGTACAGTCGGCAGAAGTTTAGATATCTCGTATAATGATTACCTATATTAGTATGCAGTGCAGTCCTTAGTTTATTAAATAATACAATAGAATTTGAGCACCAGTCATTTATAAAAAAAGGGAATGAATGTTAGATTCTTAACTGCTCTACGATTTTTAAAATGTAAATCCACCTATGGTGTGTTTTATGCAATAGAGTAACTTATTTTAAGTATTCTTAACATACAAATATATAACAGTAATGAAAAAAAGCCTAACAACACGCACATAAAAACTATCAATGACGCATTCCCTTGCGGCTTAAACAAATTTACTATTTTTAATCAACCTATTAAATTGATATAAGCAACTAGGTACGTAGATACAAAAGTATTAGGGAACAATTAATAGTACATTGTTTATTTGTAATTCTGTGTCTGTTGACTGTACCTTCATGTATTAAAATTTCTGTGTAAGCTTATACTAAGTATATAACTGCATATTCCACAGAACAGAAAAAAACTTTAAACAAAGTAGGTACAGATAGAACCAAGCATGTTAATAACATATTTTGTATTTTATATTTATTACAAAATTTTATACCTACATAAAATACACGTTTTGGTTGTTGTGATTTTGATATCAAATAAATAGGAACGAACGTTGACATTTCACTATTAAATTTTCACTATGCATGCATAGAGAAATGAAAAATGTAAAATTTGGAGGCAATCTTGATATTTGAAGATATCTTACTCGTATTCCCATTCCGTTAAAACTTTAAATAATTCAAAAAGTGTTAATTATATCTAACTTTATAAATCAAACAAAACCATACCTATGGACGAATGTCGTTCCGGTTGACTGTACTTTTGTACGCTGCGGTATTTGGCATTAACGTATTGGTAGCGCTAGGGTTTTAGGCAAACAATTTCTTTTTGGAGTCGGTGCCATTACTTTGACCATCAAGCATGAACTATCACATCACCGACTCAAAAAGAAATTGTTTGCCTAAAACGGATTCCTTTCCTTTCAATGGCGAAGAGTTTATTTAAGACTTTTTAGTGCATTTTGGTTTTGAAGTCAGTTTTTACTTTTTTTTAAAGTTAATTTTTATATTATCTTGGCCAGTGTAGGCAACATGGAGATTGGCCTATAGTTGGTGACACTGTCCCTGTCCCCAGTCTTATGAACAGGTATTACAACAGATTTTTTTAAAAGCTTAAAGAATATGCCTGTTGAGAAACAGAGGTTACAGGTATGCGATATTGGTCCGGCCAAATAGTCAGTACCCAATTTTAAAAGTAACGACGGTATTCCATCCCAGCCAGTTGATGAAGTAGATTTGAGGTTTCTTATAATTTTAGTAATCTCATATACATCTGCAGGTAATAACATAAATGAGTTAACTGGACTTGATGACCATGAGTATAAATTGGCTAAGTTAGCTTGTTGTTTATTTAATTTCGTGATAATTATAGTGGCTAGTGAATTACCAATGTTTTTGAAATATTGATTAACATAATTAACAGATTTTAATGGAGATTTTGTTATTGTTAAAAGTCCACATCCAGATTTATAGCCACTATCAATATCGCATATCTGCCTGACTTTGTAGTTGTATGGATTTTCAGGTATTAATAGTATTATTTTTAAATTGATTTACCTGGTAGTTATTCAGATTTTACGTTGCGCAATAAACGATTGCAAGTTTCTATACCTTTTTTAAGTAATGTTCAAAATGAAATTATTAGGGTCTTTTTAGGGTTCCATAACCGAATGACAAAAAACGAAACCCTTATAGTTTCGTCAACTCTGTCTGTCTGTCTGTCTGTCCGTCCGTATGCCACACCCATTTTATTCTGTAACTATAAGCATCACACTGTTGAAAATTGGTAGGAAGATGTATCCTGTTAACCGCTATACGATTCTTATAGTAATAAAAAATAAAAATAATGACATTTAAAGGGGCCCCTCCCATACATGCAACTAAAACCAAAATATCTATAGAAAGGTCCTTTAAAATGACATAGAGGTTTCTTAAACCATTTTCTTTTAAAGTCTAACGTTTCATAGCTAGACGCTTCCAAAGTGGTAAAATGGGCGTCTCCCCCATCTAACTTCTAAAGTAAGCGAGTGTAAATTTTGAAAAAGAAAATATGCCTAATGTAGATCATAATAAATACTTTCAACGAAAATTGGTTCAGACGGGATCGAACGAGAAGTTTTTGAGACTGACACTTTTTTACACAACCGCAAACATTACTTTGTACTTTATACTAACACTATGAAAAACAAAGTTATATTTGCTGTAAACAAAATATTGCGATATTTTACTAAGTGAAAGTAATTGGATTCCCTAATTCAGTTTAAGTTTGGCATGGAACCCTTAGTGCGCTTAGCGGCCGGTTTTTTTAGCTTTGTTGTGAAGTTTGTCTTTCCATTTGATACACCTAATCAAGCTTGGTGTGATCCATGGCTTGACAGTGGCTTTCCTATTCGTTTTTTTTTGTAGTTGTGCAATTATTGAGAATGGTTAAAAGAATTTCCAGGAAAGTACTAGTGGCCACTTCAAGGTCTGAGCTGTTAATAAGTACCGTCTGGTGTAGTGGTCGAGAAATCGCCTACTACGCAGCGGGTTGCGAGTTTGATCCCCGCACAATACAAACATTTGTGTGCATGAACATGTCTGTTTGTATTGGTCTGGTTGTTTTCTATGTAGGTATATCATGTATGTATTTACAAACAAAAAAGTATTTAAGTATTATATCCGTTGTCTGGCACCCATAACACAAGCTTTGAGTAGCTTACTTTGGGACTAGATGGCGATGTGTGGGAATGTCCATCATCATCATCATTATCAGCCAAAGGACGTCCACTGCTGAACATAGGCCTCCCCCACGGCTTTCCATAGCGACCGATCACGAGCGGTCTGCGTCCAGTTTGATCCTGCGATCTTTTTAAGGTCGTCTGTCCATCTTGTTGGTGGACGTCCTAGGCTGCGTCTTTGGTCGAAGGGTCTCCAATCTAGAACTTTCCTGCCCCAACGGCCATCAGTTCTTTGCGCTATGTGCCCGGCCCACTGCCACTTAAGCTTACTGATTCTCAAGACTATGTCCGTTACCTTGGTTCTTCTACGTATCTCCTCGTTTCTGATTCGATCTCGTAGAGAAACACCGAGCATAGCCCGCTCCATCGCTCGTTGTGTAGTTTTGATCTTCTTTATGAGGCCCATAGTTAGAGACCACGTTTCGGATCCGTATGTCATCACTGGTAACACACACTGGTTGAAGACTTTCGTCTTCAGACACTGAGGTAATGGAGACGAGAAGACGCTCTTGCGCAGTTTCCCAAACGCTGCCCAGCCGAGTTGGATTCGTCGATTGACCTCTTTCTCAAAGTTGGACCTACCCAATTGGATCACTTGTCCCAGGTAGACGTACTCGTCGGCAACTTCGATAGTTGAGTTCCCAACAGATACTGGAGTGGGTACAACAAGGGAGCTTGACATAATTTTCGTCTTTTCCATATTTATTTTAAGACCTACTTGTTGGGATACTCGGTCGAGGTCCTCGAGCATAGGTCTAAGATCATCCAGCGTCTTTGCCACAACGACTATATCATCGGCAAACCAAAGATGTGTTATGTATTCGCCATTGACGGAGATGCCGAATCTTTCCCATTCCAGGAGCTTGAAGGCGTCTTCCAATGCCGCTGTAGACAGTTTCGGAGGTATTACATCGCCCTGTCTTACAACTCTTTGCAATGGTCTCCCCCTTGTCTTCTGTTCCTGTACTCGGACCGACATGGTGGCGTTGTTATATAGACACTTTAACACCTCTATATACCTATAGTCTATGTGACACCGCTGAAGAGACCGAAGCACCGCCCAAGTTTCGATCGAATCAAAGGCCTTCTCATAGTCCACAAAAGCTAAACATAGAGGCATATTATACTCCTCGGACTTCTGTATAATTTGCCTAATCATATGAATGTGGTCTATGGTACTGTAGCCTTTTCGGAATCCGGCTTGTTCGGGAGGCTGGAAGTCATCAAACCTATGTGCGAGTGCGAGACGATTTGTGATGGCCCTTGAGAACAGTTTGTAGACATGGCTCAGGAGTGAGATGGGTCTATAGTTCTTCAATAAGGTTTTGTCTCCTTTTTTGAAGAACAACACCACCACACTCCTGTTCCATGCCTCAGGCGTGATGCCCTCTAGCAGAACGGAATAAAATAGTATCTGAAGGACTTTAAGTACCGGTGTTCCACCCGCTTTCAGAAGCTCTGCTGTGATTCCGTCCTCGCCAGGTGCCTTATTGTTTTAAGCTGTTTCAGGGTCATCCTAATCTCGTAAAGGCTGATGTCCGGGAAGTCTTCGGTGTAGTGTCGGGTCAGAATAGCTCGTGGGTCTCTGACCGAGCTATCAACGGGTTTGGCAACTGAGGTGTACAACTGCCCATAGAACCCCTCTCCCTCAAAACCTCTGCTTTCGTCGACGCTACACTGCCATCCTCCGTCTTAAGCTTCGTCAACACGCTTTGCCCAATAGACATGTCCCTTGCAAACACTTTGGAGCCTTGGTTCCGCTCTATTGTTTCTTTAACACTATTCGTGTTAAAGGAACGAATCGTTGTCATGTCGCAGAGACTCCAATATTCGTATATTAAGCTGCCTGTAGGTTTGAGCATTAACGGAGAAAATTGGGAATGCCCAAACGATATTTATTAAATAACTTGCGTCCAATCGGTTTCAGATAATAACTTAAATGCTTTGTCATAATTTGTTTCAGTAATCACCTTAGCTTTTGTACTATAATTAATTTGACAATTGATTTATACTAATAGGGTACTATGTTCAGTAATCGTAGGTTTATTTACTAATGTACTGGCTAAATTACCAGTGGGTAGAAAGAAGTGGTCATAGCATTTGGACCCCCGATTTGGTAGTAAGTGGCTTGGTAGAAGACCATGCAAGGACATTTCAGTAGGTAGACATTCGATCTTGTGTCGTTGTTACAATCTCTTATATCTATGTTTAAGTCACCAGTGACAGTCAGCAATTTTGTATTACCAAGGCCCTTTATGGTCCATTGCAGAGATTGCAAGAAATGTTTAATGTAAGAGGGCGATCGATATACCTACAGCAACCATTGCAAACTGATCACCGATTTTCACGACCAAAATATCTGCATCAATTATATTAGGTTCATATACAGATGTTGGTAATGATTCATGTGTCTATACTACAGCGCAACTGTTTTGATTTATATGCTTTGTTGATGAATGTTTATTGTAGTGTGGTATACTTGGTAAATTAGATACACCAGGAAGACATAAGAAATATGTAAGTAATAGTAATAGTCCCCTTAGCCGATTTCGACTACGGTGGCCAGTCACAACGAATAACGAGTGTGTTCGCAAACACAGGTTCACTCTCTATTCCTTTTACTCTCATAGCCCGATGAGACAGCAATATGACACGACCGGAGAGAGATGAGGCGCAGGACCAACGGCTTTACGTGCTTTTCCGAGGCACGGGGGTCAAACACCGCCTACTTCCAAACTCCGGGCTACTCTAAGAATTTCTGAATGGAAAAACTCAAGTAATTACATATTTTTGGCCCTACCCGGGGATCGAACCTGGGACCTCTGGCGCAGCCGTCGCTTTGAAGTGCGACCCTCTTACCGCTGCGCCACCGAGGCAATAAGAAGTTTGACACTAAAACAAAAAAAAGTCAAACCTGTGCGTGTAGGAAGTCAATAGATAGGTCTTTTAAAAAGAGATCGAGGTTTCTAAGACTATTTTTTCTCAGAGTCTATCGTTTGAGAGATAGACGCTTCCAAAGTAGTATAATGGGCGCCCATCGAACTTTTGAACTAAGCGAGTGTAAATTTTGTCAAAAATACATGATTTAACTAGATTTTTCTTTAACTAAACTTTCAATAACCGCAAAATTAACTTTGTTATTCATACAAGTACTATGAAAAACCGAGCTATTTTTGCTGTCAACGAAATAGTTTGGCACGGAACCCTTAGTGTGCGAGTCCGATTCACACTTAACCGGTTCGGTTTCGGCCAAAATTCTCCCAATATTATGTTGACAGCAAATATAACTTTGTTTTTCATAGTAAATAACAAAGTTATGTTTGCGGTTATTGAAAATGTGCACTATCTTAAAAACTACTAGGTAGATCTCGTTCAAACTTATTTTCGTTGAAATTCTTTGTCAAGATCTACATCATGTATTTTTTTCGAAATCAACACTTCCTTCGTTTAAAAGTTAGGGGGGAGAGGAGCATATTTTACTACTTTGAAAGCGTCATCTCTCAAACGTTAGACTTTTAGAAAAAAATGTTCTTAAAACTTCGATGTCATTTTAAAAGTCCTATCCATAGACTTCCTACACGCACAGGTTTGAAAAAAAAATTTTTTTAGGTTTTAGTGTCGTGTATGGGATCGGGCCTTAAATATCATATTTTTTATTTTTTTGTATGAGAATCGTAAAGCAGTTAACAGGATCATCTATCTTAGTTCTTAGTTTTGGGTTCCGTTTTTTGCCATTCGGCTAAGGAACCCTAAAAACTGTAAGTTAATCGGTCAAGACATTCTGGAGATAATTGAATTGAAATTGGAATCATTTATTTCAGAAACAGTTTCCATACATTCTTAACCTAATACCACTATAAAGAAATGAAATAAAATGCTACCCACTTAAAACACTCGAGCAGTTCGATCCAATCCCAACCCAGTAAATGTGAAACAGTGAATCCCTCCTACATCGACATTTCTCACATTCGACAAGTATATGTTGGACGTCGTCAATAGTGCCACAAATGTCACAATTTGGGGAAGGGACCTTCCTCATAAGGAATGCAAATTTGTTAGACGGATAATGTCCAGAACGCAATCTGTGCAGTACAACAATGTGTTTTCTGCTTATAGGTAGTATTGTGATAGAACCACTGATACCGAGGAAGCTGGCACTGGATCGTTTTGAACCAAATCCCTTTTTCAACACTAGTTTTGTCAAAATATTCTTTGAATTTAACATAGCATAGTTTTATAAATTTAGGAATTATTTCAGTGTAAAATAGTAAGACAGTTAAATTAATAGATACCAACAGTGCAAGCCATTTTGGCTAGTCTGTCAGCTTCCTCATTACCCCTTAATCCTGCGTGGGATGGAATCCATTGCAATCTCAGAACTATGTCTCTATCGTTTCTTAGCTTTAGTATAATTTTCAAGACGTCATAGGCTATCGGAGCATCTCTGCTATATCCAGAGGCACACCGAGCCACATGTTGAAGAGCACTCTTGCTGTCTGTCAGAATGACACAGTGGGTTAAGCTTTGACTTTCAACATATTTTAATGCTTCTGAGATCGCAATGAGTTCACCGTCATAATTGAAACTGTTGCATCAATTTTAGACATTGCTGATTTGCCTCTAACGGTCAATATAAGCTGCTCCTAGCCCGTCATTATTCTTTGAACCGTCATTTTACGAGTGAAAGAAATGGTGACTTCATCGCCCCCTGGTGGATTCCTACTATAATGCCTATCTTAGCACCAGCGTGGATTTGTTACTAATCTACTGCAAAAAAATGCATGACAATCGGTCTAGCCGTTCTGGTGATACATGCAAACATTCATTAGTCATTTTGCGAAAGAAAGAAATGGCAACAGCAGCGCCCCCTGGTGGATAAATACTATAATACCTATCTAAAAACCATCGCTAATATATTGCGAATCTACTGCAGAAAACTGCATGTCAATCGGTCAAGCCGTCCTAGAGATACATAGGAACATTCGATTGTCATTTTATGAAAGAAAGAAATGGCTACTGCAGCGCCCCCGTCGTTTAAAACTTAAATTTCTATCTAAGAACCATCGCACATAAATTACTGATCTATTGCAGAAACCTTCGTGTCAATCGGTCAAGCCGTTCTGGAGATACATGGGAACATTCGTTTGCGCACACAAACAAACTTCCTCTCACTCTCACCGCATACACGTTCTCCGTGTCGCGGGTAATAAAAATAAACAAACCATCAGATTTAATTAAAGCTATCGTTTGGCTGATCAGTCAATCAATCAATCATTTATTGTGTAGTAATAGGTAAGTTATAGGTACATTTAGCAGATCTTAAGCTTAAATTAATTGAAACTCTATAACGTGCCTTCAAGGCGTATGATAACTTGTTTCAATAGTTCTAATAATATAATAAAACTTTCGTTCGTAAAATTCGATCGTAAATACAATAAGGAAAAACAAGAAAATTGTAATGTGATGATATTTAATGAAGACTATTAGGCCTCAAATTAATGATTAAGTCTAAGTCCTGCTTAATATTGATTTAACAGAGTGCATCACAACATGATATAAAAATACACTTTTGTACATTATAAGCTAAGGCGGTAACTTTACGTTAACCTAGACGATTAAATGTCTTTAGTCAACTTATGTCTAACATCACATTTGCTTGAGTCTCCCTAACAGTTCGTCACCACAGTATGCACTTGTGTTCGGGGTTCATGGGAGAACCTTTGGGGCACTGCCAGGCGTCAGCAAACTCCTCAGAGTTGCTGAGAGTTCCGATTACTCGGATTTTGTTTGGACTGTGAACATCTTCCACCATCTGGTGCTTGAGTGCTCCGGTGGTAGAGTTGCCGCAAAAACTCTGTGAAATTACAGGTGTCAACTAGACAAGAAAGATCTGAAATTCTGAAGAGCCTTGTTAGAGTATAAAAATGATGATTTCCTTCTTTTTGAGAATCTACATAAGCTCTTAGACCCTTTACAAACTGCGATTTTAGGCAGCGATGCAGTTGTAATGCTAACGCGCGTTAGCATCGATGCAGTCGCAAAATGTCAACCTTCACACACTGCGCTACTTTAAGCATCGATACAGTCACGAGGCAGGAGCTGAATTATGGCGACTGCATCGATACTAAATTAAATCTGCTAATTGCGTGAATCGGGATGCTGAAGCGCGTTTAAACGCGCGATTGCATCTATGCTAAAAGTCGCAGTCGCAGTGTGTAAAGGGTCTTACCCTTTGCTATCAACGACACAGGTAAAAGCTGAGCGCATCGATTCAATTGAGGTTTGTCAGTCTGACTAGAACTAGGTATAGCGGCGCTTAATAGAAGTAAAAATCACCTGTGCAAAGCCCAAAAAGAACAGCTGCTCAGGCTTATAGTTAAGCAGGCCGGGCAGCGTTTCGCGCGGGGCGCGGTGGCGCGCCGAGTGCAGGCGGTAGGCCCTGAGCGCCGCTCGTAGGCCTCCATTGTCCGCTATGTTTTCGCCTTGCGTGTTGAACCCGTCCACCTGTAACAATAAATTATGTTGAGCTCTTTTTAGGGTTCCGTAGCCGAATGGCAAAATACGGAACCCTAATAGTTATATCGAGTCTGTCTGTCTGTGTATCCGGCCGTATGTCACTAGTCGATTTCGACTACGGAGGCCAGTCACAACGACTAACCGACTGCGCGGGACATATTATAGTGCACAAGTGTCTGCGCAAACACAAGTACACTCTCTATTCCTTTCACTCTCATAGCCCGATGGGACAGCAATCTGACACGACCGGCGAGAGATCAGGCGCAGGACCAACGGCTTTACGTGCTTTCCGAGGCACGGGGGTGAAACACCGCCAACTTCCAAACTCCGGGCCGCCCTAAGAATTTCTAAATAGAAAACCCAGGTACAAATTTTTAGCCCGACCCGGGGATCGAACCCGGGACCTCTGGCGCAGCCGTTTCTTTAAAGTGCGACCCTCCTACCGCTGCGCCACCGAGGCAGTCTATCTGTAACTATAAGCATCACACCGTTAAAATTTGGTATGGTTAGTATTTATCCTGTTAAACGCTTTGCGATTATTATACTAAAATAATTTCCTTTTTAAGTCTGACGTTTGATAGATATACTCTTCCAAAGTGGTAAAATGGGCGTCTCCCTCCCTCTAACTTTTAAACTAATTAGCCAGAATATTTTATTCAATCTCGCTTGATGATAATAAATTGATAATACGGTCGAGGTTGTATCATAAAAATAAAATGCATAGGTACGCATCTACTTGTTTCGTCAACACATGTCCCGATAATACACGAGATTTTTTTGTTGAAAAAGCGGAATTACAAAGACGTGGAAACTTTTTACTCTAACAAAAACGAGCTGTATCTCGTGCTCTTGTGCGCAAGTTTTTGAGTAAGTAAGTAAGCAACTTTGCTAGCGATCATAGTTTACAATCCTCAGCGCCGTCGTCACCTAAAGGAGTAACTATCTGTAAGGATTACTTAAATGTAGGTCGTTAGTTCATCCGTGCTTTAAAAGACACTTTTTAAACTATTGATAGACCTAAATAGGTCTATCAAGATAGATAGGTACTCTATAAACATTTGAACGATTTGTGAATTGCCTTGTCAAGATCCCTGTAATCTTACCGTGTAGTTAGGTAATTGAGACATGTGGTAGCGGCTGTACTGGTCGATAAAGCACTGGACTTTCCTGTTGTAGTGCTCCAGCGTAGAAGCAGACCACCACTCCTTCTGCTTGCCCTCCCCGTCGAATCTACGACCTATCAATAAAATAATTCATTATTATTAGAATAAATTGTGTAGGGCTCAATATGGTACCTTGTAGAAAGCCTTGTTTTTATACCTCCGAGTTATTTGATTTTTGAATATGATTAAATTATTGAAGTAATCGTTTTTCTGTATGTATGTTTTTATTCGCAACCTCCATGTTTGTATTTCAAATGCAAAGAATTACTGTGTCGAGATTGTAGTGTGACGTTGTATTTTGTTGTTGTTTGAGTTCGCGTGAAACCGAGGTGCCAAAAAGATATCTTCGTAAATGTTGCTTAATAATAATAATAATAATAATTTTATTTCAGAAATTACATCGATATGGGTTAGTATCACAAAAAAAACTAATTAACTAATGTTAGTAATTATTAGAGATGGGCCGAGTACTCGGTTAATACTCGGTACTCGGCATACTCGGCTTGCTTTTTGATACTCGTACTCGGCCGAGTAACTCGGTTTTAATGCCGAGTATACTCGGTTTAGGTAAAGCAATATATAAGGTTTAAAGACATTTATTCTCATAAAGACATAGTACATTATATCACTTACATGAGAACATGGGCAAACAAAAGTTTTCAAATTCGTTGTCGTACATTGCAGAAGTGCATAAATAAATAAACAACCGGCGATACAATATTATTATGTTTAACATTGTCACAAACAAATCAACAGTAGGTACAGATCCGAATAATGCACAAAACTTCATGTAAGTACGTTAATTATTCCTCAATATGTAATTTATTAGCCGTTTTTTGAACCCATTTAGCGTGTCAATATTTTTTATGACCGAGGGTAACTTGTTAAAATGTCGCGCACCTTCGTATGTAACTGAGGTTCGGCCATACCTTGTCCGGGTCTTAGGCAGAACAATGAAGCTCGCGCGTCGAGTGCAGGGGCGCCCAACCCTCGGACCTTTGTTAAATTGTAGTTCAGTGCGGATTTTTTTGTTAATAGTTTTATATATGAATATACAGGTGTTGTAAATGTATAATTGTTTTATATTCATTAGATTAGTTTCGCTATATATTTTTGAGGTTGAAGACCGAAAATTGTAGTTAAAAATGGTTTTAATTACTTTATTTTGTAGGACTTGCAATTTGTTTAAACTCGTTTTGGCAGCGCTTCCCCCAGATTTCAATGAGATATAGCAGATTTGATTTAACTAAACTATTGTAAATTGTAAAAAGTAGTTTACGTGGTATGAATCGAACATTAAACCGGAGGGAGGCTCGGAGTGATATTAACTTGGTTGTTAACTGGTTAATGTGAGCATTCCATGATAAGTAAGCCATGTGAAGTCCAAGATATTTTTCATGCGTTTTTTCTTTCAAAGGGATTTTGTTAATTACGAGTGGCAAGTAGGTAGGTATTGGTTTGTTTATGACCCTGAAAATAGATATATTGCGGTAGATATCATCTAAACACCAGAGGAGATCTTCCACAATCTCAATTATGATACTATACGCGTAGTAATGAGACAAAATGAGGCGAACTAGTTAACGAAAAAAAACAAATATGTGAAATTTTATAAAGTAAAATTATTATGCAGTAACACAGAGCTCTCTGCACTTTCTGGTAACAACCTATTCATTTTGTCTTTGTAGATTTTACCGCCTCCAAAAGTAATCACTCGATGCGCTATGCGTGGTGCTTGCAGATGCACATAGTAACACTCGTGGAAAACGTGCCAGTTCTAGATACCTTGTTTGGTGGCCTGCCCACGACTCGAAAGGACTCTTGTCCTTTGTCAACTCATTCCAAAGTAATAGGGCTTGTAGTAATATTGCGCTCCAGTGGCTAGATGAAAGCTAATTCTGCGCGAACCTGTTTGTACTTGTTTACACACCCAAAGCAGGAATTTTATATTAAACCGAGTTACTCGACTGAGTACCTGGTTGGAAAAAAAATGAACCGAGTAAAACTCGGTACTCGGTACTCGGCAAAAGTGCTACTCGGCGCATCTCTAGTAATTATAGATACGCACTAGATTTAGGGTTTACATGTAATTTAGTCCAGTGTTCAAAAAATGAACCCTGGACCCGACCAGCAATAACGGTGAGGAGGCCGTTACCGCTGCCATGAAGTCTGCCCATCAGAGATGCAGTTCTTTTGCGTAAGATGGCTGAAAACCCATCTACGCCTGCATCCACAAACATTCCTGATGCGCTGCAGAATAATAAATATATTATTGTATAAAACTCGTAGAGAACTGAGAGTTCTTTGGCTGTAGTCGACCCACAAGCTACAAGTGTAGAAATTCTGACAGTATGATTGGAACAGTGTTACCTTTACATTGTCTGTATACCTTAAGAACCTGCGGGCCAGCATATTTCCTCGAATTGCCAGTGTCCTGCGTTCCCGCTCAATATCAGTATTTTCCTCTAAGGACTCAGTGAGCCAGTGCCCGAGGTACTTAAATTTAGTAACCCTATTTAGAGGAGTGCCATTTAGCATTACATTAGTAACATTATAACATTTTCTACCTGCTTTGAAAACTAGCAACTCACTCTTGGTCGCATTATACCGAAGGCTCTGGGCCTCCGCATATCGCTCACAGACATGGACTAACTTTCGGAGAGCGCTGATCGATGGACACAGCAACACCATACTATCATCAGCGTAACTGATGTTGTTAAAACTCTTTCCCTCCACGGAGCATCCGATATTGGTATCGCTGAGCTCAACGATCAACCGGTTCATATACAGGTTGAAAAGACTCGGTGAGGTCAATCCCCCTGCCTTACCCCGCACTCAAACCTGTACACACTCGATACAGAGCCCGCCCAACTTACACAATTATCCTGATTATTGTACCAGTATTGAAACAAACTAATGATATCACCTGGAAGATCAGTTTCTTCCTGCAGTTTGCTCCACAATCTGTCATACGATACCAGATCGTAAGCCTTGGCCAGATCGAGGATGGACTCCCGTCCATCGTTTTGAAAGTTTTGCATAGATATGACAGAACTGAGAAGCTACATACATATGACATTTGTTAGACAGGTATGACAGCTGCTTGTCATTTTTTTATTTTTTTTATTTCATAGGTAACAAAAACAGACATTTATCGTATTAAGGTAGTATATAATTATAAAAAACTAAGAGGAACTGGACTAATGGCCTAAAGTGTTACACCTTTGCGCCAAACTTAAGTAGCGTGTAAACAAATTATCTTAAAATACAAAGATAAGTTTCTATTTAAAATACAAAATAAGATTTAAAAATTTAAAGATTTTTTACCCAGTATTACCAACCCATGGATTTTTGTTGTACGAAATAAATGATTTGTTCTGAGGCTTAGCTGAGGTCATCTGCGACAGCTTTTACTGCATATACTGCATGCATATACTTTTCTTCTCGGTACAAAAGTACCGAGAAGAGCTAGCGTTGTATATGTCAAGCCTGTCCTGCAAACGTTATATAGGCGACACATTCTGGCGACAGGGTTGTGTCGTGAGACATTATCTCTGTATCCAGGCAAGACAAAAGTAGGTAGTGAACGCCTCATGTTAACCCTAGTGTTGAAGGCTAGTGAGGAGGAAAGATCAGGGGATTCAAGTGTGTGATGCACGATTTTGTGTAGGACCATTAAATCGATTTGCTGCCTTCGAATAGTCTAGCTAGTCATATTAAGTTTCTTTAGCCTTTCCGTGTATGTTCCTTCGATCTCCATTTCAATGAGAAGTGGGGGGTGGTGTATCTCAGCTTTTCAAAATTACGTCATCCTCGTTCAAGCCATAGGCACGGATTCTCTTATAATTTGACAACGCCAGGTCATGGAATCGATCGTTCGCATTGGTAACATAGTTAAATTGAGAAAGTTTACATACCGATAAAGAGTTAAGAAGTAATCGAGATTTGAAGTCATGTGACTTGCCAGGTGTCAGATAAGGGCCCGCAGGTGACCAAGATAAATTGGGCGTGTTGAAGTCTCCAACCACCAAGGATATATCATTGTCGTCGGCAGCAAGCAGGATAGATTGCATGTTGGAGTAGAAATGTGCAAGTGTGTCCATTTAGAGTGATACCAGTCGTGAGAGGCTTTCACGGTAAAAGCTAAGGGAAATTTCGCATTTTATTTCAGTTATGTTAAAAATGGGTTTACAGGAGGACGGGTTTAAAAATTTTTTTCGTATATGAAATGTATTGGAGTAGGTATTTCGTTGATTTTGTAGAAGTAAACTTGTAACAGTTCGTGTTATTTTATTGGAAAAAAATAAAAAAACTGAACTCATGAAGTTATCTGTAGAATTTTCATTTTTTGGTATTGGCACTTTGTTTTCACTAGTATCCGTCAGTTTCTATGCTAGTGAATAAAATATGGAATCTGGTGTGTTCTAGAATGTTCTTTCTAGGGAAAAGATTTTCTGGGTATGGCAACTTGATCTTGTTTTCGGCACTGTTGGTCGTGCGTCAGAGTAGAACGTGCTCTAAAATGTAAAAGAAGGAATTTTGGATTACGGGGCACGCACCATATTTTTGCTAATTCGCTAGATATTCCTGACGCCGTCAACATGTTAATTTTGATAAATACATTTTGAAATTAATTCGCAATAAATCACCAGAAAATGGTAATTTGATAATTACTTTTGGGTAATTCATTAGCAATCTTTGTATAGAACATGAAACCTGTAGGTAGGTTTTATTTTTTATATCTGTACTAAGAGTTATATTTTTTTGTCTTTTCAGGTTTCCAATAGAATAATTATTTTGATTATCTGTTATCCAGGTATGAAATTAGTTTATGAAACATTACATGAATAGGGTGATGAAATATTTACCCTCTTTTAGAAAAAAATGAGGTCAACTAGAACTTTATTTCATTACTAGGTTATCGCATTTTATATGAGCCTGAAAGTTGTGCAGACTCAATCTGCTGATAATGATTGTAACCTCAGGAAAATATTTACTACAAAAAGACATTTTTCAATCTTTGTACTTTGGGTTGTGCTTGGAACTTAAATTTTGTAAATTTTGCAGTGACCTTTACTTTTTGTTTGGAACTTGTAAGTTGAACTTCCTTTGCCGGACGGTCTTGCTTCTTGTCTTCTGGTCTTGAAAATGGAAGGACAGTTGTGAAGAATTTGAGAAAGAAAGAAAGAAAGAAACACTTTATTCGACCGAATACATATTTAGAAAAAAAAACATGCCCAAAAAAAAACAGGACTATTTGAGTCGAAAAGGCACGCATACTACGACGCTGATTTTCAGCGGTCGCCTTTGTGGGTAGATTTCAATGTCGAAATAATTATTAAAATAATAAAATACAATAATAAAATTCGAACGAATGCAAAAATAATAATAATAACATTAACCATTAAACAAACAAACATAATAAAGACAGGACAAATGCTGACACAAATATTACAAAAAAAAATTATAAAATAAAAACAATTTGAATAAAATAATTATAATTTACAATAATATTATATTATTATTAAAAATATATTTATTTAATAAATTAGTATAATTAAAATGAATTAAATTGAGAAAAAGGGAGAAAGAAATAGGTTTATAACAATAAATTAAAAATCAGTAACAATAAATAATAGCCCAACAACAGAAGCCTTTAAATGGTAACCCTTAAATATACATGTGCGTTCAGCCTACGGGGCATATAGAGCCAAGTCACAAGCCCTGCGAAGAGAAAAAATAGAAGAAAAAAAAAGAAGTCTTTGGTTTGAAGGGGTATTGCTCGCGGCGGCCATCATGTTTTCCGACAACATACGAAGCAAACCGAACAATCATGCCACGCAATCCAGCCACGTATTAGGAGGAGACATGTTTTTGGACACGTTGGGATTGATGACTTCAGAACTAACTACGAAGCTGGAAGGAACAATCAATCATCGAGTTCTGAGTAATGCTTATAACGGCGACGGACGCGACGCGTCACGACCACGCAGCAGGACAGAAGCTGTTTAGGGTGCACACGCGGACGTACAGTTAAGAAGGTAACCCCCTCGCTGGAGAGAACGGCGTAGGATTACCTTTGTCTTGGATTGCGACCCCCTCGCTCGACGCGCATACCCCGTTGGTGAGTGAACGCGTGCATTTCGTTTTCACATTGAATATGGAGTAGGTGCTGTTTGACTTTTAATTTGAAAGTTGTTTTTACTTTTAGGGCGCGCAATGGTGGGGGCAACGAGTTCCAGCACCGTGTCGCAGCGAATTTGAAGAAACCGCGGAATGCGACTGTGCGGTGTCTTGGGGTTAGAAAGACGCTTACACACTCCCTCCTTTCACGCCCATTCCCACTCCGAGCCCATGCCAAGTTCTCATGTAAGTAACGCGGTTTCTGTGTCTTTATGACTTCGATCATCAGGCTTGCTAAGTGGAGTTTTCTTCGTGCCTCCATCCGCAGCATGCTCGCAGCACTAATGTATGGAGAGACGTGAGTCCGTGGCGGGATATGATAGCAGAAGCGCACGCAGGCATTTTGCACTCGCTGAATGAGCTTTTCTGTCCTTGCCAGCAGACAGGGGCCATACACTGTGTCGCAGTAATTAAGCTTGGATAGAACAAGTGACTCGCAGAGTGTTTTCCTGATTGCTTCGCTCAGATATGGCCTTATTCTGTATAGAAGCTTGAGTCTATAAAAACAGTTTCTCGTGCATTCAGTAATATGACTTTCAAATCTCAAATTGCTATCAAAAATCAGGCCCAGGTTTCTTGCTCTATCTACCCTTTCCACTGGCTCTCCATTTATGGTAATATTTATTGTATTAATGTGTAATTTTAGAATGTTTTTAGGTGTTCCTATTATTAATAGTTTGGATTTTTTTGGGTTTAGTGTGAGGCAGTTTCTCTTACTCCACTCGCTTATCCTTTTCAGCTCATTGTTCACTGTGATCACTGTGCTACTACATTGCTCAGGGTCAAATGAGAAGTACAATTGCAGATCATTTGCATAAAGATGGAAGCTACAGCGAGTGATGCTTTCAGTGATGTCCGCACTGTACAGGATGTAGAGGATTGGGCCCAAGATTGAACCCTGAGGAACCCCCCTTTTCACCACTCGTGGTGCAGAATGTACTTTGACACCATCTGCTCCGGTTATCTCCACAAACTGCTGACGCTGATAAAGGTAACTGTAGAACCACTTTATGGCTCCAGAATCAAGTCCGTAGTATGTTAGCTTTGAGAGCAGCAGGGGGATACTGATGGAGTCAAACGCCCGTGAATAATCCAGCAGCAGTAGGAATGTCACAGCCCCTTGGTCCTGCGCAGTAAGCAAGTCATCTACCACCTTTGCGAGTGCAGTTCCTGCTTCATGGCCCCTCCGGAAGCCAGATTGATGACGAGGCAGCATATCATTGTTCTCTAGATATTTTGTCAACTGATCACACACTATTCTTTCTAGTACTTTTGACAAGCAGGGAAGGATGCTAATAGGGCGAAGATCTTGCAATGTCTCAGGTGGATTGGTTTTCGGTAGTGGCCTCACAACCGCTACCTTCCAACTGTCAGGGAACGTATGTTCTACCAACGATTGATTTATTATGGAAGTGACAGTATCCAGTGAGTGTGGCAGTGTCAACAAGAGCATGTCCAAAGAGATCCCATCGTGCCCCTGAGCATTTGAACGAAGTTGCTTAATGGTCCTCATTACCAAGTCCCCGTCCACGGCTTGAAGGGAGAATGAAGCCTGTTCACTGAACCTATGTAACTCATAATAAGTAAGTTGTGATAAAGAGACATTTTCACAGCCAGGTGCATCCAGAAAGTGTGCGTTAATGAGGTCAGGATCAGCGAAATGGGGTGGCAAGTCTGCAGGCATCTTTTTATCGGGTAGTATTGAACTCTTCAGACTTTTCCATAACCTTTTTGGCTCCTTCAGGCTATTATTTATGTGCTTTTCAAAGAAACAAACCTTCTCTCTCTCTATTGCCTCCTGTACTATGTGTTTCATTATCTTGTATCTGTCCTTGAGAGATTCAGTTCCATGTTGTTTAACACTTTCACAGCGGCTCACGCGGATACCAAGTGATCGCGCTTTTAATTTCATACGCGGTTCACGCGCATAGCAAGTGATGCATTCTAATACTTACTGTTCGTAAATCACTTGTCGTACGCGGTATCCGCGAACGAAATAAGACTCTTGTTGATATAACACACACATTGATACAAAATTTCACTGTGTGAGTGAGTTCATTCAGTAACAAGAGCCGATCGTTCAAGAGCGCCCCGCGGCCAGTGCGCGAAACTTAACGTAACGTATGTTTATGTAACGTTCAATATTTCAATATATAACATACATAAAAAGATTACACAATGTAAAATTCATAGTTTTTATCACTTTATAGTACTTATAAGCTTCAATTTCAGTTTGTAAGTCTTCTGTTAGAGTTTTTTTTTTTCGAGAAACATACTATTTTCATTGGTAAATAACTAAAAGTAGTATTACAATATTTCATTGTTTTATTTTTTATAAACAATATACAAGGAAGCAAAAACAAAATAAAAAATAAATCAAACAGATATCTATTATAGTTTACATTCTATGAATATTTGAAATATGCCAAAAACCGCCCGCGTACGCGGAGGCGCGGTTAAGTAATCGCACCGCTGCGAAAGTGTTAAGTTGGCTGAAATATCTGTCCCTAATGCGCATCATTTCCTTGACAGTGCCTGTGATCCAAGGGTGTGGAGGATGTGAAAATTTCCTAGTTTTTATGGGAGCATGCAAATCCATCAGTCCCCTGAGACAAAGTGTGAAGGCATCGACAAGCCTGTTGACACCCACACCGTGGGGTCTCTCGAAAAAGTTCCAATCCACCACAGAGAGGTCTTTGTCCAACTGATCAATGAGTATGTCCTTCAGGGGTCTATATGTAATCCATCTTGGGCGAGGTTTGGCCTTTTTAATTTTGAACTTAGCCAGTATCATGGCATGTGCTCCCATGTCTGGGGAATACCTTACTGCAACATGCGAGGCTGGGACATCAGTACACACTACGTCGATCAGAGTGCTGCTGTGATCAGTAAAGTGAGTTGGCTCTTTTACCAGTTGTACCAAGTTCAGGGTTTGCGTAAACTTAGTAAACGCCCTGTACTTAGGGCAACTCTCTACCAGTTGGTCAATGTTGAAGTCTCCTACAAGTATGATACCATCAGCCCCCCCAAAGAATAATACAGATTCAGTGACTGCATCGAGGAAATCCCCTACATTCTGCCATGGAGGTTTGTAAGCCGTTCCCACAACCACCACTTGGTTTTGCATACGTAAGGACAGCCACATTTGTTGAACTGAAGCCTCAGTGTTGGGGTGCTGGCATATTCGAGCATTAGTACCTCGGCGAATGTAGAAGCCCACACCTCCCCCACGACTCCTAGGTATGCATTTAGGTCTTGGTATGTGCTTCAGTTGATACCCTGGTAGCCTGGGAGCACGGCAGTCGTCGTGGTCCTCTATTCAAGTTTCGTTAATAGCAAGTAAATCCGGCTCCTCTTCCTCAACCGCCACCGTGAGCTCCTCATGTTTCGTCCCCAGAGAACCCGCATTGAATAGACCAACTACTAGGTTTTTTAACCCGCTGCCTGTGTTATAATAAGTGAGTTGAATAAAAACCAATAAGGCAGTCCAATATTGAATAAGTTTGCAATACAAAAAAATGGTATTAACAGATTAATTTCATTTGGAATTAGAATGTTATAATTATTTAAAAAAATTAGAGAAAGACTAATATAAAATAAAGGGTGAAATAAATATTTGTTATTTATTATGATCATCACTACCACAATAATTTGACTAATATGTGCTCTTTTTATTTTTAGATTGGCTGGACACACATAGTGAATCAGAGGTGACCACTGGGTAACATCAATAGTGCTATTGGAAAATTGGCTTCTAAAGTTACATACATCAGTCAGCAAACAGAGAGCAATTTGGGTAACAAAGATATTTTTTTGGTTTGATGTTGAGAATATAAACACCTAGAAGCTCAGTCCGGGCTTGTAAATCCATTCCATTTATAAAATGGAATGGATATAAATCCATCCGCCATTCCAATCCGCTATTTGTTGGCGGCGTTATCAGTATCGGCTAGATGGCGCCAAGCGTCATCATCATCTTATTTCATCTTTATAAATATAAAATATGACACTGTGTCGTAAATTTAAAATAAATAGCTGCTATCATTTATTCGAACTGGTACTTATAACTGTTAAACTTAAATTTATTTACTGGCAACACCGATATATTTTTGGAGGGGAGTTTTGTATTCGGGGAAAGCGCGGAGTTCGGCAGTTCAGTTGGTTTGTGGCATCAAGTTGAAGAGGTTGTACTTGAAGTTGTACCCTGTTCGAAGAATAAAAGTCTTGAAGAAGTCTCAGTGTAATAATTTCTTAACAAGTCAGAAGTGCGCAACAATCTTCAGCCCACAAAGAACAAGGTACGTGAAATAGTGTATGCTTGAATTATGACCAAGTTAGTGAGAATATGAAGTGATACAGTTAACTATCAGCAAGTGAAATTTATTTTTAAATAATACGATTTTTGTAGCACGTGGTCGGGGCTACCCTCCGGTCGTGCTACTTAAATTCAAAGCTTTTGAATCCACGTGTGCCGTAGTGTGCTCTGTTTGGGGTTGGGGCTACTCTCCGATGAAACTGGCACAATATGAGGGCACGTGTAGTTGAAAGCATCGTTTAAAAATTGGTAAAATTATTTCTAAAACCTAAGAAATACGGTCGCATATTTTACAACAAATAGGTAAATGAGGTTTTAACCTGGTCAAAAGACAAAGCGTAGCTAAGATTGTGACGTGTAAGCTTAATTTAAGTGTGGAATTCGAATGCTTATACGTGACGTTATGTTTTGTGCATGGTCGGGGCAACTCTCCGACTGCGTTAAGCATAATGCGAAGCGCATTTGCATTCGAATTATTCGAATTCTTGTGTAAGACGTTGTATTTTACTCATGGCTGGAGCTACTTTCTGACAGCACAAACATGATACGGAGCGTGCTTGTATTTGAATAAGTTGAATCTATTGGTATTAAAGTGTTGGTTGGTGATTAAGTAAAGCGTGACTAAGGCAAGGCAGCTTAACTTAATTCAAGTGTGACATTCAAATGCTTATGCGTGTCGTTGTGTTCTGTGCATAGCCACATGGGCATGATACGAAACGCATTTGTATTCGAATAATTTGAATCCTCGTGTGCACCGTTGTGTTTTGTGCATGGCCGGAGCTACTTTCCGACAGCACATGCATGATACGGAGTGCACTTGTATTTAAATAAGCGTAGGACGTATAAATTTTAAAGTGTGAATTTTCGATGCTTATGCGTAACGTTGTGTTCTGTGCATAGTCTGGACAATTCTCAGACTGCATTGGCATGATACGAAGCGCTTTGCATTCGAATTATTTTAATCCTCATGTGCGACGTTGTGTTTTGTGCATCGCCGGGACTATCCTCCGACGGCACAGGCACGATACGGAGTGCATTTGTATTTTAATAATGTATTTTGTCTGGGATTATTTAAGTGTGATATGATCCTGCTGAGAATAATTTGCCTTAAATTGATTGAGTGTCAGTTTGTACTTTAAGATATATTGATTTCGTAGCTTAGTGTTCTAACTAGTTGTTTTCTTTGTTGGTAAATGGTTAATTGTGCTATGACCGTCAGAATAATAATTAAGACTAGGGTGATTAGGTAGCAGTTTGTACTTTAATATTAATTGATTGTGTTGCTAAGTATGCTACCTGGTGGTTTCTTTATTAGGGATTAGTTACGTGTGCTATGAGCCTGACAAGAATAATTTGCCTTAGACTGATTAAGTGTGTCAGTTTGTACTTTAATATGAACTAATTTCGAAGCTAAGTGTGACACCTGGTTGTTTTTTTTTTGTCGGGAAATAGTTGAGTGTACTATGACCCTGACGATAATCATTTGCCTTAGACTGATTAAGTAGGTCAGTTTATACTTTAACGTGAATTTATTTCGTAGCCAAGTATACTATCTGGTTGTTTTCTTTGTCGGGGAATAGTTAAATGTGCATTAACCCTGACAAGAATAATTTACCCTAGACTGATAAATTCTGTCACTTTCTACTTCCATATGTATTGATTTCGTAGCTAAGTATGTTACCTATTGGTTTTCTATGTCGAGGAATAGTTAAGTGTGCTATGACCATGACTAGAATAATTTGTTTATTACTGATAAGTGTGTCAAGTCAGACCGATTAAGATGTACTTTAAAATGTATTAATTTCGTGGCTAAGTATGCCACTTGCTTCCTTACTAAATCCTTTAATGTGCTTTAACCCTAATGAGAATAATTTGCCTTTATACTGATAAGTGTGTCAGTGTCAGACTGATTGAGACATATCTTTAATATGAATTTATTTCGTAGCTAAGTATGCTACTTCCTTTTCTTCTTTCCTTTCTTCCATGCCGGGAAATAGTTGAGTGGGCTATGACCCTAATAAGAATAATTTGCTTTAGAGTGATTAAGTGTCACTGTCAGACTGATAAAGACACTGACAACTTTTACATGGAGTGGTTTTGTAGCAAAAAAAAAATGCCAACTGGTTATTTTATTTGTCGGGGAATTTTTAGGTCTATTATTTTAATATGGACTGATTTTGTAGCTAAGTGTGCAAATTAACAGGGTCCTTTGTTAGAGGAAAGTTAAGTGTGCCATAACTCTAACAGGGAAAATGCAATTTAATTTCTTTTAATGATATAGCTTTTTGATACGGTTACGTTAGTTGACGTAAGTTATCGGTAAAGTAAAAAGTGATGTTAACCAGAAATTAATCCTGATGCTAGGCAAAGTTATAATGGTGATGAAGTTTTGAGTGCTACTTAAATACTATGAATGAAAGATATTTTTTTATATGAACAATTTTATTAAAATATGCTAACTTTTATATTAGTGTACCTTATGCCCCAGTGCTGTATTATTACTGCTTTTACTTCTTAAAAGCCCTTTAGAAAAATATTTACCCATAGCTTCGAATTTATAATTGAAGTTTTCTGGTTTAAAATTAATTTTCTATTAAAGAATAAATATTTTGTCCCTACTTGACTAAATCCAAATCAATTACTAGCAAAATTATGGCAAAATAAGATGCTAGTTAACAGCACAGGTGTACATGTTTTACAAAAACCAATGAAAGGTGTAAAAACTTTATTAAAGGTCATACAATATTTCGTATCCCATTTAGGAATCTAATTTAGTAACACATGACAAGTTATTAATATTTTATTATTATTAATTCTACTACATTATGAAAACGATTCTCGGCCAATCGTATTTTAGTCAATCTTATAATAATTATACAATAAAGGCATCTGATGAATCGTAATGATTTTGTTTCATGCAATCCGATGAGTCTGCATCACACGCAATGTCGCGCATGAGCTCGAAGATGGAAGGGACCCCACGGTAAACGATGGAGGATGTCACTGAGAGGCAGAGCCCAGGAGGAAGACGTGAGGATGGCTAGACCCACTCAAAACTCCAAATTATACCCTAATACAGCTTTGGGGCAATTTTGGGGGGTAACCAATGCTGAGCAGCCCAAGAAACTGTCGCTATTGTCAATGCCTCTTTTCCAAAAGTTCACTATGTTGTATTATTCAATTTAAGTCTGTACATTGTATTAACTTTAAAATAATTTTCTGCGTTATAATACACATTTGTAATGACCTACCCTAATGAGGGTTTCCTTTTTGTAATAATTGTTTTAAATGTAGTATTGGTAAGTCTATATAACATCCTAGTGATTTAAAAAAAACATTGCCCAAAAGACATTCTTGTGAATAGTCAAAACAGCCTAAGCTTTTAAAATTTTGGACGAAATATTATTTAAAACCTTCAGAACAACAAAAATTAAACATAAACGCAAGCTTTCATTTTCAACTTGTATACCTTATATTATTGTATATTTTTCTATCAATAAGTTCTATAAGCATGTCATAGTGTTTCTGTTACTAAACTTTCTTTGTTTTCATACTATAAAAAACAAGTACCGTATCTTACTTAGCTCTCAGTGGACCATTTAATATAATTTCCCCATCATACTAAAAAAACGATTATTTAGAATAAGGTTATTTAATTTGAGAAAAGAATGCTTATTTTGTGTGTATTCATCTTAATTAGCATTTGGTTGTTTTCGCTGGATTTTTGTTTCAAAATAGGGTGAGAGGGTAATATAAAAAGTACACCACAGCTTTTTGCTTGATAAAACTTAATCATTTATTGCTCCCTAAGAATACAATTCACTTAGATAACCAGAGATGTACAAAACACAAAAGGTGTCAGAAATTGCAAACAGGTGCATTCACATGTACACAAATTATTTTTATTTTTATTATCTAACGATGACAATATTACTTTGGCTTAACTTTAACAAGATACGAGTCATTCGTTAAGTATCAATAATGTTGCGGGTGGGTTTGATAAAAGTTCCGTCCTAGCCGGCTCTCCGGTCGCATTTGCGAAACGTATTACGTAACTGAGTAACTGCAACTGCTATTTTTTATTTAAAATTTTATACATAATCAGTGTTATAAACTTTATCTTTATCAGTGTTCTAATTTGATGATTTATTGGATTTGAAATAATTTAAACACTATTAAATATCGGGATCTTTTAGGAAATGTCGTATGACGTATTTTAATTATTTTAAACAGATAAAGCGAATGTGTTTTTTTTCAAGCAGTTTGGCAAATTATTGGTATATTACACCTTGATGATAAAAATGCAATACACTGCACTTTGTATAAGAATTATTTAGGTTAAATTAAAAAAAAAAACACATATCGCACTAATAATACAATAGTGTATCAACTCAAAATACGTCGAACTTGACATAATACTATAAACACACGTAAAATTTAATTCCTCACACGTCATCAAAACCGTAGTTCGAATAGCGCAAAAATTAGATAAGAGATGGCGCTATAAGTCACTACTTACGACATTTTGGTTGCCTACTCCCCTCCCGCAACATTGCGTCATCTTTAGTTGCGACCATCAGTGATCGAGAGAGCACGTGCCGCTTGGCGTAATATTTTGAGTTGCAACAGTATTACAGAATCAGGTATGTAAAATTTATATTTATATTTTGAATTAATATAGTATTGTTGATTTAACCTAAACACGCGCTTGGTGTTTTTTCGAGTTATTACACTATTACTGATTTACAAAAGCATTAATTTAAGTATTGTTTCTAATAATTATGACACTATAATTGTTAAGGTTACAAGTTTTTGATATGATACACTTTTGTTGAGACATAAGATTAAGTTGTTTTTTGTATGATTTATAAATTTATTATTCATAATATTCATTTGTCAATTGCATTAATATTTATAACTCATTCGAATGTGTACAAGTGTTATGAGAAAATGCTCACTTAGAATTATTATTTTATTAATTTAGAGTTGATACACTATTAGTGACAGGCATGCATCAATTATTTATTTGTAGGTTCAGTATGCATCGTGGCCGTGTAATTGTTGATATGGCGAGAAGTTTTACAAGCTGCCACCACGATAAGGAAAATGAAGAACTTTTCAGGAATTCGTCACCGTCATTATTGTCATCAGTTGTACCCACAAATACACAGAGAGAAGACAGCGATGTTACGATTGAACAGGTGACACTTTCTATACCATCGGCATCAACAATTCATCCAGCACTTCAAGAAATTGATGTAACAGTTCTCCAAATATCGTGATTTTCAGACTGATTAGAAATAAATTGAAATAATTCTTAAGTATACTTTTTTAATATTAATAGTACTATGCAAATACTTTGTATTGTTTTAATATTTGTATATTCCTATTTTTATAATCATAATAAATGGTTAAGAAAAAACTATACTTTCAAAGTTATTAGTATTGATAACGACTGTTTTTGTTTTAGAAGATTGTTTATCTTTTTTTTTACGAAATGTTTGTTTGTCAATTCGTTTAAGTATTTGTTTTTTTATCTAAATGTCTATTTAATGTGTAATACTCAAGTAAATGACTGATTAAGTATGAGAATTTACTTTAAATTATAATCTTTAATAAAAAATAGCTGGTTTTATTTATTATTATCCAAAACAAAATAATAAACAGTTCAAAATAATATAATATTAACTATAATATTCTACCACATTCAGACAATACCATCTAGTGTCAACCTAAGCAGATGTTCTATGGATATTAGAAAATAGATAAACATACATTGTAAAGATATACACCAGAAATAGGTTCTCATCTATGTTGTATGTACAAAAATCAAGTAAAAACCGTAGGAAAAAATGATTATTTTGACTGTAACAACACAAAATATTTCACCAATAATGATTCAACTCAAAATAATGTTTCATTTTGAAAAATGTTTATGAACGAAGACTGTCTTAACTCAAAAATTCTAAATAATTAAACTATAAGTATTCTTTTTTATTTTTAGTAAACATATTATATATTTCAATTCAGTTTAAAAACTCATATGACAGTTATTCAATTTGCAACTATTATAGAAAGTGAGTAATAAGTTTTTCGTTGATTCTGAAAAATTATCAATTTTGAGTTGATACACTATTGTATTATTAGTGCGATATGTTTGAAGTATAGTAAATGTGAGATCACTATTTACAGATTACTACTTAAACTCTCAAATCATTCTAAAGGGTACTTTATTTAATTTTTATACTTTATAATGTCCGCTTTGCGTTATATACATAACTTAATTAACAAATTGCACTTTAAACTTAGTAACCGCTAGTTAACGAGTAAAAATAAACAGTATTATGTAGTGTATCTACAAGTCAGGTATAAGTAGCCGCTTATAAAGTTAAGGTACGTTTGTTTTTAGAACATCGTAAGGGATTTTGAAGGTAATTTAATTTAAATTTTGTTTGTAGTTATGAATATTGAGGGGATATTATTAAATATTTTAACCGTCATGTAAAAATGACTGGTATTTAGCATTTTAATCCTGTACTGTAGAAGGTAGTCTGTTTTTCTCTATTGTGTTATGTAATATTTTTTTTGTAACTTTAAAAAAATGTCTCATACTTCTGAAAGTGAAAATGCGGATATCATAACAAGGATGGTACCGTCGGTAGGATTTCTTTTACATTAAGGTTCACAAGTAGGGTTATGTATTGTTCAGAGTAATTATTATTACAAGGATTTTTTGCATTAGAAACGGGTCTGCCATGTCAGTGCTCTTACCCTTATAACATAATACCGTATTGGAGTTGAGAGTACGCAAAAGCAAACTTATTATAGTTGAAATCGCTGCTTTTGATGAATGATTAGATAAATTGACAGCCTTTAATAAAAACACAATTAGTTTTAAAATATACGTAAAATGCATAGTACTTAGTAGGTTATAAGCTTAAGGCAAAGTAGTATACAAAATCTGTACGATTCCATCATATTTTTTTTAAATATTAGTTCTACGACTTATAATAACTATTTGTCAACATTGTTGCTGTGTAATCAAATGTTTGAACATTTTTATTTCTTTATAATTTTAGATATTTATAGCATTTTATCTCTGTATCGTATCTTTTATAAATTATCACCATCTAGTGATGGCAATATTTAGCAATGCCCTGCTGGCACATACATTTTCTCTGCCATGTTTAATGTTGTGTTATGCAATAATGTTTCAATCATTTGTTTTTTTTATGACAAGACCCAAATAAAACTAAATTAATATTGAATTACAGTTTCAATTATTACTTAATCGATGGTAAATCTTACCTAATTGTAATATTGAAATTATTTGTATGCTGTTTTGTATGGCTAAGTAGGTCATTGTACTTTTATTTATTTAAGACCACGTCTTTCATTGACTAAGGTTTAGTCACTAAGCAGATATATTTGTATTTAGATTTAACTATACTACTAGACGACCTGGTATATACAAAATGTTGTAATATAATGTAGAATTTTTGCTATTACTGCGCGAATGTCGTAATGACTTGAGGAACTCATGTTATATTATAATATTTAAGGAAATTATTAATTATCTAAAACAAGTTTTTAATACTTTATAAGCACATTGCAACTAAATTTTCATTATTATAAGTGTAAAATGAAAACGAAAATTTCATGTCTTATTTAATTATTATTTTCTTGGCATTAACAATTATTTATGCACATGTATTAATTAATTGACTTCAGTTTGAAAACTTTAAATTAAACTTGGTTACTATTTTTAATATTCAAAATCATAAGGTAATGTTTGGTTATTTATGTACTCGTTTCAACCCAACTGAACCGCCTAGCTATTCGAGCGCCAGGAGGCTGCTCGATGTAGGACGGCCGAATGTCGTAAATTTAAAATAAATAGCTGCTATCATTTATTCGAACTGGTACTTATAACTGTTAAACTTAAATTTATTTACTGGCAACACCGATATATTTTTGAAGGGGAGTTTTGTATTCGGGGAAAGCGCGGAGTTCGGCAGTTCAGTTGGTTTGTGGCATCAAGTTGAAGAGGTTGTACTTGAAGTTGTACCCTGTTCGAAGAATAAAAGTCTTGAAGAAGTCTCAGTGTAATAATTTCTTAACAACTGTGAGTGTTAAAAACATTCTAAAGCAGTATTTTCAATTTGTTTATAGTTCACTCTATTTTAATAATCAATCCCTTACATTTGATACCCATGTTGAGGTAGTAGTGATGAAATAAGGAATCCGCCATTTTGTAGCGGTAGCCATCTGGGATTTACGATGGTACAAAATGCTTTGATTTATTCTTCAGAGGTTATTTTTAGGTCAACCAGAAAAGGGTAATATTACAATTATTAGATTTTGACCCAAATAAACAACTAAGCAGGTCAAGCTGATTTAAACCAATGAATAAAATTAAAAAAATGATGTTCGTTTTTTACTTGGGTTCCCTAATATTTTAATTTTTTATCACCATTTAGTAGAAAAGAGATTTTATGACAACATTATTCCTTTACTAGTGTGCGTGACAGTGGCATTGTTTACGCACACGTAGCTACAAAATGTGTGCAGTTTTGAGAACGATCTATGTTAGAAACTCTCCATCTAGTTGTTAACATTCTCAGGTGATGCAACAAACAACAAAGTAAAACATGAACCTCCGTTCATCTTCAAGGTTGGTGTACTTGAAATTTTCTGGTAGATACTTTGATGAAAGGTTAAATAATACCAATAGGTTTTGTAAAAGATAATAAAGGTTTTGTAAATGGTGGTTTATCATTATTTTCATTAGAAATTTTGTAGCGTGAAATTGTATTGGATTTAATACTGAGAACATAAATTAGAACCTAGCCTAGTCTCTTCAGAATTCTGAGCTATTGAGATTTCGTTTTGTATTAAAGGTGCTAAAAAATATCTGTGTCATTGCAGTAATAAACAAATGTTGTTACCAAATGCTATACCCGGTTTTTCTTGTATTTTCATTTAATTTTAGTACCTTTTGAACACCCTTTGTCCACACTAGCTGGGAGTGACTGCGACAGTATTTAAGAGTTTCTTCACTCGAGCTTCAACTGTGTGAACTGTTTTGGACGTTTTGTGACTTTATTATCGCATTCACAGGACTGAATTTGTAAGAGTAGGTATTTTTGATTCTTACCTTTATCATCAAACCCGTGTGTGACTTCATGTCCGATTACGGCACCAATAAATCCGTAGTTGATTGCTCTGAAAATTAAGATTTTATTTACTTCTAGGTCTTTTAGCGAACGTTTCCTTAACCACAGTAAAATGTTTTTTTTATACTTTATTGCACAATAATAAAATTTTGTACAAAAGGTGGACTTAACGCCATATGGCGTTCTCTACCAGTCATGCCTTTGGGCTAAGCAGAAATGATTGTGGGCGGTGCGACAAAGAAACGAAATTAATTATATACAAAAAAAAAGTCCCAAATAAATACAATTAATAGTTACATAATATTACACATACATAAAATTAGCAATAAAATAAATACATTAATAATACATACATATACCAACATATACTATATATATATATTATATATATTATGACGATCGTTGTAGATAATGTTGTGCTTACTCAATTCCGTTTCCGTAGAACGGTGGTTGAAGAATAACAGCAGGAATTGCTGAAAACGATAAAAAAATGTAAGAAGGCGTTTAAGTTTTAACAAAAGTCCTTGATTGTTATGTTGGTGTGTGGCTGCTTACTGACTGAATTCAGCTTTGGATCATAGAACGCGTTTGCTGTAGTCGCTGGTGCAGGCCATCTGTTGAAATTCGTATTCGTTAGTATTTTATGTAACTAATACCAGCTCACTGATAAATAAATTCACTCTTTGTTTGGATATTTATGTTACCTATTCCTGTCTGGTTTTTCTCTCAATGAATCCAAAGATTTCTTCACCTCTGCCCAGGTCAGTTTCAGATAAGTATTGAAAAAGTTACCCTCCACAACTTCGGCCTGAAAAAAAGTCTTAGTTTTAATCTGCCTCCTCGATTAGCCCTATTTTTTTCATATCGGTTTGGGCCGTTATTTTTTTACGACTCATTTTCAATCGAATCGCTCATTGGTACTGTCCCATAAGTATAGCATTAGAATAGCATAGCATTTGCATAGCAAGCTATTGCTTTCTATATATTTCTACCTATATTATTCCTACGCATATGCGTAGGAACGGACAAAATCACGTCAAGGTAAACACTGCGGTATCTTATGCAGTTGTAATAAGGGCTAGTTTGCAACAAAAGTGGGTAGCCTGCTATGCTGGTAACTGTTCATGAAGGCTGAGAGTGATTCGTACTTTGAATTAACTTACTTTCCTCGGCCCATGGTACTATGGAGCTAATTGGAAAAATTTTGAACAAGTCAGGAATATCTTCTATTGCATATTTGTCCGAGGCTAACCATTTTTGAAAGCAATTGTGTTCCGAAGAGCCTCCTTTGACAGTTTCATCTCAAAAGCTTTGGGACGAGCCGATCTGCAAACTAGAACGGAATAATTTACTTAACACGTCATCTAGTCAAGTAGACCGTGCTCGTCTCCTTGCTGTGGCTGAATGGGAGTCAGCTTCACTCTCTCCCTTCGTTTAATATTGGCACACTTTTAGATAATTCCACTTTTACTTTATCCTTAGCTCTACGTTTAGGGGCCCCTTGCATTGTCCCACATCGTTGCACCTGCGGCGTCATGGTGGACTCGCTGGGTCACCACGGCCTTTCGTGCAGCAGAAGCGCTGGGAGAATCTCTCGTCATGCCAGCCTTAACGATATGATCCGCAGGGCTCTTGCCACCGCATCGATTCCAGCTATTCTTGAACCGAATGGGTTGGTCCGGAGCGATGGTAAGAGGCCTGATGGTATGACTCTGGTTCCGTGGAAGATGGGACGACCGCTAGTGTGAGACGCGACCTGCGTCGATTCCCTGGCTCCATCTCATCTTTCACAAACCTCGTCTGGGGCTGGAAGCGCTGCTGCTTCTGCCGAGTCTCTCAAACGGCGCAAATATGCTGGGCTAAGCAGCTCTTACATGTTCGAGCCGTTTGGGGTTGAGACTCTTGGGCCGTGGGGGCCTGGTGCACATCGCCTGTACAATGAATTAGCCAAGCGGTTAATTGATTGTACGGGCGACCGGAGGGCTGGCGCATTTCTTGGCCAAAGGATTAGTTTAGCAATCCAAAGAGGAAATGCAGCCAGCCTTCTCGGTACCATGCCGCTATTGCAGGTCTCAGATTTGGAAAATGTTTTTATTTGTAAATAGTTTATTTATTTGTTTTAATTAAGGTTAATTTTTCTTTTTTTTTTCTTTTATTTTAAGTCATTAAATGTAACTTACATGTTTATAATGTTTATCCAGTTGTTCATTAGAGAGCAGCCAGGCCGGGAAGCCGACGAAGTTTCTGATGGCTCTTAGCTTGTTGAGCGTCTTGAGCCGCGTGGTGGTGTCCATCCAGTCTAGCTGTTGGACCGCCTCCGCAAATGCTTTGCGAACGTCTTCCACCATTTCAATAGCCTGGCAAAAGATAATAAAAGCTGATGTAAATATATTTTAAAGGGTTGTACTGGAATATGAAGATTTGTTTTTCAGCTTTTTGGTGTAAGTGTAGAAAAAATCTACCAAATGGTAGTAGGCATTCGGCTGTGAATGTAACGTGAAAAGAAAACTTATGATCATAAATAGATCTTATGATGATAATACAACTCCATAAGTGCATTTTTATCGTTTAGACTATAATCGTAATTCTGCAGCAGTAGCAAGGACTTCACGACAAATTCGCGCATAGCATTTTGACTTCAAGTGATCCCTGTCTTTGATTTGACGGTGTAAGTGGTGAGACTGAAATGCAACTGACCTTCTCCCTAGATTGCGCGTCGAAGTGCCTCTTCACATACAAATAGCTCAGTGCTTCGCCAAAGTTAGCGTTCACTTTCTCTGTACAGCGCTTCCACCTTGGCGTCCGCTGCTTTAACCCGTAGACGGCTTTCGAGAACTCGAAGTCACGGTCTCGAAAGGCGCTGAGCGTCATTGGAGCCAGGTTTGAGAAGACTCTCCACCAGAGGAATCGCTCTAGAAACAGATGATATTGATCAGTCTGGAATTAACACTGGGTTTTCACAAATGTGCAATCTGATGAAAACTATTGTAGACTTATGATTACTAACATAAAGAGCTAATCTCGGTTTCTAATTATTCGATTCGTTGCCGATTTAGCGAAAGTTAACTTACAACTTTTACCAAGATGCCATTATAAGATACATAGTCCAAGAGTTGTTGACCTTTACTTAGGTCTTTAACTTTACCGGCTTCACCAAGCAAAGTGTAGGTATGCAGGTGGTGTTAAATGACAAAATAGGTATTACCTACTTCACGTTACTAGCTTCATCGTTGTTACATAACAAGCTAGTTACAATAATATCTTTATCAGTTTGTAAAAATATTTGCAATTTCATCAATCAAATTTTCGTGAATCTGTAAAGGCATCAATTAAATTTTTTCCAAGTCACATTTTTATTATACTACCTGATTTTGTCGTTTCAGTGATCTGATTAAGCTTTATCAGAACATCTCATCTCCATAGGTCGTTTGTCTCGCCATCTTTTATTTGAACATTTTTAGTATTTTCTGGTAATAAAATATTAAATCTCAATAACCAATTGTTAAGAAATTATAACACTGAGACTTCTTCAAGACTTTTATTCTTCGAACAGGGTACAACTTCAGGTACAACCTCTTCAACTTGATGCCACAAACCAACTGAACTGCCAAACTCCGCGCTCTCCCCGAATACAAAACTCCCCTCCAAAAATATATCGGTGTTGCCAGTAAATAAATTTAAGTTTAACTGTTATAAGTACCAGTTCGAATAAATGATAGTAGCTATTTATTTAAAATTTACGACATTCGGCCGTCCTACATCGAGCAGCCTCCTGGCGCTCGAATAGCTAGGCAGTTCAGTTGGGTTGAAACGAGTACATAAATAACCAAACATTACCTTATGATTTTGAATATTAAAAATAGCAACCAAGTGTAATTTAGACTTTTCAAACTGAATTCAATTAATTAATACATGTACATGAATAATTGTTAATGCCAAGAAAATAATAATAAAATAAATAAGACATGAAATTTTCGTTTTCATTTTACACTTATAATAATGAAAATTCAGTTGCAATATGCTAAGAAAGTATATATAAAACTTGTTTTAGATAATTAATAATTTCCTTAAATATAATAATATAACATGAGTTCCTTGAGTCATTACGACATTCGCGCAGTAATAGCAAAAATTCTACATAATATTACAACATTTTGTATATACCAGGTCGTCTAGTACTATAGTTAAATCTAAATACAAATATATCTGCTTAGTGACTAAACCTTAGTCAATGAAAGATGTGGTCTTAAATAAATAAAAAGTACAATGACCTACTTAGCCATACAAAACAGTATACAAATAATTTCAATATTACAATTGGGTAAGATTTACCATCGATTAAGTAATAATTGAAACTGTAATTAAATATTAATTTAGTTTTATTTGGGTCTAGCCATAAAAAAAATGATTGAAACATTATTGTAAAACACAACATTAAACATGGCAGAGAAAATGTATGTGCCAGCAAGGCATTGCTAGATATTGTTCCTATAGCGTCGCCAACGCCGTCACTAGATGGTGATAATTTATAAAAGATACGATATAGAGATAAAATGCTATAAATATCTAAAATTATAAAGAAATAAAAATGTTCATACATTTGATTACACAGCAACAATGTCGACGAAGAGTTATTATAAGCCGTAGAACTAATATTTAAAAAAAAATATTATGGATCGTAGGTACAGATTTTGTATACTACTTTGCCTTAAGCTTATAACCTACTAAGTACTATGCATTTTACGTATATTTTAGAACCAATTGTGTTTTTATTAAAGGCTGTCAATTTATCTAATAATTCATCAAAAGCAGCGATTTCAACTATAATAAATTTGCTTTTGCGTACTCTCAAATCCAATACGGTATTATGTCATAAGGGTAAGAGCACTGACATGGCAGACCCGTTTCTAATGCAAAAAAATCCTTGTAATAATAATTACTCCGAACAATACATAACCCTACTTGTGAACCTACTTTAAAATAAATCCTACCGATGGTACCATCCTTGTTATGATATCCGCATTTTCACTTTCAGAAGTATGAGACATTTCTTTAAAGTTACCAAAAAATATTACAAAACACAATTGACAAAAACAGACTACCTTCTACAGTACAGGATTAAAATGCTAAATACCAGTCATTTCTACACAACGGTTAAAATATTTTATAATATCCCCTCAATATTCATAACGAAAAAAAAAATTAAATTACCTTCAAAATCCCTTAAGGCGTTCTAAAAACAAACGTACCTTAACTTTATAAGCGACTACTTATACCTGACTTGTAGATACACTACATAATACTGTTTATTTTTACTCATTAACGAGCGGTTACCAAGTTTGAAGTGCAATTTGTTAATTAAGTTACGTATATAACGCTAAGCGGACATTATAAAGTATAAAAATTAAATAAAGTACCCTTTAGAATGATTTGAGAGTTTAAGTAGTAATCTGTAAATAGTGATCTCACATTTACTATACTTCAAACATAGGTGTTTTTTATTTTATTTTAACCTAAATAATTCTTATACAAAGTGCAGTGTATTGCATTTATATCATCAAGGTGTCATATACCAATCATTTGCCAAACTGCTTGAAAAAACATATTCGCTTTATCTGTTTAAAATAATAAAATACGTCATACGACATTTCGTAAAAGATCCTGATATTTAATAGTGTTTAAATTATTTCAAATCCAATAAATCATCAAATTAGAAAATAATTATAATTAGAACTAATTAATTAAAAATAATTAGTACTTGATAAAGATAAAGTTTATAACACTGATTATTTATAAAATAATAAATAGTAGTTGCAGTTACTTAAGCTTTTCATTAACTGTTAATGAATACCATAGATGGACTGTACATCTGAGTAAAAACTTGTTTATGTTAATGTAATTCTATAGACATTTATTTTTAAGTTGTAATAATAAAATGAAACAAAAATTTGTAAGTAAAACAATTTATTTAAGCAATTAAAACATTCATTTTGTACATTTACTGTAAACATATTTGAACTGACCTTTGTGTGGTGCATTAAAGAGTTGTCTTGCTATCATATTCATATTTTTTTTGCATGAAATATCACTAGAAGCACATAACACATCCCAAACCAACAAAGGCCCAAACAATGCTCCGGCAAAACAATCAGCCACTAAGTTTTTAGGCATCTTTTTAACGGTTAAATATTTTTGTGTTAACAAATTATTGGCATATATTATATATCCTTTTTATACAAACACTTTACAATGTTTTTTTCACCAAAGTTCACTTGACTTGAAATTATCTACGGTTATCCAATACTAATTTGAATTCATTGTTTGTATTGTGTATTTACAAAATATAGTGCAGACAGTCTATTTATACACTTATACACCCTACTACATCTGGCTGGTAGTCTTTGAAGGTTGTGGATCCTGGAAAGATTAAGGTTAATAACTACATTGAGGTAATGAAAAGTTTAATTAAATTTATGTCATGATACTTACTTCAAGTTACTGCCATCATTTCAGGAAGATTTCTAGGGATTTAAACAAACTATCTGAGTACTGCAGGGCAATTCAAGGCCTACAGTAATTCATTCCGAAACAGCCTGTGCCCCGAGCAATTCTTGCATTTCTATGGTTTCCAAGGAAACTTTTAGGATTCAGCAACAAACAATTAATGGCTGGAATAACCTGGAAGTATTATTGGCAGATTAGCTTTATGTGCAAACAGTCTAACTGTCTTAATTCTATGTATGCAAGATATTTGTTCAAACAGATAACCATGACTTAAAATTACCTTAATTGCAATGGATACTCGGGCAATACGGTCTACTCGAGACCATAATAGGTCTAGTAATCAGGAATAATTCTTTGGTAATCTATTAATCTCGAAATAATTAGATTTGAGCTGAAAATTGCCTAGTCAAACGGGTTGTTTCGATGTCTCTTTGAACAGCTCTTTCTACAAAATCTTCAACTATTTTGTCATTTCCCTTACTTTAAAAACTTTTATACTTAATTAATTAAAATTTAGAGCAACACGTCTTAAAACACGTCTTTTTGACGTTACGTCTATCACTCGCCTTCCCAAACGAGTGGTCGGAGGCACTCGTTTGGGAATTTCGTTCGACCGAATGATTCAAAAATGCCGATTTTGGGATGACGAAGGAAAATCATTCGTAATCTCTACGCGAGTGAATCAAAAATAGAGGCCCAGTTACGTAATACGTTTCGCAAATGCGACCGGAGAGCCGGGTAGGACGGAACTTTTAATCCCACCCGCAACATTATTGATACTTAACGAATGACTCTTATCTTGTTAAAGTTAAGCCAAAAGTAATATTGTTATCGTTAGATAATAAAAATAAAAATAATTTGTGTACATGTGAATGCACCTGTTTGCAATTCCTGACACCTTTTGTGTTTTGTACATCTCTGGTTAAGTGAATTGTATTCTTAGAGAGCAATAAATGATTAAGTTTTATCAAGCAAAAAGCTGTGGTGTACTTTTTTTTTATATTACCCTCTCACCCTATTTTGAAACAAAAATCCAGCGAAAACAACCAAATGCTAATTAAGATGAATACACACAAAATAAGCATTCTTTTCTCAAATTAAATAACCTTATTCCTAATAAAGTAATCAGTTTTTTTAGTATGATGGGGAAATTATATTAAATGGTCCACTGAGACCTAAGTAAGGTACGGTACTTGTTTTCATAGTATGACAACAAAGAAAGTTTAGTAACAGAAACACTATGATATGCTTATAGAACTTATTGATAGAAAAATATACAATAATAAAAGGTATACAAATTGAAAATGAAAGCTTGCGTTTATGTTTATTTTTTGTTGTTCTGAAGGTTTTTAAATAATATTTCGTAAAAATTTTAAAAGCTTAGGCTGTTTTGACTATTCACAAGAATGTCTTTTGGACAATGTTTTTTTTTAAATCACTAAAATGTTTTATAGACTTACCAATACTACATTTAAAACAATTATTACAAACAGGAAACCGTCATTAGGGTAGAGGTCATTACAAATGTGTATTATAACGCAGAAAATTATTTTAAAGTTAATACAATGTACAGACTTAAATTGAATAATACAACATAGTAAACTTTTGGAAAAGAGGCATTGACAGTAGTGACAGTTTCTTGGGCTGCTCAGCATTGGGTACCCCCCCCCAAAATTGCCCCAAAGCTGTATTAGGGTATAATTTGGAGTTTTGAGTGGGTCCAGCCAGCCTCACGTCTTCCTCCTGGGCTCTGACTCTCAGTGACATCCTCCATCGTTCACCCCACGGTGAACGATCTCTTCCTTCTTCGAGCTCATGCGCGACATTGCGTGTGATGCATACTCATCAGATTGCATAAAACAAAATCATTAGGATTCATCAGATGCCTTTATTGTATAATTATTATAAGATTGACTAAAATAAGATTGGCCGAGAATCGTTTTCATGATTTAGTAGAATTAATAATAATAAAATATTAATAACTTTGTCATGTGTTACTAAATTAGATTCCGTTATGGGATACGAAATATTGTATGACCTTTAATAAAGTTTTTACGCCTTTCATTGGTTTTTGTAAAACATGTAGACCTGTGCTGTTAACTAGCATCTTATTTTACCATAATTTTGCTAGTAATTAATTTGGATTTAGTCAAGTAGGGACAAAATACTTATTCTTTAATAGAAAATTAATTTTAAACCAGAAAACTTCAATTATAAATTCGAAGCTATGGGTAAATATTTTTCTAAAGGGCCTTTAAGAAGTAAAAGCAATAATAATACAGCACTGGGGCATAAGTTACACTAATATAAAATTTAGCATATTTAATTAAAATTGATCATATAAAAAATATATCATTCATTCATAGTATTTAAATAGCACTCAAAACTTCATCACCATCATAACTTTGCCTAGCATCAGGATTGTTTTCTGGTTAACATCACTTTTTACTTTACCGTTAACTTAAGTCAACTTACGTAACTGTATCAAAAAGCTATATCATTAAAAGAAATAACCACGTGGCAAACTCAGTCTAAATAGCATTTCCCCTGTTAGAGTTATAGCACACTTAACTTTTCTCTAACAAGGACCCTGTCAATTTGCACACTTAGCTACAAAATCAGTCCATATTAAAATAATAGACTTAAACAATCCCCGACAAATAAAATAACCAGTTGGCATTTTTTTGCTACAAAACCACTCCCTGTAAAAGTTGTCAGTGGTTTTATTAGTCTGACAGTGTCAATCACTCTACATCAAATTATTCTTATTAGGGTCATAGCCCACTCAACTATTTCCCGGCATGGAAGAAAGGAAAGAAGTAAAGGAAGTAGCATACTTAGCTACGAAATAAATTCATATTAAAGATATGTCTCAATCAGTCTGACAATGACACACTTATCAGTATAAAGGCAAATTATTCTCGTTAGAGTTAAAGCACATTAAAGTATTCAGTGAGGAAGAAAATAACCAAGTGGCATACTTAGCCATGAAATTAATTCATTTTAAAGTACATCTTAATCGGTCTGACTTGACACTTATCAGTAATAAACAAATTATTCTTGTCATGGTCATAGCACACTTAACTATTCCTCGACATAGAAAACCAATAGGTAACATACTTAGCTACGAAATCAACACATATGGAAGTAGAAACTGACAGAATTTATCAGTCTAGGGTAAATTATTCTTGCCAGGGTTATTGCACATTTAACTATTCCCCGACAAAGAAAACAACCAGATAGTATACTTGGCTACGAAATCAATTCACATTAAATTATAAACTGACCTACTTAATCAGTCTAAGGCAAATGATTATCGTCAGTACACTTAACTATTTCCCGACAAAAAAAAACCAGGTATCACACTTAGCTTCAAAATTAGTTCATATTAAATTACAAACTGACACACTTAATCAGTCTAAGGCAAATTATTCTTGTCAGGCTCATAGCACACGTAAATAATCCCTAATAAAGAAAACCACCGGGTAGCATACTTAGCTACACAATCAATTAATATTAAAGTACAAACTGATACTTAATCACCCTAGTCTTAGTTATTTTTCTGACGATCATAGCACAATCAACCATTTACCAACAAAGAAAACAACCAGGTAGAACACTAAGCTACGAAATCAATATATCTTAAAGTACAAACTGACACTCGATCAGTCTAAGGCAAATTATTCTCAGCAGGATCATAGCACACTTAAATATTCCCAGACAAAATACATTATTAAAATACAAATGCACTCCGTATCGTGCCTGTGCCGTCGGAGAAAAGAAAGGCCCGGCGATGCACAAAACACAACGTCGCACATGAGGATTAAAATAGTTCGAATGCAAAGCGCTTCGTATCATGCCAATGCGTCTAAGAATTGTCCAGACTATGCACAGAACACAACGTTACGCACAAGCATCGAAAATTCGCACTTTAATTAAATTTATACGTCCTACGCTTATTTAAATACAAGTGCACTCCGTATCATGCATGTGCTGTCGGAAAATAGCTCCGGCCATGCACAAAACACAACGGTGCACACGAGGATTCAAATTATTCGAATACAAATGCGTTTCGTATCATGCCCATGTGACTATGCACAGAACACAACGACACGCATAAGCATTTGAATGTCACACTTGAATTAAGTTAAGCTGCCTTGCCTTAGTCACGCTTTACTTAATCACCAACCAACACTTTAATACCAATAGATTCAACTTATTCAAATACAAGCACGCTCCGTATCATGTTTGTGCTGTCAGAAAGTAGCTCCAGCCATGAGTAAAATACAACGTCTTACACAAGGATTCGAATAATTCGAATGCAAATGCGCTTTGCATTATGCTTAACGAAGTCGAAGAGTTGCCCCGACCATGCACAAAACATAACGTCACGTATAAGCATTCGAATTCCACACTTAAATTTAGCTTACACGTCCTAATCTTAGCTACGCTTTGTCTTTTGATCAGGTTAAAACCTCATTTAACTATTTGTTTTAAAATATGCGACCGTATTTCTTAGGTTTTAGATAAAATTTTACCAATTTTTAAACATTGCTTTCAACTACACGTGCCCTCATATTGTGCCAGTTTCATCGGAGAGTAGCCCCAACCTCAAACAGAGCACACTACAGCACACGTGGATTCAAAAGCTTTGAATTTAAGTAGCACGACCGGAGGGTAGCCCCGACCACGTGCTACAAAAATCGTATTATTTAAAAATAAATTTCACTTGCTAATAGTTAACTGTATCACTTCATATTCTCACTAATTTGGTCCTAATTTAAGCATACACTATTTCACGTACCTTGTTCTTTGTGGTCTGAAGATTCTTGCGCACTTCGGACTTGTTAAGGAATTATAACACTGAGACTTCTTCAAGACTTTTATTCTTCGAACAGGGTACAACTTCAGGTACAACCTCTTCAACTTGATGCCACAAACCAACTGAACTGCCAAACTCCGCGCTCTCCCCGAATACAAAACTCCCTTCCAAAAATATATCGGTGTTGCCAGTAAATAAATTTAAGTTTAACTGTTATAAGTACCAGTTCGAATAAATGATAGTAGCTATTTATTTAAAATTTACGACACAATCATACTTTCGCCACAGAAGATATAATAGTACGTTGGCGTTCAACAAATACAGGGTGTTGTTTTGGTCAGCGACACCCGACTCAGGGACGGTTGTACAAGTAAACGATACTAATGTGAAAAAAATGTAGTGGAAATAACCCACAAAATCAATTTATTATTGCGATACTAGCGAGCGAGTCAAAACTAGCCAGGTCGCCTACTAGCTACGGCGTAGTATTTTATAGATACACGCGAGGATGCGAGTTTCTTAATTCGTTTTTTTTGAGAATGTTGTGAAGTGGTTTTCTTTTATAAAACTTGTATATAATTTAAAGAAAATATTTTTTTGACTTTGACTAACAACCTGTATAAGTGTCAGTGTGCGGCTGTGTACATTTTTAGGTTTTTTACCTATGACGACGGGCTCGGTATTCGACAGCACGATGGAGAGGTTGTGCAGGTAAGGTAGGTCCTTGACGATGACGAGGTCCTCGGTGGGGTGCAGCGTCACCGACGTGTTCGCGAACACCAGCTTCAGGTACTCCTCCCAGTTGTGCTGAGGAATATAAGTTATTTAGATTAAAATAGCAAAGCGGTTAATAGTGCTTATTAGTGAAATTACCGTGGGGCTCACAACTTGTAAGCTAAAGGAGATATTCAAAGGAATGTCTGAAATAGGCGTCACAGGACAGTAGGAACAGTCATCGCGGGCTAATAATGCTACTCTTTTCCCTTTCTTCTTTAACCTGCTCTCACCTCTTTCCATTGAGCTGGTTCGCTGTTAAAGCCCTGTATGAGCTGTTTAACACTAACTCCGTAGGACAGTGTGCCGCTACGTTTTTCTTCTACTGAAGTCATTATCTGCAAAAAAAAAGATATCTACATAAGAAGTAGGTACCCATATTTGGTTCTGAAGTTAACGAGAATAAGTAAAGCAATTTAGTAAAGTCAATAAGTAAAGTGGAAAACCAGGAGGAGGCCTACGTTCAGCAGTGAACGTCATTTGGTTGATAATATAATAAATACATTTTTAATTATTCAGGCATTTAATTGTCAATAAAGGTGCGCGAATTAATGCGTTGTGTTTTAATCAGTCAACATAAGAAGCATGACATTAGTGCCTCCAATCTTGCTAGTCATGTCACTAGAAACACCGTTGACTTTGTGTTGCCAACTAAGGATTGGCATTATTTCGATAACGTTACTGCTACTACTAAGATTAGGCCACGTGCTCCGGTGTGGTCAGGTCATTAACCATTTAGCCTATTATTTAGAGCTGGCTAGTGAAAATGATACAATCTTGGGTAATTATCGGCCTTTATTACCTTAGCCAAGCTCGTGCTGAAGTCAACAATATCAGCGGCGAAGTCGTCCGCGTCAGCAGCGGGGTCGGCGATGGCGATCATGTCGCGGATGTACTTGCGGTACTGCGCCAGCTCCAGCGCGAACTGCTCCGGCTGCAGCAGTTGGCGCTCGCTGAGACCGGGCGATACTGAATCAATCTGGGGAAAAATATTAAAGTTTATGAAAACGTATACCTAAATGATAAGTATTTAAAAAAGCAGAGAGACATTATGGCCTGATCTAAACCAGAATAGCTCAGGCGTGGCCTATGGTAAAGCAAGCTTCAAAGGACCACTCGCTTAAGTGATTGCTTTCATATTATGCAGTTTCAACAAGCATTGGCGATTCTCGCGGCAATCGAACTTTTTTCGTGTGGTAAATTGATTGCTCAGGAGTAAGATGGGTCTATAGTTCTTCAATAAGGTTTTGTCTCCTGTTTTGAAGAACAACACCACCACACTCCTGTTCCATGCCTCGGGTGTGATGCACTCCAGCAGCACGGAATTAAAGAGTCTCTGAAGGACTTTGAGTACCGGTGTACCACCCGCCTTCAGAAGCTCTGCTGTGATTCCGTCCTCGCCAGGTGCCTTGTTGTTTTTAAGCTGTTTAAGGGCCATCCTAATCTCGCAGAGGCTGATGTCCGGGATGTCTTCGGTGTAGTGTCGGGTTAGAGTAGCTAGTGGGTCTCTGGCCGAGCTATCAACGGGTTTGGCAACTGAGGTGTACAACTGCCCATAGAACCTTTCGATCTCCCTCAAAACCTCTGCTTTCGTCGACGCTACACTGCCGTTCTCCGTCTTAAGCTTCGTCAAAAGGCTTTGCCCAATAGACATGTTCCTTGCAAACACTTTGGAGCCTTGGTTCCGCTCTATCGTTTTTTAAACACTATTGGTGTTAAAGCAACGGATGCCGTGTCGCAGGGACTTCCATATCTGTCTTTTGAGCTGCTTGTAGTTTTCAGCATTAACGGAGTTCTGCAGTGCCATAGATCGACGTTTGGCCATAAGATCGAGAGTGTGGACCGACAGTTTTTGAGGTCAATCTTTACGGCCAGGCCTAAAAAACTTAGACCCCACCATTTGGACAGTTTCCACAAACCCATTGTTTATATCGTCCACTGATACGCAATTCTTTAGGCAATCGAAGCGGTTTGACAATTCGAGTTGAAAGCTCTCGGGATTTTGGATATGAGCACGAGTCGGTCCAAGCGTGGACTTCATCAGGCGGGACCTTTCCAATTTGACATTGATATTTAATATGCCTCGAACCGTTCGGTGATCGCTACCGGTTTTCACCCTGTTGATCACGGAGACATCATTGAATAACCGTCTCTTAGAAGTCATGATGAAGTCAATCTCGTTTTTCGTATAGCCATAGTGACTCAACTAGGTCCACTTCCTTTGAGGCGGCTTCTGGAAGAAAGAATTCTTCGCAAAGAGTCCCTCCTTCTCCAGAAAGTCGGCCAGCCTCTGTCCCCTGGCGTTCCTTTGCCCGTATCCAAAGGGTCCCACCTTTAACTCATTCTCGCTTCGCTTGCCAAGTTTTGCGTTGAAGTCCCCCATTACAACAGTAAAATAGGTTTTGGAAGTATGTATGGCTCTACTTACGTCCTCATAAATTTCCTCGACCTCTTCATCCGGGTGTTTCGAGGTCGGTGCATATACCTGTATGACCTTCAGCAAATACCTCTTGGATATTCTGAGTATTAGATATAGCACCCTGCTCGACACACTCTCGATGGTCTCGATATTGTTGACGAGGGACTTGTGAACGAGGAACCCGTCACCACCTTGGGACTTTCGTTGGTTGCCTTCCCGGTAGTAGAGCAGGTTTCCGGACTGCAGAGTTATCGTGTCCTCGCCCTCTCTACGGACTTCTGATAAACCCATTATGTCCCAGTGTAACCTGCTCGTTTCTTCCTCCAGCTCGAGCAACTTCTCGTCTGTCCTCAGTGTGCACGCGTTATAAGTTACCAGGGCCAGTTTTCATCGGGGGTGGCAGCGCGACCGCCTTCGGGGATTCTTAGCACTCCCTGCCCCGCCGTTACCGTGACCGCTACCAAAGTCAGGAATAGCAGGGCTGCCGGAGACTGGGGGCCTGGTTTTCTTGTGTGCAAACATGAGGGGATTTTGCCAATTCTCACTTCACTTCTCGATCACTTGGTTCCCATTATCTATACTAATATTATAAAGCTGAAGAGTTTGTTTGTTTGTTTGTTTGTTTGAACGCGCTAATCTCAGAAACTACTGGCCCGAATTGAAAAAATGTTTTTACGTTAGATAGTCCATTTATCGAGGAAGGCTTTAGGCTATATAATATAAAGATACGACTCATAAGACCACAGCAACAATGAAAAATGTTGCGAAAACGGGAGAAAGATATTCCTTTTGAGAGCTTCCGCTGCGTACGCTGCGAAAACCGCTTAAGTCACACAAAAATCATGTATGACAGGATTGTTCAACATTAAGAATTCTATAATAAAGTCCGCGACAGCATATGTCTATCTTTTATGGTTGACTTACTACAACCTATTTTATGTTAATAAATTTGTAAAAAAAATATGCATCATTTTTAGAGGTGTATCTTACACACAGGTATTTATTCTTATCAAAATAAATACATTCATCATCACGAGCATTTCATTTAGAACAAAGTTGCCCTTATATCCTTTAATCATTTAAATTCAATAAATATCTTAGGAGCTATCACAGTTTTAACATAACTCCGCACCAAAATAATGTTCGCAGCTAAAGTACGACGTGCGCGTGCGCTAATCTATACTAATATTATAAAGCTGAAGAGTTTGTTTGTTTGTTTGTTTGTTTGAACGCGCTAATCTCAGAAACTACTGGCCCGATTTGAAAAAATATTTTTATGTTAGATAGTCCATTTATCGAGGAAGGCTTTAAGCTATATAACATAAAGATACGACTCACAAAACCACAGCAGCAATGAAAAATGTTGCGAAAACGGGAGAAAGATATTCCTTTTGAGAGCTTCCACTGCGTACGCTGCGGAAACCGCTAAAGTAACACAAAAATCATGTATTACAAGATTGTTGAGCATTAAAAGTTTTATAATAAAATCCGCAACAGCATAAGTCTATCTTATATGGTTGACTTACTACAACCTTTTTTATGTTAATAAATTTGAAAAAAAATAATGCATCATTTTTAGAGATGTATTATACACACAGGTATTTATTCTTATCAAAATAAATACATTCATCATCACGAGCATTTCATTAATAACAAAGTTGCCCTTTATATCATTTGACTAGCGGTCCCCCGCGACTTCGTCCGCGCGTTTTGAGTTTGCTCCCTCCCCTCCTGTCGCAGCGTGATGTTTTATATCCTACAGCCTTTTTCAATAAATAAGCTATCTAACACAGAAATATTTTTTCAAATCGGTTCAGCAGTTCCTGAGATGAGCGCGTTCAAACCAACAAACTCTTCAGCTTTATAATATAATTAGCGCAAGCGCACGTTGTACTTGAGCTGCGAACATTATTTTGGTGCGGAGTTATGTTGAAACTGTGATAGCTCCTAAGATATTTATTGGAATCAAATGATATAAAGGGCAACTTTGTTCTAAATGAAATGCTCGTGATGATGAATGTATTTATTTTGATAAGAATATATAACTGTGTGTATAATACACCTCTAAAAATGATGCATTATTTTTTTACAAATTTATTAACATAAAAAAGGTTGTAGTAAGTCAACCATAAAAGATAGACATATGCTGTCGCGGACTTTATTATAGAACTCTTAATGCTGAACAATCTTGTCATACATGGTTTTTGTGTAACTTTAGCGGTTTCCACAGCGTACGCAGCGGAAGCTCTCAAAAGGAATATCTTTCTCCCGTTTTCGCAACATTTTTCATTGCTGCTGTGGTCTTGTGAGTCGTATCTTTATGTTATATAGCTTAAAGCCTTCCTCGATAAATGGACTATCCAACATAAAAATAATTTTTCAAATCGGGCCAGTAGTTTCTGAGATTAGCGCGTTCAAACAAACAAACAAACAAACAAACAAACAAACAAACAAACTCTTCAGCTTTATAATATTAAGTATAGATTCCAATAAATATCTTAGTAGCTATCACAGTTTTAACATAACTCCGCACCAAAATAATGTTCGCAGCTTAAGTACAACGTGCGCTTGCGCTAATTATATTAAAAAGCTGAAAAGTTTGTTGGTTTGAACGCGCTTATCTCAGGAACTGCTGGACCGATTTAAAAAAATATTTCTGTGTTAGATAGCTTATTTATTGAGAAAGGCTTTAGGATATAAAACATCACGCTGCGACGGGAGGGGAGGGAGCAAACTTAAAACGCGCGGACGAAGTCGCGGGGGACCGCTAGTAATATTATAAAGCTGAAGAGTTTGTTTGTTTGAACGCGCTTCTCCCAGGAACTGCTGGACCGATTTGAAAAAATATTTCTGTTTTGGATAGCTTATTTATTGAGAAAGGCTTTAGGGTATAAAACATCACGCTGCGACGGGAGGGGAGGGGGCAAACTCAAAACGCGCGGACGAAGTCGCGGGGGATCGCTAGTAATATTATAAAGCTGAAGAGTTTGTTTGTTTGTTTGTTTGTTTGAACGCGCTAATCTCAAAAACTACTGGCCCGATTTGAAAAAAAAATACGTTGGATAGTCCACTTATCGAGGAAGGCTTTAGGCTATATAACATAAAGATACGACTCACAAGACCACAGCAGCAATGAAAAATGGTGCGAAAACGGGAGAAAGATATTCCTTTTGAGAGCTTCCGCTGCATACGCTGCGGAAACCACTTAAGTTACACAAAAATTATGTATGACAGGATTGTTCAACATTAAGAGTTCTATAATAAAGTCCGCGACTGCATATGTCTAACTTTTATGGTTGACTTACTACAACGTTTTTTATGTTCATAAATTTGTGAAAAAATAATGCATTATTTTTAGAGGTGTATTAAACACACAGGTATTTATTCTTATCAAAATAAATACATTCATCATCACGAACATTTCATTTAGAACCAAGTTACCTTTTATATCATTTGATTTCAATAAAAATCTTAGCAGCTATCACAGTTTTAACATAACTCCGCACCAAAATAATGTTCGCAGCTTAAGTACAACGTGCGCTTGCGCTAATTATATTATAAATCTAAAGAATTTGTTTGTTTGAACGCGCTTATCTCAGGAACTGCGGGACTGATTTGAAAAAATATGTCTGTGTTGGAAAGTTCGAGAAAGGCTTTAGGATATAAAACATGACGCTACGACGGGAGGGGAGGGAGCTAACTCAAAACGCGCGGATGAAGTCGCGGGGGACCGCTAGTCACACATATATTAAACTTTACCGTAGATTCTAGAGTGTTTCCGTACGTTTGGCGTAAAGCTTTTGTTCGGCTTTTACTCAAAACCACAAATCCCACCCTTCTTAGTCACTTCCGCCCCATCTCAATTCTTCCATTTCTTTCTAAAGTTTTAGAAGCCATCGTGTATAAACTGTTTTCGCATTTCGTATTTTCTAATAATCTTATCAGTGAGTACCAATCTGGCTTCCGACCGGCTCATAGCACTACCACAGCTCTTTTAAAAGTCACTGAAGATATTCGAGCTGGGCTAGAAGACTCCAAAATAACTGTGCTAGTACTCATTGATTTTTCCAACGCATTTAATGTCGTAGATCATTACATCCTCTTGGCTATCCTTTCCTACTTGCGTATCTCGACACCGGCACTGGAATGGTTCTCCTCTTATCTCCGCGATCGTAAACAGGCTATCCGATTGGATCAAAGTATATCCCTGTGGTGCGACCTTGTAGCAGGGGTGCCCCAGGGTGGCATACTCTCGCCTTTACTTTTTTCTCTTTTTATTAATTTCATTACTCATGATCTCCTCCTGACTACTCTTATGATCTCTATGCTGACGACCTGCAGATTTACTCCCAGACTGATGCCGACAACTTCAGTTTAACGATTGAGGCCATTAACAATAATCTCCAGTGTATTTCTGATTGGTCCACTAGATATGGTATTTCAGTTAATCCTAACAAATGCCAAGCCTTACTTATTGGTAATCCATATCAATTGGGAAAAATCGGTCAACCTATTGCTGCGTTGCGTTATAACGACGGCATCATACCATATAGCAGTCAAGTTAAAAATCTAGGTTTGGTGATAGATAGCTCACTCAGTTGGGCTAACCAGATCGCTGAGATTAGCAGAAAAGGAACTTACTCGCTTCGAACACTCTACCGATTTCGGAACTTCCTACCGATAAGTACCAAAATTCTGCTGGTCCAGGCACTGGTACTGCCTGTAATCGATTACGCCGATGTGTGCTGTACCAACTTGTCCCAAAACCATTTAAACAAACTTGAGCGTCTCCTTAATAACTGCCTTCGATTTATTTTCTCCATTCCGTTCTCAACTTAATTGGCTCATTATTCGTCAGCGCAGAAATCTTCGAGTCCTTTGTACTCTTTTCAGTATTCTCGATAACCCGAATTCTCCCGACTATCTCAAATGTAATTTCAAATTTATGAGAGACATAAGTTCTCGAACCGTCCGTCCTAACAACGCCCAGCTATACACATCTCTTCACAAGACTGCTTATGTCTCCAACTCCTTCACCCTCAGTGCTATAAGACTCTGGAACTCCCTCCCTGATACCATCAAGACTTCATCGTCTAACACCCGGCCTCGAAACACCCGGATGAAAAGGTGGAGGAAATGTATGAGGATGTTCACTTCCAAAACCTATTTCATTGTTGCTATGGAGGAACACAAAACGCCGAGTTTTGTGTTGAAGCGAGGAAAAGATAAGTTGAAAGTGGGACCTTTTGAATATGGTAAAAGGAACGCCAGGGAATATAGGGAAGAGACGGTTATTCCATGATGTCACCGTGATCACCAGGGCAAAGACCGGCAGAGATTACCAACAGGTCCCGCTTGGTGAAGTCCACGCTCCGACCTACTCGTGCCCATATCCGAAATCCCAAAAGCTTTCAACTCGAGTTGTAGAACCGCTTTGATTGCCTAGAGAATTGCGTATCAGTAGACGAAATAAACAACGGGTTTGCGGAAACTGTACAAATAATGTTTTTTTTTAGACCTGGCCGTAAAAAATACCTCTAAAACTCTCAGTTCACACTCTCATGTTCACCTTATGGCAGATCGTTGATCTATGGCACTGCAGATCTTCGTTAACGCTGAATCCTATAGGCAGCTTAATATACGAATATGACATTCGTTCTCTAACACGAACAGTGTTAAAGAAACGATAGAGCAAAACCAAGGCTCCAAAGCGTTTGCAAGGGACATGTCTATTGGGTAAAGCCTGGTCTTCGTCACTAAGACAGGACAGCAGTGTATCGTCGACGAAAGCCTCTGTTTTCGAGGGAGCTCGAGAAGTTCTATTGGCAGTTATACACCTCAGATGCCATACCCGTTAATAGCTCGGTCAGAGACCCATGAGCTATCCTGATGCGACACTACACCAAAGACATCCCGGATATGAGCCTTTACAAGATTAGGATTGCCCTGAAACACCTTAAAAACAACAAGGCACCTGGCGAGGACAGAATCACAGCAGAGCTTCTGAAAGCGGATGGAATGCCGGTACTTAAAGCCCTTCAGAGACTTTTTAATTCCGTGCTGCTAGAAGGTATCACGCCTGCGGCATGGAACAGGAGTGTGGTGATGTTGTTTTTCAAAAAAGGAGACAAAACCTTATTAAAGAACTATAGACCCATCTCACTCCTAAGGGTCATCACGAATCGTCTCGCACGCTCGAACAAGCTGGATTCCGAAAAGGCAACAGTACCATAGGCCATATCCGTACGCTTAGGCAAATTATACAGAAGTCCAAATAATATAATATGCCTCTATGTTTAACGTTTGTGGACTATGAGAAGGCCTTTTTTTCGATCGAAACTTGGGCGGTGCTTCGGTCTCTTCAGCGGTGTCACATAGACTATAAGTATTTAGAGTTGTGTAAGGGTCTGTATAATAACGCCACTATTTCGGTCCGAGTACAGGAACAGAATACGAGGGCGATTCCATTGTGAAGAGGTGTAAGACAGGGAGACGTTATATCTCCGAAGTTGTTTACATCGACATTGAAAGACGCCTTCAATCTCCTGGAATGGGAAGGATTGAAATCTGCGTCAATGGTGAATACATAATACACCCCTGGTTTACCGATGATAAAGTCGTTGTGGCAAAGAAGCTGGATGATCTTAGCACTATGCTCGAATACCTCGACCGAGTATCCCTTGTGGGTCTTAACCCTTGGATAGCCAGAGCGCCCGATGGTGGGCGCTGAGCATGAATTTCGCGATTATACCAAGCGCCCACCTGTGGGCGCTTTTTAATTACTTTTTTGCAAAAAAAAAATGGGTGTATAAATGCTTATTCCTTGGGCATGTTGGCCTTTATGAGTAAAAAACAGATGTTTCTACACCATAGACCGCAAACACATCCGGTTGCTGTCAGTTATTGATTAAAATTCGATTTTTTTTTCTCGCAATTTTTTTCGTATATGTCATCACCCTACCACGAATTTTTTTGGTTCTATTTTTTCATTTTTGAATACATTTTTTTTATTACAAGCATAGGTTATTTATTCAGTAACAATAAGCTTTTTACAGAATGATAATAGCTTGTTTCAATAAGATTTTATAACTGTTTACGTAACGTGTATCCTGACACCGCGCGAATTGCGTACGCGCACGCAGTCCACCGCGGAAACGCGACCGCCACCGCAATTGCGCCTTAGGAGGTTAAAATGAACATGGAAAAGACGTTAATTATGTCAAGTTCCCGTGTTGTACCCACTCCAGTATCTGTTAGGAACTCAACTCTCGAAATTATCGACGAGTACGTCTACCTTGGACTAGTGATCCAATTAGGTAGGTCTAACTTTGAGTAAGGGCGTCTTCTCGTCTCAATTACCTCAGTGTCTGAAGACAAAAGTCTTTAACCAGTGTGTGTTACCAGTGATGACATACGGGTCCAAAACGTGGTCTCTAACTACGGTTCTCTTATAGAAGCTCAAAATCACACAACGAGCGATGGAAAGGGCTATGCTCGGTTTGCCACTACGAGATCGAATCAAGAACGAGGAGATACGTAGATGAACGTAACGGATAAGGATATGTATCCTTATGAATCAGTAAGCTCAAATTACAGTGGGCAGGATACACAGCGCGAAGAGCAGGCCGATGGGGCAGAAAGTTATTGGAGACCCTTCTACCAAAAGCGTAGCGTGGGACGTCCACCGACAAGATGAACGGACGACCTTGTTAAAATGGCAGGATCAAACTGGATGCAGACCGCTCATAACCGGTTGCTGTGGAAAGCCGTGGGAGAGGCCTATGATCAACATTGGACGTCCTTTGGCTGATAATGATGATGATGAATTTACTCAGAAATAATGTAAAAAGAAAGAACTTACCTAATGCAAGGTTTAAAATTCTCCTCGTTCTACTGTGTTACGTCCGGTAACTCATAGTACTAGTAGTATTACATTAGCCTGGCTCATAATAAGGTCAATTCTTAAAACAAACAAACACATAAAGAAACAAGTTCTGCTTTGTACTTTCGCGAAAACGCGTTACACAGGCTGTAACCAGGACTTAAAAAGAAGCACTGAGCTATAGCATAGTAGATTCAAATTCTACTATGGCTATAGTCGCGAGACGTGAAGACACGCCTATACACCCTTCGCCCCGCATCAACGTATTTACTCATACGTTCCGGCTTTCTTCTCCAGCGCCGATGTTTTTAGTCTTACGTCTGGGTGCAATGAAATGTTTTTAGCGAAAGAAAAGCGTAATCATGCTAACCTCACTCCCGTGCCAAAGTATGTCGTTTTACTTTATGGCGCCAAAAAATTCTTAGGGCCGATTGTTCAATCTTCAGATAAAATGTCTAATAACTATCCAGCGAATAGAGTTATATGTCTGTTTATCTTACTGATAATTCGATTGCAGTTTTTCAATATGTTTCTATTCCTGCAATAGTTATCTGAGTGAATATTTGAACTCTATCAGCACGAACTTCAAACTGGTGAAACAAATATATTGCAAACTTATAGGTAAGAGTGGGACAGAATTTTGTAATCATTGCCTGACAAGTGACAAACAAGGGTCAGTGTCACTTAACTTTTTAGGTTATGTCATGCTTGATGTTTGTTTTTTGGTGCAAATCGTCTATTTGTTTACTTTCTAAATTATTTGTAGTAAAATAATTTAATAAAAAAAGAGAGCGTGGGGCAAATTTCAAAACTGCAAAAGTGAAATTACGCGTAAAATAATAGAAAATAAAAGGCTGACGTGGGTACCAACATAGAAAAAGATGCCACTCGGAACAGAATTGATCACGCTTTTAACTCTTGTGGCATTATATCCTCGGTCCTTCTTGGTACTTGTATAAAGGTCTGCGTTAAAAATGCTATAGCAACTGTGACTTTTTTTATGATACGGCATATAGTGAAGCTATGAATGCCACCAATATCACCAAAAGTGATGTAGAAACTCCCAGTGGCATAAAACCGTAAAGAGAAGAAACGTTATTTATAAATATATCATGGGTTAGATGCACTGGTTCCTGAATCAAATAAAAACGTGTATTTAAACCATAAAATTATTATCCCTTTGGAATAGAACGACAAAAGCGAGATGACACTAGCAGCAAACTTAGTGATAAAAAGAGATGGGAGATGCGAAGTTGCAGAACCGTTTTTAGCAGCTGCCAGTCAGTTTGGAAGCCTATGAAAGCTCGCTGAAAATTTCTCTTATTTGAGTTTTTCAAAATTTATGTGAAAATGTGTATATTTTGAAGAAATATTTCTGTTGAAACATGGTGACTTGATAGGTGAATGATTGTTGTTCATTACAGCGAAATCACCCAACAAATAATCATTCAACAGGTAAATTAGTCCAAATCGAAGCCGCTTAATATACGACTTATATCTACCAATGCCCTTCAAATTTAAAGTACGCAGTTTGATTATTCTATTCTACAAACGTTAATTTACGTAAAAAGAAAAGACAGAATAACACAGGGAATGTATATACGAATATTTCATACAATGAAATTATATATAGTTTTACACTAGAGCTGCATGTTCAATATTTTGTGTCGGTTGTTATCATGCAGTTAACAAATATGTTTATCTTAGGAACATTGTTTTTAATCTCCTGATCGAAAGGTTATCACATTTAAAAGCTACAAATGTTACTAACTTATGTTATTTACTGACATCTTAAATCGGTTTCGTTTGACAGCTTTTACTTGACCTTCTATTCCGATAAGAATATTAATTTTATGATTTAAACCTGGAAATGATTTTTTTTTTCACTGGCAGATGTAATAGGTAGTACCCTCAAAAGTGAAACTTTGTGTTTCGATCTTGATTTTGTCTTCAATAAGAGATAGTTAACATTTTAAGGACTCCTTCAAATCTAAATCTGCGATGAAATTTCTTTGGATTACAATGAGTAAAGTGATCGGGTCTCGGTTTGACGATTCTTACTTTACTTGCAAATGCATTACTTGGATTGACATATTCACTCATTAAGGCCCTCTTCTTCGATTACCAAGTCATCAACAGGATCGAAAATATCCAAGATTATTTCCTTAGCTGTAATATAACAATTTTAAAATAACCTCAAACCAAAATAATGCCAATGTCAAACTACCTATCAGTTGAATAACGCGGCTATCTGATGCTTGAAGCGACAGATATACACCGTGCTTTTTTAACCGTCTTAGAGCCGAAAGCCACGTTATGTAACCATCTTAATAAACCTCTAGGACACGAGTTATCCTTTTTTATACTCCATATAATTCAAGTGTAAAAATATCTAAATAATTCAAGATAGTAATGTATCATCCTGGATATCTGGGGGCACGGCAGTGCCCCCACAAAGTCGAGCAAAAAAGCGTCACGGCCGTACCATCCTTTTCTCGAAGCAATTCAGACCATTTTCGACCTCCTATAACTTCGTTGTGGATAAAACTAGAAGACTGATATTTTCAGTAACTATGCAGCATTGTAAAGACACGGTATATTTCAAATTTGAACCAGTATTTTAAGAATTATAACGGGTCAAATTTCTTAATTTTGTCACTCACTGACTCACCGATCATCAAAATGCTAAGGCACTTCTAGCAGACCTAGAAGCTTCAAATTTGGAATATAAGTAGTGTTTGGTGTATGAATCAAGGAAAAACTAAAAAATCTAGAAAATACCGCAAAGAAAATTAGGCCTTCAGTTAAATTTTTCAATATTGGCTTTATTCGTAACGATGTTTTACGGCAGTTATTATTATTGCGTGCGAAGCCGCGGGTTTAAGCTAGTCCCATATAAATATAGGCGCATGGTAGTGCCCCTGCCAAATCGAGCAAAAAATGGGTATTCCCGTCATGAAAACACGTGTAAATTAATTTTTTTATGCAAAAAACGTACCTACGTGCGTATTCGTACTTATTACGAGTGCGTAAGGTTGTAAATTAATTATTATACCACGCGCTGCGATGCTAGCGAGTGAGCGCGGGCCGTTACTTACTACGCGCTGCCCGGTGCTAGTGCGAGGGCGCGGGCCGGGCGGGGACAGTGGCGGGGCGCGCGGAAAGGTGAATGTCGCCGAGCGAGCTGTCGCGGTGCTAGCGCGAGGCGAAAAGTTCATAAGTCAGAGAGAGGGCTTTAATAAAATTCGTTGCTGGTAGATATACATATATACAATAAGTGGAAGGTACCGAAAAGGAAAAAAAGTAGAACTGTCTACAAAATACAAAAAGAAATGAGATCCCATCAAAAACAATACTTGTCAAAAAAACCAAGTCTCGCAACTCAGTTGTTCTACGGTAAAAAGTTGTGAGATCCATGTAATACCAAGTCGGTTATTAATTTATTCAGTCTCTACTTAAGCGACTTTCTATCTTAATACGTCCAGTCTCTAAGACCACGATCGTGGTCCATAACAATTGAAAATCAATTGTGTCTGGAATCTCCGTACTCGAAGCATTAAGTTGTTACGTAATAATTAACAGCATCTTATATAGTGACGCATATCAATAAAAAAATTCTTTAATGTTTTATGTAAATATATTGAGACTTGGTCATCGCCTGAAAACACGTGTAAATTCAATCGCCTGAAAACACATGTAAATTTAATTATTTAGTGCGATAGCCAAGTCTCAATATATTTACATAAAACATTAAAGAATTTTTATATTGTATATGCGTCACTATATAAGATGCTGTTAATTATTACGTAACAACTTAATGCTTCGAGTACGGAGATTCCAGACACAATTGATTTTCAATTGTTATGGAACACGATCGTGGTCTTAGAGACTGGACGTATTAAGACAGAAAGTCGCTTAAGTAGAGACTGAATAAATTAATAACCGACTTGGTATTACATGGATCTCACAACTTTTTACCGTAGAACAACTGAGTTGCGAGACTTGGTTTTTTTGACAAGTATTGATTTTGATGGGTAATGTTTTCGTTTTCAACAATGCATTCCTTGACCTTGCCGTCCCACGCGTGCCGAACCGTTAGCCAATCTATGATAGTCAACGTGGACCTTTACCCAATAATGCGCTAGCGCAATCCTTTGACGGCCACGCCCACTCCCCCTCGTAAAACTAGGTCAGTAGTATGAGAATCGAGTGAATGATCCGCGCGGCGTGCTCGTTACAGGATGTTTCGTATTGAATTGTGCTAATAACCTTTTTTAATGTCTTAGTTTTGAAATCTTAATAATAACCAAGTTTTATTTTACCAAAAGCTAGTAGTTATTGGATACTTTAAGTGGCCTTCGGCTTTAAGACGGTTAAAAAAGCACGGTGTATATTTATGCCCCAGATAGTAGAGTTATTAGATAGATAAGTCGTATCTTACTATTGAAAAATTCAAAATCTTGCTGTCTATAGAATAAAAGCTATCTATCTGTTTATCTGGTGATTGAACGGCCCTTAGTGAAATAAAGTTATAAGTGTTCTTATTTCAAATTAATATTAATATAAAACACGGAATGAAATCGTTATAATATTACGAGTACTGACTTTTATTGTTCCGTAGCCGAATGGCAAAAAACGGAACCTTATAGTTTGTGTCTGTCTGTCTGTCTGTCTGTCTGTCTGTCTGTCTGTCTGTCTGTCTGTCAAAAAATAAAAAATAATGAATGAAAAAAAAAGTCAAACCAAGGCGTGTGGGGTATGGTTAGGTCTATGGTTAGGTCATTTAAAGAGACAATGAGGTTCCAAAAATCATTTTCTTTTAAAGTCTAACGTTTCATAGCTAGACGCTTCCAAAGTGGTAAAATGGGCATCCCCCCCCCATCTCACTTCTAAACCAAGCAAGTGTAAATTTTGAAAAAAAAACGGAATTTATTTCTTAACAAATAATTTCAACGAAAATTGTTTGGAACGGGATCGAACAAGTAGTTTTTGAGATAAAGCACATTTTCAACAACCGCAAACATAACTTTTTACTTCATACAAACACTATGAAAAACAAAGTTATATTTGCAGTCACCAAAATATTGTGGTATTTTACTAAGTAGAATTAAGTGGATTCCCTAATTCAGTTAAAGTTGGCACGGAACCCTCAGTGCGCGAGTCCGACTCGCACGTGGCCGGTTTTTATTTCCGATGTTGTTAAATATAAAGAAATAACATTATATTCAGTAACATGTTTTGTAAGGCAATATTTTATTGCGTTAAAATATTAAATCTATTGATCTCATTGGAAAACTTTTATACAGGGTGTTGTTTTGGTCAGCGACGAGCGACTCAGGGGTGGCTGTACAAACGATACTGATGCCAAAAAAATATAAAAAACATGTTTTTTTGTGAAATGGGAAAAACCCAAAAAATCAATTTATTGATGCGATACAGCGATCGAGTCTAAACTACCAAAACCAGGTAGCCTCGTCGTAGCTTAGTAGCTACGGCGTAGTATTTCGTAGATACGCGCGAGGGTGCGAGTTTTCCCATTCGTTTTGTCATTTTTTGAATGTTCTGAAAAGGTTTTCTTGTATAAAATTGCTTAGATTTTTTTTAAAATAATTTTAACTCATATTTTCATCCCAGAGTTGGATGTCACTGACCAAAACAACATCCTGTATTTTCCAAATGAATAAACTATAATAATGAGTATCGTATGTGTATATTTTTGTTTGAAGAAAATATATTACCATTAAATTAAACCAGAAAAATATGAAAATTTAACGTACGATTCGAATATGATAAAATCGTAAATTCATAGTAAGACGACTAATGCTTCTCTTGCACTGGGGGTGCGTTAAGTCCTTCTCTAGCGTAAAGTTGTGGTTGCCACAGCAGGGAAAGCAACTTGTATTCTATACCTCCTGAATTAGCTAGTTTATAAGTTAAGGTTAGCTCACATAGGCCAGGTTCCTGCTGGTGTTTTCAAAGTCCTCCGCCACCTCCACGTTGAGCAGCAGGTTGAGTCCCAGCATTCTGCGCGCCCGCCCCGCACTCTTTACCCATGTGAAATTGGCGCTCGCCACTTTGGGAGGCAGGGGTGGCATGTCCAGCTTCGCTAAGACGCTCTGGATGGGCTTGATTCCGTTCTCTTCTAATTTGGCTGTGATAAAAACAAGCTATGATTTATGCAACGAAGATAAAAGAGATTGTGTATGCTTTCAGGCTCGTCTGCACTTCTGTTTCTAAAAGGTTCCGTATCAGGCTTAGTATCCATCAATTCCTCAAACCAGTTTCATTCGAATACTAAATAGCTCAATGAGTAATAAAACAACTCACCAACGTCAATGCAAGATCTGTAAAACACCTTCGCTTTCCTCACACTAATGGGTAGTCCGTCTTCATCTTCAGCCTCCAGCAATTCCCTCAGGTCTATCAGCATCTGCTCTTGAAGCTTCTTGTACTCGTTCCAAGAAGTCGTCCATTCAGGCACAGGGTTTTTTTTGATCCAACCGCCGCACGCGAATTCGTAGAAATCCGTGCAAGGGTCCACGTCTTTATTTAATGCCTGTAGGATCCTCGACGCTGTCACAAAGATTAAGGTGGTGTCAATCATTATTACTTTTTTTCCATATCTCTTGTATGCTATCGCATATTAAAGACACCTACAGTTTCCTTATAGACAATAATGCTAGTACTGTGAAATAACAATACATGCGGAAATATACCTATAGTCATCTGAGTATTAACTGAAAAAATATGAGAATGCATTGATTATTTATCATCTAGATATTAATTGTCAACTCTCTCATTAATAAAAATAGCATATACGTCAACTTATCGATCTGAGCACATGGTTGATAAATATTAATGATTCTGTCAACTTTAGTTGCAGAGGTGGTATGTACATAAAAAGTTGATTATCTTCCAATTATAGGTATTAGCCTATTTATCTGCTTATGTTGCTTGCTTAGTCACGGCCTCTAAGTAAATAAAAGATAAATTACGTACTAGAAATACTGATCTGAAGATCTGATGATGCATGTGCACCATTTTCTTGTGAGAACGGCGCAGTACCAGCCTGGCCTGGGTGCACCACGTGTAAAAGCTTGTAGGGATTATATGACACCATATAGGTATAACCGAAATGATCGATGGTAAACCATTTTAATTGTCCTTGATAATTAATGCTATATAATCGAAATTGAACTTCATTATTATTTATACGACATATCTGACACAGATTTATACGTCCTGTCATGTAAACAAATTACTTTACTCAATAGTGTTGTTTAGATTTCTCACATTTATCTAATCGCATCGTTGTTTTGCTGCCATAACTATAGTTTTATATAACTATAATTTGTTCGACTTACATAATTTTTGCGGCGCCATTATCGGAATACCGGAGACGATGCTGATGAGCAGATATCTAAATAGTTACTGGTCTACCTATTTACATACCCGTTTTAAGTATTGTTTGTGGAAATGATTAGAAAATGCGCTCTTTAGACTTTACTATTTAATTTATTTCATCGGCAATTGCGATGTAGAGCACTTGTTGGCGTATTTGTTTGTTTTCGAAGAGTGGTTTTATAATAATAATGAATAAATTATTTCTTTCTTCCTAGCACAAAGGTAAGTATCAAGTACATAATTAGTTATTAACAGTTTAAAAGGTTTCAAACAAGCGAGAGGCTGGCGCTTGAGATAGATCTGATATACACTAAATATATTTAAAGTGTATAACTAGGGATCATTAATCAAGTTAGGATAAGTTAGGTAAGTTAAGTTAAGTTAAATAATTTTAATACGGAACAATTCTATATTGCACGAGGATAGGGATTTCAGGAGGGATTTATGTTGTTATTTTTTTATAATCTTATTCAGACATTTGTAAGAAGTTGAAATAAAACAACTTTTTTACGGATTAACTTTTCGCGAGTTTATTAATTTTATCCCGACGTTTTGAACACTTTACAGCGTTCGTGGTCACGGGTAGACTAAGATGTTATTTGTCATTTACAGAGTTTTGAAAAATATACACTACCGTCACTCATATTATTAATTAACGTTCCTATCCACGCAGAAAGAGCTAACTGTGTCTTGTGATCTTGCAGTGAGTGGTCCAGATTTTCTCATGTATTTGATGAAATGCATAACTTTGTTGCGGAAAATAGTAAAACCCTCTCACTGTTTTGACTGATAGAGTAGGTATCTAGTAGCAGTAGTAGGTGTATTTTTTTTGTTTATGTAAGTTAATAAGTTCCTTAGCTAAGAAGAAAGATAGAAAAACAGCCTTACCAGAAATAAATAAAACAAGGTTTGAACTACTGTTTTAAATTTTATGTGTCTGACGTTGATTTTAAACTAGCTATATCATATTTAAACAGTTGTCCAAACCTTGTTAATTATTCTTGGTAAAGCTATTTATCTCGCCTTGTATGCGAGGCCTGGACACCAACCCAGAAAGAGGTAAACAAGCTTCTCGTTGCCGAAAGAAGGATATGTCGTAAGATCTTGGCACCTACACAAAGGTAGGATGGAGGAAGAACCAATGGATGATGACCAACCAGATGGAAGAAGAAAGGAAGAACAAAGAACTGGAGGATCTAGTGTCTGAGCCGGACAAAATTGAGGAGATAAAGGCAGCAAGACTCCGTTGGCTCGGCCATTTAGAAAGAATGCCAGATGACAGGACGGTAAGGGAGGCGTACATTGGGCAGCCTGTAGGTCGCCGTCCGGCTGGCCTAACGCGATACCAGTGAAGCGATGAAGTGGCGAAGGACCTACGCGCCCTGAATGCAGAAAGCAGGGCGTGCTGGCGCCATCTCGTATCGGAGGCCAAGATCCAATTCGGGTCGCTGCACCAACGGAGTAACAGTAGTAGTAGTAGTATTTGTCTCTAGCTAAGTATGTACCAACTTTAGGTATTACAAAGTTGTACGAAAGCTCTAGAAATAAGTTTAGGTAGTACTCCTGTATGTGTAAGTTTCTTTAGCAATGGTCTACGTGTTTCTGGAACCTATCACACACTTTATGAATTTCACTTTGAAAAATCGAGTGTGGATGCATTGATGCTAAAGACGCTAGCAAAAAGGTTCTTACAAAACTTATGATAAAATTGTTGATTTTACCTGTACCCACGCACTCCTCGCTAACGCAGGGCTGCGGGCTCTTGTACTCAGTCAGCACATGTGCAGTCGTGTAGACAGGCAGCGCGATGAGGCACAGTCCCAAAAAGCCAATCACCACTGAGGAACAGCACACTGTGCGCCTTCTGAAACAAGTGTTATTTAGCTATAAATATCCATCATCATCAATTTATGAGGTGGAGTTTAATCTTTAAACTTCAGCGATACAAGTAATTTGTCAAAAATCTTTTTTCGTCCTATTGCACTTCTTACATACCCTGGCTCGGTTTGTTGTTTTTTTTACTGTACAGAAATTCGACCTTTGACCCGAATCTGAACTCAGTAAAGTTTGAGTTAATACGTGTGGCTTCCTCCGATATTAGCCAACTGCATGAAGATGGTTCAAAATGTTGGTCAAATGATATATTTTTACTATTATTTGATCTACATAAACATTACCGTTCACATTTGTCACATTTGTCTTGAGGTGCTCGTAGCGCAGTGGTGGCTGCGTTTTGGTAGTGTAGTGATACCGAAGTGAAGCAACCTAAGACGCGGTCGAGTTTGAATGGGTGACCATTCCGACCATATAAGTGACGTACATCACGAGCATATCCGTGCTTCGGAAGGCACGTCAAGCCGTTGGTCCCGGCTACAATCGGTTGATATTAGTTGTTAAGCCTAGTCAGAGGCCTTATGGGCGGCTTGATAAAATCTGACAGCAGGGTTTGTCGCTTGCCTTGCAATCACCCCTCTACCAACCCGCGTGGTGGAGTATGGCTCAAAGTACCTCATAGTTGAGGTAAGGCCTTTGCCCAGCGGTGGGATGTTACAGGCTAACTTTACTTACTTACATTTGTCTTAGTCGGGCAAACAATATAAGGTAATAAATAAAAACAACCTAATAAATAAAAAGACCCTAATGAATAAGAGACAAGGGAGATTTTCTTGCACTGGCTACCCTCATTAAATGCTAGCGCCCCCTGTCAGTGTCATTTATTGGCCAGAAGATGCTTGTCGCAGTGTATAGATTCATAATTCAAAATTCAAGGAAAACGTTACAGTCTTGTTGTCGTATTTGCGATATATTTTTGCTTCTCATCGCTTTTCTGTACGTAGTAGTAACAACTTACTGAATTAAGCATCTTAATAATTACATTGATATTAATAAAGTTGATGTAGGGATGTACATTCAGTTGATGTAAATATCGAAAACTATTTACCAATTTCCTTGATGGTGGAGAGAATGCACGTTTATTGATACTAAATTATGAAATTCAAAATCATATGGACGCATGCACGACTTTGAGTAATCAAAGTTGAAAGGGCTTTAGGCATAGGCACTGGTGTTCACATTACGAATACGTAAACAAAACTAATTAGTATTACTGGTACTTTATGAACTAATGACACAACGCATATAATGTGAAGTTATAGGGAACTAATAACAACAACAAGAACAATGCATCAAAGCTGATGGATAGAAATTCAATAAAATAGAGCTCGTAACTAGCAGCACATGCAAACACGAGACACGCAAATAACCAACAACAGCCTAATTAACCTCAGATAAATTCAAACTCGTGCATTTAGCAAGCTACGAGTACTTATCCATTAGATAGCACCTAATTATTTCTAGTTTAAATTTTATTAAAGGATTAGCAGCCAGCATTGCAGCCACTTTAGCAAAAGAAATGGTTTCGTTTTTGTATAGGTAGGTTTAAATTAATTTTTTATGTTGCATGACTTAGTTTTATTTTTTTCTTCTTTGTTATCAAACCTCTCATTGAGGTTAGACTATTTATGGTTTATTAAATTGCTTTATAAACGCTTAATTTTAACAAAGCCAGATAATGAATATTCGTCGAATAAAATACAAAACGCTTATTTTAAAGTTTCACCTATTTGTCAGCAATAATTTATGTAAATGACAATTAAAATCGGATATTTAATACTTATTCAGTGAGAAAAGTCTTATTTGACGTTGGTATAATCTACCTTAATTAGCAGATGCAGATTTTTAAGTAATTTTTATTTTAATTTTATGCATCTATACATTTGATTTGTATTGTATGATCAAAGAACACATCATTATTTTGAGTGCCAACAGTTTTTATAACAAACATATCCCAGATGTTTTTGGAAACAATTTAAAGTAATAACGAATAAATAATACTTGAGTATTAAATGTTGTGTGACATGACTGTAGTAATTGTGCTCAAGATAAAATATGGACTTTGGTTGGCACTCCACCAAGATCCCACCTGATGTTAAGCGACAATGCGGGCAAAGATGGATTTTACTCCCTAGCCGTACGCAAATGAAATGAGAACTGTGGTGGCAGCTGCGCCCACGTCATGCGTTGCCAAGATGAAAAGAGGCCGTTGGAATTAAGTCATGCAATTCGTTCGCACACTCTCCGAAACGTAACCCTTAGAAGGCCGACAGGCAGGCCTATCTTCGCCTACGGTATAGACCAGCCATACTCAAACTGCGGCCCGCTGAGCCTTTTTGTGCGGCCCGCCAGCCTGACCCAAGACCCCATGAATCTTAAATACTTTATTCTACAGTGTCTTGTATCGAATCGATCGATCGAATGAAAAAACGCGGCTATACTACGCTCGCGGTGGTGGAATTCGTGTTGCAGCCCGGATTATCACTTCTCAGATGTATCTGCACCCCTCTTAAAAAAAACTGTAAAAGCACTCCGGGAGTGCCGGCAGAAGTGAAAACTTGAATATCAACGTTGTGCATTTTTGATTTTTTGGAATAGTTATTATCAATATAAAAGTACTATCATTTTTGTGATAGAATACAATAATAATAATAATAATACAATAATAATAATAATATAATATTTTTATAGAATACAATATTTATTTATTGCGCTATCGTATACAAACATTACAATTTATATTATATTAAATTACATTAAAAAGTTTATCTCTCAGAAAAATCAACTTACATCCATAATTTCGCCAACCGTCTTACGGTTTTTCGATCAGGTCACGTGTCCTGACGCGAGTTTCACATTTTTCCCCCATCCCACAAAAGTGCTCAACGCCGCTAAAGAAGTTTTCACTTCAAAAAGGTTGGGTTACATTGGTCAAGATATAAACATAATGTTACTTACAGCTTTTTTTTAAGTTTACAGTTGTTTGGCATACTGGCATGTCTGGCCTGGATCTCACTTTTAATGTCCTTCACCTGGAAACAAACATAACTCTAATTAGAATTACACTGATAAGCCCGACTATTACACTTACTTGTAGAAAATAGCTAAAATTAAATGAAATCGCTGACAGCGATGATTACGGCCAGATTGACTTTGACCCGCTTCATGAAAGTTTGAAAGATTATTGATATTTGAGATGATTTTACAAAGACTTTTCCGATTTGATTGTGCAAATCTATCCCACTTTCTATTAGTAAATAATATAAGTTAATATAAAACGTCCACGTTTTGCAGAGGATTGTCAAATTAACAAAGAATATATCGATTTAATGTTATACGAATAAACAAATGAAAACTACTTCTACAGATTTTACCGACTTCAAAAAATGGAGGTAATCAATCCAATGTGTATGTATATGATACAGTTGAAATTTGATAATCTTTGAGTATGTTGGTCTATAAAAACTTCTAAAGAAATTTCGAAAGTCTAGGTATGTTTGTATATTGTACACGGATTTCTCGAAAACGAAGAAGTCATAGCGAGATAATTCGTTTTTTAACCGATTAGGTATCTTGCAACTTCGGGTACGGGTATCAATATCAGTGCAGCAATTTTTAAATTATTGTCGTGTTTTCCTTCTTCAACATTTTTTTCTCGAAGATGGTAGACACAAGTAAAGTTTTTGAAGTTTCAAAACCTGGATACTACCTTTAATAAAGTTTGTAGTATTACGCGATGTTTATTTTTGCATTTTAAATACTGCGGGTACGATTCCATTCCACTTCGGTCTATTAGCTAAAAGTAATAGTTTTGTGCGATTTTGCTGATTATATCGCGGTTATTGGGGGGATGGAGCTGTTCGCGTCCGTAGGATATACCACCTAGGCCCACCCTACAGGTGCCCCCCAGCTGGTGCGAAACGAACAGCAACAGCAACGCCGAGCAACGGGCGGCGGTAAAGTAACCTGTCTTAAGCCACCACAGGCCTTGGGGACCTAAATATCCCCAAGCAGTGGCAGTAGCACCTTGGAAAACTGCTATTTGATCTACTTCTACCCCCCTTTTTATATGAAATGTCGAAAATGCACAATGCGTTATGTGATGCCGTCCGGCTAACCCCCGGCGCTCTCCAGTACCCAGGCTGGAGAGTGTGAAATATGCTACCGATGTCACCACTGGGATGGGTGACCAAGCTCCAGGGGCTGTTAATGTTATTAGAAACAAAAAGTTTGTATAATAGGCATTTAACCCAAGCCTGTTCATAAATCGACCCAAAAGAGACTCAACGGGTAACCACACAACAAAATCTAAAGATTCAAACCCAGAACAGGAAGAAACTGGGGACAGTGAAATTATATCCAACCTGAGCCCTCCTACCTTGCAAAAAGCACCGACAATCAGAGTGTCTAAAAAAAGAAAACTATTAAACTCACCTTAAGGTATAGGAATCTCAAACCGATTCACTGGACTTGCTGTTGAAGAAGATAGATCTGATGGAATCGAGACTCAATTCAAAGATAAAAAAGTTAATAAACCACCTCCAGTAGTGCTCTACAGCGTCAAAGACTTCAATAAACTTACAGGGATTCTAGAAAAAACAGTTGAAAAAATAAAATTCAGCTTTAAAATTTAAATAAAAACCAAATCCGAAAAAGAAGCGAAGATGTGGATACCTACAAAAAATGTAAAAATGTAGTTAGAGAAAATGGCCTAATAGGACACACCTTTAACACGAAAGAAGCCAGAAACTATCAACTGGTTATCAACAATCTGCACCATACAACACCACATGCCGCGATAAAAGAGACTTTTTAAGAAACTGGAAATACTGTTGTTGGAGAAATAATCAACTCAAAGTTTGGACCATACAAAAAACCTACTACTACATTCTTTGTCAATTTCGAATCAGGGCCAAACAATAAGGCTGCAAAACAAATAAAGCGCATATATCACCAAATAGTTGTTATTGCAGACCCAAAAAGAGAACAACATTAGTACAATGCCAAAGATGCCAACAATACGGCCACTCGAAAAACTACTATATGAGAACGTACTGCTGCCTTAAATGCGCTGCAGCACACAATACAAGAGACTGTCCAAAAACCTACAGAAATACCCCAGCCACGTGTGCTCTCTGTCTGGGTCTACACATACACCCTGCCAACTATAAAGGTTGCATAATATACAAAGATATTCTTGCCAGAAATACACATACGCCCAATAGATAGGGAAAGCAAACCAGTCAGAAAGAAGAAAATCCACCAACTCAAAAACAAATACTGCCAGAGGCGGATAAAGAAAAACAAACATTTTCAATAACTACCACGAAAAAAGATGAAACAGATAAAGAAGACACCTCTCAGTCTGTCGCACCGAACACAATAGAGACAATGTTTATTAAGCAAGCCGAAAAGCTGGAAAACATCTTACAACAAATGAGTACCTTACTTGGACTCATAACAACACTCGTCTATAAAATTTGTGTTTAGTTCGCTAAAGATATGCACTTGAAATACAGATGGACTATCTCCCAACAAAAAAGAAGTCAAGGCTTTGCTGAAAATGTATAGCATCGACATTCTACTTGTATCAGAAACGCATTATAAAGCTAACAGCCAAATAAAAAATTATAATTTTAATATATACATAATCAACCACCCAGATGGAACTGCTCATGTTATAATTCGATCATCTATCAAACATCATCGAATGACCAAATACAGAACGGAAGAAATACAGGCTACAAAGCACAAAGTAACGAAATAACTATTTTACACCAATTACTTCAAAACCCTAGGAGCCCCCTTTGTAGCTGGAGGTGATTGGAACTCAAAACATAAACACTAGGGATCTAGGCTTAATACGACGAGAGGAAGAGAGCTCAAGAAGTGTATTGATAAGAACAATCTAACACCAATTGCAACATCAGAACCTACCCATTGGCCAACTGACCCCAAAAGACTGCCAGATGTCCTTGATTTTTTCAGTATGTCAGGACTATCTCGGCTTTTTTACAAAATAGAATCCTGTCTTGATGGATCCACAAACCACATCCCGGTTATTCTAACCATGAGCACGGCAATCGTCAAAATCGAGAAAAATCCCAAACTGTACAACAACTTAACTGACTGGAACGAATTCTGCTGTGAAATTACGAAGTCACTAGAACTGAATATACCCTTGAAAACGAGCGATCACATAAATGAAGCTGTTTACAATTTTACAAAGTTAGTCCAGGACACTGGCTGGAAATGTACGCCGGAAATAAAACCTAAAACCCAAAGACATAAATTAGTATCCCAGGAAACTCGAAAAAAGGAGACTACGTCTAATTTGGCACAGCAGTCGCCACCCGTAGGATAAGCGGATGTTTAATAAAGCGGCACGAGAACTAAAATTTACTCTCAAAGAAATTGAAAGCGCTACAACCGAATCTCAATTAAAGTCTCTCACAGCTACTAGACACACAAATTACTCACTTTGGAAAGTGTTCAAAGGAGTCAGTCCACAAATCCAATACCACCGTTAAGATTACAAGACAACAACTGGGCAAGGACAATACAAGAGAAAGCAGATGAATTCGTAAAACATCTTGAAAAAGTGTTTGGGACATTTTCTTGCACTATGTCATCTATTGGCCCGAAGATCCTTGTCGCACTGTATGACAAACACACAATAATTCACATATATTCAAAGGCGGTGAAATATGGCGTTCGTGCAATTATATTGATATCATTGTGTTCGTGTCATACTCTGCAGGGGGTGGATGGCCATTTTTGAATTGACCTCTTTGGTGCAACCTCGCGCACACTGCCGCCTTCATACGAGGTGCTGGTCATCCAAATTCAAATCACATTACACAATATTTTAGCCATTTTAATTCACTGTGTGTCACTTTAATTCAACATTATATGAATTGAATTTGTTGCGAGCTAGTAAAGCAAAAAATGTCGTATTACAATGGATTTGCCGGTAAATTTAATCATATTACTGCGCCAATGATTAGACACTGTGTAGTACAAAATGACAAGATAAAGGTGGTATAAAGTTACAAAAAAAAATGTTGCCAATCCGTTACGCCACGTAACTTTATTGAGCACACATACACCACACATGTGAGCAACGTCGGATAAATTTAATTTCGCTCAATCGTGAGAGAAGAAACCTATTTCTTATTTATGACACTTTCGTTTGTGGCTGCCATTCTGCTCAATTGTGTTAAATGGATGAAATGGTATGATCGAAATTACAACTTTATCGTTGTCATGAAATTTAAATTGTTAATGAGTTTGGAAAACGTTACGTAAGAGTTTACATTTTTAAAATTTGGTGGCAAGAAATATCGAGAAGTTTTGGAGTAAAGTAAATGTCATTACACGTATCGCACCTTTGCCCCATACAAAAGACATCAACGCCCCAGATTTATCGAATCAACTCATAATAACAGTTTAATATAAAAAAGCATTCATATATGAACAATAATCGAAATAAATTATAATAGATTTGACTTATAAAGAAGCTCAAAATCACACAGCGAGCGATGGAGAGGGCTAGGGCTTGGTGTTTCTCTACGATATCGAATCTTCTGATTCGATATCGTAGAGTATGAGGATAAACGTAGAAGAACTAAGGTAACGGACATACCCTGAGAATCAGTAAGCTCAAGTGGCAATAGGTAGGGCACAAAGCACGAAGAACTGATGGCCGTTAGGGCAGAAAAGTTCTAGATTGGAGACCCTTCCAAAGACACGACGCAGGACGACCACCGACAAGATGGACCGACAACCTTGTAACCTTGTAGTTTTATCGTAAGATAAAACTGGGTTGATGCAGACCGCTTGTGATTGGTCGTTGTGGAAAACTATGGGCGAGGCCTACGTTTAGAAGTGGACGTCAATTGGCTCATAATGGTGATGATATATGACTTCACTGGAATACTATTCCTACTACGATAATGAATTAAATAATAATTTACTTATATATAATTCACAACAGATTATTAACGGGGAAGATAAAATCAACGCCTTTGTCTATTGGCTTTGTATTTGGGTTTTGCAAAGTTTTAAACGGCGTGTTCCACCAGAGTGATCGTGAAATCACAATACAAGTGTGGAAACTACGACATAAGATTCTAAGAATGTTGTTTTGTATTCAATCAACCATTGGGGAATTTATATGTGTAATAACGTAACCTTCCTTGTATAGCAATTTAAAATTGCGACTTCGAATCAAGCCTACCTAAAGCTAGATTAAGGAGGAAGGTCAGGTCAGCTGCTTCTCTTCTTAGAGAAAGAGGGAGCATATGGTGATGTTTGCAATTAGCGAGGTAACTAGAGTCGGTTTTTATTTTAAGATTGTAGTTAAAGGAATCTTAAAAATTTGAGCAGATTTTTTCCAATTTGATTAATATAAATATTGTACTGGGGATTCCATGCTTGGCTTGCATATTCCAGTTGACTCCTTACCAAAGAGCAGTTAAGAATTTTTAATTACTTAGCCATTGTGAAATTTTTGGTAACTCTTATTACAAAACCAAGTGTTTTCATGGCTTTAGAAGTTATATGGTCCACATGTTTATCGAAGAGCAGTTTATCATCCAGGATAACACCTAGGACACGAATGTGATGATTGCGTTGAAGTTATTGCTTGTTCAATGTATAATTAAAGCTAAGCGATTCACGTGATCTTGTGAAGGTGATGCAAAAGCATTTCGGTATATTCAAGTCCAGCTTGTTACTCAGACAATAGTCATAAAATCTGTCAAGATATCGTTGCAATAATACGCAGTCCTCGTCAAAATTTATCTTTTTGAATATTCGTATATATAATTTTGTATATAAATAGAGTGTTGAAAACATTTGTGAATGTCGTTGATGATAATAATAAAAAGCAGTGGACCAAGGATCGAGCCTTGAGGAACGCCGGATGGGATGACAGAGTAATGTGGATGTGAGGAGAAGCCATTAATCATGACTGTTTGACACCGCTCTGAGATGTATGAGGCAAAACACCTAAGCAGATCTCCATGAATACCAGCTGTCTGCAATTTATGAAGTAAGATAACGTGATCGATCCGATCAAAATAATGCTTTGATATAGTCCGTATACACAGAGTCAACCTGGCCCCCAGACAGCATGCCAGAAGTTAAATCGTCACAAGCAAGGCTTGGCTACGCGAACAGTTTGATATGAGGGCAGGGTTAAGACCATCTGGTCCAGATGATTTATTTCGAGTCGAGTGTCTCCAACATTTTTTCTACCTGAGGTTGCATAATTTCAATAGACTTTATTATGTTAGGCAATTCTAATTGATTTAAATCTATATAAGCATGGTTTAGATCATAGGTAGCTGAAGATTAGTCTGTTTCAAGAAAATTAGACCGGAAAAATCTAGCAAATGCGTCACAGATGCCGGTGCCAGACGTCACGGTAGTTCAAGAATCATAGAAGAGGGAAACGAATTGTGCTGCCTGTTTGAGCTTACGTAGGACCAAAAAGCTTTAGGGTTTTCACGTATTGAGTTCTCAGTAATGCTAATATAATTGTCAAAACATTCTTGCTCGACCTTTTTGGCATGCTGTCGGAGGACATTAAAAGAAACGCGGTCAGCTAAGTTACCATAAGATTCCATTTTAGTTAATTTTAAAAGTTATTTACGTCATCAGCTTAGCCTCTTGCAAAAAAATCATTTTAATCTTAAATTTTACCAAAACTAGCATATAAAAACCCAAAGTGTTTTCTACAAAAAATGATCTATTTATTATGCTGAATCAGCCCTTTAAATAATATAACTTAAAACGAGGTGACCTTATTATGGCAAGACTTTGCCATAAATATTGTCACAAAGAAAAAAAAATGCTAATAATATTTATTACTTATACAGTGTGTTAGTTTTATACGTAAATATGAAACAATTTAAAATATAAAAAGCTTATTCGAAGTGGTCTCCACTGGCTGCAATACAGTCCTTTAAACGTTGAAGCCAGTTATCAATAGAAGCACGCACTCTTTCCATGGGAAAATTCTTTACTGCCACTCGTATGGATTGTTTTAGGGACTCCAAATTATCATGGCATTTTGAGCAAGCCGTACTCTCTAAAACTGACCATAAATCATAATCCAGCGGATTAAGATCGGGACTAGACGACGGCCAGTCTTCAGCTCTGATGAAGTCCAAATCGTTCGCTTCTAACCAAGACTGCGTGGACCGGGCTTTATGATCCGGCACCGAGTCTTGTTGGAAAAATCATGTTTGGTTATTGAACATGGTGTTGTTAAGGGGCTTAACTACCTTCTCAAGAATGGTATCTTGATACACTTGTGCCAATGTTTTGAAACCTTTTTCACAAATATATGCCCTTCTATGCTACTTCATAGCTAACACGCCACCAAACCATCACTGAAGTCGGGTAATGCCCACGTTGCACTCTGCCGACTAACTGGGAAGCTTCCTGGGAAGTTTGCGCATAAATAAGGCCATTTTGTTTGTTAAAATGTTGCTCAATTGTAAAGGTTTTCTCATCCGTAAACAATTTTTTTCTGTCGCCTCCCTTTGCGTACCGCTTCAGTAGTTTTTTTCGATTTTACCACCCTATTCTTTTTTAAATTATCAGTTAAAAATGACAAGTACGTCTCTTATAGGCTGAAAGTCCTAAGTAATCTTTTAAAATACGCGACATGGTTCTGGGTGCTATCGTCATCCCCAGAGATAAAATCTTTTGCTTTCGGACAGGATTTCTGCGAATTCTTTCCCTTACTGCTTTGACCACCTTTTTCGTACGAACACTACGTGGACGGCCAGATCTTTTTCTGTCACAAACAGAGGAGGTCTCATTGTACCTATTGATAACCCGGTATACACACATTTGACTAATAGCAAGCGTATGGAGTTTTAAAAATTGCATTTAGCTCCATACCAACTTTGTGTAATGCAATCACAGCGATTTTGTTCTCTTTATCACCCCACTCAATTTTAATATTGCAAAATATTATAAAATGTATTGGCGCCAAAATTAGAAAACACAATGAGCAATCGTATAAAAATGTCAGATTCCCAATTCAAATGTTATATCTTTCTTATTTTTAATTGTAACAATATTTATGGCCAGAATGTGTATAAAGCCCGGTCTGAAGATGTTCAAAGTGATCATCCTTGAGATTATCAAATCTTAATCGTAGGGTAACCAACCATCCGCCTCGAATAGAGCACGCCTTGACGTGGCGAGGGGGCTCAGTAGCCTGTCGCAATCCAGCGGCAGGTGAAGCCAAGATGCTCTGTGGAGAGTGCCGCTGCGTCTGTCCCGTATCGGTTGGCAGTGGTAGTAGTTAGTCGCGTGCTTAGCCACTACACCACGGAGGTCGTGAAGCAGAAAAGGTATACAACACAACAACAAAATAATTATCATAAATCAGTATTTATTCATTTCTCTTACAAATACGAACATCAGTTAAAATTAATATTTAATTAAACAATAATCAACTGTAATTTTTTTTTTAAAGTACGAAAATATTCGCTTCGCCCGTTACCCCGGGTAAAGCGGATACAGTACTTGGGCAAAGTGAATAACCAAGTTCAATCCCAGAAAACATAGAGATAACTTTAGTAAACTGAAATGAAATGAAATGAAAGTGTTTATTTGCAAGAATACAATGTACAAATGTCATATTCATTGATTAAATTAGTCGTTATAATTAAAATATTCACGTAAGCTATAAAAAAAAACTTGACAAAAAAATTTGAAAATTAAGATTAGTAATTGTAACAGGTATACATCATATCCAACTAACTTTGATATGCTACCAAATTAAAACATTCCTTAAAAATCAAGAACTAGTAATACAGGGGAATTGATCAATGTTCTTACCGCATAAAATCAATCTTTTATTTACGAAAACACAAATTTTCACTCTGCGGACGGGATGCGACGTGGCCTCTCTCTTCAATGTTTGCCGCGTACTAAATCAAGATGGCCGAACGTAACAGTGGGGGCGTTTTAAACGAACAACTAATAATTTAGTAGGTATTCACTTTACCCGGCCTTCCCCTAGGTGATGATGTAACAAGAATTATTTTCTTTACACCTTTTGAATTATCCACCGTTTTAGGACGTCAAGGTACTTTTACCTTCTTCTGGAGCACCTCTAACAATGGGTGTGCCCCAGGGATCTATATTAGGACCTCTTTTATTTTAAATATATATAAATGACCTCCCGCATTTTGTAGGGAATCTTTGTGATATATTATTGTTTGCTGATGATACTTCACTTATATTTAAAATTCCAAGAGGTGAAGGAAATTTTGACGATGTAAATAATACTCTTTCACAAGTATTACATTGGTTCACTATTAACAATCTCCTTCTTAATGGAAGTAAAACTAAATGTGTCAAGTTTACGGTGCCTAAATGTCCGACAGGCATCAACTCAGGTTAAGATAAAAGACAAACCGCTTGATACTATTGATTCCACAACATTCTTGGGAATCACATCAGACTCCAAACTACAATGGGGTCCTCATATAGAGGCCTTGTCAGGGAAACTAAGCTCAGCTGCTTTTACTGTAAGGAAGATTAGACGTTTGACTGATGTAGAAACAGCTAGGTTAGTTTATTTTAGTTATTTCCATAGCTTGATGTCCTACGGTATTTTACTGTGGGGCGCGGCTGCTGATGTAAAAACAATCTTTGTGTTACAAAAAAGAGCCGTGCGAGCTATTTATAATCTTAAACCTCAAAATTCCTTACGAGAGGTGTTTAAAGAAATTAGAATATTAACTCTAGCCTCTCAATATATTTACGAAAATTTAATGTATGTAAGGAAAAAAATACATTCATTCACGAAAAATAGTGACATATACAAACATAATACTAGGAATAAGGATAAGCTTGCTATTCCACAATTTAGGCTTCGAAAGGTTGGTAATTGTTTTATGGGGAAAGGTATAAAATTTTTCAATAAACTACCAGAACACATTGTAAACTTACCGGTTAATAAATTTAAAACTGTTATTAAAGAAACCCTTATGACGAAAGGGTATTATAAAGTAGATGATTATTTAAAAGATAAAAATGTATGGACTTGCATGATCACTACAAACATTGTAAACCTTTTGAAAAGAGGCATTGACAATAGTGACTGAGTTTCTTGCGCAGCTTCTTCTCAGCACTCGCCCACAATTGTCCCGAAGCTGTGGTAGGGTTTATATTGGGACGTGTAAAAGTGCCCCAGTGGGCCTTATATTTGCATAAATAAATGACTTTTATGACTTTTATGACCTCCTCCGACAACGACCTCCGCAGTCGAGTGGCTAGCACGCTGGTTTCAAACGTCGTCATCTCGTGAGGTTCTGGGTTCGATTCCCGGTCGGGTCAATGTAGAAAACGATCTTTTCTCTATTGTCTCGGGTCTGGGTGTTGTGGTGCCACCGTTGTATCTGATTTTAATAACACAAGTGCATTGGCTACTTACTTTGGGATCAGAGCAGTGTATGTGATAGGTGTCCAATATTTATTATTAATACATTATTATTTTACTTTAATCTCCAAACCTTCACTATCCCCAAACACCGATCAATGATCAAACGTCCACTCTTGGTTTAATGAATTTTTATTTTTCGTTATAGATCGTATAACCTCCATCTTATACAACATCAATTTACCACCACTGCAAAGTTGAAAATTGAGCCCCATTTTCATTCTACGCACTCGAATAACACGCTTCAAATGTGTGATAGGATCGCTCGTAAATAACACCAACATCCAGCGTTGTTACTCTTCATATTCATGAAAATGGTGAAAATAACAATTATTTTAATTATCAATTAGCTAATGCATATGTTCCCATTTTAAAAACAACAACCTTATCTCTCCTGAGCCCTGTCGCAAAATAACAATTATTTTAATTATCAATAAGCTCACGCATATCATGTTCCCATTTTAAAAACAAAAACTTCCTTGATGATACAATGGAAGACGATGAAAATATTATACAATGTATCCCGACACCAGTGTCGGAGACTTTATGGTATAAAATATGGCATTTTTTATCGACAAATTGCTGTTTGAAATAGCTTTTGACACAGAATGCAAAAAGCAAATCATAAAAAAATTACATAAAAAACGATTTCTCTTACTTTTAAATGATTTTTCTATTTTTTTTTCATAATAATTAATACATAATTGATGTGTTATTATTTTTTACATTTTAAGCTATCAAATGAGACCTTTTTTATGAACATGCGACATTAAAACGACTAATGGTGGTCGAATTATTACGAGAGCCCGGTTCTTAGTAACTAAAAAATCAAAATGGCGGTCAATGTATTAGTAAATCAGAATTTGGGTAACAATGTGAGCAGTTTTATGCTCTTACGATATTTTCGCCAATCTTTACCTTTTCAGGTGAAGATCTTTGATAGTAATCTTTACCTGGAGTCGTCTTTTTATTGGTACTCCTTAAACAGCCACTTAAATGTACGGTCTTCGTATTATTGAGATTTAATTACCTAATTGAATTGACGAGAATTTTAATTGGTTCACACAAAAAATATTATTACTCCGAAAGATCTCCTGCTAGGCAAACCGGCTCATCGCTCCTCCTATCAATCCAAGTCGTTTACAGTGACGGCTACGCGGCTGTGGAATCCCTCTTGAGATCAGGAGGTCAGTAGACGAAACTGTGTTTCGAAAACAAACTGCGACTGATAATGTGTGTGAGTGAACAATACAGGGTCAAATTTTCATACGATGATTTTCTCGTCTATTCTATGATCAACGTGAGTTCGGAACGAATTTTACTAGGAACATTGATAATAAATATCCTTTGGGCATTCCCACACATCGCCATCTAGCCCCAAAGTAAGCTACTCAAAGCTTGTGTTATGGGTGCCAGACAACGGATATAATACTTAAATCCTTTTTTTGTAAATACATACATGATATACATAGAAAACACCCAGACCAATACAAACAGACATGTTCATGCACACAAATGTTTGTATTGTGCGGGGATCGAACCCGCACCCGCTGCGTAGTAGGCGATTTCTTGACCACTACACCAGACGGGTCGTCAAAACTCTTTTGAAAAAAATTGATGCGACTGATTCCAATATTGAGTTCCAGTTCTAATCTACAGACAAGACAAGAAGCGAACCCATGCCATTAAATAAACAAAAAATGAATCCTTAACTACGTTTACAGTTTTTATAACTCATCCACGTCTTATTATATAACCTGTTACATCATTATGTTACGGCGCTATTGACAGAGTATGATATCTCGTTGACCGATGGTGTCGGCACTATGAATGCGTACTGAGTTGTTTGTAAACTTGTCTCACAATGTACCGCTCTGTGAGCCACGATCATGGCTTTATTAGGGTTCTATTCAACAGATTATAACGTCTTGAAAGAAGTCAAAAACTTTCGTATGTGACACAATTTTAATTAGTAGAGTTCATCAAAAATCAAGTTGTGGCCCAGACAACTTGATTTTTTTAACATTTTTATGGACAGTACTCCAGACACAATATAAATTTTATTGTTATCACGTCTATAGGCATTCACTGTCCACAAAAGAGTTTAAGAACCCATCAGTAAAAAAAGCCTTCTCCATTACTTACTTATATTATTAAAGGAGGTAGATACATAATAAATAATATGATTTAACAATTATCAATAAGAATATTAACACTAACCATCCGCTGCGTAATATTTATTTTATTTATTTATTTAAAAACTTTATTGCACAAATAAAAGTGTACAAAAGGTGGACTTAATGCTAAATAGCATTCTCTCCCAGTCATACCTTTAAATCATGCAGAGAGATTGTTATGGGTGCAGGAGAATATTGTAAATAAATATTAAAATTGCAACAAATACTATGGTGTAAACTAATAATATTATATACATACCATAATAAACATAAACTAAATATGCAGTATAAAAGAGTTTAGATACATAACATCCAAAAGCATACATAACTAAAAATATACATACATACATATTTTACATATTTCGCAACCATTGAAACAGAAACCTTCGCAGTTTGTTTTTGAAACACAGTTTCGTCTACTGACCTCCTGATCTCAAGAGGGATTCCACAGCCGCGTAGCCGTCACTGTAAACGACTTGGATTGATAGGAGGAGCGATGAGCCGGTAAGCCAAGTCGGAGATCTTTACGAGTTATAATATTATTTGTGTGAACTAATTGAAATTCTCGTGAATTCAATTAGGTAATTAAAGCTCTATAATACGAAGACCGTACATTGAATAAACAGATGACTCCAGGTAAAGATTACTATCAAGGATCTAGCTACAAGATATCGAGTTAATATAGTAACGATAACGACTTTATAATTGCGAGATTAAAAATATCTCCTAGGTATTTAATTTCAATACCAGATAATTAACGTATTTTAACTATATCCTTTTCAAGTTTTTACATTTACGTAAGTATCAAAACAAAAAAAAATCGCGTTCGTGAGTGAAACGATCATTATTTATTTAAGTAAACCAGCGATATTAAGAAAGGATCAAAATATTTATTTAATTTACAGCTAGGCTTTGTTACACAACCTTCATAAATATGAAAAACGTCAAATTGTTGCTAAAATTAAACGAAGTGAAATAAAATTGTATAATATTTACATCGTGAACCTTTAAACTACTCAACATTGTGTACTTAGCTTCCATTGTATCATCTTCTTCCATTAATTTCTTTATACTAAAATTAAGCGTAAATATTACTCCGCTAAATATTAGTCTGCTTTTATTACTCCGGTTCATAAAAATGGTTCAAAAATCGACGTTAAGAATTACAGACGTATTTCTAAATTATGTATTATATCTAAAGTCTTTGAAAAAATTATTTATGATCAACTCTATAATGCAATTAAAAGCTCATATAGTGAATACCAGCACGGGTTTCTGAAGGGGCGGTTAACCAAGTCTAATCTTGTTTGTTGAATGATTTCATTACCGATAGCATGGATGATTATAAGCAGGGGGATGTCATCTATACCGATTATAGTAAAGCATTTGATCGTATCGACCATGCTCTTCTCATGACGAAGTTGCAGTACATCGGGATTAGGGGCGATCTTCTGCGCTGGTTTTCGTCATACATCTCAAATCGCTCTCAAGCTGTGGTAATCGATAACTATATATCGAGCTGGGTTCCTATCCTCAGTGGCGTTCCACAGGGATCTTTGCTCGGTCCCTTGCTTTTTGTCATATTTATTAATGACATTGCTTCCTGTTTACGCTCCTCCCATCTCCTCTGTTTTGCAGATTATATGAAGATTTATGCCTCTATTAAATCTCCACATGATTCTGAAGCTCTACAGGCTGATCTGACGCGACTATGTGACTATTGTCGTTCAAATAAGCTGGATCTTAATCCCTCAAAATGTTTTGTAGTTACATTTAGCCGTAAGCATAATACTCTTCTACACTCTTACACATTGCGTGGACAGATATTGTTGCGTAAGACCTCTGTTCGTGACCTAGGAGTGATACACGACTCGAAATTAATATTTGATAACCATATTGAATCCATCTGCGCCAAGGCTTCAAAGGCTCTAGGTTTCGTCATGCGTAGCTCTGTCTCATTTAACAACATTAAAACTCTTAAACTACTGTATTGTACTTTTGTTCGTAGTCACCTTAAATACGCATCGCAGATTTGGAGCCCACGATATCAAACCTATATCGATCGACTTGAGAGTATACAAAGAAAATTTATTAAGTTTGTTTGTTACCGTACTCGAGATAACTATAGTTCTAGCATTTATAGCGATCTGTGCAAGAAACGCCACATGCTTCCATTGGCCACGAGACGTGATATTGCGGATATAATATATCTACTCAAGATTATTTCAGCTGACATAGATTGTTCCGAACTTTTATCTAAATTAAATTTTCATGTCCCTAAAAGAGTTCTTCGACATAGTGATCCGCTTCATGTACCAACAGTGCATTCAAATTACAGGCGAAAAAGTTACATTTGGCGCGCTTGCAGCGATTGAAATAAAGTTGTCAAAGATACCGGCATTGACATATTTAATACCAGTGTTGCAGCGGTAAGGCGGCTGTTAAGTGAACTTTTTTTCATCGATTAGCGCTTAGCAATTGCATAATTATGGTATTGTAATTAGTTTTTTTTTTATTATTTTTTACTACTTAAGATAACTAAAATTGTTATTCCTTTAATAAGGCATAATATTACTATTTTGTTTTAGTGTACCTTGGATTGTGTTCGATTTGTGCGTTCGTTTTCATTAAGTTATTGCTATTTGTGATTACCAATAAGTGGTTTAAATATTGTATAATGTGTAGCCTATTGTTTACTTGTAAACCCTGGTTATCCTTATAAATAAAATAAAAAAAAATAAAAAAAAAATCAGTTGAAATTATGTCATTTAAACAAGTGATAGATAAAAGTGTGACGTTAATACACCTGAAAAGGTGAAGATTGGCGAAAATATCGTAAGAGCATAAAACTGCTAACATTGTTACCCAAATTCTGATTCACTAATACATTGAACGCCATTTTGATTTTTTAGTTACTAAGAACCGGGCTCTCGTAATAATTCGACCACCATTAGTCGTTTTAATGTCGCATGTTCATAAAAAAGGTCTCATTTGATAGCTTAAAATGTAAAAATAATAACACATCAATTTATGTATTAATTATTATGAAAAAAAAATAGAAATATCGTTTTTTTATATAATTTTTTAATGATTTGCTTTTGCATTTTTGTGTTTCAAACAGCAATATGTCGATAAAAAATGCCATATTTTATACCATAAAGTCTCCGACACTGGTGTCGGGACACATTGTATAATATTTTCATCTTGTACCTTTTTACTACTTAACATTGTGTACTTAGCTTCCATTGTATCATCAAGGAAGTTTTTGTTTTTAAAATGGGAACATGATATGCGTGAGCTTATTGATAATTAAAATAATTGTTATTTTGCGACAGGGCTTAGGAGAGATAAGGTTGTTGTTTTTAAAATGGGAACATATGCGTGAGCTAATTAATAATTAAAAGAATTGTTATTTTGCGACAGGGCTCAGGAGAGATAAGGTTGTTGTTTTTGAAATGGGAACTTATGCGTTAGCTAATTAATAATTAAAATAATTGTTATTTTCACCATTTTAATGGATATAAAGAGTAACAACGCTGGATGTTGGTGTTATTTACGAGCGATCCTATCACACATTTGAAGCGTGTTATTCGAGTGCGTAGAATGAAAATGGGGCTAAATTTTCAACTTTGCAGTGGTGGTAAATTGATGTTGTATAAGATGGAGGTTATACGATCTATAACGAAAAATAAAAATTCATTAAACCAAGAGTGGACGTTTGATCATTGATCTCCCACTCACAGTGTCATATTTTATATTCATAAAGATGAAATAAGAAACCAAAAATTTGCGCACGGGCGGGACTTGAACCAGCAACCTTTTGGCTGACCGCGTTGGCGCGTTGGCGTCATGCAACGACGTATTCATAAGAGACCACAAATTTCGCAGGGTCGGACTGACAGCAGCAGCGTTTGGCCCGGTCAGCCAAAAGGTTGCTGGTTCAAGTCCCGCCCGTGCGCAAATTTTTGGTTTCTTATTTCATCTTTATGACTCTGAAATATTTTTTGGTAGGTTTAGGTAGTAAGTAGCGCAATTATTGGTTTGTTAAATTTTTGCGTTTTTTATTAAACTTTGTGTATTAACAATTATTTTATATTACCGTAACCAAAAGCGTGGGTGTACGGAGCGAGTTTACTGAGCTTACTCCTGCTGCTGTGATTAAATAATTATAGATGCTTCTCACACCGGCACTCATCTTGTAGACATGCCTGCTGCTCCTCTTATCAGTTGCTGCTAATTAAACGCGATATAAAGTTACATGTCGGCTATAGCACATATGAATCCCGTGATTTTGTTTAGTTACGACCAAAAAATTTTTTTAAAACCGACTTCAAAACCAAAATGCACTAAAAAGTCTCAAATAAACTTCTGACATTTTAAAGGAAAGGAATCCATTTTAGGCGAACAATTTCTTTTTAGTGTCGGTTCTCTTATAGTTAATGGTCAAAATGATGGCTCATACTCCACAAAAGAAATTGTTCGCCTAATATAGATGTCTTTATTTCAAACGGTCAACAGTTTATTTGAAAAAAAAAATCATGCAATTTGGTTTTAAAGTCGGTATTTACTTTTTTAAAAAATAATTATATTTCTTTATTTTTAGCGATTACAGGAAGGGGGTGGAGGTCTGCATCTTATGACTCAGTTCTTGTAGAAGCTAAAATTTACCTATCATAATAACCACTGAACTCCTAAGCGTTGAGGAATTCCACCATCAGCTCAGCTCTTATACGTGCCTTTAAAATTTTGCGGAATTACCTCGATTTTACCAAGATCCCAACATCAGATCCCTACTTTCCAACAATGGGACCAACTAGCAGGTAAAACATCTAGGTAGGCAAAAAAATTGTTTCGAATCGGTCTACAAATTATTGTGATATTAGTAGGTAACTAACACAGCCACAAAATACATACTGTCGAATTGATTTTAAAGTTGGTTAAAATAAAACTGAACATTTATTTTATTCGAAAAGACAGAACTTTTTTAAGAGTAAGTAATAAGGTGCTAGAACAGTAATACACACAGTTACTACTACACTAATACACACTAATTCACAAAATTATAATTTTGTGAAATGAACTTACTCAATTACTTAAAATTCCTTTCTTACGCTATGAAAATAAAAATAAAGGTGTTATTTTGAAACATAAATAAATATAATAAAATAAATAAATATCCTTTGGACATTCCCACACATCGCCATCTAGCCCCAAAGTAAGCTACTCAAAGCTTGTGTTATGGGTGCCAGACAACGGATATAATACTTAAATACTTTTTGTTTGTAAATACATACATGATATACATAGAAAACACCCAGACCAATACAAACAGACATGTTCATGCACACAAATGTTTGTATTGTGCGGGGATCGAACCCGCGCCCGCTGCGTAGTAGGCGATTTCTCGACCACTACACCAGACGGGTCGTCAACATACTTTTAAGTTGCTATTAAAAAGGTTTTTATTCAGTCAATTTCGTTTTAAAAGGAATCCTTGTGAGTAAATTTTGTTTGTGGTATGATTTAAAGAAGCTCATGATTAAGTTATTTATGATAACAGTTTTGCTGTTATTAATTAATTTTTATATTTTTTTTAGTTGCTACGCACACTACATTATTGCTGTAGATGAATCTAAGCAGTTTTATTTTTATTCGTATACTGTCTTAGTTAAATAACATTATTTTTTTGGTTCAACGTTTTTTTCATATATACACATAAATTATAAAATAATTATTAGTAAACCTTACGGTCTCATATGAGTATTGTTATTTATTTACTTTAATGGATTATTACATTATCAGAAAAAAAAATGCAGATAGGTAGAAAAAACTCACCTTGTTCTTCATGTTGCTACTTAACGTTCCCGTTTTAAACTAAGACACTGGCATACAACTTTTTCAGACTGGGAATATTTAAAAAAAATGCAAAGTTTCCGATGGCGCCGGTGTACCAATGCAATGGCAAGTGTATTTCCGCGTTACCGGCGATGTCGCGCATGCGCTCGGTGCGGCCGCGCGGTACTGGCTGAGCTTCGCCCGGCGCGATTGTTTTGCTTCCCCGCTATCGCCACGCGCTGCAACTAGGACATCGAGCCGAGTTTACCCGAATCCAAAAAACCCGAAAAATTCCGGGCTTGCGAAAGCACTATAGTCCATTGAATGAGTCCCTCCAAGGGGGGTCTAGAGTGCGTGAGTTAGTAACGTAAGATGTTTCTTCGGAAACATGTCAAGAGTCCCTAGGTACTAAACATACTAAAACCCCGGGACACTAGGAGGAGCCCCGGAGTGGGGGAGGGGGGGAAAGGGTCCATTCTTTCATTTTTCGCTTAAATCTCAAAAACGGTACATGTTAGAGAAAAACTTTCAAGGAAAAGTTGAAAGGCCATAAAATTACCTACAAGTTGTACCTAAATCATTTTTTTCTATTCGCAACCCATGTTTATCACATCAATCGATCAAAAAATATTTCTTTCTTCCAAAAAACTGTTGAAATTCAGTATCAAACCCTTCTGTTGGGTTCACCCTTCAGTCATAATATCGACAGTTAAAACTTTAACACCGTAGGACCAACGATTCAAAATCTCAACACTTCAGAATGTCAGCAGCTTAATAAGTCAACAGTTCACAAGATCATGAGTTAAAATCTCAACATAGAAAAATTCAGGTTGCTACTTAAAGTGGCAGTGATAGTGACATACTAAAAATGTTTTAATCTTTTTACTACTTTTAAATAGACTTCAAAAAAAGAAGGAGATTATAAATGTTCGATTACTCCGGCAATGGTGAACCGATTTTCAAAATTCTATTTTGATTTTAAAGGGTATACTCCCGAGGCGGTCCTATTGTCACAATATTTGGATCTGATAATGGGCTCTTAGGGGAATCGAGAGCAACCCTCAAAATGTAGGCGCACATTACGTTTTTCACACATTTTCTTTAACTAATCAAGTATTTGCATCTGGTAGTGATCATCTTAAGTTGATAAGCTAATAATTACTAATGTAGCGATTCAAATCACGTTTTTGTAACATTTATAAGATTGTGTACTTAAGTCAGCAACAAAAAAAATATGTATTTTTCATACCAAATAAAAAAAAAATGGTATGAATATAAGAAACTTTTTTTAAAAACGTTATTGTGTCAATTTTGTCGGGAGTGTACCCCGTACCTCCCGAGGTCCTATTGTCACATTTATTTATTTATTTATATTTATATAGGCAGACATTTGGCCACAATCTCACCTGGTAGTAAGCGATGATGTGGCCTAGGATGGATCATGTCTGACTAGTAATAGCCTATTCACTCTCTTCTTAAACTCGTCCAGATCATAGTGGCTAGGAAACACTTCTGCTGGCAGCGCATTCCACTTCCTAGCCGTGCGCATGAGAAACGTAGATCGAAATCTATTAGTGCGTGCTGCTGGTATGTCTACGACGTAAGGGTGGAAACCGCGCCCGCGTCTTGTGTTTCTCTGGTGAAAGGGGGCTGGTGGAATCAGGTCGTGCAATTCTCTCGCACACTCTCCGAAATGCAGCCTGTAGTTGACAGAGAGACACGCGACTTTACGTCTATGCTCTAGGCTTAGAAGCTTACGCTCAAAAAGTGCAGTGTCTCCAATTATCCTTTTGGCTCGCTTTTCAATCGAGTCTAAGGCAGCCAGTTGGTATTTGGCAGAACCATCCCAAAGGTGGCAGCAATACTCCATACATGACCGGACCTGAGCTTGATAGAGTTGAAGATGCTGCTCCGCGGTGAAGTATCGCCTGACCTTAGAGAGTACGCCTAGCTTTCTGGCTGCAGTTTGTGCCACAGACTCGATGTACCGGCCGAAGTTTAGGTTTGATGATAGCTGTATGCCCAGGAGTTGTAAGCTGTCCGTTACGGAGACAGGCACATTTCGGAAAGTAGGACGGAGATTGAAAATTGTCCGCTTTGTGGAAAATAAACACGCCTGTGTTTTGGTGGCATTAAACGTCACCAGATTGGCATCACCCCAATCGGAGATAGTCTTGAGGACGCTGTCCAAGCGTTCCACCATGGATTCTCGACAAGACTGGATCTCATGCCTGGTGGCTTCCGCCCCGGAAAAGTATCTATCGACAACTGTGCTATCATCTGTATACCCAACTATACCGGGCTGAAGCAGATCATTGATATGCAACAGGAAGAGGGTTGCCGATAGAACTGACCCTTGAGGAACTCCGGCATCGATAGCCTGAACATCTGACGAGTAACCTTCAAGGACTACTCGTATCGATCGCTCACTCAAGAAGTCAGATATCCACTTGCAGAAACCAGCAGGAATACCAAAAGAGGGAAGCTTGCTTACCAGGCTTGCGTGCCAAACCTTATCAAAAGCCTTGGAGATATCAACAGACACGGCCATAGCCTCGCCGTGCTTATCTATGGCCTCACTCAAGTAGTGTGTGGCATACACAAGAAGGTCCCCAGTCGACCGATCACGGCGGAACCCATACTGGCGGTCACTGAGGAGATCGTTACCTTCAAGGTGTGCCAAGAGCTTATTAATTTGGATCTGATAATACGATCTTAGGGGAATCAAGAACTACCCTCAAAATTTGTAGGCGCACATTACGTTTTTCACACATTTTCTTTAACTAATCAAGTATTTGCATCTGGTAGTGATCATCTTAAGTTGATGAGCTAGTAATGAAAGGTACTACTCCAACGGCTAGGCTAGGAGTTAGAGAATAATACTTTCGCTATTATAGTTGCATATAGACCGATAGATGTATTCTTTTAGGTTATTTAGGGGAACTGATGATTGAAGGTCAAAATTCTTAACGGTTAGGAGTTCGAGGATTATTCTTTCAATAACATACTTAAATACACTGACAGTGAAATTCTTTCAAATTATTCTGGTAGGATGATGGAAGGTAAAATCTTAAAGGTCAGTAGTTAAAGGGTCATTAGCAATAGTAAATACAATTTCTGTTTAGTTATTCTTTGATAGACTAAGAAAAAGAGAAAAAAAATGACACAATAACGTTTTTAAAAAAAGTTTCTTATATTCATACCATTTTTTTTTATTTGGTATGAAAAATACATATTTTTTTTGTTGCTGACTTAAGTACACAATCTTATAAATGTTACAAAAACGTGATTTGAATCGCTACATTAGTAATTACTAGCTTATCCACTTAAGAAATCCGTGGACAAACATACAAACACATAATTTTGCATATATTTTCAAAAGCCTTTGATTCACAACCACATACTCAAATTTTATGAAATTTCAACAATATCCTATTGATTACCTTCTATTTTTAACCCATTTAAAAAAAAAGAGGAGGCTATCAATTCCACTGTATGTTTTTTTTTGTATCTATGTTACCTCATATCTCAGTCATTTGTCGACCGATTCGATTTTTTTTTCGTCTACCTAGAGGGTATACTTTCTAATTGGTCCCATTGTTGCCAATTTTGATTTAGAATCTTAATTTTGACGTCTGATAGTTTACATTTTGTGGGGCTGAGCTGATGGTGGAACTCCTTAACGCTTAGGAGTTCAGGGTTCTTAAAGAACAGAATCATAAAGTGCAACTGCACCCCCCCCCCCTCTCTTGTTATCTCTAAAAATAAAACTGCAAAAAGTAAATACCGACTTTAAAACCAAAATGCACTCAGAAGACTTAAATAAACTCTTGACCATTGAAAGGACAGGAATCCTTTGTAGGCAAACAATTTCTTTTTGGAGTCGGTGCCATCACTTTTACCATCAAACCTTAATTGTCGCAGCACTGACTCCAAAAAGAAAATGGTTTGCCTAAAAAGATTCCTGTCCTTTCAATGGTCAAGAGTTTATGTAAACACTTTTTAGTGCATTTTGGTTTTGAAGTCGTTTTTTACTTTTTTAAAGTTAATTGTCAAGTATGTAAACAGCACAGCTTTGCTCTGAGTTACGAGTACGTACCTAACCTACCTATTGTTATCTCTAATGAACATAGAAAATTTGTTTTGTCGTTTTGGGTGAACTAATTACTGAGCAAAGTTTTCTGTAATTGTTTACCACTATTTCGTTATAATCTGTGTTGCTACGAGAGCTACGAAGCTATGAAGCTACGGCGCTACGAAAACAGGTCATAATGATGACATGATGTAGTACATGTTAACGTAATGTTGTATGCGCACTGCCCGGCGGCCCTACCGACGGCATACAACAATAAACTGTCAGATACTATGGATAATGCTGCTTCAAAGTGAGAGGAATGGCCGCCGGCACATGACACCGGGCGTTGTGGATACACCATGATAACTTGATGGTAGCTTTCGTGAATTTAATTTAATTGTATCACGAATTATTTTTGTGAGAAATAAATGTTTCTGAATCTGAATTTGGAGTGATTTTCATTTATTTTTTGTTTGTTAGTTAAATAAGTTTAATTTTAACATATAATTTTGAAAAAAAAAATGATATAAATATGCGTTAAAATATATATTTTTTAAATTTTAAGTCACAGTATAAAGTAATGCACAAAGTAAAATAGGATTTTGTTTCAGCTTTGAAATGATGGCGAGATTCGGTATGTCACATTTGGTATTTTAGCTTGCAAATTCCTTAATAAAAGATATCTACGAAAGCTACGAAGCATGTCGTAGTATTCCGTATCCTACCGGAAAGATTTAGTGCGTTTCGATAGGCTAAGGTAGATTTACACACGTAGAATTAACACGACCAATAACACGACTGCTGTTACGCCGACGGATTTTTATATGAATCATTATTTAATTGTTTTTTTTTGTTCTTTAAAGTTGAAGTAAAAAAACATTTTTTCAACTATCAAATAATACAGAATTCCGTTCTGTCATCACTCATCACCCATATTATCAAATAATCGTTTTTTCCCATGATTCGGGAATTCATTTGGGGAAAAATCCTATATTTTCCCAAAAGTGTATTTACCCGATATTTCCCCAATGGCTATTTTCCCGTCACCCATCTCTAATAGCAAGACACCTTTATTATAGAACATTTTTAGAAATGCATACATTTATAGTCACACAGGATGGATCTGGCACCTATTTAGTATTGAAAAAACTATATAAATACAGAATGATCAAAAAGGGCAATTCTTATGCTCGTGGTCTATCACATCGTACTCCTTTAATGTATTTGAGTGAAATGATATTATTATTTGTACAGTTGCGTGATGTTCGGTTAAAATAATGTGTGCTGAAAATTATGAAATAATTATTTAATAAAACATCGTGTGAAAATTTCATCCTGAATTGTTTCTCTCACACATATATCAATTGGTGACTTGAACACCCAGCCCATATACAGCTGGATACTAGCACCAGTATGTTAAGACGTTTCCATGAAACTGTCTCGATTCAGACTTGACTGAGGAACCCTCTAGGAAAGTTTCGAGGATACCTTTAAATTGGTATTCTTAGTCAAAAACCTACTAGAAAAACAAAATGCAAAAAAATAATAATAAATGAACTCGTGACCTCAGACTAGTTGGTGCCATCACTTTGACCATCTCAAGTATGAACTATCAGAGCACCGACTCTAGAAATTGTTTGCCTAAAGTGGATTCCTTTCCTTTAACGCATAAACACCGAAGCGGTCGCATGCGACCGCATAACAATAGAATATCCATTGTGTCTCGTTTACATATGCTTGAGGGATTAAAGGCTCGTTCTATCTGATATAAATCTGTACCCTAATCACGAGCTTTTGACACATTCGTCACGTTAGCGTAGCAAGATTACGCAATACAACGTTTGTCGGCAGCACGAAGCTCTCTCGTGCTCTCGTGTCGTGTAGTAAGCTCGATAGCATTGACGCAGATGACGTCATACTAACATAAATATGGCTGTCGAATGACACGTACAGAAACAAGTAAAGCGATCTTGTTTATGAATATTATTGAAATATATCATGATATTCTAGGAAAATCAATAACGGAACATAATTACGATCATAAAGATGAAATAAAAAACCAAAAATTTGCGCACGGGCGGGACTTGAACCAGCAACCTTTTGGCAGACCGGGCCAAACGCTCTTACCAATTAAGCTACCGGACTGTCAGTCCGACCCTGCGTTTGAGGTTTCTTGTGAAAACGTCAATTGCGTGACGCTTAGCGCCATCTAGCCGTCTGTTTATGAAACAGATGGCCCAAGCAGTTATTCTTTACAGAATAAATTCAACTTGGAAATTGATGTCGCTTCGCTATCTAATGCTTTGGAATGTTTTTAACACTCACAGTGTCATATTTTATATTCATAAAGATGAAATAAGAAACCAAAAATTTGCGCACGGGCGGGACTTGAACCAGCAACCTTTTGACAGACCGGGCCAAACGCTCTTACCAATTGAGCTACGGTGCTGTCAGTCCGACCCTGCGAAATTTGTGGTTTCTTATGAAAACGTCAATTGCGTGACGCTTAGCGCCATCTAGCCGTCTGTTTATGAAACAGATGGCCCAAGCAAGTTTATAAAAGCAAGATAAATTCTAGCTAGATCTTATTTTTAAATAAATTGTAATTTATCCAAGTCCTCAGCTCTACAAGAGGACGCTGTTGCAAACAAATGGAATAAAAAGCATTAACGTATTATATTATTAAAGGGCCACGAGTTTATTTGTGTCTTTCTTGTGCAGTTACCTTTAAAAATTGGTTTTTGACTTAGAATACAAATTCAAGGGTATCCTCGAAACTTGAGGGTTCCTTAGTCAAGTCTGAGTCGAGGCAATTTCATGGAAGTCATTTTGGTAGAAACGAAAAGTTTCATGGAAACGTCTAAACACACTGGAGCTGTATATGAGCTTGATGTTCAAGTGAGCAATTGATGGTGAATTATCACCAAACACATATTAATGTGTGAGAGAAACAATACAGGGTGAAATTTTCATACGATTTTAAGTAAATATTACTTAATTTTTCAGCACACATTATTTTAACCGAACATCACACAACTGTACAAATAATATATCACTTTACTAAAATACATTACAGGAGTGCGATTTGACAGACCATGAGCATGACATTGCCCTGTTTATTCATTCTGTATTTATATACTTAATATGTTCCAGGTCCATCCTATGTGACTCTTGATGTATGTATTGCTATAAAAAAATATAATAAGATGCCCTCCGATTGGAAATGAGCGACGGGAAAATACTCACTGGGAAAATATCGGATAAATACCCATTTTGGAAAAATATAGGATTTTTCCCTGAGTAAAATTTTACTTTTTCACTCCATATTATCAAGGAATTTACTCGGAAGACGGACCGGAATTTTGTATTTTTAGTTAGTTTAAAAAACATACACACAACAAGTTGAAATAAACTTATTTAACTAAAACTAAATAATAATCACTTTATTTTATTTTAGTATACATGACTATGATTTATTTTAAATTCAGATTCAGGAACATTAATTTCTAACAGGAATGAGTCGTGATACAATGAAATAAAATCTATGAAAGCTACCGCACTTTAAAGGCAAATAAAATATTCATTTCATTTCATTTCATTATGGAAAAATTCCAAAGTCTACCGTAGTCTACCGAAATACTACTGCATACTTTGGTAGGATACGTTGTAACTCCAACAACTAGGATAAGATAAGTTAAGATGCATTTATTTACTCAAAACATGTGTAGTGTACGTACATAACAGGTGTTGTTTAATTGAAGTATCAACACGTCTTACCGATAGCCGGCATGTAAATATTGAATTGACAATAAAATAATACAATTACATTTCGAACACAATTAAAAAGTAAATATATGAAATGAAATAATAAATCATTTATTTAGTTTCAAAAGTACAATAACAAATCAAATAGCTTACAAATTTACACTTAGGTACAATAATTCATTTGCCTGAACTAGGTTTAACCTGTATCTCAGCCTAAAAAGAGCTAACACATTAAATAATAGGATCTTAATAAATTAACAATATATTGAAACTACAAACAAAAGAAGGAAAAACAGTATACAAATTAATTAGGTATAAATAAAAATTAGGGCGATAACATAATGCTACATTGCGAACAATTGTATATTATGAATAACTAAAAGCGTCAGTAAATTTGTTACTAGGTAACATTAAATTATATATAGATCACGTAATAGTAGTTTATGAAACTGGTACATAATGAGAGGTATTATACACGAGTGTGAGTTTAAAAAACGAGCGAAGCGAGTTTTTGAAAAGTATCACACGAGTGTATAATAACTAATTATGTGCAGTTTCATACACTACTTTATCTACTCTTATTGAACACGAACATATCAAATAAAAGATAAAGATTTCCATGCTAAAAAGTCTTGATAACATTTATCGTATAATTTTCTTGACTTTACTGATAGTAGATTAAGACAGACTGCTGTCACAGTCTCTAAAATGTCGGGCGGCGTCAAATTTTCTGCACTTTCACTATCAGACATTTTAATTAACACTAATAATTATCTACCGAAACACAAACGTACTATGACGCCAAAATTCTCGTTATCACCGCGCATGCGCCAAAGCGCGCGCAGCCACAGATAAAAAATTAAACCTAGATGTATCTATGATCTGTAATCTGTATCGTAATGAAGAAAAATTTTATTACAACATTATTTTGTTAGAGAAATAGTGTCATAATTATTTTTTTTAATTTCATTTCGATATACTATTAAAGAACGTCTATATAAACTCGTTTTGAGTTTTGTATTTTGTATTTAACGATATGAGAGTAGATAAAGTTTGTTTATATAACAAGTGTATTAAGTATTCAGCAAAATCCTTTACTGAATCGGGGCTAAGGTAAAGGTTAGTAGGACGATCTTATTGACTAAAAACAGTTAAGTTAGCACAATATTATTTCATAAGATACCTTCATAAATTTTAGAAAACAGGAGTAGTTTTTTTTAGCTATAAATAAGAAATAATTACGTAATATTATATGCCTTCATAATTAAACAGTTTATATACCGGGCTTCGGCGGCTTTTTTGGCAGGGCATTCGGTGTTTCCCGTTGTATGTGCGTTTGGCTTATTAAAGCGCGTGCATGTGGTACATTTTGATGGCTCGGCAGTCTTTGCACATTCCTGCATTGTATGGCCTACTTCCCCGCAGTGGCCGCAAGTGTTGAACTTCTTTCGGCATGATTTGGCTGCGTGGCCATACTGCTGACATTTGTAACACCTTGTGACCAGTGTAAAGTCTCTTACGGGACACGAGGACCAGTTTACAAAAACTCTTTCATTTGTTATAAGGGCCTTACGTATTTGAGCGGGGACTTGTATCACGTAATTACAGGTTTCGGCATCCTTTGTTCCTGACTTGTGGCTTAATTTGATTGCTGATAGAAAGTTATCCAAAGTCATGTCTTGAAGTTTATTCGCTAAGTTTTGATGGAATATGCAGCTAAAAACTTCAGTCTTTTCCATTGATATCGGCACTCCAATCACAACAATTCTGGGCTAACGTTTATGTTGCTCATCCAATGTGAACCCTGAGTTGGTCAATTGCGGAGACTGCTTCAGCTTTTCAATATCTTCCTTCGAGTCTGTGCTGATGCTTCAGGCCTGATAATTTTTTGAACGAGGTTCTTCGTATCTTCGCTCGACTTTCTTTTATCAGTGGGATATATAGCGACTGAACTAATAGTCGTAGGCTGAACGAAGTAATTAGAATTCTTTCTAACCATACCGGCAAAAGAAGTCGTTTCTTGTGCGGGTTTTGACGATTGTTCAATAGTCTGTTTAAGGTCTTGCAGTTGTTTCGTGAGGTCATGATTTTCTTTCAGTGCACTTAGATTGTAATGAGCTTGAATGGTTTTTTTGCTTCACAGATTGGTATTGCACGGCCAATTGAGAAGTACCATGGCTCACTTTTCTGCACAGGTTATGAATACTTACCCTTTAATCCGACTTCAACTTCCCTTCTAAGGCAATAGTGCCCACTTCTTTCAGGCACTGTTCTATGCTTTTCATCCAGTTTTGGAGCTCTGTAGTAAACACATATTTAATAGGTGCTTCTGATTTTGGAACGGGCGGCGGTTGCGAGGGTGTGGGCGGTGGGCTGCGACGCGTCAGTCCACTTTTATTAAAAGGACTGCTTTCTACTGACATTTTAGTGAAAACTCACTTTACTTGTACATAGTATATGCACATAGACCAAACCGAAATGACGTGATTTTGTTAGTTTATTATTCAATAAAATTGGCACGTCCGATCACATGTTTGATCTCGACTCAACTGTAAGAGTTATGTCACATCAATAATTATCTATTATTATCTATTATTTAAGAAGTCACTTATAGTGTTATAACATTTATCTTTTAAGAAACACTTAAACTTATTTCTTAATTAAGTCATTGGTAAACGTCTTCTGTAAAAGTCTTCTGTCCAAAAGGTATCAAAATTAAATCACCAACTATTCAAAAGTCCACAAGAGAAAATGATCATCGAGTAGTTAGCTGCCTAGGTTAGTTATTTAGGGTAGCTTCGTAGCTCTCGTAGCAACACAGATTATAATGAAATAGTGGTAAACAACTACAGAAAACTTTGCTCAGTGAGTAGTTCACCCACGTTTGTTTTTATTTTGCTGCGAAAAAACGAATTTTCTATGATCATGGGAGTTAACCGTAGGTAGGTTAGTTACGTACTCGTAACTCCAAGAAAAGCTGTGCTGTTTACAGACTAAAAATAGGAGGTAATCAATTTTATGTGTATCTATATGATATTGTTAGAATTTCATAATATTTGAGTATGTTGATCAAAGGCTTTTAAAAACGTATGCAAAATTTTGTAAGTATATGTATGTTTATAAAGATGAAATAAGAAACCAAAAATTTGCGCACGGGCGGGACTCGAACTAGCAACTTCTTGGCTCGAGTTCTTGGCTTGGTTCGAGTCCCACCAGTGCGCAAATTTTTGGTTACTTATTTCATCTTTATGAATATGAAATGTGACGATGTGAGTGTTAAAAACATTCCAAACCATGTTTATTCAGCGATTTCTTGTAAATAAGAAGTCATATCTTGATTAAAACTCAAAACTCAAACTCAAATTATTTATTCGTCAGTAACATAATAGATACAAAGATGTTTAAAAAAATATATACAAGGAAAAGTGCAAACATGTTTCGCTAATTTGATTAGCATGCATACATAATGTTACTCATATAAATAATCAATATGAAATCACAATAATCATCAACAAATAATACAATAACCAAGAGTTTATTAAAAACACAAAACATAGCCATGCAACAACCACATTAAGCCAATAAAACAATTTATTAAGTTGATTTATATTTCAAGAATCCGTTTATGCTTTATAATGTTTTTTCTAATGACCACATACGCAGTGACAATTTAAACCGATGTATAGAGCGTTCTTTAATATGATCAGGTATTTTATTATAAACTGTTATACACATAACAAAAATATTATTTTGAAATCGTTTTGTTTTTGGTACAAACTCAAGTAGCAATTTATTTGGATTTCGCATGGACCTCTGTGTTGTGTCTCGTGCTAGCGTAAATTTATTAATATTTTGCTGAACAAACATACTGACCTCCAAAATACAAAAGCAGGGCAGCGGTAATAAGTCAATATATTACTTACAAAAATGACTTATGTTCTATCATTTCATCAGTTTATATTAGATTTACGAGTACATTAGTTCTATCTTGTAAACTGTTGTTTCAACAGCACACCGCGTATTGTTAAAACAATAGTTTCAAGATAAAACGAGACTTGAAAGGAAAGGAATCCATTTTAAGTGATTAATTTCTTTTTCGAGTCGGTGCTCTGATAGTTGATGCTTGAGATGGTCAAACTGATGGCACCGACTACAAAAAAAAATTTTAGCCTTAATTGGATTCCTTTGCTTTGAAGGGTCACGAGTTTATTTTAGACTTTCTTGTGCATTTTGCTTTAAAAATCGGTTTTTGACTAAGAATACCAATTAAGAGGTATCCTCGAAACTTTCCTTGAGGGTTCCTCAGTCAAGTTTGAGTCGAGGCAGTTTCATGGAAACGTCTTACCATACTGGTACTAGTATCCAGCTGTATATGGGCTGGGTGTTCAAGTGAGCGTTTGGTGGTGGTAATGTCATCATCATCATCATCATTATCAGCCAAAGGACGGCACTGCTGAACATAGGCCTCCCCCACGGCTTTCCACAGCGACCGATCACTAGCGGTCTGCATCCAGTTTGATCCTGCGATCTTTTTAAGGTCGTCTGTCCATCTTTTCGGTGGACGTCCTACGCTGCGTCTTTGGTCGAAGGGTCTCGAGGCTATGTCCGTTACCTTAGTTCTTCTACGTATCTCCTCGTTTCTGATTCGATCTCGTAGAGAAAAACCGAACATAGCCCGCTCCATCGCTCGTTGTGTAAATTTGAGCACACTGGTTGAAGACTTTCGTCTTCAGACACTGAGGTAATTGTGACGAGAAGACGCTCTTGCGCAGTTTCCCAAACGCTGCCCAGCCGAGTTGGATTCGTCGATTGACCTCTTTCACAAAGTTGGACCTACCCAATTGGATCACTTGTCCCAGTTAGACGTACTCGTCGACAACTTCGAGAGTTGAGTTCCCAACGGATACTGGAGTGGGTACAACAAGGGAATTCGACATAATTTTCGTCTTCTCCATGTTCATTTTCAGACCCACTTGTTGGGAGACTCGGTCGAGGTCTTCGAGCATAGTGCCAAGATCATCCAACGTCTTTGCCACAACGACTATATCATCGGCAAACCGGAGGTGTGTCATGTATTCGCCATTGATGCTGATGCCGAATCCTTCCCATTCCAGGAGCTTGAAGGCGTCTTCCAATGCCGCTGTAAACAGTTTCGGAGATATAACATCGCCCTGTCTTACATCTTTTTGCAATGGAATCGCCCTCGTATTCTGTTCCTGTACTCGGACTGGCATGATAGTGATAATGTGTGTGAGAGAAACTATACGGGGTGAAATCTTCATACGTTTTAAAAAAAAACATAATATCAGTAAAGCGGGTGCAGTTTGAGGCGCAAGCGATTTTAACTGCGGTTTCGAATAGTGCGAGTAAGACCGACGACTCTGGACGGCATGCATCTGTTGAATTGGCGCGCGAGAAAGGGATAGAACTACTGCGGGAGACTAAAACGCACACCGCGGTTTCTGAAGGTGGAGGGAGCGTGTGCGCCGTGTCCCCTACTAGCGGTATCATCGGAGCGTTCGAGTTTAGTGCAACCGATACAGAAAAGGGCGGCGGAACCGTTGTTCCGGAGCGAGTTGTAAGTGACTTATGTGAGCAAGTGGTACGGGAAATAAATAAAGACGGTGAACTTAAGCGTGAGTGTGCTATGAAATACTCGGATTTGGTTCGTAACGGTAAGTGGAAAGAAGAAAAACCTACAGATGACTGGATTTTAGTTCAACGCAAACGATTGCGTAATCGTTTTATAGGCAGAAAGGGGAAGGCGGAAGTAGTCCCTGACTGTAACTTCAAAGCGGCCGAAACAAAGATTCCTTTTTATATTTGTACAATTTCAGTACATTCAGTACATCAGTTGTTGTCCTCCGTGAAACGTCCTGTCATGCGCGTCAACTACTAAAAGTTTTGCCAGCCTTGATTTGTAAGGAACAACGACTGGATGCTTATTTTCAGGCGGTAAATTGGAGTGATAGATTCTCCCACCCACTCTCAATACTCCATTGCCATCAAGAAATAGAGACAAAGAGAATAGAGGACTGGTTTTATTGACCGTCTCTTTTGACTGCAGTGCTCGGATTTGGTCTGAAAACCAAGTGGTTTAGCATTTCAAAATGCAAATGTTTAATGCCTCCTTTATTTCAGGAACTGAAAGGTAAGCCATGCGTTGGTCATTGGGTTCACGACATCTCTTCGCGAATCTTTTGCATAGAGCCACTACTCTGATCAGCTTTTTTAACGAAGAAAATTTATTCCAAAGCCATTCGTCTTCACCTTCAGGAGCAGTCAACGCTGCATGGACCTTGACTACCTTCTCTTCGTCGCTGTGATTCAAACAAGTGGGTCTGACGTAACTAATGGACTCCCCACGTAACCAACTTGGCCCCTGCAGCCACAAAAGGTTGTGTAAGAGTTTGGTCGGTGTTACTCCTCGAGAGGCAATGTCAGCAGGATTTTCTTTCGTCTGCATGTGCGACCACTTTTAGCTGTCCAAAAGATTGAGGATTTCAGAAGTGCGGTTGGCTACGAACGTTTTCCACCGGCTCGGATGATCGTTCAGTCAAGCTAAAACAACCATAGAGTCGGTCCACGCATGCAAATGTGAATTTGGGACTCCCAACACTTCGGCAACCTCCACTAGCAAATGACTCAAAAGAACTGCGCCGCACAACTCGAGTCTCGGAATGGAGACTTGCTTTATAGGGGATACTTTGGATTTGGCAGTGATTAAGTGGGTTTGAACATTACCTAATGAATCAACAATACGAATGTAGACGACAGCAGCATACGCAACATTAGAGGCATCGCTAAAGCCATGTAACTCTACTAGAGCGTCGCCCACGGTTGTGTTTATCCATCTAGGTAAGTGAAAATTTACCAATTTGAGTAATTCACTGCGGTATGACTCCCACTCTTTCAGAAGTTCTGGCGGCAGTTCGTTATCCCAGCCCATACCAGCTATCCAGAGCTTCTGTATGAAGACCTTGGAAGTAATAATGCATGGTGAGATCCAACCCAGTGGGTCAAATAGACGTGATATCTCGGAATTGATTGTTCTTTTTGTTTCAGGTGCGGTCGTTGCAGTACGCGGAGGGAGCTTCACAGAGTAGTCAAATTCATCCATCGTCCTATTCCAGGTAAGTACCAACACCTTTGTAATTTGATCTTGTTTTATTTCCACATTTCTTCCAGTATCCTCTTCAAAAACTTCTAAAAGCTTACTAGAGTTGCTTGTCCATTTCTGTAATTTGAAACCACCTTCTTTAAGTAGTTTGTTTAATTGCCTGTAAACCTCTATTGCTTCAGTTTCAGATTGGCAACCGGTCATGACATCATCAATATACACGTCCGATTTGATTCTCTCGGCAGCCAACGGGTATTTATGACCTTCGTCACAGGCTATTTGTATCAATGTCTTGACTGCTAAGTACGGGGCACAAGCTGTTCCAAATGTAACGGTCAGAAGGCGGTAATCTTTTATTTCTCCTTAAACTGTTTTTCTCCACACAATTCTCTGAAAATCAGCATGGGATTTGGTAACAAGAACTTGTCGAAACATCTTGATGACGTCAGCAGCTAAGCAAATTGGATGACTACGCCACTTCATAATAATATGTCGTAAATCGGGTTGCAGTGTGGGCCCTACCATCAAGGTATCGTTCAAAGAGACGCCATTGGTTCCTTTGCACGATGCATCATAAACCACCCTCATTTTGGTAGTGCTTTTGTCCTCCCTAATCACTGCATGGCGTGGTAGGTATACGGCATGTGAGTCGTTTCTTTCTTCTTCATCAGTGATTTTCTCCATATGTTCAAGAGTGAGGTATTCCTCAATCACATCCGCATATTAAGATTTGATTTCAAGCTGCTTAGAGAACTTTCTTTCTAGACCTTGCAATCTCTTGATTGTGATGTTTTTTGAGTTACCGTACTTACATGGGGGGTCAGAACTCTTGAACGGAAGATGTACCACATATCGACCAGTTTTATCTCTACGTGTAGTCGCTGCATAGTGGTCTTCGCACGCTTGTTCTTCTTGAGTCAGACGTTTGGTAAGTGTAACAGGTTCGGGTTCCAGCTCCCATATTCTTTTAAGTTAGTCATTTTCTTCGACTTGTGCATGCATGCTGACGATGACATTATGACAACCTTTTTGGAGATCTACTACCCCTCCGGATACAACCCATCCAAGGTAAGTATCCTGTGCAATTGGAGTGCCTTTAGGGGCTCTAATAAGCCCTTCCTTTAAAACATGGCAATAAATCTCGGCGCCCAATAAAACGTCAATTTTGTTGGGGGTACAAAAGTTAGGATCAGCTAATTCTATGCTAGAGATCTCAGGCCAGTCGACTAACTCAAATTTCCTATCAGGTAAAAGAGAAGTTAAAGTACCTAAGACATGAGCTTTAACTTGAACAGAAAAGGAGGGATCACAAAGCGACTGAATGTTGAGCATTACCGTATAATTAGAGGTAAGGCCACTTTGTTCCCCACCCACTCCTGATATAGTGCTTTTAGTAGCTATCTTTTTAAGCCGCAGCAGTTGTATGGCAGCTTCAGTAATAAATGAAGCGTGCGATCCTTGATCCAGCAGTGCTCTTAAAACTTGAGACGACCCATTTTTCGATTCGGCCTTTATAAGAGCCGTGGCTAATAAAACTTGTTGGTGGACTGTATCTTTAGAAAAATAGGCGGCAATATTATTTATGGTCCCGTTTTCCGACGCAGCTACGACGGCATTTGATTTACCTAATTTTAGATGATGATGCAGCCGTTGGTGTGTCTCAGTGGCCTTTGGGATGCAACAGGCAATGGTGTTTGCGTTTGCAAATACGGCATTTAGTGAATACGCGACAAACTTTGTTGGAATGGTTATGTCCAAGGCAGTTAAAACACAGCCCTAAAGACTGTACAATGCTGCGACGCTTGTCAACCTCCTCACTCGCAAACTTTTTGCAATTGTACCGTTTATGTTCTTCGGAACAATGTGGACATGAAGTATTATTAGTGATTGTATGCAAAGATTTTGGATTTGATAAGGTATTCGGAGATATTTTGGGTTTATTTTTAGGATCGATAAATTCCAAAGCGCGAAAACGTGATTTTAAGAACTCCTTAAATTATTCAAATGTGGGTAAGTCATTGGAACAGTCACTTACCTGCAATTTCCATTGCTTGCGTGACTCAGCGTCCAACTTCGAACTGATTACATATATAATAATAATGTCCCAAGAACTAACATCGATTCCTAGGTTTGATAATTCGTGTAAACAATCGGTGGTTACATCTCAAAATTCCTTAAGGGCGCTAGGCGACTCATGTAAAATGTTACGTAGGCTAAACAAACGCTTAAGAATACAAAACGATATATATCTTTTGTTATTGTATCGATCTCTTAACATGTTCCAGGATTTTTCATAATTGTTTTGCGTTATAGGTACATGGCGTATAAGTTGCTCCGCTTCACCTGACAGCTGTGTTTTTAAATAATGCAATTTTTGTACGACGTCCAGAGACGAATTATGGTGAACAAGTGATGTAAACAAATCGCGAAACGATGTCCACTGTTCGTACTTACCGCTGAAAGTAGGGAGTTGTATTATGGGTAGCTTTAATACCGATTCTACCTTACTGTTCTTATTACTGTTAGGTGAAGCGTCAGCAAAAGGTTCAGATTAAAAATTTTACATTTTTTCTGAAGATCAACCTTATATGCTAAAAACGTGTCATAAACCGTTTCAAAGGTCCCATTTGTCATGTAGTCCGATTTCTCCAGCAACGCAGCATCGTTATTCTCAATCAACCTTTTGTGTCTGTCTAGAAAATCGTGGTACTGTTTCTCCAAAATAGTTAATCTTGCTTTAATGTAGTGTTCGTTTATTCGTTCCTTAGGAGATTTCTTAAAGTTCGTAAATCCGTTTTCTATTTGTGTTTTTAACTCATTCAACACACGTAAGTCACCTTCCATTTTAAAATCCACGTACAAGGGAGTTACTTTTTATCGATAACAACTTAGAAAATCTCTGTTATGTGATGTACGGCCGCTCAGAGAAGATGTCGCGTCGAAAATTCAAAGTCCAGCTTATTTGTGTTGAGATTTTTCTAAGTGTCTGGATCGCGTCGAAAATTCTAAGTCCAGCCGATTCGTCTTGCGAATTTTCTAAGTGTTTGGAGTATCTTATATGGCTTCAAAAACCAGCATGGATTCCCCGTCTCATCAAAATTAGAGAAATTAATCTAAGTCCGAGATCTTCTAAATTTTAACTAAGTCAATGTCACTTCTTTGAGTTACACAGGACTTTGTTATAATTACACTCAAAATTGTACTCACGGTTTCACTGGCAATTTCTACTTAGCAATTTCACCTCCAGTTCGCAGTAGGCGTCAATTCCGCAGGCTCGGGACTTCCACGATGAGACGGGAATCGGATCCAAACCAAACTCCAAGAGACGTCAGATTTCTTCATGTGAGGTACTTATTCACTTTGCATACAAAACGAATTAATTTTATATTTGGCGCGTTTTTCACTCAAAAACCGCTCTTCGGCTCGTAGGACCTTGTACAATTTCAGTACAAATCCCTCGGCCACGAGTTGAAATAATAAAACTCCAAACTCAGAACGGAGACAGGTTTATTTTGATGTCCTTCATATAAGTAAAATACAGTGAACGAAATACAAGTGCGAGCTAATTTACACACAGCGCCATCTATTGGTGACGCATGGAACTAAACTAGTGTAGCGTACTAAAACAAGATTTAAAAAAAGATTCAATTTATAATATCGATAAGTCATCGACAGTTTCCGATATTACAAATTACATAAAGAGTAAAACTGGAGTCGAGGTACAACTGCAACAAGTAAATATGAAGTTTGATAAGCAATATGTTGCGTATAACTTTTTAATACCAAAAAATAAATTACTACATTTTTGGATGAAAATCTGTGGCCCAGTGGTGTATCCTTCCGTAAGTTTGTAAGATTTAACAGAAATAGTTTAAAGCAACGGGTTCGTTCACAGAACAGTCTGTCGCAGTAATTAAGTGCAAATTAATTAATTGATTGAAAAATAAAAATAAATAATTAATTGAATAGTATTATATTGATTTCATAAATAAATTATAATTTAAATAATGGAGTTTAGCGATAATAGGAATAATTTTTGTTCTAAGTTTGTCAGTTTTAATTGCAAAAATGTTAATAGATCGTTTGAGTGTGTGCAAGAGCTTTGTAAGTAGGTGGACATTATAGCATTGCAGGAAACTTGGTTGCTACCTAATGAAATTCCAAAATTAGGTGAGATTGATGACGGCTTTGGATTTTATGGTAAGTCCTCTATGGATGCAACAAAACTCATTCGAGGACGTCCTTTTGGCGGGGTAGCACTCTTAGGGCGTAAATCTATTTTCAATAGGGTGTCCATTGTGCAAAGTAAAAATGACAGAATTGTGGCAGTAAAGATAGAATTAACTGATAAAGCATTGTTGGTATTATCTGTTTATATGCCTACCAATGGCGCTGATAACTTAGTTGAGTTTTGTGACTGTATGAGTGAGTTAGCTGCCATTGTGGAAAGTTCTAATGTGGAATCAGTATTTATTCTGGGTGATTTCAACGCCGATCCTAGTGAATTATTTGGTAGGGAACTGCAAAGCTTTTGTGCAGACCAAAAATGGCTGTGTGCAGATTTCATTAAACAGGGGTTGAGCTCGGGGACGTACACATATGTCAGCGATGCCCATGGGTCCACAAGTTGGCTGGATCATTGCCTGGTTACAGAGGCTTACTGGTTACTGGTGATCATTTACTGGTTACTTTGACGTTTATTGGTCGGACCACATCCCGTTGGTAGTACATGTAAATTTGGGGATGATCTGGCCGTCTGTTCGTAATTGTGTGGAAAACCAACTATGGAATTACGCGGGGCGCGGCGGTGGTGTTGTAGTAAGACAAGGTGGTTGTTGGGTGGTTGTAACTGAACTGCTTTATTGTACATTTTCCAGAGGTTTATATACACGATTTTCCTACTTAATTATACGTCAATGACGTTTCCTTAACCTGTGACCTTTCACTTATCTAGGAATATTTTACAAGATACTAAAACAATATAATTTATTAAAGGTCAGTTGGCGTATGAATAATGCTGTGTGTCGTCACACACCACACAACCATTAAATAAGGTCATATGGGGCGAAAGGGACTGTTCTCAAATTGAATATTATAGTAAACAATGTAACGAGTCTCCAAAAGAAATTGATTTCCCTGAGGAACTGAGTTTATGTTGTGATAGAATGTGTAATGATGTTAGTCATAGGATAGTGTTGGACCGGCTTTATAACAGTATTGTAACTGCGCTCGCGGCGGCGGCCGAGTCGAGCTGCTCAGGAAACAAGCCTAAAAAGCGCTTTTGTGAACTTGCTGGTTGGAACAAATATGTAAAGGAATCGCACACTATTGCCAGGCAGGCATTTTTGATTTGGGTATTGCACGGCAGGCCGCGTTCTGGAAGTCTATACCGCGACATGTGTGATTCTAGAAAAACATTCAAAGCTGTTTAGCTTTGAATGTTTGCAGAACTTAAATCATGTCAAATAAAGCAGGATCAAATAAAAATGGACCAGGACACGATGGTTTCAGCATAGAACACCTTCAATATGCTGGGTTTCACCTCCCAAGGGTTCTATTGTATAATTGTACTTTCTGTATAACACACTCTTACTTACCATCCGAGTTGATGAGGACAATTGTAGTACCCATTATAAAAAAAACAAGACAGGAGATATATCTGATATGTCAAACTACAGACCTATATCGTTGGCCACCATATTGGCAAAGGTGCTTGATGGGGCGCTTGAGCGAAGGCTTGGTCAACACCTGGAATTAAATAATGCTCAATTTGGGTTTCGACCCGGTCTATCAACGGAAAGTGCTGTGTTTTCGCTTAAGCACACCGTCAAGTATTACAGCCAGAGGCAAACACCTGAATTCGCTGCTTTCTTGGACCTTTCCAGGGCATTCGACCTGGTTAACTACAAATTGTTATGGTCAAAGCTAAATAAAATAGCGTTTCCGTCGGAACTAGTGGGCACACTTCAGTACTGGTACAGTAACCAAATTAACGGTAATTAAGGTCAAATGGGCTGAGACATTGTCCGAGGAATACGTTCTGGAATGTGGAGTAAGGCAGGGAGGATTATCCTCTCCTGCACTTTTTAATTTGTACATAGACGAGCTAATCTCTCGACTCAGCAGCACCAGGGTTGGCTGTTCTGTTGACGTTCTGATGGTTAACAGTATAAGCTATGCGGATGACATGGTGCTGCTTTGTCCAACGGCTAATGGATTGTGCAAATTACTGTCAATGTGCGAAGAGTATGCCTCTGAACACGGGCTTGTGTATAATGTTAAGAAAAGTGAAATGATGGTTTTTAGATCGGATACTAAAAAACCTCTGGATGGACCTCAGGTGACATTAATGGGAACTGAACTGAGGAGGGTATCGCAATTTAAATATCTGGGCCACATTGTCACTGACAATCTTTCAGATAATTTCGATATTGAACGAGAAAGGAGGGCGTTAGCTGTCCGATGCAATATGCTTGCCCGCAGGTTTGCGCGGTGTACGAAGGAGGTAAAAATCACCCTTTTCAAGGCGTTCTGTCAAACATTCTACACTATTCGCAGAAGTGTAGCTATTCGCAGAAAACATATAACGCTCTCCACGTACAATATAATAACGCCTTTAGGATGTTGATGGGGCTCCCCAGATTCTGTAGTGCATCGACAATGTTCGCGCAAGCGGGTGTTGATGACTTTTACGCCATTATTCGGAAGCGCACAGCTTCAGTAATAATCAGAGTCCGGCGGAGCGTCAACAGCATCCTGATGGTCATAATGGATAGGCCCTCATGTTCCTTGTTCAGACACTGGGTTAACCTACACGCTTATGGAACTTAAAACCTATTTTTCAAATAAATAAATGAAATCCAATTTAAATTCTAATTTACTAACATAGACATAGGTTTTATTTAATTGTTTTATTGTTACTAACACAATTGTATGGATTGGATGAAATCTGAAATAAATGATTTATTATTATTGTTATTATAATATTTCAGCACACATTATTATAACCGAACATTACACAACTGTACAAATAATCACTTCACTAAAATACATTACAGGAGTGCGATTTGACAGACCACGAGCATCAGATTGCCCTGTTTAATCATACTATATTTATATATATATTTCATATACTAAATAAGTTCCAGATACATCCTGTGTGGCTTTTGCAGTACGCATTGCTATTTATTTAATAATTAGATGACTTTCGATTAGAAATGGGTGACGGAAAAATACCCATTGGGGAAATACCGGGTAAAGACCTGTTTTGGGAAAATATAGGATTTTCCCCCAAAATTCTTGGTAATATGGGTCACCCCAAATTATCAAGGAATTTACTCGGAAGACAGACCGGAATTAGGTATTATTAGTTTGTTTAGAACATGTTTACTTTTCTACAACTTTAACAAACGAAAATAAAATTAATGATCAGTACAAAAGTCCGTTGGCGTAACAGCAGTCGTGTTGTAAGTCTACCGTAGCCTATCTAATCTTTCCGATAGCATAAGGAAACTACGGCATACTACGTAACTTTCATAAATTACTTTTATTAAGGAATTTGCTAGATATAGTACCAAATACAACATATCGATTCTCGCAAACGTTTTACTTCCTGCGTAACCTTATTTCTTCGACTATTTTTATCATAATAATTTTATTTTTATTTATTTATATATTAGACTTATCGTAAACTTAAAATAAATAAAAGTCACAATTTTAGTATACATGACCATGATTTATTTCGAATTAGGTTTGAGGAACATTTATTTCTCACAAAAATAATTCGTAATACAATTAAATGAAATCTACGAAAGCTACCGCAATATATGGAAAGCTTCCGAAGTGTACCGTAGTCTACCGGAATGCTACTGTATACTTTAGACTTACGACCAAATTGCAGTAAAAGTCCAAAAGGTCACACAACACAGTTTAATCACCAACTACTCAAACGTCCACAAGAGAACCAGATGATAATCGAGTAATGGTCGGTTCAAAGATGATACTCATAAAAAAAACAACTCCGTTTTTAGTAAAAAAACACAAAAGATCGATATAAAATAAATTATAAGCCAAAAAAATTTTTAAATAAAGAAAATGACAGATTTACCAAACAACCCGTATACCAATGCAAATGCGGTACATTTATCTTTTAGTCAGATTTTGAAGGCGGACGATTTTTGACCGACTTCAAAAAAAGGCGATTCTCAATTTGACATGTATGTAAGAGGTATTAATTATGTTGGTATATAAGGCTTTCAAGCACGTGTTCAAAATTTCATTGGTGTAATATAAGTTTGTATATTTGTACGTTTGAAAAAGAAAACAATAATTTCATACTTTATACATAAACCTGTTAACTGACACTGCCTGAAATGCTGTGTTATCATGGAGTATCCACAACGCCTGGCGTCATGTGCTGGGGGCCGTGCCGGCGGCCATACCGCTCACTACGCAACGGCATTTGCCATAGTATCTGACAGTTTATTGTTGTATGCCGTCGGTAGTGCCGCCGGGCTGTGCGCATACAACATTACGTTAACATGTACTGCATCTTGTCATCATCACGGCCCGTTTTCGTAGCGCCGTAGCTTCGTAGCTTCGTAGCTCTCGTAGCAACACAGATTAAAATAAAGTAGTGGTAAACAACTACTTATAGTGGAAAACTTTGCTCAGTAAGTAGTTCATCCACGCTTGTTTTTATTTTGCTGCGAAAAAACGAATTGTCTGTGTTCATAAGAGATGACCGTAGGTAGGTTAGGTACTTACCTATACTTACGAGTACTTACTCGTAACTCCAATCGCAGCGATTATATGTTAAGCAATCTAAAGTAAGGCACCCATGAAACATCGGGTGCTATATTGCTTAAAGATCTAATACAGCTCTTCTGTGAGACAAATAGTTTCCCGATGTTAGTGCCATTACCGAGACTGCCAAACTGTATCTCAATACCGATCAAACATAGGCAAAATAAGCAGTGATTGCCGTGTGTACAGTTGCTACTTTGGTTAATTTATATAAAGCCAAAGCGAATCCATTAATGTTCTTTGATACCATTTCAATTCGTCCTTTCCAAGATAAATTTGGATCAATAATAAAGCCCTGAAATTTCGTATCAGAAGGTCGTATCCTATAATTATGTTTTATTTCGGTTAATTTTATTTCAACGTGGGGTACAGTATAAGTTTCTCCAAAATCCATGCAGTAGATAGTTAATGAGATATGGGTTACTATCTGAAAAACATGAAATAAAAAAACTATTAAATATTAAACCGCTTTAAAATAACTGACGTTCAAATGACGTAAAACCCGAAAAGCTTGAAAATTTTGGGTTGCGCTTGCGCAAACCCGGGTTTTTTCGAAACTCAAAAGCGCCGAAAAACCCGAGTTTGGGTAAACCCGGCCTCGATTCCCTAGTTGCAGCCCGTCGCGATGGCGGGAAATAAAAAACAACCGCGCCGGGCAAATCTCAGCCAGTACCGCGCGGCCGCACCGAGCGCATGCGCGACATCACCGTTAACGCGGAAATACACTCGCCATTGGTACACGAGTGACATCGGAAACTTTGCAAAACTTTTTTTTACAATATTCCAACTTTGAAAAAGTTGTGTGCCAGTGTCTCAGTTTAAAACGGGAACGTTATCTAGCAACATGAAGAACAAGGTGAGTTTTTTACATCTATCCGCATTTTATTATTTTCATTTGTTGTAATAATCTATTTCAAAAATAATTATGAAAACGAGATCCAAAAGATATTCTATTGTTATGCGGTTGCCTACAACTGATCGGGTGTTGAAGCGTTAAAATAAACAAATAACAAAACCTAGATGATAAGTTCTCATGAACTTGAAGTTAACTAATAAATATTTTATAATTTACGTGTAAAAGCGCCTGAGAGAATCGTTGAAACGAAAAAAAAAATTACCTTACTAATATGCAAATAAAAATAAAACTGCTTGGACTGATCTGCAGCAATAATATACAAGTAGGTACGTTATAACTTAAAAATAAAACAATACTCAAAAAACTGCAAAACAATTATGATAAACAACTTAATCATGAGCTTTCAATCATCCATCAAACAAAACCTACTCAAAAGGATCCCTTCTAAAAACGAAATCATTTGAATTAAAACCTCACTTAATAGCAACAAATAAGTATAGTTTTAAAAAACACCGGTACTTTATTTGGTTAGTGCAAATTGCGAAATGCACTTTTTGACACACCCAGCCATAGACTATAGTTTTTTTTTTCGACTGCAAGTTTGGACCGAATACCTTTCGTAAAAAAAATACGATCGTTGCTACCTTACTTACTAACTCTTAAAAGGGTGCTATTTCCTAAATCTGTCTTTTCGAATGAAATAAATGATTAGTTGGATTTTAACCACCTGCAAAAAGAACGTTATTGATTAGACTGTATGTTTTTTTTTGACTGTGTTACCTCATATCACAGTAATGTGTAGACCAATGGGAAAGTTTCGCCTACCTAGTGGTTATAACTTTTAGTTGGTCCCATTGCTGCCAAGTCGGGATCTGATGGTGGGATCTTGGTGAAATCGAGTGAAACCCACAATTTTCAAACGCACATATTGTGTTTTTATACATGATTCTTAATATTGTCGTGTTTTTGCGTCTGATAGTAAACATTGTGTGGAGCTGGGCTGATGGTGGAATTCCTTAACGCTTAGCAGTTCAGTGGTTATTATGATAGGTAAATTTTGAGCTTCTTAAAAATCTGAGTCGTAAGGTGCAGACCTTCTGTCATCACTAAAAATTAATAAATGAAATTAACTTTAAAAAAGTAAAAACCGACTTTAAAACAAAAAAGTTGAAAAAACTCTTGACCTTTTAAAAGAAAGAAATCCAATTTAGGCGAATAATTTCTTTTGTGTAGTCGGTACCATAATTTTGACCATTAACTATCAGAGCATTTACCACTTAACGCTATCGGTTTTAACGTTTTTTTTGTCGAAGCTAAACAAAATCATAGTCCCTGGAGTCATATGTTCTTTAGCCAACATGTAAGTTTACATCGCGTTTAATCAGCAGCAACAGGCATGTCTACATGTCAACTTGCTCCGTACACCCACGCTGTTGTTATCGGTATTATAAAATAATTGTTAATACACAAAACTTTAGTAAACCAATTAGAATATATGAATTCACTTAAAAAAGACGAGCATTGTTTACTTAATAAAATAAAAACCAAAATCAAAGCGCTACTTTCTGCCTAAACCTACCCAAAAATATTCCAGAGTCGTTTTTAAACAAATTAGTTGAGTAAGGTACTTTCCTGTTTTGCGTTCATTCTGTTACACTTTGCAAATATACCATAATCACGCTAAATGTTTACTTTATATTTTAATACCTCAACACCCGAGCGGTCGCATGAGACCGCATAACAATAGAATACCTATTGTGTCTCGTTCACATACGCTTGAGGGATTAAACCATGTAACTGTCTTCTTGTTTGTAAGTAGGTAGTCATGATCATCCACGTCTATCATCTCGGTTTCCGACTCGAGTTGATCGTACCTAGCGTAAGAAGAAATGTTGAGTATAAATCAGTGCCCTGATAGTGCATTTCTTTGTGCTTAGTAATTTAGGCACAACTGCATTCCGATACATTATCCCGCAATGTAGGAAGGCACCTACACGTCTGTGGTTAAGACGAAAAATGATCCTTCATAGCATAAATGGGCTTTTTATACTAACAAAATCTTCATATTTAATGCAAACAACGAAACTTGTAATTAATTTAGTGGGAAATTTATATTATAGTAACATAAATAGATGAAGACTTGTGTTAAGTATGATAAATAAATATCTTTGGACATTCCCACACATCGCCATCTAGTCCCAAAGTAAGCTACTCAAAGCTTGTGTTATGGGTGCCAGACAACGGATATACTACTTAAATACTTTTTGTTTGTAAATACATACATAATATACATAGAAAACACCCAGACCAATACAAACAGACATGTTCATGCACTCAAATGTTTGAATTGTGCGGGGATCGAACCCGCAACCCGCTTTGTAGTAGGCGATTTCTCGACCACTACACCAGACGGGTCGTCAAATAACAAGATAACATTTTGGTGATGCCAATATGCGTTATAACCATAAAATTATTTCCGATAGGAGATAGTAGGTACTTCTATGGATTTTCTCACAATAATGACCTATGTTATATCATTTTATCAGTTTCGTATCATATTTCCGAGTATATCAGTTCTATCTTGTAAACTGTTGTTACAGTCAAGTCCGAGTCGAGACAGTTTCATGGAAACGAATTACCATACTGGTGCTAGTATCTACTGCTACCTAGTATGGACTGGGTGTACAAGTGAGCGATTGATGTTGATAATGTTTGTGAGAGAAACTATACACGGTGAAATTTTCATACGATTTAAAAAAATATATTTCATAATTTTTCAGCACACATAATTTTAACCGAACGTGACACAACTGTACAAATAATATATCACTTCCCTAAAATACATAACAGGAGATCGATTTGACAGACCACGAGCATGAGATTGCCCTGTTTAATCATATTGTATTTATGAGTTTTTTTTATACTAAATACAAATGATTAAACCTATTTAGTATCAAAAAAACTCATGATGAGTTTTTTTGATACTAAATAGGTTTCAGGTCCATCCTGTGTGACAATTGATGTACGCATTGCTGAAATTTTAAATAACTTACGATTAGAAATGGGCGACGGGAAAATACCCATTGGGAAAATACCGGGTAAAGTACCTATTTTGGGAAAATATAGGATTTTCCCAAACTCCTTGATAATATGGGTCACCCCATATTATCAAGGAATTAACTCGGAAGACAGACCGGAATTCGGTATTTTTAGTTTGTTTAGAACATGTTTACTTTTCTTCAACTTTAACAAACGAAAATAACAAATTAATGATCAATATAAAAGTCCGCCGGCGTAACAGCAGTCGTGTTGTAAGTCTACCGTAGCCTATCTAATCTTTCCGGTAGAATACGGAATACAACGGCATACTACGTAGCTTATTTTAGTCGTAGATTACTTTTATTAAGGAATTTGCCAGATGATACTTCATCTGGCATTTTGCGGTATTTTGCATTTGGTACTCCAAATGCAAAATACCGATTCTTGCAAACGTTTTACTTACTGCATAACTTTATTTGTGGGACTATTTTTTTTTTTTTTCATTTAATGTAAAAATAAACTTATTTCACTAAAATTTAATAAAAGTTACTATTTTTGTATGCATGACCATGATTTATTTTAAATTCAGATTCAAGAACATTTATTTCTGACAAGAATGACTCCTGATACAATTAAATGAAATTACAATTAATATTTTATTAATTACAGCCAGCATCCTCGCCTCTTTGCCTCATGGTCACGGTTTTATTTTTGATATGGTTTTAAGCTACTAGTTTTTGCATGTATTTTCTTGAACCTTTTGATTCTAATAAATAATATTTTTCCCTTTGAAAAGAAATCTACGAAAGCTACCGCTTTTTATGGAAAGATGAAGTCTACCGTAGTCTACCGGAATGCTACTGTATACTTTGGTAGGATACCTTAGACTTAAAAGTAAACAGCAGTTAAAGTATTCAGTCCAAAATGTCACACAACACAATTAAATCACAAACTACTCAAAAGTCTACAAGAGAAACAGATGCTAATCGAGTAACGGTCGATTTAAAGATAATACTCAAAGTGGGTATCTACGTAAGTCGTTTAGAAACTCGTGTTCAGAATGAAAACGCATTTTTACTAAATTTGTTTTATTTATTCTTAGACGTTGTAATTATTTGATGTGTTCTGCAACTTTATATGGCTACTAGCGGTCTCCCGCGACTTCGTCCGCGCGTTTTGAGTTTGTTACCGACGCTCCCGACGCTGCCACGGGAGGGGTCCCGTCGCAGCGTGATGTATGCAGCAGTTTGCGACCTGGATCACATAATGAGAAAATTTACAAATAAGTTTAAATATTTACATGACATGCCGTAAACCTTTACCTAAAGCGCAGTTTAGAGAAGTTTTCATGACGCCCGACGAGTCTAGTCGTTTTTAGGGTTCCGTAGCCAAATGGCAAAAAACGGAACCCTTATAGTTTCGTCAAGTCTTTCTGTCTGTCCGTCCGTATGTCACAGCCATTTTATTCTGTAACTATAAGCATCACACTGTTGAAATTTGGTAGAAGTAGGTATCCCGTTAACCGCTTTACGATCCTCATACAAAAAATAAAATCATATGCTCCCATACATGAAACTAAAACCAAAAAAAAAATATATACGTGTGGGGTGTCTATAGGTAGGTCTTTTAAAATTAAAACACCCAGGTTCCTAAGACCATTTTCTTTTAAAGTCTAACGTTTTATAGCTAGACGCTTCCAAAGTGGTAAAATGGGCGTCACTCCCATCTAACTTCTAAACTAAGCAAGTGTAAATTTTGAAAAAATAGAGCTTAACAAATACTTTCAACGAAAATTGGTTCGGACGGAATCTAAAGAGAAGTTTTTGAGATAGGTATAGCACATTTTCAAAAACAGCAAACATAACTTTGTACTTCATACAAACACTATAAAAAACAAAGTTATATTTGCTGTCAACAAAATATTGTGGATTTTACGAAGTGGCAGTAAGTGGATTGCCAAATTCAGTTAAAGTTGGCACGGAACCCTCAGTGCGCGAGTCCGACTCGCACTTGGCCGGTTTTGATTATTTATCACAGCCATATAAAATTATAGGTATAATTTAAGAAAATTATGTTCCGCAACTGTGCAAGTTATTTTAAAAAAGAACAAAATGGCTTGTGCTTGTAATTTTCATGTAAGACCGCAAAATAATGCACAATAAAGTACAAAAATTATATGCAGATATGAGTATGCATATACAGTTATTTAAAGAAAAAAACAAATCCCAAAATCCGGTTATTTAAAAAAAATCGACATGAAATAAATTATCTTGATCTATAAGGCTTTCAAGCACGTGTTCAAAATTTCATTGGTGTAATGTATGTTTGTATATTTTGTGTGTTGTAAAAAAAAGAAATCCAATAGTTGTATACTTTATACATAAACCTGTTAACTGACACTGCCTGAAATGCTGTGTTATCATGGTGTATCCACAACGCCTGGCGTCATGTGCTGGGGGCCGTGCCGGCGGCCATACCACTCACTCTTCAACGGCATTTTCCATAGTATCTGACAGTTTATTGTTGTAAGCCGTCGGTAGAGCCGCCGGGCAGTGCGCATACAACATAACGTTAACATGTACTGCATCATGTCATCATCATGACCCGTTTTCGTAGCGCCGTAGCGTCGTAGCTTCGTAGCTCTCGTAGCAACACAGATTTTAATGAAATAGTGGTAAACAACTACTTATAGTGGAAAACTTTGCTCAGTAAGTGGTACATACACGCTTGTTTTTTTTTGCTGAGAAAAAACGAATTGTCTGTGTTCATGAGTTCATGTTAGGTACAAACTCGTAACTCCAAGCAAAGCTGTGCTTTTCACAGACTTGAAAATAGGAGGTAGTAAATTTGATGTGTTTTCATGCGATATTGTAGCAATCATTTATCTACGTTTGTATTGTTATTCCCGATGATGTAAGATTTCATACCGCGTTTAATAACTTTTACGTTACTTTTCGCCTCCCCATTGCTGGCCGGATGATAAGCGGGTGTCGTCATAAGCGAGATTCCATTAGAGGCACAAAACGCCTTAAACTTGTGAGAAGTAAACGCCGTAGCATTATTTCTAACAAGTATTTGTGGCAGAGCAAATCTAGACCATTAAAGGGAAGGAATCCATTTTAGGCAAACAATTTCTTTTTGGAGTCGGTGCTGTGATAGATGATGCTTGATGGTCAAAGTCACCGACTCCAAAAAGAAATTGTTTGTCTAAAATGGAATCTTTCCTTTTTATGGTCAAGAGTTTATTTAAGACGTTTTAGTGCATTTTGGTTTTGAAGTTGTTTTTTTAAAGTTAATTTTATTTCTTAATTTTTAGGGACTACAGGAGGGGGCGGGGGGGGGGGGGTGTAGTTGCTCCTTATGACTCTGTTACAAACTACCTAGCATAAGTTATGTGATTATAATTACTGAACTCCTAAGCGTTAAGGATTTCCACCATCAGCTCAGTCCCACAAAAGGTTGACTGTTAGCTGAAACAACACCTCAACATTAAGATTCTAGTAATAAAAACACTTTACGTGCCTTTTAAATATGACGGTTTCCTTCGATTGCACCAAGACACCATGATCAGATCCCAAATTGGCAATAATGGGACCAACTAAAAGGTATACCCAATAGATAGCCGAAAAAAAGAATTCGAATCGGTCGACAAACGACTGAGATATGAGGTAACGTACATACAAAAAAAACATACAGTCGAATCGATAACCGCCTCCTGTTTTGGAATCGGTTAAAAAATAAAACGCCTTGGAAACTGACGTAAAAACTTTAAACAGAAGACGAATGCGTTACTTAAAGATTTTCGTGACTCTTGTTTTATTTTATTTACTTTATGGCCTGGAGGAAGGCGAGAGACCATAGATGTATGGAACTATGTATGTCTCTATGTACGAAAAGAAATAATAACAAAGCCACCTTGCATACAAGGGAGGAGAAGCTGTAGAGGTTGTGGATTTACTATTTTAGGGTATAAATAGTTTATATAAACGTGTGCATGTGTGTTCTCTTTATTTTTAGATAGCCTAGGAGGGTTTTTGGGTTTGAGTGTAACGTTTTCCCTCCTAAAGTTAGTATGGCTCTCGATCAGAATACTCGGCCAATGAACTACGCCCCAAGCAATGATCATTGGTCTAATTAATCAAACAGTCCGGGTTTTGCGATAAAATAAATCTAACATGAATGTAAAACACGTTAATAAGACCTTAAGCTTGATTAAAATTTGAATTTAAAACTAACAACTCTCTTTTATTTTGTTATTATTAAAATTTCCCAATGGTGTATAATAATGACATTTCCCTTGGAAAGACCACACAAGTAGATATCAGCCTCGGGGCAGTAAGTAGATTGGATCATAAATAGAAATTCACTTAGACACAATATATCCGAGCTTCCAATATCAGATAACTATCCCCTGTGCAGAAGTCTGAGACTTCTGCACTTTTTTTGATGAAACTTACACGTTTAATGCACTTAGCCAAATTAGCTTTAAAGGAAGACTGTACCCAATGTTACTAAATGAAAGCTGTACAATTAGGAGTATTAAAGGCCAGCCTCATCAAGAGAAAAACAGCACAAAACGCTTTTTTTTGCCAACCGACCGAAGTGAAGTGGAATTGATACCGCAGTATTTTAAATGCACAAGATAAACAAAATGTAATACCACAAACTTATTTATAAATAGTATAGAGGTTATGAAACTTATACTTGTGTAGTAACTTAAACTAGTGTACTATCCTTTAGAAAAAAAGATTGAAGAAGGGAAATCACGACAATAATTTAAAAAAAAATTGAGTTGGTGCATTAATAATATTTTGTCTCATGATCTTTTAGTTATTGAGATATGAAACTTATACCGTACCCTCAGTAGATATATACCTAATCGGACTAAAAACGAATCATCTCGCTATGACTCCTCTTTTTCGAGAAATCGGTGGACCAATAATAATATACAAACATACCTAGACTTAAGAAATTTGTACCCGTGTTTAGAAGTCAAAATTCAAATATTATCAAATCTAAATATTATAAATCTAATCTAAATAGAAGATCAAATATTATATTAATATTATTAATAAAAATTTTATTAAATCCCAACTATATCACAAACATACACATTGGATTGATTACCTCATTTTTTTTAAGTCGTTTAGAACTGTAAAAGTAGTTTTCATTTGTTTATGCGTGTAACATTAGGCTGATATATTCTTTATTTATTCGACGATCCTCTATGAAACGTGGACGTAGTATATAAACTCATATTATTTACTGATAGGAAGTGGGATACATTTGCACAATCAAATCGGAAAAGTCTTTGTAGTATCATCTCAAATACCAAGAATCTTTCAAACCTTCACGAAGCGGCACAAAGTCAATCCATGCCTGTAATCATCGCGGTCAGCGATTTCATTTAATTTTAGCTACGAGTATTTTTAACTGACTTCAAAAGAGGAGGAGGTTATCAGTTCGACTGTTTGTTTTTTTTTTTGTATCTATCGTTTACTAAGAGGATTGATCTTATAGTTGGATCAAAAGGTGCAGCTTCCCCCCCCCCCCCCCCCCCCCTATCCTGTAAACTCTAAAAATGAAGAAATAACATTAACTTTAAAAAAAAGTAATAACTGACTTTAAAACCAAAATGCACTAAAAATTCTTAAATAAACTCTTGACTATTGAAAGGAAAGGAACCTATTTCAGGCAAACAATTTCTTTTTGGAGTCGGTGCCATCACTTTGACCATCATGCATCCTATCACACCATCGACTCCAAAAAAAATTGTATGCCTACATAGGTCTTTCCTTTTAATAGTCAAGAGTTTATTTAAGACTTTTTAGTGCATTTTGGTTTTGAAGTCGGTTTTTACTTTTCTAATTAATAGTCGGTCTTATCAGTGTAATGCTAATTAAAGTTCTGTTTGTTTCCAGGTGAAGGAGATTAATAGTGAGATCCAGGCCAGACATGCCAGACATGCCAGTATGCCAAACAACTGTAAACTTAAAAAAATGCTGTAAGTAACATTATGTTTATATCTTGACCAATGGAACTCAACCTTTTTTTAAGAGGGGTGCAGATACCTCTAAGAAGTGATAGTCCGGGCTGCAACACGAATTCCACCACCGCGAGCGTAGTATAGTCGCGGTTTTTTCATTCGATACATGACACTGTAGAATAAAGTATTTAAGATTAATGGGGTATTGGGTCAGGCTGGCGGGCCGCACAAAAAGGCTCAGCGGGCCGCAGTTTCAGTATGGCTGGTCTAGACCGTAGGCGAAGAGAGGCCTGCCTGTCGGCCTTCTACAGGTTACGTGTCGGAGAGTGTGCGAACGAATTGCATGACTTAATTCCAACGGCCTCTGTTCATCTTGGAAACACAAGACGTGGGCGCAGCTGCCACCACGGTTCTAATTTCATTTGCGTACGGCTAGGAAGTAGAATCCATCTTAGCCCGCATTGTCGCTTAACATCAGGTGGGGTCTTGGTGGAGTGCCAAACAAAGTCCATGTTTTATCTTGAGCACAATTACTACAGTCATGTCACACAATATTTAATATGTACTCAAGTATTATTATTCGTTATTGCTTTAAATTGTTTCCAAAAACATCTGGGATATGTTTGTTATAAAAACTGCTGGCACTCAAAATAATGATGTGTTCTTTGATCATACAATACCAATCAAACGTATAGATGCATAAAATTAAAATGAAAATTACTTAAAAATCTGCATCTGATAATTAAGGTAGATTATACCAACGTCAAATAAGACTTTTCTCACTGAATAAGTATTAAATATCCGATTTTAATTTTCATTTACATATATTGTTGCTGACAAATAGGTGACGCTTTCAAATTAAGCGAATATTCCTTATCTGGCTTTGTTAAAATCAAGCCTTTATAAATAAATCTAATAATCCATAAAGAGTCTAACCTCAATGAGAGGTTTGATAACAAATAAGAACAAAATAAAACTAAGTCATGCAAGATAAAAATGAATTTAAACCTACCTATACAAAAACGGAGACTTTGTGCTAAAGTGGCTGTAATGCTGGCTGCTAATCCTTTAATTAAATTTAAACTAGAAGTAATTAGGCGTTATGTAATGGATAAGTACTCGTAGCTTGCTAAATGCACGAGTTCGAATTTATCTGAGGTTAATTAGGCTGTTGTTGGTTATTTGCGTGTCTCGTGTTTGCATGTGCTGCTAGTTACGAGCTCTATTTTATTGAATTTCTGTCCATCAGCTTTTATGCATTGTTCTTGTTGTTGTTATTAGTTCCCTATAACTTCACATTATATGTGTTGTGTCATTAGTTTATAATGCACCAGTAATACTCATTAGTTTTGTTTACGTATTCGTAACGTGAACACCAGTGCCTATGCCTAATGTTTATTATTTCAACTTTGATTACTTAAAGTCGTGCATGCTTCCATATGATTTTGAATTTCATAATTTAGTATCAATAAACGTGCATTCTCTCCACCATCAAGGAAATTGATTAATAGTTTTCGATACTTACATCAACAGAATACACATCCCTACACCAACTTTATTAATTTAAATGTCATTATAAAAATGCTCAATCCAGTAAGTTGTTACTACTACGTACAGAGAAGCCATGTGAAGCAAAAATGTATCGCAAATACGACGACAATATTGTAACGTTTTCCTTGATTTTCGAATTATGAATCTATACACTGCGACAAGCATCTTCTGGCTAATAAATGACATTGACAGGGGGGCGCTAGCAATTACTGAGTTTAGCCAGTGCAAGAACATCTCCATTGTCTCTTATTCATTAGGGTATTTTTATTTATTACCTTATATTGTTTGCCCGACTAAGACAAATGTCAGTATATAAGTAAAGTTAGCCTGTAACATCCCACCGCTGGGCAAAGGCCTCACCTCAACTATGAGGTAGTTTGAGCCATACTCCACCACGCGGGCTGAGTGCGGGTTGGTGAAGGGGTGATTGCAAGGCAAGCGACTAACCTTGCTGTCAGATTTTATCAAGCCGCCCATAAGGCCTCTGACTAGGCTTAACGACTAATATCAACCGATATTAGCCGGGACCAATGGCTTGACGAGAATTCCGAAGCACAGCGTCATGTACATCACTCATATGTTCGGAATGGTCACCCATCCAAACACGACCGCGCCGTAGTTTGCTTTACTTCGGTATCACTACCAAAGCGCTGCTACCACTGCGCTACGAGAACCTCAAAACAAATGTGACAATTGTGAACGGTAATGTTTATGTAGATCAAATAATAGTGAAAATATCTCATTTGACCAACATTTTGAACCATCTTCATGCAGTTGGCTAATATCGGAGGAAGCCACACGTAATAATTCAAACTTTACTGAGTTCAGATTCTGGTCAAAGGTTGAATTTCTGTATAATAAAAAAAACAACGAACCGAGCCAGAGGATGTAAGAAGTGCAATAAGACGAATAAAGATTTCTGACAAATGACTTGTAGTTAATACGTAGCAATAATTTCAATATCGCTGAAGTTTAAAGATTAAACTCCACCTCATAAATTGATGATGATGGATATTTATAGCTAAATAACACTTGTTTCAGAAGGCGCACAGTGTGCTGTTCCTCAGTGGTGATTGGCTTTTTGGGTCTGTGCCTCATCACGCTGCCTGTCTACACTACTGCACATGTGCTGACAGAGTACAAGAGCCCGCAGCCCTGCGTCAGCGAGGAGTGCGTGGGTACAGGTAAAATCAACAATTTATCATAAGTTTTGTAAGGACCTTTTTTTGCTAGCGTCTTTAGAATCAATGCATAAAGTATTTTCGCCGTGGCATCCACACTCGATTTTTTAACGTGAAATTCATAAAGTGTGCGATAGGTTCCAGAAACACGTAGACCATTGCTTAAAAAACTTACATATACAGCAGTACTACCTAAACTTATTTCTAGAGCTTTCGTGCAACTTTGTAATACCTAAAGTTAGTACATACTTAGCTAGAGACAAATACTACTACTACAGTTACTCCGTTAGCGAAGCGACCCGAATTGGATCTTGGCCTCCGATACGAGATGGCGCCAGCGCGCCCTGTTTTCTGCATTCAGGACGCGTAGGTCCTCCGCCACTTCATCTCTTCACTGGTATCGCGGTCGGCCAGACGGTCGACGACCTACAGGCTGCCCAATGTACGCCTTCCTTACCGCCCTGTCATCCATCATTCTTTCTAAATGGCCGAGCCAACGGAGTCTTGCTGCCTTTATCTCATCAATGAAGTCCGGCTTAGACACTAGATCCTCCAGTTCTTGGTTCTTCCCTTCTTCTTCCATCTGGTTGGTCATCATCCATTGGTTCTTCCTCCATCCTACCGTTGTGTAGGTGCCAAGATGTTACGAAATATCTTCCTTTCGGCAACGAGAAGCTTGTTTACCTCTTTCTGGGTTGGTGTCCAGGCCTCGCATACAAGGCGAGATAAATAGCTTTATCAAAATAATTAACAAAGTTGGACAACTGTTTAAATATGATATAGCTAGTTTAAAATCAACGTCAGACGCATAAAATTTAAAACAGTAGTTCAAACCTTGTTTATTAATTTGTGGTAAGGCTGTTTTTCTATCTTTCTTCTTAGCTAAGGAACTTGTTAACTTACATAAACAAAAAAAAATACACCAGCAAGTATTTGTTACTAGGTAGAAATAGAATACTATTACTAGATACCTACTCTATCAGTCAAAACAGTGAAAGGGGTTTTACTATTTTCCACAACAAAGTTATGCATTTCATCAAATGTAACGATAGATGATAAAATCTGGTTTGATATTGTGAATTTCTTATCTAACAGGCGTTTTATTTGTTTTATGATAAAATAAGTATTCAATAAATAAAAACTCAAGAGATAACCTACACGTAGATAGCCCGTAACAAATGTATGATATATCCAGCACATAAGTGAAACAAAAGAAAGACGAAGCGCTCTAATAGTGATAAGACTGTCTTTTTAAGAGGTGAATATTTATACGGACGGTCATTTGATGTCCTAAATTTAATAATTTTATATTAGATTGAGACGTATACTTCTTACAAATGTCTGAATAAGATTATAAAAAAAAACATAAACAACATAAATCCCTCCTGAAATCCCTTTCCCCGTGCAGTATAAAATTGCTCAGAATTAAAATTATTTAACTTAACTTAACTAACAATCTTAACTTGATTAACTTCATTTAATTGAATTTACCTGGAACAAACTAAATTAGTCCAATATCTCGTTATATAATATATTCATATATAGATTATCTCGCATTAAAACATACATACACACACACACACACGTAGTCGCCAAACGCTTATCGGCTGCCCTTAGCCGTCCAGGTTACATTAATTTTCTAGGTACATTAATTTGCTTGTAGAAAGTATGTATCATGTGCCACCTATTATTGTTCTCATGTTGTTTACGCATATGTAAAGCTCAAAAACTGTTATTTTAAAACCTGACAAAAAAAGGTTTTAGAATGTTTTATTTTTTAAAATATAATGAAGATCTATTTATATTTTATCTTATTTAAGGTTATTACAAGGTTTATGTAATAGTTGTCACAAGGTGCTTATTTCTTACGAATTTTCAAAAGGTGCTTATCTCTTACAAAGTATTATTTGCAAAAACAAAATACTATCGTAGTTCTCGTGTTTATACTTGCATTAAATGTTTCTTTAATACATAATGGTTTAACTGTGTCGTTATCATAATCAAGAAACAAGTACTGTGTCGTGTAAATCCATGGACAAAAAGTGCAACGAACGTAACCTCAAAACAGCTGATTAGTGCAGTGTCACTGACCTTATTACGTGGTGAATAATAAATATAGCTCTCACTCTGATTCACTTGGAACGCTATACGCATCTCTGTCGTTCACTCACTCCACAGGTGCACTAAATACATCTAGTAAATGCCTATCGCACTGTATCTGCAGCTACTACGACCGTTATAATCAACAACAAAACAATATGCGATCTTGCCACCTTATCTTTACTCCTCTTCACGGCCTTCACTACCTCTTATCACAATGAATTGCTAGGGGTGCAAAAACACTATCAACTAATCTGAACTACTGGCATGCTCGGCTTGCAAGGCATGCTATCATTACCTCTGCCTTAACTTTACGAAGTCATACTACGTCGCAAACGCTAAAAAGTTACAGAGGTCCTGGCTTTGTGACGCGTGCGCAAATATTGGCCGACGGGCTCGCAATGATGACACTCCCGCCTGCTCGCCATTCCGGGTCAACACTGACAACGAATCGGCGATAAAACAGGCTTCTTCGATCGCAGCCGTAAATCAAGCTGATATTTCATGTGATGATTCATTCATTTCCAACTCAATCGAGCGTAAGACATTCCCAGATCCCGATGCGTCGATTACTATGAGACAATTCAGTGAATTAATCGATATAAAGCTGAACAGCATACGTGCTACACTATCATTGGAAATACAGGAAAAAATCAAAATTGAATTAAAAACCGCTACAGCTGACTTGAAAAACGATATGACCGCCTCATTTGATTACATGGCCGCTGCTCAGTCAGACACAAATAAGGCTCTAGTTCAAGCCAACGACAAAATCCATCAAATTGAAGAACAAACTACGAAACTCCAGTAACAAATTATTGCACTTGAAACTCGCTTGGCTTTGTCAGAAAAAACATCTCGAAGTAACAACCTTGAACTACAATGTGTACCTGAGCGCCGCAACTAAAACCTGGTACTATTATTCACGAAACTTTGCGAACAAATTAAGCTCCCTATTGCTGACAACGACATACAAGCGTGCCGCAGAGTGGCAAAGCTCAACCCTTCGTCTGACAGACCCAGGAACATACTAGTGACCCTACCATCAGAACGCCACCGTGACATACTTATATCAGGTTTCAAGCGTTATAACAAAAACAACTCGAAAAACCCACTTACTTCAACTGATATCGGCATCGGAGGCGACCAGCGACGTATCTTCGTTGCGGAACACCTATCTCAAGAGTGTAAGGGCCTTTACGCCGCTGCACGTAAACAAGCAAAAGACAAGGGCTTCAAGTATGTCTGGGTAAAATATGGTCGGGTACATATAAGAAAAAACGATACGTCTCCAGCTCTGTATATAAAAGATAACGCCAGTTTAGTAAAACTTCTAAATTAATTGTAATTATATGGTATTGTAATATTTTGTGCAACTTAATACATTTTATTATATACTAGCGGTCCCCCGCGACTTCGTCCGCGCGTTTTGAGTTTGCTCCCTCCCCTCCCGTCGCAGCGTGATGTTTTATATCCTAAAGCCTTACTCAATAAATAAGCTATCTAACACAGAAATATTTTTTCAAATCGGTTCAGCAGTTCCTGAGATAAGCGCGTTCAAACCAACAAACTCTTCAGCTTTATAATATAATTAGCGCAAGCGCACGTTGTGATGTTAAAACTGTGATAGCTCCTAAGATATTTATTGTAATCAAATGATATAAAGGGCAACTTTGTTCTAAATGAAATGTTCGTGATGATGAATGTATTTCTTTTGATAAGTATAAATACCTGTGTGTATAATACACCTCTAAAAATGATGCATTATTTTTTTACAAATTTATTAACATAAAAAAGGTTGTAGTAAGTCAACCATAATAGATAGACATATGCTGTCGCGGACTTTATTATAGAACTCTTAATGCTGAACAATCCTGTCATACATGATTTTTGTGTAACTTAAGCGGTTTCCGCAGCGTACGCAGCGAAAGCTCTCAAAAGGAATATCTTTCTCCCGTTTTCGCAACATTTTTCATTGCTGCTGTGGTCTTATGAGTTGTATCTTTATGTTATATAAAGCCTTCCTCGATAAATGGACTATTCAACGTAAAAAAAATTTTTCAAATCGGGCCAGTAGTTTCTGAGATTAGCGCGTTCAAACAAACAAACAAACAAACAAACAAACAAACAAACAAACAAACAAACAAACAAACAAACTCTTCAGCTTTATAATATTAGTATAGATTTGTATATTTATATTTTCTTATACATATATATTATATATTTATTACTATCACATTTATACTACGAAAATTTTCTATCAAAATGTAAATCGTATAAGAACCAAGTTGAATCAGCTATACTTAAATGTATTAAATGAAAATTACGACATTATTTGCTTATGCGAAACTAATCTCGATTGTTCTATTTCTGACACAGAGTTTATGGACGATAGGTATGTTGTGTTCCGGCGAGATAGGGAAACAACACACTCATCAAAGCTGTCGGGCGGGGGGGTCCTGCTAGCAATAAAAAACAACTTCAACGTCATCAGACGTCGTGAATTAGAAAGCGCTCTGGAGGACCTATGGATTATGAATAGTAAGAAAACTGGATCAGGTGAATTTTCCTTGAACATTTACTGAGTTTACTTGCCTCCCGACCTAAAAAGCGCTCAAATAAATTATTTTTATAATCACTGCTCTAATAGGCTTCTTGAAGTCAATAACCTAGATAGTAAAATAATTATTCTTGGCGATTTTAATATACATACCTTGATTTGAACTCCGGACGTTATTCACCCATCGCATATGCTTCCAGGTAAGGCTCAGGATGTCAAATCTTTACTGCTTTTGGATCTACTAGAGTTGGGTGGGTTGTGCCAGTACAATCATGTTCATTCTTTTTTTTTTCTAGCGACAAGTTACTTGACCTCTTTTTGACAAACCACTCAGATCTGACCTTATCAGAATGCACACCTGATCGCCACCATCTAGTTATTGAGATCGAGGCACGTGGTATTGAAACTTGCTCAAAAAATGCTAAATCTCATGTACGAACTCTTAACTATCGCAAGTGTGACTTTGTTAAATGTTCGGAGGATATTTTAGGTATGGACTGGCCCAGCACACTATGCCATAGCAATGTAGAACTAGATGTTGCTGCATTTTATGACGTTTTAAAAAGGATCATTACCTCAAATTCCCCATGCAGGCAAGTTAACCGAACTGGGTTTCCAATTTGGTTTTCCGAAGCCTTGAAAGCTTGTATTATAGAAAAGAAAAAAGTTCATAAAAATACAAAAAATACCACAACCCAAGAGATTACGATGAATTCTGCTTACTACGAACCAGATTTATGAAGCTTATCAAAGTATGTTACGACTCGTTTATACAGAGTGTCGAGAGGTATCTACCGGAGACCACCAAGTTATTTTTCTCATTTGTTAAAACTAAAAAATCTACGCCTTCAATTCCTAATACTATTAAGTGTAGATTCGGTTCGGTTTGTTCGGATCGTATTTTTCCTCTGTCTTTGAGGCTGATAGCAACAGCACACCACCCGTAGATAGCGTAGAACCCTCAGTCAATTACACTTTGTCTAGGACACAGATATCAAGTGAGTGTATTCACAAGAAACTTCTAGCCTTGGATGCAAAAAAAGGGTGCTGGGTCGGACGGGATTCCTCCGCTCTTTATCAAAAACTCTGCAAAAGCACTTACAGAACCATTGTTCATAATACTAAACAAATCGTTGCTCAACGGCACATTCCCTAGTGAGTGGAAGGAAGCGCATGTTATACCTATCCATAAATAAGGTGATACCAATGATTGCTCCAATTATAGGCCTATAAGCATACTGAGCTGCTTTGCTAAAATATTTGAATCCCTCGTCTTTGATCAGCTTAATTACCATATTCAGCCATTCATCTGCCACCAACAACATGGGTTTGTAAGAGGTAAATCGACGGTCAGTAACCTGGCAGAGTACACTGATTACATCTGCCAATCATTTAATGGGCATGGTCAGGTTGACTCAGTTTATACAGACTTCTAGAAGGCGTTTGACAAGGTTAACCATAGAATAATGATACACAAGCTCGAGTCAGTGGGTATTCATGGTAGTCTCTTGCGTTGGCTGAAATCTTATATTTCAAATAGGACTCAACATGTCGCCAAGTCCGGTGTCCCCCAGGGATCACATCTAGGTCCTTTGATGTTTATAGTTTACATAAACGATCTCATCCCTAGGCTCCTAAACACATCTTTATTATACGCCGACGACCTGAAAATTTTTACACGCATTAACTCCGTCAGGGACTGTATCCAACTCCAAAGGGATATCAATACAATTGCAGATTGGTGCAAATCCAATAAAATGAGACTCAGTATTAAAAAGTGCTCTATTGTTACTTTCACTCGAGTAAAAACTCCAGTAGTTTTCGAATATAGTATAGAACGTATAACGCTTGAACGAAAAACAGTAATACGAGATTTGGGGGTTGTATTCGATAGTGTGCTTAGCTTTAGTCAACACTATGAAGCATTATTGAAATGCAACGGGCTTTTAGGATTCATATGTCGTGCCTCTAAAGATTTTAAAACCTCTAAAAGCTTAATCACCCTTTACAAGTCCCTAATCCTCAGCCAGCTGGAGTATGCTTCCCCGATTTGGTCACCTCAATATAACATATACGTTAATAGGCTAGAATCCATCCAAAGACGCATGGTGAGGACCCTTACATACCCTTACATACCGCTGCAAGTTAAAACGAGAGCTTACGACATACGAGGATCGCCTCCATCATTTCAAACTCAAAAGTCTCGAATCTCGGCGGAAAGTGGTTGATTTGACTTGCTTCTACAAAATCCTGAACGGTTCCCTTAGCACCACCCTCCTGACTGAAATTTCTCTTCGAGTTCCCAAAAAGTCTCCCAGACATAATCATCCATTCTCAATTCCACTCTGTAACAATAATGTGTCCTCTCACAATCCAATTTACAGAATGTGTCGCAATTACAATGATTTACTCAGCAGACTGGACAATGTACCTGACATATTCGGATCATCACTACATAAATGGAAAACCGGCCTCCATAAAATTATCAATTAGTTTTAATAATTGCAAATCATGTTGAGTATTAATGTATATTATTGTATATGTATATATTTATTATTATTATTTGTAATTGTACGTACATAGGAAGAAATTTATTTATTAAGTTATATTCGCTCTATCGTCTTCAATTTTAATTACACTAATATTATGTTATTGTAATAATTTGGCTACATCTGTATTATGTTTCTTCTATTGATATATACCTTATCATGCCATGTGCACGTATTTTGGAGTTACATTGTATTAATGATAGCATACCTAAGATACTATATAATGTAACTATCTGTAATTCTGTTTGTGTACTGAATAAATAAATTAAATTAAATTAAAGTTGTAACTTACTGCCTATTTAGTTTTTGTAACTGTATTTGTAATTTTTATATTATGAGTACCATTTTTACTGTATCTGCTATACCTACAGGACCTGTTTACTTCTAGTTTTAAATACCTCGGTGTGACCGTGCACCCATGTGACCAACCCCGTGACCAATGCATGACTTTTAAGCCCCATGTTCAATCGCTCGTTCCCTGGATACGTAAACTTATTTTTATTTTCAAAACCCTGCGACACGTGGCTGACAGCCCTGTCAACAAAATGGTGTATTACGCCTTGTGCCAACCGCTTCTGAAGTATTGTATTTCCTTATGGGGAAGCACCCACAGGACTACTCTGCGGGAAGTGAAACGGGCTCAGAGATCGATCTTAAAAGTAAAAGCGGCAGCTGGTCCCCCAATTTTATACCTCATAGAAGACCTTTTCAGAAAATGGAACGTGCTTTCGGTGAGACAGACGTTCATTCTTCGGACAATCTTGACCATAAACTTAGGGTTAAGCTGTGACTTTCGCTTGGTGTAAGGAAAACGACGTTATAATCTTTTGTGTGACAGGCTACCTTTATAAATAAACTGCAACTGCACTGGACTTCAACTGCTACTTGGGAAGCTAAAACAAACTTCATATTGATCCTTCCTAGTTATGCACTTTAAATTATATTTAGTGTATTCTGTATCTACAGGCGGGGCCTGGCAACCTGTATCACCGGTTTTTTCAGATCTATCTCAGGCGCCAGCCTCTCGCTTGTTAGAAACCTCAACACCCGAGCGGTCGCATGCGACCGCATAACAATAGAATACCTATTGTCTCGTTCACATACGCTTGAGGGATTAAACTGTTTATACCTAATTTGTACTTGCTACTTACCTTTTGTGCTAGGAAGAAAGAAATAATTTATTCATTATTATTATAAAACCACTCTTCGAAAACAAACAAATACGCCAACAAGTGCTCTAAATTGCAATTACTGATGAAAATAATTGTAAAGTCTAAAGAGCGCATGTTCTAATCATTTCCACAAACTGTGCTTAAGACGGGTATGTAAATAGGTACACCAGTAACTATTTAGATATCTGCTCATCGGCATCGTCTCCGATATTCCGATAATGGCGCCGCAAAAAATATGTAAGTCGAACAAATTATAGTTATTTAAAACTATAGTTATGGAAGCAAAAAAACGATGCGATTAGATAAATGTGAGAAATATAAACAACACTATTGAGTCAAGTAATTTGTTTACATGACAGGACGTATAAATGACTGTGTGTCAGATATGACGTATAAATAATAATGAAGTTCAATTTCGATTATATAGCATTACTTATCAAGGACAATTAAAATGGTTCACCATCGATCATTTCGATTATACCTATATGGCGTCATATAATCCCTACAAGCTTTTACACGTGGTACACCCAGGCCAGGCTGGTACTGCGCCATTTTCACGTGAAAATGGTGCACATGCATCATCAGATCTTCAGATCAGTATTTCTAGTGCGTAATTTATCTTTTACTAGCGGTCCCCCGCGACTTCGTTCGCGCGTTTTGAGTTTGCTCCCTCCCCTCCCGTCGCAGCGTCATGTTTTATATTCTAAAGCCTTTCTCTATAAATAAGCTACCCAACACAAAAATATTTTTTCAAATCGGTCAAGCAGTTCCTGAGATAAGCGCGTTTGGCTTTATAATATATTAGCGCAAGCGCACGTTGTACTTAAGCTGCGAACATTATTTTGGTGAGGAGTTATGTTAAAAATGTGATAGCTCCTAAGATATTTATTGAAATCAAATGATATAAAGGGCAACTTGGTTCTAAATGAAATGCTCGTGATGATGAATGTATTTATTTTGGTAAGAATAAATACCTGTGTGTATAATACACCTCTAAAAATAATGCATCATTTTTTTACAAATTTATTAACATAAAAAAGGTTGTAGTAAGTCAACCATAAAAGATAGACATATGCTGTCGCGGACTTTATTATAGAACTTTTAATGCTGAACAAATCCTGTCATACATGATTTTTGGGTAACTTAAGCGGTTTCCGCAGCGTATGCAGCGGAGGCTCTCAAAAGGAATATTTTTCTCCCGTTTTCACAACATTTTTCATTTCTGCTGTGGTCTTATGAGTCGTATCTTTATGTTATATAGCCTAAAGCTTTCCTCGATAAATGGACTATCCAACGTAAAAATAATTTTTCAAATCGGGCCCGTAGTTTTTGAAATTAGCGCGTTTAAACAAACAAACAAACAAACTCTTCAGCTTTATAATATTAAGTATAGATTTACTTAGAGGCCGTGACTAAGCAAGCAACATAAGCAGATAAATAAACTTAATACCTATAATTGGAAGATAATTAGCTTTTTATGTACTACCTCTACAACTAAAGTTGACAGAATCATTAATGTTTATCAACCATGTGTTCAGGTCGATAAGTTAACGAATATGCTATTTTTATTAATGAGAGAGTAGACAATTAATATCTGGATGATAAATATTCAATGCACCCTCATATTTTTTTCAGTTAATACTCAGATGACTATAGTATATTACCGCATGTATTGTTATTTCACAGTACTTGCATTTATTGTCTATAAGAAAACTGTGGGTGTCTTTAATACGCGATAACATTCAAGAGATATGGATGATAAGTTATAATGATTAACGCCACCTTAATCTTTGTGACAGCGTCAAGGATCCTACAGGCATTGAATAAAGATGTGGACCCTTGCACGGATTTCTACGAATTCGCGTGCGGCGGTTGGATCAAAAAAAACCCTGTGCCCGAGTGGACGACTTCTTGGAACGAGTTCACAAAGCTTGAGGAGCAGATGCTGATAGACCTGAGGGAATTGCTGGAGGCTGAAGATGAAGACGGACTACCCATTAGTGTGAGGAAAGCGAAGGTGTTTTACAGATCTTGCATTGACGTTGGTGAGTTGTTTTATTACTCATTGAGCTATTTAGTATTCGGATGAAACTGGTTTAAGGAATTGATGGATACTAACCCTGATACGGAACCTTTTAGAAACAGAAGTGCAGACGAGCCTGAAAGCATACACAATCCCTTTTATCTTCGTTGCATAAATCATAGCTTGTTTTTATCACAGCCAAATTAGAAGAGAACGGAATCAAGCCCATTCAGAGCGTCCTAGCGAAGCTAGACATGCCACCCCTGCCTCCCAAAGTGGCGAGCGCAAACTTCACGTGGGTAAAGAGTGCGGGGCGGGCGCGCAGGATGCTAGGACTCAACCTGCTGCTCAGCGTGAAGGTGGCGGAGGACAAGTGGTTCGACTTCATCAGCAGGAACCGGATCTTGGTGAGCTAATCTAAACTGTTAAACTAGCCAATTCAGGAGGTATCGAACACAAGTTGCTTTCTCTCCTGTGGCAACCACAACTTTACGCTAGAGAAGGACTTAAAACAATGAGATGAAAGGTACATGCAGAATACAGCCACACTACAACACAGAAAATAAGTTTCAGGCCTTCTCCTTGTAATTTACTTCATGTCATTAATGAGTATGTGTCCCGATTTGCACGGAACGACCCGAGTTTTGGGGATCTGGGGACGTTAATCAAAAAATGAAAAATAAAAATAAGATTTTTCATTAAAAAATACAAAGAAACCAAATATGATCTAAAGGATTGGAGATTGGACTTAAACCATTTTCTTTTTCCTCTTAGTTAACTTTATTGAAAATCGAAAAAATATACGTTTTACGTTTTTTGACTTGGATCTATTTTATTATGAAGTTTATAAAACCAAAGAACTGGTGCAGCAGTGAAAAACAAAGACCCTGAATTCAACTCTGATTTAAAAACACCGTGTTCTTTGTTTACTGACCTAATCCGCAACCCTAAATCCCGATATTTTTTATCTCATGTACCTACCAATTTCAAACAAATCGCAGCTGGACTATTAATGAGGCACGAAGGCACATTTAACCAAATCCGGACTGCTCCAATTTTTGTGCAATTCTACGAGAAAAAGTTCACTGATCGAATTTTCTCCGTCGAAGAAATTTTTTTTTTTATATTTCACGGTCACGATTTTTATGTATTTAGCAGTTTCAATTCATTCCGTGTAGTTTTTTTATGTGTTAATATTTTACGTAAAAATGTTAAACTCGCAATCCAATTACCATACGAAAAAAGTTCGATTGCCGCGAGAATCGCCCCCTGACAGCGTCAAAATGTTTACTTAACCTGCATGTGAAAGCAATCACTTAAGCAACCGGTCCTCTGAAGTTCGTTTACCATAGGCCACGTCTGAGCTATTCTGGTTTAGATAGGGCATAATGTCTTTCTGCTCTTTTTTGAAAAACTTATCATTTAGGTATACGTTTTCATAAACCTCAATATTTTTCCCCAGATTGATCAAGTATCGCCCGGTTTTAGCGAGCTCTACCTGCTGCAGCCGGAGCAGTTCGCGCTGGAGCTGGCGCAGTTCCGCAAGAAAATCCGCGACATGATCGCCATCGCCGACCCCGCTGCTGACGCGGACGACTTCGCCGCTGATATTGTTGACTTCAGCACGAGCTTGGCTAAGGTAATTAAGGCTGAAAATTACCCAAGATTGTATCATTTTCATTAGCCAGCTCTTGATCATAGGTTAAATGGTTAATGAACTGACCACACAAGAGAACGTGGCCTAATATTAGTAGTAGCACTAATGGCATCGAAAGAATGACATTCCTTACTTGACAACACAAAGTCAACGGTGTTTCTGGTGACATGACTAGCAAGATTTGAGGCACTAATGTAATGCTTCTTATGTTGACTGACTAAAACACTACACATTTATTTCGCTCCCCTTTATTTACAATTAAATGCCTGACCCTTTACTTATTCATCATCACCATCATCATCATTGTCAACCAAATGACGTCCATTGCTGAACATTTACTATATAACTTTACTTAATCTCGTAAAAAAAAGTGGATAGTGTAAAGACGTACCTTATTTTTGCTCCTCATATTTATTACTAGCGGTCCCCCGCGACTTCGTCCGCGCGTTTTGAGTTTGCTCCCTCCCCTCCCGTCGCAGCGTGATGTTTTATATCCTAAAGCCTTTCTCAATAAATAAGCTATCTAACACAGAAATATTTTTTCAAATCGGTTCAGCAGTTCCTGAGATAAGCGCGTTCAAACCAACAAACTCTTCAGCTTTATGATATAATTAGCGCAAGCGCACGTTGTACTTAAGCTGCGAACATTATTTTGGTGCGGAGTTATGTTAAAACTGTGATAGCTCCTAAGATATTTATTGTAATCAAATGATATAAGGGCAACTTTGTTCTAAATGAAATGCTCGTGATGATGAATGTATTTATTTTGATAAGAATAAATACCTGTGTGTATAATACACCCCTAAAAATGATGCATTATTTTTTTACAAATTTATTAACATAAAAAAGGTTGTAGTAAGTCAACCATAAAAGATAGACATATGCTGTCGCGGACTTTATTATAGAACTCTTAATGCTGAGCAATCTTGTCATACATGATTTTTGTGTAACTTTAGCGGTTTCCGCAGCGTACGCAGCGGAAGCTCTCAAAAGGAATATCTTTCTCCCGTTTTCGCAACATTTTTCATTGCTGCTGTGGTCTTGTGAGTCGTGTCTTTATGTTATATAGCTTAAAGCCTTCCTAGATAAATGGACTATCTAACATAAAAATATATTTTCAAATCAGTCCTATAGTTTCTGAGATTAGCGCGTTCAAACAAACAAACAAAAAAACAAACTCTTCAGCTTTATAATATTAGTATAGATTCATAAACAGTATAATAAGCAACTTATTCCAAACAAAATAATACGAATATCGGTTGATATTAGCCGTTAAGTCTAGTCAGAGGCCTTATGGGCGGCTTGATAACATTTGATAGCAGGGGTAGTCGTTTGCCTTGCAAACACCCCTCCACCAACAAGCACTGAGCCTGCATGGTGGAGTATGGCTCAAACTACCTCATAGTTGAGGTAAAGCCTTTGCCCAGCAGTGGGATGTTACAAGCTAACTTTACTTATACTTATACATACAACAAATTGAAAAAAATAATAGGCAGGTTACAGTTAACTTTTTATTTAGTTAAGGCTGAAAAGTAACGCCGGTATCTTTTGATTTCTAGTGGGTTTTATATTGTTTTAATATGCAAGACGGCATTTTTGACGAATTCATTGACCAAATGTCACATTGCATAACGTTTCGGGCGGGAGTGAGTGACTGGGATACCGCGCATGCGTTGATGTCCGGGACCATCAATTCATTTCGCACGAGGTTCCTTCGGGATATCATTTCTATACGTAGTAGTATAGTTCAATGAAGATAGGTATCTTCATTGAAATATACTTACGTCCCCAGTTACTTACGTCAACCTAACCTTAAAATAAACAGAAACAGGCCAATAAACTTACTTTAAATTAAGCATAATATTTATAAGAACCTACCAAAGTAGACGTAAGGGAGCTTGACCAAGACCTAAAGCTCCAAGCCTACCTCACCTTCACTAAAGAAGTTTCGTTGCGTCCTGTTTATACAGAGGAGGCTCTGGCGATTGACCGATGGCGGTATAACCATCCAATGTAAGGCGCAGCTTCATATTGGATTGTGACCGGCAACAGCGTCACAGCTGCAAGGGGCTGCGCCTCTGCGCTCGCCAACCCGCCTGCCAAGCGTGGCAAGTATTGGCGAAATCCCCTCACATGAGAGTGCACAAGAAAACCAGGTCCCCAGTCTCAGGCAGCCTCGCTATTCCTGACTTTGGTAGCGGTCACGGTAACGGCGGGGCAGGGGGTGCTTGAAATCTCCGGAGGCGACCGCGCTGCCACCCCCAACGACAACTGGCCTTGGTAACTTATAACGCGAGCATACTGAGGACAGATGAGAAGTTGCTCGAGCTGGAGGAAGAAATGAGCAGGTTACACTGGGACATAATGAGTTTATCAGAAGTCCGTAGAGAGGGCGACGACACGATAAATCTATAGTCCGGCAACCTGCTCTACTACCAGGAAGGCAATCAATAAAAGTCCCAAGGCGGTGTCGGGTTTCTCGTTCACAAGTCTCTCGTCAACATATTGTTACCTAACCTACGATACCATCGAGAGTGTGTCGATCAGAGTGATATACCTTATACTCAGAATATCCATGAGGTATTAGCTGAAGGTCATACAGTAATTCCAGCTGGCATGCCTCAGGATTCTATACTGGGTCCTCAGCTCTTCTAACTCTTTCTCAATGACGTACCCATTCAAACTCGTACAAAACTTGCTTGCTTTGCGGATGATACAGCCTCTTTCACAACGGCAAATGATACTGACCTCATAATTGACCGCTTACAACTATCGCTTTACCTGCTGTTTGAATTCTTCTTCTGGCTGGTTATCAAATCATACCACATATAGCTCAACTAAAGCTTGTATAGTAGTAACTTTAAACAGCATACCTTTGCAACATAACGACCTTATTAATACCTATGTAATTTCAATCTTTACCTTTACAAGTTTGAAAAGGCGCTAAGCATGAGCCTGAAAACGAGTTTGTATGTATGTTAATATACAATCTTGGTTAAAACGCTGGAATTGTATTTTCTGTAACTTGTTCTTATTGAAATAAAAATCTTAAAAATAAGCTGAAACACAAATATTTCAAAAAAAAGCTGGCAGCTCAATGGACAAATATGGAAGTCCCTGCGACACGAGATCCGTTGCTTTAATACTAATAGTGTTAAAGAAACGATAGAGCGGAACCAAGGCTCCAAAGTGTTTGCAAGGAACATGTCTATTGGGCAAAGCCTGTTGACGAAGCTTAAGACGGAGGACAGCAGAGTAACGTCGACGAAAGCAGAGCAGGAGAGGTTTTGAGGGAGATCGAAAGGTTCTATAGGCAGTTGTACACCTCAGTTGCCAAACCAGTTGATAGCTCGGCCAGAGATCTACGAGCTATCCTGACCCGTCACTACACCGAAGACATCCCGGACATCAGCCTCTACGAGATTAAGATGGTCCTTAAACAGCACAAAACAACAAGGCACCTGGTGAGGACGGAATCACAGCAGAGCTTCTGAAGGCGGGTGGAACACCGGTACTTAAAGTCCTTAAGAGACTCTTTAATTCCGTGCTGCTGGAGGGCATCACACCCGAGGCGTGGAAGAGGAGTGTGGTGGTGTTGTTCTTCAAAAAAGGAGACAAAACCTTATTAAAGATCTACAGACCCATCTCACTCCTGAGAAATGTCTACAAGCTGTTTTCAAGGGTCAAAATGTCTCGCACGTAGGTTTGATGACTTCCAGCCTACCGAATTATCATACAACCATACGCTTAGGCAATTATACAGAAGTTAGAGGAGTATAATATGCCTCTATGCTTAGCGTTTGTGGACTATGAGAAGGCCTTTGATTCGACCGAAACTTGGGCGGTGCTTCAGTCTCTGCAGCGGTGCCACATAGACTATAGGTATATAGGGGTGTTAAAGTGCCTTTACAATAACGTCACCATGTCGGTCTGAGTACAGGGGTAGAACACGAGGGCGATTCCACTGCGGAGAGGTGTGAGACAGGGAGATGTTATATCTGCGGAACTGTTCACAGCGGCATTGGAAGACGCCTTCAAACTTCTGGAATAGGAAGGAATCGGCATCAATGTTAATGGCGAATACATCACACACCTCCGATTTGCCGATGATATAGTCATTGTGGCAAAGACGCTGGACGATCTTGGCACTATGCTCGAAGACCTTGACTGAGTCTCCCAACAAGTGGGTCTTAAAATGAACATGGAGAAGACGAAAATTATGTCGAGTTCCCTTGTTGTACCCACTTCAGTATCCATTGGGAACTCAACTCTCGAAGTTGTCGACGAGTACGTCTACCTAGGACAAGTGATCGAATTGGGTAGGTCCAAATTCGAGAAAGAAGTCAATCGACGAATCCAACTCGGCTGGGCAGCATTCGGGAAATTACGCAAGAGTGTCTTCTCATCTCAGTGTCTAAAGACGAAAGTCTTCAATCAGTGTGTGTGTTACCAGTGATAACATACGGATCCGGAACATGGTCTCTAACTCTAGGCCTCATAAAGAAGCTCAAAATCACACGACGAGCGATGGAGAGGACTATGTTGGCTGTTTCTCTACGGGATCGAATCAGAAATGAGGATACTTAGAAGAACTGAGGCAACGTACATAGCCTTGAGAATCAGTAAACTCAAGTGACAATGGGCAGGGCACATAGCGCGAAGAACTGATGGTCGTTGGGGCAGGAAAGTTCTAGATTGGAGACCCTTCGACCAGAGACGCAGCGTGGGACGTCCACCAACAAGATGGATAGACGACCTAAAAAAGATTGCAGGATCAAACTGGATGCAGACCGCTAGAGATCGGTCGTTGTGGAAAGCCGTGGGGGAGGCCTATGCTCAGCAGTGGACGTCCTTTGGCTGATAATGGTGATTATGATGATCACCTACCAAAGTACTCAAGTAATTTTGTGTTAGGATTTTACGTAGTCCAAAATCAAATAGTCCAAAAGCTATTTATAAAGTTATTATTAGTTACATATATCATTAATTGAGTAATACATTCACTAAGCCTTCATGATTTGTATATGATGTGTATGAATGTGCCCAATAGTGTAATTTTCCATTGGTACAACAGCCATGTTTTGACAAATTTCAAATTTGTAGACTTGAAACAAAATGTGTGGCATCATGATGTCAATTGATACAGATGCAGACGGATGCAGAAATAAAATACTATTTGTAATCAAACTTTCGATTTTTCCAAAAAATCCTCTCTTGACAAACCAAAACTTCCTTTTATCCTTTTTTTTCATCTGTTATTGTTTTCGCTGTGATTCGTTTTTTGAAATACTGTTTTTTTTAAGTATGAAAAAAAAATATGAAAAGAATTAGAAAATGAAAGTCATCGAAATTATGGGTGTAAGTTGATTTTTCTGGGTGATAAACGTTTTAATGTAATATAATATAATGTAATTTAATGTTATATAAATTGTAATGTTTGTGTACCATAGCGCAATAAATAAATATTGTATTTCTATCACATAAATGATATTACTTTTATATTGATAATAAAAGCAATTCATTCAAAATTATTCCTTAACTATTCCAAAAATTAAAAAAATGCTCAACGTTAATATTCAAGTTTTCACTTCTGCCGGCACTCCCGGAGTGCAACTCTTTTTTTTACATACCTACCTAATTAATTGCTGAGTTATTACTACCCGCAATGGCACCCGCTGAAAATCACCGTCGTGATATGCGTCCCGCTGTCACGACTAATGCTGAACGGGTGCCTTTTTGACTCAAGTAGGCTGCTTTTTGTAATTTATGCTTGATGTAATTTTTATTGTAATTATTTGAGTTAAATAAATTTATTTTCTTTCTTTCTTTCTTAAACTTCGGAACCAAATATACTTCTTATGAAGAGATACGTGTTTTTTGCAGATAATGACTCCAGCAGAAGAGGTGCGTAAAGGCAGAGATTTCCACAAAGGTAGTGTTCAACAGCTCAAACAGGGGTTTAACGACGCACCAGCTCAATGGATGGAGGTTAGAGATCTTCGAACACTTATAACTACCTATATCGATAATGTAGAATATACTGACCTTCCTTTTTAAAGAGAAGTCAGGCTCAACATGTACAGCCACAAACTATACAGCGAGAAACTAGTCGCATTAAAAATCCAAGTAGGCGTTTGGAGCCGAGCAGCATCATTAGTAGCCCGGGATGACTGTTCCTACTGTTCTGTGACGCCTATTTTAGGCATTTATTTGAATGTCTCCTTTAGCTTACAAGTTCTGAGCCCCACGGCAACTTTGATAATAAGCTCTGTTAACCCCTTTGCTCTTTTAATCTAAATAATGTATATTCCGCAGCACGACTGGGAGGCGTACCTAAAGCTGGTGTTCGCGAACACGTCGGTGACGCTGCACCCCACCGAGGACATCATCATCGTCATGGACCTGCCTTACCTGCAGAATCTCACCGTCCTGCTGTCGGAGACCAAGCCCCTCGTTATAGGTAAAGAACTTATAAATATACACCGCCGTACACTGATACTTATACAGGGCGTTAGTCAAAAGTTAAAGTCAAAAAAATATTTTCTTTAAATTATATCCAAGTTTTATAAAAGACAACCACTTAACAACATTCTAAAAAAACCAGCCAAGTGCGAGTCGGACTCGCGCACTGAGGGTTTCGTGCCAACTTTAACTTAATTAGGGATCCACTTTCTTGCACTAAGCTAAAATACCACAATATTTTGTTGACAACAAATATAACTTTGTTTTTCATAGTGTTTGTATGAAAAACAAAGTTATGTTTGCGGTTGTTGAAAATGTGCTTTATCTCAAAAACTACAAGTTCGATCTCGTCCAAACCAAGTAGTAGTCGTTTTCTTTGAAAGTATTTGTTAAGATCTACATTACATATATTTTTCAAAATTTAAAATCGCTTAGTTTAAAAGTTAAAGGGGGGGGGGGGGTACGCCCATTTTACCACTTTGGAAGCTTATATCTCGCAAACGTTAGATTTTAGAGAAAATGATTTTAGAAACCTCTATTTCATTTTAAAAGACCTATCCATGGATACCCAACACGCATAGGTTTGACAAAAAATTTTTTGGTTTTAGTTTCATGTATAGGAGCCCCCCTTAAATATCATTATTTTATTTTTTTTGTATATGAATCGTAAAGCGGTTAACAGGATACATCTTCCTACTACACTGTGATGCTTATAGTTACAGAATAAAATGTCTGTGACATACGGACGGACAGACAGACAGACAGACAGACAGACTTGACGAAACTAAAAGGGTTCCGTTTTTTGCCTTTCGGCTACGGAACCATATAACGTCGAATGAGGAAAGTCGCAACTTCGCGCGTAGCTACAAAATACTACGCCGTAGCGAGTAAGCTAGTAGGCGACCTCGCGCGACTAGTTGTGACTCGCTCGCTAGTATCGCATTATTGATTTTGTGGATTATTTCACTACTTTTATTTTCATATTAGTATCGTTTGTACAACTGTCTCTGAGTCGGGTGTCGCTGAACAAAACAACACCCTGTATTTGTTGAACGCCAACGTACGTACGTGAAATAAAATATGGCGAGACAAAAGACCTATGGATATGAGATGTTCTGATAAAGCTTAATCACATCACTGAAACGACAAAAATCAGGTTGTTTAATAAAACTGCGACTTGGAAAAATTTTAATTGATGCCTTTACACGTCTTTACTTTCACGAAAATTTGATCGAAAGATAAAAGCATCGCGAAATTGCAAATATTTTTACAAACTGATAAAGATATTATTGTAACTAGCTTGTTATGTAACAACGATGAAGCTAGTAACGTAAAGTAGGTAATACCTATTTTGTTATTTAACACCACCTGCATACCTACACTTAGCTTGGTGGAGCCGGTAAAATTAAAGGCCTAAGTAAAGGTTAACAACTCTTGGACTATGTATCTTATAAAGGCATCTCGGTAAAAGTTGTAAGTTAACTTTCGCTAAATCGGCAAAGAATCGAATAATTAGAAACCAAGATTAGCTCTTTATGTTAGTAATCATAAGTCTACAATAGTTTTCATCAGATTGCACATTTGTGAAAACCCAGTGTTAATTCCAAACTGATCAATGTCATCTGTTTCTAGAGCGATTCCTCTGGTGGAGTGTTTTCTCAAAACTGGCTCCAATGACGCTCAGCGCCTTTCGAGACCGTGACTTCGAGTTCTCGAAAGCCGTCAACGGGTTGAAGCAGCGGACGCCATGGTGGAAGAGCTGTACAGAGAATGTGAACGATAACTTTGGCGAAGCACTGAGCTATTTGTATGTGAAGAGGCACTTTGACGCGCAATCTAAGGAGAAGGTCAGTTGCATTTCAGTCTCACCATTTACACCGTCAAATCGAAGACAGGGATCACTTGAAGTCATAATGCTGGGCGCAAATTTGTCGCGAAGTCCTTGCTACTGCTGCAGAATTACGATTTTTGTCTAAACGATAAAAATGCACATATCTTATGGAGTTGTATTATTATCATAACTGATCTATTTATGATCATAAGTTTTCTTTTCACGTGTCACATTCACAGCCGAATGCGTACTACCATTTGGTAGATTTTTTCTACACTTACAGCATAAAGTTGAAAAACTAATCTTCATATTCCAGTACAAACCTTTTAAATATATTAACATCAGCTTTTATTATCTTTTGACAGGCTATTGAAATGGTGGAAGACGTTCGCGAAGCGTTTGCGGAGGCGGTCCAACAACTAGACTGGATGGACACCACCACGCGGCTCAAGACGCTCAACAAGCTAAGAGCCATCAGAAACTTCGTCGGCTTCCCGGACTGGCTACTCAATAATGAACAACTGGATAAACATTATAAACATGTAAGTTAATTCAAAGTCCGAAGCACTCTCAGTCTTTCATGAACAGTTACCAGCATGGCAGGTTACCCACTTTTGTTACAAACTAGCCCTTATTACAACTGCATAAAATACCGCAGTGTTTACCTTGACGTGCTGTTGTCCGTACCTACGCATATGGGTTATCTGTCTGGATAAATGCTATTGCTTATGGGACAGTACCAATGAGCGATTGGATTGAAAATGAGTCGTTATAAAATAACGGCCCAAATCGAAATGAAAAAGTTAGGGCTAATCGAGGAGGCAGATTAAAACTAAGACTTTTTTTCAGGCCGAAGTTGTGGAGGGTAACTTTTTCGAAACTTATCTGAAACTGACCTGGGCAGCGGTGAAGAAATCTTTGGATTCATTACGAGAAAAACCAGACAAGAATAGGTAACATAAATATCCAAACAAAGAGTATAGTCGTTGATCAGTGAGCTGGTACTAGGTACATAAAATACTAACAAATACGAATTTCAACAGATGGGGTGCAACAGCGACTACAGTAAACGCGTTTTATACACAATCGCTGAATTCAGTCAGTAAGTAGCCACACCAACATAACAATCGAAAACTGATGTTAAAGCTTAAACGCCTTTTTACATATATTTTTTATCGTTTTCAGCAATCCCTGCTGGTATTCTTCAACCACCGTTCTACGGAAACGGAATTGAGTAAGCACAACATATTACTGTAATTAAGGACAAGTTTGCCAAAAGACTTAGAAGTAAATAAAATCTTAATTTTCAGAGCAATCAACTACGGATCTATTGGTGCCATGATGGGACATGAAGTCACACACGGGTTTGACAATCAAGGCAAGAATCAACAATACCTACTCTTACACATTCAGTCATGTGCATGCAATAATAAAGCCACAAAACGTCCGAAACAGTTCACACAGTTGAAGCTCGAGTAAAGATCATCTTGAATACGGTCGCAGTTACTCCCAGCTGGTGTGGACAAAAAGTGTTTAAAATGTACTAAGATTAAATGAAAATACAAGAACAAGCGGGCATTTCGTAACATTATTTATTTATTTCTGCAATGACATAGAAATATTTTAACACCTATTATACAAAACAAAATTTCAATAGCTCAGAATTCTGTAGAGACTAGGTTAGGTTCTTATTTACGTTATCAGTATTAAATATAATACAATTTCACGCTACAAAATTTCTAATAAAAATAATGATAAACCATCAATTTAATACCTTTCACAAAACCTATTTGTAATATTTAACCTTTCATCAATGTACAAGAAAAAATCAAGTACACCAACCTTGAAGATGAACGGAGGTTTATGTTTTACTTTGTTGTTTGTTGCATCACCTGAGAATATAAACACCTAGAATTATTTTTTTTTGGACATTCCCACACATCGCCATCTGGCCCCAAAGTAAGCTTCTCAAAGCTTGTGATATGGGTGCCAGACAACGGATATAATACTAAAATACTTTTTGTTTGTAAATACATTACATGATATACATAGAAAACACCCAGACCAATACAAACAGACATGTTCATGCACACAAATGTTTGTATTGTGCGGGGATCGAACCCGCACCCACTGCGTAGTAGGCGATTTCTCGACCACTACACCAGACGGGTCGTCAAAAACGGGGCCTCTTCCTAACAAAGATCGTTCTCAAAACTGTGCACATTTTGTAGCTACGTGTGCGTATACAATACCACTGTCATGTACACTAGAAAATGAATTATGTTGTCAGAAAATCTCTTTTCTACTAAAGGTGATAAAAAATTAAAATATTAGGGAACCCAAGTAAAAAACGAACATAACCTTTTTAATTTAATTCAGTGGTTAAATTTAGTTTGACCTGCTTAGTTGTTTGTTTGGGTCAAAATCTAATAATTGTAATTTTACCCTTCTCTGGTTGACCTAAAAATACACATTAACTTCTGATAACAGTAAATCAAAGCATTTTGTACAATCGTAAATCCCAGATGGCCACCGCTACAAAATGGTGGATTCCTTATTTTATCACTACTACCTCAACATAGGTATTAAATGTAAAGGCTTGATTAATAAAATAGAGTGAACTATAAACAAATTGCTAATACTGATAAGGCCGCCAACAAATAGCGGATTGGAATGGCGGATGGATATAAAATGGAATGGGTTTACAAGCCCGGACTGAGCTTCTAGGTGTTTATATTCTCAGCATCAAACCAAAAAAATATCTATGTTACCGAAAAAGAAGCAAGACGGTCCGGCAAAGGAAGTTCAACTTACAAGTTCCAAACAAAAAGTACGGGTAAAGGTCACAGCAAAATTTACAAAATTTAAGTTCCAAGCATAACCCAAATACAAAGATTAAAAAATGTCTTTTTTACTGTCAATATTTTCCTGAGGTTACAATCATTATCACCAAATTGAGTCTGCACAACTTTCAGGCACATATAAAATGCGATAACCTAGAAATAAAATAAAGTTCTAGTTGACCTCATTTTTTTCTAAAAGAGGGTAAATATTTCATAACCCAATTCATGTAATGTTTCATAAACTAATTTCATACCTAGATAACCTTGCTCGCCATATTAAATTTTAAATGACTAATAAACAATCAAAATAATTATTCTATTGGAAACCTGAAAAGACAAAAAAATATAACTCTTAGTACAGATATAAAAAATGAAACCTACCTACAGGTTTCATTTTCTATACAAAGATTGCTAATGAATTACCCAAAAGTACCATTACCATTTTCTAGTGATTTATTGCGAATTAATTTCAAAATGTATTTATCAAAATTGACATGTCATGAGCGGGTGCCTTTTTGACTCGAATAGTCCTGTTTTTTTTTTTTTTATTGCAGTTTTTTTTTCTCTCAATGTATTCGGTCAAATAAAGTGTTTCTTTCTTTCTTTCTTTACATGTTGGCGGCGTCAGGAATATCTAGCAAATTAGCAAAAATATGAGGCGTGCCCCGTAGTCCAAAATTCCTTCTTTTACATTTTAGAGCACGTTCTACTCTGACGCACGACCAACAGTGCCGAAAACAAGATCAAGTTGCCATACCCAGAAAATCTTTTCCCCAGAAAATCTTTTCCCTAGAAAGAACATTCTAGATCCCATATTTTATTCAATAGCATAAAAGCTGACGGATACTAGTAAAAACAAGTGCCAATACCAGAAAATGTCAATTTTACATATAACTTCATGAGTACGAGTACAGTTTCTTATTTTGTTCCAATGAAATAACACGAACTGTTACAAGTTTACTTTTACAAAATCAACGAAATACCTACTCCAATACATTTCATATACGAAAAAAACGTTTAAACCTGTCCTCCTATAAACCCATTTTTAACACAACTGAAATACAATGTGAAATTCTCCCTATTTACCGTGAAAGCCTCTCACGACTGGTATCACTGCTATACAGCTATACAGCTGCCATACCTGTCTAACAAATGTCATCTGTATGTAGCTTCTCAGTTCTGTCATATCTATGCAAAACTTTCAAAACAATGGACGGGAGTCCATTAAGCAACATTTACGAAGATATCCATTTGGCACCTCGGTTTCACGCGAACTCATACAACAACAAAATACAACGTCACACTATACAATCTCGACACAGTAATTCTTTACATTTGAAATACAAACATGGAGGTTGCAAATAAAAATGTATATACAGAAAAACGTTTACTTCAAGGTACCATATTGAGCCCTACACAATTTATTCTAATAATAATGAAATATTTTATTGGTAGGTCGTAGATTCGACGAGGAGGGCAATCAGAAGGAGTGGTGGTCTGCGGCCACGCTGGAGCACTACAACAGGAAGGTGCAGTGCATCATCGACCAGTACAGCCGCTACCACATGCCCCAACTCTCTAACTTCACGGTAAGACTACACGGATCTTGACAAGGCAATTCACTAATCGTTCAAATGTTTATAATGCCTAGGTACTCTAAATAGGTCTATCAATAGTTTAAAAAGTGACTTTTGAAGCACGGATGAACTAACTACCTACATTTAAGTAGTCCTTACAGATAGTTACTCCTCTAGGTGACGACGGCGCTGAGGATTGTAAACTCTAATCACTAGCGAAGTTACTTTCTCAAAAACTTGCGCACGAGAGCACGAGATACAGCTCGTTCTTGTTAGAGTAAAAAGTTTCCACGTCTATGTAATTCCGCATTTTCAACAAAAACTTCTCGTATATTATTGGGACATGTGTCGACGAAACAAGTAGATGCTTACCTATGCATTTTATTTTTATGATACAACCTCGACCGTATTGTCAATTTATTATCATCAAGCGAGATTTAATAAAATATTCTGGCTACTTAGTTTAGAAGTTAGAGGGATGGGGACGCCCATTTACCACTTTGGAAAAGTATATCTATCAAAAGTCATACTTTAAATGGATTTTTTTTGGTATAATAATCTCAAAGCGTTTGACAGGATAAATCTTACTACCAAATTTCAATGGTGTGATGCTTATTGTTACAGAATAAAGTGGCTGTGACATACGGCCGGATACACAGACTGACAGACTCGATGAAACTATTAGGGTTCCGTTTTTTGCCATTCGGCTACGGAACCCTAAAAAGAGCTTAACATAATTTATTGTTACAGGTGGACGGGATCAAGACGCAAGGCGAAAACATAGCGGACAATGGAGGCCTACGAGCGGCGCTCAGTGCCTACCGACTGCACTCGGCGAGCCACCGCGCCCCGCGCGACGCGCTGCCCGGCCTGCTGAACTATAAGCCTGAGCAGCTGTTCTTTTTGGGATTCGCACAGGTGATTTTTACTTCTATAAAGCGCCGCTATACCTAGTTCTAGTCAGCCTGACAAACCTCAATTGAATCGATGCGCTCAGGTTTTACCTGTGTCGTTGATAGCAAAGGGTAAGACCCCTTACACACTGCGACTGCGACTTTTAGCATCGATGCAGTCTCGCGTTTTGAAAACGCGCTTCAGCATCCCGAATCACGCACTTAACAGATTTAATTCAGTATCGATGCAGTCGCCATAATTCAGATTCTGCCTCGCGACTGTATCGATGCTTAAAGTAGCGCAGTGTGTGAAGGTTGACATTTTGCGACTGCATCGATGCTAACGCGCGTTAGCATTACGACTGCATCGCTGCTAAAAGTCGCAGTTTGTAAAGGGTCTAAGAACTAATATAGGTACTCAAAAAGAAGGAAATAATTATTTTTATACTCTAATAAGGCTATTCAGAATTTCAGATCTTTTTTGTTAAGTTGACACTTGTAATTTCACAGAGTTGGTGCGACAACTCCACCACCGGAGCACTCAAGCACCAGATGGTGGAAGATGTTCACAGTCCAAACAAAATCCGAGTAATCGGAACTCTCAGCAACTCTGAGGAGTTTGCTGACGCCTGGCAGTGCCCCAAAGGTTCTCCCATGAACCCCGAACACAAGTGCATACTGTGGTGACGAACTGTTAGGTAGACTCAAGCAAATGTGATGTTAGACATAAGTTGACCAAAGACATTTAAACTGCTAGGTTACCGTAAAGTTATCACCTTAGCTTATAATGTACAAAAGTATTTTTTTATATCTTGTTGTGATGCACTTTGTTAACTCAACATTAAGCAGGACTTAGTCATAATCAATAATTTGAGGCCTAATACCCTTAAATAAATATCATCACATTAAAAATTACTTTTGTTTTTCTTATTCTATTTACGATAAGCCAGACGACAGGTTTAATAAAATCTGATGGTTTGTTTATTGTTATTTTCGTAGATAAATCACGCTCAATGATGCGACATCTCATATTATTATAGTAATATAGCTCAGATTGTACCTAGTTTGAAATTTTCAGACGAGATACACTGTTGTCCGTATGCATAAGTGACCTTGCCAAACAATTTATATGAATGAAAGATTTTATTTGCTCATGAAAAAAGGGTACATTTTGATGTTATAAATCTATGGTTAGCTCAACTTTTTCAGCTATCATTTAATAGCATGCAAATACATATTTTAATAATAAATAATTAAAAATAAACAATTCACCTAGTCAGAAGGTTTTAAAAATATTAATACAATTTTAATTAGTTTCAATAATAATAACACGGGTCAATCATCATGACTTCAAAGTTATCAAATCGTCTACTTTATAAAAACAATAGTGAATTAACTATTTGCAAATAGCACTTTTTATTTGTTGATCGGCAGGTCTTTTATATTATGAGGTACTTTGTTATAAATAAGAGTAAATATCCAGTAACAGTTTTTTTTTTATTTGAATTTTGCACTTTTTGGAGTGATATCTACCACAAGTCTCTTGCCACTTCTTGTGTTACGCATATAAACCTCCTTTGCTTGCCTAAAAAATGCATATGTTGCTTAAAAATCTTACAAATCTCAAAAACATTAAGACATGGAAGAGGAAGTAATTGTTAGTAAGTAAATAACGGCCTGCATGGCCCATCAGGTGCAGTACCATTTATTGCCCTAATGCACTTTTTTGTGCAATGAAAACTTTATTTGCATCATAGCCATGACCCCATATGATAAGTCCGTAACGTGACATGGATTCTATATACGCAAAGTAAGCGACTTTACTTAATTTAAACAGTGCGTATGAAAATCTGTTCTTTTCTTGCGTCTAATCATCTATCCATACAACTATGAATTTCGTCATATTTGCACTTTTCAGTTTTTGTTCTTCGAAATTTAAGTCCATTGCCTGATATATAATATTATTAAAATAAATGATGTAAGATTTGTACATGTTTATACGTAAATTATTAGTTGTAAGCTATTCAATTAAAGTTTTACGTGTATTATTAATGTAATGTTGTGACAATCACAACTATATCATCTGCGAATAAAATACATTTGTGTTTAAGTTTTCTGCCTAGATGCATACCAAAATATTGTACGTCCTCCTGGTGTGGTGGTGATTTAAAATTACTGAATCTCAACAGACTTCAATTTTAAATTCGTAATATAAATGAAAAGAAAGGTTTGGTGTTTTTTGTTTAGTTTTAAAATAGTTACTTGATTTTTAGTGCATCTCCACCTAATAAAAAATGAACAAAAACTATTCATTAATAAAGAAAACTTCAATTTTTTATTTCTTCCTCACATACGGGAACTCATAAACGGGAGCAGAGACTTTGGTGTCCCTTTAAATTTTCTTAGGTTTCTTAGGTTAGGTTTAGCACTTTAGCGTCCTGCAAATAGTGCTTCAGTTCAATTTTTTGCTGGATTCTCTCAATTCCTTCAATGTTTCTATCCTTTTAGATACTTCATTGTATGTTTGGTCTCTCATTTTCTTTATGCTTTGGACAGTCTGCAAAGTAAAGGTTATTCCAAAAGTTGGCTTATTCCCAAAGGTCCACGATTCTTTTGTTCTGCTTTTCCAAAAGGGTCCATGAAAAAAGTTTAGTTATATTTTTAATGCTCATACATAAGTTCCCAACGTATCCACGAGATTCTATACAAAGTACAGTCATTAACAAAATCGCTAAGTAAATATTTAATTAAGGGACGTAAGGGAGCTTGACCAAGTCCTAAAGCTCCAAGCCAACCTCACCTTCACGTGGTGCGTCCTGTTTCTACAGACGAGGCTCTCCGACCGATGGTGGAATAACCATCCAATCCAGCTAAATTTTAGACTGTGAAGGGCAGCAGCGTCACAGCTACGAGGGGCTGTGCCTCTACGCTCGCCAACCCGCCTGCTAAGCGTGGCGAGTATTGGCAAAATCCCCTCATGGTTGCACACAAGAAAACCAGGCCTCCAGTCTCCAGCAGCTCCGCTATTCCTGACTTTGGTAGCGGTCACGGTAACGGCGGGGCAGGTGCTAAGAATCCCCGGAGGCAATCGCGCTGCCACCCCCGACGACAACTGGCCCTGGTAACTTATAACGCGTGCACACTGAGGACAGACGAGAAGTTGCTCGAGCTGGAGGAAGAAATGAGCAGGTTACACTGGGACATAATGGGTTTATCAGAATTCCGTAGAGAGGTCGAGGACACGACAACTCTGCATTCTGGCAACCTGGTCTACTACCGGGAAGGCAACTAACAAAAGTCCCAAGGTAGTATCGGGTTTCTCGTTCACAAGTCCCTCGTCAACAATATCGAGATCATCGAGAGTGTGTCGAGCAGGGTGATATAACTTATACTAAGAATATCCAAGAGGTATTCGCTGCAGGTCATACAGGTATATGCATTATGCACCGACCTCGAAACACCCGGATGAAGAAATGGAGGAAATGTATGAGGACGTAAGTAGAGCCATATATACTTCCAAAACCTATTTTACTGTTGTAATGGGGGACATTAACGCAAAACTGGGCAATCGAGGCGAGAATGAGTTGAAGGTGGGACCTTTTGGATACGGGAAAAGGAACGCCAGGGGACAGAGGCTGGCCGAGTTTCTGGAGAAGGAAAGGAAGTGGACCTGGTTCCATCCTGACTTCATCATGACCTCCAAGAGACGGTTATTCAATGATGTCTCCGTGATCTCCGTGATCTATAGGGTGAAAACCGGTAGCGATCACTGAATGGTTCAAGGCACATTAAATATAAATGACACATTGGAAACGTCCTGCCTGAAAAAGTTCACGCTCCGACCGACTCGTCCTCATATCCAAAATCCCGAGAGCTTTCAACTCGAGTTATCAAACCGCTTTGATTGTCTAGAGAATTGCGTTTCAGTGGACGAAATAAACAACGGGTTTGTGGAAACCATCCAAACGGTGGGATCTAAGTATTTTGGGCCTGGCCGTAAAAATAGACCTCAAAAACTCTCTCAAAAAATAGACCCTGGAACAATAAAAAAACAACAAGGCACCTGGCGAGGACAGAATCACAGCAGAACTTCTGAAAGCGGGTGGAACCCCAGTACTTAAAGTCCTTAAGTGACTTCTTAATTCCGTGCTACTGGAGGGCATCACGCCAGAGGCGTGGAACAGGAGTGTGGTAGTTATGTTCTTCAAAAAAGGAGACAAAACCTTATTAAAAAATTATAGACCCATCTCATTTCTGAGTCATGTCCACAAGCTGTTTTCAAGGGTCATTACGCATCGTCTCGCACGTAGGTTTGATGAATTCCAACCTCCTGAACAAGCCCGTTTCCGAAAAGGCTATAGTACGGTAGACCATATCCATACGCTTAGGCAAATAATACAGAAGTTAGAGGAGTAAAATATGCCTCTATGCTAAGCGTTTGTGAACTATGAGGAGGCCTTTGATTCGATCGAAACTTGGGTGGTGCTTCAGTACATCTAGGAAATGTCCTAATACACCAAAAAGTAACATAAACAAATGTAGAAACGTTTTTGTTTTTTCAGACAAAATAGTATTAGGTTATGGTTGCTTACTAAATAAAAACCTTAACGGTAATTTTATTTAACCATTGTATACCAGATGCATCTTTGGATCAAATAGTTAATTATATAATAAATTGTAATTTAAATTCAAATTCTACATTAGTAATTATGCCAGGAAATAGAAAAAATCTTAGTAAAAAATTACTTATCAAAAATAACGAAATAGTGTCGAATTTAGATGTACACAAAATAATCTTTAGTGCCATACCATCTTCGAAAAACCACTCGACGCAAGAAAATATCTGTATTCATGTATTGAATACTATATTATTTAATTTAACCCAACGTCATAGTGACAAATTTGTGTTTTTTGACACAAATAAATTTACTAACAATTCATTTTACTTGCGGCTCCTTACACCTGCCTTATAGAATCAAAAAACGAATTGCTACTTTGTTAGATCGTTTTTTCACATATTGCGCCTACTACAACTAAAGAACTTGCCTCTTCTTCAGTAATAGCCGAATCTATTCTAAAACTTTATGTCAACGAATGTAATTCTCAATATCACTTCAGGCATGTAGGACCTGAAGTAATAATAAAAACATTTCTTGAGTTGAATATGAAAAAAACTGAGGATCTGTGGGGACTATACGTGCATATTATAAAATCAATTATCGACACAATAGCTCCACAACTAGCAATAATTTTTAATAAGTGTATTGATGACGGCCAATATCCTAGTTTAATGAAGATTAGTAAAATAATACCGCTTTCAAATCGGATGACAAAAGCGACCCCTCAAACTTCGGGTCAATATCGATTTTGCCAGTTTTGAGTAAAGTTTTTGAAAAGATTATATTTAACCAAATTTTAGCTCACTTTTCATCAAATAAGTTACTACATAATAAACAATTCGGTTTTACTAAAGGTAGAAGCACTACGGACTACGGATGCAGGAGTTGCTCTTTTAACACATGTTTTTGATGCCTATGATTATAGGCATGATGCTTTAGGAATTTTCTGTGATCTATCCAAAGCGTTTGATTGTGTGGACCATGAAACATTGCTCAAAAAAATACGTCATTATGGGGCATCATTAAACTCATTAAACTTAATTAATTCTTATCTTTCAGGTAGAACGCAAAAAGTATATGTAAACGGAATTGAGTCTTCTGGAGCGCTTTTAACAAAGGATGTGCCCCAGGGATCTATATTGGGAACACTTTTATTTTTGATATATATAAATGACCTCCCGTATTTTGTAGGGAATCTTTGTGATATGGTATTGTTTGCAGATGATACTTTACTTATATTTAAAATCCCAAGAGGTAAATAAAATTTTGACGATGTAAATAAAACTCTTTCACAAGTATTACATTGGTTTACAATTAACTATCTCCTTCTTAATGGAAGTAAAACTAAATGTGTAAAGTTCACAATGCCTAATGTCCGACAGGCATCAACTCAGGTTAAGATAGAAGACAAATCGCTTGATATTATCGACTCCACAACATTCTTGGGAATCACTATAGACTCCAAACTACAATGGGGTCCTCAAATAGAGGACTTGTCACGGAAACTAAGCTCAGCTGCTTTTGCTGTAAGAAAGATTAGACGTTTGACTGATAGAGAAACAGCTAGGTTAGTTTATTTTAGTTATTTCCATAGCTTGATGTCCTACGGTATTTTACTGTGGGGCTCGGCTGCTGATATAGAATCATTTTTTGTATGACAAAAGAGAGCCGTGCGAGCTATTTTTAATCTGAAACCTCAAAATTTCCTACAAGAGGTGTTTAAAGATATTAGAATATTAACTGTAGCCTCTCAGTATATTTATGAAAATTTAATGTATGTCCGCAAAAAATTACATTCATTCACGAAGAAAGTGATATACACAATTATAATACTAGGAATAAAACTAAGCTTGCTATTCCACAATTTAGGCTTCGAAATGTTGGTAATTCTTTCATAGGGAAATGTATTTTTTTTTAATAAACTACCGGAACACATTGTAAACTTACCGATCAATAAATTTAAAACTGTCATTAAAGAAAGGGTGATGTCGAAAGGGTACTATAAAGTAGATGAATATTTAAAAGATAATAATGTATGGACTTGCATGAATACTACAAACATTGTAAACCTTTTGAAAAGAGGCATTGGCAATAGTGACTGAGTTTGTTGCGCAGCTTCTTCTCAGCACTAGCCCCAAATTGTCCCGGAGCTGTGGAAGGGTTTATATTGGGACGTGTAAAAGTGTCCTTAATGGGCTTATTTGCTAATTTAAATGACTTTTATGACTTTTAGTCTCTGTAGCGGTGCCACATAGACTATAGGTATATAAAGGTGTTAAAGTGCCTTTACAATAACACCACCATGTCGGTCCGAGTACAGGAGCAGAACACGAGGGCGATTCCACTGCGTGAGACAGGTGTGAGACAGGAAGATGTTATATCTCCGAAACTGTTCACAAAGGCATTAGAAGACGCCTACAAGCTTCTGGAATGGGAAGGAATCAGCATCAATGTGTGGGTTTTAAAATGTACATAGAAAAGACGAAAATTATGTCGAGCTCCCTTGTTGTACCCACTCCAGTATCCGTTGGGAACTCAAATCTCGAAGTTGTCAACAAGTACGTCGACCTGGGACAAGTGATCTAATTGGGTAGGTCTAATTTTGAGAGGGAGGTCAATCGACGAATCCAACTCGACTGGGCAGCGTTCGGGAAACTGCGCAAGAGTGTCTTCTCATCTCAACTATAAAACTGTCTGAAGACGAAAGCCTTCAACCAGTGTGTGTTACGAGTGATAACGATACGGATCCGGAACATGGTCTCTAACTATGAGCCTTATAAAGAAGCTCAAAATCACACAACGAGCGATGGAGAGGGCTATGTTGGATGTTTCTCTACAGGATCGAATCAGAAATGAGGAGATACGTAGAAGAACTAAGGTAACGGACATAGCCTTGAGAATCAGTAAGCTCAAGTGGCAGTGGGCAGGGCAAATAGCGCGAAGACCCGATGGGCGTTGGGGCAGGAAAGTTCTAGATTGGAAACCCTTCTACCAAAGACACAGCGTAGGGCGTCCACCGACAAGATGGACAGACGACCTTATAAAGATCGCAAAATCAAACTGGATGCAGACCGCTAGTGATCGGTCACTGTGGAAAGCCGTGGGGGTGGCCTTTGAGTAGCTTTCTTAATATATTTTTAATGTATGTATGTAGGTACATTACAATAGACTCGTTGGCCTAATTTGAAAATTGGGTTCACACTTTAGCTCGGTAGCATAATAATCAACAAAAACATTTTATTTTCAAACTATTTAACATTTAAAATATTGAATAATTATCTAATAAATGCAATTTAAATGTATCACGTGAAACACCATGGCGCCAATATCAGAGTCACGTTCACTGCTAGGCATTCACGATCACGTGACCACATGTATATTTTTTTTTAAATAAAATTAATTAAAATATTTACAGTCCTTATTTTAATGAATTAACAAATATTTATTAATACACCATAGCCATCTGGCATAATGGAAACAGGATGATTCCTTCAAATAACACGCAAATAGTGAGCCTACATATTTTTTTCTACAATCGTGAGGTTCATCCCTCACAGATGTGTTTATCAACAGTCTTTTGATATACTTTTGTTAACGCGAGTGCCGGTGACCTTTTGATCCGTGAGCGTCTACGCTGTTACTTAAAAAAAAATGAAGGTGTAATTTATACTTATATAACAGACATATTAACATACATTTCCATAGACATATTTGTTAGGGTCGTGCGGGCGGGATTCGAACCCGCGACTGCTTATCTTTGTAGTCCGGAACGTAAACCACCACACTGTGACGGTCGTTAAATTATTATTATAACATATAGAACCAAACTACTCCATGTATAGCACTGTCTTAGAATATCGACCATGTTAGTCCGTGGGTTGGCTAAGAAACAAAACTCAAAATCTGCGAGGTCGGACTGACAGCACGGTAACTCAATTGGTAAGAGCGTTTGGCCCGGTCAGCCAAGAGGTTGCTGGTCCAAGTCCCGCCCGTGCGCAAATTTTTGATTTCTTATTTCATCTTTTTGAATATAAAATATGACACTGTGAGTGTTAAAAACATTCTAAACCATTAGATAGCGAAGCGGCATCAATTTCCAAGTTGAATTTATTCTGTAAAGAATAACTGCTTGGGTCCACGGTTTCATAAACAGACGGCTAGATGGCGCTAAGCGTCACGCAATGACGTATCCATAAGATACCACAAATTTCGCAAGTTCGGACTGACAGCACGGTAGCTCAATTGGTCAGAGCGTTTGGCCGGGTCAGCCAAGAGGTTGCTGGTTCAAGTCCCGCCTATGGCCAATTTTTGATTCCTTATTTCATCTTTATGAATGATTTTTCACATTAAAATAAATAATAGATGTAAAACGTTACATAAAGCTATAAATAAATTTAATACATAAAACAATTAGGGAGTAAAAAATGTAAGGTTCTCTTGCAATAGCAATATTCTCGTTTGAATTTTATAATATTTTCTATAAATAAATAATGAGTAATAATGATAATCTTTGTTGGAATTCTGATTTTATAATCAGTTTTATTGTAAGAGAGATGATCTCTATCTCTCTATCGCCTCGCTACGCTGACCTGACGCTGAAAATTTTATTGGTCTACAGCAATACCCTTAAAACTTTGCAATACCGCTAACCTGTTGATAAATATCTTTTATCTACCTAACAGGAGACGCAACGCAGCACACGCCCCATCTCGTCAACTCTTTCCTTTTTCGCAATGGCTATCGGAGGGGTACGAGGGGGTCTCGTAATTCAAGCTTGTAAACTCACGGCCACATGGTCATGAAAAGTCGTCGCGGACTGCTCACCAATAGGTCGCCTAACATTTTGACATCCGCGATGGACACCGCTCCAGTGATGCGTAGTATTCACAACATCGTCGCCGAATTAAATAACAACTAGCAAAGTCACGCGTTTTTACCCGTTGATGACTTTTAAGGACGCTACTGTCATCAATGTATTCATAAATATGAAATATGACACTGTGAGTGTTAAAAACATTCTAAACCATGTCATCAATGTTTCAGCACTCGCGGATGCAAATTTCACTTGTTAATGTTTCCTAATAGGTAGAAAGTTATCATCAGCTGTATACTTATCGCGTAAAAACACAATTGTCTTTATTATTTACAACAAACAAACGTACATTATTTAACCCTTGATACTCCAGAGTTTAAACCCAAATATTGTATGTGTGCTTAGCACAATACCATCTGACAGTAGTACATAAGTGAATAAGTTAGTAAGCGAAGTTTTGTCTAACCATAGAGCAAAAACTTGAAATGAAAAGTAAAATAATGTAAAATAAGGTTTGGTGTGCTGATCTGAACCCTAAACCTGCAACAAAAAAATACCAAGATTATTTAGTTTAATTTATTTAAAACTCCAAAAAATAAACAACACTTTTTTATCTAGTTTAGTTTAAATTTACCCATTTGCCCACATAAATTTTAATGGTGTATTCACACCCCGGCCAGCAGCGGCATGCCGCAGGCCTATGTCAAGAACTCATGCCGCCAGGCGGTAAGGATACACCACCAGAGTCAAAAACCGTTAAAAAAGAAAACACGTGTTACACGACGATTCCCGATCCTAGTCTGCCCCACATATTTACTTAGTTCTGTAATAGTATACTTCAGCCACCACCATAACCATCGTTCGCAGACCACAGGCGTGTATGCTTTCAACTAAATTTTAAACTAACAGACCCTGTCCCATACCGCAATCCTCGGAGGACAGACGTGAAACAATATTGCAACATACTGACAAAAACACTAAACGATTCTGAAACAGTCGATCTAACCCTTAACACTAATAACATAGAACATACCGTGGAATCCCTAACAGCCACCCTCCTTAACAGCTATGAACAGGCCTGCCCCACCGTTACACCGAAAAACTCGGGCAACACTCAATGGTGGGGACCAGAGCTTGAAAGGCTAAGGAAGGCGCTCAGGACACTGTTTAACCGAGCAAAAAACACCCGCACCGATGAGGACTGGGCGAAATACAAAACAGCACAAAAACACTACAAGAAACGTATCAGGTTCCGGAGAACGGAGGCCTGGCACAACTTCTGTAGTAGCATAGACTCAACAAACCAAGCCGCGAGAGTAAAGAAAATACTGTCTAAAGGGGATCTCAACCTCCTTGGTTCTCTTAAAAAAGAAGACGGTACGTTTACAAACTCAGACCAAGAAACCTGCAAGGTTTTACTAGAAACCCACTTCCCAGGCTGTCAAATCACGCCAGATCGAGAATGGCCAGACGAAATCCGGGAAACACCGACGTCACAGGAATGGGAAGTCGCAACCAAAATCGCGACAACGGATAAAATCAGATGGGCCCTAAAAAGCTTCCAACCATTCAAATCAGCGGGCTTAGATGGAATTTTCCCAGCCCTGCTACAATGGAACTCTCAAAATATAACCACCCACCTACTACCAATATTCAGAGCATGTATAGCGTTCAAATACATACCAAAGCAATGGAGAGAAGCAAAAATAGTCTTCCTACCTAAGCCCGGAAAGGGAGACTATACGTTGGCCAAATCATTCAGGCCAATCAGCCTGACTTCTTTTCTGCTAAAAACATTAGAACGACTAATAGACAGATAACTAAGAGATGAGTTTTTAAGAAACAAAACACTTCACCCACAACAGCACGCATACAGGAAAGGCAGATCCACAGAATCAGCATTACATACTGTTGTGCACAAAATAGAATCGGCCATTAACAACAAATCATCAACACTTGCCGCCTTCATAGACATAGAAGGGGCTTTGGACAAAACTATGCACAACAGCATTACGAGGGTCAAACTGAAAGTTCTTAGAAAATCAAAAACTGATTACATTAGCCAGTTATTAGTTTTATTATATCTTTTCAAAATATTGTCCATTCACGTCAATACACCGCTGCATGCGATGGAACCACTGGGAAAAGCACTTTGCCTACTCGTCCTTAGGGGTCTCTTCAATAGCATCGCGATACGCAGCCACCGCTTCTTCAGCATTCATAAACCGCTTTCCTTTAAGTTTTTCTTTAATTTTTGGAAATAAATAAAAATCACAAGGCGCGAGGTCGGGGCTATACGGCGGGTGACCCAGTAATTCAACGTTTGATGTCGCCAAATAGTCGATCGTTCGCTTGGCGGTGTGCGACGAGGCGTTGTCGTGGTGAAGGAGGATCCTACTGCGAGGTCGTTCCTCTCGAACTTTTTCCAAGACAAGTGGCAAACAATTGGTAGTGTATCATTCTGCAGAAACTGTTTTTTGATCCTCTAACACAATTGTTGCGAAATGACCTATCCTTCCAAAGAACGAGGCCACCATTTTTTTTGAAGTGAAAACTTCTTTAGCGGCGTTGAGCACTTTTGTGGGATGGGGTAAAAATGTAAAACTCGCGTCAGGACACGTGACCTGATCGAAAAACCGTAAGACGGTTGGCGAAATTATGGATGTAAGTTGATTTTTCTGAGAGATAAACTTTTTAATGTAATTTAATATAATATAAATTGTAATGTTTGTGTACGATAGCGCAATAAATAAATATTGTATTCTATAAAAATATTATATTATTATTATTATTATTATTGTATTCTATCACAAAAATGATAGTACTTTTATATTAATAATAACTATTCCAAAAAAACAAAAATGCACAACGTTGATATTCAAGTTTTCACTTCTGCCGGCACTCCCGGAGTGCTTTCACAGTTTTTCCCGTACTTCGATCTCTCTTCACTTTAGTTGGCAACTCCTCGAAAGGAAACACCCACTGAGCAGATTGTCTTTTGGTTTCAGGATCATAACAGTAAATCCAGCTTTCGTCACCTGTTAGTATGTCGAACACAGCATTTGAGTCACCTCCGTTAAATCTTTCAATCATTTTACGGCACCAATCCACACGATGGAGTTTTTGAGCCTTAGTCAAATTATAAGGTATCCACCGGGTGCAAAGCTTCCTGACCGCTAAATGTTCGTGGAGGATTTTGTGCACTTGACTCATACCGATGCCTAAGCTTGTCCGAATCTGCTGATAGGTCACTCTTTTGTCAGTCTCTATCATACGCCGCACAACACAGATGTTATTTTCAGTCGTCGCCGTAGAAGGCCGTCCCTCACGTACATCATCAGTGAGATTAGTGCGACCACGTTTAAACTCATTAAACCAGTTGTAAACAGTCGCACAAGATGGGGCTTCATCGTGAAAGGCCAATCGTAGTCTATCATAACTTTCTTGTTGACTTAAATGACATCGAAAGTCATAAAAAATCATTGCACGAAAATTTTCTCGTGTTAAATTCATGTTGACGTGACACAGACAATTTTCAATTTGCCGCCAAATCGTAAAACAAATGACAAATGAATGAAATATATACTCAGTAATATTGGCAAAGAGTTCTATTTTCAAATTTTAGAATATTTTTTTTATTATATTGTTTATAAGTGGCCAGTTCTAAGAACTTTCAGTTTGACCCTCGTAACCTAGCCCTAAGAAAACTAAGGGTAGAACCAGTAATTACAAAATGGATAAACGAGCTGGTTAGTAAAAGGGCAGTCCAAATAACCACACAAACCACCACACGTGCGACAGTAGTCAGGGGATGCCCACAAGGTGGCATCCTCTCTCCACTTTTATGGAACATAGTGGTAGACAGCCTCCTGAGTAGGCTAAATGAAAGAGGATACACTACTATTGGTTACGCAGATGACTTAGCTATACTGATAAACGGTAACGCGGAAAACCTCCTATGTGGGATAATGCGTTCCGCTCTTCAGATAGTGGAAAAATGGTGTAACGAGCACCAGTTGTCAGTAAACCCGAAAAAGACAGAACTAATCCTTTTCACTAACAAAAGGAAATTACCTGAACTAAAGCTACCAATACTGTTTAACACCGAATTGGCTCTCTCATCACAGGTGAAATATCTTGGCATCACCTTAGACAGTAAACTCAACTGGAGTAGCCATATCGATGATAAAATGCAGAAGGCCTGTATAGCTTTTTATCAATGCAAGCGACTAGTCGGCAAGAGATGGGGTCTAAATCCAAAGATCACATTATGGCTATACACATCGGTTATTAGGCCTTCTTTTACCTATGGATCAGTTGTATGGTGGCCCAGAACGCAACTGTCCACAATCAAATCAAAACTTCAAAGCCTACAACGTTTAGCAAGCATCGCAGCTACAGGTTGCATGAAAACCACTCCATCAGCCGCACTAGAGTTTCTCCTGAATCTAAAACCGCTGCATCTGGTAATTCAGGAAGAAGCAAAGGCAGCTGCCCTACGACTTAGAGCAAACGGACTATGGAAACAAAACATAGCGACCACACATTCAAAAATCCTAGATGGGTCTCTGAAAGAAAGACCACTTTTAGACGCACCCATGGACAGAATACCATGCCAACATGTATTTGATAGAAATTACAACATCCAACTCACGGAAGAGCCCAGTGACAGCTCAGGCACAAAAGAGGTCCGTATATACACAGACGGCTCCAAAACCTCAAAGGGTACAGGAGCTGGTGTGTTCTCAAATGACCTAAACATTAAAATATCAACAACTTTAGACGAGCTGAACACTATCTTCCAAGCAGAATGCATCGGCATCACTAGGGCAGCACAGGCAGTTGCAGCCAGAGATGTCAAAGACCTACATATTAAAATCGTCTCGGACAGCGCATCGGTGCTCCAAGCCCTAAAAAACAACAGCATAACATCTGTCCTTATTTTGGAGTGCCATAAAGCACTATAATCCATAGCAAACACAAATGAGGTAACTCTGCAATGGATCAAAGGACACAGTAACTCACTAGGTAACGACGCAGCTGATGAACTAGCCAAGAGGGGATCAGCAACGACAGTATATGGACCGGAACCTTTGCTGCCCCTACCGCTGGCCCAAATAAGAACTTGGCTACGTGAAGAAACTGAAGCAGCACACCAAGATGAATGGAGAAATGGCGATGGTTGCAGGCAAACTAAGGAAGCTGTTCCGGAAGCATCGAAAAGGCTTGCCCGCAACCTCATCCGATTACCAAGAGACAAACTACGCTTAGCCATAGGCACCATAACTGGTCATAGTCTCTTAAACAAACACCTTTTCACAATAGGTGTCACAGACAGCCCCCTATGCAGAGGGTGCATGGGGGCGGAAGAAACACCACATCATGTGCTCATGGAGTGCACAAGTGTGGCAGAACAACGGGCAAATATTCTCAAATCCCCAGCTACTTTCCCAGAGGCCTTTTGCAACCTGAGCAGGTTGCTAGCCTTCTGGGAAAGCCTGGGTTAGTTAGAATAGAAAGGAGGGACATACGCACAATGGCCCAATCATGAGGCTAAGTGCGGAAATCACCCCAGCCAAACTAACTAACTAACTAAAGTATACTTCAGCACTAAACCACATACTCACTGCGTGTGACTTATTTAACCCCATTGTATTCACTAAATTACACATTCTCTTTGTCATAATATGTTTAATACATTACAATTCATGTGCCTATCTAGATTTGAAATATTATGATTAACGTAAATGTCGGAAGTGTCCACCATGTTGAATGTCATTAGGCTATGATACAAGAATAACTTGGATTAATCTTTAAGTGATTTAATTATTAGAATTGTATTTATTTATTTTATATTAATTATTTAAAGATTATTGAGACACTTATTAGATTTTTTATGTCTGTTCATTTTGGCGCCAAAAGGAAGTTGACTCTGATTGGTTGGTGGAGGTTATATTTATTTCAAATATTGTAAATATTAAAATAATAATGTAAAAGGCTAACTAAATTCAGTACAATTAATAACTAAATAATTATTGAAGTTACATATTTAATTAGCAGATTGTTTATCCCTACAACTAAATATTTTAATAAATGTTCGGATTTGAAAACGGATGTCGTCCCCAATGTTTTGAGGGTTCCGTAGCCGAATGGCAAAAAAACGGAACCCTTATAGTTTCGTCCAGTCTGTCTGTCTGTCTGTTTGTCTGTCTGTCTGTCTGTCTGTCTGTTTGTCCGTCCGTATGTCACAGCCATTTTAATCTGTAACTATAAGCATTCAACTGTTGAAATTTGGTAGAAAGATGTATCCTGTTAACCTCTTACCGATTCTCATACAAAAAATAAAAAATAATGACATTTTTGGGGGGGCTCCAATACATGAAACTAAAACAAAAAATTTTTTTTAGTCAAACCTATGCGTGTGAGGTCTATGGATAGGTCTTTTAAAATGACGTTGAGGTTCCTAAAACCATTTTCTTTAAAAGTCTAACGTTTCATAGCTAGACGCTTCTAAAGCGGTAAAATGCCCCCCCCCCCCCCCCCCCCATCTAACTTCTAAACCAAGAAAGTGTAAATTTTGAAAAAAATAAATAGAATGTAGATCTTAATAAATACTTTCAACGAAAATTGGTTCGGACGGGATCGAACTAGTAGTGTAAGAGATATAGCACATTTTCTACAACCGCAAACATAACTTTTTACTTCATACAAACACTATGAAAAACAAAGTTATAATCGCAGTCGACAAAATATTGTGGTGTTTTACTTAGTAGAAGTAAGTGGATTCCCTAATTCAATTAAAGTTGGCACGGAACCCTCAGTGCGCGAGTCCGACTCGCACTTGGCCGGTTTTTTATCTATTGTTCAAGGTTCGGATTTGTATAAAAGCGAGCTTTATGCGAGAATATGCGCTCCATTTGTACTTTCTCTCACTTTGTGCCCTATTTTTGTGCTATTTTGTTGGAATAAAACTATTGGAGAAGAACCTGGAGATTTATACTACGTGTTTATTATTCAAGCACCCCACACGCGGTCACACACGTTTGACACAAATTTTGTGTCATGCCATGGTTTGTCTAGAAGCTTGTCATCATACTTAGAAAATTAAGGTAATTTGATGGAACAGTGAGCTACTGATCATGTAAGTAGGTAATCTTTTTTCAGTGAGCCCACGCTGGTAAACTTAAGTTCGATCGCCACCAACCAAAACAATAGTTACCTACATGTTACATGCATAAATAGTCAACAATGGAAATCTTATATTCATTTTTTAATACCGGTCTGTATAGTTTAGCCGCCTAGAGAAGCTATTAGGTAGCAACCTACATTAGTACAAATTTATATTTGTTTTTTCTTTCAAGATAAAGGAAAGACTCTTTATTCACATTACAGAAGATTCAAGAGATTTAATACAAACATTTACAAAAGGTAATGAACACAATTTGAAGAAAGAACTTGATCCTGCCTTTAGGCAGCATACTTACTGCATTTCTACACAACATCAATGACCATCAATCACTTAACTAAAGTATTTAAAATTAATGCAAAATAAAAAAATCATTTACATTAAATACAATGTTTTATTCATAAAAGCTTTTATATGCCTAAGCACTCACGCTATTTTTCTTTTGTTACCATGAGTTTAATGACAAAAGATCAGCTACATTGATATTTTGTCATTAAACTCATGGTCACCCACCATGCTGGACCTACCCGGTTTGTTAGGTTCACTTATTCGCAGTCATCAGCAGCAATACAGATCACTTCCTAATATCAAGGAGCTACTCTCTCAATAAATACCACTCTCTAAGAACTCATAAAGTGTTTAATGACGTTTTGAATAGTTCAACGGACGTTGCATAAAAAAAAACGACTCCATATGTTTTTCGATATATTAGGTGTTTGATCTCCCTGCAATTGTGTAGGTACAGACTTATTCCTCGCTCAGAACGTTTTCTCATAAAATCCATTTCTCACGTGTCAAGCACACTATGCTTTAGAACGCAGCAACCCAAGATGATTAACAACAACTACTCTCTAGCATCTTGACGCCGGCCAGTGCGAATACAACATTACCCGTTTTCGTAGCGCCGTAGCTTCGTAGCTTCGTAGCTCTCGTAGCAACACAGATTATAATGAAATAGTGGTAAACTAAATAGTGTAAAACTTTGCTCAGTAAGTAGTTTATCTACGCTTATTTTTATTTTACTCAGAAAAACAAATTTTCTATGTTCATGAGAGATAACCGTAGGTCTTACGAGTACGTACCAAACCACGTACTCGTGACTCCAAGCAAAGCTGTGCTGTTAACAGACTTAAAAATAATAGGAGGTAATCAATTTGATGTGTATCTACATGATATTGTTGGAATTTCATAATATTTGAGTATGTTGATCAAAGGCTATGATCATCATACTCAAATTTGCCAATGTCATGCCAATATCAATATAACCAGCAACTTCTTGGCTTGGTTCGAGTCCCACCCGTGCGCAAATTTTTGGTTACTTATTTCATCTTTATGAATATAAAATATGGCACTGTGAGTGATAAAAACATTCCAAACCATGTATGTATGCTTACTCACGGATTTCTCGTAAATAAGAAGTCATAGCTTGATTATATATTAGATTAGGTATTAGGTTAAGAATGTATGGAAACTGTTTCTGAAATAAATGATTTCAATTCAAAGATTATTATGTTTTATTTCGATTAGGTTTATTTCAACGTAGGGTATAGTGTAAGTTTTGTCAAAATCGATCCAGTAGATATTTATTGAGGTATGGGTTACTCTCTGAAAAACATGAAATTAAAAAAAACTATAAAAATCCAATCGCTATAAAATTACTGACTTACAAATAATGACAAAAAAAAACGAATTTATTAAAACCCGAAATGCTTGAAAAACTCAGGTTGTGCTTGCGCAAACCCGTGTTATTTCGGAACTCGAAAGCGCCGAAAAATCCAGGATTTACAATATTTCTTTGAACAAGATATGGTGAATATCTACAAAATTTGTTTTAATAAATAATGTCATAATTAGGAACACATATCCTAAATTATTATAAGTTATTTCGTTGTAACGTAGTCAGTCACAGGCTGGGAGTATAAACACAGTCACAGGCGCGTGGCGCGGTCCGCGAGCGGCAGCCCCGCGCTCATTTATGCTCGGCGCGTACCGAAAACATCTACTTTTTTAATGCAAAAAACGAAACTTCTAACTTTTTTAGAGACATTTATACATTATAGTTACCTAAATACTTGAAGACTTGTGTAGAATATGATATTATTCTGGTAAGCCAATATGCGATATCACTTACAATAATGACGATGTTCTATCATTTTATCAGTTTCATATCAGATTTACGAATATATCAGTTCTATCTTGTAAACTGTTGTTTCAACAATACACCGCGTCTTGTTAAAACAATAGTTTCAGAATCCATTTTAAGTGAACAATTTCTTTTTGGAGTCGGTTCTCTGATAGTTGATGCATAAGATGGTCGAACTGATGGCACCGACTACAAAAAAAAAATCGCCTATAATGGATTCCTTTGCTTTGAAGGGTCACGAGTTTATTAAAGACTTTCTTGTGCATTTTGCTTTAAAAATCGGTATTTGACTAAGTATACCAATTTAGAGGTATCCTCGAAACTTTCCTGGAAGGTTCCTCAGTCAAGTCTGTGTCGAAGCAGTTTCATGGAAACGTCTTACGATACCGGTACTAGTATCCACCTGTATATGGTCTGGGTGTTCAAGTGAGCGATTGATGGTGATAATGTGTGTGAGAGAAACTATACAGGGTGAAATTTTCATACTTTTTTTAAAAATAAATATATCACTTCACTAAAATACATTACGGGTATGCGATTTGACAGACCACAAGCATGAAATTGCCCTGCTTAATCATACTGTATTTATATATTATTATTTTTTTGATACTAAATAGGTTCCAGATCCATCCTGTGTGACTATTGATGTACGCATTGCTAAAATTTCAAATAATAAGATGACTTACGATTAGAAATGGGCGACGGGAAAATACCCATTGGGAAAATACCGGGTAAAAACCCATTTTGAGAAAATATAGGATTTTTCCAGATTAAATTCCCTGATAATATGGGTCAGCCCATATTATCAAGGAATTTACTCGGAAGACAGACCGGAATATAGTATTTTTAGTTTGTTTAAAACATGTTTACTTTTCTTCAAATTTAACAAACGAAAATAACAAATTAATGATCAATGTAAAAGTCCGCCGGCGTAACAGCAGTCGTGTTGTAAGTCTACCGTAGCCTATCTAATCTTTCCGGTAGGATACGGAATATTAGAGCGTTTTATTATCATTGGTTGATGGGCTCTATTGTTGCCAGCTCCACCAGGTATGATCTATTGTGGCAGCCCTTATATTTAAATTTCACTTCTTAGTCCCGTGATATCTGCTTTCTCATCCGGGTGCATGATGTGCCGCCCGAGATGGATACTTTTTTGCTCATAAGCGGTCCGCATGAGCAGAGGACATGCATGGCCGTTTCGGCTTATGTATTACAAGATCTACATAGAGCGTCTTCGGTCATGTTGATATTGGCCAAATGTTTGTTAATTTTATCATTTTGACGACCCGTCTGGTGTAGTGGTCGAGAAATCGCCTAATACGCAGCGGGTGCGGGTTCGATCCCCGCACAATAAAAACATTTGTGTGCATGAACATGTATGTTTGTATTGGTCAACATGCTTACAGAGGATAGTTAGAAGCGTAGTGGCGCGTTGTTTGGTGATGCCACATAATGGTTATACGCCGATTTGAGAGGGTTATCGGCTCTTTCTCTAGCAAGTTCATCTGCTACTTCGTTTCCTTCAACCATTGAATGCCCTGGTAAGTGTGACTTTCTTGTTGTTTCCCAGTTCATTCAATGCCTCAGTGCATGTTTGCACCAGTTTTGACATTTGTTCGAAGGATTTTAGAGCCAGCAATGCAGCCTGGCTATCTAAGTTGATGTAGAAGTGTTGGTTCCGGAGTTTCTTCTCAAGGTTTATCTCTGCACATTTGTTTATGGCAAAGACCTCGGTTTGGAAGATGGAGGTTTCAGTCCCCATGTTTACACTTACTTTGAGCTTAGGCCTCTCTCCGTAGACCCCACAACCTACATCATTTCCTTTTTTGGATCCGTCCGTGTACCAGACGTGGCTACCTTTCATAAATGACATTTGGCCTTCAAGCTATTTGTCTCTAGAAGGTATTACGGCATACTACGTAGCTTTCGTAGGTAACTTTTATAAACCCTTTGACGCTTAAAATTGATTGGAAAGTTTTATTAGGAACTTATTGACATTTATATGATGTTATTGATGCATATCCTATACATTTTTCAATGTTCGTTACTAGATACCAAAACCCATGTACTTACGAATTGTGTAAAATTAACTCCTGATTTTTGTATTAATTTAAAATAATATTTTATGCATGGAAATCCGCAAAACAATTTATATCTGCTGTGAATCACAAGTGAACACCTCATGTATCACAAATATTATTTGGTGCGATTTTCTATTCGGGACTTAGCACACTGAACACATCTTTTTCGGTTTCTTGCCTTCATCATTACATGACTCGGCAACGTCGTCTTCTGACTGCGACTACTGAAATTTTTTAATCCGTTTTCTAGTCATAGACATAGAAGGCAAAACTTTTTTTCTTGATAAAAATCCTCCTATCATTGATCTTGCTACTACCTGATGATATTCTAATGACGTTATTAAGCTGCCTACAATTTGTTCATCGTGCAGTTTAGTATAAATTGTATATAAGTTATTCATTGCTATATCCAAGAGATCAAAAAATAAGCGCAAGTAATATTTTATACGGGATTTTCGATCGACCTAATACATAACCTTTATAAATAAATATAAATATTAGACACCAATCACATACATTGCTCTGATCCCAAAGTAAGTAGCCAATGCACTTGTGTTATGGAAATCAGACACAACGGTGGTACCACAACACCCAGACCCGAGACAATATAGAAAATATCGTTTTCTACATTGACCCGACCGAGAATCGAACCCGAAACCTCATGAGATGGCGACGCTTGAAACCAGCGTGCACCGCTCGACCACGGAGGTCATCTATACCTAGTCTTGCCATAAATATTGTCACAAAGTTTTTTTTTAATGCAAAAAATATTTATTACTTCTACAGTGTGTTAGTTTAATACATAAATATAAAACAATTTAAAATATAAAAAAGCTTCAAAGTAGTCTCCATTGGCTGCAATACAGTCCTTTAAACGTTGAGGCCAGTTATCAATAGAAGCACGCACTCTTTCCATGGGAAAATTCCTCACTGCCAATCGTATGGATTGTTTTAGGGACTCTTAACTATCATGGCGTTTAGAGCAAGCCGTACTCTCTAAAACTGATCTTAAACCATAATCCAGCGGATGAGGATCGGGACTAGACGATGGCCAGTTTTCAGCTCTGATGAAGTCCGAAACGTTCGCTTCTAACCAAGACTGCGTGGACCGAGCTTTATGACCCGGCGCCGAGTCTTGTTGGATAGACCATGCTTGGTTATTGAACATGGTTGTTGAAGGGCTTAACTACCTTAGCAAGAGTGGTATCTTGATTCACTTGTGCCGATATTTTGATACCTTTTTCACAAAAATATGGCTCAGTCACTCCTTCATAGCTAACACCCCACCAATCCATCACTGAAGTCGGGTAATGCCTACGTTGCACTCTGCCGATTATTGAGAAGCTTTCTTAGAGGTTTGAGCATAAATACGGTCAATTTGTTTATTAAAATGTTGCTCAATTGTAAATATTTTCTCATCCGTAAACCTTTTTTTTCTGAGACCTCCCTTTGCGTATTGCTTCAGTAGTGTTTTTCGATTTTACCACCCTATTCTTTTTTAAATTATCAGTTAAAAAATGACCAGTGCGTCTCTTACAGGCTGCAAGTCCTAAGTCATCTTTTAAAATACGCGACATGGTTCTGGGTGCTATCTTAATCTCCTGAGATAAAATCTTTTGCTTTCGGATAGGATTCCTGCGAATTCTTTCCCTTACTGCTTTGACCACCTTTTTCGTACGAACACTACGTGGACGGCCAGATCCTTTTGTGTCACAAACAGAAGAGGTCTCATTGTACCTATTGATAGCCCGGTACACAAACATTTGACTAATGCCAAGCGTATGGAGAGTTTTAAAAATTGCATTTGGCTCCATACCATCTTTGTGTAATGCAATCACAGCGATTCGTTTCTCTTTATCACCCCACTCAATTTTAATGTCGCAAAATATTATAAAATGTATTGACGCCAAAATTAGAAAACACAATGAGCAATCGTATAAAAATGACAGATTCCAAATTGAAATGTAATATCTTTCTTATTTTTGATTGTAACAGTATTTATGGCCAGACTGTGTATATATCGTCCCTTTTCATAACCTTATCAGCTGGTAAGTTTTTTGGGATATTTTTTCGCTGTATACGCACTGTGCCACAAGCCTTTATGTTGAGTTTTGCTAAATTATGCTGCAATATGGGTGATTTCAAATTGATATAAATATCCTGTTGCAGAATCAGCGCGACACCAGATTTTGAAACCTCTTTTGATCGGTTTGTTTTGAATGTACTGCTTGATAATATGTGGCCCTTGAATTTTGCCATATCTTCGTCGACTGCTTGCGTTACAGTATTATTCAGGGCCTTCTGAAAGCTAGAGTTGAAGTGGTTCATTACCCGACGAATTTTGTAAGCCCTGTCATAGTCGGGCGACGATGTTTGGGGCTGTATTTGGTTATTACAAAATTGGCATGACATTAGCTACGTAAAGTACACCCATATGGGGCTCAGTAGACCAATAATTACGTAAAGAAGGCAACTCATGGTAACCCATTACGTAGTTCATTCCTATGAATGCAGTGCGTACAGCATGGACTCAGGTATATTGATATCTTCAATAAGCATTTTTATATTCGTGACCGCCTTGAATACATCAAATGGATTTGGAGATATACGTACTTGGAGTACATTTATCTTAACAAACTCATAATCGCTTTGTGGAAAATTGCATGGCCTGCAAGTATTCGTTCGCCATCGAAATTTGGTATCGTGCTGGAAAAGGGAACCGTATTACACGATGACGTCGATGCTGCTGGAATAGGTGCTCGGTCGTGTGCGCGTGCTGATTCAATAACAACTTCTGAAACTCCTGCTGCGATATCTTGTTCTATAAATGCCTGATCTTCTTCATCCAAAACCAGAACGTCTTCAAAGTTGCTAGTATCAGCCATGAGATACTCTTCTATTTCGGAATGTTGTAAAGAAAATACTCTCGTCCCTGTGTAAGCCTAAAACAATAAAAATAGCCATGACTAAGTCGACCAAACATGTATAAAACTCAAATACTAACACAAAATAAACTCATACATTAGTTGACCGATAACGCATATTGGGACACCATTGTCCCTTTCAGTAATTTGGCAATACATTAACTTTACACTAGCTTATCACTGTAAAAGCCTATAAATATGCTTATTTACTTACCGGTGCAATGGAAATAAAAGGTACAATAACTTCAATTGTAATAAGCTTATGCTCAGAAAGAATAATTATATTTGACAATGAAAAAGTGCAATACAAACTTCCACTTTACCGCAAAATATTTCTTTTTTTTCACGCTCAGGACTGCCAATAAATTATGTTGATCTACAAGGCTTTCAAGCACGTGTTCAAAATTTCGTTGGTGTAATGTAAGTTAGTATATTTGTGCTTTATACATAAACCTGTTAACTGACACTGCCTGAAATGCTGTGTTATCATGGTGTATCCACAACGCCTGGCGTCATGTGCTGGAGGCCGTGCCGGCGGCCATACCGTTCACTCCGCAACGGCATTTTCCATAGTATCTGGCAGTTTATTGCTGTATGCCGTCGGTAGAGCCGCCGGGCAGTGCGAATACAATTTTACGTTTACATGCCTGCACCTACATCATTACCCATTTTCGTAGCGCCGTAGCTTCGTAGCTTCGTAGCTCTCGTAGCAACACAGATTATAATGAAATAGTGGTAAACAACTACAGAAAACTTTGCTCAGTAAGTAGTATTTATACACGCTTGTTTTTATATTGCTGAGATAAACGAATTTTCTATGTTCATGCTATTAGGCTAAACAAATTTTGATATGCTGTTTACAGACTTAAAAATAGGAGGTAATCAATTTGATGTATATCTATATGATATTGTTGGAATTTCATAATATTTGAGTATATTGATCAAAGGTTTTCAAAAACGTATGCCAAATTTTGTTAGTTAATCAAGAGTTATTAATAACCCAAAACAATGCCATGCAACAACCAAATTAAGTCCAGGAAACAATTTATTAAGTTAATTTATATTTCAAGAATTCGTCAATGCTATGAAATGTTTTTTCTAATAACCACATACGCTGTGACGATTTAAACCGATATATAGGGAGTTCTTTAATATTATCAGGTATTTTATTATAAACTTTATACACATATGCAAAAATATTATTTTGAAAGCGTTTTGTTTTTGGTACACACTCAAGTAGCAATTTATTTGGATTTCGCATCGACCTCTGGGTTGTGTCTTGTGCTAGCGAAAATTTTTTAATATTTTGCTCAACAAACATACTGACCTCCAAAATATATCAGCAGGGTAGCGGTAATATGTAAAGCAATCTAAAGTAAGGACCCATGAAACATCGGGTACTATATTGCATATCGATCTTATACAGCTCTTCTGTGAGACAAATAGTTTCCCGATGTTAGAGCCATTACCCCAGACTGCCAAACCGTATCTCAAAACCGATTCAACATGGGCAAAACAAGCAGTAATAGCCGTGTGTACAGTAGCTTGACGACCCGTCTGGTATAGTGGTCGAGAAATCGCCTACTACGCAGCGGGTGCGGGTTCGATCCCCGCACAATACAAACATTTGTGTGCATGAACATGTCTGTTTGTATTGGTCTGGGTGTTTTCTATGTATATTATGTATGTATTTACAAACAAAAAGTATTTAAGTATTAGTATCCGTTGTCTGGCACCCATAACACAAGCTTTGAGTAGCTTACTTTGGGACTAGATGGCGATGTGTGGGAATGTCCAAAGCTACTTTGGTTAATTTGTATACAGCCAAAGCGATATCATTAATTTTCTTTGATACCATTTCAATTTGTCCTTTCCGAGATAAATTTGGATCAATAATTAAGCCCGGAAATTTCGTATCAGAAGGTCGTATCGTATGATAAAGTTTTATGTCGGTTAGGTATATTTCAATGTAGGGTACAGAGTAAGTTTCTTCAAAATCCATCCAGTAGATAGTTATTGAGATATGCGTTACTATCTGAAAAACATGAAATTACAGAAAAAAATATTAAAAATTAAACCGCTTTAAAATAACTGACGTACAAATAATGGCAACAAAATCGCTTTTATTAAAACCCGAAAAGATTGAAAAACTCGGGTTGTGCTTGCGCAAACCTGGGCATTTTCGGCACTCAAAACCGCCGAAAAAACCCGATTTTGGGTAAACTAGGGCCTGATTCCCTAGTTGCAGCGCGTCGCGATGGAGGGAAATAAAAAACAATCGCGCCGGGCGAAGCTCAGCCAGTACCGCGCAACGGTAATATTTAGACATAATATTACCGTGGTCACGGTAATATTATGTCGCGCGGCCGCACCGAGCGCATGCGCGACATCGCCGGTAACGCGGAAATACACTCGCCATTGGTACACGAGTGACATCGGAAACTTTGCATAATTTTTTTTTACAATATTCCAAGTTTGAAAAAGTTGTGTGCCAGTGTCGCAGTTTAAAACGGGAACGTTATTTAGCAACATGAAGAACAAGGTGAGTTTTTTTTACCTACCCGCATTTTGTTATTTTCAGTAAGCGTTAAAATAAACGAATAACAAAACCCAGATGAGAACTTGAGGTAAACTAATAATTATTTTATTATATTGAAGGAATCGTTGAAACAAAAAAAAATATGTTACCTAACTAAGAAAATATACAAATAAAAATAAAACTGCTTGGATTGATCTACAGCAATAATATAGGTAAGTAATAACTTAATCAAACAAAACCTACACAAAAGGATCTCTTTTAAAAACGAAATCAACAGAATAAAAACCTTACTTACTAGCAACAATTTGGAAGGTGCTATTAATCTGTCTTTTCGAATAAAATAAAGGTTTAGTTGGATTTTAACCTACTTAAAAAAGGAGGTTATCGATTCGACTGTATGTTTTTTTGTGACTGTGTTACGTCATATCACAGTAATGTGTAGACCAATTAGAAATTTTCGCCTACCTGGAGTTTATAACTTCTAGTTGGTCCCATTGTTGCCAAGTTGGGATCTGATGATGGGATCTTGGTGAAATCGAGTGAAACCTTCATTTTTCAAACGCACGTATTGTGTTTTTATACAAGATTCTTTATATTGTCGTATTGTTGCGTCTGATAGTCAACATTGTAAGCAGCTGAGCTGATGGTGGAATTCCTTAACGCTTAGCAGTTCAGTGGTTATTATGATAGGTAAAATTTAGGTTCTTAAACATCTGAGTAATAAGGTGTAGACCTCCTGTCATCACTAAAAATAAATAAATAAAATTAACTTTAAATAAGTAAAAACCGACTGTAAAACAAAAAAGGCGTGACAATATTCCCAAAAAACTCTATACATAAAAACTTGTTTCAATGTGTAACGGTTCCCATATATATTTGCATACGCATGCAAGTAAGAAGGCATGCGCATGTTCTTTTAAAATCGGTTTTTGACTAAGAATACTAATTTAGAAGTATCCTCGAAACTTTCCTTGAGGGTTCTTCAGTCAAGTCTGAGTCGAGGCAGTTTCATGAAAACGTCTTTCCATACTGGTACTTACTAGTATCTAACTGTATATGGGCTGGGTATTCAAGTGAGCGTTTGATGGTGATAATGTGTGTGAGAGAATCTATACGGGCTGAAATTTTTATACGTTTTAAAAAAAACATATTTTTTTAACCACATTTTTTTATTCATAAAGATGAAAATAAGAAACCAAAAATTTGCGCACGGGCGCTAAGCGTCACGCAATTGACGTTTTCATAAGAAACCACAAATTTCGCAGGGTCGGACTAAAAGCACGGTAGCTCAATTGGTAAGAGCGTTTGGCCCGGTCTGCCAAAAGGTTGCTGTTTCAAGTCCCGCCCGTGCGCAAATTTTTGGTTTCTTATTTTCATCTTTATGAATATATAATATGACACTGTGAGTGTTAAAAACAATCTAAAAGCATCACATTTTTTTAACCGAACATCACACAACTGTAATATAATATAATGTTATAACTGTAATTATAATATAACTTCACTTAAATACATTAAAGGAGTGCGATTTGCCAGACCACAAGCATGAGATTGCCCTGTTTAATCATAATATATTTATTTTTATACTTAATAGGTTCTAGATCCATCCTGTGTGACTTTTGCTGTACGCATTGCTGAAATTTTAATTAATAAGATAATTCCAATTAGAAATGGGTGACGGAAAAATACCCATAAGGAAAATACCGGGTAAAAACCCATTTTGGGAAAATACAGGATTTTTCCCCGATTAAAATTCCTTGATAATATGGGTCACCTCATATTATCATGAAATTTACTCGGAAGACGGACCGAAATTATGTATTTTTAGTTCGTTTAGAATATGTTTACTTCTCTTCAACTTTAACAAACGAAAATAACAATTTAATGATTCAATATATAAGTTCGCCGGCGTAACAGCAGTCGTGTTGTAAGTCTATCGTAGCCTCTCTCATCTTTCCGGTAGGATACGGAATACTACGGCATACTACGTAGCTTTCATAAATTACTTTTATTAAGGAATTTGCTAGATTTAGTACCTAATGCAACATACCGATTCTCGCAAACGCTTTACTTCCTGCATACCTTTATTTCTTCGACTATTTTTATCATAATAATTTTATATTTTTTTTGAAGTGAAAACTTCTTTAGCGGCGTTGAGCACTCTTGTGGGATGGGGGAAAAATGTGAAACTCGCGTCAGGACACGTGGGCTGATCGAAAAACCGTTAGACGGTTGGCGAAATTATGGATAAAAGTTGATTTTTCTGAGAGATAAACTTTTTAATGTAATTTAATATAATATAAATTGTAATGTTTATGTACGATAGCGCAATTAATAAATATTGTATTCTATAAAAATATATTATTATTATTATTATAATTATTATTGTATTATTATTATTATTATTATAATTATTATTATTATTATTGTATTCTATCACAAAAATGATAGTACTTTTATATTGATAATAAGAGCAATTCATTCAAATCAAAAATGCACAACGTTGATATTCAAGTTTTCACTTCTGCCGGCACTCCCGGAGTGCATTTTTTTTTAAAGTTTAAATAGACTTATTGAACTAAAAATAAATAAAAGTCACTATTTTAGTATACATGACCATGATTTATTTCAAATTCAGATGCAGGAACGTTTATTTTTGACAAGAATGATTACTGATACAATTAAATGAAATCTACGAAAGCTACCGCACTTTCGAAAGATTCAGAAGTCTACCGTAGTCTACCAGAATTCCAGCGTTTCAGGCAGTGTCAGTTAACAGATTTATGTATAAAGTATAAAATTATTGGTTTCTTTTCAAACACACATTTTTTGGCTCCATAACTTATTTAATATCGATATTTTGTTTCTGTTTTTTTTTTTAACTATCTGGAATTTAGGTTTTTTAAAAATAACTATATTACAATTTTTTTTTAAACGCACAAATATACAAACTTACATTACACCAACAAAATTTTGTTAGCGTATTTATTATCTGGTCGTAGAGATCTAATAATACAACTTTATGTTCAGGATCTTTACACTCTCTATCAGCACATGACGAAAATACAGAGGGAAAGTCAATCAGCTTCAATCTTTCATTACAATACTTTGTATATTCTAATATCTGTGATTCATCCCGTTCTCCCTATAGAATGTGATTAAACTCACTACCGCGAGACTCATTTTTAGGTATTCAGGTATTTAAGTTGCACTGTATCTCTAGGGGAAAATGGTCTGACCAAAACACTCCATAATTAATTGACACTTTATCGACAGTATCACGAGCTGCCTGGGTCACCACACAGTGATCCAGACAACTAGTGCTCCCGTGACATTCACTTACATAAGTGTACGCTCCTGAGTCCGGTCCAAGTAACTCCATGTCCACACATTCCCATTTCTGCTCACCATAGAACCTTTGTTATTCAACATCAAAACGCCTACCCGGGTGTGCGTTTAAATCACCTAGAATGTAACTATATTCTGTATCGCAACTATCTATAATAGCTTGAATTTCACTCAGGCAATGTGTGAACTCCACTAAATTCACAGGGTCATCGGTGGGCATATATACTGAAAACACTAAGAAAGAGCGCCCTGCACTAGATATCTTCACAGCCACTATTCTATCACTACTACACGGCACGACTGATACGGCACTGAAAGCGTTTTTCCTCCATAAAATAGCGACCCCTCCGAACGGCCGACCACGAAGAACACCTGCTGAGGTATCAACCGCCGACTTCCCAGTGAACTCGAATTCCTAACTTACGGTGCCCAGTAGTGGGATATCATGAGGCATAAGAAACGTTTCTTGCAGCGCAATGAGATCCGCTGTACGGCATAACGTTATAATACAGTCTATTGACCTCATTAGCGATTTACAATTAAAAGTCACAAAGTTCACTTTGTCATTCATTGACGATTCATATTATTATCAAGATCAGCTAACACCTGTCCACGTTTTCTTTTAAAATCCACAAAACGTCGAAAAGACACTCCCTCAGGCCATAAGCTATCATTTAAAAATAATGATAACTTGTTCTTTGGTACGTAAACAATGTAGGTGCTATATTGTTTTTGTTCCTTAGTGTTAACTTTTCTCAAGGACACCGTCACTTGCGTTCTGTTGATAATATATTCTACTATGTCCACCTCCGATGTATCCTTATCTACGTTATTTATAAATAAAGGGATTTTTATATCCGCTGCTTTAAATTTTTCCTGTGGATTAGTAGGGGCCTTGCCCTGCACAGTAGAAAAGCGATTTCTATGTCTTTTTCGTTGAATTTGAATCCAATCATCATTACATTGCTTTTTTCCGAGGTTCGGTTCCTGGTTACTACATTCCCGCACAATCTCAGCCAGTGTTCTTGGATTAGTCGCCTTAATGGGCGTAGAAAAATGCTCCCTATTACTACCGCATAGGGATTTCTCTCTCGGTACGAACTCGCCGATACCAAACGCAGTCGGCTGCGGCGCAATAGAGGGCGACGACGATGACATACGAGTAGGTACCTTTTCATATGAGTGCGAGTGAGATAGCACTTGCTGTTTATTCGCATCAGTAGCTGATCCACTAATTGCATGCGCTGTCGCTGTCACCGGAGTGTGCGGCAGGCCTACCGGTCCACTATCGTAACCGCCAATAATATTTCTAAAACCACCGCCTCTATTGTAATTCACAAATGCGCCCTGTGTAGAAACAATCGAGGCATTTTTTGCATTTCGCAAGTAATTCTTGATTTCGTGCAATTGTTCTTGTGTAACATAGGAGTCCTTTATTTCTTTTAACTCAGACTTCAACACAATGATATCCTTAAGCAACCTCGATGCATCTATATGGTCGAAAGTCAACGGAGGCAGTCTCTGTAGCTCCATGGCAACAAAAATCGGCAACTCATCAGGGTTTGTTTCCTTAAAAACTCTAATAACATCATGTTGATTTTTATAAGACTTCCTCGTTTTCTTCCTGGTTATTTTTCGTTGCGAAACCGCCGAAAACAATAGACTTTTGGCTGCCTCAATTTCTTCCTCAGAGAAGCTAGATGTGCACAAGTTCACTATTGATTGCTCATCCATTACATCTTGCTTGTTTTGTATGAATGCAAGAAGTTCACTAATTACTATATTGCACGACGAACACTTCAGCATAGACGATGACATTGTGCACACGCGCAAAACGCAACCGCTCGCTAGCGCTCAAGGACACGAACTGAGAAAAAATCCACGGGGACTTTCTTTTCAATATTTTTACCCTTTCTTGTTTTTTGAGAGCCTAGGATTAGATATGGCAACTTAAACCTACCCAAAAATATTTCAGAGTCGTTTTTAAAACAAATTAATTGAGTAAGGTACTTTCCTGTTTGCGTTCATTCTGTTACACTTTGCAAATACACCATAATCACACTAAATGTTTACTTTATATTTTATTAAACCATGTAACTGTCTTCTTGTTTATAAGTAGGTAGTTATGGTCATCCACGATTATCATCTCGGTTTCCATCTCCAGTTGATCGTACCTAACGTCAGCAGCAATGTTGAGTATAAATAAGTGCCCTGATAGTGCATGTCTTTGTACTTAGTCGTATTATTTTTATACAATCAACATCTTCTTTTTTGATGCAAACAACGTATATTATACTTACCTAAATACTTGAAGACTTGAGTAGAATATGATAACATTTTGGTATGCCAATATGCGATAATACTTACAATAATGACTTATGTTCTATCATTTTATCAGTTTTATATCAGATTTACGAGTATATCAGTTCTATCTTGTAAACTGTTGTTTCAACAATACACCGCATATTGTTAAAACAATAGTTTCAAGATAGAACGAGCCTTAAAAGGAAAGGAATCCATCTTAAGTGAACAATTTCTTTTTCGAGTCGGTGCTCTGATAGTTTTTGCTTGAGATGGTCGAACTGATGGCACCGACTACAAAAAAAAATATTCTTACAATAATGACTTATGATCTATCATTTTATCAGTTTTATATCAGATTTACGAGTATATCAGTTCTATCTTGTAAACTGTTGTTTCAACAATTCACCGCGTATTGTTAAAACAATAGTTTCAAGATAGAACGAGCCTTAAAAGGAAAGGAATCCATATTAAGTGAACAATTTCTTTTTCGAGTCGGTGCTTTGATAGTTGATGCTTGAGATGGTCGAACTGATGGCACCGACTACAAAAAAAAAATTCGCCTATAATGGATTCCTTTGCTTTGAAGGGTCACGAGTTTATTAAAGACTTTCTTGTGCATTTTGCTTTAAAAATCGGTATTTGACTAAGTATACCAATTTAGAGGTATCCTCGAAACTTTCCTTGAGGGTTCTTCAGTCAAGTCTCATGAAAACGTCTTTCCATACTGGTACTAGTGTCCAACTGTATATGGGCTGGGTATTCAAGTAAGCGTTTGATGGTGATAATGTGTGTGAGAGAATCTATACGGGCTGAAATTTTCATACGTTTTAAAAAAAAAACATATTTTTTTAACCACATTTTTTTATTCATAATGATGAAAATAAGAAACCAAAAATTTGCGCACGGGCGCTAAGCGTCACGCAATTGACGTTTTCATAAGAAACCAGCTAAGAACGTAGCTCAATTGGTAAGAGCGTTTGGCCCGGTCTGACAAAAGGTTGTTGGTTCAAGTCCCGCCCGTGCGCAAATTTTTGGTTTCTTATTTTCATCTTTATGAATATATAATATGACACTGTGAGTGTTAAAAACAATCTAAAAAGCATCACATTTTTTTAACCGAACATCATACAACTGTAATAAAATATAATGTTATAACTGTAATTATAATATAACTTCACTAAAATACATGAGGAATTATGGATATAAAGGAGTGCGATTTGCCAGGCCACAAGCATGAGATTGCCCTGTTTAATCATAGTATATTTATTTTTATACTTAATAGGTTCTAGATCCATCCTGTGTGACTTTTGCTGTACGCATTGCTGAAATTTTGAATTAATAAGATAATTCCGATTAGAAATGGGTGACGGAAAAATACCCATAAGGAAAATACCGGGTAAAAACCCATTTTGGGAAAATACAGGATTTTTCCCCGATTAAAATTCCTTGATAATATGGGTCACCTCATATTATCATGAAATTTACTCGGAACACAGACCGAAATTATGTATTTTTAGTTCGTTTAGAACATGTTTACTTCTCTTCAACTTTAACAAACGAAAATAACAAATTAATGATCAATATAAAAGTTCGCCGGCGTAACAGCAGTCGTGTTGTAAGTCTATCGTAGCCTCTCTCATCTTTCCGGTAGGATACGGAATACTACGGTATACTACGTAGCTTTCATAAATTACTTTTATTAAGGAATTTGCTAGATTTAGACCCAAATGCAACATACCGATTCTAGCAAACGTTTAACTTCCTGCATAACTTTATTTCTTCGACTATTTTTATCATAATAATTTTATATTTTTTTTAATGTTGAAATAGACTTATTGAACTAAAAATAAATAAAAATCACTATTTTAGTATACATGACCATGATTTATTTCAAATTCAGATGCAGGAACGTTTATTTTTCACAAGAATGAATCCTGATACAATTAAATGAAATCTACGAAAGCTACCGCACTTTAGAAAGATTCAGAAGTCTACCGTAGTCTACCAGAATGCTACTGCATACTTTGGTAGGATACATTGGACTTGCAAATAAATAGCAGTAATTGTAATCTGTCTTGCTACGAGAGCTACGAAGCTACGGTGCTACGAAAACGGGTTATGATGATGACAAGATGCAGTACATGTTAACGTTATGTTGTATGCGCACTGCCCGGCGGCTCTACCGACGGCATACAACAATAAACTGTCAGATACTATGGAAAATGCCGTTGCGGAGTGAGCGGTATGACCGCCGGCTCGTCCCTTATGCTCGTCCCACATGACGCCAGGCGTTGTGGATACACCATGATAACACAGCATTTCAGGCAGTGTCAGTTAACAGATTTATGTATAAAGTATAAAATTATTGGATTTTTTTTCAAACTCACATATTTTGGCTCAATAACTTATTTCATATCGATATTTTGTTTCTGTTTTTTTTTAAATATCTGGCATTTAGGTTCTGTAAAAATAACTATATTACTTTTTTTTCAAACGCACAAATATACAAACTAACATTACACCAACGAAATTTTGAACACGTGCTTGAAAGCCTTATAGATCAACATTATTAATACCACTTACATACATGTCAAATTGATAATCGCCGTTTTTGAAGTCGGTCAAAAATCGTCCGTCTTTAAAATCTGACTAAAAGGTAAATGTACCGCATTTGTATTATTTGTTCCGTGCCAATATCTGGAATCCATCTTGAGTCAAGCACCTGTCTTTTATCGGTTTTCGGTCCTAGCAACTTCCTCCCTTCGACTTCCGGCGCCACTGTCGCACGTTTGCGGAGGGGATGACGACAGCGGCGGCCGGAGCGCGGCACAGTTTGATCATTATAGCGTCGTCTTTCGAAGCGGTTACACGTCTTAGCAAAACCTCTGCAAGTTAGAGGATACTTTTCTTAGTTTATTTTCTATAAAATCTAAATAAGTGTATCTTAACGTTATAATTTAATTCCTCCCTTCATTATGGAGAACGAAAATAGTGAAAATGTGCAACCAAGTGATAATTATAATGAGCGAGTGTCACGAAAAAGGAGTCGTTCTCCAAGTTCGAGCAGTTCTTCATCATCGGAGGAATCCAGTCCCGAAAGGAGACTCAAGCGATCTAGGAAAGAAAACGTAAGTGACATACGATTTGAATTCCTATCACAACAAGTGGCTTTTCCGACTAATTTAATAACTCAAAAACAATTAGAGCCGACATCGCAAGCATGTCCATTGCCTTCGACCTCAGAGGTCAGTGAAACCGTCGGCTGTCTGAGCGATGACTTGGGCCTACGCCCGCCGCCTGAAACTGTTACGGATAGCCGGCAATTAAAACTATCCGAGTTATCGACTTCGCTGAAGGACCCTCCGTTCCCCCAAGCGAATGAGGCTCATTTGACTAAATTATCTCAGTTGCAAAGATTTCAATGCAATGATTGGTATGCAATTCGTTTTTCTGAGGCACAGAAAAAATATCTGGCTACCCCAGGTTTCATAGAATTAAATATTAACGATGAGTTGAGACGTTTTAAAGATACGGGTACTAATGAAGATCGTTTGTACTTATTAGAAAGAACTTATGCAGCATTATCTAACGCTATCCTTACCCAGAAAGACGAATTACGCATAACTTTACAGTCTCTGGTAGATTGGTCAAATGATAAAAATACCACGCTCACATCCAAGTCCCTATTCGACAAAATTGAACAATTGTTTGGGAAGGATTGTAGTTATACAAAAGTTACCGATGACATTCTACAAATATGTTGCGGCCGCAGGGCCGATTGTATCCACATGCGCAGGGAGTGTATATTAAAGCAAATTCAGGAGGAATATCACTGTGGAGCTTTGCAGAAAATTCCGCCCAGTGCGGAAAATTTATTTGATGGTAATTTATTGGCAACCTACTTACAAAAAATTGGGGGGGGGCGAAAAACTAACACCTTCATTGCAGCCTACGCAGCAAGCAGAAAGCAGCAGAAGAAACCGTTCTTATGATAGACCGCCTAAACCATCAACGCGTAAACAAGCTGGTGGCAATTTTTTTCGAGGAAACTCTTCCAATTCCAAGGACAACAATAAAGGTAATTCGACAAAATCTTAAAATAACAGGACATTACAAAACAAGAACAAGAGATTCCACAAGGTCAAAATCTACCTCCTCCCCAGGAATAAACGTGCCTGACTACATGAGCTTTCGGGGTGGTTGTCTGCGGCAATATGTACATATTTGGGAAAGTCTGGGAGCTCCCGATCATATATGCAGACTGTTGAGAGGAGTACGTATCCCGTTTGTGATAAAACCACCTTTGATATCGCCAAATCAATTAACTCTCAAAAGTTTCGAAACAAAAAGAACCTATCACATGTCACATCAAATAAATCAAATGTTGCAAACGCACGTACTAGAAAAGGCGCCGATAAACCCCAGTTACCTATCCAAGTTTTTTCTGGTGCCGAAAACGGACGGTTCATTTCGTCCTATTTTCAATCTGAAACAATTAAACGTGTTCGTCAAACTGAAAAAAATTCAACTGTTCAGTCATTTCCGCATGCCGAGCTTTTTACAGTGCGAGGACTGGATGGTGAAGGTGGACCTCAGCCAAGCGTACTGCCACCTGTCGGTAGCCGAGCAGCACCGACGCTTCCTAAGGCTCAGCTACGGCGGCGAACTGCTCCAGATGACTTGCCTACCATTTGGCCTTTCATCAGCACCGAGGACTTTCGCCGCCGTGACGAATTGGATCGCAGAATACCTACGAAGCCGTCAGATCATCAGGTGCGTGGTGTATTTGGACGATTTTCTACTGGTCAATCAGTCTCGCCATGTTTTACACGAACACATCAATTATATGGTGAATCTGATGCGACGACTCGGTTGGACGATCAACCTGGACAAATCTGTACTGGTTCCGACTCAACGCCTAGAATTTCTGGGTGTAATGTGGGACACCAGACTCAACACGAAGTCCCTGTCGGAACCGAAGCGCCTAACGCTACGCAAGGCGCTTCAACTTCAGATGTCCAAGGGCAGCTGGTCTCTCCGACAGGCCCAGTCACTCCTGGGGAGACTCAGTTTTGCCTCGTTCGTCGTACGCAGAGGGAGATTACACTGTCGTACTATGCAGTACTACAGCCGACAGTTGCCCAAAGCACACCCTTACAAGCAAGTAACTTTACCAGAACCTGTACTTGCCGAGATGAGGTGGTGGATGGGCGCCGCACGGGACTCGTCACCCATACACATAGCTCCGATATCTCACCTTCTAACCACGGACGCCTCCGACTACGGCTGGGCAGCCCAGTTGGGAGAAACAAACATATCAGGTCAGTGGACGAAGAGACAACTCACGTGGCATGTCAATCTGAAAGAGCTGTATGCCGTCTTCGCTGCGATACAGCAGAGCGGGTCGCTGCCACAGAATGCTCATATATTGTTACAAACAGACAACCGCACTGTAGTAGCCTATGTAAACAAGGAAGGCGGGACCAAATCGGACAAACTTCTTACCCTCACACGGCAACTTTTATCTGCAATGGATCGACTCAATATACATCTGACGGCGCAGTACTTTCCGGGCAGATACAACTGCAAAGTGGACGCTTTATCCCGGGGCCGTGCCTGCCCGGAGTGGCATCTGACCGAGGAAGCGACGGACGTGATTTTTCAGAAGTGGGGAACGCCACAGGTGGACCTGTTCGCGTCGGCGACGGCTCACGTGGTGCAGCGATACGTGTCGACGGACATGCAGGACAACAAAGCACTGTTCCACAATGCATTCCTCCTATGGTGGGATTACGACCTAGCGTGGCTGTTTCCTCCACCGAACTTGATCCCGCAAGTTCTATCGTATCTCAACACGGCGAGAGGTCAGTACGTTTTGATTGCCCCCAAATGGACCAGGGTGTTTTGGAGGGCAGATATTCGAGCTCGCGCAGTACGAGGACCACACCGCATACAGAACCTGGAACGAGTGCTCATCGACACGAGAACGGGGACACATCCGCCTCAGATTCAAGACATATGTTTGGAGGCATGGTTAGTATCGGGTGGTTCGATGAAATAAAAGATTGGTCGCGAGATGAAACATCCTTGTTAATGTCAAGCTGGCGAAAATCTACTTTCAATACATATAGACCGGCGTGGAATAAATGGAGAAACTGGTGTAACACTTATGCAATTTCTTACAGTGACCCAAGCCCAGAGCAAGTCGCTCGTTATCTGGCACACTTGCATAACGACGAAGGTTTGGCCTACCGGACAATATTAGTTCACAAATCCGTGATCGCTACATTTACAATTACTAAAATATCGTCAAATTTTTTCGTTAAACATATTTAAAAGCCTGTTTCAGTTGGAAAGGAAAATAAATCTAAACCACCTATTTGGAATGCGAAGGAGCTGTTAAGGTATTTAGAAAACAATTCACCGGATCCGAGTAATCTATATCAAGTATCCCGTCGGACTGCGATTTTACTACTGCTAGCATCGGGACGCAGGGTTCACGATCTTACTCTTCTAAGTGCTAATATGCGTATATAAGTGCTGAAATTCAATGCTTCTGTGGCCTCGCTTCGGCTCAAAGACAGACAGCTGTAGCTACAGGCAATCTGGATGGAAACTCAAAAAACACCCGAGTCAAAACCTCGACTGTGTGCATTGGATTCGACAGTTAATACGGGTATCAGAACATCGTCGGAGTCTAGGTAATATCAATGAATTATTTATTACAGCGAGAGGAGAACCTAAACCAGCGTCCAGAACTGTAATTGGCGGCTGGATTAAATCCGTGTTGAGAGACGCCGGCATCGAAGCACCCCCGGGCTCAGTCCGCTCGGCCGTAGCGTCGCTAAACTGGCTAGAATATTTCCCTATAGATCAAATTCTTGCAACTGGTAATTGGAGACAAGAACATACGTTAGGGACCTATTATCAGAAAGAAATAATAAATCAATGGCCAGATCCCAATTCATCTGAATCTATTTCGCTATCGAATTTTTTCAACCCAGTGCGGTAAATATTAAAATCAGTTTAATATAAATCACTAAAAGAGCATGATTACATGATTCCTTAATAAATTAGTAATGATTCATTATTTGCTATCATTAATCAATAATAAATCTTAATCTTTATCCTGTATTTCATTCCATAACACATTATAGCATCATCATATTATTTAGACTACCAGGAGATATCAAACACATCACTCAAGATGGATTCCGGATATTGGCACGGAACAAATAATAGAGAGATTTAACTTACAATAAAACTTACCTATTATTTTTCCAACAATATCCGGAATCCAGGTAATTTCTACCTGGTACATCGTGAGTAAGTATAATGATCAAACTGTGCCGCGCTCCGGCCGCCGCTGTCGTCATCCCCTCCGCAAACGTGCGACAGTGGCGCCGGAAGTCGAAGGGAGGAAGTTGCTAGGACCGAAAACCGATAAAAGACAGGTGCTTGACTCAAGATGGATTCCGGATATTGTTGGAAAAATAATAGGTAAGTTTTATTGTAAGTTAAAACTCTCTATTTGTATACGGGTTGTTTGGTAAATCGAGTGCCAAATGAAAATGACTAATTTAAATCAATAATAAGCTGTCATTTTCTTTATTCAATTTTTTTTTTGGCATTTTATTTATTTTATATCGACCTTTTGTTTTTTTTAAAAAAAGGAGTTGTTTTTTTATGAGTATCATCTTTGAATCGTTACTCGATTATCATCTGGTTCTCTTGTGGACTTTTGAGAAGTAGGTGATTTAAACTTATAAAATGTTAATATTATTAATATATATGATCAGGTATTTTATTATAAACTATTGTACATATATCAAAAATATTATTTTGAAATAGTTTTGTTTTTGGTACACACACAAGTAGCAATTTATTTGGATTTCGCATCGACCTCTGTGTTGTGTCTCGTGCTAGCGAAAATTAATTAATATTTTGCTTACCAAACATACTCACCTCCAAAATATATAAGCAGGGCAGCGGTTATATATTAAGCAATCTAAAGTAAGGCACCCATGAAACATCGGGTGCTATATTGCATATAGATGTAATACAGCTCTTCTGTGAGACAAGTAGTTTCCCGATGTTAGTGCCATTACCGAGACTGCCAAACCTTATCTCGAAACCGATTCAACAAAGGCAAAATAAGCAGTGATAGTCGTATCCATTAATTTTCTTTGATACCATTTCAATTTGTCCTTTCCAAGATAAATTTGGATCAATAATTATGCCCTGAAATTTCGTATTAGAAGGTCGTATCGTATTATTATGTTTTATTTCGGTTAGGTATATTTCAACGTAGGGTACAGATCAAGTTTTTCCAAAGTCGATGTAGTAGGTAGTTAATGAGATATGGGTTACTATTTGAAAAACATGAAATAAAAAAAACTATTAAAAATTAAACCGCTTTAAAATAACTTACGTAAAACCCGAAAAGCTTGAAAAATTCGGGATGTGCTTGCGCAAACCCGGGTTTTTCCGAAACTAAACAGCTCCGAAAAAAACCCTGGTTTAGGTAAACCCGGGCTCGATTCCCTAGTTGCAGCGCGTTGCGATAGCGGGAAATAAAAAACCATCGCGCCGGGCAAATCTCAGCCAGTACTGCGCGGCCCCACCGGGCGCATGCGCGACATCACCGTTAACGCGGAAATACACTCAACATTGGTACACGAGTGACATCGGAAACTTCGCAAAACTTTTTTTACAATATTCCAACTTTGAAAAAGTTACAATTTAATACGAGAACTTTATCTAGCAACATGAAGAACAGGGTGAGTTTTTTTCATCTACCCGCATTTTAGTATTTTCAGTTATTGTAATAATCTTTTTCAAAAATAATTATGAAAACGAGATCCAAAAGATATTCTTTTCTTTTTTTCATTAATAAAACTACAGTCCACAGACTCTTTGGTCCGTGCCTTTATTGATTTAGGTTTTTGTTATGTTGGGTTAATTTTTATTTTTGCAAAAATTTACAGTGCTTTTTACAATACTTATTACTAGGGTTGTTAGTTTATGCTATAACTCTCTTATAAGTTAAACATCGTCTCTTATTTTTACTTAAGATAACTTAATATTTTTTTTTGTGTTTTTTTGTTATTTTTTCTTGTGTTGTTGTTATTATTGCTATTTTCTTTTTCTATATTTATTTGTACATGTGCATATATTTTTGTTGTATTGTTTTTTTTTTTTTGTTATTATTATTACATATTTGTATTATTCTATAAGGTTTTGGAATTCTATTATCCTTGTGATTTTGCTATACAATATTAAACAATATTGCTCTTATTCTAGTTTTTGTTAGTGATTGTGTTTGTGTTTGGGGAGTAAAGTAATCCCTCTACGTCGTCGCCTTTAGGTACTAAGATGTTCTTAGTGACTTGGTTGATGGAGTTAGTTATGTTAGTGGATTGGCCAATATCTTGTTTCGGACTTGCTCGTCGCCCCTGCGCATGGCCATCCGCAGGTTGTAGTCCCGGATTATTGTTGGTGTGGCCTTCTCTGCCCGGATTATCAGACGAGCTGTGGCGTCGTCGGTGGCATTGTCTGTGTAATAAACACAAGACTTTGTGTGTCTAGAGATGGCCACAACAGCGTGGGGAACACTCTTTAGGAGATGGGTTTTATTTGATACTGTGCGCACTATCACTACTGACTCAAAAGTCTGCCCCTGTGCTTCATGTATGGTAAGTGTGCGTGATCCTTCGTCTTTCCCGTATCCTTGGCTGATTAGGCTTGCCTTTTCAGCTTGGGTGTGAGTGAGGTATAGGGTTCTTTCCGATTTTGGGATCACTGCACCTGAGAAGCGCTTGAGGTAAAGGGACTGTTCTTGAGTATTGGCTGAGTATATGCCGCTGTAGATTTCACTAAGGGCATACGCTACATCCTGGGGGTTTCGATAGGTGCACAGTAACTCCTTAGTAACCTCTGTGATTTTATTAGGTCTTTTGTATTCCAAGGTGAAGAGATTACAGCGATCTATGTATGGGAGTTGGTTATTATCTCCTAACAAAGTCACCTCGCTGGCTTTCGCTATTTGGATAGCCAGTACAATGGATCCAAAATGGTTCATGAGGGCTTCATCCACCATGAGGCGTGTGCACGATTCTCCCTCACTCATACCATTTACAAGTAGAGATGCCATTGTTCTGACTCTCCTTTTCGCCCTCTCTTCCCCTTTTCTCGTTGCCAGTTTCTCTCGGAGGTCCTTTGCTGCTTCAGTCGTGGTTGTGATTATTATGTCCTGTTCGGGGTTTATTTGGGACATTACCCACGTGGTTTTGCCACAACCAGGGACTTTATTGACCCATGTAATTGTCGGTATAGTCCAGTGTTCCGGGACCCTACCTTTCGACAGATCTCCCGATAAGGTGTTAGCCATTTCGATTATTCTGTCGTCGAGCATGACCTTCGTATACTTTGCGACTACGACTATGGGGTCTTCGGACGGTGTTTTGAAGACAAGTTTTCCCTCCTCTAAGTTACTCAGTTGTTCGTCCTGTCCCACGAAGCCACACGCGTTGCTGTACGCCGCCATATACGACCCCGACATTTGTCCATGGATAACCTTGGATTGTTCGCTGTCGTATATTGCGGCCTCTGCGTCCTTTAATTTAGCTCGCAGCAGTCCCAGATTGTCAAGATTGTACGCTTGCATGATGCCCTTGCAAGTGTCTTCGTTGACTTTTCTAGTGGCTTTAGTTACCGCTACGAACTCGATAAAGGCATTTAGCATGTGCTCCTGTGGTTGACAGGCTGGTCTGAGAGTCGGTGGAGCTACTTTTCCCATGTCTGCCCTGGTGCGTTCCACTCTTGGGTTTGTTTCCTCCTCTGGTGGTGGTGAGGTAAACTTTTCGACTGCTTTCTCGATCGCTGTTATACTCCTCATCCTCGTTATTTTTCTGGTGATCATCTCCGGGATCGCCTTGAAAGCACTGCTGAGTGCTGCTGTCATAGTGGAGTGTGTGTCTTGAGTTTTCTCTTTCTCGTCGACGCTCAGCTCTTTCGTACTCCGTTTTGTCTGGCACTTTTCGCTTCTCACCCTAAGTTCCAATCGCTCGGACCCACTGATGTCAGTTCTGACTATAGGGTGGTCCCAGCAATCAGTGGGTGGTGGTGGTGCGTTTTGGTCTGCTGGTCGTGGTTTAAGGAAGCTGAGGTTTTGGCCTCTGTCCTCATAGACCACGACCTCGTGATATTTAGAAGCTGCCACGGCCCCAAGGTAGTCCTCGGTATTGCCTTTTTGGTAGCTTACGACCATTGCATCCAGACTGATCTTAACCGGTCTCGATGTTCCTCTCTCCCCTCGCTCACTTATCTTCGTTAGTACCTTGCATGCCTGTTCGAATTCCGTAACATGCAGTTCGTTGGAGAATAGTGCGATAGCCTTGTTTTTCTTTCGCACTATTCTACACTCTTGCTGTTCTATTGTTACAATTGGTAATTCGTTGTAGACCTTTCGTCTCATTGATGTTTTAAAGGTACTTCCGTTGATAAGTGAGCCGAGACCGGGTGAAATATAGACCGTGTTTCGTACCATGGCATTACAGAATGCGATTCCTAGCCGCTCCCAGTTGTTGTCCATGAACAGCGCGACTCCCTGCAGCCTTATTCCAGGCTCTCCCGGTTCACCGGATGCCAGCAGATTGTAGGGTTTAGGTTGACTTTGTGAGGGTTTCTGTGTGGTGAGTTGTTGTATTTGTTGTTGTGTGTCCTGTGTCGTGGGTGTGCAATTTGGTATTGCGTTTGTATTGTGTGTATTTGTATTGTTATGCGGTTGCCTACAACTGATTGGGTGTCGAAGCGTTAAAATAAACAAATAACAAAACCTAGATGAGAACTAGAGGTTCACTAATAAATATTTTATTATTTAAGTGTAAAAGCGCCTGAGATAATCGTTGAAACAAAAAAAAATGATACCTAACAAAGAAAATATGCAAATAAAAATAAAACTGCTTGGATTGATCTGCAGCAATAATATACTCGTAGGTACGTAATAAATTAAAAAAATACTCAAAGAACAGCAAAACAATTATGATAAACAACTTAATCACGAGCTTTAAATCATCCATCAACCTACCCAAAAGGATCCCTTCTAAAAACGAAATCATTTGAATAAAAACCTTATTTAATAACAACAAATAAGTATAGTTTTAAAAAACACCGGTACTTTATTTGCTTAGTGCAAATTGCGAAATGCACTTTTTGACACACCCAGCTATATATAGACTATAGTTTTCTTTTTTCGACTGCAAGTTTGTACCGAATACCTTTCGTAAAAAAAAATTACGATCGTTGCTACCTTACTTACTAACTCTTAAAAGGGTGCTATTTCCTAAATCTGTCTTTTCGAATAAAATAAATGTTTAGTTGGATTTAAACCACCTTTAAAAAGGACCTTATCGATTCGACTGTATGCTTTTGTGTGACTGTGTTACCTCATATCACAGTAATGTGTAGACCGATTGGAAAGTTTCGCCTACCTAGTGGTTATAACTTCTAGTTGGTCCCATTGCTGCCAAGTCGGGATCTGATGATGTGATTTTGGTGAAATCGAGTGAAACCCTCAATTTTCAAACGCACGTATTGTGTTTTTATACAAGATTCCTAATATTGTCGTGTTGTTGCGTCTGATAGTCAACATTGTGTGGAGCTGAGCTGATGGTGGAATTCCTTAACGCTTAGCAGTTCAGTGGATAATATGATAGGTAAATTTTAACTTCTTAAAAATCTGAGTCATAAGGTGCAGACCTCCTGTCATCACTAAAAATAAATAAATAAAATTAACTTTAAAAAAGTAAAAACCGACTTTAAAACAAAAAAGGCGTGACAATATTCCATATAAACTCTTGACCTTTTAAAAGAAAGAAATCCAATTTAGGCGAATAATTTCTTTTGTGGAGTCGGTGCCATAATTTTGACCATTAACTATCATAGCACTTACTACTTAACGCTATCGGTTTTAACGTTTATTTTAGTCGAAGCTAAACAAAGTCCCTGGAGTCATATGTTCTTTAGCCGACATGTAAGTTTACATCGCGTTTAATCAGCAGCAACAGTCATGTCTACATGTCAACTTGCTCCGTACACCCAGGCTTTTGTTGACGGTAATATGAAATAATTGTTAATACACAAAACTTAAGTAAATAACGCAAAACTTTAATAAACCAATTAGAATATAAGTATTTACTTAAAAAGACGAGCATTCTTAACTTAATAAAATAAAAACAAATAGTTACCAAAAATCAAAGCGCTACTTTCTACCTAAACCTACCCAAAAATATTTCAGAGTTGTTTTTAAAACAAATTAGTTGAGTAAGGTACTTTCCTGTTTTGCGTTGATTCTGGTACACTTTGCAAATATATCATAATCACGCTAAATGTTAACTTTATATTTTATTAAAGCATGTAACTGTCTTCTTGTTTATAAGTAGGTAGTCATGATCATTCACGTTTATCATCTCGGTTTCCGACTCGAGTTAATCGTACCTAACGTCAGAAGCAATGTTGAGTATAAATAAGTGCCCTGATAGTGCATTTTTTTGTGCTTAGTCGTATTTCGAGCAATTTAAGTCATAAATAATTTAGGCACAACTGCATTCCGATACATTATCCCGCAATGTAGGAAGGCCCCTACACGTCTGTGATTAAGACGAAAAATGATCCTTCATAGCATAAATGGGCTTTTTATACCAACAACAGCTTCTTATTTAATGCAAACAACGAAATTAGTAGTTTATTTAGTGAGAAATTTTACATTAAAGTAACATAAATAGTTGAAGACTTGTGTTAAGTATGATAAATAAATAAATAAATATCTTTGGACATTCCCACACATCGCCATCTAGTCCCAAAGTAAGCTACTCAAAGCTTGTGTTATGGGTGCCAGACAACGGATATACTACTTAAATACTTTTTGTTTGTAAATACATACATAATATACATAGAAAACACCCAGACCAATACAAACAGACATGTTCATGCACACAAATATTTGAATTGTGCGGGGATCGAATCCGCAACCCGCTGCGTAGTAGGCGATTTCTCGACCACTACACCAGATGGGTCGTCAAATAACAAGATAACATTTTGGTGAAGCCAATATGCGTTATAACCATAAAATTATTTCCGATAGGGGAAAGTACTTCTATGGATATTCTCACAATAATGACCTATTTCCTATCATTTTATCAGTTTCATATCATATTTCCGAGTATATCAGTTCTTGTAAACTGTTGTTTCAGTCAAGTCTGAGTCGAGACAGTTTCATGCAAACGAATTACCATACTGGTGCTAGTACTACTGTTACCTAGTATAGACTGGGTGTACAAGTGAGCGATTGATGTTGAAAATGTTTGTTAGAGAAAATATACAGGGTGAAATTTTCATACGATTTTAAAAAAATAAATATTTCATGATTTTTCAGCACACATTATTTTAACCGAACATGACACAACTGTAAAAATAATATATCAGTTCCCTAAAATACTTATGTATTTTCGGAGTTCGATTTGACAGACCACGAGCATGAAATTGCCCTGCTTAATCATACTGTATTTATATATTATTATTTTTTTGATACTAAATAGGTTCCAGGTCCATTCTGTGTGACTATTGATGTACGCATTGCTAAAATTTTAAATAATAAGATGACTTACGATTAGAAATGGGCGACGGAAAAATACCTACTGGGAAAATACCGGGTAAAAACCCATTTTGAGAAAATATAGGATTTTTCCCCGATTAAATTCCCTGAAAATATGGGTCAGCCCATATTATCAAGGAATTTACTCAGGAAGACAGACCGGAACATAGTATTTTTAGTTTGTTTAAAACATGTTTACTTTTCTTCAAATTTAACAAACAAAAATAACAAATTAATGATCAATATAAAAGTCCGCCGGCGTAACAGCAGTCGTGTTGTAAGTCTACCGTAGCCTATCTAATCTTTCCGGTAGAATACGAAATAGGTACTACGGCATACTACCACAGAAAATATAATAGTACTACGTACAGAAGGATCACTGTGCTAAGAATGATAAAGTATAAACACCTTTCGCTGCAACGCAATGAAGTGCAATTCACTTCGCACGATTATAATTCAAGGTTGTTTCATCTACCTATCTATACGTGTCTCTTTCTAACACGTAACGCTTTCCCTGTTTCGCGGCCTTGAATGTGTCAGGGTTGCGAGCGGCGCGTGGCACGAACATACGCGTAGGTACACAACGCGCTAATCAAATAAAACAAATAGTCTAGAGGACCTAGCACATTTCTTGACTGCGTTCTATCGGAGAAAGTAATTAATAGTGTCGGCGTTCGTTTCATATTAAAATAAGTGTTTACTCCGTCTAATTTAATTATTTGGTACAAAATGACTGAATTCGGAGAAATGAAAGTACAAACCAAACACACGTGTATGTACGGACAACAGCACGTCAAGGTAAACACTGCGGTATCTTATGCAGTTCAAAAAAGGGCTAGTTTGCAACAAAAGTGGATAACCTGATGTGCTGTCGACTGTACATGACACTTAACCAAATAAAATTGTATAGTAGAATTATTTTCTCCGTGCAGTTTGGGTCATAAATCAAAGCTCGGCCTCAGCCCGGTTAGGGCGGTGAGTATGTTGCGCGGGCGCACCGCCGTTTTAAAATTTATATTATTTAAAAAAAAATGTTTGTTATAAATAATTTCAATAAATATAATTTTTATATTAATTTATTTTTTTATAAAAAAAATATATAGTACATTCGCCAGCATCTTAGGTTACACACACTTTTGTTGCAAACTAGCCCTAATGTCAACTGCATAAGATACCAGTGTTAACCTTAATTTGCCGTTGTCCGTACATAACTACAAAAAGATACTTTTGTTTATACACATACATATTTTGTTTATACATATACCTTATCGTACCTTTATAAATGCTATAAAATCGAGATCAATTTTATTGGAATATCGAAAAATTAAGGGTGATATTATATAGCTAAAGTAAAATAATTAACTGTAGCTCTTGGACTATTAGATTTTGGACTACGTAAAATCCTAACACAAAATTACTTAAGTAATTTGGTAGGTACTTATAAATATTATGCTAAATTTAAAGTAGGTTTACTGACCTGTTTCCGTTTATTTTAAGTTAGATTGACGTAAGTAACTGGGTAGGTATCTTAAACTTAAACCTATTTCTTTGAACAAGAAATGTTGAATACCTACCTACAAAATTTGTTTTGATAAATAATGTCATAATTAGGAACACATATCTCGAATTATTAATATTTATTTCGTTGTAACGAAGTCAGTCACAGGCTGAGAAAATAAACACAGTCACAGGCGCGTGGCACGGTCCGAGAGCGGCAGCCCCGCGCTCATTTATGCTCGGCGTACCGAATCGCTCGAACGTACCTAAACTTCGGAGTGACACCCCCCTGATACTACGTAGCTTATTTTAGTCGTAGATTACTTTTATTAAGGAATTTTCCAGATAAAGTAGGTACCAAATGCAAAATACCGATTCTTACAAACGTTTTACTTCCTGCATAACTTTATTTGTGCGACTATTTTTATCACATTTTTTTTTCATTTTATGTAAAAATAAACTTATTTCTCTAAAAATTAATAAAAGTTACTATTTTTGTATGCACGACCATGATTTATTTTAAATTCAGTTTCAGGAACATTTATTTCTGACTAGAATGATTCGTGATACAATTAAATGAAATTACTATTAATATTTAATTAATTACAGCCAGCATCCTCGCCTCTTTGCCTCATGGTCACGGTTTTATTTTTGATATGGTTTTAAGCTACTAGTTTTTGCATGGATTTTCTTGAACCTTTTAATTCTAATAAATAATATTTTTCCCTTTGAAAATAAATCTACGGAAGCTACCGCTTTTTATGGAAAGATGAAGTCTACCGTAGTCTACCGGAATGCTACTGCATACTTTGGTAGGATAAATTGGACTTACAAGTAAACAGCAGTAAAAGTATTCAGTCCAAAAGGTCGCACAACACAATTAAATCACAAACTACTCCAAAGTCTACAAGAGAAACAGATGCTAATCGAGTAACGGTCGATTTAAAGATAATACTCAAAGTGGGTATCTACGTAAGTCGATTAGAAACTCGTGTTCAGAATGAAAACGCATTTTTACTAATTTTGTTTTATTTATTCTTAGACGTAGTAATTATTTGATGTGTCCTGCAACTTTATATGGCTACTAGCGGTCTCCCGCGACTACGTCCGCACGTTTTGAGTTTGTTCCCGACGCTCCCGACGCTGCCACGGGAGGGGTCCCGTCGCAGCGTGATGTATGCAGCAGTTTGCGACCTGGATCACATAATGAGAAAATTTACAAATAAGTTTAAATATTTACATGACATGCCGTAAACCTTTACCTAAGGTGCAGTTTAGAGAAGTTTTCATGACGCCCGACGAGTCTAATCGTTTTTAGGGTTCCGTAGCCAAATGGCAAAAAACGGAACCCTTATAGTTTCGTCAAGTCTGTCTGTCTGTCTGTCTGTCCGTCCGTATGTCACAGCCATTTTATTCTGTAACTATAAGCATCACACTGTTGAAATTTGGTAGAAGTAGGTATCCCGTTAACCGTTTTACGATCCTCATACAAAAAATAAAATCATATGCTCCCATACATGAAACTAAAACCAAAAAAAATTTTTTATACGTGTGGGGTGTCTATAGGTAGGTCTTTTAAAATGACACCCAGGTTCCTAAGACCATTTTCTTTTAAAGTCTAACGTTTCATAGCTAGACGCTTCCAAAGTGGTAAAATGGGCGTCCCCCCCCCCATCTAACTTCTAAACTAAGCAAGTGTAAATTTTGAAAAAATATATAATGTAGATCTTAACAAATACTTTCAACGAAAATTGGTTCGGACGGAATCGAAAGAGAAGTTTTTGAGATATAGCACATTTTCAAAAACAGCAAACATAACTTTGTACTTCATACAAACACTATGAAAAACAAAGTTATATTTGCTGTCAACAAAATATTGTGGATTTTACGAAGTGGCAGTAAGTGGATTGCCAAATTCAGTTAAAGTTGGCACGGAACCCTCAGTGCGCGAGTCCGACTCGCACTTGGCCGGTTTGGATTATTTATCACAGCCATATAAAATTATAGGTATACGAGGGTCAAACTGAAAGTTCTTAGAAAATCAAAAACTGATTACATTAGCCAGTTGTTAGTTTTATTATATCTTTTCAAAATATTGTCCATTGACGTCAATACACCGCTGCATGCGATGGAACCACTGGGAAAAGCACTTTGCCCACTCGTCCTTAGGGGTCTCTTCAATGGCATCGCGATACGCAGCCACCGCTTCTTCAGCATTCATAAACCGCTTTCCTTTAAGTTTTTCTTTAATTTTTGGAAATAAATAAAAATCACAAGGCGCGAGGTCGGGGCTATACGGCGGGTGACCCAGTAATTCAACGTTTGATGTCGCCAAATAGTCGATCGTTCGCTTGGCGGTGTGCGACGAGGCGTTGTCGTGGTGAAGGAGGATCCTCCTACTGCGAGGTCGTTTCTCTCGAACTTTTTCCAAGACAAGTGGCAAACAATTGGTAGTGTACCATTCTGCAGAAACTGTTTTTTGATCCTCTAACACAATTGTTGCGAAATGACCTATCCTTCCAAAGAACGAGGCCACCATTTTTTTTCCCGCACTTCGATCTCTCTTCACTTTAGTTGGCAACTCCTCGAAAGGAAACACCCACTGAGCAGATTGTCTTTTGGTTTCAGGATCATAACAGTAAATCCAGCTTTCGTCACCTGTTAGTATGTCGAACACAGCATTTGAGTCACCTCCGTTAAATCTTTCAATCATTTTACGGCACCAATCCACACGATGGAGTTTTTGAGCCTTAGTCAAATTATGAGGTATCCACCGGGCGCAAAGCTTCCTGACCGCTAAATGTTCGTGGAGGATTTTGTGCACTTGACTCATACCGATGCCTAAGCTTGTCCGAATCTGCTGATAGGTCACTCTTTTGTCAGTCTCTATCATACGCCGCACAACACAGATGTTATTTTCAGTCGTCGCCGTAGAAGGCCGTCCCTCACGTACATCATCAGTGAGATTAGTGCGACCACGTTTAAACTCATTAAACCAGTTGTAAACAGTCGCACGAGATGGGGCTTCATCGTGAAAGGCCAATCGTAGTCTATCATAACTTTCTTGTTGACTTAAATGACATCGAAAGTCATAAAAAATCATTGCACGAAAATTTTCTCGTGTTAAATTCATGTTGACGTGACACAGACAATTTTCAATTTGCCGCCAAATCGTAAAACAAATGACAAATGAATGAAATATATACTCAGTAATATTGGCAAAGAGTTCTATTTTCAAATTTTAGAATATTTTTTTTATTATATTGTTTATAAGTGGCCAGTTCTAAGAACTTTCAGTTTGACCCTCGTAATTTAAGAAAATTATGTTCCGCAACTGTGCAAGTTATTTTAAAAATTATAGTTTTAAAAAACTAAAAAACCACGCTTTTATAGCTAACCGAACTAAAAAGTAGAAAATAATTTTTAATAACAAAGAGTAAGAGAATAATTCAATTCAGAGTAAAAAGCGTGGGGTGCTTGATATATTAAATGTTGCACCCCACGCTTTTTACTCTGAATTGAATTATTCTCTTACTCTTTGTTATTAAAAATTATTTTCTACTTTTTAGTTCGGTTAGCTATAAAAGCGTGATTTTTTAGTTTTTTAAAACTATAATTTATTTTTCATGTTTTAGTTCGATGTTTCAATTAATTATTTGCGGACATGCGATATGCGATAGCTCTATCGTTCTTACTCCCTTACAGAGGATCCACGAAAGAATTTATTAATACTGGCGGTTCTTATAAGGATATTGATAAACTGTTATTAAATTATTGCATTGTCATCGGTCCTTGATACGTGTGCAAAAGTTTCAAATTAATCAGACTTCTGGAAATCGGTCAAATTTATGCTCAAAGATTCCATTACATACATACATACATACATACATACATACATACATACATACATACATACATACAACCCAAGCTAATAAAAAAGCGTGGTAATATTGAACAATGTGTCACAATTTAAAATGAAAATAACATTTTCATTGGCTTTCAGCAAGTGGCATAGGCTAAATAACATGCTCATTAATCTAAATATATTTTTTTTATCCTGATGATCCTAGTCAGAACTTTAATAAAAAGTTATGAGATTATTGTATTGTCATCGGTCCTTGACCCCTGTGCAAATTTCCATGTTAATCAGACTCCTAGATGTAGATGAAAATGAAGTTCAAAGATTCCGTTACATACATAGTTACATACAGGTCAAGCTAATAAAAGCGTGTTAAAAAGAACAAAATGGCTTGTGCTTGTAATTTTCATGTAAGACCGCAAAATAATGCACAATAAAGTACAAAAATTATATGCAGACTAGCGGTCCCCCGCGACTTCGTCCGCGCGTTTTGAATTTGCTCCCTCCCCTCCCGTCGCAGCGTGATGTTTTATATCCTAAAGCCTTTTTCAATAAATAAGCTATCTAACACAGAAATATTTTTTCAAATCGGTTCAGCAGTTCCTGAGATGAGCGCGTTCAAACCAACAAACTCTTCAGCTTTATAATATAATTAGCGCAAGCGCACGTTGTACTTGAGCTGCGAACATTATTTTGGTGCGGAGTTATGTTAAAACTGTGATAGCTCCTAAGATATTTATTGGAATCAAATGATATTAAGGGCAACTTTGTTCTAAATGAAATGCTCGTGATGATGAATGTATTTATTTTGATAAGAATAAATAACTGTGTGTATAATACACCTCTAAAAATGATGCATTATTTTTTTACAAATTTATTAACATAAAAAAGGTTGTAGTAAGTCAACCATAAAAGATAGACTTATGCTGTCGCGGACTTTATTATAGAACTCTTAATGTTGAACAATCTTGTCATACATGGTTTTTGTGTAACTTTAGCGGTTTCCGCAGCATACGCAGCGGAAGCTCTCAAAAGGAATATCTTTCTCCCGTTTTCGCAACATTTTTCATTGCTGCTGTGGTCTTGTTAGTCGTATCTTTATGTTATATAGCTTAAAGCCTTCCTCGATAAATGGACTATCTAACATAAAAATATTTTTTCAAATCGGGCCAGTAGTTTCTGAGATTAGCGCGTTCAAACAAACAAACAAACAAACAAACAAACAAACAAACAAACAAACAAACAAACAAACAAACAAACTCTTCAGCTTTATAATATTAGTATAGATATGAGTATGCATATACAGGTTTTTAAAGAAAAAAACAAATCCCAAAATCCAGTTATTTAAAAAAAATCGACATGAAATAAATTATCTTGATCTATAAGGCTTTCAAGCACGTGTTCAAAATTTCATTGGTGTAATGTATGTTTGTATATTTTGTGTGTTGTAAAAAAAAGAAATCCAATAGTTTTATACTTTATACATAAACCTGTTAACTGACACTGCCTGAAATGCTGTGTTATCATGGTGTATCCACAACGCCTGGCGTCATGTACTGGGGGCCGTGCCGGCGGCCATACCGCTCACTCCGCAACGGTATTTTCCATAGTATCTGACAGTTTATTGTTGTAAGCCGTCGGTAGAGCCGCCGGGCAGTGCGCATACAACATAACGTTAACATGTACTGCATCTTGTCATCATCATGACCCGTTTTCGAAGTGCCGTAGCGTCGTAGCTTCGTAGCTCTCGTAGCAACACAGATTATAATGAAATAGTGGTAAACAACTATTTATAGTGGAAAACTTTGCTCAGTAAGTGGTACATCCACGCTTGTTTTTATTTTGCTGCGAAAAAATGAATTGTCTGTGTTCATGAGAGATAACCGTAGGTAGGTTAGGTACAAACTCGTAACTCCAAGCAAACCTGTGCTGTTTACAGATTTGAAAATAGGAGGTAGTAAATTTGATGTGTATTCATGCGATATCGTAGCAACCGTTCATCTACGTTTGTATTGTTATTCCCGATGATGTAAGATTTCATACCGCGTTTAATAACTTTTACGTTACTTTTCGCCTGTCCATTGCTGGCCGGATGATAAGCGGGTGTCGTCACAAGCGACATTCCATTAGAGGCACAAAACACCTTAAACTTGTCAGAAGTAAACGCCGTAGCATTATTTCTAACAAGTGTTTGAGGCAGACCAAATCTTGACCATTAAAAGGAAAGGAATCCATTTTAGGCAAACAATTTATTTTTGGAGTCGGTGCTGTGATAGATGATGCTTGATGGTCAAAGTCACCGACTCCAAAATGAAATTGTTTGCCTTAAATGGATTCTTTCCTTTCAATGGTCAAGAGTTTATTTAAGACTATTTAGTGCATTTTGGTTTTTACTTTTTTTAAAGTTAATTTTATTTCTTGATTTTTAGGGATTACAGGAGAAGGGGGGGGGGATTAATTGCACTCTATGACTCTGTTCTTTAAAAAGCTACAAACTACCTAGCATAAGTTATGTGATTATAATTACTGAACTCCTAAGCGTTAAGGATTTCAACCATCAGCTCAGTCCCACAAAATGTTGACTGTCAGCTGAAACAACACCTCAACATTAAGATTCTAGAAATAAAAACACTTTACGTGCCTTTTAAATTTGACGGTTCCCTTCGATTACACCAAGATATCATCATCAGATCCCAAATTGGCAATAATGGGACCATCTAAAAGGTATATCTAATAGTTAGCCGAAAAAAAAAATCGAATCGGTCGACAAACAACTGAGATATGAGGTAACATACATACAAAAAAAACATACAGTCGAATTGATAACCTCCTCCTTTTTTGGGGTCGGTTAAAAATTAAACCGCCTTCGAAACTGACGTAAAAACTTAAAACAGAAGACAAATGCGTTACTTAAAGATTTTCGTGAGTTTTTTTAAGGCGTTTTATTTTATTTACTTTATGGCCTGGAAGAAGGCGAGAGACCATAGATGTATGGAACCATGTATGTCTCTATGTACGAAAAGAAATAATAACAGAGCCACCTTGCATCTCTTGCCTCCCTTGTGGAGGAGAGAATCGAGATTCGTCTTGTAAATAATGTATAATAACCTGTAAAAGCTGTAGAGGTTGTGGATTTACTATTTTAGGGTATAAATAATTTATATAAACGTGTGCATGTGTGTTCTCTTTATTTTTAGATAGCCTAGAAGGGTTTTTGGGTTTGAGTGTAACGTTTTCCCTCCTAAAGTTAGTATGGCTCTCGATCAGAATACTCGGCCAATGAGCTACGCCCCAAGCAATGATGATGAACTATGATCTTGATTAAAATTTGGATTTTAAAGTTACAACTCTCTTTTATTTTGTTATTATTAAAATTTCCCAATGGTGTATGATAATGGCATTTCCCTTGGATAGACCACACTCTAAGTATATCAGCCTCGAGGCAGTAAATAGATTGGATCATAAATAGAAATTCACTTAGACACAATATAAAACAAATAACACAATGTAATTAGACACAATGAAAAACAATAAACAATGTATATATAAAATATGATGTGTACTGGTCTGACCACTTTCCACTTGTACTTGAATGCGATGTATTTAAGATAAAGCCTAAAATTATGTTACCTGTTTATAGCCACAATGGTTTAAAAAGAGTAGTGTAGGGAGAAAGGCACAATACTCAAGTACAAAAATATAGTAAGATTTGTCATTCTACTCTTAGAGAAATTGACTTTCCGCAGGAATTGGGCCAATGCTGTGATGGATATTGTAATAATTTAGAACTTAGAGCCATCATAGATTAAATGTACGAAGATGTCGTTCATATTTTGTCAAATGCTGCGTCAGAGACGTATCGTGTTAAATGCCCTAGAAGGGAGGGTTACATAGCGGGATGGAATAGGTATGTCGCAGACTCACATAAAGAAGCGCGACTTAAATTTCAAATATGGGTAGAATGGGGAAAACCGCGCGCTGGTTCTATTCACAAAGAAATGGTAAATAGTAGGAAGATCTTCAAAAACAAATTAAAGTGGTGTCAAAACAATCAAGATCAAATAAAGATGGATGTTCTACCTTCGGATTTATCAGGAAAAAAATCGGAAAATTTTGGAAAAATACAAATAAATTAAATAGTAGTAGAGGGCGAGCATGATTTGAAGGCTTTTGCAGATATTTTTAGGGATCAATTTACGGTGAAGTCACCGCTGGGATCTGCACCGGGATGCAGTGATGATAATGGGGGCGTCATGTCTGAAAGAACAGTCAAGTTTACGGCCAAAGATATAGCTAAAGTTATTTCTAAAATGACAAAAGGGAAATCTCCCGGACACGATGGCCTGAGTATAGATCATTTTAAAAATGCCGGTGTACACTTACCACGTGTGCTTTCAATGATTTTTAATTTTAGTCTGGGACATGCCTATTTACCGGAAACGCTTATGCGTACAATTGTTGTACCTATTGTTAAAAATAAGACGGGTGATACATCTGACAAGGGAAACTACCGGTCGACTATATCACTTGCTACTACAGCTGTAAAACTGCTTGACAGTTTGCTTAATGGCTATCTCGCAAAGTATGTAGAACTTCATGATGCCCAATTTGGGTTTAAGTATCCTTTCCTTTCCTTTCCTTTGGACATTCCCACACATCGCCATCCAGTCCCAAAGTAAGCTACTCAAAGCTTGTGTTATGGGTGCCAGACAACGGATATAATACTTAAATACTTTTTGTTTGTAAATACATACATGATATACATAGGAAACACCCAGACCAAACAAACAGACATGTTCATGCACACAAATGTTTGTATTGTGCGGGGATCGAACCCGCACCCGCTGCGTTGTAGGCGATTTCTCGACCACCAGACGGGTCGTCAAAGTTTGGTGTGTCTACAGAAAATTCTATTTTTAGCCTCAAGTACACTGTCAAGTATTATACGAAGAGGAAAACGCCCTAAACTTATCCAAGGCTTTCGACCTAGTAACTTATGATTTATTATGGGAGAAGCTGAGGAGCACTGGTATGCCAGCGGAATGTACAAATTTATTTAGGTTTTGGTATAAGCACCAAAAGATTCAGGTGAGATGGGCGGGTGCCTTGTCGGATGAGTATTCCCTTCAATGCGGAGTTAGACAGGGTGGGCTAAGCTCACCTACTCTCTTTAACCTCTACATCAATCAGCTGATCGAGAGGCTCAGCGGCATCCATATCGGCTGTTACATAGACGGACAGAGTGTCAATAATCTGAGCTACGCTGATGACATGGTGCTGCTGAGCCCCTCGATCGGTGGGTTAAGAAAATTAGTGGCTGTCTGCGAGTCGTATGCGGAGGCTCATGGCCTGTTGTATAACGCCAAAAAGAGCGAAGTCCTCGTGTTTAAGGCGGGAAAACGTTTACCAAGTCATGTGCCACCAATTACTTTAAATGGGTCAACCCTAAATAATGTATCCAAATTTAGATATCTTGGCCATATTGTCACTTCAGACCTAGGTGACGATGAGGACATCGAGAGAGAGCGTAGGGCGCTGGCGGTGAGAAGCAATATGCTTGCCCGCAGGTTTGCTTGATGTACGGGGGAGGTCAAAATTACCCTGTTTAGGGCGTTTTGTCAATCTTTTTACTCGAGTGGCCTGTGGGTGAATTATACGCGTCGAGCCTACAGCGCACTACGCGTGCAGTATAACCACGCCTTCAGAATGCTGCTGAGGCTTCCGCGGTTCTACAGTGCGTCGGGAATGTTTGCGGACGCACGGACTGACGGATTCCATGCGATTATGCGTAAAAAGGCCTCGTCCCGACTGTGTCGCATGAGAGCTAGCAGCAACAGCATTCTGAGGACAATTACTGCACGTCCTGACTGTCCTATCCCATTGGATAAAGTTAATGACAGGCCAAATAAAATAATCAATATTATCTGTACCTACACTAACACTACTAACTTAGTTTATAAGAAAAATTGTTACTGACTGTTACTAACAATCTATGGATGCTATATCTGAAATAAATAAGTTTTTTTATTTTTTTATATATCCGAGCTTCCAATATTAGATACCTATCCCCTGTGCAGAAGTCTGGGACTTCTGCACAGGGTCTTGAGTATAACCTTAGATATATTCACGATTACAACATTATAGTGGACGAGAGTTTACTTTTGAGATTTAAGAAACTATGAATGTGTAAAACCTTAGATTTACAACAGTATATTAGGAAGTTGACTTAGCTAAACCAATATAACAACTTGAACCAAATTAAAACTTAAAGGATGCGCTTTACTAACTAAACATTCTTGTGGTTTGAATCCGCAATGTACATTAACGGGTGTATTAAAGAAATAATAAGGTAAACTTGTTGTTGAGACACGAATAATGAGAGCGGAAAACTCATCTAAGTTGTTAAGTTCGTACTTATCAGGTAGAATACAATCAGTTAACATTCAAGACTACCTGAACGACACGAATGTGTGGTCCGTCCAGCCTGCACCGACTGATGTACTTACCTTTGATGATTTTGATTTTATGGCAGCTAGTGGTGACTGAGTTTGTTCCGGCGTTTCTTCTCAGCACTTGCCTAATTGTCTGTGTTCTGTCTCGAAGCGCTGGTAGGGTCCAAAAGATAAGGAGACATGATTCGGCCCCTTCAGGGTACATTTATTATTTATTTTTCACTGTACATTTGAATTTCATAAGTGGCATATTGTGTCCTAAATTGAATTAAAAATATTCGAATTTTGAAATTTGAAAAGTGCAGCTGGGAGAGATCCAGAGTGCAGAAGTTTGAGAGAGGGTATTTAAATTAAGCTGGTAGGCAACTTTAAAGAATGAATTAGAAAAACATTGTAGTTTAAACATTGTAGTTTAGAACTAGGATCCTCATTTAATGGTAATGTTACGGATTTATGTGTTGAAACATGGTTTTACGGTGAACCTTTGATGCGTGACCTCTGGGCACCCGATACACACCCCATATGCAGCTGGTCTCTTGGCCAAACCAATAAAGTATCACAAACAAAATACAAACAATTAAAACCTTCGTAAATGGGGAAGTACACAAGTTGCACAAGAATAGATCTAATCCACGGATTAGCCATAATACGCTTCGCAGCGCAGTTTCCCCAATAACCTGATTACAGGGCCAGTCACTGGCGTAGGAAACCTTCATAAGTGCTAGCAGGAGGTTGGGCTCGGGTAAGAGGGCTTGTCTACCTAAGACGAAGCCATCCCGAACACTCTTTTGCTGATTTATTATCATACGAGTAATTATAATCAACAAAACTATTGCCATGCAAGGGCGTTAACTTTTCACTATCATTCCTCAATTCCGGGGCACGGTCAAATATTATTGTATACATTTTGTATGAAGTGATTCATGCTAGGGGTGGTTGTACAGACGATACTGATGCCAAATTATTTTTATGATATTATTCATATAATATTTTTTTAATTGGCCGTAGTCAAATATAAAGTGTTGCCAATGTATAAAAATATATTTGCGGATCCACTTCCAGATACTAAAGCAATATTTCAACCGTCCAAAATAACCTGTGATACCAGATTAGAAATAAGCTTTTTTGATACGTATTAACAAAATTAGCCTACAAAATGTTCTAGAAATGAGCCATTTTATAAAACTCCTATCGGAATTAGTAGGGCTGAGAATGAACATGAATTAAGCTTTTTTGTTGCCGAAAGCATTTTCTATGGCCATTTTTTTTTCGAGATTTAAGAACTTTAGAACCGGACACTTTACGTCATACGATGTGAGTGTACACAAAGTCCCGATTGGCATTAAAAAATAAGTAAAATTGGGTACATGAAATAGAGTGGTAGAATGGTGTAGTCATGGAGGCTGTATAACGAAGTGTTTCACATAACTTCTGTCTTTATCAATATTTCACTCTGAAATGCAATCATTCCTATAATTAATATATGCAAACCGCAGTGTCTTTTTCTTTCAGAACAAAACTTAGAAATTCCTTTAAAATTATTTCAGTCACTTAAACTAATAGACAAACAACACTAAACTAGCTAGACAATCACGAAGCCATAGTATTCATCGGAATCAGTCCTTATGAATAATCTAAGCTAACTAAAAAATTAGGGTCATATTTAGTAATGCTAGACGATTTTCTTAAAGTTAGACAGAGGGGTAGAGAGAGAGGTGAGAGGTAAGTACAGAGAGGAGGGGGGGTACCATCACAAATTCATGGTTTTTAGTTATAACTCATATCTTAACATCTACTGGACCGATTTTGATGAAACTTACACCTTTAATGCACTTAGCCAAATTAGCTTTAAAGGCAGACTATACCCAATGTTACTAAATGAAAGCTGTACAATTAAGAGTATTGAAGGCCAGCCTCATCGCGAGATTATCTCTTCTCGTTTGATGGCATTGTGTCATGCTATCATAATAACCGCGATATAAACAGCTCAAAACGCTTTTTTTTGCTAACCGACCGAAGTGGAGTGAAATTGATACAGCAGTATTTAAAATGCAACATATAAACATAGTGTAACACCACAAACTTCTTTATAAGTAGTATAAAGGTTATGAAACTTCTACTTGTGTATACTATCCTTTAGAAAAAAAGGTTGAAGAAGGGAAAACACGACACTAATTTAAAAAAAATAACTGCCTCAAAAAAATTAATGTAGAGTCGGTGCATTAATAATATTTTTTCTCATGATTTTTTAGTTATTTACTCTCAAAAAACTACTGCACCGATTTTGATGAGACTTATATCGTACCCTAAGTTGATATATATCTAATCGGACTAAACACGAATCATGTCGCTATGACTCCTCTTTTTCGAGAAATCGGTGGACCAATATACAAACATACCTAGACTTAAGAAATTTGTACACGTGTTTAGAAGTCTTCATAGATTAACTTACCCTAATATTAATCAATTCCAACTATATCACAAACATACACATTGGATTGATTACTTCAATTTTTTGAAGTCGTTAAGAACTGTTAAAGTCGTTTTCATATGTTTATGCGTGTAACATTAGGTTGATATATTCTTTATTTATTCGACGATCCTCTGTGAAGCGTGGACGTAGTATATAAACTCATAATATTTACGGATAGGAAGTGGGATACATTTGCACACTCAAATCGGAAAAGTCTTTGTAGTATCATCTCAAATAACAATAATCTTTCAAACCTTCACGAAGCGGTGCCAAGTCAATCTGCCTGTAATCATCGCTGTCAGCGATTTCATTTAATTTTAGCTATTTTCTACTTAAGTGTAATAGTCGGGCTTATCAGTGTAATTCTAATTAAAGTTCTTTTTGTTTCCAGGTGAAGGACATTGATAGTGTGAGCCAGGCCAGACATGCCAGTATGCCAAACAACTGTAAACTTAAAAAAAAGCTGTAAGTAACATTATGTTTATATCTTGACCAACGGAACTCAACCTTTATTTAAGAGGGGTACAGATACGTTTGTGAAGTGATAGTCCGGGCCGCAACACGAATTCCACCACCGCGAGCGTAGCATAGCTGCGGTTTTTTATTCGATACAATACACTGTAGAATAAAGTATTCAACATTCATGGGGTCTTGGGTCAGACTGGCGGGCCGCACAAAAAGGCTCAGCGGGCCGCAGTTTCAGTATGGCTGGTCTAGACCGTAGGCGAAGAGAGGCCTGCCTGTCGGCCTTCTACAGGTTACGTTTCGGAGAGTGTGCGAACGAATTGCATGACTTAATTCCAACGGCCTCTTTTCATCTTGGAAACACAAGACACCCCGGTTCTCATTTCATTTGCGTACGGCTAGGGAGTAGAATCCATCTTAGCCCGCATTGTCGCTTAACATCAGGTGGGATCTTGGTGGGGTGCCAACAAAAGTCCATGTTATATCTTGAGCACAATACTACAGTCATGTCACACAACATTTAATACTCAAGTATTATTATTCGTTATTGCTTTAAATTGTTTCCAAAACCATTTGGGATATGTTTGTTATAAAAACTGTTGGCACTCAAAATAATGATGTGTTCTTTGATCATACAATACAAATCAAATGTATAGATGCATAAAATTAAAATGAAAATTACTTAAAAATCTGCATCTGCTAATTAAGGTAGATTGTACCAACGTCAAATAAGACTTTTCTCACTGAATAAGTATTAAATATCCGATTTTAATTGTCATTTACATAAATTATTGCTGACAAATAGGTGACGCTTTGAAATTAAGCGTTTTGTATTTTATTCGACGAATATTCCTAATCTGGCTTTGTTAAAATCAAGCCTTTATAAATCAATCTAATAATCCATAAAGAGTCTAACCTCAATGAGAGGTTTGATAGCAAAGAAGAAAAAAATGAAACTAAGTCATGCAACGTAAAAATAAATTTAAACCTACCTATACAAAAACGGTAACTTTGTGCTAAAGTGGCTGTAATGCTGGCTGCTAATCCTTTAATTAAATTTAAACTAGAAGTAATTAGGCGTTATCTAATGGATAAGTACTCGTAGCTTACTAAATGCACGAGTTCGAATTTATCCGAGGTTAATTAGGCTGTTGTTGGTTATTTGCGTGTCTCGTGTTTGCATGTGCTGCTAGTTACGAGCTCTATTTTATTGAATTTCTGTCCATCAGCTTTGATGCATTGTCCTCGTTGTTGTTATTAGTTCCCTATAACTTGACGTTATATGCGTTGTGTCATTAGTTCATAATGTACCAGTAATACTTATTAGTTTTGTTTACGTATTCGTAACGTGAACACCAGTGCCTATGCCTAAAGTTTATTCTTTCAACTTTGATTACTCAATGTCGTGCATGCGTCCAATTTTGAATTTCATAATTTAGTATCAATAAACGTGCATTCTCTCCACCATCAAGGAAATTGATTAATAGTTTTCGATACTAACATCAACTGAATGTATATCCCTACACCAACTTTATTAATATCAATGTAATTATTAAGATGTTCAATTCAGTAAGTTGTTACTACTACGTATAGAGAAGCCATGAGAAGCAAAAATGTATCGCAAATACGACGACAAGACTGTAACGTTTTCCTTGAATTTCGTATTATGAATCTATACACTGCGACAAGCATCTTCTGGCCAAAGTGGAAGAAAATCTCCCTTGTCTCTTATTCATTAGAGTCTTTTTATTTATTAGGTTGTTTTTATTTATTACCTTATATTGTTTGCCCGACTAAGACAAATGTAAGTAAGTAAAGTTAGCCTGTAACATCCCACCGCTGGCCTTACCTTAACTATGAGGTAGTTTGAGCCATACTCCACCACGTGAGCTCAATGCGGGTTGCTGTCAGATTTTATCAAGCCGCCCATAAGGACTAGGCTTAATGACTAATATCAACCGATAGTAGCCGGGACCAACGGCTTGACGTGCCTTCCGGAGCACGGAGATGCTCGTGATGTACGTCACTCACATGGTCGGAATGATCACCCATCCAAACACGACCGCGCCTTAGGTTGCTTCACTTCGGTATCACTACCAAAGCGCTGCTACCACTGCGCTACGAGCACCTCAAGACAAATGTGACAAATGTGACAAATGTGAACGGTAATGTTTATGTAGATCAAATAATATTAAAAATATATCATTTGACCAACATTTTGAACCATCTTCATGCAGTTGGCTAATATCGGAGGAAGCCACACGTATTAACTCAAACTTTACTGAGTTCAGATTCTGGTCAAAGATCGAATTTCTGTACAATAAAAAAAAACAACAAACTGAGCCAACGGATGGAAAAAGTGCAATAGGACGAATAAAGATTTTTGACAAATTACTTGTAGTTAATACGTAGCAATAATTTCAATATCGCTGAAGTTTAAAGATTAAACTCCACCTCATAAATTGATGATGATGGATATTTATAGCTAAATAACACTTGTTTCAGAAGGCGCACAGTGTGTTGTTCCTCAGTGGTGATTGGCTTTTTGGGTCTGTGCCTCATCGCGCTGCCTGTCTACACGACTGCACATGTGCTGACAGAGTACAAGAGCCCGCAGCCCTGCGTCAGCGAGGAGTGCGTGAGTACAGGTAAAATCAACAATTTTATCATGAAATTGTAAGGACCTTTTTTTGCTAGCGTCTTTAGCATCAATGCATAAAGTATTTTCGCCGGGGCATCTACACTCGATTTTTTAAAGTGAAATTCATAAAGTGTGTGATTGGTTCCAGAAACACGTAGACCATTGCTAAAAAAACTTACATATACAGCAGTACTACCTAAACTTATTTCTAGAGCTTTCGTGCAACTTTGTAATACCTAAAGTTAGTACATACTTAGCTAGAGACAAATACTACTACTACTGTTACTCCGTTGGCGTTGCGACCCGGATTGGATCTTGGCCTCCGATACGAGATGGCGCCAGCGCGCCCTGTTTTCTGCATTCAGGGCGCGTAGGTCCTTCGCCACTTCATCTCTTCACTGGTATCGCGGTCGGCCAGCCGGTCGACGACCTACAGGCTGCCCAATGTACGCCTTCCTTAGCGCCCTGTCATCCGGCATTCTTTCTAAATGGCTGAGCCAACGGAGTCTTGCTGTCTTTATCTCCTCAATGATGTCCGGCTCAGACACTAGATCCTCCAGTTCTTGGTTCTTCCCTTCTTCTTCCATCTGGTTGGTCATCATCCATTGGTTCTTCCTCTATCCTCTCTTTGTGTAGGTGCCAAGATCTTACGAAATATCTTCCTTTCGGCAACGAGAAGCTTGTTTACCTCTTTCTGGGTTGGTGTCCAGGCCTCGCATACAAGGCGAGATAAATAGCTTTACCAAATATAATTAACAAGGTTTGGACAACTGTTTAAATAGTATATAGCTAGTTTAAAATCAACTTCAGACGCATAAAATTTAAAACAGTAGTTCAAACCTTGTTTATTTATTTGTGGTATGGCTGTTTTTCTATCTTTCTTCTTAGCTAAGGAACTTATTAACCTACATAAGCAAAAAAAAAATACACCAGCAAGTATTTGTAACTAGGTAGAAATCGAATACTACTACTAAATTCCTACTCTATCAGTCAAAGCAGTGAGAGGGTTTTACTATTTTCCGCAACAAAGTTATGCACATCATCAAATGTAACGATACATGAGAAAATCTGATTTGATATTGTGAAATTCTTATCTGACAAGCGTTTTATTTGTCTCATGATAAAATAAGTATTAAACAAATATAAACTCAAGAAATTTCCTACACGTATATAGTCCGTAACAAATGTATGATATATCCAGCACATAAATGAAACAAAAGAAAGACGAAGCTCTTATAGTGATAAGACTGTCTTTTTAGAAGGTGAATATTTATACGGACGGTCATTTGATGTCCTAAATTTAATAATTTTATATTAGATTAAGACGTATACTTCTTTCTTACAAATGTCTGTATAAGATTATAAAAAAAACCATAAACAACATAAATCCCTCCTGAAATCCCTTTCCTCGTGCAGTATAGAATTGCTCCGTATTAAAATTATTTAACTTAACTTAACTTACCTAACTTAACTTAACTTGATTAACTTAATTTTATTGAATTTACCTGGAACAAACTAAATTAGTCCAATATCTCGTTATATAATATATTCATATATCCATATTCTCGCACTATAACACACACACACACACACACACACACACACACACACACACACACACACACACACACACACACACACACACACACACACACACACACACACACACACACGCGCACGCGCGCACAGTTAGGCCAGTATTATGTATTTAATTTCCAATATGTTTAATTTCATATTGATCCTCCCTAGTTATATATTTAGTACTAGCTATCCCCCGCGACTTCATCCGCGCGTTTTGAGTTTGCTCCCTCCCCGTCGCAGCGTGATGTTTTATATCCTAAAACCTTTCTCAATAAATAAGCTATCTAAAACAGAAATATTTTTTCAAATCAGTTCAGCAGTACCTGAGATAAGCGCGTTCAAACCAACAAACTCTTCAGCTTTATAATATAATTAGCGCAAGCGCACGTTGTACTTAAGCTGGGAACATTATTTTGGTGCGGAGTTATGTTAAAACTGTGATAGCTCCTAAGATATTTATTGGAATCAAATGATATAAAGGGCAACTTTGTTCTAAATGAAATGGTCGTGATGATGAATGTATTTATTTTGATAAGAATAAATACTTGTGTGTTTAAAAATGATGCATTATTTTTTTACAAATTTATTAACATAAAAAAGGTTGTAGTAAGTCAACCATAAAAGATAGACTTATGCTGTCGCGGACTTTATTATAGAACTCTTAATGCTGAACAATCTTGTCATACATGATTTTTGTGTAACTTTAGCGGTTTCCGCAGCGTACGCAGCGGAAGCTCTCAAATGGAATATCTTTCTCCCGTTTTCGCAACATTTTTCATTGCTGCTGTGGTCTTGTGAGTCGTATCTTTATGTTATATAGCTTAAAGCCTTCCTCGATAAATGGACTATCTAACATTAAAATAATTTTTCAAATCGGGCCAGTAGTTTCTGCGATTAGCGCGTTCAAACAAACAAACAAACTCTTCAGCTTTATAATATTAGTATAGATATTCTGTATCTACGGGCGGGGCCTGGCAACCTGTACCACCGGTTTTTTTTCAAATCTATCTCAGGCGCCAGCCTCTCGCTTGTTAGAAACCTTTTAAACTGTTTATGACTAATTATGTACTTATAATAAAATTTTTGTATTTATAGTATTTTGTCTCTATACAAACTTAATAATGTAAATTGCAAATTGCACTTGTTAAAAGCAACTTTGGCTGTGTGATAGACGAGCAATCAAACCCCGTGTCTTACGCAATCTGGGCGTATGCATATACCACTCGGCCACCGTCACATTAGCTAGCCTGTTGAATTTTGCAAGCGCTTTCTTTAACGCGTACGCTGCGTGACGTCATCTATGTTGCGAGATTGCTCACACAATATCCGAAGGAAATATTTTTACAAATATTTAACAATCGGTTAAGATGAACGAAGCCAATTTATAATTATTTTTTTGTTTTTATAGTGTTTTGTCACTATACAAACTTAATAATATAAATTGCAAATTGCAACTTGTAAAAAAGTTTAAAGTTTTACAAGTCTGTCTGTCACACAGCCAAAGTTGCATTTCACAATTGCATCGCAATTGCTGATGAAGTAAATTAAATAATTATAAAGTATAAAGAGCGCATGTTCTTATCATTTCCACAAACAATGCTTAAAATGGGTATGTAAATAGGTAAACCAGTAACTATTTAGATATCTGCTCATCGGCATCGTCTCCGGTATTCCGATAATGGCGCCGCAAAAATTATGTAAGTCGAACAAATTATAGTTATATAAAACTATAGTTATGGAAGCAAAACAACGATGCGATTAGATAAATGTGAGAAATCTAAACAACACTATTGAGAAGTAATTTGTTTACATGACAGGACGTATAAATCTGTGTCTGTGTGTCAGATATGTCGTATAAATATTAATGAAGTTCAATTTCGATTATATAGCATTAATTATGAAGGACAATTAAAATGGTTCACCATCGATCATTTCGAATATACCTATATGGTGTCATATAATCCCTACAAGCTTTTACACGTGGTGCACCCAGGCCAGGCTAGTACTGCGCCGTTTTCACGAGAAAATGGTGCACATGCATCAATTAATGATATCAGATCTTCAGATCAGTAATTCTAGTGCGTATTTTACCTTTTATTTACTTAGAGGCCGTGACTAAGCATGCAACATAAGCAGATAAATAGACTAATACTTAAAATTGGAAGATAATAAGCTTTTCATGTACCACTTGTACAACTAAAGTTGACACAATCATTAATATTTATCAACCATGTGCTCAGATCGCTAAGTTAACGAATATGCTATTTTTATTAATGAGTGAGTTGACAATTAATATCTGGATGATAAATAATCAATGCATCCTCATATTTTTTCAGTTAATACTCAGATGACTATAGGTATATTACCGCATGTATTGTTATTTCACAGTACTAACATTATTGTCTATAAGGAAACTGTAGGTGTCTTTAATATGCGATAGCATTCAAGAGATATGGATAATAAGTAATAATGATTAACGCCACCTTAATCTGTGTGACAGCGTCGAGGATCCTACAGGCATTAAATAAAGATGTGGACCCTTGCACGGATTTCTACGAATTCGCGTGCGGCGGTTGGATCAAAAAAAACCCTGTGCCCGAGTGGACGACTTTTTGGAACGTGTTCATGAAGGTTCAAGAGCAGATGCTGATAGACCTGAGAGAATTGCTGGAGGCTGAAGATGAAGACGGACTACCCAGAAGTGTGAAGAAAGCGAAGGTGCTTTACAGAACTTGCATTGACGTTGGTGAGTTGTTTTATTACTCATTGAGCTATTTAGATGAAACTGGTTTGAGGAGTTGATGGATACTAAGCCTGATACAGAACCTTTTAGAAACAGAAGTTCCGACAAGCCTGAAAGCATACACAATTCCCTCTTATCTTCGTTGCATAAATCATAGTTTATTTTTATCACAGCCAAATTAGAAGAGAACGGAATCAAGCCCATCCAGAGCGTCTTAGCGAAGCTGGACATGCCACCCCTGCCTCCCAAAGTGGCGAACGCCAACTTCACATGGGTAAAGTGTGCGGGGCGGGCGCGCAGGATGCTGGGACTCAACCTGCTGCTCAGCAAGAAGGTGGCGGAGGACGTGAGGAACACCAGCAGGAACCTGGTCAATGTGAGCTAACCTTAACTTATATACTAGCTAATTCAGAAGGTATAGAATACAAGTTGCTTTACCTACTGTGGCAACCACAACTGTACGCTAGAGAAGGACTTAACGCACCCCCAGCGCAAGAGAAGCATAAGTCGTCTTACTATGAATTTACGATTTTATCATATTCGAATCGTACGTTAATTTTCATATTTTTCTGTTTAATTAAATGATAATGTATTTTCTTCAAATAAAAAAAATACACATACAGTACTTATTATTATAGTTCATTCATTTGGAAAATACAGGGCGTTGTATTGGTCAGTGACGTAGTAGACGTGAGTGAATTGGATACTCAGGGATGAAATTATGAGTTAAACTTATTCTAAAAAATATTTTAAAAATAAATCTAAGCAATTTTTATACAAGAAAACCTCTTCAGAACATTAAAAAACATGACAAAACGAATGGGGAAACTCGTACCCTCGCGCGTAGCTAGAACGTATCTACGAAATACTACGCCATAGCTACTAAGCTACGACGAGGCTACCTGGTGTTGGTAGTTTAGTCTCGATCGCTGTATCGTATCAATAAATTTATTTTTTGGGTTTTTCCCATTTCACAAAAAATATGTTTTTTATATTTTTTTTGGCATCAGTTCTTTTGTACAGCCACCCCTGAGTCGCTAGTCGCTGACCAAAACAACACCCTGTATAAAGGTTTTCCAATGAGATCAATAGATTAAATATTTAAAGCAAAAAAATATTGCCTTACAGAACATATTACTGAATATAATGTTATTTCTTTACATTTAATATCGGAAATAAAATGTCAGTACTCGTAATATTATAATGACTTCATTCCGTTCCGTTTTTTATACCACTACTTGAATATGGAGGTACGATAACGGTTTTTTTTTATGAGCAGTTGTACACCTCAGTTGCCGAATCTGTTAACAGCTCGGTCAGAGACCCAAGAGCTGTTCTGATCTGACACTACACCGAAGACATCCCGGACATCAGCCTCTACGAGATTAAACAATAAGGCACCTGGCGAGGACGTAATCACAGCAGAGCTTCTAAAAGCGCACCCGCTTTTACACAAACCAGTACTTAAAGTCCTTCAGAGACTCTTTCATTCCGTTCTGCTAGAGGGCATCACGCCTGAGGCATGGAACAGGAGTGTGGTGGTGTTGTTCTTCAAAAAAGGAGACAAAACCTTATTGAAGAACTATAGACCCATCTCACTCCTGAGCCATGTCTACAAGCTGTTCTCAAGGGTCATCACGAATCGTCTCGCACGTAGGTTTGATGACTTCCAGCCTCCCGAACAAGCCGGATTCTGGAAAGGCTACAGTACTATAGACCACATTCATACGCAAAGGCAAATTATACAGAAGTCCGAGGAGTATAATATGCCTCTATGTTTAGCTTTTGTGGACTATGAGAAGGCCTTTGATTCGATCGAAACTTGGGCGGTGCTTCGGTCTCTTCAGCGGTGTCACATAGACTATAGGTATATAGTGGTGTTAAAGTGTCTATATAACAACGCCACCATGTTGGTCCGAGTACAGGAACAGAATACGAGGGCAATTCCATTGCGAAGAGGTGTAAGACAGGGCGATGTAATATCTCCGAAACTGTTTACAGCGGCATTGGAAGACGCCTTCAAGCTCCTGAAATGGAAAGGATTCGGCATCTCCGTTAATGGCGAATACAAAACACACCTTCGGTATGCCGATAATATATTCGTTGTGGCAAAGACGCTGGATGATTTTGGCACTATGCTCGAAGACCTCGACCGAGTATCCCAACAAGTGGGTCTTAAAATGAACATGGAAAAGACAAAAATTATGTCAAGCTCCCTTGTTGTACCCACTCCAGTATCTGTTGGGAAATCAACTCTCGAAGTTGTCGACGAAAAAGTCTACCTGGGACAAGTGATCCAATGGGTAGGTCCAACTTTGAGAAAGAAGTCAATCGACGAATCCAACTCGGCTGGGCACCGTTTGGGAAACTGCGCAAGAGCGTCTTCTCGTCTCAATTACCTCAGTGTCTGAAGACGAAAGTCTTCAACCAGTGTGTGTTACCAGTGATGACATACGGATCCGAAACATGGTTCTCTAACTATGGGCCTCATGAAGAAGCTCAAAACTACACAATGAGCGATGGAGCGGGCTATGCTCGGTGTTTCTCTACGAGATCGAATCAAAAACGAGGAGATACGTAGAAAAACTAAAGGAACGGACATAGCCTTGAGAATCAGTAAGCTTAAGTGGCAGTGGGCAGGACACATAGCGCGAAGAACTGATGGCCGTTGGGGCAGGAAAGTTCTAGATTGGAGACCCTTTGACCAAAGACGCAGCGTATGACGTCCACCAACAAGATGGACAGACGACCTTAAAAAGATCGCAGGATCAAACTGGATGCAGACCGCTAGTGATCGGTCGCTATTGTTATACGATGATTCCCGATCCTAGTCTGCCCCACATATTTACTTGATTCTGTAATAGTATACTTCAACATTAAACCACATACTCACTGCGTGTGACTTATGTAACCCCATTGTATTCACTAAAATATTACACATTCTCTTCGTCATAATATGTTCAATACATTACAATTCATATGCCTATCTAGATTTGAAATATTATGGTTAACGTCAATGTCGGAAGTGTCCACCAAGAATAACTTGGATTAATCTTTAAGTGATTTAATTATAAGAATTGTATTTAATTTATTGTATATTAATTACTTAAATATTATTGGGACACTTATTAGATTTTTTTATCTGCCGTATAACAAATGTTCATTTTGGCGCCAAAAGGAATTTGACTCTGATTGGTTGGTGGAGGTAAGATTTATTTCAAATATTGTAACTATTAAAATAATAATCTAAAAGGCTAACTTACTTCAGTACAATTAATAACTAAATAATTAATGAATTTACATATTTAATGACTCAGCACCCGAGCGGTTGCATGAGACCGCATAACAATAGAATATCTATTGTGTCTCGTTCACATACGCTTGAGGGATAAATAGCAGATTGTTAATCCCTGCAATGTAATATTTTAGTGTAAATATTCGAATTCGGAAACGGATGTCGTCCCCACTGTTTTTTTATCTGTTGTTCAAGGTTTTGATTTGTATAAAAGCAAGCTTCATGCGAGAATATGCGCTCTATTTGTACTTTCCCTCACTTTGTGCCCTATCTTTGTGCTATTTTGTTGGAATAAAACTATTGGAGAATAACCTGGAGATTTATACTACGTGTTTATTATTCAAGCACCCCACACGCGGTCACACCATGGAAAGTCGTGGGGGAGGCCTATGTTCAGCAGTAGACATCCTTTAGCTGATAATGATAATTACATTTGAAATAATAACACTTATACCTTTATTTCACTAAGAAATTTTTCGGCGCCATAAAATAAAACGAGACACTTTGGCGCGGGAGTGAGGTTAGCATGATTACGCTTTTCTTTCCCTAGAAACATTTCATTGCACCTAGACGTAAGACTAAAAACATCGGCGCTGGAGTAGAAAGCTGGAACGTATGAGTAAATACGTTGATGCGGGGCGAAGGGTGTGTAGGCGTGTCTTCACGTCTCGCGACTATAGCCATAGTAGAATTTGATTCTACTTAGCTATAGCTCAGTGCTCCGAAAATACATAGCAGAACGTGTTTCTTTATGTGTTTGTTTGTTTTAAGAATTGACCTTATTATGAGCCCAGCTAATGTAACACTACTAGTACTATGAGTAACCGGACATAACACAGTAGAACGGGGAGAATTTTAAACCTTGCATTAGTTATGTTCTTTCCTGTTACATTATTTCTGAGTAGATTCATCATCATCATTATCAGCTAAAGGACGTCCACTGTGGATCATAGGCCTCCCCCACAGCTTTCCACAGCAACCGGTTATGAGCGGTCTGCATCCAGTTTGATCCTGCGATCTTAACAAGATCGTCCGTCCATCTTGTCGGTGGACGTCCCACGCTACGCTTTTGGTCGAAGGGTCTCCAATCTAGAACTTTCTGCCCCATCGCCCTGCTCTTCGGATCTATAAGGATACATATCCTTATCCGTTACGTTCTTCTACGTATCTCCTCGTTCTTGATTCGATATCGTAGCGGAAAACCGAGCATAGCCCTCTCCATCGCTCGTTGTGTGATTTTGAGCTTCTATAAGAGAACCGTAGTTAGAGACCACGTTTTGGATCCGTATCTCATCACTGGTTAAAGACTTTTGTCTTCAGACATTGAGGTAATTGAGACGAGACGACGCTCTTACTCAAAGTTAGGCCTACCTAATTGGATCATTTGTCCAAGATAGACGTACTCGTCGATAACTTCGAGAGTTGAGTTCCTAACAGATACTGGAGTGGGTACAACACGGGAACTTGACATAATTTACGTCTTTTCCATGTTCATTTTAAGGCCACAAGGGATACTCTTTGCCACAAGGACTCCAAAATCTCCATCAGAAACAGCAGTATATACTTATCTGGTGGTTAAGAAGTTATACATTCTTAGACCGAGTCATTCCTGTTTCCTACTCATGAAAAATGTTATGCAAAGATAATGGTTTTAATAATAAATAACTATGTTTACTCAAAAATCCGATTCATTATGGTTGTGCCTACCAGAGGTGGAATTTTCACCTCTGGTTTTTAATATGAGTCAATTCTCATTATGATTACTATAGTGTTTTTAAGTTTCTATTTTTACGTGTGCATTTTCAAATTACTGACAAAAACATTATGTGATCCTTACTTTTCTGGGATATGTTTTACAAATAACTTACCTTCTATATTTGTTTCTACAGTTAACTCTAACAACTAAAGCTTTTAAATATAGTCTCAATTCTCCTATAATATATAACATTTTGAAAGTAGTTTTTTTTATTTGTCCAATCCCCATGTATGTATGGGTGAGGCACGAAGGCACATTTAACCAAATCCGGATTGCTCCAGGGGGCAAATTCTCATATACGAAAAAAGTTCACTGATCGAAATTTCTTCGTCGAAGAAAAAAAATATTTGATTATATCTCAAGGTCACTATTTCTATTTATTTAGCAGTTTCAGTCGATCTGTGTAGTTTTTTTATGTGTTGATATTTTACTTGATTCTTTAGGTAAAAAGGTTAAACTTTTGACTCCAATTGATTTACCTACCACACAAAAAAAGTTCGATTGCTGCGATAATCGACCCCCTAGAGCGTCAAAATGCTTACTAAACCTGCATATGAAAGCAATCACTTAAGCGAGTGGTCCTCTGCAGCTTGCTTTACCATTGGCCACGTCTGAGCTATTCTGGTTTAGATCAGGCTGTAAGGTTGGGTGCTCGGGAGATGAAATGATAGATTCGGATGCGTGTACAATACTGGTTATATTAATAAGTAATCAATCAAATATATAGTATAATTAGTCATACGTCATAAACATATAAACATCCTCTACATCTTTCCCGAAAGGAAAAAATAAAATAAAATTACAAAAGTTTATTTTATTTTGTATAACATAAGTTAAGCTAAGTTTTACAGTTAGCTTTAACTGTACAGGACGGCGTCTAAATGTTAAATAGTATACATTTGTTGTTAGATCTTTAATTTGTAAAATCGTTTATTTGTTAGTTTTGTTTAAAACTTATTGTAAATATTTGTATGTTAATAAATAAAGTAACAGCCGGGGGTATAGGAAACACATTTAGTAGGCACACACCCTCGTATAGGCTAGCGAGGACTAGAAGAATCATAGGGAAATAGGACGCGGCTCTCTTTACGGTATTGCTATTTTTAATCAAAATATAAGCCCGCTCTATTTCCTTCTCTTTCTAATCATGAGATGGCACGCGGCTTTCCTTACGGTAACGCCTTTTGACCGCGAATATTACGCGCGGCCATCTCCCCTCTCTTTCTGATCATGAGATGGCACGCGGCTCTCCTTACGGTAATGCTTTTTGACCGCGAATATCACGCGCATGCTATCTCACCTCTCGCTCCCACTGACTACCTGCTCGCACATTTGGACACAAAATTGTATATAAGACGAGCAGAAACACGTAGAAAATGAGTTCGACGAGTCCACGAGCCCCACCAGCCGCAGCTAGAAGAACCATCTCTCCTAAGGAACAGGAAGAGCCCTAGAACACAGAAGAAAGAACATTCAAGAAAGAACATTCTAGGAAGAACACATTGGAGTTCGATCCAGCAGCGGCTAGAAGAAACATCTCTCCTGAGCAACATAGGAAGAGCACACAAGAAAGAATATTCAAGAAAGAACATTCAAGAAAGAACGTTCAAGAAAGAACACTGAAGAAAGAACATTGAAGAAAACACTTGGAACAATTAACGGCCACCTCACCGCACACAATACAGTCCACATTAGAACATTGGGTTGGCTGTTACTCTGAAACCTGACATAGGAGTTTCTCATTTACGCGTCCAACATCAAGACACAAACGGGCGACCGACCGTCTGACTTCGCACCAAATCCAGCTCCGTGCCGTGTTATCCGGCACATTGCTGGTCCTTCGAGCCGGATCTACGTGTGAAGACTGAAGATTGTCAAGATGCCCGTCACTCGTTCTCGTACGCAAGAGAGAGCGCCTACGTCGGAAACAGAAAAACCGTCGGGGACCGAGTATACTGGTACCAATATGCCAGATACGTCGGCCACGTGTCAAGTGTTCAGTCCGCTAGCTACTGAGCCAGAACACCTCGAAGAAACAAGAGAACAGCAAACAGCGCCGCCGCCGGCTGCACCTACTCCGGTGCAACCGCCCACGGCACGTGCGCAGACGCCTTCAGCAAGATCAAGAAAGAACAAAAGACTACTGAAGGCCAAAGGAGAGCTCCTGCGCATCCAACTGAAGCTCGCCGCCAACAAAGTAGCGGCCATCGAGGCAGAAACGGACACCGATGAAGATGAACTTGACACCGTGATTGAAGACTCCGGCAACGAAAACAACGAGCGCACCGGCACCTGGGTCGACGATAGCCGCATACAAATGCTGGCTATCACCGGGCAACCGCACATCCCAGAGCCACTGCCGCTACCGCCGATACCGACGCAGGCACCTGCCCCGCAGGTCGCGACGTGTCTCACGGCGGGAGAAAAGGAGACAGCACATATCGGCATCTCACCGGCGGGAGTGAACGAGTCGGCATACGCCGGCGCCTCACCGGCGGGAGGAAACGAAACAACGAGAAGTGACATCGCCCAACTTGCCGCTGCCATTACTATGGCTGCGAGGGCGAGTCAACCGAAGATGAACATTGAACTGCCGATATTCGCTGGATCCCATCATGAATGGCTGATCTTCAAAGCTGCATATGAAGAATCGAAGAGCGGGTTGACATCATTGGAGAACCTCGCCCGCCTGCGCCGAAGCCTCAAAGGACGTGCGAGGGAAGCAGTAGAGAGCCTCTTATTGTACAACGGCAACCCAGAAGACGTCATGAAAACCTTAGAAGCAAGGTTTGGTCGTCCAGATGCCATCGCTATGTCCGAACTGGAGCGACTGCGAGCACTAACGAAGCCTCAAGACACGGCACGGGACTTGTGCATTTTTGCCAGCCGGGTCTCGAACATCGTCGCAGCGCTGGGTGCCATCAAGATGAGGCACTACCTGTACAACCCAGAGATCACGAAGAACACAATAGAGAAGCTGACCTCTACCATGCGATATCGGTGGTACGACTACGCGGCTGAACAAGATAAAGAAGAACCGGACCTCGTCAAGCTGTCGCGCTTTCTGAACCGGGAGGCCGAACGATGCGGCCCCTATGCACAGCCTGAACAACCGGACAACGCCGCGTCAGCAAAGAAGCCACAACGGGCTTACAACACGAACACAACGGAACCCGAACAGAAAATACACAGCTGCCTATGTTGTGAGAAGACAGGGCACGCCATCGGGAACTGTGAAGAATACAAGAAGCTGAGCGTCAATGATAGATGGGACCTCGCCAAAGAGAAGAGACTATGCTTTCGCTGCCTGCGGTATAGAACGAGAAAACATAACTGCCGCAACACGAAGTGCAATATAGACAGGTGCCCCCATCCACATCATCAGCTGCTACACCACGCCAAGAGTGGTGAAGAGAAGAAAGAAGAAAAGAAGAATGAAGTAGTGAGTTCCACTTGGACGCCGAGGAAGCCTCAAGCCTATTTGAAGATATTACCTGTGACCGTCGTCGGGCCAAAGAGAAAGATCGACACGTATGCACTTCTCGACGACGGCTCTACCGTCACGCTTATCGACGAGGACTTGGCGCAGCGAGCTGGACTACGAGGGCCAGTAGAACCACTACGCATTGAAGCAATCGGTGAACGGCAAGTTGAAACGGGGTCCTCGAGGCGGCTCGAGCTGACGATCCAGGGAGCCCAGAGAAAGCGCCACACCATCCAAGCCAGAAGCATCAACCGGCTGCGACTATCCCCGCAGACCATCAACGAACGCGATCTGGCTGGCTGCCGTCACCTTGAAGACCTGAAGAACCTCACCTACGAGCAAGCCAAGCCGGAGATACTCATCGGGCAAGACAACTGGCCACTTCTTCTGGCAGAGTCTACCCGCGTCGGCAATAGACAGCAGCCAGTTGCATCGCTTACGAAGCTGGGGTGGGTCCTACATGGGGCGCAGGCGCGAACGCTGGGACAGAGAGTCCACTTCGTGAACCACGTGACAAAGGAATCAGAAGAGCTAGAGAGAATCGACGAACAACTGAAGAACTTCTTCTCTCTAGAGTCCTTTGGAGTCGCGCCTAAGAAACCACAGAACGATCCTGAAGTCCAGGCCTTGAAGATACTGGATGCGGAGACCATACGTCTCGAGGACGGCCGCTTCCAGACCGGGCTGCTGTGGAAGTCAGCGGATATCAAGCTGCCGGACAATTGGAACTATGCGCTAAGAAGACTTTGTGCCACCGAGAAGAAAATTGAGAAGAACCCTACATTGAAGGCCAAGGTCCACGAACAAATGGAAGCGCTCATCAAAAAGGGCTACGCTGAAGTCGCACCCGCACAGAAGAATGAAAACAGAACATGGTACCTGCCTTGTTTTCCGGTGATCAATCCTATGAAGCCGGAAAAGGTCAGGATGGTGCACGACGCAGCAGCCACCACTAAGGGTGTATCACTGAACGATACCCTACTCACCGGTCCAGATCTGCTCCAATCACTCCCTGGAGTGCTACTGAGGATGAGGCAACACCGAGTCGCAGTATCAGCGGACATCACCGAAATGTTCCTGCAAGTGAGAATCCGACCGGAAGATAGAGACGCGCTCCGCTACTTGTGGAGAACAGATCGTGACGCTCCACCCACTGAATACCGAATGACGTCACTGATCTTCGGAGCCACGTCGTCTCCTGCCACAGCGATCTATGTGAAAGACCGTAACGCGAAAGAAGCCGCTAAGACCTATCCCGAAGCTGCTGATGCCATCGAACGCAACCACTACATGGACGACTACATCCAGAGCTTCGAGACAGAAGAGCAGGCAGTCAAGATCGCAAGAAAAGTTAGAGACATCCATCAGCGAGCACACTTTGAACTTAGGAAGTGGACATCGAACTCTGATGCGGTACTACAGCAACTGGACCCGGGAAAGAAGCAAGAAAACATGAACATGGCGGAAGATAGTAAAACCGAACGAGTTTTGGGTCTCACCTGGAAAACGTCGAGCGACCACTTGGGCTTCAACTTGAATCTGTCGCGTCTGCCTGAGGACATCCTACAGAAGAGGCCGACGAAGAGAGAAGCCCTGAAGATCGTCATGTCCCTATTTGATCCTCTGGGGCTAGCCTCACCTGTCACCATCAGGGCGAAGCAGATCCTCCAGGAGATATGGCGAAAAAGCACGGCATGGGATGAACAGCTCGAGGAAGACTTGACCCTGGAGTGGGATCAGTGGACAACACACCTCCAGAGGCTAAACCAGGTCTGCATACCCCGGTGCTACCCGAACTACAGCCATAGCAAGAACATCGAACTCCACGTGTTCGTCGACGCCAGTGAGGCTGCCTACGCGGCTGCAGTCTACTGGCGCATTGAAGATGAAGACGGGAACATCCACACACCGCTCGTCTTGGCTAAGGCGAGAGTGGCTCCTCTGAAGGTCACATCAATCCCGAGGCTGGAGCTACAAGCAGCGGTGATGGGCAGCAGGATGGCGCAGACCGTCATCGAGGAACACGATCGGAAGCCAGTGTCCCGAACGTTTTGGACCGACAGCAAGACGGTCCTGACCTGGCTGAGAACTGGAGCCCGGTCGTTTAAGCCCTTCGTCGCCCACCGAATCGCCGAACTGGAAGAAAACACCAAGACAGAGGAATGGCGTTGGGTTCCCACGAAACTCAATGTAGCTGACGACGCCACACGCGACGTGCCTAAAGACTTTGACGAGACCCACAGGTGGTTCACCAGCCCAAGCTTCCTGAGGGAAGACCGGACGACATGGCCAGAAGAAAAGAAGACCGTTCCAGAGACTACAGGGGAGGAGCGAACGCTGAACCTCAGAGAGAGAACCTCGGCCACATCACAGGTCGTGCCGGACGTAACCAAGTTCTCAAGATGGGAACGCTTGGTCCGCACAACAGCCAGGGTCCTGCAGTTCGTCACCCTGCTAAAGACGAAGAAACACAGAACATTCTTCTCAAGAACCAAACCGAATAAGAAGAAAGATCCATCCTGGGGTACTCAGCACGTCGACAGAAGAACGAAGAAATTGGTTGAGAAGTTTCATGATGAAGACAAGTATTTGAAGATCCCCGCCGAGCTCATCATTGAAGCTGAGAAGATTCTCATTAAGGCGAGCCAAGAAGAAGCCTTCGACGAAGACAAAGAAAACTTGAGAAGAGGTCATCAGGTCAGCCGCCAAAGCCGACTGAACAAATTGGCGATTGAACTAAACGACGGCCTGATCACCCTTAAGTCCCGAATCGATGCCGCAGAAGGAATACCCGAAGTAGATCGAAGACCGCCGATCCTAGATGGACGTCACCACACTACGCGTCTCTACATCGCGCACGTCCATATCACCGGTCATCACCAGGGTGTGGAAGCCACCGTTAACCAGTGTCGCCAGAGATTCCACATCCTGCAACTTCGGCCAACTGCGAAGAAGATAATCAAGGAGTGCCTTCACTGTCGCATACGAAGAGCAGCGCCGTCAGCACCGCCTACAGGGAACCATCCACCCTGCAGGCTTGCCCATCATCAGCGACCCTTCTCCTACACAGGGGTCGATTACTTTGGGCCGCTACAAGTCACCGTTGGACGAGCCACGCACAAACGCTACGTGGCCCTCTTCACGTGCCTCACGACAAGGGCGGTTCATCTAGAACTCGCCGCTACGCTGACCACCGACTCTGCAGTAATGGCACTGAGGCGATTCATCGCGAGGAGAGGCTGTCCAAAGGAGATCTGCTCGGACAACGGTACCAACCTACACGGTGCCGAGAAGGAACTGCGCCGAGCCATCGACAGCGCAACTGAGATTGAAGCCAGCAAACGCCGCATCACCTGGCGCTTCATACCGCCGGGCGCGCCATTCATGGGCGGCGCTTGGGAGAGGCTAGTGAAGACAGTTAAGACAGCGCTATCGGCAGTGATGAACGGGCGCACCACCAGCGACGAAGTCCTGGCCACGGTCCTCGCAGAAGTGGAATTCACCGTCAACAGTCGACCGCTTACCCACGTTGCGGTCGACCCAGATGAACCAGAAACATTGACGCCGAATCACTTTCTGCTGCTGGAGCCTGCACATGAACCGGCCATGGGACAATTTGAAGATAGAGATCTGCTGGGCAAGACCCATTGGAGGGCGTCCCAGAGAATAGCGGACATGTTCTGGAGCCGTTGGATACGAGAGTACCTTCCCGAACTTCAAAGCCGGCGGGAGCCGCGCGGCCGCGGCCCTGAACTGAAGACCGGCGACGTCGTACTGATCGTGGACAACACTATGCCACGAAACACCTGGCCACTGGGACGAGTTACCGCAGTGTACCCGGGACCCGACGGCGTCGTGCGAGCCGCGGATGTGTTGACTCGAGGAGGTATCCTGCGACGCCCCACCAAGAAGCTGGTCAACCTACATATTGAAGAAAAGGACGCCGCCCCTTCCACGAAATGAGTGAGTCTCCGACGGCGCTACAACACACGGCGGGAGAATGTACAGGACGGCGTCTAAATGTTAAATAGTATACATTTGTTGTTAGATCTTTAATTTGTAAAATCGTTTATTTGTTAGTTTTGTTTAAAACTTATTGTAAATATTTGTATGTTAATAAATAAAGTAACAGCCGGGGGTATAGGAAACACATTTAGTAGGCACACACCCTCGTATAGGCTAGCGAGGACTAGAAGAATCATAGGGAAATAGGACGCGGCTCTCTTTACGGTATTGCCATTTTTAATCAAAATATAAGCCCGCTCTATTTCCTTCTCTTTCTAATCATGAGATGGCACGCGGCTTTCCTTACGGTAACGCCTTTTGACCGCGAATATTACGCGCGGCCATCTCCCCTCTCTTTCTGATCATGAGATGGCACGCGGCTCTCCTTACGGTAATGCTTTTTGACCGCGAATATCACGCGCATGCTATCTCACCTCTCGCTCCCACTGACTTCCTGCTCGCACATTTGGACACAAAATTGTATATAAGACGAGCAGAAACACGTAGAAAATGAGTTCGACGAGTCCACGAGCCCCACCAGCCGCAGCTAGAAGAACCATCTCTTCTAAGGAACAGGAAGAGCCCTAGAACACAGAAGAAAGAACATTCAAGAAAGAACATTCTAGGAAGAACACATTGGAGTTCGATCCAGCAGCGGCTAGAAGAAACATCTCTCCTGAGCAACATAGGAAGAGCACACAAGAAAGAATATTCAAGAAAGAACATTCAAGAAAGAACGTTCAAGAAAGAACACTGAAGAAAGAACATTGAAGAAAACACTTGGAACAATTAACGGCCACCTCACCGCACACAATACAGTCCACATTAGAACATTGGGTTGGCTGTTACTCTGAAACCTGACATAGGAGTTTCTCATTTACGCGTCCAACATCAAGACACAAACGGGCGACCGACCGTCTGACTTCGCACCAAATCCAGCTCCGTGCCGTGTTATCCGGCACATTAACAACAAATAAAACATGAAATAACATGTTATTCAATAATAGGTATGAACTATATTTAAAGTTATTTTTAGGCCTGAAAGCACGTGTAAATTCAATCGCCTGAAAACACATGTAAATTCAATTATTTAGTGCAATGGCCAAGTCTCAATATATTCATATAAAACATTAAAGAATTTTAATATTGATATGCGTCACTATAAGATGGTGTTAATTATTACGTAACAACTAAATGCTTCGAGTACGGAGATTCCAGACACAATTGATTTTCAATAGTTATGGACCACGATCGTGGTCTTAGAGATTGGACGTATTAAGACAGAAAGTAGCTTAGGTAGAGACTGAATAAATTATTAACCGACTTGGTATTACATGTATCTCACAACTTTTTACCACAGAACAACTGAGTTGCGAGACTTGTTTTTTTTGTCTGCGTTTCCACCAGGTGAGCAGCTCCAGATTCAATTAAATGTATATTTATCATTTAGTTACAGGTTTAAAACAATTGTAAAAACAAGGTTTTCTTTTTGTAATGCGATTGAATGAGAGATATTTAGTTAAATGTGTGCTCACTCAGTCCTCACAAGCGTTCAGCCATATCTTCATACTGAAATAAGTTGGTCGAGTCATTCAGTGTTCTTTTGTTACAGCTCTATTTAATTGGAGCCTGTAATTTCAGATTATCAAGTTTCGTATTAAAACATTTACTATTAATTTATTGTGCTCACTCCATCCACACGCTATTGTATCTCTATGAACCAACTATAGATTCGCATTCTGTCGTTTACATTGTATGAATTGGCTAGAAATAGGACTATTCAGCATAAAAACGAACCACTTTTACTGTGCGTTCATGAGTAAAACGGATGCCTGGTGCTCACTCCGTCCGCCATCGCTAAATACTTAAATATTTTTTGCTAAGTTAACTTAAAAGAAAGAGTGAACATATGATTTTTTTGTGCAAAAATACTATAAAATATTCGGCGATACACAGTTCAATATTACATTTTACTATTATAGATATGCAAAACTATTTTTTTGGTTTAAATGACATATAATAGGGTGTCTCCACGTGACAATAATAAGAGGACATAAAGTAAGACTGAAAAATGAGACGGTTTAATCCTTAACCATTTTTCCCGCAATTTGTATACGAAAAAGTTCACCGATCAATTTTTTTTGTCAAAGAAAAAATATTTTCAAATTTGTCAGTCACGATTTCTATATAATTAGTTTTTGGTCGTGCGATAGTTTTTTTACATGTATCTACATTATTGATTTGATTTTTAGGTAAATAAGTTAAACTCGCAATCGAGGTACCACACGAAAAAAGTTCGATTGCCACGAGACTCGGCCTCCAGGCCGCGGAAAACTGATGATGGAAATTAAAAGTTGCATATAGATTTTGGTTTTGAATAATGCCTTGTTTCATTCCTCATCAACAGAGTCCAGAAAAAATACTAATGACCATGAAAAATAAATGTGGGAAATAATCCCTGTGGCTGGGTAAGGATTTCCTTTTTTTGTTGCTACATATAATTCTTGTAAATTAATTTAAATTACGTTATATTAAGGAGGTTATTTTGCTAAAGTGTAATAAGTATGCAATACATAGAAATGTCAGGAGAAACACCTAGTATTCAAAAGAAAGTTATTTAATGTTGACATAAACAGGCATAAGACGTATAGTTCCCACAAAACGCTTAGCTCCAACGGGCTAAGGTCATATGTTCCCCACATGTTTATTTTCCTTATTTCACAAAGTCCCGCAAGAAATAAACATTTATTTTGTAATTCCAATTAAAAAAACTGAATCTCAAACATACCTTAATATCGAACGGCGTATCTTCCTTCGTTTAGCCATAACCGATAAGAATCACGCACATTGACTGAAAATCACTTGTCAGTTAAAACTCAAATGGCACTCAGTGTCACACACGGTCTAATTCTTAACTTATTTTCTGTTCTAGTTCTTTCCTAATGTCCGTATTTTACCATTCGGCTTTAGAGCTAGTGTTGAAAATGACTATTAAATAGTCAAAAACGGTCATTAACTGTCATAAATGATAATTCATATTGATTCAGTAATATTTTATTACTTTTTCGGTTGTGTGTACCTACGCGATTGGTCGAATTCGGTAGATCACGTGACTTTCGCACAGGTCCGTGAAACACCGTTTTTTACATCTGATTTCAACCATATTTACAATAAACAATAAAAAGTCATACTAAGTAATCAACACTCATTCACACAACAACACAAAATGTGTTTTTCTTGCGAAAACTGAGTCAGGATATTATATTTACGGTTCATCACATATGGTCAAATTGATTGATATTGACCGTGTTTGACCGGTCATGTATGGGGTCTGACAAATGTGACCGGTCAGATATATTCATTTTACATATAGTACACAAAACCTCAAAATTTAAACTAAACCTAAACCCCAGTCCAAACAAAGTACCTATAAGAACAAAACTTTTTCCTTCAAGCAAGTAAGCGAGGATGATACGCAGCTAGCGTGAACACGTGAAGTTTAGTTAGCCAAGTCCTGCTATTTTATCACGTGCGGACACCCTATTACGTGTCCTTCATACAAAATATGAAATTTTGTTTTATTCTAAAAGTAAAAAGAAATATCAAACTGGGTACTTCCAAATATTTTATAGTACTTTTGTACAAAATAAATAATATGTTCACTCATAAATAAATAATAAATCAAAAATATTTAAGTATTTAGCGATGGCGGACGGAGTGAGCACCAAGCATCTGTTTTACTCATGAACGCACAGTAAAAGTGGTTTGTTTTTATGCTGAATAATCCTAATTCTAGCCAATTCATACAATGTAAACGACAGAATGCGAATCTATAGTTGGTTCATAGAGATACAATAGCGTGTGGATGGAGTGAGCACAATAAATTAATAGTAAATGTTTTAATACGAAACTTGATAATCTGAAATTACAGGCTCCAATTAAATAGAGCTGTAACAAAAAAAAGAACACTGAATGACTCGACCAACTTATTTCAGTATGAAGATATGGCTGAACGCTTGTGAGGACTGAGTGAGCACACATTTAACTAAATATCTCTCATTCAATCGCATTACAAAAAGAAAACCTTGTTTTTACAATTGTTTTAAACCTGTAACTAAATGATAAATATACACTTAATTGAATCTGGAGCTGCTCACCTGGTGGAAACGCAGACGTTTTTTTTTTTGACAAGTATTGTTTTTGATGGGATCTTATTTCTTTTTGGATTTTGTAGACTGTTCTACTTTTTTCCTTTTCAGTACCTTCCCGAAAAACGTCCAAATTGTAAGCAAATAATATCAGTAAACCAATGAGAGTAGCCTTTAGTCGTCAAACTAATATAGCAATCGAAATTATCAATGAAAATCGCAAACTTATAGGTAAAAATTCTGGGCACATCCGAACAGCATTGGGTCGCTCGCGCGTATTAGTGCGGCTGCTGCTCGCTCGGCGACATTCACCTTTCCGCGCGCCCCGCCACTGTCCCCGCCGCGCGCCCTCGCGCTAGCACCGCGCAGCGCGTAGTAACGGCCCGCGCTCACTCGCTAGCATCGTAGCGCGTGTCATAAGAGTTAATTTACAACCTTACGTAGTACGTAAGGTAAGGTACGTAAGGTACGTAGGTTTTTTGCATTAAATAATTTAATTTGCACGTGTTTTCATGACGGGAATACCCATTTTTTGCTCGATGTGGCAGGGGCACTACCATGTGCCTATATTTATATGGGACTAGCTTAAACCCGCGGCTTCGCACGTAATAATAATAACTGCCGTAAAAAATCGTTACGAATAAAGCCAATATTGAAAAATTTAACTGAAGTCTTGGCTGTATGGGCTTAATTTTCTTTGCGGTTATTTCTAGATTTTTTAGTTTTTCCTTGATTCATACACCAAACACTACTTGTACTTATATTCCAAATTTGAAGCTTCTAGGTCTTTTAGAAGTGCCTTAGAATTTTGATGATCGGTGAGTCAGTGAGTGACAAAATTAAGAAATTTGACCCGTTATAATTCTTAAAATACTGGTTCAAATTGAATGAAATTTAAAATATACCGTGTCTTTACAATGTCTGCTTGGTTACTGAAAATTTTAGTCTTCTAGCTTTATTCAGAACGAAGTTACAGGGGGTCGAAAATGGTCTGAATTGCTTCGAGAAAAGGATGGTACGGCCGTGACGCTTTTATGCTCGACTTGGTGGGGGGCACTGCCGTGCCCCCAGATATGGTACCACTTACTCCAAGCATCTGGGTGATTATCCGTCAGGATCCTTAGATAAGCACCTAAATGCTTGTGGGAATTTCCCAATGCTCCGATGCTTTGATGGTGATATGCTGTGGAGTTTAATTGGTTTATATGCAACAACTTACATACCTCTTGGAATGTTGAAGATAAAAATTCCGTTCCTCGGTCTGTGGCTCCTTCCTGGGGCACACTAAGTATACAATTATTTACAAAACATTGCGCTATTTCTAAAGAACTTTTAGTAACTAAGGGAGATTTTTCAGGTTTGAGTTTCAAGTTACATTTTCTTAAACGAGAAAAAACATCTAAAAGGTTTTTATTATGAGAATATAGGTCTTTTCCAAAAACGATTAAATCTTCCAAATATATTAGGCATTTTTCCTGAGTTAGACCGGACATAGCTATATTCATCATCCTTGAAAATGCGCTCGGACTTGTTTTGAGACCCATAGGCATTCTGGTCATTTGATGTTATCCTGAATTAAATGCTGTGTATTTTCTACTATTGGGGTCTAAATTGACTTGATAAAAACCTGCATACAGGTCGAGGTGACTAAAGTATACAGAACCAGATAAAGAATCTATGATCTCAGTTATATTAGGCAGTGGATATTTATCGTTTTGAATGGCATTATTTAATTTTCTATAATCCACAACTACACCTCCACTTTTTTCACCGTTATTATCCGATTTTTTAGGAACGAGTAAAATTGGACTTGACCACTCGCTTTTAGATGGTTCAATAATACCTTCACTTAACATTTTATCTAACTGCTTTTCAATCTCTCCTTTTTGTGAGTAGGGAAGCCTATATGGTTTTAGGTAGACTGGTTCCGAATAAGGTTTTAATGTAATTGTTAGCTGAAAGATACTAGTAGTTGTTAACTTATCGCCAGATAGATAAAAATATCAGGAAATTTGGCACACAAATTCTCAATAGATATCTGTTCCTCCTTGTTTAAATGCTTTAACTGCAATAACGAAAATAGTTTCTTTACTCTGTCTGAATCTACATTGCTTTTGCTAAATGCACATATGTCATAATCACGTAACTTGTGCAAAGTCGGAACATTATCGCTTAAGGCGACGTTCTTTTCGGTAGTATTTAATATTTGTATTGGAATTTTCCCATTAATAGGAGTAACGATCGAACTTGCCAAAAATACACCTTCGCATAATTCTTGCGTGCAAACTACCACGTCTTCTGATAATGAAGTTGATACGTAATGAATTGACTCTGAACGTGATGGTATAATAAAACTGTTATGTTTTCTATAAATAGGTAAGCAAATCCGATTATTATTTGCACTTCGCAATGACAAAGTATTTGATTCGTAACATATCTGCGCCGAGAACATTCTAAAAAAGTCATCACCTAAGATACCGTTTGCCGTACAAGGTAATGAATCAAATACATAGAACTTATGATTCAGGTACGTTTCATTATACACTCCCAATTTAAGATACACGTGTCCGATTGTTTCAATACTACCACCTATTCCATTAATAATAATCCTCTGCTTAATTAATTGCACCGTATTTGGAACATGCGCTCTCTTTATGGCCGAGATCGATGCACCGGTGTCAAGTAAAAATAATAACGAGTTACTTGAACTATCTAAACTAAATTGTACTAAAAGTGACTTACTATTACACGATAAAATTGACTCGTTATTCACGAAAAAACTTGTTTTCGGGTTCTAGTTTTTCTTTGGGAACTAAACAGGGGGCTGCTCCTCGGATGATTCGATCTTCTTGAGTCTGAAGGCGTTAGCTCGTGCTCTTCTCTTTATTCTCTTGTTAAGGCATTAGTTTACGTATCTGATGACTTATTAAATAAAACACCGACCGTGCGTTGTACTAGACGTTTATTTCGCGACTGGGCGCGCACACTCAAGATTACCCACTTATAGTTAACATTTTATGTAATGAGATGATTTGGCACTATACAAACATAACACCTCCACCCTTAATTAATAATATACAAGAAAGCATTTTAGCTTGTGTAATCAACATACCATCTAGGTATACTATACGTACAACATATAGGTATATAATAAATGGTAAATCGTTTTGTTAACCTATGCCACTTATATCTACTTATAGTTACATCACATCCAAAACGTATACTTAAAGCTATAACTATGAAATTACAAAATTCCAATGAGAGTTATAAATTAGTCGAAGTCGAATCCATACCGAACGGGTTGCCTACGTATTCGACCTGACTGTTTTTGCGGCGGCCCCGACTCCGCTCCTGCTACCACCTGCGTGTCCGAGTCCCTCCCTGTGCCCGCGCCCTCACCGCCCTCGCCATTGAGTGCGGCCGATCGCGCTGTTTGCACGCTAAGACAAACCGAACCCGCATGAGGCCGCGGTTCCACCGAGCTGGGCTCATCGAACCCCAAACCCTCCGTGCTAGCACCAGCCACTGCTTTTGACAAAGATCGCTCCCCTAGTCGCTCATGTTTTAAACTTACATGTAATTCATCACGTCTTTTGATCTGATCTACATGACGATGAACGATTTTCCCATCTAATGCCCGTATATCATAATCTGTTTCGCCTAATCTTCTGACAACTGTCCCTTTCTCCCATTTATTCCTAACTCCAAATATCCTATACCAAACCTCTTTTCCTTCCTCAAAATATCGTACCGACCCACCTGCTGTACTTTCTTGCTTGCGTTGCAAATAACTAATTTTCTTTTCCCTATCTGGTTTCATACAATCGAGTCTAGTCCGTAACGAACGTCCGAAAAGCAGTTGAGCGGGACTTTCTCCCGTCGAGTTATGAGTAGTATTTCGGTACATCAACAAAAACCTGTTCAAAGCTACATCTATATCTATGTTTTGGACTAAAGCTTTATTTATTACCTTTTTACAAATTTTTACCGCGTTTTCTGCCGCCCCATTTGAAGCAGGATGGTATGGGGCAGTGAAAATTGCTTCTATTCCGTTGCATTTATAAAAATCTTTCATTTCATCGCTCGAGAAAGGTGGGCCATTATCACTAACTACTTGTTTAGGCAGCCCGAAACGCGCATATACTTCCCTAAATTTAGTAATTACCATTTTAGCGGTCGTAGATGTCATTTTAAAAATTTCTATCCACTTGGTGGTCGAATCAATTATGACAAGATACTTGACACCGAGAATGGGTCCAAAAAAATCAACGTGAATTCGTGACCACGGACGCTGTGGCCAAGGCCACGCGCGCGGCTCGTGCGCGGGCGGCGCGCTCGCCAGCGAGGCGCACACTTCACACGCGCGGCACTGCGCCTCCACAGCCTCGTCCACCCCTGGCCACCATACGTAACTCCTAGCTAGACTCTTCGTTTTCACCACCCCCATGTGGGAATCATGAAGTTCGCGCAAAACCTTACTTTGACACTTTTCCGGTATGACCACTCGGTGACCCCACATAATGCAGTCTAATTCGCAATATAATTCTGAGCGCCGATTGTAATACGGTTTTAGTTCCTTTATATCAACTTCGTGTGGCCAACCATCACGAATATAACTATAAACTCTACTGAGAAATGGGTCATTATGCGTTTCTTTCCGAATCATGTTATAATCAAGTAAAAGAGCTTCGGATGCAAAGTGAAGGTAAGTCTGTTCTGGATACTCCTCGTTCCTACCTGTGTTGTCCTTATACGTAGCTATCAATCGAGATAATGCATCCGCCGTGTTTTCATCCGGCTTTATATACTCTATTGAGAACTGATACGCTGATAAGATTAATGCCCATCTTTGTAAACGACTCGCCGTCATATTCGGCACTCCCGTCCCTGGTCCGAATATACTAACTAATGGCTTGTGGTCAGTTCTGAGTGTAAAGTGTCGGCCATATAGGTACTGGTGAACTTTTTTTACAGAAAAAATGATAGCTAAGGCTTCCTTATGTATCTGACTGTAATTGCACTCCGCCGGCGAAAGCGCGCGCGATGCATAGGCGATGACGCGCTCTGCGCCGTCCGCGCCCCGCTGCGCCAGCACCGCGCCCAGCCCGTGCGGGCTCGCGTCGGAGGTCAGTATCAATGGGCTGGAGATATCATAATATGCGAGCACTTGCGCCCCTCCTAATAAGTCCTTTACCTTATTAAAGACCATCTGCTGAGTTTGACCCCAAATCCACCTAGCATCTTTTTTTAACAAGTTATACAAAGGTGCTAACTGACCACTTAAGTTTTTAATAAATTTACCATAAAAATTTATCATGCCTATAAATGATCTTAATTCACTGACATTTTTAGGGGGTGTCATTGACATTATCGGTCTTATTTTATCGGGATCCACCCTTATTCCTTCCTAAGTATTTAACTTCATTCGAAAAAAAATTACATTTCTGCTTTTTAATTCGTAACCCGTTTCTTTGTAATATATCAAAAACAATACCTATTGTCTTTATGTTTTCTGCCAATGTAGGTGTGCTTATCAAAATATCGTCTAAGAAGAAGCTGACGTTAGGTACATCTTTAAACAATTTATTCATCAATCTTTGAAAAATTCCGGGACTGGACGCTAAACCATAGACTAATCTATTATATTTAAAAAGTCCTCGATGTGTATTTATTACAGTGAACTGGGAAGATTCCTCATCCAAAACTACTTGATTATATGCTTGGGACAAATCTTGTTTTGAAAAATATTTACTACCACTAATTTTAGCAAATAGGTCCTCTATCTTCGGCACCGGAAATTTATCTACGAGCAACGCTTGATTTAATGTAATCTTATAATCAACGCATAGGCGGAGCGATCCATCAGGTTTATTTACAATTACCAGTGGCGTGGCCCAGTCGGAGTGATCAACGGGCTCGATGATGCCGGCGCGCAGCATGGCGTCCAGCTCGGCGTCGACGCGCTCGCGCAGCGCGTACGGCAGAGGGCGCGCGCGGCAGAACACGGGCCGCGCGCCGGGGCAGACGCGGAGTCGGGCTCGCTCTCCATTAAACTTCCCTAGCTCCTCATTAAACAGCTCTGCGTACCTACAAAATAGATCCTTTGTAATTGCATCCTTATCTTGGTTATCAATCTTATGACAAGACTGCTCGTTAACAATGGTAATTTGAGGTATAGGTATATTTAACTCGCTAACCACTGGCGGTCCAGTAAATTAGTCGCCCCGTTTTGGATAACATACAGATCCAACAATTTCGTTACATTACCGTAGGTTACCTTGACTTCAATTACTCCCAACGGTTTCACTTTAATACCATTGTAAAATCTTAAAGTCAATTGACATTCTTTTAATTCATATTTCGCAAATGTTTGCCTATACACTTTTTCATTAATGCATGATAATGCTGAGCCTGTATCTATTTCCATGTCAATTACATTGTTATTTATACGAATTGGAATATTTACCGGCTTATAGTTTCCGAGTGACATTAGGTACATTGGTTCGTCGTCTTGTTGCTCGACGCCGACGTCTTTCTCATCCGGTTGACCGTCCTCACCGTCCTCTGCCCGGACATAGTGCGTGCGCGCTCCGCCGCGCGCCCCGGATACACGGCGCCCGCGGCCGCGCCCGCGCGCGTTGACCCCTCCGTCCCCACGCGAGCTTCTACGTATTTCCACCTGAGATGTTTTTCCAAGCGGGCATACCCTTCTCAAATGGCCTGTTTTCCGGCAACGACTACACTCAAAAGTACGATAACGACATTCGTTCGCGTAATGTCCTCCATCACCACAAGCGAAGCACTTTGATATTCTCATTCGATCCATTTCACTATAAAGGCGGTGAACATCCTCCAGTTCGCCCGTACCGGTCAAGCTAGAACCACAACTAGAACGCCGTCCTCGCGTTGACGTCGTCGTTGGTCGGTTTCCCGCGCCGTTGTAGGTAGTTACTTCCGTCATATCTACTACCGCTGAATCACGGGCCGCGGATTCAATAATAGTCGCTAACTTGTTTGCATTTTTCCAATCTAAATTTTCCTCAGCAAAAAGCCTCTGTCGAATTATATCACTGCGTATGCCGCAGACAAACTGATCCCTCAGATTTTCTTCCAAATTATTTTTAAAATCGCAGGGCCTTGATAATCGTTTTAATTCTGTCACATATTGAGTAATACTTTCACTCTTGCCCTGCAAACGCTGCCTAAATACATATCTCGCTGCTAGCACCGATGACTTTTGCTGTAAATGTTCCGACATAAGCTTGACAACCTCCTGATATTCCATGTCCTTAGGTTTTTTTGGACTACACAAATTCACCATCAACTCATATCCCGATTCACCGATCACAGCTATTAAAGTAGGTAATTTATTTTGTTCTGCCACGTTATTCACTACGAAATGCATGTCCAATCGTTCACAATATGATGACCAATTCCCATTGTCCATATCGTATTCACCGAACTTAACCGCCATTTTTTTCTAGAACCGTCCTCGTCTGCCACTTATTAAATAAAACACCGACCGTGCGTTGTACTAGACGTTTATTTCGCGACTGGGCGCGCACACTCAAGATTACCCACTTATAGTTAACATTTTATGTAATGAGATGATTTGGCACAATACAAACATAACAATGACGAGGGCAATGAGCACCATAACCACGATGATGATAACCACGAACATGTACCAGGAAATCTGTCCCATATATTTCACAAATCTGCCGTTATTTCTTTGGAACTCGTTGTGTTTCTCGACTTGCTCCAAAATCTCTTGAAGGTTGTTCGGCTTGCTGTGTGATTTTCCCATATTTATTACTGGTTTTTCCACTTAATAGATTTTAAAGTTGGTTTATACTGCGTGACCGACGGGTATGTAACGCGAGCCACTGCGACGCGGAGCCATCCACAATCCGAACAAGGCAAGGGTCGCCATGTAAGGTTCGGTGCTCGGGAGATGAAATGATAGATTCGGATGCGTGTACAATACTGGTTTATTAATAAGTAATCAATCAAATATATAGTATAATTAGTCATACGTCATAAACATACTCTACAAGGCCATAGTGTCTTTCTGCTCTTTTTTGAAAAACTTATCATTTAGGTATACGTTTTCATAAACCTCAATATTTTTCCCCAGATTGATCAAGTATCGCCCGGTTTTAGCGAGCGCTACCTGCTGCAGCCGGAGCAGTTCGCGCTGGAGCTGGCGCAGTTCCGCAAGTACATCCGCGACATGATCGCCATCGCCGACCCCACTGCTGACGCGGACGACTTCGCCGCTGATATTGTTGACTTCAGCACGAGCTTGGCTAAGGTAATTAAGGCCGAAAATTACCCAAGATTGTACATTTTCATTAGCCAGCTCTTGATCATAGGTTACCTGATCACACAGGAGCACGTGGCCTAATCTTAGTAGTAACACTAATGGTATCGAAAGAATGACATTCCTTAGTTGACAACACAAAGTCAACGGTGCTTCTGGTGACATGACTAGCAAGATTTGAGGCAAAAATGTAATGCTTCTTTTGTTGACTGACTAAAACACTACGCATTTATTTCACGCACCTTTATTTACAATTAAATGCCTGACCCTTTACTTATTCATCATCACCATCATCGTCATTATCAACCAAAGGACGTCCATTGCTGAACATTTACTATATTACTTTACTTACTCTCGTCAAAAAAGTGGATAGTGTAAAGACGTACCTTATTTTTGCTCCTCATATTTATTATTCATAATAGTATAATAAGCAACTTATTCAATAATACTAATATCGGTTGATATTAGCCGTTAAGTCTAGTCAGAGGCCTTATGGGCGGCTTGATAACATTTGATAGCAGGGTGAGGCGGTCAGGCAGTCGTTTGCCTTGCAAACACCCCTCCACCAACACGCACTGAGCTCGCATGGTGGAGTATGGCTCAAACTACCTCATAGTTGAGGTAAAGCCTTTGTCCAGCAGTGGGATGTTACAGGCTCACTTTACTTTACATACAACACATTAAAGAAAAATTGAAATAAATATAAGGCGCAGCTACATATTGGACTGTGACGGGCAATAGCGTCACAGCTGCAAGGGGCTGCGCCTCTGCTCGCCAACCCGCCTGCGAAGCGTGGCAAGTATTGGCGAAATCCCCTCACATGAGAGTGCACAAGAAAACCAGGCCCCCAGTCTCAGGCAGCCTCGCTATTCTTGACTTTGGTAGCAGTCACGGTAACGGCGGGGGTTTTTAGAATTCCTGGAGGCGACCGCGCTGCCACCCCCAACGACAACTGGCCCTGGTAACTTATACTTTTTTTTTTTTTTTTTTTCGTCTGGCAACATTACCGCTAACACCTGATCGGCTTTTGTCCCATAAAATAATTTTAATTTAATTAGTTTCTAAGTGCTTAATAGGTCAAAAACGTAAGAAAAACGTTTGATAATCGTATTCTGTGTGCGTTTGTGATAATCAGTGTTTATACCTATTTAGTGCTAAGTGCTACGCTAGTGATAACCGGTCAATGACTTAGCAAAAATTCAAATTGTTAATCGTTGTCATCGCTTTTATTTCATCCGATCTAGCATTATAACCGTGTGTATTCATTATATCACGCGTTTATAATCTTATTTTTATGAATATCTAAGAATTAACTGAGCTACGGTTTTGTGTTTCTATCGCGTTGAGGTTATAACTTTGTTTACATTCTATAAATAGCCTCGAGTTGGTCGAGCGGCACTTTGGTTTACATTTTTGTTTTGATCCTTTGTATTTTGACGTAAATATGCTTACTCGCAAGGCCTGCGCTCGCCAGGAGGAGTCCAAGCTCAGGATGGCTTTGAGCGAACTACAGGCGGCCAAGGAGTCGATCGAAAAACTGCATAGGGAAAGAGATGACAATGAAAGGGAAATGCTAGGTGAGTTTGATAGGAACGCTAAACTAAGAAAAGAGATGGCTGAGCTGCACACCAACTATAACTTGGTAGTTAAAGAATGGGACCAATTGAAGTTGGTGATAGAAGGGTTCGATGAGTGCTGTGAGGAGTATGAACGAAACCTGAAACGCATATCTGTTCTTGAACAAGATCTTGGTGATGCCCATGATTATATCAACCAGCTGGAGACGGAGAAACAGGACCAAATAAACAGCCAAACCACCCTTCTATTTAATAAGTTGGTTGGTAGTGCGCCCAGCCTGACGACAGCTGCACCTAGTAATCAACCAATTTTGACAATAGATTTAACTCATGACACACCTACTAAGTGCAGCAAAAATAAGTTTAAGAAATATGTTAGAATAAACCGTTTCATAAAAAAAACTAATAAATTAATCAAAAAACAAAAATCCTTACACACTAAAGTAAAATACATCAATGAGCGGAGACAACTTGGAGATGAACTGGATATGTATTCTTTAATTTTAGAACAAAATGTAGGTAAATATGAGAAAGATGTTATGAGTTTAGAATGTCAAATTAGGGAACTTAAGCAGTCATTAAAAATAATGACTGAATTGTACAAAAAAGGAGTGTGGTGAACATATCCAGGCTTTGACAAATATAATAGCTTCCTGTGAATGTAACTCTTCACATGTGATTTCAAAAAACTCCATTGATATCTCTGGAAATGAGTCATCACAACTCACCAATAAGATTACTAGAACTAAGTCTAATGTGAACCCTTCCTGTTCTCAACCCAGTGGATCGCTAAGCAAGTCTGTTAAAAATATAGTTTTGTTTAGTGATCAGATTGGGAAAAACATGGGTCACTTATTATCAAAATACATGGGACAAAATGTGATCAACCATTGCATGCCAGGGGCATCATATTCAGAAATAGTTCAGAAAGTGCTTTCTTATGAGTTTCAAGAAAATTCAGATTTAATTATTTTCATAGGAAACAGAGGTAATATGAACAAGAAAAACCTAAATACATACTTTGACAGTTTAAGAAAATTAAATGTGAATAAAACAATATTGTTTACATTACCTTACAGTAGTGGATTGCCAGACGAAGAAAATGATTTAAGATATAAAATTAATTTGCAACTGCATAAATTGACATTATATGAGGTGAATAAATTCCACCTACTTGACATGAATAATTATTTTAAAAACAAAGTGTATTTGACGCGAGATAATTATTATGTTAATAATTATTTCAAACGACAGATAGCAATGTCGCTATCATATTATTTTGACTATTCAGCCAAGAACTTGGCTACCAAATCTGCTTTTATTGAGCAGATTATTGACATGAATATTCAACCATTGGAATCAGTTCCAATAACAAACAATCATTTAAATTAGTAGATCAGACAATAGAGGATAACTCTTGCTTATCAGAAATTGTAGAATCAAATCAATTAAATATAGTACATCAAAATATTTAAGGCTTTTCTGGAAAAGATTTGGAAATTGAATTGTTTTTAAATAAAATGAATATTCATGTTCTCTGCATAACTGAGCACTGGCTCAAGCAGCATGAACTGATGTTATCGATAGATAATTATAATCTTATTAGTTCGTTCACTAGGGAGACTGCCATTCGCGGCGGGACACTTATATTAATTAATAATAAGCTAAAATGTGAAGAGCGAAAAGACATAGTGTCTCTCACTATTGAGCGAACAATTGAGATATCGTGTGCGGAGCTGGACGACTACATTATTGTCTGTGTTTATAGACCCCCAAGTGGAAACTTTAAATTATTTGAATCTGTAATGGAAAATGTGTTAAACAAAATATGTAAAACTACAAAGAAAGTAGTTGTATGTGGAGATTTCAATGTGGACATTATAGATATTACGGAGGAACATCGCGTTCGGTTTTTGAGCATTTTCAAATCATTTGACCTCACTCCGGTTTTTGCTGAGCCCACTAGAGTTACTCCTACAACAGCTACTTGCTTAGATAATATTCTCTGCAACTGTAAAATCATCAAACAATCTATTATTAATTTTGTAAAATCGGATCATTGCGGTCAGATAGTTACACTACAGAACCGTTTTATTCCACCCCGTCTAGAAATCAAATGCAGGCCGGTCACTGCATCTCGTAAGGACAAATTTAAAAACCTTGTAAGTGATAAAATACCGTCTATACCTTTTGATAAAAAAAATGCTAGTGACTTGTATGAACAATTATTTCAGGTAGTTAAAAAACGATTTGATATTACTTTCCCTCAAAAGAAAATAGTTATCAATAACTTTAAACCGAAATTCAGTGACTGGGCTACACGAGGAGTTTATACAAGTAGGAAAAAAATGTTTGAATTGTATAACAAAAAAGCATATAGAAAGGATCTATCGTTTCATGAGTACGTTAAGAGGTACTCAAAAATTTTCAAAAGAGTTTGCTATGTAGCTAAGTCGAATTACATACGCGATAAAATTAAAAAATCTAGTAATAAAATCAAAGAAACATGGAATATTATAAATAAAGAAACATGTAAAACGAAATCTCATGATAACAAATTTAGTCTAGAAATAAACAACAAGCTTATTAAATCTGATGACGAGGTAGCAAACGCTTTTGAGGATTACTTCTGTAACATTCCTATAGAGACGACTAAACAGTTGAGTTCTTGCTCAAGTCACGCGAAATCATTACTTGTGTCGAGTGTTCATAGGTGCGAATCCTCATTTAAATTCAGAAATATTAGTCCTTTAGACATCACAAAAACATTTAAAGAATTAAAACAAAAGAAAACAGAGGATAAATCGGGTATATCAATAGACACAATAAAACCCATTATACCTCTAATAGCTCCTTACTTATCTTATATCTTTAATGAATGTATTGACCAAAATCAGTTTCCAAATTTATTGAAACATAGTAAGGTTGTCCCTTTATTTAAATCGGGAGACAAAAGTGACCCAAGCAATTTTAGGCCTATTTCAATATTACCCACAATAAGTAAAATTTTTGAAAAACTCATTTATAATCAATTGCTTTCCCATTTTAAACTTAATAATTTACTACACGAAAAACAGTTTGGGTTCTCTAAAGGCAGAAATACAACTGATGCCGGAGTAGCACTCATCAGACACATTCTTGATGCTTATGAAGACAAACATGATGCCGTAGGTGTATTCTGTGATTTATCAAAGGCGTTTGATTGTGTAGACCATCAGACACTGCTCATTAAGTTAGAACACTATGGTGTCTCGGAAAACTCATCTAAGTTGTTAAGTTCGTACTTATCAGGTAGAATACAATCAGTTAACATAAATGGTACCTACTCTTCCGGAGCCCCTCTTCAAATGGGGGTCCCCCAGGGCTCAATATTGGGGCCTTTACTTTTCCTGATATATGTTAACGACCTGCCATTTTATTCCACAAATCTTTGTGAGATAGTTCTGTTTGCTGATGATACTTCTTTGATTTTTAAAATGAAAAGACATGAAGAAAATTTTGACGAAGTAAACAATACTCTCTCCAAAGTATTGAATTGGTTCACCACCAATAACTTGTTGCTGAATGCTTGTAAAACTAAATGTGTAAAATTCACTTTGCCTAATGTAAAGCAATTTACACCAAATATTGTACTAAATGGTAATAATCTAGTTTTAATAGACTCCACTGTATTTCTGGGCATTACACTTGACTCAAAATTACAGTGGGGACCTCATATTGAAGCCCTAGCTAGGAGGCTAAGCTCGGCTGCCTTTGCAGTTAGAAAAATAAGGTATCTGACTGATGTTGAAACGGCGAGGCTTGTGTATTTTAGTTACTTCCACAGTATTATGTCTTACGGTCTTCTCTTGTGGGGTTCTGCTGCAGACATTGATACCATATTTATTTTGCAGAAAAGAGCCATTCGTGCTATTTATAAACTTAGTCCTCGTGACTCCCTGAGAGAGGTCTTTAAGAAAATCAACATATTAACTGTGGCTTCTCAATACATTTTTGACAATATAATGTACGTCCGTAAAAATTTAGATTATTTCATGAAGAAGAGCGACATTCACTCATATAACACAAGAAATAAACACAAGCTTGTCGTTCCTAACTTCAGATTAGTTAAAACTAGTAATTCGTTCATGGGAAATTGTATAAAATTCTTTAATAATATACCACACAATCTTGTCGAATTGCCGGTTGATAAATTTAAGAAACACGTTAAAAACACGCTTATGTCTAAAGGCTATTATAAGGTTCAAGACTTTCTGAACGACACGAATGTGTGGTCTGTCCAGCCTGCACCGACTGATGTACTTACCTTTGATGATTTTGATTTTACGGCAGCTAGTGGTGACTGAGTTTGTTCCGGCGTTTCTTCTCAGCACTTGCCTAATTGTCTGTGTTCTGTCTCGAAGCGCTGGTAGGGCCCAAAAGATAAGGAGACATGATTCGGCCCCTTCAGGGCACAATTATTTTTATTTTATTTTTCACTGTACATTTGACGTTCATAAGTGGCATATTGTGTCCTAAATTGAATAAATATTTTTTGATTTTGATTGATTTTATAACGCGAGCATACTGAGGACAGATGAGAAGTCGCTCGAGCTAGAAGAAGAAAATACCAGGTTACACTGGGACATAATGAGTTTATCAGAAGTCCGTAGAGAGGGCGAGGACAAGATAACTCTGCAGTCCGGCAACCTGCTCTACTACCGGGAAGGCAACCAACAAAAGTCCCAAGACGCTGTCGGGTTTCTCGTTCACAAGTCTTTCGTCTACATATTGATACCTAACCTACGATACCATCGAGAGTGTGTCGAGGAGAGTGATTTACCTTATACTCAGAATATACTAGAGGTATTCGCTGAAGGTCATACAGGTACATGCACCGACCTTGACACACCCGGATGAAGAGATGGAGGAAATGTAAAAGGACGTAAGTAGAGCCATTCATACTTCCAAAACCTATTTTACTATTGTAATGGGAGACTTCAACCCAAAACTGGGCAAGCGAAGCTAGAATAAGTTGACGGTTTACAGAGGCTGGCCGAATTTCTGGAGAAGGAGGGACTCATTGCGATGAACTCTTTCTCCCGGAAGCCGCCTCAAAGGAAATGGACATGGTTGAGTCCCGATGGCTTCACGAAAAACGAGATTGAATTCATCGTGACTTCCAAGAGAAGGTTATGCAATGATGTCTCCGTGATCATCAGGGTGAAAATCGATAGCGATCACCGAATGGTTCGAGGCACATTGAATATACGAGGGTCAAACTGAAAGTTCTTAGAACTGGCCACTTATAAACAATATAATAAAAAAAATATTCTAAAATTTGAAAATAGAACTCTTTGCCAATATTACTGAGTATATATTTCATTCATTTGTCATTTGTTTTACGATTTGGCGGCAAATTGAAAATTGTCTGTGTCACGTCAACATGAATTTAACACGAGAAAATTTTCGTGCAATGATTTTTTATGACTTTCGATGTCATTTAAGTCAACAAGAAAGTTATGATAGACTACGATTGGCCTTTCACGATGAAGCCCCATCTCGTGCGACTGTTTACAACTGGTTTAATGAGTTTAAACGTGGTCGCACTAATCTCACTGATGATGTACGTGAGGGACGGCCTTCTACGGCGACGACTGAAAATAACATCTGTGTTGTGCGGCGTATGATAGAGACTGACAAAAGAGTGACCTATCAGCAGATTCGGACAAGCTTAGGCATCGGTATGAGTCAAGTGCACAAAATCCTCCACGAACATTTAGCGGTCAGGAAGCTTTGCGCCCGGTGGATACCTCATAATTTGACTAAGGCTCAAAAACTCCATCGTGTGGATTGGTGCCGTAAAATGATTGAAAGATTTAACGGAGGTGACTCAAATGCTGTGTTCGACATACTAACAGGTGACGAAAGCTGGATTTACTGTTATGATCCTGAAACCAAAAGACAATCTGCTCAGTGGGTGTTTCCTTTCGAGGAGTTGCCAATTAAAGTGAAGAGAGATCGAAGTGCGGGAAAAAAAATGGTGGCCTCGTTCTTTGAAAGGATAGGTCATTTCGCAACAATTGTGTTAGAGGATCAAAAAACAGTTTCTGCAGAATGGTACACTACCAATTGTTTGCCACTTGTCTTGGAAAAAGTTCGAGAGAAACGACCTCGCAGTAGGATCCTCCTTCACCACGACAACGCCTCGTCGCACACCGCCAAGCGAACGATCGACTATTTGGCGACATCAAACGTTGAATTACTGGGTCACCCGCCGTATAGCCCCGACCTCGCGCCCTGTGATTTTTATTTATTTCCAAAAATTAAAGAAAACTTAAAGGAAAGCGGTTTATGAATGCTGAAGAAGCGGTGGCTGCGTATCGCGATGCCATTGAAGAGACCCCTAAGGACGAGTGGGCAAAGTGCTTTTCCCAGTGGTTCCATCGCATGCAGCGGTGTATTGACGTCAATGGACAATATTTTGAAAAGATATAATAAAATTAATAACTGGCTAATGTAATCAGTTTTTGATTTTCTAAGAACTTTCAGTTTGACCCTCGTAAATGTCAAATTAAAAAGGTCCCGCCTGATGAAGTCCACGCTCGGACTGACTAGTGCTCATATCCAAAATCCCGAGAACTTTCAACACGAGTTGTCAAAACCGCTTCGATTGCCTATAAAATTGCGTATCAATGGCCGAAATAAACGACGGGTTTGTAGAAACTGGCCAAGCGGTGAGATCTAAATTTTTAAGGCCTGGCCATAAAGATAGACCTCAAAAACTGTCGGTCTACACTCTTGACTTTATGGCAAAACGTCGATCTATGACACTGCAGACCTCTGTTAATGCTGAAAACTCATTCAGCGTTCGGCTGTCGTGTGACCGCACGCGCCTAGCTAACTTACCCTGTATCGTCGAACCGGTCCACACCTATAGTGATGTCTGTTTATCGATATCGATATCATGGACAAATACGTAACGCGCTCGCCTGCAACTCCAGACACAGCCACGGGCCCAGCTAAGATGCCTGGCGAGGAAATTTATAAATGCCACTTCCCTAAGAGGATTGCTATCCCAACACGTCATCAAGTAACGCCCCTAGTACTAGCAATCGCTTCGGACGACTCCCAGTAGGTGAAGACACACTAGTGTGTGGCGGTGGTGCGCAAATAATAAATACTTTGCGGGTGGAACAAGATACTTCTACCCCGCAAACGGAGTTAAGAAATCGCAGATCATCAGTTCGCCTGTGACCACGATCGGTGAAACCCGATCGAAACGTCAGGTCAAAACATAAGGTATTTATGTTTTTATTCGCGATCGCGTTAATTCCCGTATATATAAGTGTATTTAAAATGCAACGCGAAAGTTTAAAAGTGCTTATACCCGTGGTAAGACATAGATTAAATATATGGCACAGTAAGGGCACTAAAACATGCCTCGCAGCCTTGACCAGAGCCGAAGAGATACTATCCCATCCAACAGCACAGTTGGTCTTTAATGACAGGATAAGCAATTCGATCTCTTGGTTATCTGTATCAAGGAGTACCATTGAGTTTAATTGCGGATTACACACGCGACTGCTTACAATACTAGATACTATTTTTTTACCCACATTTGCAAAAAAATGATTAACCTCGTTCACTGACCAAATAGGATCCTTAGCAGAAAGAAGCTTATTACTAGAAATTTTGGTTGTTTGCAGATTAGATACCTTTTTAATCAGTTTCCAAGTTTTTTTAGGATTTTTAGATTTTTTTTCAAATTGTGCGCGTTCGTATTCACGTTTTATTTTCTTGAGTAAGTTATTACAAAAGTTACGGTAGCGGGTGAAGGTAACTCTGAAGATCATATTATTGGGATCTTTCTTAGTTTTACGATAGAGGGAGTCACGGTTCCGTATACATTTCAGCAAACCGGGTGTAACCCAAGGTTTTATAATTCTTTTCCTACTAGAGAGATTGATCATACGAGAGTTTTTTTCAATTACAGTCGTCATAATTTCTATTAATTTAAATGCAGAAACTTCAGCATCGTATCGATTGCAGTATCGGTGTAAAATCAGTATTTTCGAGATCTACTACGCTAGCAGCTATGTCGAGCTGAGGCACAACTTTTGCCTCATTAGATTTTTTAAGTCTTAAATTACAAAAAGCAAGTATTGGAGCGTGATCAGTAACGACAGAGTCCAACATGAGAGTTACAGCGGGCATATTCGTTTTAATAATTACATGATCAATGCATTTAAGGCCACGTGTTATGAAAAGATGTGCCGGTAGCATTGAGTGTGTCGCCAAAGTTTCCAAGTATTCCTCAGACCAGTTATCCTCATTACCAGTAGAGATATCAATATTTAATTCCCCAATAATCATAACAGATCTAAAAGAATTCAAGGTATTAAGTGTATCATCAATGCTATTAATAAAATTGTCAGCTTTCCTATAGGATGGAGAACGATAGATTACTATGAGTGCCAATTCATTGCCGATTTTGACTATAATACAATTTGCATCAGTAACCTCGGGCATTTCAACGGTGTATTTGATATGATTACGAATATAAACTACCACTCCCTCGTTCTGGTTGTTAAAGCCCGATCTGAAGGATTCATAGTTTGGAATAATTGGAGTATACGGGCACTTACTTAGCCAACACTCAGTAAGTAATATTATGTCGAAGGAAATTTTCGTTCTACCAATACTACGTATATTTATATGGAATATTTTTATTGAATTAGCTGTATTATGAAGATGTGATTCACAATCTTCAGGGGTACAGATATAAGCTTTTGAGGCCATTAAGCAATCAATGTCTTCGGCTATAGTAGGTGTGTCATCCACTATGTAGTGTTAGATAAACTGTTGCGCTTAAATTACGATGGTTCAACGATAAATAGTTAAAATTATGTGGGCACAATGTTCGTATATTTTGTTCTATTATTAATACGGCTGGTATGATGTGTGAAAGTAAGGTAAAATATGTATGAATAAGTGGATGACGCTGTGACATAGTTTTGTATGTATGTGTATGTGAGACAAAGTGTATGTGAGTAGGGAGGGTACAGTGTGTGATTTTGCATGTGGCATGTAAACGTGTAGTGTATGTGTTTGATGATAAAAATGCTATATACAAAACAAGAGTATAATAAAAATTATGACAGATAACGTAGTTAACCGAAATCCACTGACGGGCTCCATTTATTAGTCATTTGTTTGTTGGCAAGTTTTGAAGATCTGATTCATCTTTAATTTGATATTGTGGTGCTCCTTCTGTTTTTCGAATAAATATTTTCCCGTTCTTGACCCAACTGTAGCGGTATTCGTTGCTTTTTGCAAAATCCCTGACTAAGAAAAAGAGCCTCTTCATTTTTGGTGACAAATTTTCAGATATGAAGACAGGCATACGGGGTCCAGTTATTTTCATTTTTTTCTGTAGCCAGTTGATCGCGCTCTCTATTCGACTTTTTGTACATTGCAATGAATTTTTCTTTCATGAGATTCGAGGTGAAATTCACAATAATTGTTCTGTGCGAATTGTCCTTGTGCCTAATGCGAAAAACATCCTTCACCTCGTGTGGTTGCACAGACACATTTCTCGGTGTCCAGTAAGTGCTGTTTAGTTTCATCTTTAATAACTGGGATATTTCTGATCTCGATGCAGCTTGTCCTAGTTTCACGCTCAAACTTCTCCAACCTGTCTTCTAATGACTGTATATAAATCATACTATTTTTGCGCTCAATTACAAGTAAGTCAATTTGGTTTTTTAAGGCTTCATAGTTCTCCGACAGAAAGGCGACAGATGATTTAATGTCCGTGCTTTGAGTTTTTATCTCCTCGACCGTTTTACATATTTTTCAATCTTATCGTTTTGTTGATTAGAAAAATAAACAAACATAGATTTCATTTCTTCCATAAAAGAAGTGAGTTGGTTCTCTGGATGAGATTTTGTTTCGGAGCATTTACGCTTCTGTCGGTTGGTTTCAAATACATCATTGTTCTGCATGTAAAACGTAGACTCAATATTTGCCATGTTAGGCTCCAAAAAGCCATGTTGCATTGAAGATCGGCCACACCGGAGCGAAGTTAGTTGCGCTGCGATAGGCAACGGCGCAGGCGCAGATGACGCGGACGTCTCGGACGGCGTGGACGCGGGCTCCGTAGAATGCGCGGGGTGGGCACATTGAGTCTGCGATTGCGGCGCGGGTGATGCAGGGGGGGTACGTTTGAGTGGCATTATACACAAAAGTAACAGGTACCAGGAGATAAGGACAGTTGAAGGGGTATCGTTAAGGCGCGTCACTCGAGAGGTCTAGTAGTTTTGTCACCGATCGGCGCTTTGTATTATGATGCGCGTTCCGTCCAGTGTATTCAGACCCCGCATGCAAATTGGTTCTTATGTAGTGTAGATAAAGTTGAAACACTCACAGCAGTTCCTGTCCCGTCTTTATGCGCTCCTCGATTTCATGTTGTCCTATTTATTTGTAACTGATTATTTGTTCACAATTTGGTAATTTTTATTTCGTGAAATTATTGCACACACGTCTAATCACCTCAAATGTCCGGAGGCTTCCCTCCTTATTAATTACTAATTGGAGATCCCTCCAATTATCATGGAACTGCATGAGAAATGGACTTATGGTCCTGCAAAATGTGTTAAGTGTTCCCTGTCTCAGTGTTCTCAATGCCCTAAAAAAGGTTTATAGAGTCAGTCAGATGCTGTAATTGTGGTGAAGACCATGCGGCTAACTTCTCGCAATGTTAGGAGCGGCTTAAGTATTTGGAGCGCATTACAACCAAGCGTGAATCCATACGCAGTACTTTTGTCAAAAAACGCCATTGAACCAAGCCTTGCTTACGAGCAGCCATTCAACGTGCATACCAAACCTCCCAATGCGGATTCCAGATGTTCGGTGTCCCATAAAACTCATCAACAACCGAGCAGTAAAACATTTGCAGCCGTAACTATAAATGACAGCAGTAATCCAGTGGTCGACAAGACTACTTCAGAAATGCTACAGATTTTGAACACCACCAGGGCCCTCAAAAAGGACTTTATTAAGTGTGAAACATTTATGGACAAGATTATCTTTATTATCTCCCACTTTGGACAATATGTGTAATTACGGTGACTTACGTATACTTTTCTACTTCACTTGCTGATGGCATTCACAAAAAGCAGCGCGAGCTGGAGTCTCTGGCGGTAAATGATCTAAGCATAGATATTATCGCACTCAATGAAACTAGGTTAACCCAACGTCTTTGCTTAAGTATCCCAGGTTTCACTTGTTGTCGTTTAGATAGTCGCACTGATGGCTCCGGTAAGGGTGTAGCAATCATGGTCAGACGTGATCTTGATCATACCCTCATATCTACCCCCAAAATACAAAACATGGAAGCCGTCGGCATATCCCTTATTTTGCCTAGTGGCAACTTACTTAATTATTCTGCTTACCAATCACCCAACCTATCTCTCCTTGCCAATGATGTAAAAGTTGGCCATGGCTCAAGGCCTCGGACGACAAGGTGCTGGTCATGGGTGACCTAAATGCTTAACACTCCTACTGGTCTACTGTCCAATTAACACTCATGGCAAAATATTATATGACCTCATGTTACATGAAGACTTGATTATCCATGGCCCGAGTGAACCCACGCTAGTTCACTGTCGCAACGAATGCTTGCCAACCACTCTCGATTTGCTGAGTAAAAATGTTCATAGCGTTGAATGCCTAAAAACTATCTACGGGCTTTTGTCTAACCACCTACCTGTATTTATTCGTCCGTCAAACCCAAACCCGTCCAATCACATTCCACCTTTCAAATCTCCGCATGGTACCTGGGCATCAAATACAAGAGATCAATCTGAAATCCTAGCCACAACTTTTAACAATAACATGCGCCTTACTGAAGACTGGGCTAGTGATCAACAGGTAACGGCCGATGCTTCCTTCATTTCAATAGAAGATATTGCCCTTGACCTTTCCCAAATACAATTAGTTAGCCCTTCCGAATTTTCTAAATTTACTATATCCTCACTTAAGACTCGAAAGTCACCAGGACCAGAAGTAATCACCAGTCATCTTATTAAATTAATATATACTTAACTTGTTATACACGTTTTAGTGGTGAATTATAGAGAGTAAAGGTAGTCCCACTAGGACAAGTTTTGGCTCCTGCTTTGAAAACCATGAATTCACTCTTTTGCACATTGTATCTAAGTCCATGGGATGCTGCATATTTTTCACAAATATTTAATAATTTTATCATTGCACCAATAGACGGTCTAAGCAGAACCATGTCGTCCGCGTAACTTATGTTGTTAACGCATACACCATCAATATGACATGACAACCAACATTGGTTCCGCTCAGCTCCTCTATGAGGCCATTAATATATAATTTAAAAAGCCTAGGAGAAGTCAGACCCCCTTGCCTCACACCACATTCAAGTCTATAAACATCTGAGTATGTGTTCGCCCATCTAAAACAATTGGTCTGCCGCTCGTACTTATGCTGAACGGGTGCTTTTTTGACTCAAGTAGGCTGCTTTTGGTAATTTATGCTTGATGTAATTTTTATTGTAACTACTTGAGTTAAATAAATTTATTTTCTTTCTTTCTTTCTTAAACTTCAGAACCAAATATACTTCTTATGTAGAGATACGTGTTTTTTTTGCAGATAATGACTCCAGTAGAAGAGGTGCGTGAAGGTAGAGAGTTCCACAAAGGTAGTGTTCAACAGCTCAAACAGGGATTTAACGACGCACCAGCTCAATGGATAGAGGTAAGAGATACATACTGACCTTCCTTTATAAAGAGAAGTCAGGCTCAACATGTACAGCCACAAACTAGTCGCATTAAAAATAAAAGCCAGCCAAGTGCGAGTCGGACACGCGCACTGAGGGTTCCGTGCTAACTTTAACTGAATTAGGGAATCCATTTACTTCTACTTAGTAAAATACCACAATATTTTGTTGACTACAAATATAACTTTGTTTTTCATAGTGTTTGTATGAAGTACAAAGTCATGTTTGCGGTTGTTGAAAATGTGCTATATCTCAAAAACTACTAGTTCGATCCCGTCCGAACTAATTTTTGTTGAAAGTATTGATTAAGATCCACATTATATATATTTTTCAAAATTTACACTTGCTTGGTTTAGACATCAGATGGGGGAGGGGGACGCCCATTTTACCACTTTAGAAGTGTCTAGCTATGAAACGTTAGACTTTAAAAGAAAATGGTTTTAGGAACCTCTATGTTATTTTAATAGACCTATCTATAGACACCTCACACGCATAGGTTTGACAAAAAAAAATGGTTTTAGTTTCATGTATGAGAGCCCCCCTTAACTGTCATTATTTTTTATTTTTTGTACGAGAATCGGTAAGCGGTTAACAAGATACATCTTTCTACCAAATTTCAATTGTGTAATGCTTATAGGTACATACTAAAATGGCTGTGACATACGGAAGGACAGACATACAGACAGACAGACTTGACGAAACTATAAGGGTTCTGTTTTTTGCCATTCGGCTACGGAACCCTAAAAATCAGAGTAGGCGTTTGGAGTCGAGCAGTATCGTTAGTAGCCCGGGATGACTGTTCCTACTGTCCTGTGACGCCTATTTCAGGCATTTATTTGAATGTCTCCTTTAGCTTACAAGTTCTGAGCCCCACGGCAGCTTTGCTCATAAGCCCTGTTAACCCCTTTGCTCTTTTAATCTAAATAATGTATATTCCGCAGCACGACTGGGAGGAGTACCTGAAGCTGGTGTTCGCGAACACGTCGGTGACGCTGCACCCAACCGAGGACATCATCATCGTCATGAACCTGCCTTACCTGCACAATCTCTCCGTCCTGCTGTCGGAGACCAAGCCCCTCGTTATAGGTAAAGAACTTATAAATATATACAGCCGCACACTGATACTTATACAGGGCCGAGTCAAAAGTTAGTCAAAAAATATTTTTTTGAAATTATATCCAAGTTTTATAACAGAAAACCACTGAACAACATTCTAAAAAAACCGGCCAAGTGCGAGTCGGACTCACGCACTGAGGGTTCCGTGCTAACTTTAATTAAATTAGGGTGTATCCACTTACTTCGACTAAGCTAAAATACCACAATATTTTGATGACAACAAACATAACTTTGTTTTTCATAGTGTTTGTATGAAAAATAAAGTTATGTTTTCGGTTGTTGAAAATGTGCTTTATCTCAGAAAGTACTAGTTCGATCTCGTCCAAACTAATTTTAGTTGAAAGTATTTGATAAGATCTACATTATGTATTTTTTTCGAAATTTACACTCGCTTAATTTAGAAGTTAAACGGGGGGGGGACCCATTTCACCACTTTGGAAGCTTATATCTCGCAAACGTTATATTTAAGAGAAAATGGTTTTAGAAACCTCTATTTCATAAATAAAAGACCTATCCATAGATACCCCACAGTTTTGACTAAAAAAATGTTTGGTTTTAGTTTCATGTATAGGAGCCCCCCTTAATCCCTCAAGCGTATGTAAACGAGACACAATAGGTATTCTATTGTTATGCGGTCGCATGCGACCGCTCGGGTGTTGAGGTATTAATATCATTTTTTTTTTGTATATGAATCGTAAGGATACATCTCCCTGCCAAATTTCAACACTGTGATGCTTATAGTTACAGAATAAAATGGCTGTGACATACGGAACGAACGACAGACAGACAGACAGACTTGACGAAACTATAAGTGTTCCGTTTTTTGCCTTTCGGCTACGGAACCCTAAAAAAATTATATGATTTTGTGGGCTATTTCCACTACTTTTTTTTTACATCAGTATCGTTTGTACAACCGTCTCTGAGTCGGGTGTTGCTGACCAAAACAACACCCTGTATTTGTTGAACACCAACGTACTATTATATCTTCTGTGGCGAAAGTATGATTGGTTATTGATATTTCATATTTTAATATCACAAAATACTGAAACTGATGAAATCAAAGATGGCGAGATAAACGAACTATGGAGATGAGATGTTCTGATAAAGCTTAATCCGATCACTGAAACGACAATAATCAAGTTGTATAATAAAACTGTGACTTGGAAAATTTTTAATTGATGCTTATACACGTCTTTACTTTCACGAAAATTTGATCGAAAGATAAAAGCATCGCGAAATTGCAAATATTTTTACAAACGATAAAGATATTATAGCAACTAGCTTGTTATGTAACAACGATGAATCTAGTAACGTAAAGTAGGTAATACCTATTTTGTTATTTAACATCACCGGCATACCTACACTTAGCTTGGTGAAGCCGGTAAAGTTAAAGGCCTAAGTAAAGGTCAACAACTCTTGGACTATGTTTCTTAGAATGGCATCTTGGTAAAAGTTGTAAGTTAACTTTCGCTAAATCGGCAACGAATCGAATAATTAGAAACCGAGATAAGCTTTTTATATCTCTTCAAAGCGTATAGAACAGTAAGTACGGAAGCTTTGACAATTCTCGCAGGTGTGCTACCTGTGGACTTGGAAGTTCAGAGGCGCGCGGCTAGGCACTTTACGTCGAAGAATAGCTCCTCACCCGATTTCTTAGGCATACGCGGGTCAACCGACCCAAAGCATTACACTATATAAAATACCTGAACACAATGCGGTCACCTCCCTGGCACCAGTCCTGATCACACCGTGGACTTCCAATAATGAACGGGATTCAGTCGTACAATCGAGAATCCACAAACAACTCGAATTACCGATGGCTTCATCGCCGTATAAACAAGACAAGCATTAAACAACATCCGCTTCTGCCTGCGTACTTCACATAACATTCCCACCGCACGACGCAACAAACAACTGCTAAGGAGAACTATATAAACGCTGTAACTCACCAGTAAATCAATTCACTATTCATTCGTCTGTTAGCTTAGTCACTTAGTAAACCATTGTAATCAAGTCTAATTAAATAAGTTTAATCCGTGTACTTTCGTATAATTTTACTGGCGCCCAACGTGGGGCCCAGATTCGTAAAAGACACCGTAAAGCCGTTATAAAACGCGACCTCAACTCCCGTGACTGTGCCTGTGTCGTCAACGAGACTTCTAAGTCGAAAAAACTGGGAAACCCATCAAATAAATAAGGAAGATTGCGAAAGTATGCTGTACGCCACCACGCTGCTAGTGCTGTAAGTGCCTGTATGCATCCTTTTCATACCATACTCATCCTTTTTCCTAAAACCCGCAACTTTTGTATTTAAATCTAAAGACAATAATAGTGAATTCGACCCCAACCCTGTGATCGTGGGTGATTCAAGCTCTGCAATAAAGCACAGCCAAGCCAACGTCCCAAGTTGTGAGTCTTGCTCCTTAGAAAAGGCAACCGCTCTTTCTACATCTACTATGGACCCAAAAACCTTGATTAGTTTTGTTCCCTCATATGACGGTGAACCATTTACTCTCTATAATTATTTAAATAGTGCCAAACAATGGTTAGAAGTAGTAGGAGAAACACGTGAAAATGTAATGTTACTCTTAAGTAAATTAGCAGGTAAGGCTGCTATTAGTGTAGGCATGGTGGACCATAAGTTCACCTGGACTAACGTTGTCACCGCTCCAAAACGGGAATGCGGCGACAATCTCGAATTTAACACTTTATTAATAGAACTATCTAATGTAAAAAAACGCGGATCTTATAGAGATTTTATATTTGAGTTAAAGCAAAAGTTATTTTTTATTAAAAGTAAATTAAGTGACAAATATTCCAATAAATTGTTAGTTGACGAAGTAATGGAGCCATACATAAATACGGCCCAGAATACTTTGCGTAATAGCCTCCCCTACCATGATCAAATATATGTCTCTAATTGCACCTTTAACGATACTGCACAGAAAATACTTCAACTCGAAGCGGAAGGTCGCTTCGACAACATCAAACAAAAATTCGCTCAAGTCCTACCACCTCCACGCATAATCAACCAACAACAATATTCAGTCAGACCAAATTTCCAACAACCATATCCGAGCACCAGTCAACTGAGACAATCACAGCAACATCCGGTGCAAAAATTATCAAACGCAAACATACCACAGCAAATGCAAACAACATCGTACCACGCACAACATCCGTGGAATGGAAACCCAAACAACGTATTCAGTAAGCCTAAACATCCCTATTTTCAAACACAGCAGTATCAACAGCAAAGACCAGCTAACCAGCCACAGCCATCTGTGGAAGATGTGTCAATGCGAACTGCACCACAGCTAAAGCCTAACCAAGTAAACATCGGTAAGGGATTTGTGGCAGAAGAAGTGTTCTATCATCCGGAAGAACAGGAATTAGAACAAGAATTTGGCGAGAGATTTGCTGAGTACCCTGTTTTCTATCCCGGTGAGCAAGACCTACCTTATTACCCAGAGCCAGCCCCGAACAACTTTCTTGATCTACCAGTCAATCCAAATTTTTCCGACGAGCCTCAAATAAACAAAAGATCATAGAGTTCAATTATGTAAAATCATATCTACCCTATTTTGAAACTAATAATCCGACATTGAAAATATTAATTGACACGGGTAGTCAACGTTTTTTTATTACTAGCAATGCTGCCAGTCATTTTTCCGAATTTTGGAAACCTAGTAGATTTGTAGTAAGAACCTCCCATGGCATCACCTCACACAACGGCCTAATTGAAACCCCATTTTGGTGTAAATATTTTGGCGCTGACAAAGGACCCCTGAAGTTTTATGTTTATGATTTTAGCGAGAAATATGATATTTTAATGGGCACTGAAATGATTGAGCAAATAGACGCTAAAATTGACCTTAAAGAAAGAAAGCTTACCTTACCAGAAAGGGAAATACTAATTTTTCATATGACCGAAGATGACACCCTTAACATAGAAGATTTATGTAAAACTTACGCGGATTTATTCACGGAAGATGTCACTAACAGCGCTACTACAACTATTCAACACAAAATAGTCGTAACATCGGACGAACCGATTTATCAACGTCCTTTTAGATTGCCTCAGATACAGCAAGAAGAAGTGAACAGACAAATTGAAAAATTATTGCAAGAAAACATTATTAGGCCATCGGACTCTCCATGGGCCTCGCCCGTCCACCTTGTCCCAAAGAAAATTGACCAATCTGGTAAACCAAAATGGCGCATGATAACTGATTACCGCCGCCTTAACGAAGTCACCAAGTCGGATAAATTCCCACTACCTAATATAGAGGAATTATTCTCAAAGTTACAAGGAAATAACTATTTCACCACATTGGATTTGACATCAGGCTACCATCAAATTAAAATGGAATCTGACTCAATCGAAAAGACTGCGTTTAGCACTCCTGATGGGCATTATGAATTCCTTAGAATGCCTTTTGGCTTAAAAAACGCACCTGCTACGTTCCAACGTATGATGAACAACGTCTTAAAAAAAAGAAATTTCGAATAATATATGCCTTGTCTACTTAGATGACGTCATAATCTATTCTAAAACAAAACAAGAGCACATTAACAGATTACAACAAGTTTTCGAAGCTCTAAGAAGGACAAACCTCAAATTAAATAAAAATAAATGTGTATTTATGACTGAAGAAGTTGAATTCTTAGGTCACGTACTCACCACTGATGGCCTTAAGCCTAATCAAAAAAAGATTGATGCCATTTTAAATTTTCCTATTCCTAAAACGCTTAAGCAAGTAAGAGCATTTCTTGGATTAATTGGCTATTACAGAAAATTCGTACCGAACCTTAGTAAAATAATCAAGCCCTTAACAGAAGCGACAAAAAAGAACGCAGTAATCAACATCACAGATAGTAAATATGTAGATGCTGTAAATACATGTAAACACTTACTCACAAACGCACCAATATTAGCTTTCCCCGATTTTAACAAAACATTTGTAGTTACTACCGACGCATCAGAGTTTGCTTTGGGAGCAGTCTTGAGCCAAGATGGCCACCCTATTGCCTACGCGTCGCGCACGCTGTCAGATACCGAACAAAGGTATAATACAACAGAACGCGAATTATTAGGTGTATTATGGGCGGTTACACAATTCCGACCTTACATCTACGGAAGAAAGTTCACATTAAGAACAGACCATAAGGCACTTATTTGGCTAACTAAACTCAAAGAACCAAACCAAAAACTGATGAACCAGATGGAAATTGAAACTACAAGACTATGACTTTAAAATAGAACATGTCAAAGGAAAAGACAACTATGTAGCCGACGCCCTAAGCAGACTAGAACTATTTCACATAGAAAATGTCGTTTTATCACAACAAGCAGGCCCCTCACAAAGGCCACCCGAGACCCGAAATCAAAACCACACTTCAATTTCAATGCAAGTTAATCTAGGAGAAAATACAGTTCTGTCAAGTAACCATAGTGAAATCAATAATTAAAATAATTCAAGGTCAACTATTTACTCCAACCAACATTATAGCGACTCAGGCATCCCAATAATAAATGCCTACCCGCCTAAAAGACTCCGCAGAGTTGTTTTTGAATATGCACCGTATAAAAGGGTCCTAAGAAAGGATTCAACCTGGTACTTTTACATATCGCCAGAAGATGAAGAGCGGACAACCAAAGAATTCATGTTAGAATACCTCCCACATGAAAAATACGCTTTTATCATTCCAAACGACGAGCTTTATTACAGAGTATCAGAAGTTTATCGTAAATACTTTGACCATTCTAAATTTAAACCTACTAGATTTACAAAATCTTTAATAGAAATAACAAATAAAGAAGAGCAACTCAAACTTATTCAAAATTATCATTTACAAGACAACCGCCACGCTGGAATAGAAAGCCTGTACAAACAATTAAAAGAAAAATATTATTGGGAAAATATGCGAAAACATATAAAAAGTTCGTGCTTCATTGTGAAGCTTGTAAAAGAGAAAAATACAATAGACACCCTAACATAACTTAAGCTAAAGAAACAGAAACACCATACGAACCTATGGAGGTGTGGCACATAGATTTTATGTCTTTAGAACGTCAATGGTATCTTACCATTATAGATAAATTTTCCAAGTATGCGATCATTAAACCAACAGAAAAAAGTAGAGTCTTTGACACATTGACAGAGATATTTGCCCTGATCGGAGCACCCAAGAAAATAGTTCACGATGGAGAACAATCATTTTGGAGCGCAATAATTAACGAACTTTTTCAGACCTATAATATAACTAGCTGACCCGGCGAACTTCGTACCGCCTAATTATTGGAGGCATATTAAGTAAGTGACAAACACACGACACAAAACACACACAACACAGTCGAAAGGTATCGACATCTGTTAGAATCATTTGGAGTTAACAGATAATAAATTGTGACTGTCAAATAATAACAGACAAATAATTAGCCATAAATTAAAATTGCGACTATAATTTTAGATTTAAACTATCCTATCTCTCAAGTTGGATCGAACTGCACATGGTGTGCGAATTTTATTATAATCGGTTAAGTGGTTTAGGAGTCCATTGAGGACAAACATTGTGACACGAGATTTATATATATTAAGAAGACTAGCTGACCCGGCGAACTTCGTACCGCCTAATTATTGGAGGCATATAAAGTAAGTGACAAACACATGACACAAAACACACACAACGACACACGTTTAGACCTACCCTGGACTACGACAAACATTTTAAAACCATAATCAGCTTAATCGGCCCAGCCATTCTCGAGTTTTGTTCAGACTAACGAACAACAATTCATTTTTATTTATATAGATGTGATATTACTTACATGTTTAAATTGAAATTATTGTTCCTGAACTCCTACTGTGGCTATATACGGTATTAACCCAGTCGAAAGGTATCGACATCTGTTAGAATCATTTGGAGTTAACAGATAATTGTGACTGTCTAATAATAACAGACAAATAATTAGCAATAAATTAAAATTGCGACTATAATTTTAGATTTAAACTATCCTATCTCTCAAGTTGGATCGAACTGCACATGGTGTGCGAATTTTATTATAATCGGTTAAGTGGTTTAGGAGTCCATTGAGGACAAACATTGTGACACGAGATTTATACATATTAAGAAGATTAATCATACAACATCACCTCAGCATCATAAATCAAACTCCGATGTAGAGAGATTACATAATACAATCCAAGAACTTTATAGATTACACAGAGAAACAGATTTAGACCAAATGCAAAAGATTTACTACATTACTCATGCTTACAACAACACGACACATAGTACAATAAACATGACACCCTTTGAAGTCCATTTTGGTAGGAAACCAAAATTGAAAAATTTTGATAACCTACGAGCAGCAATTCAACATTACACTGCGCAACAAAAGGAATTCATCAATAACCTAAACAAAAATGTTCGCGATATCATAATAAAAAAAAAAGAAAAACGCAATGAATATTCTAATAAGCAAATTAGACCCCCAAGGGTATTCGAAATAGGAGATTTAGCATATTTAAAAAATAGTATGGCTGACAGGCACAAAACTAAGCCAAGATATTTGGGACCATATAAAATTACGAAAATAGAGCCAAATAATAAATGCAAATTAAGTAACGGCAGGACTTACCACATTGAGGAACTTATCGTTACAGAGCCGCCTCTGCCGTTGGCTTCAAGCTCAAACACCTGAGTCCAAGTGAACATGTCGTTATTGTCGAGCTTACACCATCCCGTATCAAGGAAGGGAAGTGGACTATAATACATAAGTTAGATATATTCCCTATTAAGGAAACTCTTACTTATATCCAAAATACTGTTGATGATGTTGCATATAAAGGAGACATTTTTTTATTGTATGGAGGATGGGCCCACCGAAAATTGTGACGTCTAGTAATGAAACACATATCAAATTGTTCCTTATAATGTCTTAAAAATATTAGCAATATTAGCATTTCTTTGTCTATTTGAAAATTCATCAAAACGTAAATGACATAACCTGTAAACATCTTAGACATTTTATTTCATTATTTGCATAAACAAGCTATTTATGTCAAAGATACTATAATATAGTCATATAAACAAATATTAAAAGCGAGTAAATGTAGATTGCACTTGTCTAAGCTGGGAATCAAACTCACACCCCTTCGCTATAAAAATATAAGTATCCATAATATATACAGTTCAGGTGTTATCATTGTGATCATTATCAATAATATTATTTAGGTACCTACATGCTAACCACATGTAAGGAAAAAAATAGCAAAACAAATCAAAATACATTTATTTATTTTAAGTAAAGAACATAAGTCTCCTATTTGCGTTGCAGTAAAATTCGCACAATTACTAATTGTTCCAGTCATTAAGAGTTTCGTTCAAATGGTAATCACAAATACGAACACTGCGGGCGGGGGACATAAAATCAATCAGTAATCTTTCTTTCAAAAGTGTTGGTACCAGAAATCGAGATGTGTTTTCACATAACCTAAATATACAGTGACAAGATGTATAAGCAGCACGTTTGTAATTGTGCATAGTAATTTCTGATGCGGTCCTGGAAATAATGGGCTCAGTAGATGCAGGCATGGGAGGTGGTGGCAGGAAGTAAATGCTATCTGCAATCACTGGCTAAATCACAACAGCTCTGTTATTATCCTCTTGTCTTTGCCTGCTCACAGCACAAGAAGCTTTCAGCAAGCCCTACAGACTTGTTCCAAGCGATTGATCTGGAAAAATATTAAAATTACAATTATCTACTTTAATTAATTCAAAGCTTTCCAACCATAAGACAAAAGGAAAAGTCATTTTAAAAGCACCTTCCTATTTGTAAACATATTGAATGCAATGTTGATAACATGTGACTAACAAAAAATATAATTTTAAGACATCCCATCTCACTAGTCGGTAGGTGAATAAATAATTTAATTACCTGGTGTGGTGGTATCCAATGCAAAATAATGTTCCTTTGTGCAGAATCATTGGAAACACTTTGTGTTTGCCGTGCTCTTAAAACAGAAGCACCACATGGAATACAGATATTCCAATAACAAATCTTCTTATTGTATCAGGAGTACTTTCTTGCAATATCAAACAGTTCAAGCAAACTGCATCAAGAGAATTTAACTAAAAAATAAAAGCGTACAGGAGTTTTATTACTGTAAAAACCGAATGTACGTACAATAGAAGTATAATACGTGGTGTAGTAGGGTTTCAACAAGGTATAAAAAGGTTTAAAACCGCACCTCGCGAGAGAAATCCACTCACGTACTAGTTGACGCATATTTTCAGTTTTTTCTGAAAGTAATTGTCTTTGCACGTTTCGTTGAAATCTCACAGCACAGTTAACACAACGGTTTAGTGAAATAGGGGCTGTAGTTGATGCCATTTTCTTATATTTTTCGTTAAAAATAATGAAAAATACGGAGAACACAAACACTAAATTCGAAACAAACGGAAAGTATGACAAATGACAGTCCATCCACTCCTGTCAATGTCAGTGAAAACTGTCAAACATCAAGACAGAGTTGTTATCCGTTCCACGGCTTTACTTGATAACCATTTTATGCAAAAAGTCTTAAAAATTCAATTAAAACATTTTTTTCGGAGATTTCAATTGTTTAAAATAAATAAAACTTGATCTAAACAAAATCTCATCTTTGAAACAATTGATTTTGTTTTTATATTAACCAGCCGGTCGTTCCTTTACACGTATTGTTGAACAAAAGGTCTATACTCAATAGTTATTTAAGCCTTGACTTTAAAAAGAAGGAATGGCGTGATGAAAAATAGTCAACACAACTCATTTTAAGTTTGATTTTAAGATTCCGGTTACATTTAAGCGTTATCTTTCGCCTAATTGTCTAAAAAAATAAGTTATTAATTTAGGGTGCAATGTCATCATTAGACGCAACCGTTGCTACTGGGCCCAAAAAAAAATGTCTCTTTTAAGATAGAAAATGTAAAGCCCACCTATCAAAGGCTAAAAATAATTTTAGGGGAAATTAGTGAAATTTGTAATCATTTAGATGTAGAGAGTAAGTCTAGAGTTAAAAGAGGTTTAATGAATGGTTTAGGATCAATAGTTAAAGCTCTAACAGGAAATTTAGACGAAGACGACATGAAAAATATTCAAAAGAATTTAGAAACTCTTAGAGTGGTGTTCAATAAACAAATTTCAGTAACAGACGAGTCGTTAGAAGAATACAATAAGCAAATAGCAAAAATTACCAGAATGCAAGAAGAAATTAATAAACATTACGCCTCAAGTGTTAATAGTAAGGTCCAGCAAAATATAGTTACCAGCTTGTTACTACAAGCTCAAAGTTTGCTAGACGTAGCTGAAAGGTTGGCAACTGCAATAACTTTTGCTGAGCACGGCATGTTTCATTACAGCATAATTAAATCGCATGTGTTAGAAGAAACCCTAAAATGTATCCCAAAAGATGTAATGATTTCTGACAACATTAATGATGTAGAACCGTTTGTTAAGGTTACCAGTAAAATTATGTATGGCACTGTATATTTTATGTTAGAAATACCTTTAGTCAAGAAAAATGTGTATCAAACAAGAAAAATTGTACCTATCATCCTTGAAAACCCTACCTGCTCCTTTCCCTTAATGCAACAGGTAACAATAGCTTTTAACTACCAAGAAGCCTACGAAGTGAAAAACTGTAAGCAGCTTAACACACTTATCAGCGACGGCAGACCAGTGAGGTCAGAAACGTGTGAAACAGGGATTATTCTAAAAAGGGAAACAGGTAAATGCCAAACCATACCAATACCGTGCCCAGAAGAGGAAATCCAAGAAATATCCTCTAAGACTATTTACATGTACTTCAATAAGACAACGGAAATCACCGTTGAATGTAACCAGCAGCGAGAGACAATTTGGGCAAGAGGATCTTATCTGCTACACGGCGAGAACTGTGCACTTAATATTTCAGGAAAACAACTATTTAAGACAAGACGGTCCGAAGAAAAAATCATAAATACAGATTTAGAATTGCCAAAGATGGTAACAAACCCTGTAATTGAATTAAGCTATGACCAATCCAAAATAACAGCCAAAATTAGGCAATTAAAGGAAATACCATCTCTGTTTACGCAGGAGGCTCATGAGATTATTAAATACGGGTGGATTAGTTTTATGACCATTGTCGGTATATTTAGCATTATATACATAAAATTCTGTAAGTCCAAGGTCTGTCATAAACCATGGACTTCAAATTTGAGGGGCGATGGTCAACCGACCCAAAGCATTACACTATATAAAATACCTGAACACAATGCGGTCACCTCCCTGGCACCAGTCCTGATCACACCGTGGACTTCCAATAATGAACGGGATTCAGTCGTACAATCGAGAATCCACAAACAACTCGAATTACCGATGGCTTCATCGCCGTATAAACGAGACAAGCATTAAACAACATCCGCTTCTGCCTGCGTACTTCACATAACATTCCCACCGCACGACGCAACAAACAACTGCTAAGGAGAACTATATAAACACTGTAACTTACCAGTAAATCAATTCACTATTCATTCGTCTGTTAGCTTAGTCACTTAGTAAACCATTGTAATCAAGTCTAATTAAATAAGTTTAATCCGTGTACTTTCGTATAATTTTACTCGCGATCGTTCTTAAATAACTAGACTATTTAAGCCGCAGCAACTCGTAAAAGGGGAGCTACTTACGGAGTGGCAAACTAGGTGGGATTCGTCAACAAAGGGTCGACATCTGTACAACTTCTTCCCGGATGTACGCGATAGACTTACTAAGAGGTGGCTAGAAAGAGACCACTGCGTGGCTCAGTTCCTAACGGGACATGGCAACTTTAGAAGCAAGCTTCACGAATTCAAACTTGTTCCGTCGCCTTTTTGTGATTGTTCTGACGTTGACACTGTCTATGAGCAATCTGCCCACCATATTCTGTGGGAGTGCAATCTCTGGAGACAAGAACGAGATTTATTGCTTAACTCCATTAAGTGTACATCAGTATCTGCCCTTGACTATACGGATCTTGTTGCAACCATGGAAAATTTTCGTGCATTCCGGCGATTTTACCACAATTATTACTGGCAGGTAGCTAGCAGTTCATTGAATAGGCCCATTTAGAATAGCATTATACGTATACCTAACCTGTTTCTTAATTTTTGTCTCCCGCTTTGAGCTGGATAGATATCAGAACTAAGTCTTTCAAACTCCTTCTATTATTCTTTTTGTTTAATTTCGTTGCGGGGCCCAAGACATATTAACTCCCTCTTGGGACTCCCTAGCCTTCACTGGTTAGGACTTTCAATTAAGCCATGCTGTAAATCCTGGCTACACAGGAGTAGCAGCGGGCAGAAAACTTATAAATCAATATTAGCTCTTTATGTTAGTAATCATAAGTCTACAATAGTTTTCATCAGATTGCACATTTGTGAAAACCTAGTGTTAATTCCAAACTGATCAATGTTATGTGTTTCTAGAGCGATTCCTCTGGTGGAGAGTCTTCTCAGAACTGGCTCCAATGACGCTCAGCGCCTTTCGAGACCGTGACTTCGAGTTCTCGAAAGCCGTCTCCGGGTTGAAGCGGTGGACGCCAAGGTGGAAGAGCTGTACAGAGAATGTGAACGCTAACTTTGGCGAAGTACTGAGCTATTTGTATGTAAAGAGGCACTTCGACGCGGAATCTAAGGAGAAGGTCAGTTGCATTTCAGTCTCACCACTTACACCGTCAAATCGAAGACAGGGATCACTTAAAATCATAATGCTATGCGCGAATTTGTCGCGTCCTTGCTACTGCTGCATAATTACGATTTTTGTGTAAACGATAAAAATGCACTTATCTTATGGAGTTGTATTATCATCATAGGATCTATTTTTGATCATAAGTTTTCTTTTCACGTCTCACATTCACAGCCAAATGCCTACTACCATTTGGTAGATTTTTCTACACTTACACCAAAAAGCTGAAAAACAAATTTTCATATTCCAGTACAACCCTTTAAAATATATTTGCATCAGCTTTTATTATTCTTTGCCAGGCTATTCAAATGGTGGAAGACGTTCGCGAAGCGTTTGCGGAGACGGTCCAACAGCTGGACTGGATAGACACCACCACGCGGATCAAGACGCTTGACAAGGTGCGAGCCATAAGGAACTTCGTCGGCTTCCCGGACTGGCTACTCAATAATGAACAACTGGATAAATATTATGAACATGTACGTTAATTCAAAGTACAAAGCACTCTCAGCCTTTCATGTACAGTTACCAGCATATCAGGTTATCCACTTTTGTTTCCACCGCAGTGTTTACCTTGACGTGTTGTTGTCCGTACCTACGCTTATGGGTTGTCTGGCTGGATAAATGCTATTGCTTATGTGACAGTACCAATGAGCAATTTGATTGAAAATGAGTCGTTATAAAATAACGGCCCAAATCGATATGAAAATGTTAGGGCTAATCGAGGAGGCAGATTAAAACTAAGACTTTTTTCAGGCCGTAGTTGTGGAGGGTAAATTTTTCGACACTTATCTGAAACTTACCTGGGCAGCGGTGAAGAAATCTTTGGATTCATTGCGAGAAAAAACAGACAAGAATAGGTAACATAAATATCAAAACAAAGAGTGAAGTTGTTGATCAGTGAGCTGGTACTAGGTACATAAAATACTAACAAATACGAATTTCAACAGATGGGTTACAACAGCGACTACAGTAAACGCGTTCTATGAACAAACGCTGAATTCAGTCAGTAAGTAGCCACACGCACATACACCAACATAATAATCGAAAACTTATGTTAAAACTTAAACGCCTTTTTACATTTTTTTTATCGTTTTCAGCAATTCCTGCTGGTATTCTTCAACCACCGTTCTACGGAAACGGAATTGAGTAAGCACAACATATTACTGTAATTAAGGACAAGCTTACCAAAAGACCTACAAGTAAATAAAATCTTAATTTTCAGAGCAATCAACTACGGATCTATTGGTGCCATAATGGGACATGAAATCACACACGGGTTTGACAATCAAGGTAAGAATCAACAATACCTACTCTTACTCATTCATTCATGTGCATGCAATAATAAAGTCACAAAACGTCCAAAACAGTTCACACAGTTGAAGATCGAGTGAAGATCATCTTGAATACTGTCGCAGTTACTCCCAGCTGGTGTGGACAAAAGGTGTTTAAAATGTACTAAGATTAAATTTAAATACAAGAACAAGCGGGTATAGCATTTTGTTACAATATTTATTTATTTCTGCAATGACACAGTTACCTTTTAACGCCTTTAATACAAAACAAAAACTCTATAGCTCAGAATTCTGTAGAGACTAGGTTAGGTTTTAATTTATGTTATCAGTATTAAATCTAATACAATTTCACGGTACAAAATTTCTAATAAAAATAATGATAAACCACCAATTTATTATTTTTCACAAAACCTATTTGTAATATTTAACCTTTCATCAAAGTACAAGAAAAACAAGTACACCAACCTTGAAGATGAACGGAGGTTCATGTTTTACTTTGTAGTTTATTGCATCACCTGAGAATATAAACACCTAGAAGGGGGGTTCCTAACAAAGATCGTTCTCAAATCTGCGCACATTTTGTAGCTACGTGTGCGTAAACAGTACCTCTGTCACGCACACTGGTAAAGGAATAATGTTATCAAAAAATATCTTTTCTACTAAATGCTGCTAGAAAAGAAATAGAGAACCCAAGTAAAATACGAATATAACCTTTTTAATTTTATTCAATGGTTTAATTTAGCTTGACCTGCTTAGTTGTTTGTTTGGTTTGAAAACTAATAATAATTAATGTAATTTTACCCTTTTCTGGTTGACCTTAAAATACACATTTACTTCTGATAACAATAAATCAAAACATATTGTACCATCGTAAGTCCTAGTTAGCCACCGCTACAAAATGGCGGATTCCTTACTTATTTTATCACTACTACCTCAACGTGGGTATAAAATGTAAGGGCTTGATAATTAAAATAAAGTGAACTATAAACAAATTGCAAATCCTGATAAGGCCGCCAACAAATAGTGGATTGAAATGGCGGATGGATATAACATGGAATGGATTTACAAGCCCGGACTGAGCTTCTAGGTGTTTATATTCTCAGCATCAAACCAAAAATCATATGTTACCCAAATTCTTCACAACTGTCGATCTATCCTCAAGACCAAAACAAAAGAAGCAAGACCGTCCGGCAAAGGAAGTTCAACTTACAAGTTCCAAACAAAAAGTACGGGTAAAAGTCACTGCAAAATTTAAGTTCCCAGCACAACCCAAATTACAAAGTTAAAAAAATGACTGTTTTATAATAAATATTTTCCTGAGGTTATAATCATTATCACCAAATTTTGTCTGCACAACTTTCAGGCACATATAAAATGCGATAACCTAAATATAAAATAAAGTTCTAGTTGACCTCATTTTTTTCTAAAAGAGCGTAAATATTTCATCACCCTATTCATGTAATGTTTCATAAACCAATTTAATACCAAACAAGAAAAAATTAAACTAAGACATGTAACATAAAAAAATAACTTAATATCTACCTATTTAATACCTGGATAACCTGGCTCGCCATATACAATTTCAGATGACTAATATTTATCATATGTTACCCAAATTCTTCACATGATGAATAATAAACAATCAAATAATTATTCCATTGGTAACCTGAAAAGACAAAAAAATATGACCCTTAGTACATATATAAAAAACCTACCTACTGTTTTCATTTTCTATACACAGATTGCTTATAAATTTCCCAAAAGTACTAACCATTTTCTGGTGATTTATTGCGAATTAATTTTAAAAATGTATTTATCTAAATTGACATGTTGGCGGCGTCAGGAATATATAGCAAATTAGCAAAAATATGGGGTGTGCCCCGTAGTCCAAAATTCCTTCTTTTACATTTTGGAGCACGTTCTACTCTGACGCACTACCAACAGTGCCGAAAACAAAATCAAGTTGCCATACCCAGAAAATCTTTTCCCTAGAAAGAACATTCTAGATCCCACCAGATTCCACATTTTATTCAATAGCATAGAAGCTGACGGATACAAGTGAAAACAAAGTGCCAATACCAAAAAAGAAAAATTCTACAGATAACTCTATCTCTTCTAAAGATAACATGAATTCAGTTTTCTTAAATTTTACCATTGAAATAACACGAACTGTTACAAGTTTACTACTTCAAAATGAACGAAATGCCTACTTCAATACATTTCTTAAACGAAGACAACGTTTAAACTCGTCCTCCTGTAAACCCATTTTTAACATGACTGAAATACAATGCGAAATTCTCCCTATTTTCCGTGAAAGCCTCTCACGACTGGTATCACTCTATATTACAAGCAGCTGTCACACCCGTCTAACAAATGTCATCTGTATGTAGCTTCTCAGTTCTGTCATATTTATGGAAAACTTTCAAAACGATGGACGGGAGTCCATTAAGCAACATTTACGAAGATATCCATTTGGCACCTCGGTTTCACGCGAGCTCAAACAACAACAAAATACAACGTCACACTACAATCTCGACACAGTAATTCTTTGCATTTGAAATACAAACATGGAGGTTGCAAATCAAAATATACATACAGAAAAACATTTACTTCATTAATTAAATCATATTCAAAAATCAAATAACTTCGCAGGTAAACACACACACAATTTATTCCAATAATAATGAATTATTATATTGATAGGTCGTAGATACGACGAGGATGGCAATCTGAAGGAGTGGTGGTCTGCGGCTACGCTGGAGCACTACAACAGGAAGGTGCAGTGCTTTATCGACCAGTACAGCCGCTACCACATGCCCCAATGGCCTAACTGCACGGTAAGATTATACGGATCTTGACAAGGCAATTCAAAAATCGTTCAAATGTTTATAATGCCTAGGTACTATAAATAGTGTTGACGAAACAAGTAGATGCGTACCTATGCATTTTATTTTCATGATACAACTTCGACCGTATAATCAATTTATTATCATCAAGCGAGATTGAATTAATATTCTGGCTAGTTTAGAAGTAAGAGGGAGGGGGACGCCCATTTTACCACTTTGGAAGAGTATATCTATCAAACGTCAGACTTAAAAAGGAAATTATTTTGGTAAAATAATCGCAAAGCGTTTAACAGGATAAATACCAACCATACCAAATTTCAACGGTGTGATGCTTATAGTTACAGACAGACTGCCTCGGTGGCGCAGCGGTAGGAGGGAGGCACTTTAAAGGGCTACGCCAGAGGTCCCGGGTTCGATCCCCGGGTCGGGCTAAAAATTTGTACCTGGGTTTTCTATTTAGAAATTCTTAGGGCAGCCCGGAGTTTGGAAGTTGGCGCTGTTTCACCCCCGTGCCTCGGAAAGCACGTAAAGGCGTTGGTCCTGCGCCTGATCTCTCGCCGGTTGTGTCAGATTGCTGTCCCATTGGGCTATGAGAGTGAAAGGAATTGTGTTTGCACACACACTTGTGCACTATAATATGTCCCGCGCAGTCGGTTAGTCGTTGTGACTGGCCTCCGTAGCCGAAATCGGCTAGGGGGACTATTATAGTTACAGGAACTGTAGCCTGACTGTGATATACGGCCGGATACACAGCAGACAGACTCGATGAAACTATTAGGGTTCCGTTTTTTGCCATTCGGCTACGGAACCCTAAAAAGAGCTCAACATAATTTATTGTTACAGGTGGACGGGTTCAACACGAAAGGCGAAAACATAGCGGACAATGGAGGCCTACGAGCGGCGCTCAGGGCCTTCCGCCTGCACTCGGCGCGCCACCGCGCCCCGCGCGACGCGCTGCCCGGCCTGCCGAACTATAAGCCTGAGCAGCTGTTCTTTTTGGGCTTCGCACAGGTGATTTTTACTTCTATAAAGCGCCGCTATACCTAGTTCTAGTCAGACTGACAAACCTCAACTGAATCGATGCGCTCAGGATTAACCTGTCTCGTTGATAGCAAAGGGTAAGACCCCTGACACACTACGACTGCGACTTTTAGCATCGATTTGCAATCGCGCGTTTAAATGCGCTTCAGCATCCCGAATCACGCAATTAACAAATTTAATTTAGTATCGATGCAGTCGCCATAATTCAGCTTCTGCCTCGCGACTGTATCGATGCTTAAAGTAGCGCAGTGTGTGAAGGTTGACATTTTGCTACTGCATCGATGCTAACGCGCGTTAGCATTACGACTGCATCGCTGCTAAAAGTCGCAGTTTGTAAAGGGTCTAAGAGCTAATGTAGGTTCTCAAAAAGAAGGAAATCATCATTTTTATACTCTAACAAGGCTATTTCAGAATTTCAGATCTTTCTTGTTAAGTTGACACCTGTAATTTTACAGAGTTGGTGCGGCAACTCCACCACCGGAGATCTGAAGTACCAGATGGTGGAAGATGTTCACAGTCCAAACAAAATCCGAGTAATCGGAACACTCAGCAACTCTAAGGAGTTTGCTGACGCCTGGCAGTGCCCCAAAGGTTCTCCCATGAACCCCGAACACAAGTGCATACTGTGGTGACGAACTGTTAGGGAGACTCAAGCAAATGTGATGTTAGACATAAGTTGACCAAATACATTAAATCTGTTCCGTCGGTTACCGTAAAGTTATCGCCTTAATGTACAAAAGTATTTTTATATATATCTTGTTGTGATTCACTTTGTTAAATCAACATTAAGCAGGACTTAGTCATAATCAATAATTTGTGGCCTAAAAGTCTTCAATAAAAATCATCACATTTAAAATTACTTTTGTTTTCCTTGTTCTATATACGATCAGCCAGACGACAGCTTTAATAAAATCTGATGGATTGTTTATTATAATTTTTGGAGATAAATCACGCCCTATGATGCGACATCTCATATACGAGTAATATGTATAACTATAGTCTATGTGGCACCGCTGCAGAGACTGAAGCACCGCCCAAGTTTCGATCGAATCAAAGGACTTCTCATAGTCCACAAACGCTAAGCATAGAGGCATATTATACTCCTCTGACTTCTTTATAATTTGCCTAAGCGTATGGATGTGGTCTATGGTACTATTGCCTTTTCGGAAACCAGCTTGTTCGGGAGGCTGGAAGTCATCAAACCTACGTGCGAGGCGATTCGTGATGACACTTGAAAACAGCTTGTAAACATGGCTCAGGAGTGAGATGGGTCTATAGTTCTTCAATAAGGTTTTGTCTCTTTTTTTGAAGAATAGCACCACCACACTCCTGTTTCACGCCTCGGGTGTGATACCCCCCAGCTACACGGAATTAAAGAGTCTCTGAAGGACTTTAAGTACCGGTGTTCCACCCGCTTTCAGGAGCTCTGCTGTGATTCCGTCCTCGCCAGGTGCCTTGTTGTTTTTGAGCTGTTTAAGGGCCATCCTAATCTCGTAGAAGCTGATGTCCGGGATGTCTTCGGTGTAGTGTTGGGTCAGAATAGCTCGTGGGTCTCTTTCCGAGCTATCAACGGGTTTGGCAACTGAGGTGTAAAACTGTCCATAGAACCTTTCGATCTCCCTCAAAACCTCTGCTTTCGTCGACGCTACACTGCCGTTCTCCGTCTTAAGCTTCGTCAACAGGCTTTGCCCAATAGACATGTCCCTTGCAAACACTTTGGAGCCTTGGTTCCGCTCTATCGTTTTTTTAACACTATTAGTGTTAAAGCAACGGATGTCGTGTCGCAGGGACTTCCATATTTGTCTATTTAGCTGCCTGTAGTTTTCAGCATTAACGGAGGTCTGCAGTGCCATAGATCGACGTTTTGCCATAAGGTCGAGAGGGTGGACCGACAGTTTTTGAGGTCTATCTTTACGGCCAGGCCTAAAAAACTTCGTTTGGACAGTTTCCACAAACCCGTTGTTTATTTCATCCACTGATACGCAATTCTTTAGGCAATCGAAGCGGTTTGACAACTCGAGTTGAAAGCTCTTGGAATTTTGGGTTTGAGCACGAGTCAGTAGGAGCGTGGACTTCATCAGGTGAGACCTTTCCAATTTGACATTTATATTCCATGTGCCTCGAACCATTCGGTGATCGCTACCGGTTTTCACCCTGTTGATCACGGAGACATCATTGAATAACCGTCTCTTGGAGGTCATGATGAAGTCAGTCTCGTTTCTCGTGAAGCCATTGGAACTCATCTAGGTCCACTTCCTTTGAGGCGGCATCTGAAAGAAAGAATTCATCGCAAAGAGTCCATCCATCTCGAGAAAGTTGGCCAGCCTCTGTCCCCTGGCGTTCCTTTGCCCGTATCCAAAAGGTCCCACCTTCAATTCATTCTCGCCTCGCTTGCCAGTTTTGCGTTGAAGTCCCCCATTACAACAGTAAAATAGGTTTTGGAAGTATGTATGGCTCTACTTACGTCCTCAGACATTTCCTCCACCTTTTCATCCGGGTGTGTCGAGGTCGGTGCATATACCTGTATGACCTTCAGCGAATACCTCTTGGATATTCTGAGTATAAGGTATATCACCCTGCTCGACAAACTCTCGATGGTCTCGATATTGTTGACGAGGGACTTGTGAACGAGACACCCGATACCACCTTGAGACTTTTTTTGGTTGCCTTCCCGGTAGTAGAGCAGGTTGCCAGACTGCAGAGTTATCGTGTCCTCGCCCTCTCTACGGACTTCTGATAGACCCATTATGTCCCAGTGTAACCTGCTCATTTCTTCCTCCAGCTCGAGCAACTTCTCGTCTGTCCTCAGTGTGCACGCGTTATAAGTAACCAGGAACAGTTGTCGTCGGGGGTGGCAGCGCGATCGCCTCCGGGGATTCTTAGCACCCCCTGCCCCGCCGTTACCGTGACCGCTACCAAAGTCAGGAATAGCGGGGCTGCCGGAGACTGGGGGCCTGGTTTTTTTGTGTGCACTCATGAAGGGATGTTGCCAATACTCGCCACGCTTGGCAGGCGGGTTGGCGAGCGCAGAGGCGCAGCCCCTTGCGGCTGTGACGCTGCTGCCCGTTACAGTTTAACATTTAGCTGCGCTTTATATTGGATGGTTATACCGCCATCGGTCGGTCGCCAGAGCCTCGACTGTAAACAGGAAGCACCACTTGAAGGTGAGGTTGGCTTGGAGCTTTAGGTTTTGGTTAGACTCCCTTACGTCCCAATCCCTATCTTTACGTTCCAGTCTATATCTAAATAATAATTTAAAAAAAACTATTGCGACATAATGTCTATATATATATATATATATATATATATATATATATATATATATATATATATATATATATATAGACATTATATATATATATACTACCGGACGGAGGTAAGTTCCCTTGGCGTTTCTGGTAGTTACCACGCGTACGACGCCGTCTTTGGAAGGATGGACCTTGTCTACAATCGCCATCGGCCAGGATAACGGTAGTGCATTATCGTCTATGATAACCGCGACGGTACCTGGAGTGATAGGAGTGGAAGAGGTGTTCCATTTCTGTCTTACTTGTAAACTGTGCAGATATTCCATCCTCCAACGAGCCCAAACAGATTGGACTAAGTTATCTAACAATGAATGTCTCTGAGCAAGACTGACTGAGTCGGAGTCGACTGCAGGCGCAGGCAGAGACAATAAAGGTGAAGTATTTAAGAAATGACTTGGCGTAAGAGCCGTTGGCTCCGCAGGGTCCGAGCTTAAGACCTTCAGCGGACGAGAATTAAGGAGGCACTCAATTTGAACGAGTATTGTATTAAGCTCCTCATAAGAAAGAAGCTGCTGCCCGTTGGCTCGGAACAGATGAGATTTCACAACCTTAACGAGACTCTCCCAGGCCTATAAAGCCTTTTATTCCATAACCCTTAATAAATAAATTACAATTCAAATGTTGTTAGTAGATGTTTGTGTTGACTTATTGCTAGTGTTAGTTTCAAGTTATATATTATTATTATTATCCATCTCATCCAGTTTGTGGGCTAAGGACCCCGTTTTTGGTATAGGCCTCCTCCAGGTTTTTCCATCTTTCTCTATCTTGGGCCTGGTTTATCCAGTCCCTACCGACCGTCTGCACGATATCGTCGGCCCACCGTTGCTGTGGTCTGCCGACTCTTCTTTTGCCAGAAGGACCCTTCCATTTTGTGGTTTCTATGGTCCACCTTACCTTTTGTCTGTGTAGCGTCCGATGTGACCAGCCCATTTCCATTTTTTTATTAGTGCGTGTTTCAGTGCGTCTGTGATCTTTGTTTTCTGCCTTATGCTCTCGCTTCTTACTTTATTTATTTTTTTGATCCGCAGTATACTCCTCTCCATTGCTTTCTGTGTATTCTCAATCTTTTGTTTAATATTTTTTGTGAAAATCCAGGTTTGACAGCCATAAAGGAGACATGGGGTAATACAGATGTCTATCACGGTTTTCTTCATATGTAGGCTATAGTTTCCTTTTAGAATTTCTATATGTGACCAGAACTTCTTGTTACTTCTTCTAAATTACTGTTCGCGTTAAATGACACTTGCTTTCCTAAATAAATGTAACTATCAACATATTCTATTACTAGCGGTCCCCCGCGACTTCGTCCGCGCGTTTTGAGTTTGCTCCCTCCCCTCCCGTCGCAGCGTCATGTTTTATATCCTAAAGCCTTTCTCGATAAATAAGCTATCCAACACAGAAATATTTTTTCAAATCGCGCGTTCAAACAAACAAACTCTTCAGCTTTATAATATATTAGCGCAAGCGCACGTTGTACTTAAGCTGCGAACATTATTTTGGTGCGGAGTTTTGTTAAAACTGTGATAGCTCCTAAGATATTTATTGAAATCAAATGATATAAAGGGCAACTTGGTTCTAAATGAAATGCTCGTGATGATGAATGTATTTATTTTGATAAGAATAAATACCTGTGTGTATAATACACCTCTAAAAATAATGCATTATTTTTTTTACAAATTTATTAACATAAAAAAGGTTGTAGTAAGTCAACCATAACAGATAGACATATGCTGTCGCGGACTTTATTATAGAACTCTTAATGCTAAACAGTCCTGTCATACATGATTTTTGTGTAACTTAAGCGGTTTCCGCAGCGTACGCAGCGGAAGCTCTCAAAAGGAATATCTTTCTCCCGTTTTCGCAACATTTTTTCATTTCTGCTGTGGTCTTATGAGTCGTATCTTTATGTTATATAGCCTAAAGCCTTCCTCGATAAATGGACTATCCAACGTAAAAATAATTTTTCAAATCGGGCCAGTAGTTTTTGAGATTAGCGCGTTCAAACAAACAAACAAACAAACTCTTCAGCTTTATAATATTAGTATAGATGTTTCCGTTTACATGTATCAGTTTTTTAAAACTATTGGTCATTAATTTTGTTTTGTTGGCGTTCATTTCGAGTCCAACTTTTTTACTTTCTTGATCGAGTGTTGTTATCATTTGCTCTAAGTCTTTAGGCGTTTCAGCCAGTATTATAATGTCGTCCGCGAATCTAGGTGATTGAGATATCTGCCGTTTATTCGAATACCTTTTTGAGTCCAATTTATTTTACTAAAAATGTCCTGAAGCACTGCGATGTTTTCAAACTTTTGTTTTGGTGACAGTGGGTCACCCTGTCTAACCCCTCTTTCAATCTGGAATGGCTCGCCACTGGTCTCAAGTTTTATGTTGCTTTTGCTGTTTTCATATATGTTCTTCATAATGTTGATATATTTCTGGTCTATTTTAAGTGAGTTAAGTGTATTCCAGATTGAACTATGGCTGATAGTATCAAAAGCTTTGCTGTAGTCTATGAACGCCACATAAAGTGGTGTTTCGAATTCTCTGTATTTTTCTATTATTTGTTCAAATGTCTGTATATGCTCTATAGTGCTAAAACTTGAGCGAAAGCCAGCTTGTTCTATGGGTTGTGAGTTGTCAATTTCTTGTGTTATTCGCTTGAGTAATATTGAGGCAAAAAGTTTGTAAGAGCTTATTAGAAGACTAATTGGTCTATAATTTCCTATGTCCTGGGGATTTCCTTTTTTAAAAAGTAGAATGATGTCTGACGAGCACCATTTTCTGGGAACTATCTCTGTGTTCAAGATCATATTAAATAACCGGGTCAGATGGTGTAGTAAGACAGGCGCTCCTCTTTTTATAGCTTCATTGCTGATTCCATCAGGACCAGAGCTTTTTTCGTTTTTTAATTGTATTATGTGTGTGTACACTTCCTTTTCATCGATCGGTAGAACAGTGTTAGTTGTTATTTGATGGTGGGGTTGGTTTTCAGTGGTACCGTTGTCTTAACTCTTGTACAGGTTTCTGTAAAAGTTTGTTGCATGTTCGATCACACTTTTTCTTGTTTTTGCTCTTCCCTTGGTTCATGGTCAAGGTTGTGAATCCACTTTTTATGTGTAGTAAGTTCCTTGAATGCTCTTTTGGTACTTCTAAATTTTTCTAAGTTTTCTGTAATAATCTTGTACCTGTAGTTACCATAATCTTTTTTTATTGCTTTATTTGTTGTTTTGTATAATTCGCTAAGTTCTCTTTTCATTTCACGAGTTTTGTTTTTTGTTCTTATCAATTCTGTGCGTCTCTGAATTAGCATTTCGGTATCTTTGCTGAATATTTTATGTGTCGTGACTTCTGTTTCCTGTCTTGTTTTAAGGCTATCAAGTATGCTTTTTTCAAGTTGGTTGTAATATGTTTGTACGTCAATATCTTTACTTTGACTGTTTAAAGCTTAAAAATTTCGTTTCAGTCTATCTAGATATTGGTCAATTTCTTTATTTGTTTCAGGTCTAATTGTTTTATTTTTGAAGGTTTGCCTCGACATTTTTGGTCTTTTTAGGATGACGGTAGCTCCAACTAGCCTGTGGACTGAAGGGAATTTCAAATTGTTAATGACTTCGACGTTCTGCACAGTTCTTGGCTCGTTAGTTAATATATAATCTATTTCATTTGTTATTTTTTGTCCGGAGATATCCATGTCCATCTTCTATCGCTCTTCTTCTTGAAGAAAGAATTCATTATTGCCATTTTGTATTCAGAGGCATATTCTACGAGCCTTACTCCTCTTTTATTTGTCTCACCAGCACTGAATGGACCTATGATTTTATTGATGTTCGCTTTTTGGTGGCCTATTTTTGCATTGAAATCACCGATTACCAGTACTCTGTCAGCTGTTAGGGAGTGGGCTTCATTAAGGTCTTCGTAAAATTTTTGGATTTCATCCTCTTTTGCTTTTTCTGTTGGTGCATATGCCTGTATTAGTGAGATTTGAATGTCATATTATTTCAGTTGTAAAAGAGCGACTCTTTCTGAGATTCCAATAAAGTTTGTTATTTTGTTTTTGTGCACTTTTTTAATAAGGAAACCTACTCCGTATAATCCTTTTGTTTGTCCTATATAACACAAAACATTGTCCTGATATTCTTCAATGCAACAACCCAGTCGCCTGACTTCTGACAGGCTTATAATGTCCCAGTTGATATTTTTGAGAGCGTAGGTTAATTCCAAATATTTTTCAAAAGATGACAAGGATCGTACGTTATTGGAATACATACATTGCACGGGCCCACGTCGAGAAAGAAAACGCTTGAAATTGAAAACAGCGAGAAAAATGGGAGTGCTGAGGTCTGTGACGACTTCTAGGTGCACAGCACGAGTCGTAAGGCAGGTTAAGATGCAGAATTATGCTTTCTCACTACGTATACCACGGCGGCGCATAGGAGTGTAAGCAATAGGACCGGCATAATCGCAGCCCGTGTGTGTGAAAGCCTTTACGACCTGGCGTGTGCGACTGTCAGGTAAGTCAGCCATCAATGGATAAGTCGGACGTGGTTTAAGTCGGAAACACGTATTACACAAGTGGACACGTCGTCTCACAATACGGCGTGCGGATCCAGAATTTTTGTCGAAGCAATGACATAAGTAATTCTGGCCCGGCATGTAAATGTTTTGCATGATAATAATCAATGATCAAGTTTACTACATGATCATTGCGCGATAGAATAACCGGGTGACTTTGAACGTATTCTAACGCGGCGTTACTAAGGCGACCGCCAACACGGATCAACCCATTATCTATGAAAGGTCTCAAAGGCACGAGAACAGGTGAACAATTTTTATCTGTTTTTATATTTAAATAATCTCCTGCAAAGTTAGTATAGCCTGCAAGGAGCGAAGTATTTTATTTTCTGCAAATTCAATTTCAGTAGCGGTTATCACAACACTGTCGCGGCGGGGCAGCAGTTTTGCGAACCTACAGACGAATACAATCACACGTAATAGTTTACTCCATGAGGAGATTCGCGAAGCGAGCTCGTATAACACGCAATGTGTCACGGGCGCTGACACTGTGTGTGTCGAAACCTTTTCTTCAGGTTTGTTTGTAATAGACTCGCCATCTAGTGTCTTAAGAGGCCACTGTGACGGATCTAATGAGGCCCACTCGGGTCCATGAAGCCACAAGGAGAGTGAAATTAACTTATGTGGTGTAATAGAATAGAATAGAATAGAATAGAAATTATTTTATTTGACACATAAGTTACAATCATATACAAAACAAAACAACAAAAAAAACACGGTTATTAAAAATATTATTACATATAGACATCAGTTTTAATAGATATATAAAATATATAAATAATAGGTACCTATGTGTCAAAAAGGTCCCCGCTCAGCATAATTCGTGACAGCGCTGGGAAATGTCACGATACTGATATTCTGCGGGAACCCCTTTGATAAGTGTACACACATACAAAGAAACATAAATTAAACAAAAAAAAAACAGGTACAAGAATAAATTAATACACATTACTATAATAATTGATAAAAAATAAAAAAAATAAAAAACTTAAGACATAAAAAATAATAAAAGAAAAAAAAACAATAATAGAACCTCTAGTACATGCACGCCGTTGCATTACGCTTGTCGCTGTCAATCGGACCGTGCCACACAACACCACTAATAATATACAATCCAGCCATGAAGTTTTGTTTGTCTCTGGCCTGAGGCGCCGGTGCGGTTAAACGCTTACTATAATCTGTGCCGTGAAGCGCCGGTCGAGCTGAGGCGGCCATTTTGATGATTCATTTTTAAGTTCATCGCATCGATCGGACGCAACTCGGGCTTGGGATTGGGTATTTTTAAAATTCGGCAATGAACTGGATTTTTAAACTGAAAAAAACCAGAAACCACTTACCGGCTGTCCACGTGTACAGAAGTACAAAAAAGGTATCGAGACATCAGCTCAATGGCAGGTTATAGGACATGTGGACTACTTTGCACGTTTTTTCTTGGAGGTTGTCTCCCCACGCATGACGCGCAGGTCCCTGAGGTGAGTATTATAGGCTTGTTCAGCTTCTTCCTTTTGTTTTGTCAAGAGATGTTTTTTATAGTTTACTCTAAATGTATTTTTCACTTTTAGGGCGCGCAAAGGGGGGGGGGGGGGCAATGAGTTCCAGCACTTCGTGGCAGCGAATCTGAACGAGCCACGAAATGCCACCGACCGATGCCGCGGGGTCAGGAACACGCACGCAGCAGCTCTTCTTTCCTGTCCCATCCCACCTCGCGCCCAAACCAATTTCTCCCTCAGGTATGCCGGTTTATGAGTATGTATAACTCCGAATAATAAGGTCGCCAAGTGAAGTCGTCTGCGTGCTTCCATCCTTATTAAGTTTTGCTGCATTCAGGTAAGGAGTCACGTGAGTGCGCGGTGGTATGTGAAAGCAAAAACGGGCACAGGCATTTTGCACACGCTGTATGAGCTTGGCCGATCGTGCCAGCAGGCAAGGACCGTACACGGCATCACAGTGATTAAATTTTGATAGGATCAGTGCCTCGCAAAGTGCTACTCTCAGTGCCTCGCTCAGGTAAGGTCTAATCCTGTACAACAACCTCAGTCTGTAAAATCAGTTTCTGACGCATTCCATGATGTGACTTTCGAATCTGAGGTTGCAGTCAAAGATCAGGCCCAGGCTCCGCGCCCTCTCCACCCTCTCTATTGTTTCATTATTTATGTTGATATTGATTGCTGCATTGTTGAGTTTTGCGACATTTAAGGGGGTACCAATCACCATGTATTTAGTCTTCTTGGCATTTAGTGTGAGGGAGTGTGATTTACACCATTCTGATATCCTGCTCAACTCACCATTTATCTTCGAAACCACCTGGTCACATTCAGAGGGAAAGAAGGGCAAAGACAACTGCAGATCATCAGCGTACAGATGGTAGTGGCAATGTTTAATACATGTTGTGATGTCTGCACTGTACAAAATAAATAGGATCGGACCCAGAATGGATCCCTGAGGTACGCCTCTGCTCACTGCTTCTGGTCTGGACTGTAGCTTACTACCATCCTCCAGTTTCAGCTGGACATATTGCCTCCTCTGAGAGAGATAGCTGCAAAACCATCGTACAGTGTTAATTTCAAGTTCGTAGTAGCTCAGCTTAGATAGGAGTAATGGAATACTTATTGAGTCAAAGGCACGGGAGAAATCAAGGAGAAGCAAAAATGAAACACAGCCCTGGTCCTGAGCAGACAGCAGGTTGTCAACCACCTCTGCCAAGGCTGTAGCTGTCCCATGTCCCTTGCGGAAGCCCGATTGTAGGTTTGGAAGAATGTTGTTGCCTTCCAAGTACTCAGTGAGTTGGTCACAGACTATTCTTTCTAACACTTTGGACAGACAGGGAAGGAGGCTGATGGGGCGAAGTTCCTGCACAGTTGTTGGCTGATTGGTTTTTGGCAGCGGTCTAACAACAGCCGTCTTCCAGTTATCAGGGAATGTGCACTCCCTTATTGAGCGGTTAACTATCTCAGTTATTGTATCTAATGAGTGAGGGAGGGTCAGCAGCAGCATCTCCAAAGATATCTCGTCACTCCCCTGCGCATTTGACTTGAGGCGCTTGATGGTCCTCACTACCATCTCTCGACTCACCGTTTGCAGTGAGAAGGAAGCATTACTATTGTGCCGATGATGTTCCAGGTATGACAGCTGGGAAATTGTTGTCACAAACTCCCCAGGCACATTTAAAAAATGAGAGTTGATCAGATCAGGGTTATTAAGCGTTATAGGTAGATGGTTATCAGCTTTTTTATTTGGGAGTACTGTATCTTTAAGATTTTTCCACAAAGTCTTTGGGTCATTTATCTTACAGTTAATACTTTTAGTAAAGAAACAGGTCTTTTCCCTCTCAATTGCCTCGACCACAATACGCTTCATCTCCTTATAGCTGTTTTTGTGAGACTTAGAACCATCCTGCTTATATTTCTTGTGATAGTTATCCCTGATGCGAATCATTGCCCTGACAGTGTCTGTTATCCAAGGATGAGGAGGATGTTTAAATTTGAGGGTCTTCACCGGAGCATGCAAGTCCATTAGGCCTCGAACACAGAGGGTAAAGGCCCTGTTCAATTGGTTGACATCTGGCGCATCGTAAAAGTTCATCCACTGTATAAAGTCCAAGTCTGCTCTAAGTTGGTCTGGTAAAATAGCATTTTGCGGTCTAAATGTTGTGAAACGTGGTCTTGGTCTTTCCTTCCTTATCCTCAATTCAGCCGAAAGCATGGCATGAGCCCCCATGTCCGGTGAGTACTTTACCTTGGCCTCTATAAGTGGTATATCGGTGCATGTTACATCTATGAGGGTGCTGCTGTGACTAGTAATTAAGTGGGTTGGATCTCTGATTATCTGTTTGAGATTGAGGCTTTCAGTAAATTGATAAAATAGCTTGCATTTATTGCTCTGTCCTTCCAGTAAATCAATGTTGAAATCCCCTAGTAAAATGATGCCATCTTTACTGGCCAAGGCAGCAACAGACTCTGTGATTGCACTAAGGAACAGGTCGGCGCTTTGCCATGGAGGTTTGTAGGCGGTACCAATTACAATGTCCTTATCAAGTATGCGAACTGTCAACCACATTTGCTGCACTGAGGGCTCCGAGGTTGGGTGCTGGCACGGTCTGGCATTGATGCCTCTACGAATGTAAAACCCTACACCACCACCACAGTCTTTTTGAATGCAGCTCGGTCTTGGCGTGTGCTTCAACTGATATCCACAACCTGGGGGCTCTACAATCGGCCTGATCTTCAAGCCAAGTCTCATTTATAGCCAAAATACCAAAACCCATATCCTCCACAGCCACCGTCAGTTCCTCATGTCCTGTACCAAGAGAGCCGGCATTGAATAATCCTACTAACAAGTTCTTTAACCCAAGGCCTGGTAATGAGGTAGTCGGCATGTGATCCTGTGTTTCCAGTACATCCCTACACACAACCCACACAGTGCATTCATACATGAAATTATATAAATGTAATTACTAAAAAAGTTGATGTCTAAGCATACCAGAATAATTTGATTGTGAATATTGCAATAATAAGAAGTTGTATTGGATGATATAATAGTTGTATTAATTGGATTATGAGCATGTATAAGATAATAAAAGTTGTTAATTTGTTTCAGACTATTTAAGGCAGTGGCACGGAACGAATGAGCATAGCCAAGCAATGGGATGATTTTGTTTAAGAGCAGCAAAGCGAGTACAATTTCTATATCACTAGACTGACACGGCATTTCTACTAAAGGTAATTTTAACAATTCACGGTTGTAATAGCATTTTTCATTAACTGAGTGCTGTTCAGAATTAATAGTGCTCTTTTTAATTCGCAGTGTTCTGTCTGAGGGGTCAGATCGCAGGGGGAGCGAGCACTCTGTCCAGGTCTGCCATTGACCGTAGTTGGTATACCTGGCTTCCGTCGGCCCTGCGCACGTAGATACGGCCCTGCTTCGTCCACGAATACCGCCACTGCAGCCGGCGACACTCCTCGCGCACCCGGTGAAAAAGCTGGCGGTTTGGGCGCGTCAGGCGCTCGTTGACGAACACCCGGCTCCCAGCCTCCGATGCCGCGGTGCGGCGCACGCGCGCGGCGCGCAGCAGCTCGTCGCGCAGCTGGCGGCGCGCCAGGCGCACCACGACCGTGGGCGCGCCCACGCGCTCCGCAAACACCACGTCGCGCTCCTCCAGCGGCACGCCCAGACGCCCGGCCAGCACCAGCACGGCGTGCATGGCGCTCTCCCCCTTCTGCTCCGGGAGCTGGCCGATCTCAAGGTCCGCCAGCAGCGCCTCCTGGTCCCGGTCGTTAAGCTCGAGCTTGAGCTCCGCGACGGTCCGCTCCAGCCCCGCGACGGCGCCCGCCTCAGCCCCCGGCTCGGTCGCTGCTCGCCGTTGATCTGCGGCGTCCAGTTGGTACTCTACGGCGTCGATGCGCGCCCCGACGGCGACGCTGGCGGTGCTGGCGGCTATCTCGAGCGCCCGCACGCGCCCCTCGACGTCGCCTAAGCGCCCCTCGCAACGAATCATACGGCCGGAGAGCTCCAGCATGCCATCATTCAGAGCGTCGAGCCTGGCCTGGGTCGATTTTATCTCGGCCCGCATCTCCTCTCGAAACCGGCGGAACTCCAAGACGAACAACTGAAAGTCAGTCAGCTCGACAGACATGTTGAGCGCCGTGTCGTCGAGGGAAGACGCGTCCATATCTACCGGCCTGGATGCACCTCGCCGCATGGTCACTCCGCCCTCCGCAGCCCGCACCGGTGTATTTGTGTTATCCTTTTTTGGCTGCTTGCTGGTACACGTCACGCACCTCCACGCAGCCCTGTGCTCACCGGTCAAAGTATTGAAGAAGCGCTGTTCGGATACTCCCGCACACTCCAAATCATAGTGCATACTGCACGAGCTGCAAGTCAGGAAGCAGCGATCCGGTATAGCCTGCATGCATCCGCTGCAGTTTCCATATTTGCCGCCAGACATTTTGAATTTCAGATTTGTGAACGTCGTAACGGTCGCGTACGTGATAAAACTCTTAGTGTTATTCTGTTTATAAATTTCACTTAATCACTTGTTTCTTGTCACCTTGTGCTATTTTGAATTGTGTTCAGTGCTTAATTACTTTGTTTTTAATTAAAAATTTATGGAGCAAATCAAGGTATGTGTTTACACTTAACCCTCTTTTTTTTTCAAATCAAATACCTGTTACCCAATAATAATTGAGTGCAGAAAACTACTCACTAATACCACGCGAAATGTAAAGCGAAGAACACGCAATGCGACTCGCAAGTGGGTACTTCGCACCATAATCATCGATGAGCTGTCTCACCGTGCGCAATACATGATAAGGACTCCAAGTTAAGCCGAAGCATACGCATTTGAATTGGTACAGCACAAGTGGGTCCTGTGGACTAAAGCGATATAAAAAACACTGATAACGACGATCAGCCTCACGCATAATAATTTGAAGAAACTGCTGACGGCAGTCCGCGGTCATTGCGACGGCGAACAGGCGGAAGTTCAAAATAATTTTAAATAAATCGCCCTGCAAGTTCGGTCTTGGATGCAGAATATCATTCAGTGATCGCCCAGTACTTGTTTTGCAGCTGGCATCTATAACAATGCGAAGACGATTCGACTCTTATCTTCACGGACTACTCCGTAGTGAGGTATGACGTAAATAGGTTCGGGATCACGTGACTCGTAATGAGGCACGGGGGCACTATAATCCTTATCCAAATAATCCTTTATGACGTCATCATATGTCGATCGCTACTTGGGGGATGCTTCCAATTTTCTTTCGAGGCACATGAACCGTTTGCAAGCGATTTCGAGAGAATTCCCTAAGGAATAAACATCCTCGTTGAATGGCAGGCCGACTACGTATCTGCCAGTAACGGGATCGCGAGTTGTAGTCGCTTTATAAAATTCTTCGCACAAAACATCAGTGGGATGCTGAGCGGGGGTAGTGGAGTGAAGCTCCTCGAGCTCCCAAAAACACCTGACTAAAGAGTCAATTGCGACAGCTTCCTGAGCGTGGCAACATGTCAGGGCCTGGTGGTTATAAAATGTAGGTATTGTGGGTGCAGTACCCATGACCACATATCCCAACACCGTATGTAAGGCGGAGGGCACCGATGAGACGCGCGACGAGTGAACTACATCGGGGAGAAACAAGTGCGGAAAGAGGGACGCGCCTATCAAGACGTCTACTTTATTAGGCACTCCAAAACTCTCGTCCGCCAGTGGCAATCCTGCTAAATGAGATAAGACAGAATTGTCTACCATCGCGGTTGGCAATAAGTCGGTGACTTGATCAACCACAAGTGAAGAAATGTTAAAACAAACGTTGCTATTAAAGCGAGAAAATATTTTTAAATCAATTAAGTTACTTTTAATTACTTTTACAGTTCCGCCGAACCCCTTGACAATAGTACGTTCGGTATCAGGAAGCTGAATTCCTAAACGATCGCAGCACTCCTTTGTAATGAAGTGGCTTTGAGGACCCGAGTCCAATAACGCGCGAATAATATGAAGGATGCCGTTATTGTCATAAGCCACAACTTGCGCGGTCTATAATAAAACAGTAGTTTGTTTACTACGCGCGGGCGTAATCTGCGTAGGTAAGCACGACAAGTTATTTAAATCAGGTGCGTCGTAGGTAGCACAAAGCGCGACGTCATGGCGCGAAGCTGCCGCAGCAGCGAGGTGCGGGAACGCGGGGGGCGCAGGGGGCGCGGGCGCCGCACACTCGGTAGGCGCGTGGCGCAGAACAGCTGACAGCGCGGACGCGACCGGAGGATAACCCGGGTTTTCGTGTTTAAAGTGCAACATAGTGTGATGTTTCATTTTACATACACGGCAATTAACATTATAGTTAGGGAGGCGAATAGGGGAATTTTCGGTAATACTCGAGCGTGGCAGTTTAAGATATGAGAGATACCTTGGACCTAATAATAGCTCTATATGTAGTGACGCGCGCCTAGGATAGACGATCAGATTAGTAAAAAAAATCGATAGTCTGTAATACTGGAGCGCGTCAGATTAAGATATTGGGGGTTGATTTTAGTGTTTTAAGACTAAATTTAACTAATCTGACGATAAGTCCTTGACGCCGCCGAGTTATAGGGTCGCGAACTTGTAAAAAAAAAACGTTAATCCGGCTTTCTCGAGCGCGATTTTTTTTATTTTTATTTTGAAGAATATAATCTAAAACGTACTAAAAATACAAAATCTGCCGGTTTCCGCATGACCAGGAGTGTGGAGGAGCCATTTCGTCTTCCGAAAAACGCGTTGCGGCATATAAGTCGCGAACGATACATTTTACAAAAAAAAAGTTTAAATAAACAAAAAAGGTAATTTTATTTTACACAAAAAAGGTCTCTTTACATTTTTGTCCAAAGTTAAAACTTTTTGACTTGAAGCTTCATAAAAACTCAAACTCCCGGTTTTTTGAGTATATCTTGAAAACTGAGGGTGTTAAAAAAAATGATATGAAATAACGATGATTAAATTATGTTACTTTAATCTCAAAAAAAAAAAAATTTTAAAGCTTCTCGACAATTTTCGTGGACTTGGAAAAGGTTACGCGTATCTGTATACAAAAGTATTATTAACATGTACAGTTTCATGTATGTATATTATTCAAAAGCCTGTTGATCCTCAAATTGTTTTTTGGACGTACCGTCAGCAAAACGAAGTGAAGAATTATTAAAAAGAAAGAAGAAAGGAAAAAACAAGAAACCAAAAAACCTTTCCGGTCAGATTAAGAGAACCCACCAACATTTTTGTCAGATTAAGAAAATATGCTTTCAGGATACCGAGATGAACCTCCCCTATGAAAATCTGACGCGCTCGAGTATTTCAAAAAAACTATTTTTTTTTGCATTTTCAAAAATTCATCGTAACTTATGGTTACGCCAAAATCGTCAGTTTTTTTTAAGGGAGCTTCCTTGGGGCCTACTTAACACCCCTTCCAAAAATCTGACGCGCTCGAGTAATATTTTTTTTGTTGCATTTTTGACTACTTTATATGCCTACCCCCACCACGCAAACCGGCAGATTAGTATACCGTTGTTATCAGAGGCACTTGGGGCATACGTAGTATGAATATCTGACGCGCTCGAGAATGCCCAAGTAGCTGTTTTTTTTTACATTTTTGAAAAACCGTACACGCCAAACCCACCGCTAAAATGGTTTTTACCATACGAGCTTTTCTTTTCGAAATTCTTTATCTTTCGATTTTGATAGGTCTCGACGGCGCCGTTGAATTACGCCATTTCGCTACCTCGCCTCCCTAACTATTAGAAGTGCAGTTAGAAACACGGTGATTAATACTTAAACAGTTCACGCATGCATTTTTATCCTTTACACATTTAAAACGCTCCTGAGGTGTCATCTTATTAAACTCCAAACATTTAAATAAGTTTTGATGCACAATATTAGTACACAAAAACCTTGAATTCCTATTGACTGTACTGACGTACGCCTGATATTTAGGCGCCGAAGCGGAGTTGTTTACGTTATTTGAACGTCGAGTATTATTGTTATTGTTTTGACGGCCAGATAATGAACCGTGAATCGATGGAGTTCTTTCTAAAATATTAGCGCGAACCTTAATAAATTCGACCAAGTCCTCGAAGTTAGGTATTTGCGAACCAGTACTTAGCTCGAAAGCGCGAACAGTATCTGAGTCTAACCTTTTTAGGGCAATATGAAACTCGGCTGTTGAACTGCGGTGCGGAAAGCAAGTGGGGAAACTACCGCACCAGAAACGTCCTCAGTTATGGAGTAATGGGAATGACAAATAATAGTTATGACGTTCTTGACAACGGGCTTCCACGACGTAACATTCCGTGGCGGTCTGAGTCCGGCAGATACAGACGCAAGGCTGAATCGGTCGTCATTATGCGAAATCCTTGCCAGTTAGGGACTTGGAATGTGCGGACGATGCTGTCCGAAGGAAAAGTTGAAGAATTGAAAATAGAAATGCATAGACTCAACGTAGATATACTGGGGCTATGCGAAACGAGATGGGAGGGAAGTGGAGATTATTGTGATGGAAAGTATAGAATAATTTACACTATACAGCACAGTGACAGAATTACCGCAATCAAAATAAAATCGGAACCTGCAGATACCGTTATTATACAAGTTTATATGCCTACAAGAAGTTACCACAATGATGTAGTGGCAGAAATGTACAATGATCTTGACACTTTGCTGGACATAGTTAAAGAAAAAGACAACTTGATAATAATGGGGGATTTCAATGCTGTAGTAGGGGAAGGAGCAGAAGACAAAATAGTAGGAAATTTTGGGTTAGGCAGAAGAAACCAAAGAGGAGATAGGCTGGTGCAGTTTTGCAAAGAAAACGAATTAATAATTACAAATACTATATTCCAACAACCCAAACGTCGATTATATACATGGAAGATGCCCGAAGATATTGGAAGGTACCAAATCGACGACATATTAGTTAAAGCAAAATACCGAAATGCTATAACAGCATGCAAGACCCTACCGGGTGCTGATTTAAATTCAGATCATAACTTACTGCTCGAAAAGTGCAATATTATAAATAAGAGTATTAGAATAAAGCGGAAACAAAAGAAATTAGATCTCAATAAACTTAAGGACAATCAATGCCAGGATAAAGTGCAATGTAGTTATAAGTTAGGAGAAAATATAACTAATTATAAGAATTTAAACAAGTTAGATGATAATAAGATAGAAGATAGATGGAATATTATTAAGGAGAACATAAATACAACAGCTAATAAATATTTATGAAACCAAAAGATCGTACCCCGGAAAAAATGGCTAACGACAGAAATTACAAATATAATGATAAAAAGAAGACAACTCAGAAATAGAACGGATGATGGAAGCATTGAGGAATATAAAAGATTAACAAACCTTATAACTAAGAAGTGCAGAATCTGTAAAGAAAGAAACATAGACGAGATGTGCGAAACAATAGAAAAGCTTTTTAAACGAGGACATATCGATAAAGCGTACAAGTTAATAAAGGAAAGCAATCGAAAACACAATACTAAAAGCACATTTTTCAAAGATGAAGAAGGAAAAATACTTATCAATCGAAATGAAATACTACAAAGATGGAAGAGGTATATAGAAGCATTATATCAAGGAAAAGGATTAAATGATAATGATTTCGAAAAAGAAGATCAGTTAGACGAAGAAGCTTTGGGCCCGGAAATTATTAGAGAAGAATTTGATAAAGCATTAAAGAGCATACAGAATGGAAAAGCAGTAGGATTAGACCAAATACACATAGAACTCATTAAGTATTCAAACTGTGAACCAGTTCTAGATGAAATATTTAGCATAATAAAGCAAATACATAAGACGGGAATAGTTTCACAATATTTTTAAAATAAGCAAACTAGTTACATTACCAAAAAGGCCTAACACCCAGAAATGCGAAGAACACAGAACACACAAACACAGAACGTCTTATTTCACATGTATCTAAAATACTGCTGAAAATTCTACAAAATAGATTCAAACATATCTCAGAAAGCGTATTAGGAGACGATCAATATGGGTTCTGGGAGAAGAAAGGAACAAGAGAAGCAATTCTAACACTAAGGTTGTTAATAGATAGACGCATGGATGTAGGTTTAGACACATTTATTGTGTTTGTTAACCTGGAAAAATCGTTCGATAAAATAGACTGGGAAAATATGATGAAGGCATTGAAAAAAACAGGATTAGATTACAGAGATAGGAGAATTATACACCAACTATATAAGGAACAAGAAACAGTGATAGAAATTGAAGATGAGGAAGCAAGAGCAAAGATTTGGAGGAGAATGGAAAGAATTAGTTGGACAGAGAAAAAAACAAACGAAGAAGTGTTGAAGATTGTGTATGAGGAAAGAAATATCTTAAAAGTAATAGAAAATAGACGAGGCAACATGATAGGACACCTGATGCGACATGACAGGTTCTTAGTAAATATAATGGAAGGCAAAGTAGAAGGAAAGAGGGGAAGAGGAAGACCGAGGAGATGTTATTTCGACCAAGTGAAGGAAAAAGTAAATGTCATGTCGTACCAGGAGGTCAAGGAAAAGGCAAATAAAAGAAAAGAATGGCGATTACTCCACCGACAAGAGCAAAGCTCTTAAATTTAAGAAGAATCAAGTAGAATTAAATCCGTTAGATTATTTAATTTCAATAAATAAATCAATGTTAGCGGCTGAGGCCGATTGCAGAGGTTTAAAATCAAGTATTTGATTTAAGTACGTGGAAGCTAACATTCTTGTGTCTTCGTATTTATCAATTAAAGCTTGCAATTTCAATTGATAATTCTCAGCGCTCGGAGTTATACCTGCGCACACGGTCTGAGCCTTCCCATTCAATTTGCCCAGTAAATAATATAGCTTCTCGGCGGCCTTGAGGGATGGATTATCATGCACGGTGGATTTAAAGCTGGCATAAAATAATGGCCAGGAACGAATATCGCCAGAAAAGGTCATTAGCTCAATTGGCAGTAATGTGGCGACACCCTTATTCGGTGCTAAGATATTTCTTGTATCAAATAAAGTACTAGGTTGTGATTGCTGCACACATTCCGTACGTAATCGCGTGATCCTGCAGAACAATGATTCAAACGCGACATAACGGGTCTACCTCTAACAAACGTTCGTTATATTCATCTAGAATTCTCTCGAAACTGTCACGTAATGAATCCACGTTGGCAGATTCATCAAGGAAACTTTCCCTCCTCGCGGCATCCTTATGAATGTTTGAAGATAAATCATAATTTTTTTGTACGACTTCGAAAATAGCATTACGTTTAGCCATCAAAATAGTTAGCCGAATATCATCGTCGGCAGAAATATCCTTTTGAGACATGTTGAAACGTGTAAATTGTTATTAAATGTGGAAAAAGATAAATAGGTATGAAATTACCGCGATGCCGAACTATAAAATATGAGGCAAAAGTAGGTAGTCGGGGTAGAAATACGTATGCCGGTATGAACGTATAGCTATAGTAAAAATATAAAAATATCAATGTTTGTGGGATATTTATGTGAAATTATTGTAAATAGACGTAGATATGCAATATATCTAGGCGAATTAATGCTTAACACAATGTAACGAGAAGATTGTAAGAATTTTTCGCGATTAAGTTTTACTAGGTAGCCCAACAAACATTTATAAGCTGAATAATATTTGTATAAAAGAAATTCGACTGCCTTTAAGTTGCTTAAGTTTCGGACATAATGTCTGTGTAAGCGCTTATACAGACAATATTCAAGCGGTTTGGGCACAGATTAACTAGCTTTAATTTGGATAGCCGCTGAATAATGGGCACATAGTATCTTACTAAGTGTGCAAGAAGATGGATATCTTTTGAATAAATGCTGAATTACCTTTAAAACAGTAGTTATAACAATCATACTCAGTTAGTAATATTTGAGCTAAGCTATTCAGTTTTTATTCAAATTGCAGATCTAAATCGTAATTTTATTAAGAAATAGTCAAATAAAATCATAAAATGAGACATTTTGTTTTGTACGACCAGTGTCAACGACGGACGTCAAAAAGATTAATAAGAAATTGGTAGTATTGTCTTTACATACTTATTTCACGATTTAGAAGTGTTTTTTTTTTAAACGCACGCTACTTTTCTGTGACAACATATATATCTATGATTGTTAATTTTCACGCGCCACACGATTACCTACAATTTCGTTAATATTTGGTCTTTAATAATCTTACAAGTGAAATATTTTCTTTGCATTTTAAGTGCTATAATGCAGCAAAATACTGAAAATAAAAAATTTTGATCACATAAAGCATTTTTCGAAGTAAAAATGGTGCTTTTAATACAAGATTTTGCATTTACTTTAAAAAAAAAGAGTTTAGACAATAGCATCATGTTTATCTTGATTAAGAGCGCGCTTGCCCAGCATTTTGTTGCTTAATTCTGCATAAAAGTTGGTATGTGACTTCCTATTCAGATCTTATATGGATAAAAGTACATTTGATAACTCATTTTTGAATAATTGTTCCATTATTACTCAACTTGATACTCTTATGCAGTTTATTAGAGATCATTAGATAAAAGTGATTATGGTCAATTTGGAGATAATTGATAGGTGTTTCGCATCGTGCGTAAAATAATAAGGTTTTCGGGAACAAAAAAAAATTAACATCTGGAGTTAAAATTATTTAACACTTTAAACTGAATAAAAGCGTATTTGTGCTCTTCTGTCTGTGTAAGTTAGGTTTAAGACCTTCTCATTTACAATTTAAACAATGGTTTACTGTTTAATAGCTAAAAATTCTACAATATTCAGCTTCTGGATAGTAAAAATAATTCGATGCGCTAAGCAACTTAAATTGAAAATGAAACAGATTATTCAGAAATAATCATATGTTGCATGTCTTAGTTTATTTTTTTCTTGTTTGTTAATAAATAAATAAATAGTAGGTGAAATAATCTGTTTAATTGAAAGTAATGTCAAAGTTATACAGAGCAATGCTGAATCTTCAGCTACCATACAGCTGTTAGCATTCTCATCTGCTTTAATTTGAATATGGTTTACTTTAAATTACTACTTACGACCATTATTCAGCTTGGATAAAGGTAATCAACTTAATACAGAAGTTATCAAGCTTATACAAATATAATATTTCAAAAACTCTATTATTCAACATAAAGCTCTAACGTCCGCCGTTATACAAATATTTTGAAGCTTTAAACTGCTTATTGCCAGTACAAGTTGCTGTTATGTGACTTAAATGTTTGTTGGGAGATGACGCAATGTCGATCTATGCAAGAAATATAATGAAATATGATTGAAAATCACTTAATAGGACCTAATAAGGGCTGATGAAATAATCCGCAATGGATACAAATAAATGTAAATAAACCGGTAAAAAGTCCTGGTTCGATAAGGACCAGTAAAGATGGTCGCGCCAAAACCTTCGATAGCAAATATGTTTTCAGAGAGAGCTGAAAGTGTAAATACACGTGGTACAACAAAATCAGAAGTGGAGCAACAAGGGACATGCAGGCTTACCACCTAAGAATTGGCGCCCATCTCCAACGGGCACGGCGAAGTCCAGGTCAGGAAGCCGAGCAGAAGGCCAGGGAAGCCCGCGGTCACTGTGCACTCCAGAACGTTCCCGAAAAGACACTATCACACCACGGGAGGCACGACACACCTTGTAGCAAATTATTAGGACGCAATGTCTAGGATAATATGGATTTTCACTCGAAAATCGCGGAGAGTTACACCGCCGGCCGGTGGTTTCGATGCAACTGACTTTTTTCTTATTGCGGCCGACAGATGGCGCCTAAGCACTAGGCGTATCGGCACTGCATGTTTGTTTCAAAGGTTTGGTGTAAAAGGAGCGGAAGTGTGTACCACGTTTAAAAATTTGAATTTAATTTAACTCTAGAAAGTTAAGATATATTTGGCGTCACCAAAATGTGTAATTTAGTGAATACAGTGGGGTTACATAAGTCACACACAGTGAGTATGTGGTTTAGTGTTATTTTAGACAGTAAACTGACACTATCTGCCCTCGTTGACTGCGTTGTCAATAAAGCGTTTAGAAGTTTGGGATTCGTGTTGCGATCATGTAGGCCCTTCAGCGATATTTCTGCCATTAAAACGGTTTACTTTGCATTTGTTCGTAGCACATTAGAATATGCTAGTTCTATCTGGTCGCCACAATACAAAACCTACATAGATTCTCGGGAGCGTTTTCAAAAAAAAATACTAATCATCTCGATTACCGTCTTCGTATTTCTTCTAACTCCTATCTTAGTAGCTGTAGACGACACAATTTTTTGACTCTCGAAGAGAGAAGAGACATGCTGGATATGTACTTATTATTTGATATCTTGAATGGACACCTGGAATGCGTGGATTTGGTGGCGGGTGTCGCGCTGCGCACACCGAGGCGCCGCACTCGCCACACATCTCTGTTGCACACGCATCGACACTCCGCTAATTATACTAGAAATAATGTCCTCACGCGTATCGCACACACGTATAACACCAAATTTAGTGAATTGGAATTATTCGGTATATCAAAGAACACATTTAAACGCCATATTACAAATTATTACAAATTATCTTAAAGCACGTACCGGAGATGACATCGATTAGATTTATTTGTACACCAATTTATTTTATAAGTAGGTACTTTTCATCTCTTCACTCTGTATGCGGTGTAGTCGTCATTAAGGACCGATCCTCTACTACTACAACTACTCTCGTGCTATGGAAATGTAGCAAATATGCACGTTCTTAGGTTGTTCTCGGGCCGCTGTTGGGCATGCTGACGTCGGTCGCCCACCAGCCATATAAATCTGTATTTATTTTTTCTTTTTGCCTGCCACGATGTTCGATTGTCCATGCGATGTAATCTAAGCACAGCTATTGTTCATTGATAGTAGGTACTTTTTTGAATGACTTATAATATTCACTGTCAGAAGTTTAGTCTCACAACTGTAATAATAATTGTAAATTAAGGAAAACCTAGTATTGGCTTACTATTTATGAGTACATTGTGAATTAGTATATTTAATTTTTAGCTGTTGGTTTTCTCAAATAAATAAACAAACAAACAAACAAATAAACAGATACCAGTTACACAGACATAACTTTACGTTAGTCACACACACTACTGACGTAGATCACACAGACAATAATTTATGTTCGTCACACAGCTTTGATTTATGTAGCCCACACAGCAATGCTTTACGTAGATCACACAGGCAATACTTTATGTTGCTCACACAGCATTGCTCTACGTAGTCCACACAAATATTAATTCACGTAGGCCACACAGACACTGCTTCTCACACGGACAATTTACGTAGCTCATACAGCATTGTTCTACGTAGTTTACACAGTACTTCACGAAGGCAACACAGATACTGCTTCTCACACAGACAATTTACGTAGCTCACACAGCATTACTCTATGTAGTTCACACAGTACTTCACGTAGGCCACACAGATACTGCTACTCACACAGACATAATTTATGTAGGTCACACAGCATTGCTTTATGTCATTCACACAGACATTACTTCACGTAGCTGCATAGGTCACATAGACACTGCTGCTCATACAGACATAATTTATCACTCATTTTCCGTATGTGACACAGATATCAGTTTACTTAGATCACACAGTGTTTACGTAGATAACATAGCCAACGATTTATTCCAGAATATTTGAAATACTGAAGTTAATACTAATATACTCCGATAAATTAAACTACTATTACTACTGCTCCGATTGAAATGTTTATACCCTAATATCAATGTTCTTTTGTTTAAGGTTGAAGAAAGAAAAACTTTTCAACGGTGGAAAAAAGAAACTCGAACTTTTGATTCCTCTATAAACAACTATTTACCTATTGCTTTATGTTGTATGTTTTTCTTACTGCAATAAAAAATATTGCATGCGTGGCTCTATTTACAGTTAAATCAATTCTGTTGTAAACGGTACTCATAAAATATAAAGTACACATAGTTATCGTTTCAATCAGCGGGCCTAAGATGCGCGCCAATTTATTACTTATCGCGGCAAACGATAAATTTCAAACGTCATTTGAACCATATTAAAACAAGTTTTTACTAACTTCAATGTATTCATTTGGTTTTAAAAGCAATTAGGATTGCTACACAAGTGAAAAAAATGTGGGAAAACATGTTGTTTAAGAAATAAAATTATTTTATCGACACGATAACGGTATCGAGGCATGCATGCTAGGCCTACTGACGAAGTTATTAGGTTTAACAATTCATCACTAACTACCCCCTTTTACACGTACTAACAAAAGTATAATCACCGTTCAAAATAATAACCATACTAAGTTGCTCAATTAACTTTCGTCTAGATTGATTGGATTATCTCTGTCTACCTCCCCGTCACTAAGCATTGACCAAAATAGTTTGGTTATTGGTTGCCCAAAAATGCGATCTATATCAGCACAATCGTAATGTATGCGTTATTTTGAAACGATCACTCGATAAACTGTTTTCTATGTGTAAAACTATGTGTGATCCACCTAGCGGCTGCGTGTAAGCATCTCAAAAGCTTCGCATTGCACTGGTCGATGGCAAATTTGTAGTATTTAATGGTTTGTTCTATTTTGCCTTAATACAATCATCAGTCTTATAATACAAGCTTGAGGTGGCTGGAGCGGCTGATGCGTTGAACTGGATGCTGCGAACCATCAAGCGGTGCACACGTGGTCGCTGCAGCGCTGCGCTGGCAGGTGTCTCGTCGTTCAGTACGGCAGTCCCGCATCACGTGGCTGACCCATTGGCAGATGAAGCACCGCCTCACTCCTGGTTGCTGCATTATCGTTGCCGGAGGTCTTGTTGCAACTGAACTTCCTTCAGACTTTCCTCTTCTCCAAGTTGATTTTCGCAATGCCGTCGTGGCTTCTACTTGTAGTTTTTGAGAAATGACAAATATAACAGTATCCACAGAGTTCATGCAGCTGGTTGATTTTGAGCAGTCAATTTGTGATGTTACACGTACTTTCTTCTCTACGAATTTTGGGGAAGGCTTTCGCGTCAGCACGTGTCACTCGACGATGCCCATCTCTCTGGTCTCTCAAATCTTAGCAGTCATCTTGGTCCATTAATCTTCCTTGGTCAGAGCCGTCAGCGTAAGGCCCGTGATTCGCGCACATCCCACTTCTGAGGTGTGACCGCATGTGCGGTGCTTGAATAATAAACAAGTAGTATAAATCTTCAGGTTCTTCTCCAATAGGTTTATTCCAACAAAATAGCACAAACATAGAGCACATAGTGAGAGAAAGTACAAATAGAGGCCCTCTACTGGGCATGTAGCTCGCTTTTATATAAATCAAAACCCTGGACAACTGTAGAAAACAATGGGGACGACATTCGTTTCCATATCTGAACATTTACTATAATATTTATTTGTAGGGATAAACAATTTGCTAATTAAATGTATAAATTCCTTAATTATTTAGTTATTTATAGTACTGAATTAAGTAAGCCCTTTACATTATTATTTTAATAGTTACAATATTTGAAATCAATCTAACCTCCACCAACCAATCAGAGTCATCTTCCTTTTGGCGGCAAAATGAACATTTGTTATACCTACGGCAAACATAAAAATCTTATAAGTGTCCCAATAATCTTTAACTAATCAATTTACAATTAATAAAATATTATTATATATAAAATAAGATAATCTAAAGATTAATCCAAAATATTCTTAATTTATAGCCGAGGTACATTCAACATGGTGGACACTTCCGGCATTTCCATAACAAACATTAAATAGGTTTGACACCTAGATATTCAAAGCGACGCATCATCCTGCATCACAACAACGCAAGCTCACATAGCGCTCGTCAAACGATTGAGTATTTGAAGCAGGAAAAAGTAGAAATTCTTGACCATCCTCCATACAGTCCTGACCTTAGCCCTTACGATTTCTTCACATTTCATAAAATTAAGAAAAGTCTACGTGGTCAAAGGTTCCAGTCCGGTGAAGAAGCAGTCGACGCTTTCAAATCAGCTATTTTGAAAACCCCCACTTTAGAGTGAAATAAATGTTATAATAACTGGTTTGAGCGAATAGAAAAGTGTATTAATTAAGCGTGTGATGCTCCGGGGCGAGACCACCTTGAGATTGGCGAATTTAATATGCAAGAAAAAAATGTAGAAAATGTGTATATAATTGTATACTCAATAAAAAAAATGTATATCTATAGATTCGTTGTAAAATCAAAATCAATGTGGGCCCGCTGGAGAGCATACTCACCAGCGGGCCCATCAGGATAATTCCGCTACCTAAGGATTTTTAAATTTCTTTTATGACACCATAAAATGTATATTAAATGTATAACAATCTACTATAGTCAATTCCATATTAAGTTTAGTCTATAAATTGTTACGACTCCTTTTAAATTTGCCTCCGGAATATTAGAGAAACGCCTGGTAAAAGGGCATTGGCACAGTCTTCTTTAGGAGTAAGTGAGTGTAGTTTTCTATCAGAACGTATTGGCGTGATATGCTATTTAGTTAGTTGATGACATTATTTAACTGTATGGTTTATTTTTATTTTCCTGTAATAATTGAATCAACGTGCTGCTCCGGGGCGGGACCACCTTGAGATATTCCGGAGGCAAATTTAAAAGTGGTCGTAACAATTTATAGACTAAACTAAATATGAAATTGACTACACATTAATTATACATTTTATGGTGTCATAAAAGAAATATGAAAATCCTTAGGTAGCGGAATTATCCTGGTGGACCCGCTGGTGAGTATGCTCTCCAGCGGGCCCACATTGATTTTGATTTTACATCGAATCTATAGATATACTTTTTTTAATTGAGTCTACTATTATATACACATTAACTAAATTTTTTTCTTGCATATTAAATTCACCAATCTCAAGGTGGTCCCGCCCCAGAGCAGCACGTTGATTTAATTATTACAGGAAAATAATAAAAAAAAGCCATCAAGTGAAATAATGTCATTAACTAACTAAATAGCATATTACGCCAATACGTCCTGCTCCTGATAGAAAACCACACTCACTTACTCCTAAAGAAGACTGTGCCAATGTCTTTTTACCAGGCGTTTCCCTAATATTCCAGAGGCAAATTTAAAAGTAGTCGTAACAATTCATAAACTAAACTTAATATGGAATTGACTATAGTAGATTGCTATACATTTAATATACATTTTATGGTGTCATAAAAGAATTTTAAAAATCCTGAGGCAGCGGAATTATCCTGGTGGGCCCGCTGGTGAGTATGCTCTCCAGCGGGCCCACATTGATTTTGATTTTACAACGAATCTATAGATATACATTTTTTTTAAAATTGAGTATACAATTATATACACATTATCTACATTTTTTTCTTGCATATTAAATTCGCCAATATCAAGGTGGTCCCGCCCCAGAGCATCACACAATTAAGCTACGTGGTGAATACTTTGAGAAACAATAAAAAGTACTATAAGGTTCTAATTGTGTTTTTTTCTTCAAACGACAAAACTTAAAAGGCATGCCTCGTAACACGAGAATTTCCCGAAATTACGCGACCAGTTGGTACTCAACGTAAGATCTTACACAACACAAAACACCACATTCGCACCACACCCGGTCCTCCAGTTTCTTATTCTCCTAGGCGTTTAGCTCCTGTCAAACTAAGATAGCTAAGCAGGAATTCGAGAACATGCTAGCAGACGGAACAATAAGACCCTCCGAGAGCCCATGGTCTTCACCCTTAGTTAGTTAGTTTGGCCGGGGTTTTATCCGCACTTAGCCACACGATCGGGCCATTGTACGTATGTCCCTCTTTTTTATTCTAACCACCCTAAACTTTCCCAGAAGGCTAGCAATCTGCCTAGATTGCTAATGGCGTCCGGGAAAATGGCTGGGGATTTGAGAATATTTGCCCGTTGTTGATCACTCCTGTGCACTCCATTAGCACGTGGTGTGGTGTTTCTTCTGCCTCCATGCACCCTCTGCATAGGGGGCTGTCTGTGACACCTATTGTGAATAGGTGCTTGTTTAAAAGAGTGTGGCCAGTTATAGTGCCTATAACTATGCGTAGTTTTTCTCTAGGTAAGCGGATGAGGTTGCGGGCGAACCTTTTCGAAGCTAACGGGACTGCGTTCATTGTTTGCCTGCAGCCTTCACCATTTCTCCACTCTGCTTGATGTGCTGCTTCGGTTTCTGCACGTAGCCAAATTCTTATTTGGGCCTGCGGTATGGGCAGTATAGGTTCTGGTCCATATACTGTTGTTGCTGAGCCTCGCTTGGCCAGTTCGTCAGCTGCGTCGTTACCTAAGGAGTTGCTATGTCCTTTGATCCATTGCAAGGTAACCTTATTTGTGCTTGCTATGTATTGGAGTGCTTTGTGGCACTCCAAAATAAGGACGGATGTTATACTATTATTTTGTAGGGCCTGGAGCATCGACGCACTGTCCGAGACGATTTTAATATGCAGGTCTCTGACGTCTCTGGCGGCGACTACCTGTGCTGCCCTAGTTATGCCGACACATTCTGCTTGAAAGATTGTATTTAGTTTGTCTAAAGTGGTTGATATTTTTATATTAAGATCATTTGAGAATACTCCAGCTCCAGTACCCTGTGGGGTTTTGGAGCCGTCTGTGTATATCCGAACCTCCTTTATGCCTGAGCTGTCTTTAGGCTCTTCACTGAGTTGGATATTGTACCTCCTGTCAAAGACATGTTGGCATGGTGTCCTGTCCATGGGTGCGTCCAGAAGTGGTTTTTCTTTCAGGGTCGCATTTAGGATTTTTGAATGAGTGGTCACTGTGTTTTGCTTTCATAGTCCGTTCGCTCTAAGTCTGAGGGCAGCTGCCTTTGCTTCCTCCTGAATTACCAGATGTAACGGTCTTAGATTCGGGAGAAACTCTAGTGCGGCTGATGGAGTGGTTCTAATATATCCTGTGGCTGCGATGCTTGCTAATCGTTGTAGGCTTTGAAATTTTGATTTGATCGTGGTCAGTTGCGTTCTGGGCCACCATACAACTGAACCGTAGGTAAGAGAAGGCCTGATAACTGATGTATATAGCCATAGTGTGATCTTAAGGTTGAGGCCCCATTTCTTGCCAATAAGTCGTTTACATTGATAAAAAGCTATGCAGGCCTTCTGCAATTTGTCATCGATATGACTCCCCCAGTTCAGTTTACTGTCTAGAGTGATGCCCAGATATTTCACTTGTGATGAGAGAGCTAATTCGGTGTTAAACAGTTTTGGTAGCTGTAGTACAGGTAACTTCCTTTTGTTTGTGAAAAGGATGAGTTCTGTCTTTTTCGGGTTTACTGACAGTTGGTGCTCATCACACCAGTTTTCTACTATCTGAAAGGCGGAACGCATTATGCCACATAGGAGGTTTTCCGCGTTTCCGTTTATCAGTATAGTTAGATCGTCTGCATACCCGATGGTAGTGTATCCTCTTTCATTTAGTTTACTCAGGAGGCTGTCTACTACTATGTTCCATAGAAGTGGAGAAAGGATGCCACCTTGTGGGCATCCTCTGACCACCATTGCCCGCATGGTGGTGTGTGTAGTAATTTGGACCGCTCTTTTACTGACTAGCTCGTTTATCCATTTCGTTATCACTGGTTCTACCCTTAGTTTACTTAGGGCAAGGTTAATGCTGTTGTGCATGGTTTTATCAAAAGCCCCTTCTATGTCTATGAAAGCGGCTAGGGTTGTTGATGCTTTGTTGTTTATGGCAGACTCTATTTTATGCACTACCATGTGTAGGGCTGATTCAGTTGATCTGCCTTTCCTGTATGCGTGTTGTTGTGGATGAAGTGTTTTGTTAATCAGAACCTCAACTCTTAGGTATCTGTCTATTAGTCTTTCTAGCGTTTTCAGGAGAAAAGAAGTCAGACTGATTGGCCTGAAGGATTTGGCTAAAGTATAGTCTCCCTTTCCGGGCTTAGGTAAAAATACTATCTTTGCCTCTCTCCATGGCTTAGGTATGTATTTGAATGCTATACATGCTCTATATATTGGTAGTAGGTAGGTGATAACTTCCTTCGCGTTCCATTGCAGAAGGGCTGGGAAAATCCCATCTAGGCCCGCAGATTTGAATGGTTGGAAGCTTTTTAGGGCCCAGCTTATTTTATCCCTTGTCACGATTTTGGTTGCAACTTCCCATTCCTGTGATGCTGGTATCTCCTGGTGATCGGGTGGCCATTCCAGATTTGGCGCAATTTTACAGCCCGGGAAGTGGGTTTCTAGTAGAACCTTGCAGGTTTCTTGGTCTGAGTTTGTAAATGTACCGTCTCCTTTTTTAAGGGATCCCAGAAGATTGAGATCACCTTTCGACAGTTTTTTCTTTACCCTTGCGGCTTGGTTCGTTGAGTCTATACTGCTACAGAAGTTGTGCCAGGCTTCCGTACTTCGGAACCTGATTCGCTTCTTGTAGTGTCGTTGTGCGGTTTTGTACTTTTCCCAGTCCTCAGCTGTTCGGCTGTTTTTTGCTCGATTAAATAGTATTCTTAGAGCATTCCTTAGCCTCTCTAGTTCTGGCCCCCACCATTGACTTTTGCCTGAGTTTTTTGGTAGAACGGTGGGACAGGCTTGCTCGTAGCTATTCAGTAGGGTTGCTGTTAAGGGTTGCACGGTAGATTCTATGTTAGTCGTGTTACAGGTTACATCTGCTGGTTTGAAGCTATTTAGTGTTTTTGTTAGTATTTTGCTATATTTTTCCACGTCTGTCTTCCGTGGATTACGGTATGGGACGGGGTCTGTAAGTATAAAATTTAATTGGAAGCATACACGCCTACAGTCTGCGAATGATGGCTCTTTGGACTCGTGCCATCCTTCAATGAGATCCGTAGTTTTGTGTGTTGCTAGGGTAATGTCTATAGTGGTCTGGCACCTTGAAGTCACAAACTTTGGTTCCGTGCCTCTGTTTATGATGTTAAGGTTAGTTTGTAATAAGTATTCTGTTAGAAGCTCACCTCTCTTTGAGGTTGGTATCCTTACTTCCCCACAGAGGATGATGTGCGTTGCAGTCTGCAGCGATGACCAAGTCCCAGTCCATGGCCTCACAGTGTAGTACGAGCTCGGCTAGTTCCTTAGCTGGAATGTCACCTTCGCTCGGCATATACACAGAGGCAAGAACCAGGGTAGCTTGATTATCTGCGAGTTCTTTTACTGCGGTAAGATCTCTGGAACAGAATTGGTTAAGCAAAGTGGTATTTGTGGTTTTAGGTATTATAATGCAGGTTCTCGGTTTTTCTACAGGTGTTTTGAGTAAAGTCTTACCACTGATGTTGCTGAGACGGCATATGGCATTGTTTCTGATCCAGGGTTCCTGGATCAGCGCGACAATCTTGTTGTCTCCCTCCAGCACTTTGCGTAGCGTGGCCGTCGCGATCTGTTTGTGCTGGAGGTTGGTTTGCAGGATTTTGAGACTAGGGGGTGGGACTACGCAGGACGCCATCTTCGTCACTCGTATCCCCCGCACTCTCCGTTGGCGAACTCATCATGTCCAGCCAGCTCGGACCCGGCTGGGGAGCTGCTGTAGATGGTCCCGGTGTCTCACTTGGTCTTGCTATACTGGGTTCGACCGATGCAGTTGGCTCTTCATGAGCGAAGAAGCGGATATATCCGCTTCCCGACATGTGGGCAATGCGACGTTCACGGTCCATGATGGTTTGCCGCTGGTCTTCCGGGATTCCCAGTATGAGGTGGACTACCCTCTCGCTGGACCCTGGTTCGCCAGGTTTATCATCGTCCGTCATGTCATACAGCAGCCAGGAGTCAACTCTTTACCATGGGTTCTGGGCACTGAGGACTCTCTGAAGCGTGCTGGAGTCGGTGATGCGAGTGTGCAGTAGAAGCCCTGCCTTGAGCCTCTTCTTCATGTCTGACTGTCTTATGACAGTCAGAGTGGGCTCTGGAATGGGTGAGGCGATATTTCTGACCTCCCTTTCTAGCCAATTCAGGGCATTCGCATTCTCGCACCACATCGCCAGCACCCCGTCCAGAAGGAAGGGGCGTCCGCGGAATGATGGAGCCTGCGCGCCCGGAGACGGCGGAGACAGAACAGCCTGAAGTATTCTATCGTCGATAGCCTCCCTAAGCTGCACTGCCTGTTCCTGCGAAAGGTCGCGCGGCGGGACGGTGATGACCGCTACCCTCAGGTGCGATTGACTCGCATCTGCGTAGCTCTCGCCCGCCTTTGCCTGCCATCGGTTTTTGGACGTTTAGCTTCCCCCCTGGGGGACCGAGTATCGTCCAGGCGAGCTCGCTTCGTAGAAGCGCGGTCGTCCGGACCATTGACGGCCCCAGGTTGCTCGCTTGCGGGAGCAGCGGGAGCCTCCGCCTCCAACCTTCGGCCGCGGCTACCCTTCGGCTTCCGTTTCCGCTGGCGTAGTTTGGGTGGTCTGGTTGGTTTTGTGTTTGCGGGTGGAGGCGGTGATGCCGTTCCATGCCATCCCGCCCCCGCGGGAGTCACCCCCGCGGATGAGAAGGGCACGGGCTCGCTTGGCGTTGTAGCCGCAGCGGCCGGCGTTTGCGTATGGTTGGTAATAGGCTGGTCAGCTTCACTTCCAGCGTGCCCCCGAGGGGGAACGCGTTCCGATCGGCTTTCCAACCCTTGGTTAGTGTGTCTGTCTGTGGGCCGCGACTCTGCGGGCTGGTGGGTCACCCCCGACGAACACGCGGTGGGGTGAACACGTTTGGGCTGCCCCACCATCCCTCGGTTTGTCGTTGCAGCTTTGGGCTTTCGGGTTTCCTCTGTAGAACGGCCGGTGTGGCGGTTGCGGTCGGGTCGGCCTTCTTGCCCTCTGCTGCTGGTCGTTGTCGCCGGTTTGGCGGTCCCTTTGCAGGGGCGCTTCCGAGCGACAACAGTCCATTCCGACACCGTTGCAGTGTCGGCGGTGGTTGGTATGGCCTCCGCCAGACCTGAAAGGTCTAAGCTCGGGCCGTGTTCGGTGGACGGGGTACTCCCCGTCGGTGTGTCTCGACCAGTAATATTTACCGAAGAAGGGGCCTGGGTCTCCACCCGTCCTTGGTCATCGGTAGCATTACATCTCCCAGACCCGGGTATCTGGGAGAGCCGGGCGCTAGCCGGATCGCATGGCAAAAACATCTCATCGTTGTCACTCATTATCATAAAAAAAAGGTTTAGGAAATAGCTACAGGGGTTCCTCATGTCCCTGCACCCAGACTTTTTGAGGTTATTTAGGCCTCATGGTTCCTGGTAACCAATTTTTTTGATTAGGTTATTTACTGCCGCCCAATATTCGGCATTGACAACTCTTTACGACTGGACGGTGTGCGGGTGGAGTTGCACACCGAAGGCGTTGTCCATCAGCCAACCTTCCTCTTTTCGCATCTGGGCTTGGGACCAGCAAAGGCAGAGTTGGTCTTCACCCTTGCACCTAGCTCCAAAAAAGGCCAACGGCTGGCGACCATGTGGCGATTATCGGCAGCTCAACGAACTCACAATTCCGGACAGGTATCCTATACGCCACATACACGACTTTGCACACTATATTTCAGATTGCAGCGTCTTCAGCACCCTGGACCTTGTAAAAGCATACAACCAGATACCTGTCTGCGAGGAGGACATACCAAAGACAGCGACCACCACACCAGTAGGGTATTATTGGGTATTCTAAAACAGTTTTTCACATCATTGATCTCACTGCCGTTCGAACAATAATGTAAAAAACTTTTTTAGAATGCCCAATAACCAATTCGCAAAACTCGGTTCATTTTAAGTAAATTGAATTCAACTCAAAAACCGGATGAGGCTTCCTAGCCTTCAGGACTGGATCCTCGATTCAGTTCCAGATCGAATAGATGTAAATTGTTTTACTAAAACAGATGGAAATTTAAGTTTCAAGTTTTAATGTCTTTAGTCAAGTAAAAGCAAGAACAGATATAAACTGGTTTGGGCTTCCTGACCTCCAGGACTAGTTTCCCGAAAAATATCTGACTGTACATACAAATTTAAAAGCTCCGCATGTTTTGTCTGGTCCGACATGCAAATATTAAATGTATTAGAATTAAAATCTATACTAATATTATAAAGCTGAAGAGTTTGTTTGTTTGTTTGCTTGTTTGTTTGTTTGAACGCGCTAATCTCAAAAACTACTGGCCCGATTTGAAAAAATATTTTTACGTTAGATAGTCCATTTATCGAGGAAGGCTTTAGGCTAAATGTATAACATAAAGATACGACTTATAAGACCACAGCAGAAATGAAAAATGTTGCGAAAACGGGAGAAAGATATTCCTTTTGAGAGCTTCCGCAGCATACGCTGCGGAAACCGCTTAAGTTACACAAAAATCATGTATGACAGGATTGTTCAGCATTATGAGTTCTATAATAAAGTCCGCGACAGCATATGGCTATCTTTTATGGTTGACTTACTACAACCTTTTTTATGTTAATAAATTTGTAAAAAAATAATGCATTATTTTTAGAGGTGTATTATACACACAGGTATTTATTCCTATCAAAATAAATACATTCATCATCACGAGCATTTCATTTAGAACCAAGTTGCCCTTTATATCATTTGATTTCAATAAATATCTTAGGAGCTATCACAGTTTTAACATAACTCCGCACCAAAATAATGTTCGCAGCTTAAGTACAACGTGCGCTTGCGCTAATCTATACTAATATTATAAAGCTGAAGAGTTTGTTTGTTTGTTTGTTTGAACGCGCTAATCTCAGAAATTACTGGCCCGATTTGAAAAAATATTTTAACTTTGGATAGTCCATTTATCCAGGAAGGCTTTAGGCTATATAACATAAAGATACAACTTACAAGACCACAGAAGCAATGAAAAATGTTGCGAAAACGGGAGAAAGATATTCCTTTTGAGAGCTTCCGCTGCGTACGCTGCGGAAACCACTAAAGTTACACAAAAATCATGTATGACAGGATTGTTCAGCATCAAGAGTTCTATAATAAAGTCCGCGACAGCATAAGTCTATCTTTTATGGTTGACTTACTACAACCATTTTTATGTTAATAAATTTGTAAAAAAATAATGCATCATTTTTAGAGGTGTATTATACACACAGGTATTTATGTTTATCAAAATAAATAGATTCATTATCACGAGCATTTCATTTAGAACAAAGTTGCCCTTCATATCATTTGATTCCAATAAATATCTTAGGAGCTATCACAGTTTTAACATAACTCCGCACCAAAATAATGTTCGCAGCTTAAGTACAACGTGCGCTTGCGCTAATTTATATAATAGAGTTTGTTGGTTTGAACGCGCTTATCTCAGGAACTGCTGAACCGATTTGAAAAAATATTTCTGTGTTAGATAACCTATTTATTGAGAAAGGCTTTAGAATATAAAACATCACGCTGCGACGGGAGGGGAGGGAGCAAACTCAAAACGCGCGGACGAAGTCGCGGGGGACCGCTAGTATATTATAAAGCTGAAGAGTTTGTTTGTTTGAACGCGCTTATCTCAGGAACTGCTGGACCGATTTGAAATATTTTTTCGGTGTTGGATAGCTTATTTATCGAGAAAGGCTTTAGGATATAAAACATGACGCTGCGACGGGAGGAGAGGGAGCAAACTCAAAACGCGCGGACGAAGTCGCGGGGGACCGCTAGTCTATGATATAATGTTTAGGTGGGTTAGTATTCAAATTAATAACAATAAGTTAAACAGTTTAAGGTTTAGGGTTCATATTAAACTTTATTTTACTTATCATTTCAATTTTTTGCTCTATGTACGTTTGTTTGTTTTAAATAATAAGGACAATTTTGTTTTACGCAATAAGTATACAGCTGATGATGACATTCTACCTATTTAGAAACATCAACACGTGAAATTATGCATCCGCGAGTGCCGAAACATTGATGATAGTAATAGAGTCCTTGAAAGTCACCAGCGGGTGAAAACGCTAATTGTAATTTTATTCAGCGACGATGATGGGAATACCACGCATGACTGGAGCGATGTCCATCGCGAATGTCAAAATGTTAGGCGACCTATTGGTGAGCAGTCCGCGACGACTTTTCACGGCCTTATGGCCGTGAGTTCACAAGCTTGAATTACCCCTCTGTTGGAAAGCAGTCCGCGACGACCTTTCACGGCCAAGCGACCGTGAGTTTACAAGCTTGAATTACCCCCCAGATGATGCTGTGAATAGGCGATGTCCGTATTCACAGTGCACTTTATAGTCAGTAGATTCAGTGCAACGTTTTGTGTTTTTCAGCGGTATCCGCACATATATTTTTTTAATTTAAATACCTATGTAATCATATAGTAGTAATGCCTATGGTATTATGAATATTTGGCACTCAAAGTATTACTTTTATTGTTATACAAGAGGAAATAAGAAATTAAAAAAATGTTTTTCTTCATTTTATTAAAATACCTAGTAGATGTCGCATTGATTTTGAATCGATAGCATAAAAACATGTAGGTAACTTTTTTGTGTATGATACTTTTAGAGTTAGTTCTGTTAGCAAGTTGGGTAGGCTTTTTTTATTCATCTTTATGGACATAATAATGCATATTTACCGGATTCCGTACTTAAAATGTATTTTAAGTTATTTTATGGGATATTTTTCATGAGGAAAATCCTCATTTATACGGTTTCTCATCTTCATTACCTTCAAGGACTCAAAAAAAGAATGTTAAAGTTGTTAGTTTCACATAATTAATGTTTCTTTCTAAATACTACTTAACGATTATTTACTGTGACATCGACCGAGACGAAGCTGCAGCTTTGACGATACTATAATTTGGCAGCAGCCAAACGCGTCAAAGTCCATAGAAACGTGTCGTGTCGTGATTAGTTTCAACTTACGCCGTTTTCGATGAGAGTTTGTGAATACCAATTTTTCGACCCAGGCGAAGGTCCATATATGGATCAGGGTTGAGTTGTAAGTCGTGAATCAACAGGCAGGGGGGCCTCCAAGCAATCCAGCGAAGCTCCGCACACACAAGGGCGAAGTCCCTCAGGCACTCACAGCAAATAAATGCTTCACAAAATCACAGACAGCAAGCAAGAACACGTCCGCTTGCGACAAAAGTTCCACGCTTAGTATCGTTAGCGAGCTTGCGAGCAGTTGAAATAAGTACAGCATTCTTGAGCTAGACTTCCCAATTCATTTACTACCAATGATATTGTATTTAGAAGTAGATGACGCCTCGCGAACTAAAAGAGTACACAAATATGGCACCGTCTGATTTGGATGTCAATGGATTGACATCTATCACATCAGACATCAGTTTCGGAACAGGGTCTTAATAGAGTAGCTTTCTTAATATATTTTCTAAAGTATGTAGGTACAATACAATAGACTCGTTGGCCTAATTTTAAAATTGAGTTCACACTTTAGCTCGGTAGTATATATTAATTAACAAAATCATTTTACTTTCAAACTATTTAACATTTGAAATAATTGATGAATAATTATCTAATAAATGCAATTGAAATGTATCACGTTCATGCTTGAAATACCATGGCGCCAATATCAGAGTCACGTTCACTGCTAGGCATTCACGTGTATATTTTTTACAAATTAAATGAATTAAAATATTTACAGTCCTTATTTAAATAAATAAAGATATATATTATTAATACACGATAGTCATCTGGCATCATGTAATCAGGATGATTCCTTCTAATAACACGCTAATAGCTGTTACTTTAAAAAAAATTGAAGGTGTAATGTATAGTTATATAACAGACAATTAACATACATTTCCATAGACATATTTGGTAGGGTTGTGTCGTGCGGGCGGAATTCGAACCCGAAATTGCTTATCTTTGTAGTTTGGAACGTAAACCACCACACTATGACCACTCCCGACCCGTGGTACAACTGCGATGTCCAACTGGTTGTACTACGGAGAAGTAAAGTTACCCATGGTTCAACTATATTTTTTTTATATTTATGATTATGACCCGTGGTACAACTGTGGAATTATGTCCAACTGGTTGGACCACGGTGATAAGATGATCTTGTAAAACAAATGAATGTCTCTACAAAACAAATGACTATCGTTAAGTGATCTAACGATTGTGGTTGTAAAAAAATGGGTTCGAGTGATTGGTACAAAAAACATGTTAATGGAGTCAAATAATATACATTTTTTAGGAATATTAAACATATATTCATCATCTTTGAAGGCATGTGCCTAACGCAATTTGTCGATTGCATGCCCAATAGTTATGTGGCCATCCAGTAACTGCAGTCGTACATGTCATACATAATCATCGTTCATTATATATTGTGAACGACTCGGCCACATTATTAGTACTATGACGTTCTCCGAAGACAGTTATGTACCTTTTGATTTTCTTATTTGACCGAACGCAACCTATGTACTTCGAATTTACCCACTTTCAGAAATCCCAATGATTTTACTTCATTCTTTACCCGGCTGGTATTATTAATGGTAATATAGAACACATTCCGACTACTCTTTTCTCAGGTTTGGACTTTATGTCCCAATACCTTTGCCTTCTTCCAAATATTTAAAAAAAAACATGTAACAGCCTTTTATCTCTACGCGTGGGAATACTTCCAACATTACGTTGATTGCTGCAGTTTCATAGTCGCAATGGTACTTTTTAGCGTAGTAGCGTTGTGACGTATGTCTCGTTTTTTTGTCCAAAAGTAGGGCATATAGTAATTTTGTTGTCACTCTCAATATCACCGTGCAAAGTAAACAGTTGTACGAACGGGTGCGGGCTACATTTCAAAGTGTCATCTCCAAAAAAAAATCATCAATGTGGTCAATCATTTCTCTTACTTGAGAGGTGCAAAATATAAGTATTCTTTTTTCTGTGTCGCAACCCAGCATGAAATCAAGAAACTGGTCAGGCACATCGACTTCGTCCACAGATGAAAAAGTTGTTCTCGATACTCTTGCCGATTTATGCCTCGCGTTATAAAGGGAGTGCTTTAGAGCTTGTCCAGAAAGGACGAATTCGCCGCGATTCTCTCGCGCGTATTACGCGCGAATTGGGGAGGAATTCAGTACGAAATAGGAGTTGAACAAAGCGGTCACGTTGTGGTTAGCTTACCGTCGCTGGAAGAGACAAAAACGGAGGGAGAATAAGATGTATTTATTACATCCAATTCTTAATTATAGAATGACAAATAGTATGTTTGAAACTTTGTATCCGAAATTATGACAACATGAGAAGAATTTTTTTAACTACTTTCGTATATCCAAATCCCATATCGCCGGTCTTTGTTCTATTTCGTCTATAAACAATTCCGTGTCAAAATTTTGGCGCTCCATTTCCCTCGATACGTGCACTCGCTCTAGAGTTCGCGCGTTAACTGGACGCAGCAACGCGTCCCTAGTATCTCGACTCGCGCGCAATACGCGCGAATCAAGCACGAGTCGAGAGTCTGGCGTAGTGCACGCGATTTACTCGCGTATTTTGAATTCGCGCGATACTTGTGGACGCGATGTATTGATGTGTAGTACTTCGACAACGCGCGTATGAATTCGCGCGATACGATTCGCGGCGAATTCGTTCTTTCTGGACAAGCTCTTAGGTTATCGAAACTCGGTATACTGTGTATAAGATCGTATCTTATCGATCGTTTGGTATAGTGTGAAAACGAGAAATATTCTAAATTTTTTGATCATCAATAAAAAATCAAATAAGGTAGTAATTGCATTGCACTTCAGCATTGATAGATTGCCTTTTCCTGCTTATTACCAGTAGTTGTTCCATGGATACATTCAATTCCCAATAGTACAATTAGTTGGACCAAGGAAAGAACAACTCACTCGAGTTGTACCATTTGTAAAGATATTTCCCCATAGAACAACAAGTTGAACCATGGGTAACTTTACTTCTCCGTAGTACAACCAGTTGGACATCGCAGTTGTACCACGGGTCGGAAGTGACTATGACGTTCGTTAAATTATTATTAAGAAATATAGTACCAAACTACTCCATGTATGGCACTTAGAATATCGACCATGTTAGTCCGTGGGTTGGCTAAGAAACAAAACTCACTAATTTTATTGAAAATACTTCAATCATGAATGATAGGCATCATTGAATACAATTCACTTAACTAAAATATGATATTCGGACTGTTTTTCTTATTTAGTTAGGTGTTTCTGCAGTTTTAAAGGCGCACTGAGGCATTGAGACACTGACGCCATCAAAAACAGACTATGTCAAAATTATGACCCCAAATTGAAGTGAGGTGTTGTTTAGCTGAGCCATCTTTTAGCCTTTCACCGGTGATCTAGTTCTTAATACAATATCATTGTTTACTACTCGTCGAAGAAATCTAGAGATAGCGCTATGAGCGACATCTAAGGACATCTAAGGCGCTATGAGGATATTAGGAGTGAGTATGAAGATTTTATCCGGCGAGTCGTCCGAACCGCCCAAGTTGACCGCATTAGCCGCACCGAATCTGATGACGTCATCCGAATTTATCTGGGATTTCTAGGGTTCTACCAGATTCGGACAATTCGGCGCTGATAAATGTGCGAGGATTCATGAGATTTCATATAATTAATTCTAAAATTCGTTTCTTTCGGCGCGTTTGGCTTGGATAAGTGTGCGTTCAGCTTAAGGCTGTACACACACGCCCTAATTAATAATTGATTTTGAAATGGAAATTTTATTTGCCTTTAATTTCAATCTCTGCCAGTTATAGGAGTGACGTACGTTCCGTTACATCTGTTTAACCATGTAATCGATTAAGTAATCAAATGTATGTTCGTCATAAATGTCTTACCTATATGCATGTTAAAATATTTGATGTCATTTAAATGCATTAATAATTTATGTAACTGATCGAGAATGAAATAAAAGTAGTGGTTTGTATCGTATTTCAATTGAATCAACCCCATGATTGCTATAAACTCCAAATGTTTCATACATGTTGATGTAAGTACCTAGTGCTATAACAAATTAAATTACTGAATTTATGTCATTAAATTGATCTGTTTTATGTCTAACTTGTTAACTTTTTGTAATTATTTTTTCAATAAACTACTAGCGGTCCCCTACGACTGCGTCCGCGCGTTTTGAGAGTTTACTCCCTTCCCCCCTGTCGCAGCGTGATGTTTTATAGCCTAAAGCCTTCCTTGATCAATAAGCTATTCAACACAAAGTAGTTTTTGAAATCGGTCCAGTAGTACCTGCGATTAGCGCGTTCAAAAAAACAAAAAAACCCTTCAGACTTATAATATTAGTATAGGTAGCGTCGAAGAATAATAATAAAGTGTACACGTGTGTCCCTTGTCGATCAACGGCAGACAACAAAGGTCAGGTGAATTATAGTGTTGATAGTTTTGATTGACTCAATTTGAAATTTGACGGGGTAAGGTCGAGGGTGGGCGGCAGCAAGGCGCTCACTTGACACTGATCGATTATAAATTCCATGCGATCATGGAGATAACGATCAGAATTGTTGGCCGTACAACGTGTTCAACCCAGCTAAATATTCAGTTTAACCACGGCCAGTCAGTGGGCAATTCGTCAAATTTAGCGCGATTTCAAAGTGAAGGATGAAGCAATCAGCTGTTATTAATGCTATAGCAAAGTATTTCAAGACGACGACGTTACACGGCTTCAAGTATTTGGCCTCACATTATTATTGCGACCGGTAAGTGACTAGGTACCTTAATTTTTATTTATTCCTTTTTCCTACAATGTTTTTTTCTATCAATTCCACAGATTAACTTTTCAGTGAGCAAACCACATAGGTTGCATTTCAAATTTGCATGTTTCAGACGGGATCACCAAAAATCAATTAATATTTTTATTTCCATCATCATCATTATCAGCCAAAGGACGTCCACTGCTGAACATAGGCCTCCCCCACGACTTTCCACAGTAACCGATTACAACCAGTCTGCATCCAATTTAATCCCACGATCTTTTCAAAGTCGTCTGTCCATCTTGTCGGTGGACGTCCTACGCTGCATCTTTGGTCGAAAAATATAATAATAATAATATGAATATTTGCAAAATGTTGCAAGCATTGGCTGGGTGGTCTGCTGTCTGGCCAGCGCATGCTGCGCTGGTGTTCTCTGCGTGGTCCTGTGGGAGCGGTTCCTCAAGGTGCCTGCTCTACTTCAGCTTCGTGACCTGACCGGGAACTCGGAGTTCCAGCAAATACCTAGCGTCGTGGTCTGCCAACCACCTGACGTCGTCGTTGAGAACTTCCTAAGCCGCATGTAAGTGTTTGTTACTGAAGGGCCAGCTTCTGTAAGTATCGGCATTGCTGCAACTGCGAGACCTGTCGGGGCACTCTGAGTTCCAGCAGTTTGAAGTTGTTGTCTTCGTCACCGAGGACTTCCACAGCCTTATGTTTGTCCCTAATTCTAGGAAGCTATTATATATATAATTTATTTTTCTTACCAACACTGTGTAACGGCTTGCCAACTTATTCGAAATCAAGTAAAAACCCACTTTTCAGGTCTCAATCAGCAGCATTAAGACCTGAACTGTGGGTTTTCATCTGCAACAGCTACTCTAGAGTACACTTACCAGCACTAGAGTACTAGATATATAGAGTAGGTACTAGATACTAGATAGATAGGTATCGTACTAGAGTACGTTTTATTTTTGTTGCATCCTAGTATTTTCTGTTACAAACTCCCATCTTCGATAATCCTAAGTCGTAAAACTAGAATATCGTTACCAGATCACTTCACGGAGAAAACACAACCAGGCTTCCAGCGACGCTTGCTAAAGCGCTCCAAGGCAAGCCCACCGATGAGGACCAAGTGGATCTCCTCGAGCACCTTCTCCTCGCAAACAACATGAGCCTCCAACAGGTCCTGCGTGAATATACCCCTGACTGCGAAGACTTGATCAAGAGGTGTCGGTGGCGGTCTCATCCTGTAGAATGTGAGCGGCTGTTCAGGAAAGAGTTGACGAGATGGGGTGTGTGCTGCGTTGCTTCTCCTGTTAGGTAGGTAACAGATGTTTATTAACAGGTTAGCGGTATTCCAAAGTTTTAAGGGTATTGCTGAAGACCTATTAAATATTCAGCGTCAGGGGCCCTATTTTTGAAATCCTTCGTATGACTTCGTATGAAAATTCAACTCGTTCACACAAGTCACATCAACGCAGTTTTTCGTATTTTTCATACTCTTACTAATCTGTGGTATTTTTGATCGTTCGACTGCAGTGTTGTCATTTTACTAAGAATAAATAAATTAATGTCTATTTACCACATTAAATAACCGGTAACTTCTGCAACTGTATGTCACAGCTACTTTATTCTGTAACTGTATTTAAGTGTGTTTAAGTGATTTAGGGAATCTACTTACTTCCACTTAGCGAAAATACCACAATATTTTGTTTTTATGGAGAACAAAGTTATGTTTGCGGTTGTTGAAAATGTGCTATATTTTAAAATGTACCTACTAGTTCGATCCCGTCCGAACCAATTTTCGTTGAAAGTATTTGTTAAGATCTACATTACATATTTTTTTCAAAAGGAGATTGTGCATTGAAGTATGGAATTTCGTTTCAGATTGTATCATGATGTACCTCCATGAAACCTACCTCATTTTGTAGGGTTTTAAACGAACAATTAATTACACAAAACAATAAATCTCAAATTCGCCGGATTTGTGAACAGCAGCTTCACGAAATTCATTATTTAGGTTAGGTTATTTTTGACAAATAGAATAATATGAACGAGCTCCGTATTATCGAATCTATAATAAATGCGATCAGATCACGCTTTACTTCGTTTCCTTCTTTGTCTACATTGTTTTCTTTGATTGCACACAATATTATGATGATTCCAACACAAAATTACAATAAATGACTTGACATTTTTTTTAACTCGTGGTGTTGCCCGCCACATTATTTTGAAGATTAAAATAATCGATCATCGTTTAAGGTTTTTTGTAATCGAATATCATCCGAAACAATATCATTTTTTTATTAATTAATAAAGCAAATAAACTTACTGATAGGCTGACGGTGAGTATATACCGACTAAATACTCAAATCGAGTAAATACTGTTTATCTATCTGTTTTTACTGCAGAAAATACCTTAAGCAGACAGTTAATATTTCTTCGATAGTTACGTTTTAATGCAAGATTTTATAATTCTTAATGCATAAACTGTGTTAAATGGACTTTCGATATTTTTTTTATGGGTCTCGGGTCCGTATTTGGGGTCTGATGATGTAGTCTGTATCTAATTAAACAATGCTGCACCCTTATAAGCTTGGGCTCGTTCGATTCGTCTTGAGACCTTAGATATTATCTCGAACCGACCAGAGTCCTTGTCAAAACAATTCAAACAAGCCCAAACTCGATGATGTTGTGCCGTTTTATTGCAGAGTTCCCATGGTTACCTACCAGCACCATCATCAGACCCTGAATATGAGCTGGAGTCAATTTCAAACATATTAGCATTGTAGCTAATTCTTCATTCTTCGGTTTCTAGTGTCTTTATATCTATTATAGAGAATCGATATTCGCCAGAATCGATTAACGCCAGGGGATGGACAGATGACCGGCTTCCTCCATCCTTAAACACTGGCAACATTGGAAAAGTTGGAAAAAGTGTTTTTGGCATAGCAAGCAAGTAATAAAATGACTTCCTAATTAATTAGCAATTTTATACCCGGCGAAGTTATTGCTTGATATTTTAAACAAGTTTTAGTAAAAAAAAAAACTTAATTTTTGATTCTAAATTTATTATGGTACAAAGTGAAACCATGTTTGCGCATTCTCCTTTACACTCACTTAGTTTAGAAGTTAGATGGGGGGGGGACGCCCATTTTACCACTTTGGAAGCGTCTAGCTATGAAACGTTAGACTTTAAAAGAAAATGGTTTTAGAAACCTCCATGTCATTTTAAAAGACCTATCCATAGAGACCCCACACGTATAGGTTTGACTAAAAAAATTTTTTTTGGTTTTAGTTTCATGTAAGGGATGCCCCCCCTTAAATGTCATTTTTTTTTGTATGAGAATCGTAAAGCGGTTAACAGGATACATACTCCTACCAAATTTCAACAGTGTGATGCTTATAGTTACAGAATAAAATGGCTGTGACATACGGACGGACAGACAGACAGACAGACTTGACGAAACTATAAGGGTTGGTTCCGTTTTTTGCCATTCGGCTACGGAACCCTAAAAAGGAATGATAACAAAGATAACATAACAAAGTGGTTGTTCTACATAGCCTTCATTTCTAAGGAAAGAAAATTAAATGCTCTTGAGTCTAGAGAACACCAACAATCATTCAAAATCATTTACAGTACATATGAACTTTATCAAATGGGTTATTATTATATATGTTTTATGTGATTTGTGTGACCTATATTTATTCTATACTTTCAGTGCAATTCATAAGTGTTTGCTTTAGTGATTTGATCTTAAGTAAATAAATATTTAAGAATAGGCTACAACTAACCCATATTTCAATAAAATAGTGATAAAGCTCTGATAATTATTTTGATGTGATAATTAAAATTTGATGATTATTTTTATCAGACAAGCTTTTCAATAACTGTTAATGAATACTATAGATGGACTGAACATCTTAGTTATAACTTGTTAATATTGATGTAAGTCTGTAGACATTTATTTTCAAGTTGTGATAAAACTGAAACAAATATTTATAAGCGAAAAAATATATTTTAGTAATTAAAACATTCATTCTGTACATTTACTGTAAACATACCTTAACTGACCTTTGTGATGTGCAATAAATAGTTATCTTGTTATCATATTTATCTTTTTATTGCATAAAATATCACTAAAAGCACATTACACATTCCAAACCAACATAGACACAACCAATGCTCCGGAAAAACAATCAGCCACTTTTGTCAAGGCCACGGTTTTTCAATGGTTTAATTTTTTCGTGTTCACAAATTTTATTGGCATCATAATCCTTTTTATACAAACACTTTACAATGCTTTTTTAATCAAAGTACTCTTGACTTGAACTTATCTACGGGTAATTAATGAATAAAATTACAAAACTTATCTAGCTAGCATCAATCAATACGTACCCATTAATGTTTTCAACGAGTAGGTGTTTCATTCATTGCCCGCCTACTCATACTTACATTTACTCGTAGGTACCTTCTTTAATACGGTGTAAAGTCGCCCACGTTAGGTTTTAACTGTGCCTACCACAGATTAGTAAGAGTACCTATGTCTAAAGATACCTACTCTGATTTTTAATGTCGTGCGTGGCCGTAGTGCGGCGAGTCGGAACAGACTTAGGTACTCGATCAAACGCATCGAGCGCGTTAACGTGAAAATATTATACGGGATTGAAGCAGCGCCGTCTAGTGGCTAACGGGTACACTAAGCAATCCCATATAAATTCACGTTAACGCTCTCGATGCGTTTGATCGAGTAAGACCCGGTTTCCACCAAAGCAGAGAGGAGAGGAGACGGCAGGAGGTGTATTTGAATAAACCAATTAGATTTCGTTATTTTCACATCTCTTCTCCTAACTTCCAATAACCTACCAGCTTTGCAGCACATCTCCTCCCGTCTCCTTTCTTCTCTGCTTTGGTGGAAACCGGGCCTAAGTCTCGCTCCGACTCGCACTACGGCCACGGAGACCGTCTGGCATACGTTTACACTAAAACTATCCCATATAAAATCACGTTTACGTACTCAATGAGTTTGATCGAGCAAGTCTCGCACTACAGCCTCTGATCTATTTAATTAAAAATAATGTTAAATTTAAATAATGAATCCTACGACGATAACACGAATTAATTTACTTTATAAATAAATATAAACCGTCTATCTTTGCCATCTGGGAGACATGGTTGATTCCGGAATCATGTTTTTATGTGACCGGTTACTCGTGTCTCCGAGATGTCGGGTAAGCAGGGTGCGCCTTACTCGTAAAGCGCTCCCTGTCCTTTTCTCATTTCTCCCTCCCTACGCCCTCCCATGACTTAAATGTTGTGGACGTGCGGGCATTCAATATCTCCTTCCTCTCTGTCTATATTCCACATCCAGACCCCTCTTCTCTTAGCGAACTATATTCAATCATCTCGTCTCTACCTCCTCCTGTACTTGTGATGGGTGATCTGAACTCCCACCACATTGCCTGGGGATGCCACCGTACGGACCCGAATGGAACTTTGCTGGTTGAGCTTCTAGATGACCTTAATCAATTATGCTGAACGATGGTAGGCCAACAAAAAGATGTCTTCCCTCACAAAACCCGCATCCGCTGTGAACGTTTCCATCTCTTCTCCAGATGTAACTCCCCTTATCTCATGGAGTGTTCTTAATAGTACTTTCGGCAGTGACCACTTTTCCATATTAATTGCTCTTCCGCTTAATCTACCCATAAAATCCCGTCTTCCTCCTCTTCTAAATTACATTTAAACAAGGCTGATTGGTCCACTTTTTCGCTTTCAATCAATGATAAAATCAATTCTCTACCCAAAACTATAGATCCCTCAAATGCCCAGTCTGCATATTCCGAATTAGTACATAATCTGCAGTCCTCAGTCAAAAATCACATTCTTAATAAAAAAATATCCAGTAAGGTATCCCCTCCTGGTGGGACGCCGATTGTACTAGTATAGTAAGGAAACGTAGAGAAGTCGAAAAAGTTACAGCCTAGCAATGACTCTGGAGAACTTCATTAACTACAAACGTGTAGCTGCACAAGCTAGAAAACTCTTTTACAAGAAAAAGAAATCAGGTTGGTAAAACTTTTGTGAATCCATGTCCCCTCGAACACCTCCTTCCATAGTATGGAAACAGATTTTAAGATACCGGCAATAAACGTGCAATGGAAAACCCATCAATCTGGCATAAAGCATTTTATGACAAGTTAAGACAAAGGTAGGGGCCCTTTGTCCCCCCTCTAGATTCTCTGCCTTCCAATGCTTCCCCCTTGTAAAGACAAACAGTTTAGATGCTCATTTTTCATTTGAGGAACTTATATCAGCTCTGAATGGCCTATCAGATTCGTCTTCTGGCATTGATGGAGTCCCTTACTCCTTCCTTATCAACTCTCCAAACAGAGATAAAGTCTACTTCCTCAACCTCATTAGCATTTTCTTCGATAAAGGGATCGTCTTGAATGGTTCATGGAATCTAGAGGTATTCTCTCACGATCCCAATTTCGCTTCCGCATGGGATTTAGCACGTTGGACAGCCTTAGTATACTTACCACTACCATAAGGATAGCCTTAAAAAGAAGGAATATTTGGTCTTCTTAGATGTATCCGAGGCATACGACAACGTTCTACTTCCAGTGCTCAGGCAGAAGCTGCAACATTTGAGTGTCTTGGAAGAGCTAGCCGGTTTATTTGCAACTCACTAATATCAAGGTCGATTTCTGTTCGCTATCAGAATGTCCTTCTTCCTCCTAGACTTATCTGGAAAGGTTTGCCATAAGGATCTGTGCTCAGTCCATTACTTTACAGCATATACACCTACGACAGTGGAGTCATTTTGCAATGTCATACAATATGTCGACGATGCAATGTAGCCATTTATGTTACATCCAAATCAGTGTCTGATGCATCTTAATACCGTAACAATTAACGCTAACTCGCCACGGACTTGACATATCTGTTTCAAATTGCTGCTGCGTCACATTTACCCATACACGCTCAATTCCAAATTTCCAAATTTCAATTAAAGGAGGAATTATTCCTTGCAACAATAATGTAGATTTTTTGGTCTTACTCTTGATTCTCGTTTATCCGGAACGATACACTTCAATCAAATAAGCCTCAAGGCAGAAATGGGAGTGAACGTGCTACGAGCTCTATGCGGAGTTCACTAGGGTGCTCACCCTTATTTTCAAAAACAATTGGACAACGCCATTATAGTCAGTACTCTTTTGGAGTGCTCTAAAAATAGTATTAACATACTGTTATATATATGAGTCAGCTGATTCGTTCGGTAAGGATTCTGTCTCATCCGGCTTCTTAGAACATTTTAAACTCTGGTCCCATGATGTCTCTTCCTTATTCAGCTCTCACCTACTCCAATCTTGGAATACTCACTCTCACTGAAACAATACCAAAAGAATACTGGAAAATATTATGCAGACATCCAACAAAGCATTCCACAAAAATGCAAAAAAGTTGTTTCGATAATTTGCCGGCTCCGAATAGGTCACTCTTGTACTCCAGTCTATCTGGCGAAACTTCATATCAAGGACAGCTCTATCTGTGAATGTAGTATCAAGGAAGGACAGCTTTATCTGTGAATATGCTACTAACCACATCCTTTTTAATTGTACCAAAATAGGCGCCTCATTATTTGATTTCCTTACTTAGTGTTCCTCGTCCAACTAATACTAAGTGTTTTTAAATACATTTAACCCCCCGAATGTAAAATTACATACTAAATTTATAAGTTACAGAAATATTATCCTTTAATCCTGAAAGATAAGTTCGCTTATTCGTTTCTCCCGTTATGGTTACGGTGAAAAGGCTTGTCACGTGACATTAGCGGAACAAAGTTTCAAAAACATTATCAAAGTAGGTATAGGTAACTGAAATACTTACAGATTTGAAAACATATCCATACCGCCAGTGCTGGAATTAAATGCGATTCCGCAGTTGGATATGGCCTTGCAATGCTCTAACGGCTCAGCTCGTGGTTGTGAGGTGAGTGAAAGAATCGATCAGATTTTGCTTGACATAAAATAAATAAATAAAAATACGCCAGACAACACACCAATATTCTTGGTTTCGTACTGAAGACTTTTCTTCCTTGTGTTACGAAAACCAGATAACGATTATAACGGCGGCGTTGTCCATAAATACTTAAATACATCCACCATCCATGGTCTTATGTACAAATGTTCGAGCTCGTCACATAAACATTTGCCCCTTGCGGGATTCGAACTCGCGACCGCGGGCACAGTAGTCAAGGGCGCTAGCCATTATACTACACTACCACTACATTAAGTTTGTTGTTGATAAATCCTATAAGGATCCCTAGTTCAATTCATTTATTTATTTCGACCAACAAAGGATTAATTTGTTACTTACAAAAGAGTAATACACAATATTAAAAAAACATTTTTTATAGCACAACAGGTCAGACTGCCACCACGTGAACAATGCTGCAGTTGTTCAAGTAGTGACAATCTAACCTGTCGGCAAATTCTCTTAGGATGCTGCTAAAGCTAGGCCTCACTACCCTGCGTATTATGGATGTACACCGCTTTCGCATGACTGTGTAAAAGCAGTCCATCCTCGCGTCAGCAAACTTTGCAGAGGTACTGCAGTAGCGAAGTAACCCCATCAGCATCCTAAAAGCATTGTTGTACTGCACCTGTAGGGAGCTGTATTTGTTTTGCACGTAAAAAAAACATAGGCTACTCGTGTAGAAAGATGTACAGTAGTATAGGATAGTATCTTTCAGTTTTTCACAAAATACGTTGGAGAAGAGTGGGTGACCCCAACGAGGTTGACTCCTGGACGAAACTACTGGGCCTACATCACCTTTACGTCTGAAAAGGACAGCGACGCTGATAAGTTAGTGGACGGCTCCTGCATCAGTGCTGGTGGATACTCTAGAAGTCAATGCGTGGTACGTACTAAAAATTTCATTCAAGCCGATTGAGATTATCCGACCATTTAGACTATGGTAGTGAAAAAACAGCGAGTGCACTCTGTGGCAACATGCGCTTTTTTGTAGGTTTATGAATGTAAAGTCACTATATAAGTCGTATATACCTATATATAAGTCACAGCAAAACTCGACGCGCTTTACGCCCGCGCGGCGTCCGCAGTCTGTTGCTACTCTCGATACATATTACTCTATGCGGCGGGCGCCGCGAAAACTGGAACTGGAACTTAACTCTGGCTAAAAACTCATGCATCATCCACCCGCGCCCAACGCGGTTTCGGGCAGCCTCTGTAGAATGCAGATTTGTATGTCATAAGCTAAAATAAAATCATCGCGCGGTTAAGATGGAATTGCTGCGAGACCGCAAAAACCGGTGGGCTCGTGAGTTAAAAATAAAATCTCTCTCGAGGTGGAAGCCCGTAGTCTGGGCGTCGGCAGCAAGGTCTTAGTCAATCCTACGACGACGACGAGAGCGACGTTACGTTGCTGTTTTGCTGGCGACTCGAAGTCGAAGCGTAGTAAGCACGCCAGCGCACCCGGCTCGCTTTAAGAACGCCGTTAGCACGCTGTAAGGACGCGGTCAACGTGCTGTAAGAACGCGAGCTGCCAGTTTAGTTATATAGTAGTGGCGAGCACGCTAACTGCACGTCACTGTCTTTTTATATTAATATTACAAAATATATTTTGAACGGCAAATTAATTGCTGGGTTGATGCAGTGCCGTTGCGGTGTCGCTATAGTCTGCCATGAATGACCTTTAGGGGATCGGTAAAGGAGTTTTCTGCATACTTATCGAAATCGAAAACTGAATGAAAAGATCACATTAATGAAATATTACGAACATAAATTTTGTTCCTTTGCTACAAAATTCAAGTTTACTAACAATGCCAATGTATTTTTAGCTAAAATGTGCAGCAAATAAATGTGGATGCTCGGATCCTCTTCGCAGTATTGGTATTGCTAATGAGGATGTTATACTTCCGCCGTGCCCTCTAAAACGACTCTCATACTTGAGGACTATTGGACTGAAAGGTATTTATTTACTTACTTCAGGACAATGGACTAATGTGGTTTATTTTGTGAAAAGTATTTATTGGACCCGAAATGAATTCGTTTTTATTTTCAGGCAATTCCACATGTATTTATATTTGCTTACCATCGTGTCAGAAAATACTTACACGATTGGATTTGGAATCTTCCAAATTCCAAGATATTGAAACTTGCTTAGATCCAATATAGTAAGTAGAATCGAAAATGACAGTATCTATATTTTCAATCGCTTGTACTAACGCTCTATTATTTTTTGACGCAACTGTGTCAGGAAGGCAAAGAGAAGCGCTTCTGTTACGGCCGAGGACCAAGTTCCAATGTTCACAGTCTTGGTTTATTCAGTAGTTAGGTCCAATGTAAATCATACATATCGCGGTTCTGTCTCCATACTCGAACTACAGCGCCAACTATTCGTGTCGTGCCTAGTCAGCGTGTTGCGATGTTACATAGTGACAGCGGTAAATCATAGATGTCGCTACAATCTATTTATTTCATAAAATTAATATTCCTATCGGAATAGAAGGACAAGTAAAAGCTGTCAAACGAAACCGATTTAAGATGTCAGTAACTAACATAAGTAAGAAACATTTGTAGCTTTAAATGAAATAACCTTTCGATCAGGTAATTTAAAACAATGTTCCTAAGATAAACATATTAGTTTACTGCATGATAAACAGCCGACACAAAATATTGAACATGCAGCTCTAGTGTAAAACTAAATATTATTTCATTATATAAAATACCTATTCGTATACATATACATTCCCTGTGTTATTCTGTCTTTACTTTTTACGTAAATTAACGTTTGTAGAATAGAATAATCAAACTGCGTACTTTAAATTTGAAGCGCATTGGTAAATAATTCGTATATTAAGAGGCTTCGATTTGGACTAATTTACCTGTTGAATGATTATTTGTTGGGTTATTCCGCTGTAATGAACAACAATCAATCATCGATCAAGTCACCATATTTCAACATAAATATTTCTTCAAAATATACACAATTTCACATAAATTTTCAAAAACTCAAATGAAAGAAATTTTCAGCGAACTTCTATAAGGCTTCCGAACTGACTGACAGCTGCTAAAAACGGTTCTGCTACTGCGCATCTCCCATCTCTTTTTATAACACAGATTGCTGCTAGTGACATCTCGCTTTTGTCGTTCTATTCCAAAGGGATAATAATTTTATGATTTATTTATTTACCTACAGATAACTAAAGTTGCATTGCAAAATGTAAATTTTGCCCACCTTTTTCGGTCGGCTAAGGGCTGCCTCTACATCTCTTGTCTACCTTCCTTCTCTACCCCATCTCTTACTTGAATAATTTATGATTGGTTAGTCGATACGTAATTGAATAATCGATTAGATTTAAAATATGTACCTTATAAAATTTTATTTTGGTTTTAGTGCCGGATTGAATGCTACAGAGATAGTTATTTTCCGTCTGAGAGTAAATACAATTGTTTCTAAGAATTTTTCGTTAATCCCTACAGAGACTTGGCTTACTTTGTTATGTAAGTATTTCCGAGTTGAGAAGACATTTGCATGAGTGTGTTTTTTCTGCAAATGTGTGATTGTTTTTGAATGTTTGTAAAAATATTTTATTGTCTTTACAGCTTCTTTAGGTGGTGTTTTTAACATGTTCTTAGGAGTGGGACTGTTCAGTGCTCTTGAGTTTTTATTCTTTTTGATAGTCAAGTTACCTGTAGCCGTGAGACGGGCGCCTGAAATGGATGCGCCAAATGCAAGAGTTTACTAAGTTAGTGAACTTGGATGTGTAAAAGAACTAAAAATGATTAAATACATATGCTTAAAGCCTCAAGCACGGCTTGGAAACACAGGACGCCGCGTAAGCAAAATTAAAAATGTTGATGAACACGTCCGTGAGGAGTTTAATACTTTAATTATATATTTCCTATGCTTGGCAACAAACAACTTCTCATTACGTTACATATTACATATAATTATACATGTATCGCAGTAAGTAAGCTCGTATGTAAAATTGAATAATCGACTAAACTTTGAATGTTTTCTAGTGACATCTCTAATCTTAGTGTCTGTGAAAAAAAGTATAATGTCAGATTGTCACCTGTCTGTGGGAGGGGGAGTTTTGCGCGGGAAACGAAAAGGGAAGGATGGGCCATAATTCTTCATTTTAGAAATTGTTTTTCTCGGGTCAATTATTGTGTTTGAGTGGTGGAATTTTCATGATAATTAGTGCTTTCGAAGAAAACAATCAAGTTAAAGTGAGACTTATGGTGAAGCGAGCTCTAATCGTGCCGTCTTACCCGGATCGTTGTTCCTGTGCTTAGCTCCCTTGTTGAGCATTGGAATGTCGACCACCTCGCATTTCAATGAGTTAGGTTAAGTTAGGTTAGTTTAGTGTAAGTTTTAGTTTTAAGTGTTAAAAAATGAAAATAAGAATGAAGAATTGTCTTGAATGGCGTACAGCCAAAGACGTTACACTTGTATATTAAAAAAAAATGTCTGTGGGAGGGAGTTTTGCGCGGGAAACGAAAAGGGAAGGACGGACCTTATTTCTCAATGATATTTGTTATTTCTTCATTTTAGTTATTGGTTTTTTCGGGTCAATTATTGTGATTGTGCGGTGGAATTGTCATGATAAATAATTTGTGCTTTTGAAGAAAACAATGCAATTAAAGTGGGGAATTAAGTGAAGTGATCGGATCGCTGTTCCTGCCCTAAGCTTCCTTGTTGAGCATTGAAATGTGAATAACCTCGCATTTTAATTGTGTTTAGTTATGGAAAAGAGTGGCCTCCTGGCACAGGCATTCTGTAATGCCTAAGAGGAGACTACATAAATGAGTAACCATAAAAATGTACTTGTTTACGTAAGTAAAGAATTTTTATTATTTTATTATTATTATTATTTTTAATGAGTTAGGTTAAGATAGGATAGTTTAGTGTAAGTTTTAGTTATAAGTGATATAAAATGAAAAAAAAACACTAAAGGATAGTCTGTATGGCGTAGAACCAAGGACGTTAAACTTGTATATTTATATATTAAAAAACACCTGTCTCTGCTGTCTGTCAGATGCATGGATAAAACTACCGCATTCCCACTCAGCAGTCCGCGCTCTCAGACTACCATGTGGGAAAACTGTCCGGCGATTTCGCGCGACGGGGCATGAAAAAATCGCGCGACATGTCCTGATAAAAACGATTATATAAAGAAAAGTACAGTTGTGATTACGAAAACAAAAATACTGGCAGATAGGTAATGAAATAAGGCATTAATTAAGTTGAAAATATATACTTCGAACTTACAATTTTATATAAAAAAGAAAATGATAATACATAACTTTACTTCTTTTTGTTAGATTGTTTGACAATTTTATTTTATTATGACAAAGTTATGCACTAAGCTATACTTTTTAGTAATTTATTTTGAAACTAGACTATATTACCTTTAAAATAATGGCTTCATATACACAAATGATACATGATAAGTCTAATAAATTAATTAATTTAAATGACTCGGCGCAGCGATTTTGGTCCAACAATCAATATGGCCGCCGCGGTCGAAGTATTTTGTAACGTTAAATATGCTTAATTACGAGAATGTAATAGGTTTATTCTATTTACTACTTAATCTAGATAGCTTGTAGTACGTAAATATCATATTGTTAGCTACAAAACTAATTTAATAATCCGTAAACAACAACGAAAGCAGCCATGTTTACTCACGAAGGTAGTTACTATATTGTTTGTTAAATTTATTCACTTTGGAGATCGAAACTCTATGGTATTTATATATCACTGTAAAGAGAATTTTGTCTAGAAAATTATAACATATCACACTTATAGAATTAAGTAACAAAATAAAAGTACTCACGACATTTTGTTGCTCACTCACAGAGAAAAAATAGGTCACTTTTCAAGTCGCTTCACAGATTATACTTCGCATCAAATGAATAGAACTAGATTGGAAAGCCTTCTCTGATATATTGTAAAGATTAAAAAATACAGCTGTGGCACAGATGGGACACCGATTTTAAAAAAACAGGTTTTTTCGATCTGTTCAAATAATGGCACTGTAGTACCACGGACAGTTTACCCTAAAAAAAATAATGGCACTGTAGTGCCACTGGACAGTCCAGTGGATTCGGATTGTATAACCCTCTTCAAAGAATCTTTGCTTAAGAAGTGGAAAGAGCATTGGCAAGAAACACTGGTAGTTAAAAGAGCATGGTATAAGGAAATAAATGATGCTATACGAGCGCCCTGGTTCAGAAAAGGTACACACAAAAATAGACGGTTTTATTCATACATTTCACGTTTAAAAATTGGGCATTGCCGATTCAATGAACACCTGCATAGGATGACCATGATTTCCTCCCCATCATGTAACTATTCACTCCATCATATTTTCTTCGAGTGTATGAAATTTTCACTTCAGAGATTTGCCCTAATTGAAGATTTATTAGAAATTTATAAAAATCCTGAGGACATCCCGCGCCGTCTACAGGACCTTCTGAAGAATGAAGAATGTTATTAAGCACCAGAAACACGAACACTGAAGAATTTCTTTTCTCATTTTATCTACAGCAAATAAATTACTCATGTCCAGGCTGTATGGTTTAAACCTTTGCCTTTTCCAATCCAAACGGAAAGAAGAGAACCAAAAAAAAAATTGCACTCCGGGAGTGCCGGCAGAAGTGAAAACTTGAATATCAACGTTGTGCATTTTTGATTTTTTGGAATAGTAAGGGAATAATTTTGAATGAATTGCTCTTATTATCAATATAAAAGTACTATCATTTTTGTGATAGAATACAATAATAATAATAATAATAATATAGTATTTTTATAGAATACAATATTTATTTATTACGCTATCGTACACAAACATTACAATTTATATTATATTAAATTACATTAAAAAGTTTATCTCTCAGAAAAATCAACTTACATCCATTATTTCGCCAACCGTCTTACGGTTTTTCGATCAGCCCACGTGTCCTGACGCGAGTTTCACATTTTTCCCCCATCCCACAAAAGTGCTCAACGCCGCTAAAGAAGTTTGCACTTCAAAAAAAGTCAGATGCATTGAAATTGAAACTGGAGTTTTGCGCGGGAAACGAAAAGGGAAGGATGGACCATATTTCTTCATTTTAGAAATTGTTTTTTTCGGGTCAATTATTGTGTTTGTGTGGTGAAATTTTCATGATAATTTGTGCTTTCGAAGAAAACAATGAATTTAAAGTGAGAATTATGGTGAAGCGACCTCAATCGCGCCGTCTTACCCGGATCGTTGTTCCTGCGCTTAGCTTTCTTGTTGAGCATTGGAATGCGGACCACCTCGCATTTCAATGAGTTAGGTTAAGTTAGGTTAGTTTAGTGTAAGTTTTAGTTTTAAGTGTTAAAAATGAAGAATTGCCTGTATGGCATACAGTCAAAGACGTTAAACTAGTATTTAAAAAAAAAAAGAAATTGAAACTCACGTGTGTTTCTCACTCGCAAAGAGTAAAGTATAGTACTGGAAAAAGAGTGCCCCCTCACGGAAATTTTCGTCACCCAGCATTGAATAGTAGCGCCATCTCTTATTTCCATCCGACACTAACATGCTTTATATATATCTATAGCTGCCTGCCTATTATATATAGGTTAGTATCTATAGGAACGCATTAACTATAGCTATAGCAAGAGTACAGTTGCGTTGTTTTTGTTATTTTTTTTAGTTTTTCTTGAAGTTAGAAAGAAAAACTAAAAAAAATATTACAAAAACACGCAACGGGACCCTTACTATAGCTACAGTTCAATAATTAAAAATTGGTACACGACAGGAGATCTACGTAGGCGGGTGAAATTAAATACATTTTAAATTTGTTGTTAAAATCACATTTATTACTTTTTATTTTTATAATTGCTATGTCTGAAGTAATAATTTTGAGCAAACATTTTCGTCTCATCATCGCCTTCATATTTAATCTTTCCAGTTAAAATTCTATTAATGGATCTGCACCAACTGTAAATAATTATATTTATTGTGGTGTCTATGAAGTATTCTTTTAATTTTTCGAAATGTATGCTACAATTGCTTGGAAAATAAATAAGTACATTTATAATTTCTTTTATTTCCTTCTTCAAGTTTTTTTTTGATACATTTTTATTTTTTAATACTGCTGTTATTATATCTTGGACTTCATAAAATGTTTTAACATATTCTTCAGAAGGATATACCAGCCATTTTTTTCCTACCATATATTCTTTTCTTTCTATGTACGCATTATTTTCATTAATATTGTTGGAAGTTACATTTGATTTGCATGTTTTACATCCTTTAATCACATTTTTCAAGCATTTTGCCAGGACCCAGCCGCATACATAAGATTTTTGTCCTATTTCAGGCTCGTTGCTTTCTATGAGAAAATCTTCGTCTATAACAATATTTTCATTCGTTTCGGGAACGTCCGGGTTAGCGTGTCTATTATTTATGAAAAATTTTAAATTTTGGAGACATGTATTTTCATCCTTTTCGCAGTTCGCTTTTAAAGAGTGAGGCGAACTGAAGTTATTTAGTAGAAGAGCTTTAAATGCACCCTCAAAACACAAATAATTTGGCGAATTATTGCGAACACCATAACTCCGAATGTTCCCAAAAAAATTTTCCAGTGGGTCCTGATTGAAATTTCTGGTAAACATACAATTCAATCTATGCTGTGTTGATAATATTTTCCAAAGCAATTGCATACCTTCAATTGTTTTTATGAAATTTTTAACTGTTGGCACAGAAATTTCTAATATTTTAATCTTATTACCAGTTTTTTTATGTTTAATAAATTTAACTGATTTGAATGTTTTTATGGCATCCTGCCAAAGTTGATGATGAGGCGAATTTTGTCTCACACATCCTTTAAACACTTTACCATTTGGTATATGAAAACTATTTGTATTTAGGGAATCAAAAAGTTTATCCATCAGCGAAACAAAAGGGATAAGATGGCGACACTCCTCGTTAATTAATCCTCTAGCAGATAAATGCTCAGTTACAACAGCAACACTGTGGCTAAATACTTGAGCAGCCGTTTTAACTCTCATTTTTTTAATTTTGTCTGGGATCAAATGTTCTTCCGTCAATTTATGAAGAAATCTTAATTCTCCTAAGCATTTATCTGCAGAGTAAACTTCTTGAAAGTACTGCCACTTAACAATTTTTTCTGTATTATTATTTTTGATGTCATTAAATTTCAAATCTTTGTTTAATAAATTGTTTCGTATGCCCTTTAACAAATGAGGGACATCAAACAAAGGAATAATTTGTTTTTTATTAATTTCAAACATATCATGGCGCCATGCTTGTCCTTTTTTGAAGTAACATTTTTTTGTATCATCTAATAATTGATTTATAGCACATACATTGGCAGTGGCTTGGTCACAAACTGTACACAACACAATTAGGCCAGTATCTTGAATTTTTTTAATAACATCTACTATAGCGCTTTTTAAGTCAATTTTATTAGCACTGTTCGTAAAATAAAAAGCAACTGGCTGTTTGAAGTTAGCTTTGACACCTTTTATCATGAAAACAAGTACATGATCCGCTATTTTATTTTCATCGAAATCGGAAAATCCTTTTAACTTGTCACTTTTACTGTCGTAATTGACACTGGGGGTTAAAGACATTTCGTCGAAAATAACGGAGCACAGTTTATCTTCTGGGTTCATACCCTGAACAGTCTCCTTAATTTTTTCAAACACTAAATCATTTATGCCAGATTTAATTTTTATTTCTGACAACAGTGCTTTCAAAGTTTTTGCTGATGGCAAAATGAATTTTCTTGCTAGGAAATTATAATACCTACGACTTTTTTTAAATAAAGATAAAGACAATATCTTGTCATCTAGGCTAAAGCGTCGACCAGAAGGCGCTTTATGAGCTTGGCTGCATTGCATTTTCATAAATATCTTAGCTTCCATTGACGCGTTTTTTGTTAATCTTATAAATGCCGCATCAGTAGTCAATTTTTCGGCACTTGCCAGCCTGGCTTTGAAATTTTGAGTTCTCTGACGTGTTCGACGAAGCTGTGTCTTCAGGTTCTTAATTTGTTTTTTGTATTGCTTATATTTTCGGAGCACCATAACTGGAACCTTTTTCCTTGAGACTGAAAAAAATGAAAAACAAAATTAATTTTATTTTTGGGAGAAGTCTGTTGGATTGCCCCATGACGGATGTGAGCTAATGTAAGTTGTGGTAAGCAATCATTCTCAATGAAGGGTCACTTGGTTAGAAATTAAGTACGACCTTTGTGGTCGAGTGGCGTACACACCGGTTTTCATTAACAATCGATCACAAAAATGACAGCTTTCAGCCCATAGTAATTCTGTGTTTATCGGTTGTCAACTTGCTTCGGTTTTGATATCGAATGATTCTGAATTAGGGGGGCAGGAGCAGGGCCAACAGCTTACATGCTTTCTAAGACATGTGGGACATAGGCGAGTACATTGACCATTATACCAGTGAGGCAATTATTTATATACCATTGGTATTAAAAGAGTATAATACATACAATTATTTGTCCTTCTTTGTGCATCCTTAGGCTCCTCCTTTTTGAAGTAGTTATGCTCGAATAGCGGGTCATCTGAAAAAAATAAGATAGTAACTTTATATTATTTACTATAATAAATGGAAAATCAGAAACAATCATAAATATTCATGTTGGGCACCGATAGTTCTATCAGCCTTTTTATCCTTCTTTATACTTTTTTAAGATCATATATTTTGGTGGATGATTGTTTTCTGGCTTTTCTATAAGTTATGATTGATCGTCTACCTATAGTGAGGAGAATAGTAAAGTTAATAAAGTAAAAAAACTAACAAAATATATGATCTAAAAAAACAAAATTAAAAATTTTGGAAAAACCCACAATGTTTAAAATGATATTCTTCTTAATTGAAAAAATAATTAACGAATTTTTATCAAATTCCCAGACCAAAAGTGAATACGTATCCACCTATTTATTAATTGCAAAACCAAGAAAATCCGTCGTAGCTGCCATTACCTGCCCCGTAAGAACATTTTTTCTATAGTTCTACGCATGCAGAAAACTGCATGTCAATGGGTCAAGCCATTCTGGAGAAACATGGGAACATTCGTTTGTGAACACACAAACATCCTCTCACCCCAAAAGCATACACCTACTTCATTCTGTTGCGGGTAAAAAAAAAAAAATAACATACATACCTATAGGACTGTAAGCTGAACTGGATGCTTGAGCATTGTCTATACCAGACGATGATATTTTATTCAAATCTTCGCTCGGCATGACTGAAAAATAATTTTATTTGTTAGTATTTAAGACCTTAAAATATTTTTTTAATACCAAATAATAATTGTGATTTAGCACTACTTTTTTCTTATGTTATAATCAAGTATTCTGCTATTACAGTAGAACCTCGTTAAGTTGAACCACGATAAGTCAAAAACCTTCAAATCTCGAAAAAACGTTTTGTTCCCTTCCCTTCAAACACCAAAACCTCCATTACTTAAAATCTTGACCCTCTGTTAGTCGAAATAATCACTGAGTCCCTCCAAGCCATTTTGGTACATATTTTAACTCCAAAAATTAAATTTGACCTCTGTTTCTCGAACATAGCAACGTTTAATTTTACAACCTTTAAAACTTGATCATTTGGAATTTATTACCTCTATTGTTCGAACAAAAATAAGTTACCGACTTTAAGAACTTGCCGACAATGTGAGTACACTATTGTTTAAACATTTTAGGAGTATACGATAGTAAATTTATGACTCACGTAAACACGTGTTTGCTTGCTTGGTGTCAGGTGTTTAATTTTGATTTCCTTTGAAATTTAGCTAAGCAATTCATTGAATACCTTACGTAATTTTATAGAGCAGACCAGTAACTCTGAAGAAGAAGAATTTTCTGCTCTTTATATATTAGACAATGCTATAGATAGAGAACAACCAAATTATCTACAGCAAAAAAAAACTGACTTTTTTAATGCCATATTTTTTATTTTAAAATGATTTGAAATAATGTTGATTTATAATAAATAAAAATATGTTTGTCACTTCTGCAAGTTGATTTCTTATTTATTTTACCTCTCTAACTCAAAATTTATAAGAACAAACCTCAAACTCTTTATGTCGAATCAAAATCCGCCTAAGTCGAAATCCTCTACAAGTTGAAAACTCTATAACTCGAAATTTTTGGCGTCTCCCTTGATGTTCGACTTATAGAGGTGCGACTGTATTATTATTAAAGCTTTATTTGTTTCACTTAATAAAATGTGTATTTTTTAACATAAGTTAATTTATTTTCCATTATAAGTGATCTCGCTTTGGGTAAAAGCCTCCTCCATCTTTTTCCAACTTTCCCTACATTTTGCCATATGCATTCAGCTCTTTACTGCTATCTTTATTATTCTGCTATTAGGGCAGATAAATACCTCGCAAAAGGCTAATGAATTGTGTAACTATCATGTAACAAAGCTACATTATTTTGATAAGTAAATTATGGTAATGTTAAAATAGTCTTAAGAACAAAAATATTTAATTTAACATACATACCCATGGGACTGTAAGCTGAACTGGATGCTTGAGCATTACCTATACCAGACCTTGGCATTTTATTCAAATCTTCGCTCGGCATGACTAAAAATTTATTTTATTTATTAGTATCTAAGGCCTTAAAATATTTGTTTTAGTACAAAATTATGGAAAAAAAAATTGGCACTATATTTTCCTTGATATTATAATCAGTGATCGGATAATCGGATGCATATTTACCTAAAGTTGTTTATATCGAAAGAATTTTCTAGAATTTTTATTTAAAAATATGCATTTTAAGAAGCCGCCTTCATAATACCCTAGCCAAAAATGAACTTTAGGTAAAAAATATGCATCCGATTATCCGATCACTGGTTATAATCAAATATTCTGCTATTAAGGCAGATAAATATCTCACACAAGAGTAAAGAATTGTGTAACATTCATGAAACAAAGCTACATTATTTAAGTAAATTATGTTAAGCATAGTTACCTATAGAACTTGATTGTTGAGACAAATTCGAAATGGTCATACAGGAACTTTGATCTGCACTCAACACTTGAGAGTTATCGACAATAGCAGCACTTGACATATTATCTGTCATTACTTCAGTGGAACTTACTATTTTATCTGAAAATAATTTATATTTAAGTTAATATAAACAACAGTAATTTCTCGTGTTCCATCGACACACTAAGAAGAAGAATATAAACAACTCGTAATTAAATAAATAAAAAACATTTACATATACACCTCAGTCAACAATAAATACAACAATGGACTATAAGAACTCACTTGTTAAAAATAATGATGGAACAGCAAGACAATTCAAACGGTGGTTCCTGTTTCTATCAGCAGCAGTAAAGTGGATGTCACAAATTACTCTTTTTCTATAAAATTCATAATCTAACGCTGTATTCAAAGTTCCGCCAATTAAGTCAACCCAGGCTTTGAATGTATCAGGATGTTTAGATGGGTTTGGAAACATATGTGTGGATACACCTGTAATGAAATAAGTTTTTTATTGAACATTTGTATTTTTTAAAAACAATGTTAGGAATTGAGTAATTAAGAATGAATGAATGAATCTGAGATTGAGGTTATAATATAAAATGGGGCCTTCTTAACAGTTATTTTGGCAGAGCAGTTTAGCAGAACAGTTATATTGGACGGCATGCAAAACTAATGAAGAATTCAGGAAATTCATAACCGCAACTTAGTGCTTCTGTGAATTAAAATTGACATGTAACAGTTTGACTACATTAGCTAGGTGTTCATTTAGGTTATAATAACCTCAACAAATATTTATGGGATAATATTTGAGATAGTTAACATACGTACCACTTGGTGGGCATCCTAGAGCACAACGTTTAGGCATTCTGCAATTCAAAGGCTTTAAACAACACAGTAATTGACCTTTACCGGTCGAACCGGTCGTCAAGCGTCCAATATCGCAATACGCAAAATAAAGGTAAAACTTTGTACTTATGTGGAGGATGTATATCAACTCAACACAATAAGTAGAAGATCACAGTGAAAAGCCACAAAATCACAATGAGAAGCGCGTGTACACACATCAATTCCACACCGGCATTTGGAAAAAAACGGCCATTTGTAATGCTATAATATTTTGACAGCAAATGTCACACTCTATAGTCTTTGTTTGAACTTATGGTCAGCTTTAGAGTAAAACAAATTATTGAATATAATTTATTAAACTGTCTCTTATATCATAAAAACATGTTTTTATAATATGTTATAAAGAAAACAAAATGATTTAAACAAATAAAACCAAGTGTATGTATTAACTGCCTTAAGCGCCATCTAGTATACCCCATGTATGTGTTTTTTTCGGATGGTGTTCAGAGATGGCGCTAGTGTCCATACTAAAAATTTAAAAACACCCAATCTAGGCAACCTTACCACGCCTGCTCACTCGTTGCCTTTGTTAATGTGTTATTTATTCAGTCAAATTACTTTAGTCAACGCTTAACAAGCTATTTGTTATTAATAAAATATTAGAAAACCATATTTGTATAACGTAGAATAAATTCCATAATGTCTTCGTGGAAAAAGGCCGCGAAAGCTAACCAAAAAACTCACAGAGAACGTCACCAACCTGCGACCAGAAAACATTTAGGTCTTTTGGAAAAGAAGAAGGATTATAAGAAGAGAGCAGACGATTACCATGAAAAAGGAGAAACTTTAAAGCTATTGCGTAAGCGTACGCTCGATAAAAACCCTGATGAGTTCTATTTTCACATGATCAATTCGAGAGTGAAAGAGGGAGTAAGTTATCGTTTTTTTATGACTATTATTTTCTGTTAATAACACCTTTTTATGATTATTCAAATAACTTTTGAACTCTTTCCTGTTCATAGGTTCATCATGAGGTAGAAAAGGAAGATGAGTTCACACCGGAACAGATAAAACTGATGCAAACTCAAGATATCAAATATATCAACATGAAAAGGACTATTGAAAGCAGGCGAATCAACAGACTTCAGGTATTTTTATTACATAACCGACCAATGAAATAATATTTTTAATCCTTTGAGTAAACACCTATACTAACAATTCTTACTGTATATTACCACCTTTTCTCAATGATATCTATTTTATTTCTAGTCTCAACTCCACATGACAGAAATAGCAGATAAAACTCCCAACACTCATGTTTTCTTTGTGGATGAAGGGGAAGAGAAGACATTTGATCTGGCCAAGAGACTGGACACTCATCCCTCACTTCTCGGCAGGAAGTCCAACAGGCCCCGACTGGCTGATTTAGATAAGATATCATTGCCAGAATGTGATGAACAGGTATGTTGAACATTTTCTGATTAGTCTTCTTTCCTTCTATTCTTTAAACTTGCACTATTATTAAGAATTTGAATAAATGTGTTGTAAATAGGGTATTGCTTGTGTTTACCTCACTTATAATTTTAGAGAGAAGAGTAGCCAAACATTGTTTTAGAAGAATCATTTATTTGCCTTTGAATGGGGTACACAGGATTATAAATACATTTTATGTTCAGCCCATTTAGCCATTAACAAATAGCATGCAAATATTTTAACAATTCCACAGGTATTACTCATTTTTGTTTACATAATTAATTACATTTTATTTCATTATTATTATTAAATTATGTTTCATTCCATTGCTTTTGGTCAAAAGATTCTTAGTATAAAAACATTTCATTAAAAGCCATTTATGTAGCATTATCTTAAACCTTCTTAAATCTTACGTTCTGAGGTTTTTAGATACATTATGAAAAATATGAAAACATAGTTAAGCAGCTCTTTTTACTCAATGCACTGTCCTAGGTATGTAATGTATTACAAGTCTGGTGGCATTTCTTGAATTACTGGGATAGATATTACACGCCTGTGGAAACAAGCTATTATTTTTCATCACAAATAAGCATATTCAAGAAAATACAGGGACGGTAATGTTAGTAGACCATGTTTTTTAAACCATGGGTGGCATGTTGTGTCAATTGTAAGACCAAATATTGACCTTAAACATTTCTTTTGAGCAACATATACTTTATCAAGCCTGTGCCATTTCCCCAAAATACTAGAGCAGAGGGTACCATAGCATGCCTACATAGAATGTATACTATTCTATGTAGGCATGATATACTACTAAAGAAGTTTGGACATTAGTAACGGTTCTCACTCTTCGCAAGGTGTATGGAAAATGCATGTATTTGACCTTTGCATAAGGATTAATAAATTTGTTTATGCTATTTATCAGATCAAGAATGACACTGATTGAGAGACTACTATCTTATTGTATCAAGCTTATATTGAGTGCATCATTTGTTATGCTATTGTCATATGGGGAAACAGTACATACAAAAATAAGGTGTTAATTGGACCTAGTTCTGCAGAAAGCAGCCACCTGGCACTTTTTCGAAAATTGAGATAATAACACAGCCATACTTGATTCGACATGCCGGATTTTTTGCAAAGACAGCCATGTCGATATCTCTTTTTACGGCGGAGATACGAGCAGTCAAATGCAGCCATTCAAAAAAAAATATTTTGTAAAAAACAGTCATCATGGTGTAAAATGCAGCCAATTTTAACATAAACTGCCTAACCGATATTGCATAAATCAGCCAGCTATGTGGCTGTTTCGTACAAATTTCAAAATGTAAGGCGGTATCGGGGATCAAGTTTCGTAAAAAACAGCCAGTGTACGTTAGCTGTTTTCTGTAAATTGTGTATTTGTTTAGAGTCCATACTTGGCTTTTTCCAACGTCAGCCAGGCTGTTTTTATCATATTTTGATTTTACAAAAATGTATTATTTTACGTGTAGTACCGTAACCGCCATACTCGGAAACAATCACTAAGCTTCACATGAAAATTTTAATGACACTTAAGTGTCATTAAGTTTTGTTAACTTAAGTTGATGCGAATAAAGACGTTTCTTCATCTATATTGCAGAATCTGCACATAGTGTCTTCGGTAATGTTCATATTAGACAAATGTTTGTTCAGTTTACAGTGGCGGGTTAGTATTCTAGTCATTGCACAAGCTTTGTATCTTTCGAACTTTAACAGTTCTTTAGTAACTTTGTTGTTGTAACCCCGAAGGAGTGCTTTTGAGTGTTTTTGTCCTTGTAAAGACTTCCACGACTCAATAGCCTCTAGTTTACAGAGGGTATTTAGAAGCGTAGTGGCGCGTTGTTTGGTGGTGATATGAGGGCTGTCGGCTCCTTCTCTAGCGAGTTCATCGGCTACTTCGTTTCCAATTCATTCAATGTCTCAGTGCATGTTTGCACCAGTTCTGACTTTTGTCTGAAGAATTTTAAAGCCAGCACGGCAGCTTGGCTGTCTGAGTTGATGTATATATGTTGGTTCCAGAGCTTTCTCTTAAGGTTTATCTCTGCACATTTGTTTATGGCAAAGACCTCTGCTTGGAAGGTCGAGGTTTTAGTCCCCATGTTGATGCTAACTTTGAGCTGAGGCCTCTCCCTAGGTCCCACAGCCTACATCTTTTCCCTTATTGGATCAGTCCGTGTACCAGACGTCGCTACCTTTCTTGAATGACATTTTGCCCTATAGCCATTTGTATCTAGTAGGTATGTTTACGGAGTATAGCTTGGTAAAGTTTCATTCCGTATGCATGTTGTCACTAGCCATGCTTAGTAGTCGGTTTTCAAGTACTGATTCCTTGAGTCTTATCAAATTTTGAGAAGCCCATCTGACTTCCGTGCGGGAACAGATTCTATATGCGGTCCGCTTAGCTTCTTTTTGCACATGCAAATGCAGATGTGTTAGATAGAGCAGAGCATTTACGCTTTGTTGCCCTAGCTGTACCAGACAGCAGGTGCATATGTTATTACTGGTCTCACAACCGCTGTGTACAGCCATAGCCTTGTGTATCATAGTCTTTTTCTGACATATTACAAGTAGTTGATCTACCGCTACGGTCTATAGAAACGGGGACAGTACGCCTCCTTGTGGACATTCTCTTGTGGCAAGGAATTCAAGCTTTGAAGCATTGAAGGTGATGCTTGCTACTCGGTTTGATAGCATGTTTCTTACCCATCTGATGGTGCTTTCATCTATCTCTTTTGCCTCCATTCCGTTTAGAATGGTTTCTATAAGGGTTATATATTATCAAATGCACCTTCAACGTCTAAAAAAGCGCATAGGGCTGTTTATCCTCTAGGGATTTTTGCACCTTGTCGACCAGATTCAGTAGGGCTGTTTCAGTGGATTTTCCCTTTTGGTATGCATTTTGGTCGATACATAGTAGTCTGTCCACGCCAGCTCACCGCTCCTCGTACGTTTGTAAATCATTTACAGTAACAGCAACACGACTCTGGAACTCTCTTCTCCTAGATATAAAGAAGACTGATTTGAAGCTACCTTTCAAGAATAAAGCTCGCACATTTCTGATAGAGTGATTAATTGCATAATAATATTATAAGTATATGTATGTATTATTGCTTTATGTATACTTAAGTACGTAAAATAATATATGTTTATAGTTAAAGTTATAGCGACTATTTTAAAGTATTTATTTATATAATAAATTGTAATATGTATATTTATTATAACAGGATTATTTTCACTTTGTTCCTTCTTTCTTTAGAAGCTTTTCACTGCACCCGTTGCCATCTTTCTGCATGACCTAAAGGTCTGACGGGCAGATAATGCTTTAAGTATTAAGTCCACCTTCGTACACTATTTTTTTTCCAATAGTCTTTAAATAAATAAATAAACACGCACTGGCTTTTACAAAACAATTTGGAGACTTGGTTCCTATAACGCTCGAACAAATTTTCTGGGCGTTTTTGTGAAAGAGGTTAGAAAAGGGAAACCTACAAAAATGAAAGAGTTTTCTCGAAGATAGAAAATAAAAACTTTTACTGTTTGTAGATACATATTGTTTTGTAAAACTTAAATTTCAACGGATGGCCGATGGACAACATTTACTCGAGAAAACCATTGCATCCTTTTTTTAAACAAAGACTTCAGTATACCAGTTTTTTTCAGTTTTCTGACAAACCACTACTATTACTGTACATCAAATTATAAAGGTATGTCAATACTATTAAAGTAATACAACTTTTCTTGGCTGTCTTTTATGTACTGCTATTCAATTTTTAATTAATGCAGAACACAGCCAACTCATGTGGCTGGTTTCTTCTATATTCCGAATTCGATGAAATGTGCTATTTTGGATTAAACAGCCATGTCAAAAACGCTATTATTGGTATTATTCTAAACGATACGAAGTACTGGATAGGATATAAAAAACTGCAACAATTTTCTTAAAAATTTTCAAATATAACATAAACAGAAAAGTAATAAATTACTGAAGGAGAACATTCGACAGTAAAACGCTCATAACTCCGTTCGTACTTTTCTTCATATGGCTGCTTTCTGCAGAACTAGGTCCAATTTTACAAAAGATATGCATATGGGCAATCAATAGGATTTCTCCAAGAAATTCATGAGACACATGCCCCACACAGCCCGCTACCATGCCTGTATACCTAGTCTGGCCATAAAGTTACAATTAAAAATAGAAAAATATTACATTTGAATTTGGTATCATTTTTATACGGTAGTTCACAGTGTTTTCTCATTTTGGCGCTTATTCATTGTACAATATTTTACGATATTAAAATGGACTGGGGTTTAAAAATAGAACCAAATCGCTGTGATTGCATTACACAAAGTAGGTATAGAGCCAAATGCAATTTTTAAAACTCCATACACTTGTTAACTTACGGATGCCAGTCTTGGGCTCTCACAAAAACACAAATGAGTAAAATAAGAACATGTCAACGAAGTATGGAACGAAGTATGACCAGAAAGAGGAAAAAAGATAAAATAAGACATAGCACAATCACTGAACAGACAAAAGTGCAGGATGTGACTCTCAAAATAAAAACATTAAAATGGAAGTGGGCAGGCCACACAACGAGAGGTAGAGAAAAATGGAGCAAAACTCTACTACACTGGTGTCCTAGATATGGGAAAAGAGATAGAGGCCGCCAAAAGAAAAGGTGGGAAGATGAAATCGTGGAAATAGCAGGAAAAACATGGACTAGGACAGCACAAGATAGAAAGGAATGGAAAAAATTGGAGGAGGCCTTTGCCAAGAGGCAGACAGAAATCAAAAACAAATATTGATTAGAAACTCTGAAATGGAATAATAATAATAATAATAATAATTTCTGAAGAAAGGCTATAAAATAAAAATAAATAAAATAAAATAAACACTTGGTATTAGTCAAATGTTTATGGCTATTAATAGGTACAATGAGACTCCCCCCCTCTGTTTGTGACAGAAAAAGATCTGGCCGTCCACGTAGTGTTTAGACGAAAAAGGTAGTCAAAGCAGTAAGGGAAAGAATTTGAAAAAAATCCTGTCCAAAAGCAAAAGATTTTATCTCTGGAAATGAAGATAGCACCTAGAACCATGTCGCGTATTTTAAAAGATGACTTAGGACTTGCAGCCTATAAGAGACGTACTGGTCATTTCTTAACTGATAACTTAAAAACATCGAACTAAAAAATGAAAAATAAATTATAGTTTTAAAAAACTAAAAAACCACGCTTTTATAGCTAACCGAACTAAAAAGTAGAAAATAATTTTTAATAAAAAGCGTGGGGTGCTTGATATATTAAATGTTGCACCCCACGCTTTTTACTCTGAATTGAATTATTCTCTTACTCTTTGTTATTAAAAATTATTTTCTACTTTATAGTTCGGTTAGCTATAAAAGCGTGGTTTTTTAGTTTTTTAAAACTATAATTTATTTTTCATTTTTTAGTTCGATGTTTCAATTAATTATTTGCGGACATGCGATATGCGATAGCTCTATCTTTCTTACTCCCTTACAGAGGATCCACGAAAGAATTTATTAATCCTGGCGGTTCTTATAAGGATATTGATAAACTGTTATTAAATTATTGCATTGTCATCGGTCCTTGATACGTGTGCAAAATTTTCAAATTAATCAGACTTCTGGAAATCGGTCAAATTTATGCTCAAAGATTCCATTACATACATACATACATACATACATACAACCCAAGCTAATAAAAAAGCGTGGTAATATTGAACAATGTGTCACAAAGTGCAAAGTTTCAAATTAATCAGACTTCTGGAAATCGGTCAAATTTATGCTCAAAGATTCCATTACATACATACATACATACATACATACATACAACCCAAGCTAATAAAAAAGCGTGGTAATATTGAACAATGTGTCACAATTTAAAATGAAAATAACATTTTCATTGGCTTTCAGCAAGTGGCATAGGCTAAATAACATGCTCATTAATCTAAATATATTTTTTTTTATCCTGATGATCCTAGTCAGAACTTTAATAAAAAGTTATGAGATTATTGTATTGTCATCGGTCCTTGACCCCTGTGCAAATTTCCATGTTAATCAGACTCCTAGAAGTAGATGAAAATGAAGTTCAAAGATTCCGTTACATACATAGTTACATACAGGTCAAGCTAATAAAAGCGTGTTAAAAAGGCATAGGGTTGTAAAATAGAGTATGGCTTGCTCTAAACGCCATGATAATTTGGAGTGAAGAATTTTCCCATGGAAAAAGTGCGTGCTTCTATTAGAATACTTACGATCTTAGAAACGCAAAAGTACGTAGAAACCCCAATCAGCTTATTCTAAAGGAAAATCTTAAGTCTTCTAAAGGAGAATGGGCAAAATCGTATGGCGCTTGGTCTATCAGCGGCCAGAAACAATTTAGGAACAATTTTAATTTTTAATGGTGTATTATTATCACCCTACAATCACCCTCAAGGTGTTTTTTATCTGTGGTGTAATTATTATATTAAATACATTTTTATTTTAGATATGTCGGTCTGTGATTTAGCGTATTATTACTAAGGTTTAGCCTTAAAAATAAGGAAATGAAATTAAATGACTTGTAGACTTCATTAAAAATACATTTACTACTATGACAAAACATAGGTCAAAATATTTGAAAAAGAATCCGTAGATGATCGCACAGTACACCACGTCACAAGGGTAAGCGAAGGACTGCGCGGAGTGGCGCGCACCCCACGCCTCGGCTTTTTTGTTTGCACTCAAAGCTGATTGGTCCGTTCGAACTCAGGTAGTCCATGTAGTAAATTCATAATTCATGTATTTATTTCAGATATCATTGATCCATTTATGGTTAGTTATAATGTACTTAATGTCTATGTTAGTAATTAATAATAATAGTAATAAATTGACTTAAATAAAATAAAATAAAAGTAAAAAATTGAATTGATGTCGATAACTTATTATTTAACTTCACAACATTATTTTATTTTACTTCCCCAGCTATAATTTTAATGTGAAACATTTGAATAGGGCAGTCTACCTTGTCAGATATCGTTTTCCCGTAAACCCGTTTTTGGGTTGAGCTATGTAACCGGTATGCTGACAACGTTTTTAAATACCTATTAATTTATTTTGTATTTTATAAAAATGAGTTTGCACATTTTCTTACATTTATTATCTAAGTATTTACCCTATATGTATTTTTTTCTAAATGAGCTGCAATGTTACGTTCATAGTAAAAGTTAGTCCTTAGTAATAGTACTTTCATTCAATACCTTTTTCGTCGTTGGCCGCTCAAAGACCATTTTGTTCTTTCTCCTTCAATCAAAGTTGTATTGATATGTGCGTTAAAAATTATAATCATATACCTAATGCATTTATGCAAAATTACAATTTACCTGTATTTAGAAAGCATTTGTTCTGCTGGCTAAACTACCATAATTTCTATAGTCTAGATAATTTCTTTAATAAAAAAGGAATTTAGGTTAAGAAGGCATTTCAGCACAGACTCAGTGATCTAGTTAATTTGCAACATTGACAGTTGCATGCTAATTTTTATATCCCAAATATGAGATTCTTTTATTTATTGTTTTTTTGATACCTTGTATACCATATTTGACGCAATTGGTTGGTTATTGATTGATTAGATACATTCATTGATTGATTGATATGTAAAATTGTTCACTCTCCCAACGACTTATTATCTATATGAGCTTTCCAGTTTATATCTCTATCAACAGACGTTCAGGGATCGCATCGATCGCCGGCGGTCGCATTAACAAAAGCAAAACAAAAGACTGTTAATAAACACATCCGTGAGAAATTAAACCTAAGAATTTAATTTCATTTGCTTCGTCAATTAATAATAATCAATGTAAATAGTTTTGGTCAAATTGATTTTTAAATTGTACATGTCAAGCCATTCAATTAATTTAGAAAGAGTATTATTTATGTCATTTACGTGGTGAACAATTGTGTTATCCTTTTTAAGAGATGTCACTACGATTGAAATGTCATCAGCGAACATAATACTCTGATGGTTCGTTATTAAGTTAATGTCATTTACATATACAAAAAACAACACTGGACCCAATACTACTTCGTTAAATCGGTTTCATTTATTTAGGACTACACATTGCTTTCTCACACATAACTAGGATTTAATCCATTCTAAGGCTGGACCTCGAATTCCCACAGTATCCAATTTTTTTAATTAGCAGTGGGTAATGGACACGATCAAATGCTTTAGTGAGGTCGACAAACAAAGCAGTTGTAAATTCGTTGTCACTAACCCCAGATAGATCAAAGTCTATAAGTTTGTACATGGCTAACTTAGTGGATTTATTTTTCTGAACACCATATTGGTTTCTATTAAGGCCGAATCGTGAAAGAAGTCAGTAAGTCTATTTAGCATACATTTCTAAAATATTGGTATCAATGCAATGGGTCGATAGTCATTAATATTTTTCCTGTCACCTTTTTTAACACGCTTTTATTAGCTTGACCTGTATGTAACTATGTATGTAACGGAATCTTTGAACTTCATTTTCATCTACTTCTAGGAGTCTGATTAACATGGAAATTTGCACAGGGGTCAAGGACCGATGACAATACAATAATCTCATAACTATAATAATAGGATAAAAAAAATATATTTAGATTAATGAGCATGTTATTTAGCCTATGCCACTTGCTGAAAGCCAATGAAAATGTTATTTTCATTTTAAATTGTGACACATTGTTCAATATTACCACGCTTTTTTATTAGCTTGGGTTGTATGTATGTATGTATGTATGTAATGGAATCTTTGAGCATAAATTTGACCGATTTCCAGAAGTCTGATTAATTTGAAACTTTGCACTTTGTGACACATTGTTCAATATTACCACGCTTTTTTATTAGCTTGGGTTGTATGTATATGTATGTATGTATGTATGTAATGGAATCTTTGAGCATAAATTTGACCGATTTCCAGAAGTCTGATTAATTTGAAAATTTTGCACACGTATCAAGGACCGATGACAATGCAATAATTTAATAACAGTTTATCAATATCCTTATAAGAACCGCCAGGATTAATAAATTCTTTCGTGGATCCTCTGTAAGGGAGTAAGAAAGATAGAGCTATCGCATATCGCATGTCCGCAAATAATTAATTGAAACATCGAACTAAAAAATGAAAAATAAATTATAGTTTTAAAAAACTAAAAAACCACGCTTTTATAGCTAACCGAACTAAAAAGTAGAAAATAATTTTTAATAACAAAGAGTAAGAGAATAATTCAATTCAGAGTAAAAAGCGTGGGGTGCAACATTTAATATATCAAGCACCCCACGCTTTTTACTCTGAATTGAATTATTCTCTTACTCTTTGTTATTAAAAATTATTTTCTACTTTTTAGTTCGGTTAGCTATAAAAGCGTGGTTTTTTCTACTTTTTAGTTCGGTTAGCTATAAAAGCGTGGTTTTTTAGTTTTTTAAAACTATAATTTATTTTTATATAGAGGTTTAATTTGCGATAAACTTTTTTAATACTTAAATTTACTGATTTCAGTTTTATTTTTATAATAATCTAACTAATATTTAAATTTACTGATTTCAGTTTTATTTTTATAATAATCTAAGCGTAGCCTTCTTTTCCTTTTACAACCAAGTCGCAGACCCTTAGTAATCTATCTCTCAATCAATCTTATAGGTTCAGCGCTAACTCCTGTAATTTTTGGTAGTCACTTGGGATTAATATGTTAATATTTATATCCCCAGCTATAACTATATTTTTCATTTTTTTTTTTTTTATGTCATGCAATTTTAATTCAAGTTTGTCCAATAATATGTCCAGGTCTGAGGATGGCGTCCTATAAATACTAATCATTTATAAGTTATTGTGCGTGATATCCAGCTCACAGCATTCAAAAGATGAAACACATGCATAATCGGAGAGATATGTCAATTCCTTGAATGCTAAAAGTGCTTAGTTAATCTACAAGAGCCGCCTCGTTTCTTATTTCGCGAGTAGCTTGCCATTTGATAATTATTAATGTTTACATATTTTTCCTGTCCAGACTTTATGAAGGTCTCCGTTAAACAAATAACTAGGATCCTTTCCTTCTTCGACTAGATCCATTAATACAAGCTCAAGTAATTGTTATTAGTATATAAGGAAAAAATAATAGACAATTATGTTTCAAAAACTAATATACTCAATTGATGTTTAACTTTTTCTTTGCAGACGCTCCAAAGCATGAAGAAAAAGAGAGAACAAACATACAAAGAAGTATCTAAAAGGATAGAAAGAGAAAAGGAATTGACTGTAATCCAGCAAAAAATGGAATTAAAGCGCCATTTGCAAGATGCCAAAGTGCTTAAACCTAAGAAAATTAAAAGGGGCACTAAAGTCTCTGCTCCTGTTTATGAGTTCCCATATGTGAGGAAGAAATAAAAAGTTGGTCTTATTTTTACAAAGTTTTCTTTATTAATAAATAGTTTTTGTTCATTTTCGATTAGGTAGAGATGCACTAAAAATCAAGCAATAATTTTAAAATTATAGTATAAAATCAACCTAATATTACACCTAGCTTTTCTTTTCACTTATATTACGAATTTTAAATTGAAGTCAGTCTTTTGAGTCAGTAATTTTAAATGTGATGATATTTAATGAAGGCTGTTAGGCCTCAAATTATTGATTATGTCTAAGTCCTGCTTAATGTTGATTTAACAAAGTGCATCACTACATGGTATAAAAATACACTTTTGTACATTATAAGCTAAGGCGGTAACTTTACGGTAACCTAGCAGATTAAATGTCTTTGGTCAACTTATGTCTAACATCACATTTGCTTGAGTCTCCCTAACAGTTCATCACCACAGTATGCACTTGTGTTCGGGGTTCATGGGAGAACCTTTGGGGCACTGCCAGGCGTCAGCAAACTCCTTAGAGTTGCTAAGTGTTCCGATTACTCGGATTTTGTTTGGACTGTGAACACCTTCCACCATCTTGGACTTGAGTGCTCCGGTGGTGGAGTTGCCGCACCAAATCTGTGAAATTACAGTCAACTTAACAAGAAGGATCTGAAATTATGAATAGCCTTATTAGAGTTTTGAACTGTTGATTTCCTTCATGAAGCAAACAAAAAGTAAACAATAAGTCTGGAAACTACATTGACTCGTAGACCCTTTACACACCGCGCTACTTTTAGCATCGATACAATTCGAGTTAAATATATGAAAAGATTACTCGTATATTCAATCAAATTTTAGCACACTTTTCATCGAACCAGTTATTACATTACAAACAATTCGGTTTTAAAGGAAGAAGCACCACGGATGCAGGAGTTGCTCTTTTAACACATGTATTTAATTCTTATGATAGTAGGCATGATGCTTTAGGGATTTTCTGTGATCTTTCGAAAGCGTTTGATTTTGTAGATCATGAAACATTACTTAAAAAAATATGTCACTATGGGGCATTAATGAACTCGTTAAACTTAATTAATTCACATCTCTCAGGTAGAATGCAAAAAGTATGTATAAACGGAACTGAGTCTTCTGGAGCACCTCTAACAATGGGTGTGCCCCAGGGATCTATATTAGGACCTCTTTTATTTTTAATACATATAAATGACCTCGCGCATTTTGTAGGGAATCTTTGTGATATAGTATTGTTTGCAGATAATACTTGTATTTAAAATTCGAAGAGGTGAAGGAAATTTTGACGATGTAAATAATACTATTTCACAAGTATTACATTGGTTTACTGTTAACAATCTCCTTCTTAATGGAAGTAAAATTAAATGTGTTAAGTTTACAATGTCTAATGTCCGACAGGCATCAACTCAGGTTAAGATAAAAGACAAACCGCTTGATACTATTGACTCCACAACATTCTTGGGAATCACTTTAGACTCCAAACTACAATGGGGTCCTCATATAGAGGCCTTGTCAGGGAAACTAAGCTCAGCTGCTTTTGCTGTAAGGAAGATAAGACGTTTGACTGATGTAGAAACAGCTAGGTTAGTTTATTTTAGTTATTTGCATAGCTTGATGTCCTACGGCATTTTACTGTGGGGCGCGGCTGCTGATGTAGATGTCTCTAATTTGTGTTACAAAAAAGAGCCGTGCGAGCTATTTATAATCTTAAACCTCAAGATTCCTTACGAGAGGTGTTTAAAGAAATTAGAATATTAACTCTGGCATCTCAGTATATTTACGAAAATTTAATGTATGTGCGGAAAAAAATACAATCATTCACGAAAAAAAGTGACATACACAAATATAATACTAGGAATAAGGATAAGCTATTCCACAATTTAGGCTTCGAAAGATTTGTAATTCTTTCATGGGGAAAGGTATAAAATTTTTCAATAAACTACCAGAACACATTATAAACTTAAAACCCTTATGACAAAAGGGTATTATAAAGTAGATAATTATTTAAAATATAATAACGTATGGACTTGCATGATCACTACAAACATTGTAAACCTTTTGAAAAAAGGCATTGACAATAGTGACAATTTGTTACGCAGCTTCTCAGCACTAGCCCACAATTGTCCCGAAGCTGTGGTAGGGTTTATATTGACTGAGTTTGTTGCGCAGCTTCTCAGCACTAGCCTACAATTGTCGCGAAGCTGTGATAGGGTTTATATTGGGACGTGTAAAAGTGCCCCCAGTGGGCCTATTTGCATAAATAAATGACTTTTATGACTTGAATCGCCATGCAGAAGCTGGGAATTTTCAAATAATGTACTGAATTTTGGCGACTGCATCGATACTTACGCGCGACCGCATCGATGCTAGATTAAATTTATTAATTGTGTGATTCGCGATGATGTAGGTAGCTGTTTCGTGTTTAAAATTCGATTCAATTGAGGTACGTCAGTCTGACTAGAACTAGATAGGATGGCGATTTATAGAAGTAAAAATCACCTGTGCAAAACCCAAAAAGAACAGCTGCTCAGGCTTATAGTTAGGCAAGCCGGGTAGCGCGTCGCGCGGGGCGCGGTGGCGTGCCGAGTGCAGGCGGTAGGCACTGAGCGCCGCTCGTAGGCCTCCATTGTCCGCTATGTTTTCACCTTGCGTGTTGAACCCGTGCACCTGTAGACAATAAATTATGTTTAGCTCTTTTTATTTATAAGTAGCCAGATATATCAATCTCTCTTCACGATTATAAATTGACTATACGGTCGAAGATGTATCATAAAAAGTTTTTGAGTAAGTGCAACTTTGGTAGTGATCAGAGTCTATAGTCCTCAGCGCAGCCGTCCGTGCTTCCGTGCTTCAAAAGACACCTTTTAGACTGTCAGTAGGCCTCGTTAGAGTACCTAGCATTCTTAAGTTTGTCAAAAGCCTTGTAAAGATTCGTGTAATCTTACCGTGTAGTTAGGCAGTTGCGGCATGTGGTAGCGGCTGTACTGATCGATGATGCACTGCACCTTCCCGTGGTAGTGCTCCAGCGTGGCCGCAGACCACCACTGCTTCAGATTGCCCTCCTCGTCGTATCTACGACCTTTTAATAGAATATTTCATTATTATTGAAATAAATAGTGTAGGGCTCAATATGGTACCTTGTAGAATGCCTTGTTTGTTTACCTCCGAAATTATTTGATTTTGGAGTATGATTTAATTATTGAATTAAACGTCTTTCTGTATATATAAGTATTTTTATTTGCAACCTTTATGTATGAATTTCAAATGTAAAGAAGTACGGCGTCGAGATTGTTGTCAAGAGTTAGTCTCGATCCACAGCGTCAACTGTGTGAACTGTGTTGGACATTTTTAGACTTTATTATCGCATGCACATGACTGAATGTGTATTGTTAGAAAGAGTTTTGTTAATTCGTACCTTGATCGTCAAACCCGTGCGTGACTTCATGTCCCATTATGGCACCAATAGATCCATAGTTGATTGCTCTGAAAATTAAGATTTTATTTACTTCTAGGTCTTTTGGTGAACATTTCCTTTATTACAGTAATAGGTTCTGCTTACTCAATTCCGTTTCCGTAGAACGGTGGTTGAAGAATACCAGCAGGAAATGCTGAAAAAGATAAAAAATAATTGTAAGAAGGCATTTAAGTTTTAAAATAAGTCCTAGATTGTTATGTTTGTGTGTGGCTACTTACTGACTGAATTCAGCGTTGCTGAATAGAACGCGTTTACTGTAGTCGCTGTTGCAACCCATCTGTTGAAATTTGTATTTGTTAGTATTTTATGTACCTAATACCAGCTCACTGATCAACAACTTCACTCTTTGTTTGGATATCTAGTTACCTATTCCTGTCTGGCTTTTCTCTCAATGAGTCCAAAGATTTCTTCACCGCTGCCCAGGTCAGTTTCAGATAAGTATCGAATAAGTTACCCTCCACAACTTCGGCCTGAAAAAAAATTCTAAGTTTTAACCTGCCTCCTCGATAAACCCTTATTTTTCTCATATTTATTTAGGCCGTGATTTTATAAAGACTTATTAATCGAATCTCTCATTGGCACTGTCACATAAGCAATAACATTTTTGCCTGATAGACAACCTATAAGCGTAGGTACGGACAACAGCACGTCAAGGTAAACACTGCGGTATCTTATGCAGTTGTAATAAGGGCTAGTTTGCAACAAAAGTGAGTAACCTGATGTGCTGGCCACTGTACATGAAAGGCTGAGAGTGTTTCGTACTTTGAATTAACTTACATGTTTATAATGTTTATCCAGTTGTTCATTAGTAAGCAGCCAGGCCGGGAAACCGACGAAGTTTCTGATGGCTTTTAGCTTGTTGAGTGTCTTAAGCCGTGTGGTGGTGTCCATCCAGTCCAGCTGTTGGACCGCCTCCGCAAACGCTTCGCGAACGTCTTCCACCATTTCAATAGCCTGGCAAAGGATAATAAATGGTGATGTAAATATATTTTAAAGGATTGTACTGAAATATGAAGTTTTTTGTCTGCTCTCTGTCTAATAAAATCTACCACATGGTAGTGGGCATTCGGCTGTGAATGTAACACGTTAAAAGAAAACTTATGATCATAAAAAGTGATGAGACGTCTCCTTAAGATAAGAGCATTTTCCGATTTTTGTTTCGAAATGGGTTTGCTCTTGACTCTATCTTGACCCATCGTGAGACACGGTTTAAAGACAGATTGTCCGTTCTACCATGGCTTCTCTTAACAAACGTATTTCATCTCCACTGGTCCCAGCGCCCGACAAGTATCTCTCTGAAACCGTGCTGTCATCTGCGTACCCAACGATACCAGGCTGAAACAGGTCGTTAATGTGTAGCAGGAAAAGAGTTGCAAAGAGAACCGACCCCTGAGAAACTCCGGCGTTTATAGCCGTACGTCAGAAGAGCAGCCATCAACGACGGACAGGAAGTCAGATACCCAGCTCCAGAAGTCAGTGGGGATGCCAAGAGCAGGAAGTTTTTAGGCAAACTTGCGTGCCAAATAAAGGCCTTTGAAATATCAAGGGATAAAGCCAATGCTTCACCATGATTGTCAATGGCTTCGCCCCAGCTGTGCGTGACGTACACAAGAAGATCGCCAGTGGACCGTTCTCAGCGTAAACCATATTAACCTTCGGAAGTTTTGTCTTTAAAGAGAGGCGAAACAAAAGTGTCAGTACAGGAGACAGTTCAAGCGCACAGTGCTTCAGAACTCTTGCTGGTATACTATTCGGGCCTCTTTAATGCGAACCTTGATCTCGTACATCGTGGAACCACAACAGGTACAGTCCAGACGCGAATTACTATCAAAGAGAGCAGCAAAAAGATTTGCCTTCTCTGCAGCTGTGTGGGTCAGCGATCCATCAGGTTTCTGCATTGGTGGTAGAGAGGGACGGCAGAAATTCGACTCGATGGTCTTAGACAGGGACCAAAACTGCTTAAATTCAACTCTGCAGCAGTAGCAAGGACGATGCAATATTTTCTTAAGACGGACTCCCTGTGAATAACCCTATCAAAAAATTCCGTCTTCAAGTGATCCGAGTCATCGAATTGACGGTGTTAGTGGTTAGACTGAAAAGCAACTTACCTTCTCCCTAGATTGCGCGTCGAAGTGCCTCTTCACATACAAATAGCTCAGGGCGACACCAAAGTTAGCGTTCACGTTGGCTGTACAGCTCTTCCACCTTGGCGTCCGCTGCTGCAACCCGAAGACGGCTTTCGAGAACTCGAAGCCACGGTCTCGGAAGGCGCTGAGCGTCATTGGAGCCACTGTTGAGAAGACGCTCCACCAGACGAATCGCTCTGGAAACAGATGATATTGATCAGTTTGGAATGAACACTGGGTTTTAATAAAAGTGCAAGATTGCACTTGTATAATCATAAGATGTCTGTCTGATGTTTTTATCAGATTGCTGTGTTATAATCATAAGATTATTAACATAAAGAGCTAATCGCGGTTTCTAATTATTCGATTCGTTGCCGATTTAGCGAAAGTTACAATTATTACCAAGATGCCATTACAATAATATCTTTATCAGTTTTTTTTTTTTGCAATTTCGTGATGCATTTATCTTTCGATCAAATTGGAATGAATTCAGATTTGATCATAGGTTCTGTCATCGTGAATCTGTAAAGGCATCAATTTTAAAATACTTGCAAGTCACAATTTTATTATACAACCTGATTTTTGTCGTTTCAGTGATCGGATTTAGCTTTATCAGAACATCTCATCTTCATAGGTCGTTTGTCCGCTATCTTTTATTTCATCGGTTGCAGTATTTTGTGATCATAAAATATGATATCTCAATATCCAATCATACTTTCGCCACATAACATAATAATAGTACGTTGCCGTTCAACACATATAACAGGGTGTTGTTTTGGTCAGCGACTCTCGACACAAGGATAGTTGTACAAACGAATATTGATGCCAAAATTATATTATTTTTTAATGGAAATAATCCACAAAATCATTATTACGATACTAGCGAGCGAGTTAAAACTAGCCACGGTATAATATTCCGTAACTACGCTCGGGGGTGCGCGAGTTTCCTTATTCGTTTCCTTTTTTAGGGTTCCGTAGCCAAATGGCAAAAAACGGAACTCTTATAGTTTCGTCAAGTCTGTCTGTCTGTCTGTCGGTCTGTCTGTCTGTTTGTCTGTCTGTCCGTCCGTCTGTCTGTCTGTCCGTCCGTATGTCACAGCCATTTTATTCTGTAACTATATGCATCACACTGTTGAAATTTGGTAGGAGTATGTATCCTGTTAACCGCTTTGCGATTCTCATACAAAAAATAAAAATATGACATTTAAGGAGGGGCTCTCATACATGAAACTAAAACCAAAAAAAAAAATTAGTTAAACCTATACGTGTAGGGTCTTTAGATAGGTCTTTCAAAATGACACCGAGGTTCCTAAAACCATTTTCTTTTAAAGTCTAACGTTTCATAGCTAGACGCTTCCAAAGTGGTAAAATGGGCGTCCCCCCATCTAACTTCTAAACTAAGAGAGTGTAAATTTTTTAAAAAAAATGTAATGTAGATCTTATCAAATACTTTCAACGAAAATTGGTTCGGACGGAATCGAACTAGAAGTTTTTGAGATATAGCACATTTTCAACAACCGCAAACATTACTTTGTACTTCATACAAACACTATGAAAAACAAAGTTATATTTGCTGTCAACAAAATATTGTGGATTTTACTAAGTGGAAGTAAGTGGATTCCCAAATTAAGTTAAAGTTGGCACGGAACCCTCAGTGCGCGAGTCCGACTCGCACTTGGCCGGTTTTTTTAGAATGTTGTGAAGAGGTTTTCTTTTACAAAACTTGCATAAAATTTTAAGTTTTTTTTAGAATAAGCATAACTCATACCATTATTCCTGAGTTGGGGGTCTCTGACCAAAACAACATCCTGTATGAGTATTAGTCTGCGGCTGTGTATATTTTTAAGTTCTTTACCTATAACGAGGGGCTTGGACTCCGACAGCAGGATGGAAAGCTTCTGCAGGTAAGGCAGGTCCATGACGATGACGCGGTCCTCGGTGGGGTGCAGCGTTACCGACGTGTTCGCGAACACCAGCTTCAGGTATTCCTCCCAGTTGTGCTGAGGAATAGAAATTATTAAGATTAGAAGAGCAAAGGGGGTCAACAGGGCTTATTAGCGAAGCTGGCGTGGGGCTCACAACATGATGTAAGCCTAGGAAGATATACAAATAAATGCCTGACATTAGACGTCACAGGACAGTATGAGCAGTCATCGCGGGGTAATAATGATGCTGCTCGGGTCCAAACGCCTACTCTAATTTTTAATGCAATTATTTTCTCGCTGTATAGATTGTGGCTATACAATATGTTGTTTCTGACTTCTCTATAATAAAGGAGTTAGTACATTGTCCATATAGATAGGTGGTTTTGTGAGTTCGAAGATCTCTCACCTCTTTCCATTGAGCTGGTCCACCGTTAGAGCCCTGTATGAGCTGTTGAACACTAACTTCGTGGAACAAGTGTGTGCCGCTACGTCTCACTTCTACTGGAGTCATTATCTGCAAAAAAAAGCATGTACGTGTATCTCTACATAAGAAGTATAAATGGTCCTTAAGTTTACGGGAATAAAGTAAAACAATATAGTAAAGTGGAAAATCGTGGAGGAGGCCTGTGTTCAGCAGTGGACGTCCTTTGGTTGATGATAGTGATGATGAAAAAGTTAAGTAGGAGAGCACGGATGCTAAAAACCATTCGAAACCTCAGGCAGTTAATCTATACTAATATTATAAAGCTGAAGAGTTTGTTTGTTTGTTTGTTTGAACGCGCTAATCTCAAAAACTACTGGCCCGATTTGAAAAATTATTTTTATGTTGGATAGTCCATTTATCGAGGAAGGCTTTAGGCTATACACCATAAAGATACGACTCATAAGACCACAGCAGCAATGAAAAATGTTGTGAAAACGGGAGAAAGATATTCCTTTTGAGAGCTTAAGCGGAAACCGCTTAAGTTACACAAAAATCATGTATGACAGGATTGTTCAGTATTAAGAGTTCTATAATAAAGTCCGCGACAACAAACGTCTATCTTTTATGGTTGACTTACTACAACCTTTTTTATGTTAATAAATTTGTAAAAAAATAATGCATTATTTTTAGAGGTGTATTATACACACAGGTATTTATTCTTATCAAAAGAAATAGATTCATCATCACGAGCATTTCATTTAGAACCAAGTTGCCCTTTATATCATTTGATTTCAATAAATATCTTAGGAGCTATCATAGTTTTAACATAACTCCGCACCAAAATAATGTTCGCAGCTTAAGTACAACTTGCGCTTGCGCTAATATATTATAAAGCTGAACAGTTTGTTTGTTTGAACGCGCTTATCTCAGGAACTGCTGGACCCATTTGAAAAAATATTTCTGTTTTGGATATCTTATTCATCGAGAAAGGCTTTAGGATATAAAACATGACGCTGCGACGGGAGGGGAGGGAGCAAACTCAAAACGCGCGGACGAAGTCGCGGGGGACCGCTAGTTTTAAATAAATGTGCGTGTAATAACTGCGTTGTTTTAATCAATCAACGTCATGCCACCAGAAACACCGTTGACTTTGTGTTGTCAACTATGGAATGGCATTATTTCGATGTCGTTAGTGCTACTACTAAGAATAAGCCACGTGTTCCTGTGTGGTCAGGTCAATAACCATTAACCATATGATCAAAAGCTGGCTGGTGAAAATGATACAATCTTGGGTAATTTTCGGTCTTAATTACCTTAGCCAAGCTCTTGCTAAAATCTACAATATCGGCAGCAAAATCGTCCGCGTCAGCAGTGGGGTCGGCGATGGCGATCATGTCGCGGATGTACTTGCGGTACTGCGCCAGCTCCAGCGCGAACTGCTCCGGCTGCAGCAGGTAGCGCTCGCTGAAACCGGGCGTTACTTGCTCAATCTGGGGAAAATATTGAGGTTTATGAAAACTTATACCTAAATGACAAGTATTTAAAAAAAGCAGAATGACATTATGACCTGATCTAAACCAGAATAGCTCTGACGTGGCCTATAGTAAAGCGAGCTTCGGAGGACCACGCGCTCAAGGTGATTGCTTTCATATGCAGGATCAGTAAACATTTTAACGCTCAGGAGCAGTCCGGATTTGGTTAAATGTGCCTTCGTGCCTTATTAATGACATAAATTACATAAGCAGGAGTCCTGATACTTTTTTCTCTGCTGTAGCGTGGCTGGATTCTGCATCCACCTTAAATCTCATGGTGTGAAGTCCCTTGCTAGCGTAAAGTTGTGGTTTGCCACAATAAAGAGGGCAACTTGTATTCTATAGCTCTTGAATGAGCTATTTTATTAGTTGAGAGTAGCTTACCACGACCCGGTTCCTACTGGTGTTCCTCACGTCCTCCGCCACCTGCACGCTGAGCAGCACGTTCAGCCCCAGCATCCTGCGCCCCCGCCCCGCGCCCTTCACCCACGTGAAGTTGGCGCTCGCCACTTTGGGAGGCAGGGGTGGCATGTCCAGCCTCGCCAGGACGCTCTGGATGGGCTTGATTCCGTTCTCTTCTAATTTGTCTGTGATAAAAAAAAAGTATGCCTTATGCAATGAATATAAGAGCAAAGTTTGCTGTTTGATAGTTATCTGTCACACATACTATATAATATTTTTTTCAGAAGGATCCTACGTAGCAAAACAAGTTGGCATAAAGTCGACTACTTATACTAGTTATTATGATCTGAACTCTTGAATTCAGAAGTAGCTGATTGTTTATACTTTCAGGCTAGTCTACACTTCAGTTTTTTGTATTCATCCTAGAAGTTTTCTTAGTACCTATCCATCACTCCTCAAGCCAGTTTTATCCGAATACTAAATAGCTCAAAGATCAATAAAACAACTCACCAACGTCAACGCAAGTTCTGTAAAGCACCTTCGCTTTCCTCACACTACTGGGCAGTCCGTCTTCATCTTCAGCCTCCAGCAATTCCCTCAGGTCTATCACCAGCTGCTCCCGGAGCTTTGCCAGCTGGTCCCAAGAAGTCGCCCATTCGGGCACAGGGTTCTTTTTGATCCAACCGCCGCAAGCGAACTCGTAGAAATCCGTGCAAGGGTCCACATCTTTATTTAATGCTTGCAGGATCCTCGACGCTGTCACAAAGATTAAGGTGGCGTTAATCATTCTTCATTATTATAGATATCTCGTGAATGGTATCGCATATTAAAGACACCCACAGTTTACTTAAAGACAATAGTGCTAGTACTGTGAAATAACAATACATGCGGTAATAATAGTCATCTGAGTATTAACTGAACAATTTATGAGGATGCATTGATTATTTATCATTCAGATGTTAATTGTCAATTCTCTCATTAATAAAAATAAAATATTCGTTAACTAATCGATCTGAGCACATGGTTGATAAATATTAATGATTCTGTCAACTTAAGTTGTAGAGGTGGTACATTAATAGTTGATTATCTTCCAATCATAGGTATTAAGTATATTTAAATGCTAATATTGCTTGCTAAGCCACGGGCTCTTAGTAAATAGAAGGTAAAATACGCACTTGAATTATTGATCTGAAGATCTGATCTCATTAATTGATGCATGTGCACCATTTTCTCGCGAAAACGGCGCAGTACCAGCCTGGCCTGGGTGCACCACGTGTATAAGCTTGTTGTAGGTAATATTATGACGCCATAAAGGTAAAATCGAATGTAATCGATGGTGATCCATAATAACTATCCTTGATATTAAGATCATCTAATCGAAACTGAACCTATAACAAGTATTTTTTTATGACGTGCCTGACACACAGATTTATATGTCCTGTCATGTAAATACTTTGCTCAATAGGGTTATTTAGATTTCTCATATTTATCTTATCGCATCGTTGTTTTGCTTCCATAACTATAGTGTTTTGTTCGACTTGCATAATTTTTGCGGCGCCATTTTCGCAATACCGGAGACAATGCCGATGAGCAGAGATCTAAATAATTACTGGTCTACCTATTAACATACCTGTCTTTAGCATAGTTTGTGGAAATGATTAGAACATGCGCTCTTAAGACTGGTACAATTATTTAATTCACTCCACGTGGGATGATCGATCTGTTTACAATTATTTCATCAGCAATTGCGATGTAGAGCACGAGTTGGCGTATTTGTTTGTTTTTGAAAATTGGTTTTATGTTGTTCATGTTTTTTGTTTTATTAATCGTAATTTAGACGTTAGTGGGAAGTATACGTCTCAATCTAACAAAAAAATATTAAATTTAGGACATCAAATGACCGTCCGTATAAATATTCACCTCCTAGAAAACATATAGTCTCATCACTAATCGAGTGGTATGTCTTTCGTTTTACTTATATGCTGGATATATCATACATTTTTGACGGGCTACCTTCGTGTAATATTTCTGAGTTTATACTTACTTATTACTTATTTTATCATGCAACAATTAAAACGCTTGTTACCTAAGAATTTCACAATATCAAACTAGGTTTTCTCGTGTATCGTTTTAAATGGATGAAAAACATTATTTTGTTGCGGAAAATAGTAAAATATTTTCACTGTTTTGACTGATAGAGTAGGATTTTTTATTTCTACCTAGTAACAATTACTTGCTGGTGTCATAATTTCATAATTTGTTAATGAAGATAAGTTAATAAGTTATCTAAGAAAAAATATAGAAAAACGGCCTTACCACAATTAAATAAACAAGATTTGAACTACTGTTTAAATGTTTTGCGCCTAAAGTAAATTGTATGTCACCCTTATGTAATTTGACTTTCATTTTTTCTATGGTTTTAAACTAGCCAACATAAACAGTTGGCCAAACCTTGTTAATTATTTGTGGTAAGGCTATTTGTCTCTAGCTAAGTATGTACTTTAGATGTGACAAAATTTCACGAAAGCTCTAGAAATAGGTAGTACATTTAGAATACATAAGTTTTTTTAACAATGGTCCATGTGTTTCTGAAATCTATCACAATCTTTAGTTGAGCTGCGGAAAAAATGCTGTATGCATTGCTCAAACTCAAACCTAAAGGCGATAACAAAAAAGGTCAAGTACCTACTTATGATAAAATTGTTTATTTTACCTGTACCCACGCACTCCTCGCTGACGCAGGGTCGCGGGCTCTTGTACTCTGTCAGCACCAGTACTGTCGTGTAGACAGCCAGCGCGATGAGGGACAGACCCAAAGCGCCAATCAGCACTGAGGAACAACGCACTGTGCGCTCTCTGAAACAAGTGTTTCAGCTTTTGACATCCATCATCATCATCAATTTATGAGCTCCACTTTTATCTTTAAACTTCAGCGATATTAAATTTATTTCTCCATTAGAGGTACCCGCGGCGTTGACCGCGAACATTTTGGATTACCCGTTAAATGTTTCAATGCAAAATACGTACCTATTTTCGTGACATCCTTTGGACATTCCCACACATCGCCATCTAGTCCCAAATTAAGCTACTCAAAGCTTGTGTTATGGGTGCCAGACAACGGATATAATACTTAAATACTTTTTGTTTGTAAATACATACATGATATACATACAAAACACCCAGACTAATACAAACAGACATGTTCATGCACACAAATGTTTGTATTGTGCGGGGATCGAACCCGCAACCCGCTGCGTAGTAGGCGATTTCTCGACCACTACACAAGACGGGTCGTCAAATCAGGTCTCCGCCGCCTACACACTTGCACGCTGAAAAGTGCTTGCACGCACCAGCAAAAGACGCTTGGTTCAAGTAATTCTGGTTTTAGAGATGGTTAGGATGCGTACGTACCTACTATGCGCATTATTTTTAAATCAGATCAGTTGTTTATAGATTAGCGTATTCAAACAAACAAACTCTTCAGCTTTCTACTACCTATACGTATCAAAATATAGTACCTATTAAGTCTTGAGTCAATTTTGCTTGCACTTTCTAGTGACATAAGGGCCCGAAGATTCGGTTGCCAATGGAGCTGACTCTAAATAATATGACTGATATCGATATCGCAGCAGCATTTTTTCTCTTCACTACATAGTATAAAACAAAGTCGCTTCCCGCTCTCTGTATGTATGTATGCTTAAATCTTTACGCAACAGATTGTGATTTTTTTTTATTTTTATATAGGAGTGATTCAATAATTATGTATAATACATTGCACCCGTGCGAAGCCAGGGCCGCGCGTTTAGTAGCTAAGTCCTCCAGGCTTTGACTATCCCGAAAATCCCGGGCTATATCGCGACTTCCAAACTTACAGTGTATCTTGCAATTCGAGACGCTATACATAATCACTTATCACTAAGGGCGCGTGCTGTGCATTTATTTCAACTTTGATAAAATATTATTCTCATAACTTCGTTATGGTATGTCCAATTTCAATTATTCAAAAAGTAATTTACCGGTATTGTTAAAGCTCTGAATACGACATAATTTATTTGGATAAGGATTCATTCTTCGGTATGAAATCTGAGTCTTAATTTGTCCCGGCGCTAATGTTGCAAATTTTAACTTATAAAAAGGGTTATTGTGTCAAAATTGTAAGAGTTAGACATTGGTATCGCTGACTTTATTTTAGATAGGTACCTATTGGTGTCCTCTATAAAACTGTAGTGGAATAATTGAACGTGCGGCGGCGCCCCTCCGATAATAGCCAACTTCATGACGCTCTGGGTTGAAGATGAGATTGACATTAAATTGTTAAAAATTACAATCAAATGAGATAATTTAACTTCATTCAACATTCCAGTGTCGGAAGTCTCGACATAGTTCCCTGTAAAACCACCAGGTGGCGCTCGAAAAATGCCGTAATCAAATTAGTGTTTTCGTGTATTTATTGATAGAGAAGAATTTTCGAATGAAGCTTAAAAATTACAAATATTTTTAAGATTTATTAAACATACACGCTACATAAGTTAAAATGATATTTATTGAATTATAAAATCATAAAATTTAAATTGTCTACGCGAAATGTCAAAAATGTTGCATCAGACTTCGCCCGCTGGTCAACACCGATAAATACGGTCCAAGTGTTGTACGAATTTTACATTGGTAATTTCCTAAATTTGAGATAAGTAAATACGTTTGTGGAGGCATTTTCTGCTCAATTTAGGCCATGTTGTGCTCAATGCACCTGTGGCTTTACGCTTTTGTAATATTAATTTGTCGAAAGCATTGAAGGCGGCAGTATTGAGGTTGAACAATGAAAGCTGTTTTTTGCCATACTAAGGCAGGTTGGTATCTACTCTACTGCTCTACCCAATTCAGTGTTATACTTTTTGTCCAATGTGAAACTGAGGCGTGAGATATCAATCTGATCATTAATATGGCTCTTGCAAAGTCATTAAAATGTTTTCGGATAAAGTTCGATCAGTTAATTTCTGTGTCGGACTGAATAGGGTATTCTTATAGTTTCCGGTGGACTAATCTGAATATCTACTCATAGAATAATGTAAAAGGCAAAATTTGTTTGATATATGAATAAACACTTTCTACGATTCATACCGTAAGATTAGCTTACCGTAGAAGGCAGATTTATAGCCAATGATTAGGAAGCCAATAGTCCTAAGTCATTGCCCAGGGTTAGATCAGGTCATATGCTTTCTCTGTCAACAATACTATATATTATGTGCTCCATAGCAATGCGTTATTACTTGCTTGACTGAGCGTTGCCTGCGTTCCGGACGCAGGCGCGGGCGAGTCACTGTTGCATAAAACAGCGTAACATGTTACGAACCACGGCTAATCTAATAACGAGGAACGGATAGCAATCTCGCACACGATACGAATATGATATCGCGTGTGACTATAAATCGGTAGTGGGGTCATATAGCCAGAAAGAAAAAAAAAGTGCCGAAATAGATGACTGAGGACGGAAGGTGATGCAAATTAAGAAAAAACTCATGTAAGCTGGATGTGCTTCATTGTAAGAATTAGAACGTGTTTGCAGCGTTGTATGGCGTAGTATCTTTAAAGTTAGCAAAACTGACTAACTGTGCAGGTGTATTTTGCAATACAATCACATTCCCGTGACAATAGCTCAATCCCGCGAAAGTGAATTGCCTCACAGTTGATAACGCATTGTGCTGCACCGTGCACGATGCGCAGCTTAGCGGTCGGTGAAAGGAAGGTGTGGTTGCCAACACTATATTTACTATGCAGGTATAGGCATTAGGCATTCTTGGATGATAGTAAGATATATATTTAAGCTTAAACTTCTATCGAAATCTGAATATAAACACTTTCGCCTCGATACCCTGGGATATACCGAGTACAAAAATCACTAAACTTGAGACTCCGAGGCAAGGCAATGCGTTTACGTACTCGTATAGCTAATATACACAACATATAAGTACTGTACAGGACCTAAATTCTATGTCTAGGCATATCTCCTCGACGACCTCTGTGGTGTAGTTGCTAAGCACGCTGATTTCAAGGCGTCGCCGCTCCGAGGTGCCGGTTTCGATTCCCAGTCGGGTCAATATAGAAATCAGAATTTCTATATTGTCTCTGGTCTGGATGTTGTGTACCATCGTTGTATCTGATTTCCATAACACAAGTGCATTTAGCTACTTACTTTGGGATCAGAACAATGTATATGATTGGTCTCCAATATTTATTTATTTATATCTCGGGAGTGTGTGCCGTGGGTTACCGGCATTATTATATGACGAATTGGGATTTAAATCACATAACTTCGCATTTTCGGAAGATCTGTCAAGATAGTAAGGATGTCGTTTGAATGCAACGTAAGAACTTAAGTAAAGAAGTAGTAAAGTCAACGTAAAGGAGTTAATTTCTATAAGAACAAAAATAAACATTGCTTTGCTCTAGCTGCCCGCAGACCGAGCCCATAGTCGCTATAAGAATAGGAAGCTATGATACTATAACAGTAAAACGCAACACCGGAATATCCTCAGGCAAAAGGATAGTAAGGTACCTAATGCATTAAAATTATAGCATACACGGTAGGAAATTATTAATTCTCTTAGTTAAAACGGCTCTTACGCAAGGTGCAGAACTTCAGACCAGAAGATATAATAGTTCGAGCCCAGGCACCGCGGGTGGAAGCAATAAAATATGTTTGACTGTTGCCTGTTTGCAAGGTAATAGAAATTTGAATACGAATACGTAAGGCTGGTCGAGTTTGTGTTTGTTTCACGATCAAGATGAAAGCAAAGAAAAAACAGTAACTTAAAACCAGAACACCAAACTTATCCGAATATTACGTGCAACGGACAGATATTTTACGAATCACGCAAAAAGACACATTATGATTTGTTTTGCAACAGATTTTGCAAAAAAAATTTTGATTGTTTAGTTTTTACTATATTAAAAGGGCGTGGAAGTGCTCACATTGTTCCTCTGCGTTTCACTTTGGCACGTTACGCTATCGGAAGCGCAGGCGCAGGGCTGACGTTACTGTGACAATATCCGCGTATCGATTGTTCCGTTCGATGAAAAAAACTGGCCAAGCGCGAGTTGGATTCGCGCGCCGAGGCTCCTGATATTTATTTATTTAAAAACTTCATGCACACATTACATATAATGGTACATATGGCTGACTTAATGCCAAAAGCATTCTCTACCAGTCAACCATAGGTCAGGACAGAGAAAAATATATATACAGGCGGTACAAGAAAGTTGAAGGGAAGAAAAGAGAACAGAATAGCGATAGAGATAACTATAATACGATAATAAACATACATACTACCTATTACTTGTATACGATTATATAAAAATCTCTGAAATATGTAATATCTCTGAAACATGATATCTCGACAAAGCATAGCAATAACGAAGCATGGATGTATTAAAAACTATGGAGGGTGCGCTTCTGAGATGACAAGAGTTTTAGTTGACTCTTAAAGTACCTACCTACATATTTGCGGTTTCCCCTTTCATTTGTTGTACTGTTATACATCGCTTTTGGATTAGAAAGTATTTTAAATTAATTATAGATAGAGTATTGTTAGACGGATAATCATTACTATGGTAGACAACACTAGGACTCATGGACAGCACTAGATCTGTCAGGTAGATTGTGTTTGACATTAGATTGATTGTTGTAGAATTGTCCCGCGTACTTGTAATTTTACTTACTGCATTGATTATTGTATAAATAGTAACTTTGTTATGAAATAAAAATATTTATCAACCCACCGAGATATCCCTTTCAGTATGAAATTCGTAAGAATCGCTGCGAAAAAAGGGCGTTGTCAGACAGTGATAATAAATGACCTATCTATATCAATCAATAAGACTTCTCCTTTTGGACTGTCGTCTGGAGGCGAGACCCTAAAAATCGAGGTTTTTGCTAAGTGGTTCCGATCATTGCGAGACAAGTGCGTCGGAGTCTCGGAGTCGTTTTTTGCAAACGCCAATGGATGCCATTTAAATACTGTGTGGTAGATAGAGACCCAGCTAGCTTAGTTACTGACTTTCGTCTGACTACCGATTTGTGGGAAAATGACAATATGAGGAAATATGAAGAAATGGGTGTTTTCCTTTACATAAAGTACGCATAGTTTACTTCAAATCGAAGTTTGTGATTATTACTAACGAGTGGATGCGATAGATTTTTATAAAACGATATCTTACAATTTAGGTGAAAGCATAAAACATTTCGTCTGCAAAACATAGATGAGCTGAGTGATTGGAAGAACCGCAAATTATGCCGCGCACGTTTCAAACTAACATGTTCTTGGAAATCTTGTGACTTATGGATATTCACAATCTCAATTTTTGGAAAAATGTAGTCCCGTATGTAATTGTATGTCAAGGCACAGCAAGGTGTGACTGCAAGCGGATTACGGTGCGTATTTTGGTGGATAGTTTCATCAATTTTGACAAAATTTGGGAAGACAATTGTTTAATATGCGATGTTTTTGGAATTTTAGTGACCGTACCAAAGAAGGTTGTCGGTCCACAATTCGGTCGGTGATGACCACCATTTGCGACACGTGTGCAGACACAAAGTTTAGGAAAAAAATGCTTGTCCATAGTCACTTGTGGTGACCATGATGTAAATGATACCCGTCAATCATTTAGAGCAAGCTTTAATTGCGCTCGCCACACAAATATAGAGCAATTAAGCAAGTAGGTACGGAAGGGAAGACATTGCTAACTGCGAGTAGAAAGAGTTTTTTATTTTATGTTATTAAATTATTTATTAGGTTTGTCAATGTTTCTGGCTAAAATTAACAGCTTATTAGTTACATAATAATTGCTCTACTTATAGACAAACTCAGCTAGCTTAGTTATAATCATTTATACCCACACGTTTAGATACTAATAATAATAACTAAGAGAGACGCTATGATGTTAGTTGGCCTCATCGCCGCTATCAACATAGCCATCTCACTCGTGTCAAAAACCGCAGTCGCGCGCATCATAGATCGCACGCAATCGTAACGGTGCGGAGTGTGCCCTCGCTAACATTCGGCGCACGCGCAGCCCGTCGCATCGCACGTGTGCGTTGACTCATTGCGCAGATTTGGGGACATTCCGCTAAGGGTCAATCGCTTTTAACTAAAAATATGACACGAGAGCCTTTGTGCTAGAGCAAGATTTCAAAAATCATTACTTACCATTAGATGAGCTAGTGGCCAATCATAAAGATAATCGTTTTCTTCTTCACTAAGGTTTTGAAATAAAAGCTAACCTAAGATTTAATTATAAACGGAATGATAAGATATTTAATGTTTGGGCGATGATTTCTAGAGCCCGAAGTCTACATAGGGAAGTCTACGTAAAAATAATAATTAAGAAAATCAATAAGTACGTCATTATAATACTTAATTTAGTACCGTAATAAAATATTTACAAAATATAACAAAGTTAATTGGACTTGGGTAGTTTAAAGGATTTTAAAATCTCATCATTAAAGCACACTTCACATGCGTCACAGCACAGAGGTTTTGATTTAACAAAACAAGTTAATTAATTTTATATTCAAATCGCATTTGCATAGATTGATTGACGAGGCTTACGTCGATTTGAGTCCTTCAATCGACTTATGCATCATCCAGAGGATCAAATAATAAGGAAAAATTGACTTTAGTAAAGGCACCTAATATATTTTGGGATTAAGTGTAAAATAAACTATCTCAGTGTGTGTATATTAATAATGTATTTTCTTCATACATCTACCATCATCTTCATATATAGTAAGTAGGCATAAAGTAAAGTAATAGCAGGTGAAGGCAGCTCATATTACATAATATTAACCTAAATGTAAATATATACACTTATTAGAAATCAGAAGACATTTTAGAAAACCTAAGTTAAAAATACTCTGAAATTAAGAATCTGCTGTGTGAATAAAGTAAACCGAAACAGTTTTATCGAATTTATTGTTTTAGCATATCCACAAATACAAAGGATTTTCTTGTCTTTGGCCGTCAGAAAACGATTTGCATCTGAAGAATATAGAAACAAGAATGGTTCAATAATTTTAGGCACTTTCTACAGAGCTGAAATAAGTTTTATTATATTCAAAGGCTTCACTCAATACCTCGGTTTAGTTTCGCTTTGTATCTTATTGTGAGTATTATGTGGTTAAAAATATTTGTTTGTACCAAAGTAAGTATGATGATTTGCTATCCTAGGTTATTTCAATAAATATATAAATAAAGAAATATGAATATAAAAAACCGGCATGCAAGTAAGTAGGTCATCGAAGGACCAAAGGTTATGGCATGGCATGTCATATCGATCTTTTCTCGTTCCCCTCGGTATAAGAAAGAAAAAGATAAAAGATACGTAAGAGGTTTCCTATAAAGTGTGTAATTTACATAAAATACCTTGGATAGCGCTTCCAAAGCCTGTTTCAGGGAGAAACATTTTCGCGTTTTATACATACACAAAACGTCAAGAGCTTATGAAGCCTTTTGCACAATGAATATAATTTAACGGACATACAAAATATAAATTATTGGTGTCTACACCGAATGGGCAAAAAACCAATTTAGCTAAGAAGTCTATTTTTATCCACTACATTATAATAATTTTATTAACTACACGTCTAACTGTTGTCTATTTACATCAAGCACAATGTAAAGACCCTTAATAAAAAAACTATACGAATAAACAGTCATAACACTTCTTAATTACTTAGGTTAAGTTAGATTGAAATGTATAAATAACAAACAATTATCGAACTTCGATCCAAACAAACAATAAACACGTAGTTGAGATTATTTTCATTTGCATTTTATTTTCAAATCCTTATTTTTATGGGTTGATGATGTGATGAGATGACGCATGAAACGGTTTTTGACCCCTTTTTTAGTGATGCATGATGTTGTAGCCTGAGAGCCTGCAATGATCCTTTATTTTTTCACGATTTATACCTTTGTATCCGTGTCTCATCTATCAAATATATCGGCAGCTTTAGTAACTTGTCAACATAACTAATGCGTATGCTTTGATTAGGCAGGTATACGGATTCCAGTTTTTAAGTTTTGAATGAAGATTCCATCCATTCCTTAAGTGGCATTTTGTGTCCTAAATTGAATAAATTATTTTTAACTTTGACTTTGACCATCTAACAGAAAATGGACGATTATACATATGAAGTATTTATTCTGTAATGGACAAGTACTTAGCCTACTAGTAGCAAAAAAACTTATTTTTTTAGATGAAATCTCATTAATTCAGGTAGACCACCAGGAAGTCAGAACTTCTCGGATTGTAAAAGTTATAAATGAAAGCTATCTCGTTTTTTAGCAATCTATACCTATATAGTGATTAATTTGGCATTATAAGCACGTTTTCAAGGCATAAATGACTACTACCAATGTGTTTTTTATGAAATTTCTGTGTCGTTAAATTGGAGTCAGCAAGTTTTTCAGCTACAATAGGCATGAACGGTTTCCTCTTTAAGTAGCCATTAATAACTGCGCGTGAGCATCTAATATGGCACCTATGGTGGCCATAGGAAAGCCATGTTCGCGGCAATTATGAGCGAAAGTGATACTGTATTAGGGGCGATTATGTCGCTGAACCGTGCGTCCGACAGCCGAGTGTGTGGTTCAAGACTAGTTTCTTTTTGCAATTTAAGCATATTTAGAATCGATTTTACCAACGTCAAGTAGGACTTTTCCGACCGAATTAGTATATAGCAACGATTGCTAACAAATAGGTAACGTTTTCAAATCAGGCGTTTTGTATTATATTCGACGAATATTCCTTATTTGACGTTGGTAAAACCGACTCTTACAAAGAAAAAAAAATAACAATTGATTATATCTGAGCGATTGCTTTAATTTTATGGAAACTAACAATACCTAGGCATATATTCCCTCCAGATATCTTAAGAAAGAAAAAAAAATAGATATCCGCGTGTTACTAAAAATAATAGTAAATAATATACATAGTAGGCAGCTTGTTAGGTACGAGTATACTTTCTTTTGTTTGTTTGAAAAGTGCTGTTGATACGAGAGGTGACGCCTTTCATTTTTTCTTCTACGTATTTTCATGATATATTTACCAAATGTCAATTGCTATCGACCACGTCTTATAAGCTAGATTGACATTCTTATTTTTATTGTAATATTTATCTTTTTAATAATCAAAGGCCGAATAAGTACAGGCTATACATATCTACAGGTCATATATTTCGGAAACCAATGTCGATATTATCGCTCCAGAATCACGGTCACTGCCCGCTCCCGCTGCCGCTCGTGCATCAAACAGTGGAAAGCCGCGGACGTGACACGCGTTAATTGCGCACGCGCTTCCGCCGCGGCAATGAACCTGGCGATGGCGAGTGCGCTTACCGCGCACTGTGGCAGATGCGCAGATTTTCTCAAATTTAACTTTTTTACACTTTGTAAACAACTATGAAAATGTGGGCGGTAGTTCTGCTACTGAAATTGATGCACAAGCCATAGTTTTGCACATCTCCCCCTTCATAGGTTCCATATATCCCCAGTGCTATATAACTTATAACTGCCTCGGTGGCGCAGCGGTAGGGTCGCTCTTTAAAGCGACGGCTGCGCAAAAGGTCCCGGGTTCAATCTCCGGGTCGGGCCAAAAAAAATGTACTTGGGTTTTTCTATATAGAAATTCTTAGGGCAGCCCGGAGTTTGGAAGTTGGCGGTGTTTTACCCCCGTGCCTCGGAAAGCACGTAAAGCCGTTGGTCCTGCGCCTTATCTCTCTCCGGTATCATCAGATTGCTTGCCCATCGGACTATGAGAGTGAAAGGAATAGAGAGTGCACCTGTGTTTGCGCACACACTTGTGCACTATAATATGTCCCGTGCAATCGATTAGTCGTTGTGACTGGCCACCGTAGTCGAAATCGGCTAGGGGGACTATCTATCTACTATCTATCTATATCCCCAGTGCCCACAAGAGAGGGTTATCTCCCACTTCGAGAAAAACCATCACTCACATTCATCTTCATCATAATAGTGACCCGTTGTCTTCTGTTTCCCCTACAATGACCCTTCCGAATGTGGTGCAGGTTTAAATCATTCAGGTCTATATAAAGTTGTCTAGTCTAGAGCACTCATCATGGCACGTCAACTGCTGATAATTGTTTCTACCCTTAATCCTATGAACCCTGCAAGGCGTCTCCATCTTGCTGGATGACGTCCTACTGTGTGCACGGTACACGGCGTCGAAAGGTTCAGATAACCATTCGTCAAATTTTAAGTCACAGCAACATTCGCTATTCCCTTTATGAAGTTCCTAAACACTTTACTTGAAGAAACAAATGCCTTTATCAGAAATGTAAAAAGAAAACTATTTGAGTAGAAAAACACATTACTCAGGAAGGGCCCTGTTGTAACTCACTTGTACTTTATTGTCAACATCGTCCATAAACTAAGCTCCACGGCAGCGTACAATAAAACACCGAAAAAGTCGAAAGATTTATGGCAACCATTTATAATTTTCAATTAAGTACATGCACATATTTATGATGATTCTACAAACCGCAGTCCTTAAGGAAGTTCATGATCGTGCCGAGCTGACAAAGGAAAATTGAATTTACCTGCACGCGGTGACTAAATTATGAACAATAAATATTCATTCGCCTTATCGGCTTTCTTTGTGGCCTTCGACCTTGTATTAATCATTCGGCGAGATTACACTTTATTGTGATGCCGTGTACAAGGGTATACAAAGATGTGTAATACCACCATATATAACTACACTCGTAGTTTTCTATACTCTCTCTATACTCTACTCGTAGTATACCTACTCATACTCGATGTATATAGTTGAAGAAGTACATCTCGTCACGTCACCGTCGAAATTTAAACCGATGAGAGTCTAAAAGCGTTTGGGAAGCCTTTGCCCTGCAGTGGGACACTTCAGGGGTCTTATTCTCGTATTGCAATACAAATTCGTAAAAGTATCGAAGCTGGGTTAGCACGAAAATTGGGGCCCAGGCTTATAGTAACACTTGTACGCAGGGCAGCTTGTGGTGTACTGTTGGACTGTAGCGACCCCACTTACCTGACTAATCCTGGGGAGCCCTTGTTCTTTACGTCTCGCAAGTTTGCCTTAACTGGGCGATCTGAGTAAACACTTACGAAGAATAGGATCTTCCACCCCGTCGTAGAGCAGAGATACTCGGGGAAGGTAGTGTTTTGGTAAAATGGTTGTAGGGATCTTGATTGTTTCTCGAGCCAAGGAATACCTCTTCACCTCCCTAGCACCTTAACTGGTGTTGTACCCTGGTAGTTGTCTACGTCACTTGGTGCAAGCAACCTTTTTTGGGTGCCCATGGACTAAGTGTACAAGCAGACTTGTAGGGGTAGCCTAACGTCCAGCAGAGTATTACAGACCATATAGTTCATCTATAGTCTCAGTTACTCTGTCCACCTAGCACACACACTCCTAACTCTCTTTTGTATCAATATCCTACAATAACCTTACACGTAACGGGGGTGGTCCTTGGGTGCACTTTTACATATAATGCATACAGCGATAATCGTCGGTTTGTGTCTCAATACATTCAGATTAATGTTGTCGAACGGGCGTCACATTGCTGGCTTCGGCGTCGTGTACGACTTCCATAGGAAAAAAAAAGGCGAGAGCATGAGAATATATTTAGTTTCAGTAATATTTCAGCCCTTAGATTGCTTGTAACTTATGTGGTCAGGGTAATTAGACATCTTTGAATTATTCTTGGATCAAAATTTTTAGGTCGTAATGTTTTCTATTACTGACTTATACTCAAGTAGCAGCTGTGGTGTAGCATTTAAGTAGTGCACAGCTCTAACGAAACTAACACTAAAGGCAGTCAACAGCTGTGCAAAGAAAAACAACAGTGACACATCCCAGGAATGTATGCAAAAAAAGGGGTTAAGTGAAATCAACATAGCTCGCACATGTCTCAGCAGAAAGCGAATGAGTATAATTACACTGACAATTGTCAATACCATCGGCATGACTTTCAATGGCTGACATATTCCTTTGTCTTGATTCTTGAATACTTTTCTATGCGGATGTGTTTTGCATGCGCGGAAATAATCGAAGATCTCCACCTGCGATGCGCGCATCCACGTTGAGGGATGCAAATCACGATGTTTACTTTAATTACTAAACTATTTATTAATCAGCCTTTGTTTACTTCATTTGCATTCATAATTAGGTATTCATTGTTAACGACCGGTAGAAAATAAGAAAATATTACTCATTCGGTATGATTAATCCAACCACTTGAATGAGAAAAGAAATAATTAAGTTTGCTTTTCTGTGTTTGGGAGACATTTAATGCTAATACGATTTTTTGTGTGTCCTTCTTCAAACTAACTCGAAATAAACGAGTTTTCATTACCAATAACGCTATCAATAATTTAAGATGTAACGAAGGTTTTTTTTCTAAAATTGAGTTAAATTGAAACCTCAAATTAATACTTCATTTTACGCAAAATTGCATTGTTCAATCTGTCTGTTTGTTTGTGCCATAATATTTGTCTTATCATAAAATCATAAACAGATGTGATTTAAGGCCGAATTACAAAGACAACTGATGGTAATCATAATATTCGGTTCTCACGAGAAATCCATACAGACTGAGATTGTGAAACTCCTTTTCGAAGCAAAATACTCGACAGTTTGGCATGCCATACAAAAGATATCAACGCGTTAGATTTGTAAGTATATTAAGTAACTAAAGCAAGTTCACTATTTACGATTTTTTTTTCTATTGCAATAGAGATTTAGTCTTTTTAAAATTACCAGTATGTTGAAATGAGACTGGAAAATCATTTCATCATGGGAAGCTACAGTAGCAAAGTTCTAATTAGATCTTTCTATTTCGAGGCAGGTATAAATATAATGGTCTTAGTAGTAGTGAAGTTACTGTTTTCTTATAATTAGGCACCGACAGCCATGAAAAAGAAACATACTTTTTTGAGTTGAAGTCGAATACAAAATAAACTCATTAAAAATAAAAACAAGATAATAACAAAAAAATGCCACTTCTTTGTCACAAAGAAACACTAATAATGTCCTTAAAGTCACAGGGTTAACCACATCTCACAGTAAATTAATAACATAAAATAATACTTTACCATTTTCAGAGTATTAAACTACAAAGTTACTTGTCAACTAAGAGGATCTTCGAGGAAGTCTTAATTTAAAAGTTATTTAAAAACTAGCGGTCCCCCGCGACTTCGTCCGCGCGTTTTGAGTTTGCTCCCTCCCCTCCCGTCGCAGCGTCATGTTTTATATTTTAAAGCCTTTCTCGATAAATAAGCTATCCAACACAAAAATATTCAAATCGATCCAGCAGTTCCTGAGATAAGCGCGTTCAAACAAACAAACTCTTCAGCTTTATAATATATTAGCGCAAGCGCACGTTGTACTTAAGCTGCGAACATTATTTTCGTGCGGAGTTATGTTAAAACTGTGATAGCTCCTAAGATATTTATTGAAATCAAATGATATATAGGGCAACTTGGTTCTAAATGAAATGCTCGTGATGATGAATGTATTTATTTTGATAAGAATAAATACCTGTGTGTATAATACACCTCTAAAAATATTGCATATTTTTTTTACAAATTTATTAACATAAAAAAGGTTGTAGTAAGTCAACCATAAAAGATAGACATATGCTGTCGCAGACTTTATTATAGAACTCTTAATGCTGAACAATCCTGTCATGCATGATTTTTGTGTAACTTAAGCGGTTTCCGCAGCGTATGCAGCGGAAGCTCTCAAAAGGAATATCTTTCTCCCGTTTTCGCAACATTTTTCATTGCTGCTGTGAATTTGTGAGTCGTATCTTTATGTTATATAGCCTAAAGCCTTCCTCGATAAATGGACTATCCAACGTAAAAATATTTTTTGAAATCGGGCCTGTAGTTTTTGAGATTAGCGCGTTCAAACAAACAAACAAACAAACAAACAAACAAACTCTTCAGCTTTATAATATTAGTATAGATAAGAAATTGTGTTTTAAAATGAGAAGTTGATTCTTGTTAAGATAAGTGGCTCTTGTAAATTGGCAAAAATGCTCACCAATTTAGTGGAAAATAATTGAAAATATTTGTTGTAAGCAAAGAATGTACCCAGTCATAAATTGACATGAAACACTCAAGGGCGCAAAAGTATGTATTATGACAAAGTCTTTCTATTATAACTAAGGGCCTAAAGGCTCTTTACAAAGCAATACACAGTGTTAAGGATTACTTAGCTTAGGACATGTCGATGACAGATGAGCTATATTTCACCCATACTTGGTAAATTTTTTGCACTGCAAAGATATGAATTCTCGCGTTACGTAAGTATTTAGAGGATCGCAAACAAGGACCACATAATTTAGGTTCAAAGACCTGCGGCGACCAAAATAAAAGAGGATCAAAAGCAACATGAAACTTGAATGTTAAGTGACATGCGAAATGTTAGCAACATTTTGCATGTCATTTGACCCTTGATTTTATCGACGGCAATCCACAATAAGACACACAAAAAATGTGTGCTCCGAATAATGTTCTTTCGCAAGTGCCTCGGAGTTTAGCTAAGATTTTATCTGCAAACTCAATTTCCTTTGCACTTTAAATGTGTCCGATTATTTAGACATAGATACGTGAATTTTAGCTTCTTAATAATAACATTTACACAAATAAGGTTAGTGTAGGTATCGCAATTCATCAATTTCCTCGATGGTGGAGAGAATGCACGTTTATCAATACCATATTCTGAAATTCAAAATTATATAGAAGCATGTACGACTTTGAATGATCAAAGATGAAAGAATAAAGGCATCGTATTATAATTTGGGTGATCATACCAACCTACCCAAAAGTGAAGTTCGAACTAAATTATCCTGACTGAGAGATTTAATTAACCATGTAGTAGGCTTCAATACGCTTATAGCTATAATTTGTTTGAAATGGGGCTATATAAATGATTCCTACTACTATCTATCTTTATCTAGGTCTATTAATGAGTGATCTGTCAATAGCATTGCGTGCGCACTGACAGCAAGTCGTTCCGAGAGCTTAATCTAATGGGCTACTCTACAACATGCAAGCAGCGTGACGTGACGTGAATATGTATGGTCAAATAAAGAAAATAAATTTATTTGACTCAAATAATTTAATCAAGCATAAAATTACAAAAAGCAAGCTACTTGAGTCAAAAAGGCTCAGCATAAGTCGTGGCAGCGCGGGACGCATACTGCGATGCTGATTTTCAGCGGGTGTCTTTGTGGGTAGAATATCTACTCGGCAATGAATTGGGTATAAACAAAAAATCTAATAAAATATAAATAACTTAGCATTTAAATATAAATAAAAAATATTAATGCGTATTGAATTAAATCCAGCGATCCAACTTAGACTTAAAAAAATAAAGTTAGTTCACTCCTCACTTACAATAAATATGATCGAAATTAAGTCATTGAAATTAGTTGGAATGGAGACATTGCGATATCAATTTCGCTAATCGATCGCTGTGGAAAACCGTTTAGCAGTGGACGTCCTTTGGCTGATAATCATGATGATGGTGAATCTCAAAAGCAGAGCAGCTTAAACTGTCAAAGCTAAATCGCAAAACGCGTCCTTGTCTCATTATTTGCTACATTTACCATCTATTATCGTGGTTATTGAATCGTTTTTTCCATGCACTTCTAATCTCATTGTCTCGACTACTCGATGGATTCCCACGAACTGCAAGGGTCGGGTTTTGCATATAATCGGTAAGACAGGCGCAGCCGCGCCTTTTATGGTTGCAAGCAAGGAGTGCTCATCAGACAGCTACCACCGATGATTTATGCAAGTACGAGTATACCTCAGTGTGTTGTTTCTGACGAAGATAAACCATATGTGTGGGAGCGTGCTGCCTGTGCTGACATTGTTTCGACAAACATTGTTACGTGGCTGGATAAAGTGACAACCGACATTCATTTTATTTCATTGAAAGAAAAAATACAACACATTATTAAGATTGACCTTATTTGGTAAAGCATGGATGAAACTGAGAGAGAAAACGTTCATTTATGTAGGTGTCTCCGAATTCTGCAATACTCATCAGGAGTTTCAAAACATTTGGATTATTTGAAAAAAGTCACTGAAACTTAGCAGATCTGTTTGACTCCTCGCCTTCAAAAGCTATCCAACTATAGAACAAAATACCTTTTTGACGATGGCAAAACTAGTTTGTATGTACCTATCGCTTCATAACTTTTAACATCAATTAGTTATTTTAAGATAGGAAATGAAAAAAACGTTCATTCTATTTATAAATACTCTTTGCGATATTAACGTAGCACAAAGACTGGTTTTCACGTTGCGAATACGTAAACAAAACTAATTAGTATTACTGGTACATTATGAACTAATGACACAACGCATATATCGTGAAGTTACAAAGAACTAATAACAACATCGAGAACAAAACACCTAAGCTGATGGAAAGAAATTCAATAATATGTAGAGCTCGTAACAGACAGCACATGCAAACACGGGACACGCGAATAACTAACCACAGCCAAATTAACCTTAGATAACTCGTGCATATACTAAATTACTTATCCATTAAATAACACTAATAACTTCAAGCTAAAACTTAATTTAATCAAGCGTATCTGTCTAACGCGGCAACGCAGTCCGCATCATCGCCTCTTTACCATAAGGAAATGGTTTCGTTTTTGAATACGTAGATTATTTTTATGTAAGTTTCATTACTTGTTTTAGTTTTATTTTTTTCTTGTTTGTTATCAAACCTCTCGATAAGGTTAGACTTTTAATTGTTTATTGGATTAATTTATAAAACGCACATGGAGATTTATTTAGTTATTTTCATTTGAGCTATATGCATCGCGTTTGATTTGTATTGTATGATAAAAGAATACATCATTATTTTGGGTGCCTACAGTTTTTATAACAAACATATCGCAGATGTTTTTGGAAATAATTTAAAACAATAACGATAAGGAAGAATAATACTTGAGTATTAAATGTTGTGTGATATGACTATAGTAATCATAATTGTGCTCAAGATAAAACATGGACTTTGGTTGGTACCACAACAGCGTACGTTTACGGTTTTATCTTTGGCCACCATTCCACCTGATGTTAAGCGACAATGCGGGCTAAGATGGATTCCACTCCCTAGCCGTACGCAAATGAATTTAGGAACGGGTGGCAGCTGCGCCCTCGTCTTGTGTTTCCAAGATGAGAAGAGGCCGGAGGAATTAAGTCATGCAATTCGTTCGCACATTCTCCGAAAACCTGTAGAAGACCGACAGACAGGCCTCTCTTCGCCTATAGTCTAGACCAGCCATACTCAAACTGCCGCGCGCCGAGCCTTTTTGTGCGGCCAGCCTGACCTAAGACTCCAAGAGAGGCTCGCTGGGATTCTTAAATACTTTGTTCTACAGTGTCTTGTCTCGTATATTTTTTTTTTAAACCGCGGCTGTAAAACGCTCACGGTGGTAGAATTTGTGTTGCAGCCCGGACTATCACTTCTCAAACGTCTCTGCGCCCCTCTTTAAAAAAGGTTGAGTTTCATTGGTCTAGACAGAATACATAATGTTACTTACAACTTTTCTTCAAGTTTACAGTTGTCTGGCATACGCGCGGAGGCCTGGCTCTCACTATCAATGTCCTTCACCTGGGAACAAACAGAACCTTAATGAGAATTACACTGATAAGCTGGACTATTACACTTAAGTAGAAAATAGCTAAAATTAAATAAAATCGCCGACAGCGATGATTACGGGCAGATTGACTTTGACCCGCTTTGTGAAGGTTTGAAAGATTATTGTTATTTGAGATGATTCTACAAAGTCTTTTCCGATTTGATTGTGCAAATCTATCTCAAGACCTATCAGTAAATAATATGAGTTCATTTACCGTAATAGTCTACGTCTTGCAGAGGATAGTCAAATAAACTAAGAACATTTATCTACTTATTATTATACGAATCGAATACGAATATTTCAACTTAGGGTACAGTATAAGTTTCTAATTTACTTTACACCGGCTCTAAATTAATTTGTTTCGTCGAAGAAATTTTTTGAAGGCGGTTGAATTTTTTAAATGATTGTCGTGTTTTCTTTTCTTCAACTTTTTTTCCTCGAGGATGGTATACACAAGTAGGTAGTAAAGTAATTGAAGTATATCGGCTATAACGTTTCAAAACCTGTATACTACATATAAAAAGGTAGTGGTATAACACGATGTTTATTTTTTGCATTTTAAATACTGCGGTTTCAATTCCACTCCACTTCGGTCTGTTAGCTAAAGATAATGGTTTTGTGCGATTTCGCTGTTTGTATCGCGGTTATTATGATAGCATGACACAATGCCATCAAACGAGAAGAGATAATCTCGTGATGAGGCTGGCCTTCAATGCTCTTAATTGTGCACTGAGTGTGACAGCTTTCATTTGGTAACATTGGGTATAGTCTGCCTGAAAGCTAATTTGTTTAATGCAATAAAAACATGTAAGTTTCATCAAAATCGGTCGAGTAGTTGTTGAGATTTGAGTTATAACTAAAAATCATGAAGTAAATAAAATAAACCTTAAAAACTGACGAAAATCTTGAAAAAACGCATTTATCTTCTGTTTTAAGGTTTTACCTCAGTTTTCGAAGGTGGCTTAATTTTTAAAAACATTTTATTCATTTCGTATAACCACAAGTTTTTCTGGAGTAAGATATAGCATACTCCGCCGTTGGGAATCACATCACACTTCTTCTCATTTAACACCTTTTCTTGTCTTTCTGAACAATCATGAACGCATCAAAATACAAGTAGACAGCAGCCCACCTTGCTGCCTTCGACATTTTGGCAAAAGTTATTTTTAATTCATACAATTGCCTTATCTATACATTTCAAATACAACGTTTTTCATAAGGCCCGAACATAAAATTCCTATTTAGTCGTGTTCGTCGCTTATCTATGCTAATCGCTGTTAATTTGGTATGCACGATATACTTTAGGTATTCGAACAAACCATGTTCAATTCTAATGCATCGTTTGTGTTTACTTCGATAAGTACTAAGGAATACACTAAGTAGGGAATGGTTGTAATTTTCTGAATTTTGAAACAACCAGATTCAGTGGAATGTTATTGACAGATTAAGAAAATAAAACTAAAAAACACACCTTAACATATAAATTTAATTATAAAGTGTATTTTGTTATGAAATGCGTGTAATTGTTAACTAACTTTAAAATTATTATCTTTATTTATACAGCCCACTCTGCATACTTCTGTCATGCTGGTATCTAACAGTGAATGTGTACTTGCCACAATCTTGCAACAAACGTGCATTAGTGTACAATAAAAGCAAAAAAGAAAGGTATTGCAAAAGTGATCAGTAGCGCAATATATTGAGCACTTGCAAAATGCTGAATCTGGGTTTCTTCACATCAAATTACTAATTAGCTAATGTATGGTACACGAGCTCATAAAGTAAATAGTAATAACGAGATTATTGAACTTTTAACATGAACTTTTTCAGATATTAACATGAAACTGCCTCGGTGGCGCAGCGGTTATGAAGGACGGCTGCGCCAGAGGTCCCGGGTTCAATCCCCGGTTCGGGCCATGATATGTACCTATGTTTTTCTGTTCAGAAATTCTCAGGGTAGCCCGGAGTTTGGAAGTTGGCGGTGTTTCACCCCTAGGGGTCGGAAAGCACTTAAAGCCGTTGGTCCTGCGCATGATCTCTCTCCAGTCGTGTCCGATTGTTGTCCCATCGGGCTATGAGAGTGTACGTAGGAGAGAGCACACCTGTGTTTGCGCACAGACTTGTCCACTATAATACGTCCCGCGCAGTCGGGTAACTCTTTTGTGGACAGTGAACGTATATAGACATCATAACAATAAAATATATATTGTGTCTGGAGAACTGTACGCAAAAGTGTTAATCGTTGTGACTGGCCACCGTAGTCGAAATCAGTAAGGGGGACTTTTATTAACATGATCATTTTTAAAGCTATTTTTACATATCCTTTCTTTTACAGTAAGAAGCTAGTACTGTAAGCAGTGCTAGTAGTTTTTTCTCGCAAGAAATACAGAATTTCATTTACGAGTTTTCAACTTAACCTCATTATGGCCTTGCAGCTAACTATCTATCCCATGTACTTCTTTTAGAGTTATAAGCATAAAATAACGTCGTCCTGGTCCAATCCACTGCGGTCAATCTCAACTAATAATGGGCCACGGCAAGGAACATTGTTTATAGTGCTCAAATGTTTGCGCAATATACAATGGCACTCGATCCTTCCCTCTCATTCGGCGAGACGGCAGATCCAACAACATAGATAGATAGATAGATAGATAGAATATAGACTCACTAGAGAAAGATTCAGAGCCATGTATATCCTTTGGACATTCCCACACATCGCCATCTAGTCCCAAAGTAAGCTACTCAAAGCTTGTGTTATGGGTTCCAAGACAACGGATATAATACTTAAATACTTTTTGTTTGTAAATACATACATGATATACATAGAAAACACCCAGACCAATACAAACAGACATGTTCATGCACACACATGTTTGTATTGTGCGGGGATCGAACCCGCAACCCGCTGCGTAGTAGGCGATTTCTCGACCACTTCACCAGACGGGTCGTCAAAATGTAGTAACTACTTATCTTTAAGACGAATTCTTATCACGAAACAATATATTAAAATAAGTCTCATAATCTTCAATCTGCCTGAATTACACAAAGAGTTGTATTATTAAAAAAAAACAGTGATAAATCGGAACTGTAGAGACATCGTGACAACATATTTCCGAACTTTGCGCATTCGGGCGGTAAATTATCAATGTCAATATTGTACTAATACTGTTAAACCACGCAGAACCAAAATAAATACAGAAAAAATGCATGTTTATTTTCTAAACCTTTTTGCATAATCCAACTACTGCGTACTGTGCAGTTCGCTTTGATTATTTATTATAAAAATGAATTCTGAAAGTTACCAACATCTGCAGCTCTATTTTTGAATAAGGTATGTGATTTTCGTTTAAAATCGAAGTAAAATACAACACAAATCACGCAAAATATAGACGCAAGTAGTCACAAAATTTACTTATCCTTTTTTTAAGCACAATCGTTTGGATTTCAACTGTTTTAAGTACGAAAATCGGACAAAACTCAATGAATATCATACGTCATCTTTACGCGAGTGATTCAAAAATAAAGCCCCAGAAGCTCTATTTTTGAATCACTCGCTTCAATATGGCGAGTGATTTTTGTTCGAAGTAAATTAAAAGTCATAGAAAAAAACTCGTTGTCGAACGAAAATCACTCGCCATTTCGAAGCGAGTGATTCAAAAATAGAGTACCAGGTTGTTTTTTCTAAATGTAGACCACATTTAAATATTAAATATAATTTTATTTCAGACTTGGTCCAAACCTTGTTTGTAATGCACGTTATCTTAAAAACTATTGTTAGTTGATACTAATTAATTTGACAAAAATATTAATTGACGCATACGGGGTGCGCTTATACAACTTTGAGGGTGTGCAGGCGAATCCAGTGCCGTAGAAACAGTGAGTCTCACCGTATGGCTATCGGTTTAAAACAAATCACTTTACTTTCAGTTTGGATTACTTAATTTAGATTCATCAAGAAATTTATAACGCCATTATTACCAATACCATCAAATTTTACCTAAGGTTATAGAAAGAGCGGCTAAAAACAATGATAAAGGCATAGTACTTAGCTACAAAGACAAGACGGTGCTCAACTCGCGTAAAGGCCGTCAGAAGTCTACACAACCTTCAAGTTTAGTCACCAATCAATGATGTCGTATTATTGTAGGTACACACTTCTTGAAGTTAATACTAAAGTATTCTGCTTGTTAGTTGATTGACATAATTTTATTTAAATTTAAATTATTGTAATAAACATATATTATTAGTTTGACCATTTTTACTGTGTGTCTAGCATACTGACGCTTTGGGTGACTTATTCAGTATGTTTACTATTAAATAAATGGGCAATTCTATGGAGACAACTGATGGACCGTCTAGAGCAAAAAAACTAGGTATCTTTAAAAAATCAAAACGTATCTGAAAAAATCACACGTATTTATACAACTCTTGGCTTGATGGAGAGCATATCAAAAAGACCACCAGGTTGTAGATATTGCCTGAAAAAAAACGGAAAGTTCAAAAACGGGTTTATTTTTTGTTATTTAAATAACGTGAAAAACCAAATTAAAAAAAAATACAAACCACCGAATTGAGAAAACAAATAGTATTACACCCTTCTGTAGTAATGTCAGAGGTTTGCCAGAGCTGTGTTGGGTTGCAAACAGCCTGCATTAATTGACTGCATTATTATGTCAGCGCTTGCTTCACGCGGGGCTCCTTTTTGCTCTTTTTAGGACGAATTGCGGTGACTAAACAACACATAATACATCTCTTACTTTGGGTAATAACATTAAATAAGTATGTCAAATACCTTACGACGAAAAAAGTTAGTTAATAGTTCAAAGTACTTAAGTAGTCATCAAAGAAGTCTTTGGAGATCAAATAAAAGTGTATATGTTCATTCATTGCTGAAATTATATTTAGTATGATCGCAACAACAACAATTAATTATTGCAGAGTCTTAAAGAACTTATTGCCTTTCTTTTAGCTGTCGAACTAATTTACTTTTATGTACATATTTCTAAATAAATGATTTTGTCTGGATGCAGAAACCGAAAATATGAAAATAGTTTGTTTTTTTAATAGTTGGGATAATAGTGGATTATTCACTAAGAGAATAAAGAAATGTAGCGTAAAACCGTCCGTTGTGTTGTATTACAGTAGATTTGCTGACGAACTGAATCATATAACTGGTGCCGATGACCAGACACTGTACAGTACAGAATGACAAGAAATAGGCGGTATAAAGTTACAAAAAATGGAAGACAAGCCGTTACGCCACGTAGTACCTTTGTTGCACACACATACACCATACATGCGAACAACGTCGAATAATTCGAATTTCGCTCAATCGTGAGAGAATGAACCTATTTCTTATTTATGACACTTTCGCTTGTAGCTGTCATTCTACTCAATGTGTTAAATGGATGGAAGGGTATAAACCGAAATAACGACTTATTTGTTGCCTGGAATGTAAATTGTTATTGTGTTTAGAAAACGTTACATAAAGTATTTATATTTTGAAATTTAATGGGGAAAAAAAAAGTGAGAAATTTTAGAGTAAAGTAAATGTCATAACGCCTATCGCACCTTTGCCCAATACAAAAGACTTCAACGCGCCAGATTTATCGAATCAATTCATACAGTTTAATGTAAAATTTCATTAATAAAATTAAAATAGTCATCCTAATAATAATAATAAATTATTAATAGATTTGACTTTATATGGAAGTTCAAATCACACAGCGAGAGATGGAGAGGTCCATCGGTGCTCGGCTCGGTGTTCGAGATCGAATCAGAACTGAGATATGTAGAAGAACTAAGGTAACGGACATAGCCCTGAGGATCAGTAAGCTCAAGTCGCAATGGTCAGGGAACATAGCGCGAAGAACTGATGGCCGTTGGGGCAGAAAAGTTCTAGTTAGGAGACCCTTCGACCAAAGACACGGCGTAGGATGTCCACCGACAAGATGGACAGACGACCTTATAAAGATCACAGGATCAAACTGGATGTAAACCGCTTGTGATCGGTCGCTGTGAAAAACTGTGGGGGAGGTCTATTTTCAGCAGTCGACGTCCTTTGGCTAATATAATAAATACTTTAGACAGGAATGATAGTCATACTACGTTAATGAATAAAATAATAATTACTTAAATAATATAATTTAACCCACAGATGATTAACGGCAAAGATACAATCAACGCCTTTGTCATTTTTTTGTGGGTTCTGCAAAGTTCCAAACGGCTGTTCCACCAGAGTGATCGCAAAATCACAATACAAGTGTGGAAACTACCACATAAGATTCATAGAACATTGTTTTGTATTGCTTTGAACTTTCATGGTCACACACAATATTAAAAAGTCTGATGTTATGGATTGCTGAAAACTCAAACGGTTACCTGCGGATATCTGATTCCCCGTACAAACTTCTTAACTTTTGGGGATTATTTTCTACTCCATCAATATAAATTTAATATGTATAATGATCAGTTTAGATTCATTAAATCGACAGCATGTAAATATTTTTAGATTTTTATCTCATTAAAGAGAAGTCATAAAAAGTCATAAAAGTCATTTATTTATGCAAATAGGCCCATTGAGGACATTTTACACGTCCCAATAAAAACCCTACCACAGCTTCGGGACAATTTTGGGCTAGTGCTGAGAAGAAGCTGCGCAACAAACTCAGTCACTATTGTCAATGCCTCTTTTCAAAAGGTTTACAATGTTTGTAGTGATCATGCAAGTCCATACATAATTATCTTTTAAATAATCATCTACTTTATAATACCCTTTCGTCATTAGGGTTTCTTTAATGACAGTTACTCTACTTTATAAGAGAGAAATATAAAAATGAACTCCTAAGGTACCATGTATCATAATATTTAACCTTGTTTTTTACTAATGTTTGTTCTGCCCATGGTGCTGGAGTTTATCACACATTAGATCAGTTACAGTCTGCAGAGTTGCACTGTGGTTTATTATGGCTACACTGAGTGGTTTGACCACGGCGTGTCGGCCAGACAGCCAAGTTCTCGGCCGAGCGATCATGACCTCCGCGTTTGCGCTACTGACTTCACAAAAGAAGTGAGGACAGTAGCTTACTTCCTAAAATATTATGAGATATTTGTTGAGGACATTTTTTATTGGTGCTAAAATATAATAATATGAAACGGTAACGGTGGTGGTGTCTGTCAGTCATCTATACTCTGATTTTTTATTAGATAGACCAAAATGACATTTGGTGGGATGCCACTTTTTCGTATTATAAAAATAGCGATGAGCCTAAATATTTGACAAATTAAATTCTGATTCAATTGTTGCTTTAAATGATTATAGAATAATTGATTGGATATACTTTGAATTTGTGTTGTGCAGAAAATTATTTGCATGAAATAAAATAGTTATGTATTACAAAAAAATACCGAACAAGTTTTGTTTTAAGATCATGTTACCTGCAAAATAGTATCATAATTTCTAATAATGTATTTATAGAAAGTAGTATATAGTCAAAATAGGTTAAAGTCATACAAAATATTGGTATTGCATGTGAAGGGACTTAATTTTTTACCTTTTAGAAAACTTTATTTTATGTATTACGTTTCTTTGTAATTGTGTTCAACGTTTTACATGTATTATTTTTTAAAATAAGTAGAATCACGAAATTGAAAAATCGTATCACAAATTCAATTAATCGTTCACAATTGCATTGTTACAACACCATTGCACTACGCTTGCAACATTAATAAATAAAAAGTGCGATTGAAGCTGTCATTTTGGTCTATCTAATTAAAAATCAGAGTATAGGTAGGTTATAACGTGCGTGAAATATCCGAAGTGCGTGAAATATATGGGTCTACCAAAATTAACTGCATTCCTTCTGGGGCTAATCTGATGTTCAAACACAACAACTTTTTGTATGAGACAAACATCGCAATCACAAAAAAAAATACTTTCCCATGCTAGAGTGCCGATCAGCTATTGCTTGTTTTTATGGAAAAGTGATTTCGATGTTGGTCCCATAACAAAAAGTTGTTGTATTTTAGCAAGTTAAATTTGTTACACCCTGTTTAGGTAGAATCAATGGCTAAGACACATTTAAAAGAAAGCTTGTCATCATATAAGATGATTCTAATGCTCAAATACAACAACGTTGTACTATTTTTGTACGTTGTAAGCGTTACTAAATCAAGCAGATGTAATTAAAGGTCTTTCCTCCGTTAGGATAGTTAGATATTGCTACCATGTTCCTATTATTTATGACTATCTAACTGTCCTTGTGTTAGTAAAGTGACCATGAAAGTTTACAACAATCAAGTGTTTTCCCCCATAGTAAAAGCTTACGAATTTCCGAGCCTACCATTGATTACAGCTAGTTGTCAAAATGTCAGGTTACAGAATCTGTCTCGATGACGCAACATCATTTTCGCATTTTCGCGGCAAAGCCGATGTCACCACAAATCTATAGGCAATCGCCGTAGCCCTTGCGATTAGCACAATGGAGAAAACCGCAGCTACGGACTCGGCGTTTCCAAAAGAAATCTCAAGTTCAAGATAGCCCATGACGTAATCGCAATCACCAATATCGTTTTGAACGCCTACACTTTCAAAGTCGTTTATATAGAAACTGTCAATCTATTTCAATTTATTGATAGATTAAGTTCAAAAGGTACTCTAAACTTTAAAGGTCTTGTTTTTACATAGGTTGTTAAATATATTTACATCGTGCACTTAACATTGCGTACGAAGCCTCCATTGTACCATCTCCTTTTCATAACCATTACCATAATTAGCATAATAAACTCGGTGGCGCAGCGGTAAGAGGGACGGCTGCGCGAGAAGTCCCGGGTTCGATCGAGAGCGGAGCGGACCCGGGAGCCGGGACGGGCCAAAATTATATTCCAAGGTTTATCTGTTCAGAAATTCTTAGGGTAGCTCGGAGTTTGGAAGTTGGCGGTGTTTCACCCCCGTGCCTAGGAAAAGTAATCTCTCTCGGTTCGTGCCAAATTCCTGTCCCATCGGGCTATGAGAGTAAAGTGATAGACCGTGCACCTGTGTAAGCGCACACACTTGTGCACTATAATATGTCCCGCGCAGTCGGTTAGTCGTTGTGACTGGCCACCATAGTCGAAATCGGCTAGGGGGGCTTCTAGGGTCTACCTTGTTTCGCAGAATTTTTATTGTCATAATTTTATTTGGCATATCATCAAATAGCATAAATTTCCTTTCGCAGAACATCAATTAGCATTCACTCATTTATCAGACGTTCAAAACGCATAATCGTGTAAGCTAGAATCATCTTTAGGCAGAAATTTAATATCCATAATAGTCTCAAAGCAGAATCATCCTATCGCAGAAAGTTTACAGATAGAATCTTCTTGTGGCATACAATTTGTATATATAGTCATTAATATGCAGAATCATCCTATCGCATAAAGTTCCCAGTCCGAATCGTCTTTTGGCATATTTTTCATATTAAATATTCTCCTATAAACCTTAATTTCTCTATGTATCCCAAGTAGTTCTATCTCAGCAATACTAACATACAACATGCATGGCAAATCAAACATGCAGCATGCAAGCAAGCATTCAGCATCTAAGCAAGCAAGCAAAGCATGAAGCAAGCAAGCATGCAGCATGCAAGCAAGCATGCAGCATGCAACATGCATGGTTTCTGTCACGGCTCTGGCGCTTCGGGGCTCCGGCAGTCCCACGCGAGCTTATCGTCGGCCGGCTTTGCCGGCCAGCCTCAGCCGCGGCGGCGAGCTTTCAAACCACCTGCTCCTCAGCTCGCGGGCTGCCTCGCCCCTCCGCGCCTACGCGATTTTGAATTGCACTCTAGGGGTGGGGCAAACAAGACTGCGTGGAGTCGGTTTTGCACCGATTCGTTTCTGTCACTAACTTTTGTACCACAACTTAATGACTTTTTAATTCATTTCGAGGGTAAAATACTATTTAAAAGAAATAGCAATATGCGTAGTGAAATCATTCTAAACGAAGTTCTGCTTTCTTCATAGTATGCCTAGTCAAATTATGCCAAATAAACATCGTACTTAATAAACATTATGCTTAGCGAAAGTATGCAAAGTAAAATTATGCCAAAGGTAATTATGCCTTATAAATTTCTGCTATCTTAAAAGTATGCCATTGTAAAATCGGGCATATAAATATTCGACCAAACAATAATTATGCTAACGGAAAATTCTGCCTGAATAATATTCGACTAAAGAAAATTATGCCAAGTGACTTTCGGAGTAAAAAGATTCTGCCAGATAGAGGGAACCCGGGCTTCTATTATTACCATAATTAAATTATAAAAATTAAGTTAAAATTGTTTTATTTTAACTAGTAATATATGCAAGAATGATGTAAATACACCTAAAAAGGTAAAGACAGGCAAAATACCGTAATAGCAAATATAACTGCTAACATTGTTATCCAAATTATTATTTACTAATAGATTTCGTTTCACTGTTTTTCGCTTTAAATTTAGCAATCATTTGACGTTTGTCATATTTAAAATACGGTAGTATAATTAGTTATACTAGCTATAAATTTAATAAATATTTTGTTCCTTTCGTAATATCACTGGTTTACCTGAATATAGTGTCATCATTATAATAATGATCGCTTCACTCACGAACGCGAATATTTTTTTTGTTTTGATACTTACCTAATTTTATTAACTTGAAAAGGATATAGTTAAAATATGTAAATAATTTAGTATTGAAATTAAATGCAGGAGATATTTTTAATGTCGCAATTAAAAGATCGTGATTGTCACTATTTTAACTCCATATCCCGTAGCTAGATCCTTGATAGTAATCTGTAATTTGAGTCATCTTTTTTATAAGCACATCTTCAATGTACGAGTTTCGTATAATTGCGCTTTAAGTACCTTATTTTAAAACTAATTGAATTATACGGGTATTTCAATTAGTTCTTATAAGTAATTAATATTTTTATACCACTGATGGAATGTTAATATTCATATTCATAAATAATAAATCATATTTTTGATAACGTTATTTATTATTTAAGGGTTCTCTAAAAATAATTTTATTGTACCTACTATAGTAGGTAATAGCTATCGTCTATCGTGAAACAGATAAAGAGTGTAATGTTTTTCGGCCGAATAAAAGTATTTTCTATCTTTTTTCTATAATGTATTCTACTAACCAAAATCTTTTAACCAAACAGGAACCTGGGTGTTAAGGTAGTATATCTTATTTCTTCTGTTACATTCTTATACATACTCGTACCTACTAAAGTTATTTGTGGCCTAGCAGTATTTTAAACTCAAAACGCAAAAATTGTGTCGCATATGAAAGTTCTCGACTTCTTTCAAGACGTAAAATTTATATAATAGAACCCTAATAAAGCCATGATCGTGGCTCACGGAGCGTTTAATTGTGAGACAACGTATATACAAATCAGTACGCATTCATGGTGCCGATACCATCAGTCAACGAGACATCATGCTCAATTAATAACGCCGTAACATTATGATGTAACAGGTTATAAGACATGTATTATAAGACCCTAAAACTAGGTTATGATTCCAATTTCCAGTATTGAATAGCATGGGTTCGTCTCTTGTTTTGTCTCTAGATAAGAAATGGAACGTTATATTGGAATCAGTAGCGTCAATATTACTAGTTAGTTTCGTTCTGAAATCACATTGATAATAGAACTGACGAGAGTTGTTATAAAATTGAGTTATCTCTCTAAAGCCTGATTTTTCCAACGTCATATAAAAATATTCATCGAATAAAATACAATACGCCTAATCTGACAGAGTCACCTATCTGTCAGCATTAATTTATGTAAATGTTTGTTTTTTAAATCGGTCGTTTTATATACTTATGTTAAAATCGGCCCTAAGTCATCACCATGAGATAAGATAATAGTTTAAAGGGTCATAACTATTTATCGACAGAATATTATGATAAATAATGTGGTTTATCAATTCATAGCTCTTAAGTGTATCGTGAAAGCTTAATCGTACTCCATGATAGATGTGCTATCTCTCGGATCGGAGATCATTGGCTATTGCGGAGTAAACGGTCTTTGATCGGGAATTTGATAGTTCCCCAAGAGTTGGTCTTGCTAACTCAGGGTCTCGTTCTCCCTAGCAAAACTCAAACTCAAACTAAAAACGTTTATTTGCTAGGACCACAGTCAACAAAGACTATATTTAAAGTAGGAGCACATGTGTTCAGTCTGCTCGCAGACTTGCAAAAAAACATTTCAGACAGTTCATGTCAATTAAATTATCTTGATTAAGATACAATTTAAATTAAATATGAGAATTTGTCGCTTATTACAATATTTATTATAACTATAGAAACATTTGTCCAAAAGCCTCTTAGATATTGGCCCTTGAAGTGTTTTTAGCTCTTCGAGCAAAACGTTGCACAAATCTACTCCTATTATAATATGCATTTTTTTTGTATATCATTGTAACAAGGAGGTTGATGCATTACGTTTAATTGCCTATCAGCGATTTCTTTGCGTGTTTTATAGTAACTGGGAAAGGTCCAGACGATTGCAGCACACAGACAAAGAGTGGACAACCGATATGGCCCCAGTCAGGTGATGACTAGGAATAGGACGTTACTCTTCGTCAAAAATGACACAAATGTGTCAGTGCGATCATCGATCACATCGTGTGAAGTCGTCGACGCGCGGCAATGGCACCGAATTGACATTATTCAAAGTTGCCGGAACGAACTGACGTAATAAACGGCGTGGTCTCCGTTTAGGGTTGACTCCCATGGAATACTTTCACGGTCCGCAATGAATGATAAATAAATAAAAACAGTATATTTTTTTTAATCAAGGAAGCCTTTTATTCGGCCACTGATCTGATCTGAAACTGATTACTTTTACACATACTACATAATCACTGATACATAAACTGATCACATATTACATGTACCACGTATTTTCCTTAATAAAGCAAAATACGTGTCACATGTACCATTAGTAGTTTAATTTTTCCTGAATTTCAAAATGTCTTGATACTACCTTATTTGTTTCGTTTTATAAACTTTGTAAAACTTAAAAGCACTATGTTATTATGATCACATATTACATGTAACACGTATTTTCCTTAATAAAGCAAAATACGTGTCACATGTATCATTAGTAGTTTAATTTTTTCTGCATTTCAAAATGTCTTGATACTATCTTTTTTATTTCCTTTAATAAACTTCGTTAAAATTAAAACCATTATGTTATTAACTTACTCTAAAAATATGTGTATTACACAAACGCAACCATGTGTCAACTGACAACCCTACTCTCAGCGATCGAGTTAGGAGGGAAAGCGCGCGCGCAGTGCATTACTCGGATCCATATCTATAACGATAGCTGTATTGTTTTAACTGTTACATAACCACGCATGCTAAATCTTCTAACCCTTGCGAACCAAACCAATTAGAATGTTTAGGAGAAAGTCTCGATTCATGACGTATCACCTGACGCCGCGTATGTATCCGCAGGGACTCGACCTTTGCAGCTCTTACGCTATTTAATTAAGGGGCTCCCCAAATTTTAGACGCGGACACTAGCGCCACTCTATTTAAAATAATTATTACTTCTTAAATACGAAACAATCAAAAATCTGGTAGACACGTTTGTAGTACAGGTTCTATAGTTAATTTAGTACGTTTAAATTGTTTCAAAAGTAGTTAACTGTAGTTAGAGTTAGAAAACTGCTAAATATGGCAATTTTTCTAACTGTAACTGCAGATAACTGTGTTTTATTGAACTTAAACATTGTATCTAAGCCACATAACCAGAGCTACAATCGCATTAGTCAGATTTTCGATTGGTCTTTTATTTACGAGTTATGATTTTTCTACTAAAGTGGCGCTAGTGTGAGCTTTGAAAATTCGGGAAGCTCCTTAAATCCAGGGCTTGAAACCGGTTCAAGATTTACCGGTATTATAACAGTTAAACCGGTTTTATCGTAAAATTCCGTTCCGGAGCGGAACCAAATAAGAGCGATACTGTGAACCTAAATAAACCGGTTAATTCGTAGCTGCTCGCGACGATCGCAACGTGACTTGTTTTTAGACCGATTTACTTCAAAAGATGTTAAAATTAATTATCAGATGCTTCAGAATTATTTCTTTTGCCATTATATTGTTTAACATTATAATTAAAAGTTACAAAAATAATTTGAAAAAATACCACTGTACGTATCTGATAGGATATATCAACAAAATACGTTTTATTGAATAAAAACAAACGTCAGATGCGCTCACCGCTCGCTGATGTTAACGAAGTTCAGGGTGGTTGTCCTGCCTGAATGAAAAGTTGAACCGGTTAATGCAAAATACCCATATTTTTCCAAACCGGTTTAAAGGAACATAACCTTTTTCATAAAGTTCCACCTGTATTTTCGTTAAACCGATTAAAAAAAAACGGTTTTCAAGCCCTGCTTAAATCTTCTTTCTTATTTCTTGGCGCAAGTCTCGGATACACACGAAATAGCAGAGCCGTAGGTTTGGAGGACGCGCGTATCCTATTCTCAACTTCATATTTTTTAAATACCTTATTTTATTGAATACTTTTTAATAATATTGTAATTGTGATTTGTCACGTCATCTGTTAAATGCTTTATTCATGCTTCAACGCAATTGAGCTTGAGCGTTGATGTCTAATACCCAGATATGAGCACTACACACAAAGATAATTTATTCAAATAAACACAAGACTAACAATTCTCGCATTCGCTCCAGGACTAAGTATGAAATGACTCATGAACATTTACTTTACATTTACTACAAGGATGCGTCGTAATGCAGTATTGCACTTTGATGCCCACGATGCACTTACATACTAAGCCTATTAGTGACCGCATACATTTGCATAAGTGCTCAGTTTGTCACGGAAATTACTAGTCTTAAATTTATTGCGATGAAACGTGGGCAGATCGAAGTTTGAGCTTATCGGAAAAATGTGGTGGGAAAAAAAACATGGAAATAATGGCAGGTTACTCGTACATTGTCCTCAAAAATCAATTCTTTGTTTGTCATTAGAAAAATACCTACTCGTACTTCGTCACTAATAAGTACAACAACGCATCTTTAAATCACATCAACATCCGTGACGACCTTCGTAGTTTAGTGGCTGAGCACGCTGGGTTACAAGGCGTCGCCGCTCGGATTGCCCAGGTTCGATTCCCGGTCGGGTCAATGTAGATATCATATTTTTCCATATTGTGTCAAGTCTGGGTGTTGTGATACCACCGAAGTGACTAGTTTACATCACTCAAGTGCATTAGCTACTTAATTTGGGATCAAAGCAATGTGGCTAAAATGTATTTATTTATTTATCTTCAGAGTCAGAGTGAAGAGGCTTCTTCAGCTAGCTCTATAGTCTTGACTCTTGTCTATGACACGCTAGGCTTTAAAAAAGCAAACACATATCTAAAAAACAACATGACAGATCACATAAGATGGTTATAATTAGTTCTCATCGATTAGTGATTTTCTCGTTCTCGTTTTAGCGATTAGCTCAGATGCTAATTGCCAATACCCAAGTTTTACGAAAATTGTAAAATCCATGCCATGACTTATTAATTACTCAAAGAATACAGACAGTTTACAAAATGAAGTGTCATGAAACTGTATTGCAATGTCAACGTACACGCCAATTAAATCAGTGAATTCATTTCGTCTTGGTGATTGGGAATCAAGATATTCTGTAATCTGGAGTCCGATTCTCGCGGCAATTGAACCTATTTTCGTGTGGTAATTCGATTGCGAGTCCAACCGTTTAACTTCAAAATCAAGTTAAATATCTGCACGTAAAAAAACCATCGCACGAACAAAATCTAAATACATAGAAATCTTGACCTAGAAAAAACAAAAAATATTTTTTCTTCGACTAAGAAATTTCGAGCGATGAACTTTTTTGTATACGAATTACACGAGATTTCCCCCTCTGGTTGCAGGTGCACGTAATATAACACACTGTTAATAAATTATTTTAGGCAAACATTTATTTTTACAAATCATTTTCGGTGACAAAACAACTAAAAATATTTTTTCTAGCTTTAAAATGGTAAGTCGAGTACTAAGACGCCCTTATTAACACTGAAGTCTATACTATTCCCTAGCAAATATAAATAAAGAACAAAAGTGGCCACTACAAATGACCAGTCACCACGTGAATAAAACATGTGCGTGCGCATCTATTTTATGCATATTCATTCAACGTGAAGTTTACGCAGAAGAACACATTAATGTTGTGGGATGCGCGACAGACAGACAAATGGCTTCCATAGCGAATCGGTTGTTTTTTTCACACGTATACGAGTATATGTATAATTAAACATATGATAGCAAATATAAATAAAGAACAAAAGTGGCCACTACAAATGATCAGTCACCACGTGAATAAAACATGTGCGCGCGCATCTATTTTATGCATATTCATTCAACGTGAAGTTTACGCAGAAGAACACATTAATGTTGTGGGATGCGCGACAGACAGACAAATGGTTTCCATAGCAAATCGTTTGTTTTTATTCACACGTATACGAGTATATATTTAAACATTTAAACAGCCTTTAACACTAGCATGTAAAACGATTTGACTTTAAGAACACCCTTAATCGATTAGGGTCCGGATGATAGATCAAAATCAATTATGCGTTTTGTATTTTAATGTAATAAATTCGAAATACACTAAAGGCATTGTAAGTTTGTATGAGATAACCGTAATTTTTGCGAAGAAGTCGAGAATGGAGAACTTTCAGCCCTTTGGATTTGATTCGTTTGAGAAGTTCATGAAGCCTGCAGTAGAATTTTGTATAAATAACTTGTATTATTTGAAGAAAACGATCAATAACGTAGATAGACATTATGAATTATGTCACATATTTAAATGTGCTCGTAGTACAAAACAAACCATAACATACTTTTTAAATGGCGGAAGTAGCCATATATTCTGCTTCAGATCATTACATTGCATGTAACTTCATTATTACGGTAATTAACTTAACAACTTAAACACGTAAATATCAGTTGCCTTAGTGTCGTGTTAGGACGATATGATATCCACGTCACAATACAATTTAATAGACGATTAACTAACAAACATATGGGTTATTTAACAAAACATACGTAACGAATACTTACTTATCCCAGTAGATTATAAGGTAGATAAAAAAGTGTGAATCAATATCACACAATACAAACATTTGTGTGCATAAACATGTCTGTTTGTATTGGTCTGGGTGTTTTCTATGTATATCATGTATGTATTTACAAACAAAAAAAGGATTTAAGTATTATATCCGTGGTCTGGCACCCATAACACAAGCTTTGAGTAGCTTACTTTGGGACTAGATGGCGATGTGTGGATATCCAAAGGATATTTATATTTAATATGAATTTTTAAATAATTCATCGTTTTATAACACGAAAAGAATATAGAACTACGTCAATATTTTTTTTCTCGAGGGCCAATGTTGAAACCGCAAAATCATTCAATCATCAGTTCGGGTTCGATTCCCGGTCAGGTTAATGTAGAAATTATAAATTTCTATATTGTCTCGGGTCTGGGTATTGTGGTGCCACCGTTGTGTCCTCTAGCTCCTTACTTTGGGATCAGAGCAATGTATGTGATTAGTGTCCAAAATTTATAAAAAAAGAAATCATCACGCTCCATATCTTATAGTGTATATATATGGTGGCATATCTTAGTGATTATTTGTTCGCGCTCTATGTCTTTTTTATATTTATATAGTTAGTTTCATTGTAAGATCACTATTAGTTTTATTTTCATAGATAGCAACAATGCAACTCCATATCAGAGTCACGTAGTAATGAGCTGTTTGCATCGATAATTGTTGGAGTGTTATCCTAATAGTTTTGTGAGTGTGGCAGAAGAGTGGACAGCCGTGACCCGCTCCGTATCCAAGAGCTATAGCACCTAGGGCTGAGAAACATTTGAATAACCAACGATACGCTGGACCTGTATGTTTAAACATATTTTATATGTTTTTATGCATGTCTTATAATGTGTTCCCAGTAAAAAAAAAAGATAAGCCATCATCTCTTTAACCAATATCCTGGAATTTTGGTTCATAGGTGAGACGCGAAATTGTACAGTAAATGAAATTTCCATCTGATTCGCGGGACTTGTGGTGTAATTTCAGAAGCGAAATGAGACACTTCTACTTTACAAGAGAATGCAGACAATACAAGTAAGTGCTTCAACTGTTAATTTAAAAAGAAATGTTAAGATACTTGCTAAAAGGTGCACTTAATGCTACAATCATTCGCTGCCTGTAATATATATGTTGTCATATTTTGTAGTGGCAACCTTATCGAATGTATGAAAAGTTTGAATCTTGATCATAGAAAAATTTTATTCTATGATCTTGATTCAAAGTTTAATTGTTTTGTTGTTTTCGCAAGCGTTATCTTCTGCATATATCGAAAAATGCTTTAACGCAGAACGATCTAGAGCCCATGAGGATGCGCTTAGAGCAGGTGTAATATGAATTGTTTCGAATTATTGTTTCGGAATGTTTAAACACACACATATCTGTTATTACTCTTTGACCGCGCGCGTATACTGTGCATTCGCCTTTATTTATGAGGGCTAGTTTGTACATGTTCATTTGATCTTTTTTAAAGATTTATTTAAAATATTAGAATAATTACATACGGGACTGCTACGGGCTTATTATTTATGAGTTTCCGATGACAGTAACTCAGTCAGTCAGTAACTCCGTGATCATGGCGCTTGCAACAGTGCCGAAATATCGGAAACTCATAAATAATAAGGTACATGGTAGCAATCCCGTATCTAACTATTCTAATGTTAGCGACCATGAAAGTTTAAAACATTATACTTTTTAAAATAAACTGATAATAATTTAAGGTGTTTGATCTACACCTATAAATTGTTTCGCTTATCCATTTACTATGAAGCTTACGAAACAGGCAGCCATGAAGCGCAGTAAAGTGGCAAGTAAGATGCGCGCGCGCATCCGTTTCGCAAGGCTACAGCTTCGGTGTGCCTTGTGAAAGAGGAATGGAAACTTTAATAAGCTCTGGCGATGTAGTATTTCCATTTTGATCAAATTCATAAAGAGTAAAGTGACAGTTACAGTATTGATTTTTAAGATAAGCTATGGAATTCACCAAAATCTCCAGTTTAAAAAGGCCCATTTTCACTTCTACAAACTACAAAATATTCATTTTAGAACTGGAATAGAAAAAATATTATATCAGATCTAGGATATATTAAAGAGATGTCTACAGATTGAGTCTCTATAATCAACTGCACTAATACTCCTAAGGTATTGTTAGTACTTAGCCTACGAGCTACGTGCTACGGTTTCGGTACATTCATCTAATTACAATGACCTAATTACTTTATAGTTACTGACATATGGAGTGGTGAAGTCACTTTACACCTAATGCTCGGTTAGTGCAATCGCCTTACATTTTCGTAGGATGGTTCGACGCATCGCATTAGCACGATCGAGCTTTGCCACGCCTTGCCTCGGAACTTTAGCCATTCGAATGCCTGCGCTTCAAGAGCTTTTTACCTATGACCTATTATGCAACAACGTTTATAGTTATCTGCTGATTAACACTTAATAATAAAGGTACAAATTCAAACCTTGGGTTCTAACTTTTGTTTAGTCAACAATTTATGTAATATAGTTGTATGCTAACAAGTGTGAAACTGCAGAGAAAGTGCATTTAGACAGAAGTTACCCACCTATGCGAAGTCAATAGACAGGTAGGAATAGGTAGGTAATGCATAAATAATCATGATGTGTTTGAAGTTAATTATGAAATCATAGAATCTTAAGAATAGTTGAACACTTAATATTACAAATAGATGAAAGCTACCAATAGTTTTGATTTTTTGTGGCGAAATATGTTGTCCGCAAATACATTTTCATTTTTCAAGAAAAAAGTCAATAAAAAGAAAGTAAAGAGAATAAATGTAAAGCCAGCATTCAATAGCCATTATAGTTTGTGACTACACTGCTTAAATTCCTGGCTATGTGTTTAGTGCCTAGACGCCATGCAATTTGCCGGAAAAAATACCATTGTAGTATGTGGCAGCAGTAGGTCGTGTCGTGTGGAGAATAAGAACGTAGCTTTGTCTGACGATTTGAAAATCTACGACCATCAGTTATTTATAATAAATTGACATCACCCTCACTGAGAAAAACATCTAACTTTCCTATCCGCTAAATAATGATACGGAAGGATGTATATATCAAATCAATCCACTTAGGGCTGATTTTTCAATAGTCAGATAAGAAATATTCGTCGAAAAAAATACCATATGGCTTATATTAAAACGTCACCTAATTGTCAGTATTCATAGGTACCTCTCATTTTTTAAATCTGTCGCTTTATAATTTATCAGTCTGATAAGTTTTATCTGACCATTGAAAAATCGGCCCTTAGAGAAACAGACACTATTCTGTTAGCGTAGGTTAATAAACTGAAAAGTCATCGTGACTCACATGATATTATGTGACAAGCATTTTAATCCCACAATCCTATCAGTCACAATCAATGATGACGGCCTGAAGCCGTTACCCAAACCTTAGGTCGATGACCCGTGATCTTTCCAATCAGGACGACAGATGATGGATGTGTCACCAGCGAGCGACAGAACAATGCCTTCTGATAACGGGCCCAAAAATGGAACAACATTAAAACGGGATCAAGACGCATCGGTCGCAGGACCTGACACCGTTAAGTGTTACTTTCCTTGAATGTTACGGTTAAGTTTACTGTTACAGATGGTGCTTGTGCTGCAGTGATTAAGGTTAAGCGCAGCGACACATTTTGTATTGTTGTCGTAATCGAAAATAATTTCGAACTCGAGGGCTATTCATCGCGCACAAAACAACACAAACTTTGTCTCATATAAACAGTTTCCTAATTATTATTTATTTACTTACCCTAGCATATAAATTGCACTTGTAAAAAGCAACTTTGAATGTGTGACAGACGAGGAAGAGCCGATGCCGAGAGGTATAGGCATGCCCGGATAGCGTAAGACACGGGGTTCGCTTCCTCGTCCTCGTACAAGTGCAATTTATATTATTAAGTTTGTATGGTGACAAAACACTTTAAAAATAAAAATAAATTATTACCCTAGCATGTTAAAAACGTCTACATTACTATTTAATCCCCAAGTCTTGATAACTAGGCAGGTATTACTTTTTCATTAGATATAATGTGGACTGGGTTTTTAGGGTTCCGTAGCCGAATGGCAAAAAACGGAACCCTTATAGTTTCGTCAAGTCTGTCTGTCTGTCTGTCTGTCTGTCTGTCCGTCCGTATGTCACAGCCAATTTATTCTGTAACTGTAAGCACCACACTGTTGAAATTTGGTAGGGAGATGTATCCTATTAACCGCTTTACGATTCTCATACAAAAATTAAAAAATAGTGATATTTAAGGGGGGGCTTCCATACATGAAACTAAAACCAAAAAAAAAATTTTTAGTCAAACCTATGCGTGTGCCTATAGATAGGTCTTTTAAAATGACATAGAGGTTCTAAAACCGTTTTCTTTTAAAGTCTAACGTTTCTTAGCTAGACGCTTCCAAAGTGGAAAAATGGGCGTCCCCCCCCCCCCCCCCCATCTAACTTCTTAACTAAGCGAGTGTAAATTTTGAAAAAAATATATAATGTAGATCATAACAAATACTTTCAACGAAAATTGGTTCGGACGGAATCGAACGAGAAGTTTTTGAGGTATAGCACATTTTCAACAACCGCAAACATAACTTTGTTCTTCATACAAACACTATGAAAAACAAAGTTATATTTGCTGTCAACAAAATATTGTGGTATTTTACTAAGTGGAAGTAAGTGGATTGCCTAATTCAGTTAACGTAGGCACGGAACCCTCAGTGCGCGAGTCCGACTCGCACTTGGCCGGTTTTTTTTTAAGAATTAGCATAGCTATCCAACGCGGCAACGCAGCCAGCATCATATCCTCCTTGGCGCAAAAAAATGGTTTCGTTTTTGAATAGGTAGATTTAAAGTTATTTTTATGTTGCATGTCTTAGTTTTTTTCTTGATTGTTATTAATAAAGATTAATAAGGACTGTTTTTTTTAACACTTGATAATATTTAGTGTGGATGGGCCCAAGGGTGTTTGCAAGACGAGCGACTATAACCTTGAACCTTATAACATTATAACTTTGCTGTCAGATGTTATAAAGCGTTGTGGAGTTTGGCTCAAACTACTTCATAGATGAGGCAAGGCTTTAACCCTGCAGTCGTAACATGCTAACTTTACTGTACTAACAGGTAGTGCAAGCCACATATATTTTTGTACTGTAATTTGACAATAAATGAGTGTTTGTCTGTTTCCATACATACAGTGCGATTGAATAAAATACATTTTACTGTTAACAATGGGCCGTTTGATAACTTTCACAAATGTTTTCGGGCATTGTGACTGAATCATGACATGAGACAGGTAATATTATTATTTACTGTTACAGTCAATACATAAAAAAACAAAGGACGTTGCTTATGAAACAATTATTAATTTAAAAAAAACCTGATGAATAAGAAATGTTTCAACCTAAAATCCATTTTCATTACGATTTCACTGAGGTTGAAAATGTAAGAAAACCGAAATGTCTAAAAGGCGTAGTTGGGCGCCTTCAGGCTAGCTTAAATTCAAGATCGTTAAGCATTTCTCAAAGAAATGGCGTTCAGTTAATGATCACGTTATTATTTATACTCTACTACCGAGTACTACGGATGTAACTTAAGCCGAAGTAAGCGCCTAGTAGCACGACGTAATGCTAACGAGTGCTTATCTTCAAGCGTGTACTAACAGAAAATTTATCTACATAGTAATCGTTCGGGACAGGACGTCCATATCCAAATATGTCTCTCATAGTTTGAGCGACTAGTGTGACGCTCAGTTCATAACAAAGATATGTAGGTGAACTACTTTACATCGTTCTTTTGAATTGTATGGTCAAACTATCACTCAGCACTCAGCGGAGTTGCTGAGCGTATTGTTCAGAAGCGCTGTTCTCGGCTTCTCACGCCTATTGTTCTTCAGCCAGTCCAATTGCTGACTAATTGCTACTCAGCAATTAGGAGAAGAACGTAACAACAATAGTAAACACGGTACTACGACGACGTAATAATAATATAAGTAGTAGTTTATACTGTCTTTGAAACCGGTAAAACCGGATACGGTAGATTTTTAATGTAAAATAAAGTCTTCCGAAAAGTTCAAGTGTGTGTGTTTCATGAAAGCAAATTTGAATTGACCAGCCCGAAAAGTACCTTACGTTACCTATATTATTATTACCATTTGATCTTACTTAGCGATAACACGGAATCGTGCTGATTTAAACAGTCGCTATTTTAAGAAATAAATGAAAGTGAGTAATTATTTATCAATTAAATATGTTAAATAAATACTCAACGGTTGTTGTTATTGTCAGAGTCCAAAGGTTCGCCATTAGGTATTTAATTTTAGCGTGCTCGGAAGGATTTGTTTTGTGTAAACCACAGTTTTCTAGATAACAAAAAAAACTTCAAAATAATTGGATTTAATTAATATAAATTCAAAGGTCCGTTCTATCCCAATAAGTCCGTTTTTCCTTGCTTTTCAAATATTGTAAACAAATTTGACATGCCTTATCAACGGAAACATTAATTTTGAAATGAGATAAAGACAAAACTCGCAAGCTCGCAATTACATAGGTAATTAAATGTTGGAACACTGAGATCTTTTTAAATTAAATATCAAATTTATTTCACTAACTTATATTATTTCAAAAGTTTAAAAAGATACGTTCTTTAAATATGACTGAACTTTGTGGTATTAGGTAAACAGATTACGCATAGGGTTTTCATTTCTTATCGTTTTTGTGTGGCTACCAGCATTACGACTCTGGTGACCTGATGATGAAGACAGCAATCTTCACCACTTACAGCCGTTCCCTATCTGCAAACTTTAATCAATGGTGGATAGCTATCCTCGACTAGAGTTATGATAGGATTTCGTACTGCCAGAAGTGTTATAGGGACATAACATCTTTATCTTTTTATTTTTACTTTATTGTACAACCATTATTTTACAAAAGGTGGACTTAACGCCATATGGCATTCTCTACCAGTCATACCTTTGGGCTAAACAGAAATGATTGTGGGCGGTGCGACAGACAAAAGAAAATGAGTTACTATTTAAAGAGAAAAAGTAGTTAAATTTTACACATAAAAAAATACATAAAAATCTATATTATAAAAAAAATACAATAAATACAATATGAACGAATTTATTATTACAAACACATAATACAAGCGATAAAATAAATACATATACTTGTACATACTATAATAATTATATATTTTGACGATGAGAAGGTTATGGATTACGCTTTGTTGATGCAAAGACATACATCTAAAGGTAGGAAACCATTTCTATCTGTAGTAGGGCGAAACGACAGATATAAAATGGATATAGGATGTGGCTGTAAAGTGTTTTGACATGAAAGCACCGCAAGTACCTAAGTACTAGGTAGGACCAAACACGCGGCATAGCTCGTTCACCGACAAGATGAACAGAAGACCTTATAAAGATCGCAGGATCAAACAAGATGCAGACCGCTTGTGATCGCTTGTTGAGAAAAGCCGTGTGGGAGGCTATGTTCAACAGTGGACGTCCTTTGGCTGATATTTTTTGTTAAGTAACGGTTTCACATTTGAAAAAAGTCACGGAACCTCTCCAAAGAGTTCACTTGTGTGTGAGTATTTCTCATTACAATACTAACGAATGTGTATCGGAAGACACCTTTATTATTAAACATTTTTAGCAATGCGTACATCAAAAGTCGCACAGGATGGACCTGGAACCTATTTAGTATTTATAAAAACTATATAAATATGTTATGATTACAGAGGGTAATTCTCATGCTCGTGGTCAGTCAAATCGCACTCCTGTAATGTATTTTAGTGAAGTGATATTATTATTTGTACAGTTCTGTGATGTTCGGTAAAAAAAGAGTGCTGAAAATTATGAAATATTTATTTTAAAAAACATCGAATAAAAATTTCACCCTGTATTGTTTCTCTCACACACATTATCACCATCAATTGCTCACTTGAACACCCAGCCCATATACAGCTGGATACTGCCACCATAATAACTAACTAACTGCTTCGACTCAGACTTGACTGAGGAACCCTTAAGGAAAGTTTCGAGGATACCTCTAAATTGGTATTCTTAGTCAAATACTAAGAATACCAATTTATAATGCAAAAGTTTTTATAAACTAAACTACTAAACTCGTGACCCTTCAAGGAAAGTTATCCATTTTAGGCAATTTTTAGAGTTCCGTAGCCGAATGGCAAAAAACGGAACCCTTATAGTTTCGTCAAGTCTGTCTGTCCGTCCGTCCGTATGTCACAGCCACTTTATTCTGTAACTATAAGCATTACACCGTTGAAATTTGGTAGGATTATGTATCCTGTTAACCGCTTTACGGCGCGGCTTTTAGGCGCAAGCATACATAGAACTAAAACCAAAAAAAATGACAAACATATGCGTGTGGTCTATGGCTAGGCCTTTTAAAATGACATAGAGGTCATTTTCTTTTAAAGTCTTACGTGACATAGCTGGACGCTTCCAAAGTGGTAAAATGGGCGTCCAGACGCATATTGACATTACCAAAATGTTATAATATTCTACACAAGTCTTTAAGAATTTAAGTAACTATAATTAACGATTTCTCACTAAATAAATTAAAAGGATCGTTGCATTAAATAAGAAGATGTTGTTAGTATAAAAAAGGCCATTTATGCTTTGAAGGATCATTGTTCGTCTGTGGTTATACGTGTCGGGGACTTCCTATATTGCGGGATAATGTAAGGAAATGCAGTAGTGCCTAAATTACTTATGACTCAAATTAATCGAAATAGGACTAAGACAAAGAGAGAGAGAGACAAGACATGTACCATCAGGGCACTTATTTATACTCAACATTGCTTCTGACGTTAGGTACGATCAACTGGAGTCGGAAACCGAGATGATAATCGTGGATCATCATAACTACCTACTTATAAACAATAAACATTTAGTATGATTATGGAATATTCACAAAGTATAACAGAATGAACGCAAATCAACAAAGTACCTTACTTAACTTATTTGTTCAAAAACGACTCTGAAATATTTTTGGTAGGTTAAGGTAGTAAGTAGCGATATATTTTTTTGTAACTATTTGTTTTTATAAGTAAACAATGCTTGTCTTTTTTAAGTGAATACTTATATTCTAATTGGTTTGTTGAATTTTTGCGATATTTATTAAACGTTGCGTATTAACAATTATTTTATATTACCGTCAACAAAAGCGTGGGTGTACGGAGCGAGTTTACTGAGCCTACTCCTGCTGCGGTGATTAAATTATAATAGATGCTTCTCACACCGGCACTTATCTTGTATACATGCCTGCTGCTCCTCTTATCAGTTGCTGCTAATTAAACGCGATATAAACTTACAACGGCTATAGGACATATGAATCCAGTGATGTTATTTAGTTAAAACCAAAAAAAGTGACTTCAAAATCAAAATGTTTTAGTTTTAAAGTGGGTTTTAACTTTTTTTAGGTTAATTTTATTTCTTTATTTTGAGTGATTACTGGGGGCACAGAATCAGACGCAATAACACGACAATATTAAGATTCTAGTTAAAAAAAAACACTATACGTGCCTTTAAAATTTGCGGGTTCCCCTCGACCAACATCCCATCATCAGATCCCGAGTTTGCAACAATGGGACCAACTAGAAGGTATATCCTCTAGGTAGGCGTTTTTTTTTTCTAATCGGTTTACAAATGACTGTCATATGAGGTAACACAGCCACAAAAAAACATACATTCGAATTAAAAACCTCCTTAAAAATAGTCGGTTAAAAACTAACTAAACATTTATTTTATTCGGTAAGACAGATTTAGGAAATAGCACCCTTTTAGGAGTTAGTAAGTAAGGTAACAATAATCGTAATACTTTGACGAAAGGTGTTAATTACAAAAATGCAGTCGAAAAAATAGATAACTATAGTAATGGCTGGAATTAAATTTCAATAAGAAGAGACATTTGCGCTAATGCACAATTTCGCTGCATTTAATCGAAAGATAGAGAAGCACTCTAATTGTGGAAATCCAGGGTCAACAGTCTTTCGCCATAGCTCAGGCCCGGCAAAAAGCAAGTTGGTGACAGTTACAAAACGACTCTAAAGTGAAAATTCCACAGTTCACTGAACAAATTATTTCACTACCTAGGAATCAACCGTTTAATTATTTGAATATTCTAAGCCCTGCTTAAATTAATTTCTTTAGTAAATTGTTGTAACTACCGACAACGTACTAGCCAAAACAGATAGGTTTATTTATCATAACAACCAAATTTAACAAAGTCGTGCTGTGAAATCACTATATTAAAAAGTTTAGCTGTTATTCGATTTATTTTTTAAATATGTTTAGGTACTTATAACGTATATTATTGGTGTAGATAAATCCAAGCAATTTTATTTTTATTTGTATATTTTCTTAGTTTTTTTTTTGTTTCAACGATTTCTTCAGGTACTTTTACACGTAAATTATAAAATAATTATTTGTAAACTTCAAGTTCTTAACTAGTTATTGTTATAAGTTTATTTTAATAGATTATTACGATAACAGAAAATAACAAAATGCGGGTAGGTGTAAAAAACTCACCTTGTACTTCATGTTGCTAGATAACGTTCCCGTTTTAAACTGAGACACTGGCACACAACTTTTTCAAATTTGGAATGAAAAAAAAGTTTGCTAAGTTTCCGATGTCACCGGTGTACAATGGCGAGTATTTCCGCGTTACCGGCGATGTCGCGCATGCGCTCGGTGCGGCCGCGCGGTTCTGGCTGAGCTTCGGCCGGCGCGGTTGTTTTGCTTCCCCGCCATCGCGACGCGCTGCAACGATGCAGCCTGCAACAGCCAGCGAGCCACAGACTAGACAACTTCTGACAACAAGGTGAAGGCAAAGGTAAGACGTATGCCGAAATCGCTCCACTTCAGCACGCGGTGAAACCAAATATTGCGAATCGTTTGCTAATAAGTTTCAGGCTATTGATCAAGGTATAATTAGCGTTTAAATCACGACAAATTTTGATTAAGCCTATTTATTTTTCACTCAAACCTTGAATAATGTTTTTGTTCTTTGGTAGTTTAGATGCTAAAAAATATAGTTTTGCCAGGAGTAAAAAGTAACTACAGTTATCTCTGAGAGTAATCATTGAAAACCATGCACATAGAAAATTCGTTTTAATCAGTACAATAAAAACAAGCGTGAACTAGGTACTTACTCAGCAAAGTTTTCTGTAGTTGCCATAAAATTATAATAGGGGATAGTATTTCTATGGTAGTTGCCTACCACTATTTTATTATAATCTGTGTTGCTACGAGAGCTACGCAGCTACGGTGCTACGAAAAACAGGTCAAAATGATGACAGGATGTATACATGTTAACGTAATGTTGTATTCAGACCGCCCCAGTGTAGCGAGTACTTCAACTTATTTAATATTTCAGATTATTTGATATTTTTATAAAATTGCTTTTGTTTAATTGGTTTTCAGGTTTTCCACGTTTTAATTTTTTTCATCTCTTTCATCACTAATAATATGATATTTTATAATTTCATCAATTACCAAATCGATATGTTATGGAACAAGTGATAAATTGAGCAGTATACATAATGCCCGGTCATTATGAAAAATGTCTAATATGAGAGAGCAATTTGATAATAATTATTCAAATAATCAAATTGACCGGGCACTATACATATTGCCCATCACCTTTTAGGCAGAGTAATACAAACATATTTAATTGCTTTTTTTTATTGATATTGTCATTTAACATTAAATAAACTAAATATTGAACCACTTAAATAATCGGATCTTCATCTATTTCATCACTAATAATATGATATTTTATAATTTCATCAATTACCAAATCGATATGTTATGGAACAAGTGATAAATTGAGCAGTATACATAATGCCCGGTCATTATGAAAAATGTCTAATATGAGAGAGCAATTTGATAATAATTATTCAAATAATCAAATTGACCGGGCACTATACATATTGCCCATCACCTTTTAGGCAGAGTAATACAAACATATTTAATTGCTTTTTTTATTGATATTGTCATTTAACATTAAATAAACTAAATATTGAACCACTTAAATAATCGGATCATTATTTGGATTAATTACGAAGGACTTCTACCTTTAAAATCCACTAGTTTTAGTATTTAAATCTTAATGAAAGTCATATTAAAAATAAAACATTAAATATAAATAATTTGAAAACAAAAATCTCACAGTATATCTTTGTTTTATAGAAATGACTCATTATTATAATGCATACTTACCTCCCCGCCCTCGCACCGCGTTAAAATAACTTTATTATCAAATTGCCCAACAATCATGTAGCAATATAATAATGACCGTGCAATGTGATAAATAATGAAGTTAAGGTAGTAATTATTCACTTAGCCCGATAAAGCTGGACATTATTCATAATGCTTGTGCATTATAAATAATGCCCGCATTAATTACCTGGTCCATAACAGATACAAAGCCATTTAATATACCTATACTTTATACTTAAAGGATACTGACCATAGCCAGGCCCAGATTGCGTCTTTGTAGTTTATATTTCAAAAATCTTGTTTGAATTGACGACCTCCGTGGTCGAGTGGTTAGCACGCTGGTTTCAAGCGTCGCCATCTCGTGAGGTTCCGGGCTCGATTCCCGGTCGGGTCAATGTAGAATACGATCTTTTCTAAATTGTCTCGGGTCTGGGTGTTGTGGTACCACCGTCGTGGTGCTGATTTCCATTACACAAGTGCATTGGCTACTTACTTTAGGATCAGAAAAGTGTATGTAGGAATTGGTGTCTAATATATAAAATAAAAATTTTAAAAAAATGCACTGGTATTTTAAGGGTAACTAAGTAAGTAAGTATTAAATTACTTTAGTAAAATATAACAATTACCTTCTGAATGTATCAAAATGAATTAAGGTGATGTGCAATAACTCTGCAATCACAAAACATAACCTCAAAATGTCTAATCTACCATTGAATTCCTCGTAAACCCCTAGTAATTATTTTTCAAAATTATTTTTTGTGTGTATTCTTTCAAATATTTATATATTTTATCCGAACATTTTGTAAAGACGCATGCAGACGCAAAGTGGGCCGGGTTTCTACAGAGTTTTGGTCAAGATCCATTGCTTTTTTTAATCTCCAATATCTGCGTCTTACTTGCTCTCATAAAAAAATAGTATTATTAATAAATTACTTGTATAAGGAGACTTTTCCAGTTATTTAAGGAATCAACCGCTAAAAAAGGAAAGAAAACACCGCTGCGGCATTAGTACCGGCGGCCATACCGCCGGCACATGCCGCCAGGCGGTGTGGACACACCATTATAACCCATCTCCTTGAGTTATGTTAATAGACACTTCTGGCAGAGTCAGTTAACAGGTATATTATTCAAGTATAAAATTTAAATCCCATCTCAGCCTGTGGTGAATACTCTGCTTTTCGCTTCTCACTGCTAGGGAATTTATAAGATTATCTACTAAGTTCATACTAATTCTCACTAGATCGCACGCTAGACAGCGCTGCATAAAACACTGCATAAAACAAGTTACCATTCATAAATAAATACGATTCAGTTTAGTAAGTATAATGATCTGAAACAAATTGCCCGCCCACTTGTTTTCCAAACTTAGTGATTACTACTTGCTCAGATTATTTGATAATAAGATTAAATTATAACTTAGGTAGGTATATGATCCATATTTTCAAAACAATGTCATTTTTTTAATTTTCCACGATAAAAATTGCAATTAAATAAGGTGTACCGCGTCATACAGCCAAATCACGAAGTATTTACACACGTTTTTATTTTTTTCTCTTAGAGGCGGGGCGTGGCCATCTCGATTTTCAAATAATATGACCTCTTTGGTGAGACGTCTCGCCACTGCCGCGTCCATACGAGCTCGTCTTCCAAATTTAATCTCATTACACGTCACGGGCCGCGATGTATTTTCATACAATATTTCACTTCACGTTTTGTTGTCACTTTAAGCCAACAAAACGTGACGTATAATCGAACGATTCTGAGCAAGTGAAGCGAAAATATCTTCGTTTCTTTGTACAGTCGCCAGCTCATCAGGTTACCCAATTTTGTTGCAAACTAGCCCTTATCACAAAGGCATAAGACATCGCAGTGTTTACCTTGACGTGCTGTTGTCCGTACATATGTGAGTTAAATAGCGAAGTAATGCACAATAACATATAAAAATAATGTGCTGAAAAATAATTATAATTTTATCTATACAAATATTACAAACCTTAGAGTTTGTTTGTACGCGCTAATCGCAGGAGTTACTGAACTGATTTGAATAAATATATGTTTGTGTTGGATAGCTTATAAAGTGAGAAAGGCCATGCTATAGAACACCACGCTGTGGACAAAGTCGCGTGGGACCGCTAACACACACACATTCCAGGGCAGTATCCCAGACACAATATAACTTTTATCGTTTTACGGCTGAAACCGTTCACTGCCACGGAAAGTGTTAACTTTAATATGATTCGATGCAAAATTTTAGATATTAAAAAAAACAACATTGAATAATCGGTGATAAAACACCAGGCCTTAAAAATTAAAAGGCAGATTTTATTGCTAACTAGCGACCCGCCCCGGCTTCGCACGGGTGCAATACTGATACTAAATACACTACAGAAAAACTGTGAACGTTGTATATAAAAACATAGCGGCCCGCTCCGTGTACCATATGTTTCTTTACGATTTCGTACAGGATAGGATCTTCATCTTTATCCGGTAATTCAGCTGAAATAACCCTGTCAATTTGGTTTGGTCTAATTTTGTTCACTAACCACACCAACAGGTGTATATGTGGCAAGCCACGTTTCTGCCATTCTATTGTGTACATGTGACAGCGCGGCGGACATCTGTTATATCTTCGAAAATATTCACTTAAATCATACGGTGTAAAGGGCCATATAGATCTATATTAAATAAACAATGTATTCAAGGTATTTAATTGGTTAAGGATTAATGCTGTATTGATTAAAATCACTTCGAAAATTAGCCATTATTTGTCGTAAATAGTAAATGACAAAAAAAGTTATTGTGGGTTATCCATAAGAGATAGACATATACCATCACGGACTTTTCTGTAGACCTTTTCAATGTGTACAATACTTAGTACATTATTTTGATAAAACTCGTAGGGTTCAGCCTGCGTTTGCAATGTAAGCGGATAAAATGTAATTATTTACGACATCACATTAGAAACCTCAAAAATAACAGTACTTCTCCACTATTTAATGGATTTTATTATAAATATAAAACTTCCTCTTGAATCACTCTATCTATTAAAAAAAACCGCATCAAAATCTGTTGCGTAGTTTCAAAGATTTAAGCATACAAAGGGACATAGGGACAGAGAAAGCGCCTTTGTTTTATACTATGTAGTGATGATGAACCCCATTATAGGCCATTTTCATTTGGCTCACAACACCCTGTATATTAAACGAAAAAATCCTGACTGACTTGGTGATGGATTTACATATAGAGTCATCGTATCATAAAGGGAAGTAATAAAAAATATTATTTACATACTTCACCAGCTTAGACAAAAGAAAGAAAAAAAAGACAAATTACATAAGTACCTACCTACATACAATATCGGCGGTAGTATTATCGCTCGGAGCGATCTCTTCCAGACGAACATCGTAAAAGTATGATTCTCATTGCAATACTCATAATTTCTAATGATGATAATTGTAATGTTTGGCAAATTCAATATATTATGATGACGGTGTAGGTACCTACGTAATTTACTTATCTACGTATGTGTTTCAGTGGGCATTTTCCCCGGCGGTATTTTTTCTCGTATTAAGAGAGTTTTTTTCAAAATAAAGAACACTGAATGATTTGAAAAACTTATTTCTGTAGGAAGATAAGCCTGACCGCTTGTGAGGAGTGAGTGAGCACACATTTAACTAAATATCTTTCAATAAATCGCATTACAAAAAGAAAATCTCGTTCTACAATTGTTTAAAGCCTGTAACTAAATGATAAATATACATTTAAATGAATCTAGAGCTGCTCACTTGGAGGAAACGAACTTCCACTTCATCGCATTTTATTATCAATGAAACGTTTGTTGTCGTGTCGTAGTAATGTTGCTCAAAAACACATCACGCCATCTATATGCCACCCTTAGACCTATACAAGCGTTCAGTCGCCAGCACATCAGGCTACCTACTTTTATTGCAAACTAGGCTTTATTTCCAACACAGTAAGATACTGCAGTGTTTACCTTGACGTGCTGTTGTCTGACCAAAATGTTTCTCCGCGGGTCGCCCGTTTAGCGAAAACAACAGCTGGCGCCACGCTCACAGAATAGTAAGAGTATGGCCACGCTGGCGCTGTTGATGATAATTTGCGTTTTGTACGCGTTAAAACGACACGCAAACGACTCGCGTGATTTGAGGGTCCACCTATAACTTACTTGTTGTTAGTAATTACACGCAGCTTACATAGTATTCCTGGATTAGTATAATACATAAGCGGCAATCTAAGAAGCTTTCGGATAAACCCAAGTCGCGCGCCAAAACGTCGCCTCAGTGTTTATTTGTTCTATCGACCAATTTTTCGATGCAGTATTTAGATGTATACTTTAGATGCAGTATTTTTAAGATTTTAATTTCAGTTTTGGTTAAGAAAAACTTACAACTTTTTGCTTACAAAACCACAAAATAAATATAATCATTTTATTTGTGTCACGGCTCCAAAATGTAAATTTTGTGCTTATTTGTTATATGTCCGGTGTTTGTTTTATATCCTACACCGTTACAGAAGTTCAGTGCTTGAGTGTTCTATGTGCATTCAATTGGCCAATCACAGCGCGCGACGCCATGTTCGCCATTTTGTTTTATTAGATAATGTACAAAGTAGGGTCGATTCCTGATTAAAGGTTTTTTTTTATTCTGACGGTTCAGGATGTTACTGTAATATGACCCGAGTGTATTTCAATGGTGGCCGGCCATCGGCACCGGCCACCATTGAAATACTATTTACATTTTATCTTTGACAAATAAAAAATTTCGGTTTAAGTTTCATTTATGAGAGTAATAAATATCATTACTTTTTATTTTTTGTATAAGAATTGTAAAGCGGTTAACAGGATACATCTTCCCACCTTTCAACAGTGTGATGCTTAAAGTTACAGAATAAAGTGGCTGTGACATACAGACGGACAGATAGACCGACTTGACGAAACTATAAGGGTTTCATTTTTGGCATTTGGCTATGGAACCCTTATAAGAACGATAAAATATAAAGTAGACACTCACTTAAAGAAAGGAAACAAACGGAAGTAGCAATGCTAGAAATAAATCAGTGAATGAAAGAAATAAAACTAAAACAGGGGAAAATGAGAATAAGACACATTTTTAAGTAATTGAAACTAAAAATTAAAAATACATAAAAATTGAAGTAAATGATACTGAAAAAGAGGAAAAAGTTAAGTAGTCTACAGAAAAAAAGGCTATTAATGAAGTTAATAAAACGTATACAGAAAAATGAAGAAGTTCACAGAAGAGATGATAATAATAAAAAAATACAAACAAAAAATAAATAATAATTGATTTATTTCTAGTATGAGAACTCATGATTAAATCTGAAAACGGAAGCAACTGTCAATGTATATATTCTGTATACATGTTTGGCACATAAAACACTTAAGCACGCAAAAATGTCATTTGGTTTATCTCCAATTAGGCAATGTTCTAACTCCACGTTCGTTATATTTGTGCATGTTTGCTTTATCTCCAAATTAAACGAGTAAAATAAGATATAATTAATTATCATTCATAGTCAGTCATTAAAAAATACAATTTAAAAAAGGTAACCAATGTATTATGAGAGATTTTTAAATCTTAAAACTATAAGCTGTTGCTTAAAATATAGATGAAAACTCGTCTACCTGAAAAAGTAACCAATGGCAGATAGAGCAAATAAGCACTGAGGCGACAAAAAGCTTATCGTGCAATTCCGAGGGCTGTTGTATGTTTCTCGATTAAATTACACCACAAAAAGTTACGTCGTCGCTAGCTAGTAAAACCGCCGTAAACGGAAGTCTCAAAACACGTGCAGAAGCCGAATATGATCCGAATTACTGATTTCGGATATTTAAACTATTTTGTACAACCTTATCGACTCTCCCTTTCTTTTAAGCGAAATAAGTTTACGATGTATCCGACTTAGTGCACATCATAAAAGTATATTTTTTGTGCCCACATATAGGACTAAATATATTTGCAACACTTTCCTGCCGCGTACTTGCCGCAGTCACAATGACAGGTATCAAGGAGTCGATATATTTGCCTCAACTTTATTCCACGACCTGTCAGGTGACTGCCAATAGTTTTCGTGGTTTATTTTTTTATCACTTATTCACATTTTTTTTTATAGTACTCTTTCGAAATAAATTTTGCGTAGGTTTTGGTTTGCTCAAAATGTTAATGTTATGTTAGTCTGAGGAAACTTAATTGGTTTGAGTGTTATCTTTAAGTGCTATATATTTATTCATTGTATAATGACTGTATGTTGCCCTTATTATAAAAAAATAATTATTTTACAAAAAAATATTAAGGCAAAAAAAATGATCCCCATTGTAAGCCATTTTCATTTGGCTCACTGAAAACCAAACACCCTGTAATATTTTGTCAGTAAGGTATTTATTATATGGGTCCGTTTTGCATTTTGCAATCCACTGCCTAATTAAAATTAATAAAAATCCCGGGAGGAGGTGAAAGGAAGGAGTTTTAGGTTCTATTCTCATTTTGTACTTTCCTCAGTTTGTAAATTTCTGATAGATTATATTTGAAAAAAATATATATAATGTTCGTCTACTGATTAGTCAAAAGGTTCTGATATGCGGTCTTTTGAAAAACGTGTTTTGAAAACTAACTTCTATGACATGGCAGGGTCCAGCCAGTGTGCGCCGCTGACAAATCAAGTGGACTAGGCAAAAGTGTCGTTGTGAGCGTGCTTGACGCGGGTACATCAAGTGGACCCAAGCCCTAGTTGTCAAAATTTTAAAAAATAAAATATAAACAAAATGGCCGCCTTTCTGTCATTGTTTATCAAAGCGGCGTGCTGTGCTATTTGATTTGTGATTTAGTATTTGTAATTATTTTCTACGCATCTAATGACTGTACGAAATAAAAACGCATTACAACTATAAAAATGTCACGTGATCCTAGAAAACCGTATGGGATAGGGTCAAGAGACAGAGAGAGGGATCGTGATCGCGACCGGTGGTTGCCTTCTCAGTACAGGCGTCGGTCTCCATCATCACGAAAACGAAGCCGTAGCAGGAGTCCTCCGATGAGAAGAGAAAGAGATGCGGACAGTGGACGCGCCCGCTCCCCACGCAGAAACGACAAAGACGTATTGGACGAGAACATCTTGAGTGAGATATCAAAGCTACCGGAGCCGAGTGAGCTGTGGGAACCAACGCAAAATCAGGACCCGAACTTTGGAAACGCTCCAGCGCCGCCGCCCCCTGGTTTCCGCCCTGAAGTAAGTAACAAACATAATTATCAGGTACTCAAAACAAACTTTAATGTGCACTTGTCACAACTCCAAACATTTTTTCTCCTAAGCCTGGAAACCCTAACTATCAACAAAACTACCAGCCATCATATGCCGGCATCTATGATGACTTTCCGACGGCGCCATCATCTCAGCAGATTCCACCAGAAATTGCTTCATGGAATCAGATGTCTCTCCCACCACCCCCTGCTCCAGTGTTTGTCAATATTGAAGACCAAATAAAAAAAGAAGGTATGTTCGTTTGTTGCAGGTTATACTTTACTTTACTGTCCAATATAATGGGTGTGAAACTTATGGCTTACTTTTAGGAGTTTTAGGTTCACTATTTATATTTTGTTCAAAAAGTAGCGGCCATCAATGACACCTCATTTTTTAAATTGATTCCTCTCATAATTTTACAAATAAATCATTATATGATAAAAACTCATAAACTGTCACAATTAGCTTTAAACAGTCTGTGGAGAACATTCAATCTTTTATATCTTTACACACATTAGTTTTACCACAGTATATTTTCAATTTATATTGATGTCATTTTTAGATTTTTTAAGTTTTCAGATGTAGCCAAAAAAAAATTTTAAGCCCTTTATTATAGAAAGTCTCTCAGGTTTTTTTTAGTTATCAAAATGAAATCTATTTTGAATGTCTCAATACAACTTCACTCAATTATTATTGTTGCTTATTGATTTTGTTTGCCAATTGAATAAACCAATATCCATCCAATGTTGCTTGTAAATAACTGTGCCTAACTATCATAAACCCAGTTTATACTACTGTCATTTATAAGAAGGACACCTAAGTTATAAGAAAGGACATGTAGTATTATTAAGTAATTTACTATGTATCAGTTTATATAATTTACAAATCCAAATTAATAAAAAGAAATACTTTTCTGTGTACCTGAAACTCATTTTTACGGCTTACTATTTTTTAAGAAACAAGTTTTGTTTCTATTTTGTACATAGGACCTTATGATTCTGAGGCATAATTTTTCTTTATTATCTGGGTTAATTGTGACAACCATGCATTGATGTAGTTAATAAATATAAACTCTATATCTTGGTACCTTTTGTGATTTCCTTTATTTCTATACTTTACTGATTTAACAGATTCTTAAGTAATTCTACCAAAATTTTCTATATTTAACTGGTATGGGTTCAATTTTTATTTTATGAAAAAGGTAAAGTTGCATACAAATAGAATAACATATTTAGCTTGCAGAAAATATGATAAGGTTCAAAAAAATTAATTTATTTTATATAGGTAGGTGACTGGCAAGATTATGGAGTATTGGTATGATATATAATAGTTCTCCGTGATTATTCTCCTTACCATAGCATACAGCATTTTACACAACTTGCTGCACAATACTGTTAATTGGCTTCTGATTGCAGCAGGATAGAAGGTCTTTTCAGGTGCAACATTAATTTGTAAAATGCTTGGTATAATTTGAGGTAACTTTCTGCTAAACTTCAAAGTATGAGGGCTGCAGACTGTCATGATTTAACTTGATATACAGCATCCACTTGCAAAACATAGTGTTAAGAACATGCCTGACAGCTAGTTTTACATTTTTGCTGCTAAACAAGTGAAATACTACTATTTCTATACAGTTAACACTAGTGTAAGTTCAATTTGCTTCTATTAAAATTGATTTGCCAATGAATATTAGGGAAAGATGTTCAATTTGTTTTTTCATCCTTCAGCCGCGATAGAGTCAGAGATGCGTCACCAGAAAGCTGCTCTTTCGAAGCAAAGAGAAGACTACATAAAGAAAGCATCAATATTGAAAAAGGAATTGGACACATTAAAGGATCAGCGTAACGAGCTACGTGGTGACGCTAAACGTTCACCCAGCCCTGACACCAAGAGGTTTTTGAAGGAAAACACCAAGTTACAGGTTTGCTTTTGAGATGCCTATGAAATAAATGTCAATCTTTCCCTAAACCTGCTCTCACTGTATATTTTTTTAATAACAGCTCATGTCAAATTCTTAGTTGTGTAGCGTGTAATAATTGCTTTTGATATAGTGCTTTGACACAACTGAGATTTTGTTGGAGGTATGTGCCCCGTATTATGCCCTGCTGTTTGCCTAGTTGGAGATCCAGAACAAGCTGAAGACGATCAACAACGTAGTGGACATGCTGAACGGCATCATCGGCGAGGAGGCGCAGGAGGTGCAGGACTCGGATGACTCTGACCGGGGCGCCAAGCGAAAGTCCAGGTGCGCCTCTCAATTATTTTACCTTTATACAATTGCATATTTATTTATATCTACTTACTTTTTTTAATTGATATTTGAATAACTGAAATACTTAGGTGAGTATGGAATATGTTGGATATGTTACTTTAACCAAAAACAGGAATGCACGCGATATTCATTTGAAGGAAACAAGCTTTGCTTGCGACTCTTAAACAGCGTTTGTGCCGGAGATCAGACTGGAGGACACTTGTGAAGAGCAGCAACATTGCATAAAATATTAGTTTAAATGCTTTAATAAGGTTTATAAACATTATACGCTTCATATCTGTCGCTTATTGTTTTTGTAAAATAATATTACATTGTTATTTTTTATGTAATTAGGTAATCTAATATATAAGTTATAATAAATTCTTGAGTTTTTAAGTGTGTAACCATAAAATTATATTCATAAAAATAGTAAGAATAATGTTCTAACTAATTTGTCTACACTTGTATTTTCGACCCATTAAACTTTCTGATCACCGAAACAAGTCTTGTAATTTACCTTTGTTTTTATATGCGCACCTTTTTTAATTTTGATAAAAGTTTTTGCCCACCCTGAAAAGAAAAAAAAACAAATGATATTATTTAATTCCGATTTTCAGTCGTTTGTCGTTGAGCTCCGCCAATTCCGCGAGGAAATAAGGTCCGAGATGAAGGCGACCCGTGCCCAGATCGATGCCCTGCGCGATGACATGCGCGAGTTGTCAGGTAGAGTCGTCCGTTGTGAGGGGCGCCTCGGTGCCGTCGAGGAGCGCATGCGCGCCCTCGAGACAGCCGCCGACTGCACCAACGGAGCCGTCGCAGCGCGTATCGATGCCCTCGAACGAAGAGTGGACACCGCGGACCGGCGTAGGGCGGAGGCCGGCGCGGACGCCGGCACCGACATCGTCTCAGGGCTGGAGCGGACGATCGCCGGGCTGAAGCTCGATCTCAACGACCGTGACCAGGAGGCGCTGCTGGCCGACCTTGAGATCGGCCAGCTCCCGGAGCAGAAGGGCGAGAGCGTCATGCACGCCGTGCTGGTGCTGGCCGGGCGCCTGGGCGTGCCGCTGGAGGAGCGCGACGTGGTGTTCGCGGAGCGCGTGGGCGCGCCCCCGGCGGAGGCTGGCGGGGCTCGCGCGCGCCGCGTCGTGGTGCGCCTGGCGCGCCGCCAGCTGCGCGACGAGCTGCTGCGCGCCGCGCGCGTGCGCCGGGGCCTGGTGGCCGAGGGCGGCGGCCGGGTGTTCGTCAACGAGCGCCTGACGCGCTCCAACCGCCAACTGTTCCACCAGGTGCGCGAGCAGTGCCGTAAACAGCAGTGGAGGTACTCCTGGACGAAGCGGGGTCGCATCTACGCTCGAAAGAGTGACGGCGCACAGGTATACCAGTTTCGGACGCCGGCTGACATCGACAGAGTGTTTACCGACTCGTCTGCATGACTCGTTTTCTGTGACAGGAAAAAAGACATTAAACAAGAATTAATACAACTATGTATTTCACTTGATAAAACTTACATAAATAAGATTTTTGTAACTATTTACCTATCCAATGTGTATCTGCTGTTTGCATGTCATATTCATGATTTCGAGTATCATTTGTGCATCTGGTTGGTTGCCATTTGGTCCGTTCTGTGTCGCTACGTGACCCCCAATTATCTAAAAGTAGAAAATGCAATGGTATATTTAGAACAAGTTCAGTTATCGTTTATATTATTATGTTTATCCTATTTTAATTCTTAGCTTCTTTCACTTCTAATTAAAATCAAATATGAAATCAAAATCTATTGCTCTTTAAATTGTATTATTGTCTACCATTTCAGTTTATGTAAAGTCTTACCAACAGCACAGGCCTCGGGCTAAAGAATCTGTTAGTAGGTCTGTTTAATGCAGGGTCTCTGGGTACAAAGCAGGAGGAGTTTGTTGTGGCAGTGGAGGAGACTGAGCCAGATCTGCTAGCAATAAATGAGACCTGGATGGAGAGTGAGGAGGACTGTCGAGCCCCTAAACTAGCAGGCTACCATCTAAGACATATACTGAGACCGAGTTGTGTGCCTAAGGATCGTGGGGGAGGTGTGGGTTTCTACATAAGAAAATGTATGAATGTGAAAATGTGCCGGCACCCCAACGATGAGCCATCGGTGCAGCAGATGTGGTTGTCCTTGCACCTGCAGAACCAGGTCATCATTGTGGGCACGGCTTATAAGCCACCATGGCAGAATGTGGGTTTGTTTCTTGATGCCATTACTGAATCTGTGATGTTTTTCTCAAGGGCAGATGGAATCATTCTGGTGGGCGATTTTAATATTAACTTGATGGATAGGGATAGCGCTAAGTATAAGGCCTTTGTTAAATTTACTGAAACTCTGAACCTGACCCAGCTGATTGATGAACCTACACATTTCACAAGCCATAGCAGTACGCTTATAGATGTAGTGTGTACTGATGTCCCCGCCGTCCGGGTGGCCGTCAGGTACACTCCGGATATGGGTGCTCACGCGATGTTGCTGGCAGAATTCAAGATCAAAAAGGAGAAGCCCTGTCAGAGGTGGGTGACATACAGGCCTATGAAGAATATACTTGTGGACCTATTTAACAGGGACATTGCTCTGATCCCGTGGACTGACTTTAAGGGATTCCTAGGAGTTAATCAGGTGGTTGATGCTTTTGAACTGTGTGTCAGAGGACTCTATGATTTACATGCCCCCTTAAAAACATTTAAATTCAAACATCCACCACACCCCTGGATCACAGACACGGTTAGGGATATGATGCACCTTAGAGACAAATATTTCAAAAAATACAAACAACATGGCACTGCTAATCTAAAGGAAAGCTACAAAAAGATGAAGCATATAGTCATTGAAGCCATTGAGAAGGAGAAATCATGTTTCTTTGCCAAACATATAAATAACAATCTCAAGAACCCAAAGAGGTTGTGGAAAAATCTCAAAGGGACTATTATACCCAGCAAGAAGACTGACACTGACCTACCCCCCTCATTCAATGACCCTGACCAAATAAACTCACATTTTTTGAATGTACCTGGTAGTGGGAGGGTCAGCATTTCTCAACTTACATATTTTGAATATCAGAATTTCAATAAAACTGCTACTTTCTCCCTCCGGCCTGTGGGTAGTGACTTGGTCCTAAAAACCATAAACAAACTGCGCTCGAATGCACAGGGTCATGATGGCATCTCCTTGGACATGCTTAGGCTGACTTTGCCACACTCACTTGATGCTATCACTGAAATGATAAACAGGTCCCTTTTGGAACACACTTTTCCCGATAGTTGGAAGATAGCAGTCGTCAAGCCACTACCTAAAACCAATCCTCCCGTAACAATGCAGGACCTCCGCCCCATCAGCATTCTTCCATGTCTCTCAAAAGTCCTGGAAAGGATTGTATGTGATCAACTCACAACATACTTAGAAGACAACAACATGCTGCCCAAATATCAATCTGGCTTTCGCAAGGGCCATGGTACGGGAACTGCTCTCGGAAAGGTGGTAAATGATCTACTGACTGCTCAGGATCAGGGATGTGTGACTTTCCTACTGCTACTTGACTTCTCACGGGCATTCGATGCTATTAACATCCCCTTACTGACATCAAAACTTAGTTACTATGGGCTTGACAGTGGCGCCATAAAATGGTTCCATAGTTACCTACATCAGAGGCAACAATATGTGGAGATAAGTAGAGCAGATGGCACAAAATTGCACTCTAAACAGCGGGTAGTGCAAAGAGGTGTGCCGCAAGGCTCAATATTGGGTCCAATCCTGTACATTCTGTACAGTGCCGACATCACTGAGAGCATTTTACACTGTAAGCATCACATCTATGCAGATGACCTTCAGCTTTACCTGTCATTTGACCCTGCAGAGTGCCATAATGCCGTGGTCACGATAAACAATGACCTACAAAGGATATCAGACTGGTGCATGAACAACTGCCTCACGCTAAATGCCAAAAAATCAAAACTTATGGTAATAGGAACACCAAAGAAAATTGCTAAACTTGATGATAACCTAATAAAAATTACAGTGAATGGGGAGGAAATAGAAAGGACAGAAAAAGCAAGAAATCTGGGCCTGATCTTCGACAGTAATCTGAGATTTGAGAGCCACATCACAGAATACACAAGAAATTGTTTTTTCAGACTTAAACTATTGTACAAAATAAGGCCATACCTTAGTGAAGAACTCAGAATAACTCTGTGCGAATCACTTATATTATCTAAGCTCAATTACTGTGACACTGTCTTTGGCCCATGCCTGCTGGCTCGTACAGCGAAACTCATACAGCGCGTACAAAATGCCTGCATTAGATTCTGCTACCACATCCCTCCTCGGACTCACGTTACTCCATACATCAACGCTGCAAACTTACTGAGGATGGAAGCTCGCAGAAAGTTTCATCTTGCAACCTTACTGTTCGAGGTCATTAGGACACATCGACCACGCTACTTACACGAGGACTTGGTATGGGCACGAGGTGGAAATGGACGTGGGAGAAGGGAGTGCACCAACGTCTTTCTGACCCCGAGACATCGTACAGTCGCATTCCGGGGTTCCTTTAAATTCGCCGCTACTCGATGCTGGAACACTCTGCCCCCGCCGTTGCGCGCCCTAAACACAAAACAAACATTCAAAAAGAACCTGAAAAAACACCTTTTGAAAATCCAATATGATGACGAAAAGCACAGGTATACTTACAAACAAAGAATGCGCGTCATGCCAGGGGACAACGATTCCGGGGAGAAGTCATCTGCATAGTCAGCCCTCCACACACAATGGACCCATTCTCGCACACGAGTTTTCGCTTTGCGGAGTCAGCGTCGGCATTTTTGTCCATGTTGCGTTGTGGTCGCTATTTTACTCTGCATTGTCGCTGAGCGAACAGAATGGCCTGTCACCTTTGCAACACCCAGTTACTCCACATACCCATGATGCACGAATTTTCAATGTCAACGTGTCGTACATAATAAAATTAACGTGGCAAAAACGAAATCTTTTGCAGAAAGACAGGGCGTGGCGGTCGGACCGGATGAGACGTAATTTTCTCCACAGATCATATCATAGATATGTAGCACTTGACGTTTGACATTTCGTCTTTTTTGTTTTTTTTTTTGTTTGTTTCGCCTACTCGCCGGTGCGTTCCGTTTCGCCTTAAATGTCGAAGGCGCTTGCAAGCGCTTGCAGCTAAGTAAGCGCTGCAAGCGCTTACGCCGTACGCCGCTTATGCCGTTTTATTTTAATTTGATTCTTTTATTATATATTTTTTTTTTTTTTCTTATTTCATACATTACGTTTAGAAATATTAGTGTTTTATTATTTTGTTTTTATTTTCGCATGTATTATCTTATTCTTTTCTTTTTGTTTAGTTATTGTGTGTTTTATCTATATCCACACCCGGCACCCTCTGAAAATCAGTGTCGCGGCCTGCATTTTGCGGCCACGATTAATGCTGAGAGGGTGCCTTTTCGACTCGCTCTCGATATTAATGTTAAATAAATGTGTGTGTTTTTCTGTTTATTGTATATGTGTTTTTATTACTGTATTTGAGTCGAATAAATGTATTTTCTTTCTTTCTTTCTTTCTTTCTAATCCAGTTTGCGGTTGTCTGATGGATGATGAACTACGGATCTGCATTATTTAATTTGAGAAAAATTTGACAAACTTTGGTAAATGTTTTGCATGAAAGTTTATATTATTTTTAATATTGAAAGTCAAGTGATAAATTAACCAAGCAATCTACTCAATGCATGACAAAAGAGTGTCAAAATCATTCTAATTCTGATGATCATTTGACCTTCAAGTTATTTCTAAGTACTCTACCACTTCATTGGTGCCAACTCGCCATCTCCTTTGAGTCAGGTGAGGAGCTATAGCTAAGTTTATGTATCGAAAACTGAGCCTTCCTCCGCGGCAACTACAAGTCATGCGTGTGCGCAGGTCACCGTCGTCGGGGAAGAAAGTCAACTATGTGTACTACGACCCGGAGATGCATTGGTGCCGCGTGTGCAACGAGTTCCCGCCCACTGCTAAGGATTATCTGAACCATCTGCACTCGCAGGCGCATCACAAGTTAGTATACCCCAACTTCTATAGATAATTTGGTCATGACCTTTGTAACAGTCCATAGGGACTATAGCTTATCTTGGCCTAGTTTGTTTGGCCTACTGGAAATGCCCTACGCATTCTCAAAGAAGACGAGAGGCTGTATGAGACTAACCTTTTTTGATAGTCATTAATAAGGAGGCACATGTAGATAATCCCCTTGTGACCATTGCCCTTTTTTTTCCCTTAGTTCTACATGCCTCATTGATTACTTTGTATTCTCTGACGACCTCCGTGGTGTTGTGGCTAATCACGCTGGGTTTCAAGGTCGCTGCTCCGAGGTCCCGGGTTCGATCCCCGATCGGGTCGATGTAGAAATCGTAGATTTCTGTATTGTCTCCGGTCAGGGTATTGTGGTACCACCGTTGTGTCTGATTTTAATAACACAAGTGCATTAGCTACTTACTTTGGGAACAGAGCAATGTATGTGATTGGTGTCCAATATTTATTTATTTTTTATAGTGCTATAGTTATTTTGTGTGTTAACTGTCAGAATGGCGGCTGCTCACATGGAGGCGCCGTGGCACTCGGTGTCGGGTGTCAACGAGGGCTTTCCCAGCTACCCCACCGCGCCCACCAAGAGGACCCCTATCAGAGGTATGTTAAATAGTAGATTGTTATACAAGGGGAGAAAGTGACCCATTTCACTCGAGAAGTTCTTGGCGCTCGAACGTCGTGAGAGCGCTAATAATTCGAGAGTGAAATGGGTTCTTTCACCCGAGTTATACATACTATTTTTCATTTCGACGGTGAGGAAAATAAATAAATTTATTTAGATATTATGTTGTTTGGCGAGAGATGAAATCCCAAGTTTTTACATCACATATCAGTTTGTTTACTGTCGTTATACATTAAACACAAGATTAGAAGGACAGTAAAGGCACGGAAAACAACAGAGCACTACATAAAACGCGGATGGTATCAAATATTTCAAATCATTGTTAAAAATATCGATCGATTTTTTATCGCAGAGAATAATAATGGTAGAAGAACGCAACCTTGCGAAAACAAGGTTACTTGTCACGAAAACTACCACAGATTATGTCAAATTCCAGGTTCAATTTTGCCTCATGAGATAGCGCTATGAATGACAGCTAAAGGTGGGAGTGAGTAAGAAGATTAATGAACAACAAAAATGGCGGCAAGTCGCCTCCGCCTGATTAATAATCTATGCAATAATCGACTAAACTAAAAAAAATATCGTCAAAGACAAACAAATCTGACAATTTAAAATGAAAAAAAGTGACACTGTATGGCGGGCAACCGAAATATATTTGTAGATTTAAAATTGAAAAAAATTAGACCAATTATACATTTGTCAAATCAGTCACCATAATAAACACGCTTTTAATGTTTAGCTTATCTTAAAAATATGAAAAGCTTGTTTATTTTAATAATATAATGTGACACAATTACCTTTAGCTCCATATTCTGATCGTAGCAATTAAAACTAAATTACTTTCCACCCTAGGGATAGGGATAGGGATGGAAAAGCTATTGTCCACCCGTCTATCTTCACATGAAAGTTCTATTTTCCGAACAAAAGAAATGAAAATATAATTGTCTCAGTCAGGTATCATAAAAAGTCATAAAAGTCATTTATTTATGCAAATAGGCCCTCTGGGGGCACTTTTACACGTCCCAATATAAACCCTACCACAGCTTCGGGACAATTGTGGGCTAGTGCTGAGAAGAAGCTGCGCAAGAAACTCAGTCACTATTGTCAATGCCTCTTTTTAAAAGGTTTACAATGTTTGTAGTGATCATGCAAGTCCATACATTATTATCATTTAAATAATCATCTACTTTATAATACCCTTTCGTCATAAGGGTTTCTTTAATAACAGTTTCAAATTTATTAACCGGTAAGTTAATAATGTGTTCTGGTAGTTTATTTAATAAATTTATACCTTTCCCCATGAAAGAATTACCAACCTTTCGAAGCCTAAATTGTGGAATAGCAAGCTTATCCTTATTTCTAGTATTATATTTGTGTATGTCACTATTTTTCGCGTATAAATGTATTTTTTTCCGTACATACATTAAATTTTCGTAAATATACTGAGGGGCTAGAGTTAATATTCTAATTTCTTAAACACCTCTCGTAAGGAATCTTGAGGTTTAAGATTATAAATAGCTCGCACGGCTCTTTTTGTAACACAAAAATTGTCTCTACATCAGCAGCCGCGCCCCACAGTAAAATGCCGTAGGACATCAAGCTATGGAAATAACTAAAATAAACTAACCTAGCTGTTTCTACATCAGTCAAACGTCTTATCTTCCTTACAGCAAAAGCAGCTGAGCTTAGTTTCCCTGACAAGGCCTCTATATGAGGACCCCATTGTAGTTTGGAGTCTAAAGTGATTCCCAAGAATGTTGTGGAATCAATTGTATCAAGCGGTTTGTCTTTTATCTTAACCTGAGTTGATGCCTGTCGGACATTAGGCATCGTAAACTTTACACATTTAGTTTTACCTCCATTAAGAAGGAGATTGTTAACAGTAAACCAATGTAATACTTGTGAAAGAGTATTATTTACATCGTCAACATTTCCTTCACCTCTTGGAATTTTAAGTATAAGTGAAGTATCATCTGCAAACAATACTATATCACAAAGATTCCCTACAAAATGCGGGAGGTCATTTATATACATTAAAAATAAAAGAGGTCCTAATATAGATCCTTGGGGCACACCTATTGTTAGAGGTGCTCCAGAAGACTCAGTTCCGTTTATACATACTTTTTGCATTCTACCTGAAAGATATGAATTAATTAAATTTAACGAGTTCAATGATGTCCCATAGTGGGGTATCTATCATACCACAGAATTTTTTGATATCGAATTTCATTTCACAGAAAACTATTCAATGAATGTTGATATATTTTTTTCTTGTTTAATCGAATAGTTATTTATCGTCGTTTCATAACATCGAATAACAGTTCACCAAAAAAATGTTACGCAATTGTTTTGTTAAGCAGAATAACGATATACTAAACTAATGTTTCATAGAATTATTAAGTTATAGATATAACCTTTCATAAAAACTTGTTTCAATGTGTAACGGTTCCCATATATTTTTGCATACGCATGCAAGTAAGAAGGCATGCGCATGCATATGCATGCAAGTAAAAAGGCAAACATGCATGCAATAATGCATGCAAGTAAGCATGCATAAAGGCATGCATGCAAACAGGCATGCATGAAGCAAGCAAGCAGGCATGCAAACAAGCAGCATGCATTAGGGTTTCCTCGTCTCCGGCGCTGCGGGAATAGCAGCCTCGTCGCCCTTGCGTAACAAGGCGCAGTCACCCACGCTCGCCTGCGCAGCTTCGGCTTGCTGCCAGCCTCAGCCGCTCCGGCTCGCGCGGGTGCCTACACCATGTTACAGCGGGCGGAGGCTGCTCTCCCTCCGCGCCTCCGGCTTTTGAATTACACTCTGGTATCGGGCAGACTAGTACCACGGCGAGGAGACCACGGCGAGTCGGGATTAACGCAGTTTATTTATTAGATCAATATTTATACCAGTTATGCTTTAAATTGTCTATTAATAAAGTATGCAATATAAGATTAGTAACAAATTCGTTTGGAAATACGGACTTTAGTGAAGTAAAATTCGATGTTTCAAGAATTCTGCATATTGAAACTTACGTGGAAATAAAATTATGGGTAACAAAATAGAAAGCTAACGTTACTTCGATAAAATACGTAATTTATGAAAAAAAGTAACGATGAAGTAAGTTTGTAGATAATAAGCATTCGAGTAAATGAAATTGTGATGTTACAAGATTCTAGAATTTGTTGAATATTATTTTGAAACATCTGCGAATCGTTTTATGGGAAATGAAAATCGATGAATAAAATTGCGATTGAGTGATGGGTTTCCCCCATAGTAACATACTTTTTTAAGTAATGTTTCATGATCCACACAATCAAAGGCTTTCGATAGATCACAGAAAATCCCTAAAGCATCATGCCTATTATCATAAGCATCAAATATATGTGTTAAAAGAGCAACTCCTGCATCCGTGGTGCTTCTTCCTTTAGTAAAACAGATCACAGAGTGAGAGATTAGATCTCATAAGAGGCCAGTATCTAGCGCCTGACAAATTACCCCCGTGGTCAAATTCAGGTCTAGTATACCGATTTTCAACATAATGACCATCTCTGCATTATTTTTAAAAATTTATTTAATGCCTACTTTATCATTATTATCAACCTAAGGACGTCCACTGCTGAACATAGGCCTCCCCCTCGGCTTTCCACAGCGACCGATCACTAGCGGTCTGCATCCAGTTTGATCCTGCGATCTTTACAAGATTTTCTGTCCATCTTGTTGGTGGACGTCCTTTGCTGCGTCTTTGGGCCAAGGGTCTCCAATTCCTACTTGAATAAAACTAAATCTAAGTCGTTCTTATTATGAAACTGAATCTCTTAAATGGTCATATCAATAAAATTAAATAAAAATATTTATTTATCAGACAACAATGATACATAGTAAAATTAAAAAAAAAACTCATCAACTAATCTTAGTACTTAATAACTAAAAAGGAATGAGTGAAATTAAATAAGTCAACTACAAGATGACTGCAACGGCACTCGGCAACAAATAAATAGTAAACCTGAACTTTACTCCACACAGGTCTGCAGTTCTTTGTGCCGTCAACCGCTTGGTATTGCAAGCTTTGCGACCAGTTCATAGGCGATCTGCACTGCGCCTCTGCACACCTCAAGTCTATACAGCACTCTAAGAACTACACGGTAAGTGCTATTTTAGAGTGGAATCATCATTATCAGCCAAAGGACGTCCACTGCTGAACATAGACCTCGACCACGGGTTTCCACAGCGACCGGTTGTGAGCACCAATTGTACAAGGTCGTCTATCCATCTTGTCGGTGGACGTCCTAAGCTTAAGGTACGAAAGTTCTCCAATCTAGAACGTTTCTGCCCCAAAGTGCCCCGCCTATTACCAGATTTTAAATAGTTAAATTGAGTCTTGTAATCAAATACTAATGTATGTATGTAATGTCTTCACATAAAGTAAATAAATTCTGGTTTATTTTAATGATGTAAATTAACTCACAGTCCAAATCGCTGTCATGCAAAAACAGAGATGAATCATCTTTATGCATTCAGAATATCACTACAAAAACATTGTAAATCTTCTGTTGAACCTATGTGTTACATTTTGTCATAACACGTCATTGTGCATTGAACCTGATTGAATGCAAATAACTTCCAAAATGTGTTCCTTTGTTGCCCACGAATACAATAAGTATGAAATCTCACGAACTAAATGTCACATTCAAAATAATACAAATTGCAAATGGGATTGTAATGTGTGAGAGTATTGAATTGAGACTGTTGTAAAATGTTATGTAATCATAACTTTATTTGTTACTACATTGTGTGGTGTCACGAACCTGCTTCGAGGTCAGCTGATTTCCGGGTTTTACTGATATGTACCTTTAATGCCATGTACTTATTGATGATTCTGCAAAAAAAATTAATCTTAAATGTAGCATCCTAACTTCCTATCAGTGATTAGACTTTAAATTCATAAAGATGAAATAAGAAACCAAAAATTTGCGCACGGGCGGGACTTGAACCAGCAACCTTTTGGCAAACCGGGCCAAACGCTCTTACCAATTGAGCTACCGTGCTGTTAGTCCGACCCTGCGAAATTTGTGGTTTCTTATGAAAACGTCAATTGCGTGACGCTTAGCGCCATCTAGCCGTCTGTTTATGAAACAGATGGCCCAAGCAGTTATTCTTTACAGAATAAATTCAACTTGGAAATTGATGTTGCTTCGCTATCTAATGCTTTAGAATGTTTTTAACACTCACAGTGTCATATTTTATATTCATAAAGATGAAATAAGAAACCAAAAATTTGCGCACGGGCGGGACTTGAACCAGCAACCTTTTGGCAAACCGGGCCAAACGCTCTTACCAATTGAGCTACCGTGCTGTTAGTCCGACCCTGCGAAATTTGTGGTTTCTTATGAAAACGTCAATTGCGTGACGCTTAGCGCCATCTAGCCGTCTGTTTATGAAACAGATGGCCCAAGCAGTTATTCTTTACAGAATAAATTCAACTTGGAAATTGATGTTGCTTCGCTATCTAATGCTTTAGAATGTTTTTAACACTCACAGTGTCATATTTTATATTCATAAAGATGAAATAAGAAACCAAAAATTTGCGCACGGGCGGGACTTGAACCAGCAACCTTTTGGCAAACCGGGCCAAACGCTCTTACCAATTGAGCTACCGTGCTGTTAGTCCGACCCTGCGAAATTTGTGGTTTCTTATGAAAACGTCAATTGCGTGACGCTTAGCGCCATCTAGCCGTCTGTTTATGAAACAGATGGCCCAAGCAGTTATTCTTTACAGAATAAATTCAACTTGGAAATTGATGTTGCTTCGCTATCTAATGCTTTAGAATGTTTTTAACACTCACAGTGTCATATTTTATATTCATAAAGATGAAATAAGAAACCAAAAATTTGCGCACGGGCGGGACTTGAACCAGCAACCTTTTGGCAAACCGGGCCAAACGCTCTTACCAATTGAGCTACCGTGCTGTTAGTCCGACCCTGCGAAATTTTGTGGTTTCTTATGAAAACGTCAATTGCGTGACGCTTAGCGCCATCTAGCCGTCCTGTTTATGAAACAGATGGCCCAAGCAGTTATTCTTTACAGAATAAATTCAACTTGGAAATTGATGTT